>JAYKYS010000009.1:2500000-3750000 GCA_036924285.1 Asterella californica | reverse complement strand
TAAACTAACTCTAGCTTTGCTGTAATTTGCAGGGACAATACAAGTCCACTCTGGTTTGTCCAACTTGCAGCAAGGTCTCGGTGACTTTCGACCCTTTCATGTACCTGTCTTTACCCTTACCTGCGAAGACGACTCGAACCATGACAGTCACAGTGTTTAGTGGGGATGGAACTGCACCCCCCACATCCTACACAGTAACTGTACCAAGGCAAGGGAGGTACAAAGACCTCACTCAGGCGATTGGAAATGCCTGCAACTTAGGAAGCGACGAGCGATTGATTCTTGCGGAGGTCTGAAATTTCTTTGCAAGACTACTTCGTCATCTCGCATCTGCATATTTTCTAAAGCGATTTGAGTTGCAAGACTGTCACACTAGTCTCTAAGGTTCCATTGTCTGATTTATCAGAAACTGAGTTATGTTGGTTCCTGCTGCAGCTTTACAACCATCGCATTTTCCGTGTTTTGGACGAGCCTCTCGAATGGCTTACTGCAATCCGAGATGATGACCGTTTGGCCGCATATAGGCTGCCAAAATATCTTGAAAAGGGGCCTCTGTTGTGTCTGCTGCACCGCCGACTCGAAGTGTAAGCACACCGGCCTGGGCTTTTCTGGATTCGTTCCCGGGTGGGCATATCTTCACTGCTTTATTCGCTCGGCTAGCGTACTTTGGACAGCGGGATGTCTATTCGTGTAGCATTTGGAGCTAATCTATTTGGTTCGGCTTTTGTTTGGCAGGGACTCGTATACCAATAGGAAGGAAGCGCAATGGAAGCTGTTCGCGGCACCTCTCATAACATGCCTTCCAGAAGAAGTTACCACTGGAGCAGAACTAATGAAGGTTGTCAAGAAATTGCTCACACCAATGGAAAGATCAGAGAGATCGTTGCCTGCTCAGTCAATGGATTTGGAGGAAGAACGGACAGTCAACGATGCGCCGCAGGAGGATGTGGATATGGTAGAAGGTGGGAGGGAGAATTCAACTGATAGTGGAAAGAGTGGCAACGGTGAACAGGTTCGGTCTGATACCCTGGATGTTATACAAAACCAGCCAGAGTCGCCGTTTCAGCTATGGCTAACTGATGATAAAGGTTCTGCAAGAGAAGGTTCCATTTTCATGGATAAACATGTGCCTCCTGCTGCAAGCTCAGCTCGTGCCAATATAAAGGTTCGTTATGTTGCTGTGGACTGGTCTGCAACGGCTTTGGAACAAGAATATGAGATGAGCAAAGTAGATATGCCACCGGAGGTGTTGAGGACTGGGTTACCAGCGACTTCGTCGAAGAAGGCTCGTCAGGAAGCTGTTTCTTTGTACACTTGCTTGGAGGCATTTTTAAGGGAAGAACCTCTGGGACCGGAAGACATGTGGTAATACTTTGTTTGGTGAAGTCATTCTTGTAATTGTTTCTGCTTTTTGATCGGACGACTTTTAGCTTTCTTTCATTTTCGCTTTCGCACCGTAGTTTTATTCGAACTAGTAGTCGCAGCACACATGAACTGATAATGCTAGACAACTGAAACGGCCTGAAACTGAAACGGATTCACCGATCCCTGTGTTCTGGCAGGTACTGTCCTCGTTGTAAAGAGCACCGTCAAGCAAGCAAGAAGTTAGATTTGTGGCGGCTTCCAGAAATCCTTGTTGTACATTTAAAAAGGTTTTCATATAGTCGATACTTGAAAAACAAGCTGGAGACATTTGTTAACTTCCCTGTTGACGATTTAGATCTTTCGAAGTATGTGGCAAGTAATAGTGAGCCACAAGGCTGTGCTTACGAGCTCTATGCGGTTAGTAATCACTACGGGAGTATGGGTGGTGGCCATTACACTGCGTATGTGAAGGTGAGGACACTGACTTGTTTACTAATGTTATTTGTTCTTTATGTAATAGCTGTTTTGCTTGGAGAACATGAGGTGTAGTTCCTATGGAATCGTTGTAGTTCCTTTCAGATAGTGAGTCTGGTCTACTTCCAGAGTTCCGGTAAAGATACATCCAACTTACGAAAGATTCTTGCTTCCTGCAGCTGGTAGATGAGAACAAATGGTACAATTTTGATGATAGTCACGTTTCTCCTGTGAATGAGAGCGACATCAAGACGTCAGCTGCCTATGTACTATTTTACCGACGGATACGAAGTGAAGAATCGTCCTTGCGGACTGAAGATGCGGATACTGTTGTCAAGGCTCGTGGTCTGAACCAAAGAGACGCACCTGAAGTAGATGCACATATGGCAGGCGCTCCCTCGCATTTCCTTCCTCCTTGATTTTAGATGAACTTTGTAACACGTGAGTTGGCCAAGTAGAGATGAGGGTTGAGTATGTGATTAGGTCCGAAGACCGCAAATTCTTGTTACTTACAAAATAATTCTTGGTACACACTGGAGACCTTAATAAAATTACGACCATTTCTTAGAATCTGTGGTTGCAGACACCTGCTTTTGTCTCTCATTTGCATGGGATTCTCGAGTTAGATGACTTATTGACGAAATTGGCAAATTCACGGACTTACTGACTCTACGCTGCATGCTCTATGTCATGTAAACTGGCCTAGCATGGTTGTGCTGGTTTGAATTGATGCCGTGGAACTTGCATCCAGTATATGAAGTTGCCATGACAATCCGTCGTGAGGTTTTATGGTGGTTTTGACCCTTGGAGAAACTTCATGCTAGTTGCCATGTGTAGATTACTAGTCTTTGACCTTATTCCAGACAAGAACGTTTGGCAGGTCAAGCGGTGGCATCAACACACGAAATATATTTGAACAGGTTTGACTCAGATATGGTGACTTTTACACGTTTGAAACTCCAACTCGTGTGTTGGTTTCACTGTCAAATATATTATTAAATGTTTTGCATCTTCTGCCACGCGGATGACTGTTGGCTCAGCAATGCTTCCTGCAAATCTTGTGATGTACACTGTGTACCGCAGGCAGGGGTCCTGGTTTATTGAGAATATTTAACTCTTTTGCTTGCCGTGCTTGTTGATTCGAATCCCTCAGGTCATTCTGTGGACCAAGGACGGTGTAGACGGAAAACTGACTTGTCCCGAGTTAATTTCTACCCCTTGGACTTCCGCACCTTAGTAAGTGTTCACATGGTAAATGCTAAGAGCATTGGTTGGAGATGTCAGGTCGGACTCATCCACATTGGGATAGCTGGATCACGGGCGCACGTCTCAGCATCATTAACTAAGAGGAATCAGTATGGCCTAATCTGACGTGCAGTGCACGCGTGTACCTCGTGCTAGCCGACTCGGGAACCGAAGTGTCACATGAGATTCTGTCTGGTCGGATGTGTTTTAGAGATATCTTTAGACGGTATGTTTTCCTGTAGGTAGCTGTCTAGCTCACTTTGAACTGGCAAGAAGTGATCTTTCGCTCTCGTTAGTTAACTCGGGAGTTAAGGACATGTCTCGTCGCATGTATACCTAGAGTTATTACTGTAGCTTGCACGATCAAAGCTGTGAATCAACAGGTTTTTGACGGATTGGAGTGGAGGATTCTTGAAGGTTGTCTCAAGCCTGTGAAGCGCAATTGGTTTTGGCTTGTGGGTCACTTCTTAAGTTGAACATTTACCCCCAGTTGGCCATCCCTTGGTGTGTCCATCTGTGTAGCTTATACATATCGATTCAGTACATACTTGACCACAAATTACATACATCAGCCAGTCTTTGTGATGGTGCGTGGCTCTAGTTGTACAGCCTTGCACGGTGTCCGTCCTGCGTGTTCCACTGTAGCCGAGTCCACCCGGCTACAGTACCTTATGCCCTGGGCACGCATCATCATTACGTCCCCTTGCGTTGTAAATCTTTGAGCCTGGATTTGTTGTTTTCAGTCCCGGAGTCAGTTTTCTCAGTGGCACGGTGAACACATCTCTTGGTGTAGTTCTGCATTGGATGTTTGTTACAACTCATCCTTGTAGAGTCCGCGATAGAAGCTTGAAGGTTGAGGCCATCTGTCCCTGTTTCCCTTATAAACTGTCCGAATATGGATCCGTTAAGTTACGTATCAGGAGTTTTAGCTCTCAAGTTCTCCACAAAAGGAATGAACTTCCAACATTTACAACAAAGATGTAAAATATCTTTGTAAACATATTCTATCTACTCATCATATATGTGATGGCTGCAGAAATAGTTGAAGTCTGGAAACATCTGTATTTTGGACTTTTAACTTTACTGTACATGCATAGATTCATTTGATTTGTAGTGTTATGAGAATGTGGATACTGAGAGTTTATCCTCGAAAGTATAATGATATTTATATTGTAAATATGATTTTTGAGAGTTTTATATCCTACTTGGAAAACTATATAAAACCTGTGTATTACTGGAGTTTTGCATGATGGCGAGGTTGGAGCTACGTCTGGAGGAGGTGGTGAACCTGCCGGATCTCTTTCAGCTCCTTGAGGATAGTTGGTGCCGGTGGTGCGAGTGCTCTATGAGGTTAACCTTCAAGCGGTTGTGTTGGAGCTACGTCTGGGTGAGGTGGTGCTACCAGCTAATTTGACAAGATAGATTTGTTGGATAATCCTCTCACCTCTCCTCCAGCTGCTTGAGACTGGCTACTTTCATGGTATCTACGTCCCGC
This sequence comes from Asterella californica, assembly GCA_036924285.1. Classification (NCBI taxonomy): domain Eukaryota; kingdom Viridiplantae; phylum Streptophyta; class Marchantiopsida; order Marchantiales; family Aytoniaceae; genus Asterella; species Asterella californica. The sequence goes on along the minus strand of JAYKYS010000009.1, from coordinate 3,745,421 downwards.
AAACAGAATAGGATTTTGTACCAATCCTGATGCCAACTTCATGTTAATCAATCACTTCAATCCAAAGTCGCACTCATGATCAATTATTAACACGAATCATTTGAAAAGGGAAGTTAGAACAAAGAACCAAATCAAACCACCGCTGATGTTTCTTTATTGACTTTACGTTCAGTTGGCATATTCTTCGTTCAGCTTTTATTCTGTCACGTCTTGTCTGTCCACTAGTCCCAAGATAAATTTTAAGGGTAAGAGTTAACGGGTAGGAACGGTTGTATATCACGTGAACTGGATACACATCAACTTCAACTCCTCTATGTATACGTTTATGTCTTCTTCTATGTTATGATTGTTTTATGATACATAGTAAACAGAAGTTACTGTAAAGATGCTTCACATGTTAATTCATCGCAATTTTTTTAATGAAAAGCTCGTAAATATATTATAAAAAATTATTAATATATGTTTACATCCTCTGTCCATTATCAATATTTATTATTATTTTGTGAAATCGTGGAACATTAAAAGACTCTATAAGATGACTACAAGTCAGTGATTGACCTTTTAAGTTGATCATAGCGTAATGATGTGTTGTCTTGCGTCGAAGATCCATGTTCTCCAATAGGTTATTATATCGTCATATCAATAGTATATTACTTGTTATATTTTCATTCCTCTAAAAGAGTCATATTCGTGAAATAATTATCACACAGTTCTTGAGTTATTCAACCAATCTGTTGCTTCAGTGTATAGTGTGATGATTGGTGCTCCATCATGACTTCCATATAGATGTCTAGCTACGTACATGAGCTCTGGTGCTATCCATACGCGAGGTTTTCGCTCGTTCAGTGGACATCGAACTCCTTCAGACACATGGACTTTATCTTGATGTTGTGTCATTTCAAGATCTCTAATATCCACAAATATCAACGTGCGAACGAAAGAATATCTTATTTGCTGAACAGTGCTTGGCTCATAGTCTCATTCCAGAAAGTGGATGAAAATATTCCTCATGTGAAGGTCGCAGTGTAGCCACGAGGTACTGCGAGAAGAGAGAAGAGAGAAGTCATTCTCTCGTGAATGACTAGATTTCTGGCCTATTAAAATTACAAATTTAGACGAAACTAAACATTTAGTTTTTATATTTTTGAAAACATTTTTCATCTTCTAAAATATTTTTTGGATTTTTTAGAAACTTCTTTTTTCCACTCCAAATCCAATCATTCGCTGATCAATGACTGAACTTTCAGTTATCTCTTCACATAGTGATTGCAAATCTAATTATAAGTCCTCAAATGACTGGAAGTTCAATCTTTTTGTGGTGCCCACAAATTACAGGATGCACGAATTTTTGAAATTTTTAAGGATAATGACTTGTTTGTATAACTGAAGAAGCGTTGTTACTTAAGGTTACGTCTTCCTTAACAGGAAGATGATCTTAAGAGCTGTTTGTAATAAGAAGTTGACTTCTTCAGAAGACGACCGTCTTCGGAAGATCATCTTCTCAGTTGCGTCTTCAGAAGACGAGAAGACGGCGGAAGATGGGAAGACGTCGAAAGACACATATCTTCCAGAAGACAGCGACCGCGAAGGATCAACCACGAGTTTTCGGGTAAGACAGTAGGTGTACCTACTGGAGCGCACCGAATAGGTAGGTAGGTCAGGAAGACACCAAGGACGAGAACCCCTAATCTGCGGGAAAGATGCGTGAGGAAGCACATTAGACACCTTCCAACTTCTCGCAGCATAGCGCGCCTGAAGAAGATCGATTGAGAGAGTGAGCTTCGCGAGCTAGCATTGAGAGAGGAATCAAGTGAGACATCGAGGTAGGAGAGAGTAAGTTGGCAGCTAGGCGAAGGGTGAGATTGAATTGCGGGAGCACAAACAGCAGAGAAAGCGAAGGCGTTTCTGTGGAGCTTCCGAGAAGCTGACAGTGAAGAGTGGCGAGTAGAAGCAGAGGTGGAATCGAGGTGTGGACCGAAATTGACAGCAGACGCAGTCGTGTGGAGTCGCATTGGAAGCTAGGACAAGAGCCAGAAGCGCGCGGAGGTCGAAGGCAACTCGGGGAGCCGAAGAAGACTGTAGAGGTTCTTCCCCCTGTTCTTTTCCCCTCCCACTTCTTCTCGCCTTTTCTTGGTACTCCCCGCGCTTCCTTGGTTGTGTGCAGGCAGCCTGATCGATTACCCCACCCCCATTCTTTCTATTGAGACATTGGGCGCGGAAGCGCTGCCCAATTTCTGTCGAGACATCTCCTTGCTTCTTCCCGAGCTCAATTCGAGCTTCCCTACTCCTAGCCCTCAAATTGGAGACCCCAACTATCAATTTCCCTACCCCCATACCTCTCTATCCCCGAAACTTGGAACAGAAGACGATTCGGAAGATGGGAACATCTTCGGAAGACGCTTCTTGAACTTGACTGTCTTCGGAAGACATCTTCGGAAGACTGTCTTCGGAAGTCGACTGAACACAATTCGTATCAAGAGTGGATTTGCTTTGCTTTTGTGTTTAGAGAGACTTGGTACGAATCCTGAGTGGCTTGGTGAGTTGTTTTGTTATTTCGAGAAGTTGGAAGTCGGGAACTAGGCCTGTGCCTCCCGGTCTTCCAAGCTTCTCAACTCCCCATCTTCCTAGAGAGACTAGAAGACTGGAAGGCTGGCAAAATGAGCGAGAAGACGCGAGGGTCCATTCAGGTCTCTTCTGTCCGACCCATAGCAGCCGTTCCTTCTTCTTCCCGAACTTAGAAGAGAGTTGTGAGAAGTATTGCTGGCAGAATCTGGAGAGAATGGTCGAGGGTCATGTCTTCCCATCATGCAGCAAGCTTCTTCTGAGTGCGTATGAGAGGTGAGAAGTCAGAAGAACAGAGTGCACATGTCTTGAGTCTGTTGTGAGGATAGATTGCGCGTAGGAAGAAGAAGACAGGTGAGACCAGTGAAGGGAAGTCTGACTTCGGGAGGTCTTCCGAGAACGACATTGAATCGGAAGCTGTCCCAAGTGTCTTCCCAGAGGCCACTGTCACCGCAGGAGCCCGCAACCATCTTCTGAACCTTTCATATACTCTACTTCTCGCATATCTTGTATCTTCTGTTAGGAAGTAGGATGTAATGCAAGGTGGGTTGTCTTCTTGGTAATCCATGCGAGGCCTTGCTTAGATAAGATTGTTTAGATATAGCTCGGAAGACGAGAGCTATCTAGGAAGTACTGTTAGAATCCCGGAAGACGGAGTAGCTGTCTTCTGGAAGACTAGTTTCGTCTTCTGAGAAGTAGAAGTTAGACTGTGGGCACTCGGGAAGAACTGAGCCTTCAGCTCATAGTAGGTACTTGTGGTTTAGTGCAACAGATCTTCCAGGTATGTCGATGCATCCGTGAGGCTTGGTGTTACCAGCGGCAGAATTGGCCGAGGCCACTCCTTTCCTCAAGGAGTTGGGTCTCGACTTCTTCCTGTGGGATTGGAACCTCGCAGATCAAGGACTTCTGGAGGAGGTGTGGGCCGCGTTACCCCCACGTAACCGTGTACCTGCGAAGGCAGGAGTAGCTCGGGGAAGACCGTCTTCCTGGACTGAAGACTGGTGACGTAAGGCGTTTCACAGGCCTGAGACCGAGAACCGAGGATATTGGTACGAGAAGAAGATCTTGCCTAGGATTGTGAGTTCATGGCATGTACCTGGGAGTACCACCTGCCTTTTCGTGGAAGACAGACAGGGGAGGAACGGTTGGAAGATAGAGTCTTACCGGGAGCCGAAGAAGCGACTTCTGGCGAAGTTGTTTCTGCATCTTTTCCCCAAGGGAAAGGCGCAGAAGACAAGGTACTTAGGAGATCAGGACGTGGAGTTCCTGGAATCAGTGTGGGATGACAGAGTGCCAATCTACTGGGGCGCGTACATCCACAACTATGTACAGACGGAGCTAGCATACTTGGGTACCCCGGCGGGAGGACATCTGACGCCCTTCTTTTGCTACTTGTATGTAGCCATGGGGGATCTTAGGGAAGATCAGCTGGCAGTGTATGGACCAACGGAGCGACAGGAGGTGAAGGAGGAGACCTCGGAAGACGATGACTGAGAGGCAGCAGCAACGTCCCCTCCCACTCTGATGCCACAGCTGAGGCCCGGCTCTCACCAGAAGACGCTTCTGGTGAGGGAAGACGAGTCTAGTGGGTCAGAAGACGCCACGCCAGTGAGGAAGATGGGTCACAGAAGTGTACCGAGGACACCCATCTCCCTCATCCATTCAGGATCGGAGTCGGACTCGGAGGAAGACTTGCTGAGTGCCCGATCGGAACAGAAGACAGCTTCTGTAACACCTGGGAGTCTTCCGAAGACTCCAGAAGACGAAGGATGGATGGGTACTCCTACTGCGATGCGAGGAAGCGCAAAGAGGAGAGCCGCTCCTGCCACGAGGAGTCTTCCACCCCGGAAGATGAGAAGAGTAGCTTCTTCTCGTGCGCAGAAGATGAAGGCCGTAGTGGTGGAAGAGGCTCCCTTGCCTCTGGAAGACGAAGTCGACACCATCGAGCGAGTGGTGGGGATGAACTTGTCTTCTGCAGGAAGACGACTGGAGGAGTTCAGTGCCTACTTCCAGAAGGAGATCCAGCCCGCTATGGAGTTGCTGGAAAGGAGAGCGAGGGCACAGGAGAAGCCCTTACAGCCTGGATTCGGCATGCGCACCTTGCTGCAACAGGAAGACAGCCAGCAGAAGACGGAGTCTCTGGAAGCTAGTCTCCGCACCACGGAGAAGCTTGCAGCCAAGTACAAGGCGGAAGCAGCCGCTTCTGCCAAGGAGTCGATGCAACTTCGGAAGAGCAACCAGGAGTTGCAGGCGCGAGTACAGCAGCGTGATCAGGAAGTTCTCCGAGTACGGGAGAAGATCACTGCCCTCGCAGAAGAGCAGACCACTTGGAAGATGCAGCGATAAGCCGCAGAAGCGCGAGCTGCAACGGAGAAGACGCAGAGGGAAGCAGCGGAGGCTCGTGCGCAGAAGATGTTAGCTCAGTCGGTAGAAGCGCTTCGGAAGAAGTTCAACTTCACCGCGGGTAAGAAGTTACTTACCTTAGCTAGGGAATGGGACAGCGGGTCCAAGACGAGGTTGATGGAATGCAGAGATAGCATGTTCAGGTACCTGGATAGACAGATAGAAGGAGTGAAGACACTTTATGGTCTTCCCTCACTTCCGACACCTGCAACCGCATCTTCCCAAGCCCCAGCACCCTCGACTGGATCCGGAATGAAGAAGGAGGAGTTCGATCTCGCTGTACACTTGGTGGTGACAGCGTTGGAAGACGAGAAGACTCCAGAAGACGCCCCGGAAGACATGATGTCTTCTGGAAGACAGGAAGACGAGCCGTCTTCCCAGATATTCCGCGTGGAGGAAGCGACTTCCCCGGACCCCCATGAGGTCGCCATGGTCCCTAGTACTGCATATGTGCCTCAGAAGACCGAAGACGCACCATTCGACTCGTCTTCCCAGAAGACCATTCCGTCTTCCGAAGTCGAAGCCGAGGAAGACGCAGCCGCAGAAACAGCAGGGCCAGCGAAGAGCGAGGAGAGGGAAGCTACCTCAGTGGTACCCGAGGTAAGTGCAGGGCTTCCCAGCCCATCAGAAGTCGAGGTAGTAGCTCCGGTAGGAGCAGATCATGTAGAGATTGCCACCGAGCAATCAGAGTAGTTAGCAAACTCAATCGACACTTCCAGATTTAGTAGGATCGGACATGCTATCTTAAGGGTGGCAGTTTTCCATGTAAAAATAGTTAGGACCCCATGTGGCAGCATAGGTAGCGTAGGAGTAACACAGTGGAGGGCTAATTGGGAAGAGGGACCGCATGCATGTGAGGTGACAACCTCTTGTCAGCGCCTCTCTCTCTCTCCCTGGTGGTCGCCTCCCCTGACTCTCGAGGCAGATGGTTAAGTAGGATAGCAGGGTAGGAGAAAAGCTCTCTGAGAGCTCTGCCAGTTCTGTAGAATTCGGCAGTAACTGAACATACACACCGATTCTACAGGCAGGCAGGCGAGACACATTAGAGCAGAGACAGTCTTAGCGCACTACACCCGTTGTTGGAAACATACGAATAGTCTTGGAATATACAGGAGGGGTCTGCATACTCGCACCAGCAGTGGTTCGAAGATGTAGATAGAGGTAGTGGACAGTCTAGGAACAGGGAACGGCATCCTCGTGCAGTCCTGTTAACTGGGCTGGTGAGTCGAGGAGTAGACGCAGGAAGTAGAGGGAGTGAGCTTCCCAATGCCATTGTGACTTCTTCTCGGGGAATAGATTGTGGATTTGAGTGCAGCAGCTTTGTCCATGTCTTCTAGATGGTGGGTTCACTGAATTCGCTCTCAATTGTGCATGAGAAGTGTTCTTCTTGAGTGGCGATGACTGTCAGCAGTTGTGGAAGTGTAGCTTGACTCGTTCAGTAGAGCACTTGGGATCTACGTACGAACGGTCTTCTGGGTAAGTGATCCCAGAAGACAGAGCAGTCAGAGCAGCGAAGTGAAGAAGAAAGAAGCCTTCTTCCCGCAACAGAAGACGACATCCTCGAGTAGAAGACGGTGCTACAGTACTCATGTTTGTTGTCTTCCTCCCCAAACTATTACAAGCAGGGATGGCTTGTTAGTCAGGATCCGGACTAGAAGCCTGTCGGAATCTTAATTGCCTCTTTTTATTTTGTTTTCTCTTGTTTGGATTTCTTCTTCTTCCCATCTTCTCCCATCTTCCCCATTTTCTTACCTTCTTCTAGTGAGCTTCCGATACTTCTATTGAGCTTCCGTGAAGGTGAATGTCGTTGTAGTGCTGCAGGAAGACAACTTCCGTAGGCAGAAGCCTGGGAAGGCTACAGGGGGCATACACCCTGTGATTTATCTAACCCGTTGGGCTGTGAGTGAGAGAATAAGGTGTAACGACTGTTACTAGTCGACTTCTGCGAAGCCAGACAGCCTTCTGGAGGTGTGAGAAGACGAGCTAAACCCCCAGAAGACGAGAATCGCTTCGGGAAGACGGCATCGAGAAGACCGGAAGAAGCAACCTGGAAGCAGGAAGATCGTCTTCCCGAGCTTCTCTGTGAATAGTTGTGTGATATTGTAATTGGTAGTTGTTTGTTTAGTTCCAGAGCACTATTTGGCGTGTCTGGAAGACGTGTGGTTTTGTGAGAAGACGGGATTTCTAGGCAAAACTAGTGTGTTTGTGTGTTTGAACAGATCTTAGAACTTAGAGCAGCATTACTTGTGCAAATCCTCTGTGGGAACGATATCTTGTATACTAAATGGGCAAAAGGAGAAATCCTTCGTCACTACACTTTTGCTGACCAAATGATTGGTCATACAGCAAAGAAAAAACACATTTCTCTTGAGATCACAAATATGAGTTTTTTCTTTAATTTTTAAAATTTAATAGTATGGAAATCTAATCATTCACTCTTGAATGACTTTCTTTTTTTTCTTTTCTCTCGTCCTTGTGTAGCCATCTTTGAAAATGGATGAATGACAATGTGCTCCAAAGAATAGAAACCATCTCCATATGATGCTTCCAAAATATAATAAGTAGCTCGAGTCGTTCACTCCTGACTCGATCCATCACATCATCCGACATGCGGATACACAATTTCTTGTCATATGATAATTTACCTCGTAGTATCCGCTCATCCTCATCTTGCAACCACTGTCTCCGATGTGGAATCACAAGAATAAGATTTTCTTCATCATACAATGCAGCAACTGGTCATATAATCCTTGTATGACTCATGGTGGACACAATCATCTCTTTGTTCAACTTGTCTATTCTTGAATGTTGTTCGAAGCTTTTCAACTTGTTGTCAACATACTGCATTATTGATGACGGACCAAACTGTGTCGCTAAAGCTACATCATGGATGCCAATCTTGTACACATCTCTGTAAGTTCCATCCTCAAGTCATGTGTTGACATCAAGCCTAGTGATCACATGAATGGACGGCAACCAAAAGATCTGACTATCTGAGATTGGCTCGCATTGTTTCATCTTGGCATTATAACAGTTCTGGTTTTTGATATCACGCAGTTTAGCATTAGTGAACCAACTTTCTCAATACTTCGATCTCTCTATGAATTTGGAATGCATTTCTTTGTTAGCAAAGGTTGAGCTCAATTCAGAAATCTTTGCTGTCCACGCTCATAATTCTTGACTGTTTAAGCTTAAATCGCATTGCTCAACTCACTTGTAAGGAACCATATCTACCCATTTGTCCAATAGAACATCTTCCTCATCAAAAAATGGAAATGTTGCAATGATGGTGCATTTGAGAGACACCAATGACGTGAATGCTTGGAGTGCTTTTGTAATCAAGAGGTGCGTAAATCAGACGAGCCATCCAAGGTCTCTAACGTATAAAGATTTCATCGCCAACATGATTATTCTACTGATATTTTTTTTGTATTTTTGCATTTTGAAACTGTAAAACAAAGAAACTAGGATAAGCAAGAGGAAAAACCATGTCATCCATGCATCTCCAAAAGTGGAGTTCTAGACTAACGCGAGTTGAGACAAATACACGCGAGAGAACTCCACTTTTTGACATGCATGGATGACATGTCAAAACTCGTGTTAGTCTAGAATTCATTTTTTTCTTCTTGGAAGCACCACTAGAAAATGAAGCTTTAAGTCTGCTGACGTAATGTTGCTCTAGTAGTTCGTCCTCCTCCATTCTCTGTTTGAGGATTCAACATTCTCCAACTCTCTCTCAACATTCTTGTTCTACTCCTCTTTCTTCACAGAAGATGCTTGTGGATCTCGCGACTAAGAACTTTATGTACGAATGATTCAATCATCAAGAGATCGCAAGTCGTGAGTGTAAAATACCAAGCTAGGGTATCGTTGAATCTTCTCATGCATGCAACTGTTCAACTGGTCACTAGCTCGAGTGGTCAAATGATCATGTCCAAATGAAGATTGTGAGTGCAGTCCTTTGAGTTAGAGAAAAACTAGACCGTGCAAAATAAAATATAAACAGATTAAATAAATAGTCGACTATATTGGATGGTCAGATCACCCTAGTCCAAACGAGGACCTTGAGTGTAACTCAAAAAACTAGAGATAAAAAGAAATAAAATGAGAAATAGGAGAAAATGAAAGAGGAGCAGAGAAGAGAAAGAGAAGAAATTCTGAAAGTGAGAAAGGATAATGAGGAAGGAAGAGAAGAGAGGAGTCTAGAAGTAGGGAGTAGGAGGAGGAGAAGAGAAGGAGGAGAGATGAAAGAGTCAAGTGTCTCACATGGAACGATTGGACTTCCATGTGGGACGACTCGACTGGAGTGACCTACATGGAACGCCTCACTCAACAAGTAGAGCGACTCGGGAGGGTACCTCAGACGTATAAGGGTGGAGCTATCGAGGATCCGAGGTGCTTCATAAAGTCACTCTAATGAAATGACCTCAACTAGGATGGTCCAAATGGAACGATATGAACGTCTCGAGTAGAGCGATCGAGGATCCAAGGCGCTCCATACAATCATCCCAGTGGAGCAACTTCAGCTAGGACGCCTCATGTGAAGACACTGTTAGATTATGGATGATATAATAGAATATTCAATGATAGTCAACTAATTTTGATGATCAAAATCTCTGTCCGTTCATCTCCGTTAGCTATATTAATAATAAATCAAATAATCCAAAAATAAATATAAAAATTTGATATTTTTTAATCAATTTTATGAAATTTCATCCGAACCTTGATACAATATATACCAGATAATGTAGGTTTAATATATGTAATCCGAACCTTGATACAATATATCAGATACTAATACATTGTAGGTAACATATTCATTTATGGTTTCAAAAATCAAAGAAGAGTGGACTGCTGCATGGAAGAGACACAAGTTTGAAACGATAAAACAAGATACATAGAAAAAACTAAAGTAGAGAGATGGTCAGAATTCAAGTGCGTTGAGAAACCTAATATAACTTTATTTCTCTTAAACTTATCGTTGCATTGTCAGCCAAGTTAGTGCACAACGAGACAAAAATGTTCTCACATATATACATAAAGCTATGATACTTTGTATCTTGATATCATATGACGGTGGCATGAGAAATAACTCACTCTAAAGTTACCTAGTTACTTACTTAGTATCTAAAGTTACTTAGTTACTTATCTAGTACTTACTTACTAAACTATCAAATAATCAGAATCAATTTGATGGTGTAGTTTTCTCACTGTTTCATATGACATCTCAGATTTGTTTTCCGGTTTCTAGATGTGATGATATGAGTAAGCAAGAATATAGAAAAGTAATTGTTATTTTAGCAACTTGTGCTTTTCAGAAAGAACACTGTGACTATATTATGCTACTTATCAGTCTCGTCTTGTTGTGCACTAACTTTTCTGACAGATGCATAAATTTACATGTATTGTTTATCTTCATGGAAAGATATGAATAGGCAAAGCGATTCTTGCTTTTCAGATACTCTTTTATCCATGGATATATGATGTATTTCTATGACATATCAGCAAGATCTAGTGTATCTCATTTCTTTGACAAAGTTGTTTGATCAACAATGAGCACAAGTATCTATCACGTGATATATGCTCCATGTTTCTGCTTATTTATGCTTTTGACTTGATTATATTATCACCCAAACACTCAAAATTTCTTTTCAATATGTACAAATAGAAATTAACGATTGAGAGATATAACTTCTTACAAATTGTAGTATAATTGACTAACATGAGTAATAAATTGATTAGTGACAAATAGATTATAAAATTTACTTCAAATAATTTTTCTGCTTATTCTTTCGTGGATGAAAACATCAGTATTACTAAAATGCCCCCTCGTGAGATTGTTTACTATGAAACTCGCTTCGGATATGGACAGATATCTTCTTCAAATTCATGACATACAGCAAAAAAAGAGTTGAGAAGAGAGGATACAAGTAACATTCATAATGATTAGTAACCATATGCATCTCTCTTAACCTAAAGTTTGAAATACTTTTACTCGTATTATCTAAGTGCAAGTAAGATTAATGTGTATGACGTTATTGTGCTTTTACCTTGATTAATTACGACTTTATGTATTATACGGACCTCTCAAGAAATCCTTTTGAATTTAGTGTCATGGACACTAAATATGAAAGAGTGTGTAGGGTAATTTGCACTATTGAGGATTTATTACTCCTTTCTCTGGCTTCTTTGCTGGTAAAGTCAAACCTCGTTACATTCAATCACATGGTGACCTTGTATGTTGTGACTATAATGTTATTCGTGATTGTAGATTTATAATCCACATTACTGAACAAAATGTAAGATGTGATTTTATGTGTATAATCATTCTAAAAGAAAATTTACAAATATGATTATAAAGAGTATTTATCTATATATAAAGGGTATAATCTATGTAAAATGTAAACCTTATTTAGTGTTTCATTAACAACAAGTAACAATGTCTCACAATCGAAAGCAGAGCAAAAAACGATTTTTGTTAGGACAACTTTAAAACTTATCTCATTATAATCACATGCCTTTGTATTCTCTGTGAAAATATATTTATATATAGATATTACATTATATGATTATAACCTGATAAAATTTAAAAGAAATCATCCTTCGCCATGAAAAATATGACTATAACGGAATTATGACTATATTGAGATACTGTACTATTGACTATATTGTGTGTGACACTAAATAAAATAATCTAATCGTCTAGATTTTAACAGGACTAATAAAATAAATATTGTATACACCACACGTGCCTATATGAGTTCTTTCCCATGGACAGTGCATATAGTACAGTACTCTTTGGTTCACACGGCATGCAAAAATTTACTTGATCGCACCCTCTTAACATGTCCTTCTTGACCGCACCCCTGACCTACGGCAGACAGTGGAAAAGATGACCTGCCATGTCAGCAGACACATCGGATCTATATGGCATCAATTTTTCGTCCGACTTGTTTTGTTTCGGGGTTATGATTTGAACAAGCACATAATGCACATACTCATGTTCGAGCAATAGCAGGAATTGAGACAAATGCTGAAAGCTGTTGAACTTTCTGATAGTGAATAGGATCCTCGATGGTTTGCATTCTTGCGATTGAAAAGCTGATTTGTTCTTGGATTCACACAGACGACGAAAAAAAGAAGATTGTGTTGGATCGATGGAGGAAAGAGACGGGCTACATGCCACATTCTTAAGAAAAGACAATTGATTTCACTTCAAGAAGCTACTGGGAGAGTGAAGTTAGGAACAAAGCTTGCATCACTATTGGTGCTGTAGTCTGTGCAAGCAATAATGCTTGAATCATCCGGCATCCAGCGTGTCTTTGAACATGGATGTTGAGATGAGAATCATCGCTATCGCAAGAACTCCTCAACAAACACGAACTACTCCTCAACCAGTCCAAGCTGGAGCGTGAATTCACCGTCAACACACCAAGACGTTGTACCTCTATCAGATTATGCTATATCAGATAAAGATGCTGACATGTACATTCAATGTTTCGGCTGATATGTCAAGTTATCTTTTCTACTGTTTGTCGCAGGTCAGGTGTGCGTCAAGAAGGACATAGTTAAGGCCAAGTTTGACAAACGTTCTGAAGGAGTGATCAAGTAAAGTTCTACACGGCATCAGGTTCCACACTTATTTGTAAGAGGTTCTGTAAATCTGTCTTGTTCTGACTTTTCTGGATTCTAAACAAAACTTTGGAATGTGGAGAAGTTGTTCCAAATGAAATAGCTTATCTTGTCTGTCTGAACCATGGTGAAACTATCTCAACATGTATAAAATGCAGATAAGAGACAAGGTTGCTGGATTGCAGCAAGAGGTTCTATTCTAAGTAATTAAATAATTTTTGCAAGTTTATATCTGAATTATTCTCTTATGTGCACGTCAGATAAAGTTTGATGGTCTTTTTCCTAGGTCTCAGACTTTGTTCTTTTACCTCGCTTCCATTATTGTACTATTTTTATGTTATTTCTATGTCAGAATGCACTATTCGAGATCGATGTCAATGGCTCTATAGAATGGAGCCAAATATGCATCCAAACTGCACTTCTAAGAAGAAGGAGGAAAAAGATAAACGTTTAACATACAACCAAAATAATCATAGGTAATTTGCTGATAGTAGTCTTCAAGTACAATTCAGGGAAAAATTTAATGTAAAATTCACAATCACACGGAAAATATTACTAGACATGGTTTGCAAATCATTACTTGTGTTTAAGTTTTATATAAAGTAAATTTAGTGTAAAACACACTGTCACGTCAGAAATACTGCTGAACAAGGTTGTGTCAAACTTCACTAAATTTAAAGAGTTAAACTTAGATCATTAAATTTAGATTACACTTGGTAACTTCATTACACATGCTCATTTCAATCATATGAAAACCATAAGTGACTCACGACAACAGAACCATTCTTTGGTATAAAGATCAGTCTATCTCATGAGTAAAAGTATTTTTAATCTGGAAGCTTCAATTTATAACCTAACCCTTCCAAGAGCAAGGGTTAAAACATAAATTAAAACTCTTTGCATATTCTTCTCATCCAAACTTGGAAGAGATGAAATATGCATGCAACATCATTTAAGTGGTATAATGTCCACTAATAAATATCTGATCTCCGCATTTTTAACTGGGGATACACTAGTGTACGAAAGAAAGATGAATTACAATAGTGATGGATATATCTAGACTAAGAACATAAGATGATGGTTTTATGCATGAATCTTTTTTCATACTTGACATTTCTGTACATTGGAATTTGTATCTTAAGGACATAATCTATAAACTTCAGAATCATCGGCCTATATATACCAAAATCCAACACTTAATAATAAAAAAGGATTAGATTTATAACCAAAATTTGCTTGATTGCACCTCCAGTAAGTTTGTTGTGTTTGATCACACCATTGACTGGTTATCGACTGTAGAACCAATCACTTTATCATGTTAATGACATGTCAGACTGTATACATCAGCTTTTCGAGTGTGAACCGTCTGACATGTACCCTATTGTTAAAAACACTTTGAGTGGCAAAAATATTTAGAGCTCATTCACACCTGCAATTTTTAAACTGCATATAGTGAAGTTTTTGACATTTTCGTTATTGCAAGTGGACCTCCGAGCCAAACTACAAACTTGAAACTCAAAAGGACCAAGCCACAACCCATCTCTGAAAATGAGAGAACCTCTGAGTTTTCCACCCAACCCTATTCGCCAAACTGAAATTACGTGTAGTCTGGAGCTCCCGCTTATTATTACCACCCCTACTACACACATGTGAATTCGCTTTCTGAAATTTTGAAGTTGAACGTCCAGAGTACTTCAGAGTCACGATAAAAGGTAGTGAAATGATAAACAAAATGAAAAAATGATTAGTTTACTTTCGGTAGTCAATCATGGGTGTGATAAAGTTAGCAAGCACAACAAATCTATTGGGATGTCATCAACCAAACTTCTGGATTCGTTGCTTTGAACCAAGAAGACTGACTTCCATGAGCAGATGGGGACATTCCAACTGACACCAATTTTCAAGTGTTCATCACTGTCATTGCTCACAAAAACACTACTTACAAAGTGAGCTGAAGTCACTGAAGTGGAGACTGTGGAATAGTGTCAGACAGAGGTGCAAAGTGCGAAAAGCGCTCCTGCGTCTCGCTGTATTGCACCTTCGTCGCGAGACGCGCACTTTGTTGAAGGCCGCACGCGGTTGGCATGACGTTTTACGGTTGCTGATGTACGTGGTTCCCAGTTGTTACTGCGTTGCATCCTAATCACAGCAAATAATGTTTCAATCTCTTATTGGTTGCATCCAGATTCATGAAACTATGTGAAGTATCGGGCATTGGTATATGGTATCTGTGAACTTTTTCATATTCTGGGCTCTGTAACTCGAACATTTTTTGGATGTTTTAAATATAAACTAAACATGTAGACCAAATTATATTTCTAATCATCTTTAGAGTATTCTTCACAAACCAGTAGTATCACTATCTGGTTTTATAAACTTGAATAATAATGTAGTCAAAAGGTAAAGGATAATTATAATACTGGATACTCTGACATAGAGTATAGTTTAAATACCCTCCGTCATAAGTTATTTGTAAATTTCATAAAGAAATTATCTTTGAGATCCATTTTATCATTTTCGAGTAGTTCGTTCTACCCGATCTATTTGATTGATATCTTGATCATTTTAGTTATTCAATATATCCGTAGTTTATGATTTGAAACTGACCAAAATTTATGATAATTTCACACACTTGGAGATAAAATTGACCTCTAGAGAAAGATGTATTGTAGTGTAATTCGATTAACAATTCGATTAACCCTTGAGCAAAATATTAATTATGATTGCTTTTAATTTCACTCACATTATATTCTATTTGTGTATATTTTCGCTTAACATAAGAAATTAATGGATAATATAGTGAACCATCCACTAGAAAGACAATTTCTTGAATAATATGCATGCAAGATCAACTTCTGAGAACTTTTGCTCGTTTGCTGTTATCAAAAAAAGATATAAGTGTCAAGCCTGTGGTGCCTATAGTTTGCAAATTTTGAGATATTTTCAAAATTTATAAGTTAACGTCGTGTATATATAATTGAATTAACCTTGTTACTTAAGTTTATTCATGCTTAGCAGGAAGATGAACTTAAGATAAATTTTTGAGAAGAAGTCGACTTCTTTCGGAAGTTGGAAGACGAGCATCTTCCTGAAAGACGTCTTCTGGAAGACACAATGCGAATCTTCGGGAGAAGGACCGTGACTGTAACTACGGGAGACATCAACCTAGTTACCAACTGGATGACACAGTAGGTGGTTGGTGGACCTAAAAGGCAGCCACCTAAGCAGTAGGTAGGGCCAGGGCTGACAGGGCACTTACCTAAAACACGGGCAGCTGGGAAGTAGACAAGAAAACTACCAAATCAGAGAAGAGACGCGGAAGCGTCATGTCTTTTGTTCCTTTCTCCTACCCAATTTCAAACCTACATCGAGGAAGACATCAGAGGTGCACGTAGAGGAATTGCAGTGGGAGATTGTGAGGAAGATCGTCTTACAACAGCAAGAGAACTCGAAGTATTACACGAATGTATGTTCTTAGCAAAGAGAAGTCGCTCGTGAGTTGGCAGCAATCGAAGCACTCACATCTGAACGTGCACAGGAGACATTTGGAGACACAGAAGAAGCGCAATGCATCCACGTCACCACATTCCGAGGTTCTTCTCGCTTCTTTCCTAGGAAGCTTACCTACTACCTTCCTCTTCCATGAAATTTCCTCTAAGTGGATTACAGGCGGAAGCGTTGTTCAATTTCTGACAGCCTTCTTCCAAATCTCACTCCCCGAAATTGAATTTGATGTCCCTCCCTCTATCCCTAAAACTCTTTGTTTCTTTCCATCCACTTCCCTACCTCATTGTGCTTATGTCTCCAGAATCCATGGACAGAAGACTTGTTTTAATATCTGGACATTTCCAGAAGCTGAATTTTGAATTCACATCAAGTGGTATGGATTTGATTTGAATTGACTTGCGAGAATCTTGATGTGAATCCAGACTGAAACTATGAGTTGGTAATTATTTCGAGAAGCAAGAAATTGGGATTCAAGCTAGTGCCTCCCAAGCATCTTGCTTCTCAAATTCACAACTTCTTAGAGAGCTAGAAGACTGGAAAGGCTGGCAGAATGTGTGAAAAGATGTGAAGGTCCTTCACGGGTCTCTTCTAGCTGACCCATAGTAGCCTGTTCCTTCTTCTTTCCAATCTTAGATGAGAATTGTGAGGAATCCTGCAGGCAAAATCTAGAGAGCAATGTCAAAGGTCATATCCTCTAGTTACGCAACAAGCTTCTTCTGAGAGTGTATGCAGGATGAGGAGTCAAAAAGTAGAGTACGAATGTTCAATGTCAGTTGTGAGGATAGAATTGCGTGCAAGGAGCTAGAAGGCAGATGAAACCAGTGATAGGAAGCCTAGATGTGAGAAATCTTCTGAAGATATCATTTACCCAGAAGCTGTCCCGGAAGTATTCTTGGAGGTCACTGTCACCGCAAGAGTCCTCAAACTTCTTCTGATTGTTTCGTAGGACTCTCTTCTCGAGTACTTCTTCGTCTTCTGCTAGGAAGTGGGATGAATTGCAAGATGGATTGTCTTCTTAGTTAGAATTGCATAGATATAGATTAGAAGACGTGATGCACTTGTCTCTTAGAATTCTGAAAGATGGAATAGTTGTCTTCTGGAAGATTGAACTCGTCTTCTGAGAGTGACCACCGAACTATGAGCGTCTGGTAAGGATTGAGCCTTACACTCACAGTAAGCGGAGCTGAACGTAAAAAACCCTTAATCAAGGAGTTGGACCTCGATTTCTTCACTTGGAATTGAAATCTTGCCGACCAGGGTTTGTTAGAAGAGGTTTGGACATCCTTATCTTCTCGAAACCTGCCAAGACATGAGTGGTTAGAGGAAGATCAGCACTATGGACGGTGGCGTGATGTAGGAGAGCATTCTATTGACTCGAATATGAGAACAAGAGTTACGAGTTGGAGAAGGATAAAATTCTTCTGATCATTTCAGGAAAATGATATGTTTTCGGGAGTACTACTTATCTCTTCCTGGAAGATAGACGAGAAAGGAATAGTTGGAAGGTGGAAGCCTACTGAGAGCCGAAAAAGTGATTCTGAGGAAGCTTTATCTTCACCTCTTTCCCAAGAGGAAAGCTCAGAAGGTCATATACTTAAGAGATCAGCATGTGGATTTATTGGAAGCTGTCTGGACAAGAGAAGTTATTAATTGAGGCACTTTCTTCCATGCCTATGTACATACAGAGTTAGTTTATTTGAGCATCCCAGCAGGAGGGCACCTCATCCCCTTCTTCTACTACTTGTATGTGTCCCAAGGAGACTTGAAGGAGGTTCAGTTGACCAAGTATGGACCAGTGAGACAAGAAGAAGTGAAGGAGGAGACTTCAGAGGAGGAGGGCACGACGGTTACTATGTCTTTCCCTCCAATTTCAGTGCCTAAGAGAGGATCAGACACAACATCGAAGAAGATCACTTGCCAGACAAGTGATTCTTGTGGTACAGAAGACGCGTCACCACCGAGGAGGATGCGACCTAGGAGTGTTCCTAGGACAAGCACTTCTTATTCCACCACCACTTCGGATCTGAGTTAGAGTCTCAAAAAGACACTCTCGGCACTAGGTCCACCAGAAAATCGGTTCTTAAGACCTCATTGAGTCTTCTGAAGACTCTAGAGGACAAAAACTGGATAGATGTCTCAACTGCGGTAGATAACTATGTAGAGAAGGAGGCAGAACATCAGGAAGACAAGCAGCATGGCTCTGCTGTGAAAAGAGACCTCCCACCGAGAAAGACATTGCGAGTGACGTCTTCTCGAGCACAGAAACGGAGAACAGCCATGGTGGAAGAAGTCGAGGAACCTCAAGAAGATAGAGAAGCTTCCGCGGATCAGAATGTCAGCATGAACTTGGCTTCCATGTGGAGAAGACTGGAGGAGTTCAGTGTCTTCTTCAGCGTTGAGATCTAGTCAGCCATAGAGAGCATGGAGAAGCGGGCTAGAGCCTAAGAGAAACCTCTTCAGCCCGGATTTGGTCTTCGGATTCTGATCTAATGGAAGAAGCTCATACACAGAGGGTGGAAGCTCTAGAATCCAACCTCCGTGCTACTGAGAAGTTAGCCAACAAGTATAAGACGGAAGCTTTCGCTTTTGTTAAAGAGATGGTTCATCTCCGGAAGACCCACGAGGAGTTACAAGTGCGGCTTCAGCAGAAGGAGCAAGAAATGTTGAAGATCAAAGACAAACTAATTGACCTAGTGGTCGAGAAGAAGACTTGGAGTGCCCAGCGGGAAGTTGTAGAAGCCAAGACTGCCAAAGAAAAGAAACAGCGTATGGAAGCAGAACACCTAATCAAGGAGATCATGATACAGACGGGAGAAGTTCTAAGGAAGAAGTTCAACTTCATAGCAGGGAGGAAGCTTCTGACCTTAGCTCGAACTTGGGATGTTGTCTCCAAGGACATGTTGTTAGAATGTAAGGACAACATGTTCAGATACTTGGATTGACAGATTGAAAGTTTGAAGATACTCTACAGTCTTCTCTCAGTTCTCATCTCTATAGTAATGTCTTCGGACACCTAGGACCTTCTCATGTTGAAGATCCAGATAAGGAGGAATTTGACCTAGCTGTTCACCTGGTGGTAACAACATTAGATTTGAAGAAGGCACGAGAAAAAGCTCCAGAAGACAAGAAGAGGAGACAACTTCTCAAGTATTCAAAGTGGAGATAATGTCTATCTCTGACCCCCATGAGATCACCACAACTGTAAGTAGCGATCAGGTCGTGCAGAAGAGCTCATAAGCGAAGCGGAGTACGGGTTCCCAAAGTCATCTTCCGTCTCTCGGATCAAGTACATATAAACACATGGCTGTCATTGAGAAGAATGCCATCAGCCATGCTACATATGGTACCAGAAGCCCAATTAGATACACATGCAAGTGCGAGTGCCATGGATATCCCACTTGGTGACCATGAATATATAGGAAAATTAGTTAGGTCCAAGTCTTTTATACCCCGCTGATTTTCAGAGAATCGGAGTTAACTATTTTTAGCTTTATAACTCTTTTTTATATTTTTAGAATAATGTCCATGTGACAGAGTTAGTTATAGTAGGAATAAAGATGATTTTTCAAACTTAGAGGAATCGAAAGTCCAAGAGGAGGTGGTCATCTGACAGTGGACCCTTTTTCATCCTTTAGGCTGTGGTTGTGATTCGAGGGAGTCCCCTCCTATGACTAGAGGCAGTTTGTTTGGTTGTTTTCAGCCCATGGTCAGACAGCAACATAAGATCTGAGATTGATATTTAGTTAGAAAACACACACGGGCGCATAGTAGGCTCTATATATCCGCACTCAAGAGGGGAGCACGGAAGTGTAGACAGTAGTTGACAGAATAGGCAGGGAACGGCATTCTCGTGTAGTCTTGTTTAGTCTGGTGTGTCCTCTAAGTACGTATGCAGATACTGATAATCACGAGATAACATTTTATCAAAAAATTAATTTATTATTTAATCTTTTCTAACAGAATAATTAGGTAATAAATTAAACTTTTGCATAGTTACCTCCTACATCATGAGATAACTATGCAAAAGAAATTAGACTTTTAGTTGCTTCTTGAAAATTCATTCCATTCAACTCTTTCATCTACAATGAGAAAAAGATTTGTGATTTTCACTAACTATTTATTCAAAGAGTGAAATGTCCTGACAATACGGTAGTACGAATCTCACTCACCTATAATCATTCTCGTGTTTTCTTTTCTTTTCTAGGCGGGCAAACCTCCCACCATAATACATCACCTTGTCTCCCACACCATGGGCGTAAAATTGCATACTGCTACTGTTCTCAGCCACCCCGTAAGCGGTTACAGTGTGCTGCGTACTCTTACATCTATGAACCTTGCACTCTTTGGTGTTTCTCGTGACGTGCCGTTGAGTGCTATGCGCATTATTCTTCGTAATATGATGCTGGTGCCAATCATGCTTCACCTTCGTATTGGCTCATCCTAGATTTTGCTTGCTAAATGTTTTCATTTTCTACATCCGTTTTTGTTTCTTACATCCAGAAAATGGATGTAAAAAATGAAAAACATTCTCAGGTACTTTTTCTACGCGGGAAAGGGTGAGTCTATGAGACCCCCGTGAATAAGAAAAACATTCCCTGCATGAATCTATCTCAGAGAAGGTCCACGTGAAGCTCAAATTTGAATTGGAGGAGTCCGAGGAGACACGCTCTTACATCCGAGATGTGTAACGGTTATCCACTGACCAAGCAACTTCATCGAGTGTCTTTGACAGTATCTACGGTTCGCGACTCGTGAGTGTTAATCCAACCGACATCACACTAGAGTTCATTAGAAATGAACGCGACGCAACAGCTTTTTATTCTTTCAGTCCTCCGCACGAACATTAGAGCTCCCTAATTCTCTCGAAGTTGAGAATTTCTTGCTCAGTCCTTTGATCCGTAACATGCAGTTTTACATCCCGGTAGAACCTATTTTGATGAAATCACAATTCGCATAAAACTGCACGGGCGCCGTCAGGGATACTTCAATATGCATATGGCAGTATGCATATTCTTTTTCACATGAGATGTGACGGGCGAGAGAGTTCTGTCACATATTTCTGCCGCATTTGTAAGTTTAAGGGGTACATAGCTGGTTGTGCGCGAAGAACAGAAAATAAAACAACTAAGGATTTCTTGCTGTTGAGACACATCGATGCATGTACACGTCGGGAAGATGTGTTCCCTTGCAGAATTCGAAGAGTGCTGCTGTGACATTCCGTGGATGTGGGTTGAAGAAAAGATTCAGCGTTTAGTGAAGAATAGCAGAGATCAGTCGTTGTCATATTTAGCATGTGGGTGGAATGGTTGCAGCAAGCGTGTTCTCGAGCCTCAAGTAAGCAGTAGCTCTTCAGTGCGGAAGGTGTTAAGCTTTAGTCAATCGATAGATTCGGGAGAATGTGGAACGTGACATTCATGTGGACAGCAAAGAACTCCTCGGCACTAACTGATCACTCTGTTCCTCATCGACCCAAGGAAGTATTACCGTCATGCATAGTTTGGAGTGCAAGGGAAAAACTGATAGGGATGGCTGCCGAGGAGTTCGAGAAATTGTCATGTGCTAATCAGGAAGCGCATTTGAATGAAGTATGCGACGAGAACTGGCGATTTAAAATTGATTTGAATGCTAAACACAATTGTTTTACAGTCTTTGAGATTGAGAGAACAAAAGAATTCCAAGACGTTGTAGAGGATATGGTGTCTGGTCTTGCCACTATATGTTTTATCCTAGTTCTAGAACTATTCATGGAGGCGAGAGACCTGTAGTTGAAGAAGCAATCCGTCTTCTATATCGACGAGCTATTTCTCTCTAAGAAAAAGCAGCAGAAAGTCAAGATATGATCGATCAGATGATGAAAGAGTTGTCTAGTGTTCTGGACTTACAGAGATAAGTCAAAGACGCGGTTGACGATTGGGTGGTGGCGCTAGCTAAGTTGAGAAAGTTGTAGTATGTATAGTAAGAGTTGTATGTGAAGCTAAAATTTCAGCTTGAGAATTTGCGTATATACTACTGTATCAATCAGGGACAACAGGATGCACAACGGCTTAGAGGTTATTTTGTCTATACAGTAGATTTTTTCTGTACCACTTCTTGTTATTGACAATAAAACTGTGCAGTTAATCGAACATGAGATTTCTATGAACAGTTTACGAATGGATTCTATTCGAATGTAGGTACGCTGCATTGAAGCTTGTCTCTTGGCACTGACCTCATCTTAACCTTGGAGGCGGCAGCGTGAACATGATTTAAATTTGTTTTGCGAAGTTTCGACCAGATCTTTGCTTTTCTTCCAAGATGATAAGTAGACTTATCCGTCACAGCCTTTAAATTGCTTGTGGGTAGAATTCGTCGACTTTCGTCTTCACCTATGAGGCAGGCAAGTGTCAGAAACTTTGAGTTGTGGACTCAGATCAGTCCTGGTTATCAGGCTAACAAAATCTGGAAGCTGATTTTGTTCGCTTATTTTCAACACCTTCTCTCTCTCGCCCATCAATAAGTTTCTCAAATCTAAGAAGTCGTATAAGATATAGTGGATGTGGCTTCTTCGATGATGCATATGTCAGTGTTGTTTGCGTTATCACACTCTGGTCAAGAAGGAACCTCATTATTGCAAATCATCCATTTTTCTGTTTCAAGCCGCTTTCACAAAAACTCGTCTTGCAGTTGTAGGCTTCCTTTCTCATCCCTCTAAGTCTTTCAATTATTCGGTTTGTGGCTCATGAGTTAATAAACTCAAAGGGGCCTTTAACTTATGCATGAGTGAGTTGCATATAGCTGCAGCAAACATGTCTCAACAAAGTGTTGATATTTGACTAGTACATATCGGAAGACTGAACGCAACTACGTATTATAAGCGTTTCAACTGAAAGTGTAATAATGCTGTAAGCAGAGTGAGAGGAGAAGCAGAAGCAGCTGTTGGCCACTACAACTTTCTGTCTACTTGAACACGTGCTAAAAGAAGTTCCAAACAGACTCGACCACAAAATGATATCAAGATTAAACTTGCTCTTCAGGTTTAATTAAGGCGTTGAAAGGTTTGTAATAGTTACTACCTAGCTATGGATGTAAACTTCTCTCACAAGTACTGTTGGGTTTCGTGGTTTATAGAATCGATGATAGAATGGTCTTGACTTCAATTTCCTGAGTTCTGGGAGATTGAAAGAAATACACGCTCTGCTCTCCTGGGTTTGTCAAGGAAAAGAAATTGCATCGTAAGTAAACCCTTCAGTGGAAAGTGGTAAACTGTTGATCTCACATCAGAGAACTACTTCACAGAAATTCTGTTATCGCGACCCTCAGTCTCAAGATTAGACACAGACGCGAACAATAGAATCCTAGTGGACTTGTGCTAGGTTGTGAACGCTACGAGTAAGACTTAACGGCTTGGCCAGGAAGTCAAGATCAGATGAACCCTAAGTGGTTCTCTGAACCAAAGTTGGAACATTGGGTTAAGACATAAGGGCCTACCCCATGACAACCCCAAACAAACGCTGACCCTAGGGAGCAACTCTAGAAACGGACCGAAACATAAGTTTGAGACATAAATCTGAGACATAAATCTGAGACGTGAGTTCGAGATGCGAGATGGAGACGTGGCTCCAGCGCAGACAGACAGTGGTTTGGATGCTGGTCTGAACCACATGGTTCGAGTCTGGGTCTGGACCACAAGTTTTCAGAAAAACTGCTAAGTGTTGGAGCTCAAGCAACGTTTTGGATCGTGGACGGTGCTCCATATAATATCTCGAGGTGAGTAAGGTACCATTGGGAAGGTCTCAGCGAGAGCTTTCCAGTGATATGCAGAACTCCTTTAACTGATCCTTTAGCTGAGAATTATGATCGATCTCGTGATCACGTTGTGGTATAATTTTCAGAGATCAAAGAGGAGGGCGGGGCCTCCGATCCCCAGAAGTATATATGAGGGGGGCTCGATGCCTAGGTGTGGCAAGACGAGTCACCCGACCCCAAGGTTTGGTGGACGGACTCTGGAGACATGAGGTGATGGCTGGGCTAATACCAAGATGCGTTCCGGTCCAGACTTGGACGTCTGGATTTAAGAACAATCCAAGGGCTGGGGTAAGACTACTGGAACGAGACGGCGGATTAGACCACCGTTCTAGAGCCCGGATCCAGACGGACATCACGAGCGGTTTGACTGCTAGGTGTGCTGGAGGCACCGTTAAAGATCCTGGACTTTATGGGAAGTCTGTCCCAAGTCATGTTATGACTTGCTCATGTTCTGGGACCGATATAATCAGATCTATGTCGAGACTTAAGGAATGTTGAGCTTGATGATTAAGGAGACGGTCCTGCTCTGGTCCGGATCAAACTTAGTTAAGGTAAGTGGTGCATGAACGCTAACTTGTGATTGTGATTTGCAGGTTAGCGTTGTGAGTTTCGTGACCTACTGAGCAAGAGCTTCCGCTGGTGCAACAAAGCAGTAGGTACACGAAAATCTGTGCACTCACAGTAAAGTGAACGTGATACAAGGACTTACCAACTTGGCTAGAATTGGTAAAATTTCAGCGACGTATCTGAGGCCATCGACTCTCACTTTTCTAGAGCGACCGATCATTGCTCGACATCCTCGAGTCTTCATTTTGATTGTCTCGTTCTTCTCACCCGCTCTGCATTATACACTGTACTCTATTCCGTCGAACGCTGTTCAGCCATGTTTTCTCTCGAACATAGTGTTTTCAACTATGACTGCAGTTGCTACCAGAACTCCTGCCGAAGAGATTGAGAAAGAAATTCTCAACTTCGAGGGACTTAGGGAGCTCTAATGTTCCTGTGGGAGATTGAGGGAGTAAAAAATTGTGCGACACAATGAATAATCAATAGATGAAAAGATCACATCAACCCATACAAGAAAAAGAGAGACCAGAAGGACCAAGCAACCAACGGCTCAAAGGGAAGAAGAATATCATGGCTAAGCCCCGCTATCAGTAGTTCTAAAGTCGTCTATCACTCTTAAAATATCACACATCGATAAATCAAAACTCTTACATACAACAGATGCACATGCAGTAGCATCACATATTGCAATTATTCTCATGTGGACCGCGCTTGCTAAAGCTCTCTGTAGAGCAATGAAAACTCGCTGTCTAAAAACATAGTGCATAAAGAAAGAGAAAGTGGTACCTCATGACGTCTCTCATGATAAGCTTTGACACAATCTTGAATTAAAACGTAGAACTCCGAGGCTGTCGATCTGTATTTCTCCAAGGCTAAGGAGATGAAGCGATGTCCCTCCTGCATATCTCTATATTTGATCATCTTCGCTACTGTCGTCACGCATGCTGTCCCTCTTGAGAGATGGATGATCGCTCGTGTCGTTACCGAGTCTCGTGTCGGATTTGTAACAACCACATCTGTCACTGAGACCTGATCCTCCTTCATCATGTACATGTCAACTCTCATTGAACCACTCGTTTGAAAGACATATCAACGCTCTCTCCATGTCATGTAATCGCTCTCCCGTGCTAAAATAAACAAAATGTCATTGATGGCATCATGAGTAGCTGTCCGGTCTCCACCGTGAAGACAACGAGCAAGGTGTCGACTCGAGGTGTCGAGCGAGACAACGCACTCACATGTGGATAGTACCGAAGTAACAAACTAGACCAAGCCTAAGCAGAAGCTGTAGAGAAGATGTCAGTACAAGTCGGAACGTTCTAATGCAAGGTCGAGCTATGAGTCAAGAGCCTGCTCTATTGTCCGAACAAGAGCGGAGTCTAGCTCTAGTATCTCGTGAGATGGAATGATCAACTAAGAGCGCATGAAGAACCTACTTGAAGTGATCTCTTGTTAGAGAGGTCTGCAATCCGCGAGATCCATCGATAGCTAAAGTATTGAATCGAGGATGTGCCTCATGCACCTCAAGAGTCAAATTATCTCTTGTCTCACGAAGACATATTTGTAGTGGATAAGAACCATCCTCCACCTCTGTCGCATAGCTCTCCAGAATAGATCTATCTTGCACGAGGAAACGACAACAGAGCCAAGGTGCTGAGAGGACCCAACTACCCAAAAAAGTTGCCGAAGTAGTCTCCTCCATGAATAATATACCCATCCTGTCACATGATATCGGCAATGATGTGTGCCCATGTGTGAGAGATCTTACCACACACTCAAAGGTCCTCGGTCCTAAGATGTAGTTAAATATCTCATGATCCTCCTATCAAACTCTCTAAGGCATGAGATGAAGATAGGAGATGAATGTATTGTGCGGAGTAAGTAACATGGATGACGTGCAATGAAAGAATAAAAGATACCAAAGACAACATGTGGGTCCTCTAATCTAAAAAGATCTTCGATATGCAACACGTCCTCTTGTCATGACAACATCTAAGAACCGAGAGATAAAGTCCTTTGTATCCATGAGTACTCTGAGGATATATACATCATTTCTAGTTGTAACAAATCTCTCCAAGATCTAGAGGTCCGACGGTATACCTATGAGAGACCAAGTCCTGCACTTTGACAGCTTCACTCTCAACCTTACCAAGGTCAATTGAGAGACGAGGTGATCAAAGAAATCACAGACTTGGTCCGTCAGACTTACGATGTGCGTGTCATCAGCTAGAGATGAAAGACACAACCTGGAGCAACCAAGGCGATGAACAAGAGAGCTCTATAGTGAGCTAAGACAAACAGGGGTCTCCCCAAAAGATCTCTTTAATGAGTACATGCAGCGGAGCTGATGACTATAACACCCTCTATCGAAGGACCGTGCTTCTAATAAAGAGAGGAGGAAGAACCATAGAAAGATCGCACGAAGAGGACAAGACTCGTCAGAGATCCACCGTCATCCATGAGCTCTTTAAAGATGGAAGTATGAAAAATACTATAAAATGTATTTTCTATGTCCATTGTAGAACAAACCAATCGGGATGGTTGTCGAAGAGAGTCTTAATGTTGAAGGACATATATTCATAATCTCCAAGCGTCGCAACTCCAAATTGGTGTGGACAAAGATGGTCCTGAAAAAATTTCAGGACCATCTTTGTCATCTCGAAGCTGAAGAACAATAGTACGACTAATAAGTCATAAGAAAAACTCGTCGATGACTGTCAGTCGAATCCCTCCGCCATCCTTCATCATGATCAAAAGTCTAGTTGTGCCCAGTACCTGAGCTATAGAATGTGGAATATGTCCTTGAGCTATTGCTACCTGGAAAAGCTCCGTGAAACCATTGGAGGGATCGTCTACATGAAAACAATCATTGTAGATCATCCTAGACAGACCTCCAGAAGACAGATGTGGAGTTGTACACAAGGCCTGGACAAACAAATATCTATCGAGACATAGTGGCTCCTCAGGTTGATAGTCTTGAACTTCAAGTGGTGAGGGATCACGCGATGAGGGTGAAGAAAACGTAAAGAAGTGATCTTCTCTTCAATAAGACATGTCACTGACAAAAGATGCAATGCTCTAGCAGCTCTATTATATTCTCCAACCTTATCTAACATCCATAGCGTCATATGCGACCGGAAGATGAAACATCACGTGTAGAGACAGACTCACTCTTATCTCATGCAGCACGTACTGATTCCTCCTATAAGATCGTCTAATCACCAGCATGGAATCTCTGAAGATGGACCGTCACCTCCCGATGTCTCACTCTACCATCTCGAGTATAACGAAGACACCAACGAGATAGTAAGAGGAACAACAACCACGTTGCCTCGTCCTTGGTGTTCTGTGTCAACATGTTGAGAGATAGATGAAATGTTTATTTCACCTCGTCATGGAGAGCACAGGATAACTGATGAAACAAACACAGACAAGAAAAACTCGTCTCGAACAATCTCTAAATAGTGTCAGTGTGGACTCTCAATCACTCTCACGACTCAAGAAATACTCCAAGAAGAAGGACTAACGGTGTCATAATGACTGCACGTGTAGACCTCCGCTCTCGGTTAACTTGAGCATCTCATGTGATCCAATCATAGCGCTTGTGCATCTTTTTCATATGAGACTTTATCTTTTACGAAGTAAATAATTATCTGTAAATAACACACCGGATATGGTGTGTCTCAGATCAGTCTCGATCTCATGAGAAAGAGAGAAAGAGAATATTCATAGTTATAAAAAATACGATATCGAATCAAATGATACTCGTAATTAAAAAAATTAAATTATACTTTCAAATAAAAAACTCTGTCTTTAGAAATAAAAATACACTATATATAGTAAAAAACTCTCAAAAAAATCAGGAAAAAATATTAAAAAAAGTCTTCACTAATCTACCCCCACTCCACCCTCTCAAACTACACTCTATTCCCTCCCTTCTCCTCTCTCTAAGCACCCAGTAAAAGCTTTGCTTGCTTTCCTGTTACTGCAGGGATTTCACTTATCCTTTTTGACAGTACCTACATGTGCCTAAACAGGTCACAGATGTTGACGTAGAGGTAGAAGAGGTAGAACGTGCACTGCTCAACTGAACCCTCTTTCCATGTTCTCCTGCGAGACTTACGCATTTGGCTGGTCCCTGGATGCACCTCTTCTCTCACCTGCTTTTCAAGGACGTCATATTCCGGTAGGCTGGGAACTTTCCTTGCCAAGTACTTTATAAATGAGTGAATGCTACGCTATGATTAACAAAGGGATGGGAACCACGCAGAACACGAGGGAAATTTACCCAAAGGGCCAAGCACGAAACAGCCATATGGGTAGAGAACATAAGTTTATTATTGCGATCACTGGCTCTAATGTCACTTAAATTTCTTTTCGTTTGATGTGGTTTAGGCCTCAGCCGTGCGCTACTGCCCTTGCACACGTCCTCGTCTCCCCTCGACTACGGTGTTGTAAATAAATTATTGCTTGTTGGTTAAGATATCCGAACATTAATCTAATTGTTTACAGGCGACAGGTGTATAAGTGATGGCGATCGCCTGCTATAATTATTTTTATATGAATAGTGTCACCAAAAAATTCTGTAAAATAATGAAATATGTTTAGGTTTATGTTATCTAAAATATGTGTTATATAAAATGGAAAGTAAAAATCCTAAACCTTATAAAGTACAGTTGCTGTTGACGAACTGCTGTTAACTAAAGTCCAAGGCGCAGTGAAGGTTTTGTGGGATTAAGACTCAGTCGCAAATAGTAGTTTATCAGTTTTTCTCTGAAGCCAGAGCACATTGGCCAATTTGGTAGTACATAGTATTTTCACTCTATAAACATGGAGTAACTGATATGGCCGTAACATTTTATTTTCTTCTGAAATAGAAGAAAAACTGAACCGGTTGAAGAGACACTATGCAAGCTCAGCAATTCGCAAACTCGTAAGTTTTGGTTTTCCAGTTGAGCTGAAAGTCCAAAATGCACAAGTCTGATCGATTTTCAGAGGGTCCCCACGCTACCATTTCTTAGTTTTGTGACATGTTTGGTCACGGATGAGGCTCCATTTCACATGCTCTCTCGCCCACGAGGAAAACCATTTGTGTGATCTTGGAGCTGAGGAATTTGGAACTTTTCAAGTTCTTGCCTCTAGAAGGATAGCTCTGGTCGGGACATGCTTCAAGATTGAGGTAGAATCTTGAAGAGATTTTCAGTGCACACTCATGTAAAGATACATTTTCTCGAACCGTTTAATTTTCTTTGCTGGCGGTTGGTGCTATTGATTCATGACGCTTGGCGTTTCGCATCCGGGCGATTTGAAGTAGAGTATCTGTTCATCACAGAGCGTTCTTTGTGTTCAGTTGATGTGAAGAGGTACACAGAATTCGTCGAGTGAGTCGTCGAGTGAACGTTGAGTGAAAAGCCTTCTGAATGCTTCCATAAAGACGCACTGTGAGAAGAACGTAAAGAAGCCTGTATGTAAACTCAGAGTTAACTCTACAAGCATAACGATATGTTACTATTTCCATGCACGATAGGGAAAGGCGTTAAAATCTTAATTTCCCTGCCGTGCAATTAAGATAAGTATAATTAAGATGAGTGGAGTTAACGTCTTGCGTATATAACCTCAGATTTCATGTAACTTGAGGTTTCGACTGGAGGGAAACCAGAGGACAAGTGCAGGAAAAGGGAGAGAATTGAAGAACTGGACTTGCAGTGTAATTTATCAACTTAACATGTATCAACTTACGTCTTGCATCGGTTCATATTTGGGTGTATTATCTTTTATTATACTACATGTTAAGAATGATTATGTACATATTGTAGGGTTTATTTAGACCAACGTTTCTACTTGCAGAGAGTCTGCATCTCCATGAAGTCAGCATTGGGGAAAAAACATATAACTTTGTTATATGCACGAAAAAGTTAGAAAATATGCTCTTTGCAATATGTGCATTCACACAAGTGCTATGAAGCTCATAAAGAAGACGTTTGGAAACGCTCTGCTTTCACTATAAAATGTTGTTGTGTTAAGGAATGAAGTATTTTTGTTAAAGATGAAAAATTTAGTTTAGACCAAATCGTTCCACGAGAAAAGGTTTGGTCATAACTTGGAGTGTCCTGCATATTCGTCCTCTCCAGCTTAAGATATATGAATATGCACGCAAAACAGATACCATACGCATAACAAGAATTCCTTTTGAAGATAGTCATTAACTTCTTTAATAAAGTTAACCACTTCTCTGATGCACTTGAGGGCATTTAATACCATCTACCAGTTTTCTGTTTAATACTAACTTGTAGAGTATTGTCACAACTTCTGCATTCGGTTTTTTGTTAGTTCATTTCACTGGAATCTCCAGAACTTTGAACTACCGGTGGAAAGGGCAAAAGATGCGCTTCAAACTCACATTATCCTTTCATTCCTCCCACAGCAACGCCGCAAACTGCAGACTCCTCCTTTCCTTTATACCTTGAAGGATTCTTGTAAAGAGGTCTAGAGCAGAAAAGAGCACTTTTCCTCAAGTGGGAAGGTTTTACACGCAAAACAAAGATATCCTATATGGATCTCCCGTTTGACATCACCTTCACTCAGATCCATATCGAACTGCGCCAACTTGTCCTCAAGTGGGGAGACTTTATAGAGAACAAAAGATATACCATTCGAAGAAATCTTCGACATGCTTTCACTTCACCGAAACGTTGAAGTCTTTCTTTTATTAAACAAGTCAAAGCTATAGTTGTATATCTACACTTCTATAGTCTCTAGTTCTTCTAGAGAATATCCTTTCCCATGGCCTTTTACAGTGAATTTCGTTTTCTCTATCAGAAAACGTGGAAGCGTTATAAAAATTTATTCTAAAAATTTATTATAGAAAAATAAATTAATTTATAAATATTATATGTTAACCAGTCCCGGAATAGTCAACTCATCCGGAGAAAATCCAAAAGTGAAGAGCAGACTGATGCGTTCCTGGGGATATAAGTCCGAGACTTTCATTGTCAATACACGTCATTCTAGGTGGACACTTATGTACTTTTTTAAGTGTACATGGGTGAATATCCGCCTTCTATAGTCTCTAGTTCCTCTAGAGACTATAGAAGTAAAATATACATGTACTTTTGTCACTAAGGAAGAAAAAGCAAAAGTGGAAAAAGAGCTAAATCTAATAGTGTGATTAGATCGGATAATGCAGTGAGGTTTTATCGAACTTCTGTACCTATTGATCAATGTCAGATTAATATATTATTTATGATGGTTAATTATTATTCTAAAATAAATAAAAAATATAAAGTAACTTAAAAATCAAAATATATTTTAAGAATAAATGTTATATATTATATAGATAGTGCATGTCATAATTTCCCGATAAAACCTATAAATCATCTTAAGTTGAAGTGCGCTCCAAGAACTAGAAGACCGACTTCCTGTCCTGTCAAAAAATGATTTTATTAAGATGATAAATTAAACTTTTTTGTATTATTCTCTTCTTTCGAACTTGGAAAAAATGATTATGTAAAACAGTGAAATATACATAAAAAATATAAATTTATAAGAGCTCTAGAAAGAAGAGAACAAGTGTGGAGAGGAGCAAAATCTAGTGGTCCATTTGGACCGGAAACAGCCGTGAGATCTTCTTGAATTCTTGGTCATCTTAATTTGTTAAATAAATTTAAGTTTTAAATTCTGTAAAATATCTCTTTCAAAGATGGACGAGGTGAATATGCAAGGAAGTAAGTAACACGTGGTAGTAAACTCCTCAGTCACCCCACAACTGTGCCCCTCACACTTCACAATTATTTGCAAGTTTCAACTTCGTTGTTTCAGACGATAAGTAGAAACATGAACTAAAGATAGGTTTGGTAATAAGAAAAATAATTAAAAAGGTAATGACCACTGAAAAGCGCTCCATAGGTGCTCTTACGTGAAATTAGAGCTTTCTCGCAAAATTGGAGTTTAGGGTACGTTTTCTGGATACATTCAACAGCATATATATGACTGCAACATGAACTTCGGGAGAACTATTGGTCGCTTTCTGTTATAAAACATAAATATCATATACAATATCTGTAGTAAATCTAAAAAATAACAATTAAATAACTATATGTTAAATGTTAATGTTAATTCCACCTAGAGTTACGAAGCAGTCCAGATATAACCTATAGGAAGAGCGTAGACAGACACGCTTCCGAGAGTATAAATGCAAGAAACAGCTAGAAAGTACCTAATCCTTATTATCGGGAATGGTTAGGATGAGAGAAGATAACAGAGATGAGTATGAGTGTAACAATATGACCAGCACTTGCTCGCCTTTCAACAAGAAACTGGAGCCGAGCCAAAGACTGAGTACGAGTGCTACTGTGTACGCCCAGTAAAGAAGTCTACAGTTCCAACTTGTTCAAGTGCCTTACCGCTCTTTCAGTGACTGGGTGGAACATGCCACTCTTACGTAGTTACTGGAGAAACACACGTCATCATAAACTTACTTACCTTTTTCCTTGTCAAGGGTCTCAACTTTCAGGAAGATTGTCGCATCTGCTCAGATTTGTGGGGACACTGGTTGACTTATCGTCTTATGTGTGCCTTGATTCTGGAGAGCTAAAGGGCAAATACGAAACATATTCTGGAGAAGAGAAAGGAACTCACACTCTTCTCAGTCTTAGGTCGTGTCTGACTAATTCGACAGTAGTGCCTCTTCACACTTGCTATTTACTTTATTTCTTGTACACTTTATTACGTCGGAACATTTCAACTGGAAGATATCCTTTGCCTCGATATTCCAGGGAATCTATGCCTACATTCAAAGAATTTGTGAATTCCTTTACAGGGATAAGGATGATCTGAAAAAGTGTATCAAGGTCTCTTTGGGTAGCAAGAAGCATCATATTCACCTTCTTCATGTTCATATGGAGGAGGTATATTTAGGGGGTTTAATTTATATGTAATTCTGTTACTAAAAGAATTATATAATTAATTAATATATAATTAATAGAAAAAATTCGACTTTTAACTTCTGAAGCACGTCGGGTATTCTCAGTCTTGTGGATTATGTCTTGATTTCTCGCATCTCTCTAGAGCTTCAGTTAATATTTAATATTTATTTGAGTTAGGATTTCTTACTTTAGAATAAAATTAATATAAAATATTATCTATTTCTCAATACACAAATATAACATATCTAATACAAAACACTGAAGAGTTCATAAAGAAAAAAGACAGAAATGGTTTATCCATAGCTATAGACCTTTGCGAGTAGAGTAACTTATTCCTTAAACCCCGAGTATGATTATAAATGTTCCGGGTAACCCAAAATACCTTATTTTGTGAGATTACCATTAGAGAATTAAAAAACTTAACCATTCTTCATTCAGAAGATGATTATGTATTATTTCTTCATTTCAATTTGAAGTCCCTGAAATAACGAATCAAAATTTAAGTTGTTCACTAACTTTACAAGTTATGATTCATCTCAAAGCAAAGCAAAAATGAAATTAAGATTTCAAGGTATCTTGGAGCCGACCAGATTTTTTTCTTTCAGACTCAAAAACACTGTGAGGAAAAAGAATATTCTTTTCATGCTTTCATACTCAATACTCGAGGTTTAAACATTCTCCTTGTTTTAATTTGCTAGAATTAGAATCGATTTTCTATGCAACATCTATGTATAAATTGCACCTGCAATCTTAGAAATTTATTAGATCTAATTTTTATTACGGTTGTTAGACTTGACTCCACTCTTTTTAAATTTGTATTACTTGATCACACTCTTGACGGACTACTACAGGTTTTGTAGATCAAAATATCATATCATCGGAATGAAAAAAATGCATGTTATCCATCAACAATATATCTACACTAAAAGTTAAATTTAAAATATCTTTATAATATATTATCAATCTAAATTATCTTTTATTTATTTTCGTGTAATACTTTTACATAACTGTAAACATACTGAATCTTCTGTTGCCCGTTAGAGGTGCACTCAAGTAACATGAAGTTAAGAGAGGTGGAGGCAAGTTTGAAGAACGTATTAAAAATGAAGTAAAGTAAATATCTGCTTGCAATCTGAAGTAAAATATTCTTCACTGATGTGTGGGAGTTTCCAAAATACAGTAGCAAGATTCACAAGCAAGAGACTCAAGAATCTCGTTCTTGTCAGCAATCAGAGGTGCCAAGTCTTGTGAACACGTGCATGGCGAATCGAGTTGAGTAGGCACCGCTCGCGCCTTGCTCTTTGACTCCCTGGGCCTTTCAGACCGGAACAAAAACTCAGAGGCAAAAAAATCCAAAAACCATTGTTCTCCATCCGTTAACCGAACAGATCTGTTTACAGTTGGCAACCTACGTGTTCCTGCTCCTCTCTTCACTTGTATGCAGCTTGTGCTAGGCTTATCTTTTCTTGTCTTTCGGCCCTTCCCCTTCCCAGTACGCATACGGACAAATATGTAGTCCTTGTTATGGTACGCACTGTAAAGCGCGTATTTCACTCGACCCCACAGCGAAAATAAACTAACAAAAGAAAAAAGAACCGCGCATTTCACTTACTCCACATGGGCAATAATATCCATCACGCTGGCTCCTGTGGACGGTGCGGATGAAGGACAGTTAAGAATTTACATGGTTGCTGAAACTTGCCGTCGTCATCTTGAACCAAGCGCAGTACAGCAGTGTAGTTCGAGAGCGGGTGATGCTGATATAGTCAAGAATGTGGTCCCGACGATTGGTGATGGGCTGGTATCTAACTGGAAAGTGCACCACCAGGTTTTCCACATAACGGTGGTGAAATTTTGACTTATGGGTTCTCATGGGTACCGAAAATCAACGTGATTTTGCCGGAAAAGTGGAGAGTATGACTCTCTCCGAATGGGTGGACAACTGAGGCCCAGGTGGGCCAGCTCACAGGACATTTCGGTCAGAACCGTAACAGCTTCTCATCGTACAGTAGTAGTGCCTCTCCTCTTGATTTGCCGCGGCTCCATCGGGTCCATGCGGGGCCATGAGGCAAAACTTCTTTGACTGGGAACCAACTGTCGCGATTCTCTAATAGGATCTAGTACAGTACAAACCAGGCGGCCGGTTTTGGAAGCAAGGGGAAATGATTCCCTCTTGCGTTTTCTAGGGGAGTTGTGGTTTATGTTCTGTACTCTGGAGTTATCTCACAGTTATTTGCTTGCTCCCCACCAGAACCATGGTTGAACTCGATCCACCATGGTTGATCTCTTATCGATGTTTTGTTCGAGTCACCCTTTCCACTTGCAATCAACTGTATCCATGTTACCTCACCATGTCAGACATTTTTGCTTAGAGTTCAATTTTCTCTTAGTCTCGCTTGAAGCTTACCGTGCGTGAAGTTTTATTTCAACAAATGTTTCACTCGTAAATTAGATTAATTATTTCACTGCGTGAATGTTTAGAGAATAGAAAGTGGAACTGCGTGAAAACTTGAGAAAATAACTCTGTATTTTTTTGCATGAACAGCAGTAGCAGTAGTCTGATCTGACACATAAGCAAAAATGTCTCATTCTATTAAAAAATCATTAAAATCTAACTATTCGTATTTCAACGTGTATATGAAGTCCATTTCAGATATCTAAACGTTAACCTGTATCGCTGGAAAGGATTCAATCTACCTCAATGGATCTCACTGCATGAAAACTTATGAACATGATGTGAGAATATAAACAATATAATATAATATGTGTAAAATGTTCATTCGAATCATTCTGTTTTTTCGTGCAGCTGCTGCATGAACTTAAATATATGAAATGCTGATATATAAGTACACTTAAGCATCTGACATGGTGAGGTAATCTGGAAATTGTGGGTTGATAGTTGGAGGGTGCATCAAGCAATACATAGATAAGAATGGTGGATTGAGTTCAGTAATCTTTATGAGAGGTGGAGCAAGCAAATAACTGAGTTATCTCACCATCGGTTTCACTAATACTCTAGGTATGTACCAAGTGCTATACTGTAATTGCTTGGGGACAAAGGGAAAAGTGGAACCAAGTGCTGTACTGGACAGACCAAACGGACTCTACATCCGTTCGTAATATCATTGTAACACCGTTTATTGTTAAAAAACCTCAACCCCCTTGGGCAATGATTACATTAACACACGGCACAGAGAAAACGGAGATCAGAGCTGGAGCTCAAAAACCAGAGGAGAAGACTGACGCACAAGCAGAGGAGAGTTGTTTAAGCTTTAGAATTCTGAGAGAGAATTTTCACAAGGAGTCTAAACCATGAAGAGTTGGACGGTGACTGAGTGAGATTAAGCAGTTCAAATCACGTTATCGTGTCTTGGACCGGCTCCTATCTGAAATTCAGACTTCGATGCTTGTCGCTCCAAAGACACTCATGAGAAAGAGAAGCTAGGCCCTAGCTTATGAGCTTTTGGCATCATTTCGGATCTCCATTTTCATCGCATAGATGGGTAGAGCTTCTTGTCAGCTTTCCATAAGCACTTTGTCTACTTCGTTTGGACGCCTAGTGGAGAAGTTACAAGACTCGAAAGATGGAGAAAACAAGCTAGGCCCTAGCTTATAGATTTTTGGCTCAACTTCGGATCTTTGCTTTTATCGCATCAGTGGATAGAGCTCCTTGTCAGCTTTCCATAAGCACTTTGTTTACTTCGTTTGGACGTCTAGCGAAGAAGTTATGCGACTCGAAAGAAGAAAAATCAAGCTAGACCTTAGTTTACTTGCTGACTGGGTATTTGAGACTTCAGGCGTTATATCAAAGACGTAAGGGGTCTGCTTCATTATTATCAGAGAGAACTTCGTACGTACAGAGACTGATACAAGGGGGCTGCTTAAGAGGCTTGCTTGTTTTTGCGATCTGTCGGTGGATGTTTTGGAGAATTGGGAAGTTCAATACACGCGCACAAGGTGTCATTGGGTTCAGATCTGTGCAGGCTACGCACAGGTTAAGACGGTTTGGGAAGAGACGGATCGGGGGATGTGTACTGAGAGAAATTGAGACGCAAGAAGGAGATTTGGAGATTTCAGTTACTTGGGAAGGGGAGTTGGACCGTTCGGACCGTTCCGGAGTCCAAACTTGCTGTCTTTGGATCCATCGGGATCAGAACAACGAGTTCTTCAGGAAATTGAAGACGGTACCAAGTTTCATCAGGCGGTTTGGGAGTTCTGAGTGAAATTGGCCCGCAGGGAAGCGCTTGCGTCAGATTTTGCCTGCGATCTAAAAGTGGGTTGTTCTTCGCGATCGGTGTGCCAAGCTCTTTGTTCTTGGTGCCTACGCGATCAGGGAGTCTTCATCTACGCGTAGGAGAAGACAATACGTGGGTTGGGTTGTTGGTTTGGGTGAGGTGAACGAGTTTGAGCCGCAGGGAGTCAATTTACGTCAGTTTTTTGCAACCTGCGACTAAATTTCTTGCGTGATTTTGCAAAGGGAACTCCAAACGGCTTGTTTGGAGTCTCGTTGGGTTTGTGATAGTTAGATCTACCTGCCAGGGAAGACGGATATCAGTTTAGACGATCCGTTTGTGCGGTGTGTGCGGTTTTAAGCCGCATGGAGGAGTTTTTCAAAGTTTGATCACTTACGACCGAAAATCGAGATATCTCGGCTGTTGGAAGTCGGATCTGAAGGTTTCTTGGGTTAACGGAGTCAGCAGAGGAGACCCTATCCACATCTGAAGTCCGTTCGGCGAAAAGAGGAAGTTCTCATATAGGTCTTTTTCAATTTCTTCGCTATGGGTTTTGCTCTTTTGAGTTCGTTAGAGTTTTGGTTGGCTATATACAGCTTGTGGTAGCTAGTCTTGGCTAAGAGCTTGTACATGGGCGTGGTTTGGACTTGGGTTTGGATCGCGTGATATTGCTGTGCTCTGTTTGTTAGCAAAGAGAAGTTTCTCTTACTTTGAGCTACGCTCCGGTGGTTTTGGGTCAGGGTTGTGATTCAAGGGTTGTTTTTAGGGGCTTTTGAATTAGGTTACAGACCGCTCTGGTCTATTTCACAGTTTTGTGTTCTTAGGAAGAAGAACCGGCATTGTACATACATTTGGAGTTGGTATATACCGTAGCATTCGTTTTCGTGGTTGTTTTTCTCTGTCTTGTCTCTGTTTCAGCACACAGCATCTCCACAGCCAGGAACCTCGTGTTTTCCTGGACATCCTTCATGCAAAATCCGGCACGATATGGTGGTGAACTCGACGTGAAGGTCTAAGACGGAGATTTCTTCTGTGTGTGAACTTTGAAGAAGAGATTGGCAGTCATGAGTGGGGATGGGAAAGGTGATGGAGATGGAGCTAGTGGTTCAAGTGGATTGCCGAAGGTGCAATTGGATCCGGCGGCTGCATCCATGTTCCAAGCTTTCATTATGTTCTTACGAGAGCAACAATCTGATGAGCGGAAGGAAGCTTTGGCAACAAAGGCGCTACACGCGGTGGTAAGCAGGATTGACCAGTTTGATGAAAGAGATGTCTCAAGATATCTTAGGCATTATGTGAAGGAGATGGAGGTGAACCGGGTCTCAGAAGATGAGATGATTGAGACGTTTGAGTTAGCAGCAGCTCCAGAGATTAGATATCATGTTAAAATGCTAACGAAACATTTTAACAAGGATTGGGAGACATTTGCTCGTACTTTGATGGATGAGTACTTCTTGGAAGACTCTGATCGAGTCACCAAGAAGTCATTCTTGGAGTGGGTTGAGCAACCAAGGAAGGGTTTACAAGCTACTGAGTTGCTCAGAGAGTTTGAGAAGCAGTTTTCACGGCTGACCAGGATGGAGAAGTTGACGTTGTAGTCCAACAAGACAGAGCTATTTCTTCGAGCTGCAGATGAGAAGTTGCAAGAGAAGCTAGAGGTACTTCTGGAAGACCGGGAGGAGGACGATGGATTGACCAGTAGCTGGAAGAAGGTTGAAGAAGCTGTTGGTCTGCTTACCAAGAGGGAGCGGAGACGAGAGAAGGTTCCTGTTAGGAGATTGACACCAACACCTACTGCTGTAACACCTGTTCTTGTAGTTCGACCAGTTGTTCCTGTTGCTAGACAGGTAGTACCAGTTGCTTCTACTGTTCCAGTTGTTCAAGCACCTATGGTATCTCCGAAGAAGGATGATTCAAACCTTGAGGAGATTTTGCGTGGACTGCGAGATCTGTAGATCAAGCTCACAAGATTGGAAGAGAAGCGGTCTAAAGTGGAGCAAGACCGGTTGAGAAGCAAGGCTGGATCCAACGGTGTATCTGGTGCGATGGTACTGATCATGCACGGAGAGATTGCAAGGAGTTCACTGATATTTTACAGCAAGGAGTGATCTTCTGGAAAGATGAGAAGGTAGCGCTGAGGGATACTGATGCACTTCTTCAGACCAACTTTGGTAGAGGGGGGTAAAGAAGTTGGTTGAGGACCACCTATCAGCGCAAGCAGTTGCAATGGTGGAAGCTGGAACTTATGGCACAAGGGTTGAGGATCAAGCAGAGAGAGGTTTTAACTGGCAAGTTGAGCCAAGTAGACTGTGGTCATCTGTCATCTCCATGGCACGTGAGACGTTACTGAGAACTGTTGCTACGATCCGGAAGGATACTGGATGGGAGGATCCGATATAAGCTCTATCGGTACATGCTTACATCGCCAAGAACCAACACGAAGCGTTGTTGGAAGAGAAAAGAAGGCGAGATTCAGAGGATGCAGGGGAAGGAACTTCTTCCAAGAGACAGACTCGAGGGGAGAAGGTTCGTCAAGAGCTTCGAGATGCAGGAGCTCAAGATCTACCGATGGATGATGCTCCTTCTCCATCGAAGGAAAGAGTGAAGGATTCTCAGAAGGAGAAGGATAAGCCGGCTGCATACAAACTACAGTCGGACATCGAGGCTTCAACAGACTTGAAGGGAGTCTTGGAAGATCGCATTCTGAATGCGAAGGTGGAGTTTACCTTGAGAGAAGTGTTGGACATTGCTAAGCGCGAGTTTCATAATATCATCATCGACATCATTAAACGAAAGCGACATATTATGGATGAGACTGCTTTATCGCATGCCTTGGATACCAGGATGTCTGTGGATGAGGAGAGAGAGCTTGCAAAGTGCAGTGTTTATTCTCCAGAGGAAGAAAGAGATCGAAGACGCAAGGTGCATTTTGAGGATGAAGAGTAGGATGGGAAGCAGAGCTCAAGTCATTACAGTCACAGTCACTGGGCTCGAGCTACAACGGAGACGTTGGTGAGAATCGGAGACTTGGATGAGCCGGTGGTTGCTCTGATCAATCATGGATCAAAAATCAACATCATGTCGAAGGAGCTATACAAGAGGAAGAAGTGATCGATCGACACAGAGCATGGGTGCAGAGAGCAACCAACAACACAAGAGGAGACTTGTATGGAGCTTGTCCAGACATCAGAGTGCGCGTAGGTGATGTTGCTATCGAGCAAAACTTCTTTGTTCAGGAAGCAACATCATACCCGCTCATTCTTGGTCAACCTTTCATCATAGCAACTCGGATGGAGACAAAGGTACTGGACGAGAGATCTGCTTATGCTAGGATCCGAAATCAAGATGAGATGAGAGCGGTACAATTCTTGACTGTACCGTCGAATCACGAGCGCAATCGTGATCGTCTGAGAGAGAAACCACTTCCAAGGATGAGTGAAGAATTCAAGGATTTTCGTTGAGTACCACTATAGAGCGAGATTGTGGTGGTGCGCAGGAGAAGGTACTCTCGCTTGATGGAGATAGTGCCTTTTGTACAGGGTTTGTTGGGTTTTCAGAGTGTGGGGTTGCTATTTACAAAAAGGTAGAAGAGTTGAGGAGAAAAGAACAAAAACATTTACGTGATGTTGAGTTGATGATGAAAGAGTTGGGTGAGCTAGAAGGGGATGAATGGATTTCTGGTGTTTATGAAGAGGATGGGTTGGAGGAGCCTTTGCGAGTGATTATGTCTATTGGATGGGAGGATATGGATAAGGTTGTGCAGATTCATTCAAGAGAGATCTATTCTGTGATCGAATCATTCTGTGCATCTGAGATTCGAGTTGAGACGAAGTACAAGACGTGGATAAGAAGGTAAAGCCAGTTGTTGGTCCTTTGCCGGAAGACACTAACCAACAGATGGATCGAGTTTCAAGGGAGAAGAGTTTGAGAGATCTTGCAATGATAAGACACAAGTTCACAGAGAAGACCTTGAAGAGCTGAAGATTGGATCTGATGGTCTCTTCTACCAGAAGAGAGGATGTGCTTCAAGGAGATGCTTTCACGACATGGGAAAGCATTTGCTTTTGAGCCACATGAGATTGGGTGTGTAGACCCGTACGTTGTTACCCCGATGGTTATCTTCACAATATCGCATGTGCCATGGAATCTGAGACCAATTCCAGTACCGCGGGCTCACTTGCCCAAACTAGTGGAGTTGCTGAAGGAGAAGATGCGGATGAAGATCTTGGAGCCGTCGTTTGCACCGTATTCAAGCAGATGGTTTACAGTACCTAAGAAGAATGGGTCGCTGCGGTTCATCCAAGACATGCAACCGGTGAACGCAGTAACAATCAGAAATGCTGGAGTGGGACCGATTGTGGAGGAGTTTGCTGTAACGTTTGCAAGAAGAGCAATTTACTCAATGGGTGATCTTTACTCAAGGTATGATCAGTTTCAACTAGCGGAGGAGAGCAGAAGCTTCACGACAATGAGGACACCTTTGGGGTTGGTTAAGATGTGTACCTTATCACAGGGAGCTACCAACTCAGTGGCACACATGATGAACGAGATGAATCGAGTTCTAAAGAACTTCATCCCTGAAAAGACGATGCGTTCTTGGATGACATCCCCATCAAAGGATGTGTAGAAGATGAGAAGGATGAAGCATTAGATCAGAGGGGGTGTCGACGATATGTCATCGATCACATCACAGACTGTGAGAAGATCTTATCTCGACTTGAGGAAGTTCATCTTACGCTGTCAGGTGCGAAGTCTACATTTGGGGTCAGAGAGATTTTGATCGTTGGTCATTTGTGTGGATCGTTTGATCGGAAGTCAGATCCGAACAAGGTGGATGCGATTGGGAGGATGAAGGAGGTTTGCAACTCGCTGACAAAAGTAAGAAGATTTTTGGGTGCTTGTGTATTCTATCACATTTGGATTCTTCATTATGCGCATGTGGCGGATCCGTTGTATGGATTGTTGCGTAAGGGTCATAAGTTCAGATGGGAGGAAGAGCATACTGATGCAGTAAGGAAGCTGAAGTCTTTACTATAATCTCCTCCAGTTCTGAGAAGGATTGATTACAAGGGTGCTAGGCCGGTGGTTCTTATTGTAGATACAAGTCCAGTTGCAATCGGGTGGGCAGTAAGACAGGATGATGAGGATAGAGATAGGTTTGCGGTTAGGTTCAGAGCGAAGGTGTTAAGTGCTCGACAACGTGCTTATCCGTAAGTGAAGAGAGAACTATGGGGTATTTGATTGGAGCAGTAGTGGTGGTTGAAACTGATTGCTTGCCGTTGTTAAGGATGATCGTGAATTGTTCAACTCCTGATATTGCGATGTTACGATGGATCGCATATATCAAGTCGTTGAACTCGGAGTTTAGACATATTGCAGGGAAGGATAATCCGATGGCAGATATGTTATCTCGAGCTTGGTATGATGGGGAGGATGAGATGGTTGAAGATATTGACGACATGGGTGCAAAGTTCTATTCAATTGCACAGACATGAAAGGAAGATGAGTTGTTTGTTGAAGGATTGTATGATGGTGATTTGCTTGACATCGGAAGGTACCTTAGTACGATGGTTAAGCAGACAGCTTGGACGGATGGGAGGTTTCGAAGAGTTCGAAGGAAGGCCTACAACTTCATATTGCAGGATGGGTTTCTTTGGAAGCGACCGAAGCAAAAAGGTGAGATACCGATAAGAGTGATTTGCGACAAAGAAAATCAGCAGAAGTTGCTCAAGGCGTTTCATGAGAGTCTTTGGGCTGGACATTGAGGGATTTGGGCCACTTTTACAAAGATGAAAG
Organism: Asterella californica; assembly: GCA_036924285.1. NCBI lineage: Eukaryota > Viridiplantae > Streptophyta > Marchantiopsida > Marchantiales > Aytoniaceae > Asterella > Asterella californica. The sequence goes on along the minus strand of JAYKYS010000009.1, from coordinate 3,702,013 downwards.
AGCGATATTGATGAAAAAACATGTACGGGGATGTTGTTTCTTTTGTGGAGTCTTGTTTGACATGTTAGATGTATTCGAACATTCGACATCGTGACGGATTACATCCGACTTACCCATTGGCAATCCACTTCAAGTGGGTGGTAGACTTGGTGATTATGCCGGTTGGATTATGGCAGATGAGATACTTAGTACTTGCTAGAGAAGATCTTTCAAATCAAGTCGAGGGTAGGGCGCTTTGAACAAAGACAACTGAAGGGGTATGTAGATTTCTCTTGGAAGAGGTTGTTTGTCGATATGGATGTGTGGGAAAGATCACTGCAGATCGAGGAGAGTTAGATGCACATGAGACTCGTGAATTCTTTGTAAGGTGTGGGGTGAGGTTGTCACTGACAACTGCTTACAACCCCGAAGGGAATGCCAAGAGTAAACGTGATCATCCTCCCTTGGTGAAGGCTTGCAACGGAAGGGTGCACGAGTGGCCTCGACTCTTACCATTTGCATTATGGACAGATCGAACAACGCATAGCTCGATGACAGATTACATGCCGGTGGAACTCATCACAGGTCAGAAACCTATCATGCCGATTGAAGAACACGTTTTGACATGGAGTGTGTTATCTTGGGAAGACAATCTGACTAAGGAAGAGCTTCTTGCTATTCGAATTAGGCAGTTAGATAGAAGACCTGAGGATATCCAAGCTGCTTTAGATAGGCTGCAAGAAGCACGGTTGAAGAACAAGGTCAGATTTGATCAACGACATCGTTTGAGACCTAAGAAAATCAAGAAAGATGATTGGGTGTTAGTCTATGACAACAGTCTAGACAACCAGCATAGTGCACTCCTGAAGTTTTCCAGAAGATGGTTTGATCCGTATGTGGTGAAGAAGGTTCATGACAACGCAACTTACGCCCTGCAAGAGTTGGATGGAGCGAGCTTGAAGATACCAGTAGCAGGTAAACGTGTCAAGATTTTCAAAAAGAGAGATGAGGAGGTCGATCTAGCAGATATCTTGACGGAGTTTCAGTTTGAGGATGAGGATTATGCAGAAGACTTGAAGGTGAGGTTGGCTACGATGGGAAGTAGGACGATAAGCCGGTCCACTCCTTGGTTGGTATCTCTGGTGCATAGCGGAGGATGCACATGTTCAGACGGGGTGGATGTCGTGTCGTGGACCGGCTCCTATCTGAAATTCAGACTTCGATGCTTGTCACTCCAAAGACATTCATGGGAAAGATAAGCTAGGCCCTAGCTTACGGGCTTTTGGCATCATTTTGGATCTCCATTTTCATCGCATAGATGGGTAGATCTCCTTGTCAGCTTTCCATAGGCACTTTGTCTACTTCGTTTGGACGCCTAGTGGAGAAGTTACAAGACTCGAAAGATGGAGAAAACAAGCTAAGCCCCAACTTATGGGTTTTTGGCTCAACTTCTGATCTTCGCTTTTATCGCATCAGTGGATAGAGCTCCTTGTCAGCTTCCCATAGGCACTTTGTTTACTTCGTTTGGACGTCTAGCGAAGAAGTTATGCGACTCGAAAGAAGGAAAAATCAAGCTAGGCCCTAGTTTACTTGCTGACTGGGTATTTGAGACTTCAGGCGTTATATCAAAGATGTAAGGGGTCTGCTTCATTATTATCAGAGAGAACTTCGTACGTACAGCGACTGATACAAGGGGGCTGCTTAAGGGGCTTGCTTGTTCCTGCGACCTGTCGGTGGACGTTTTGGAGAATTGAGAAGTCCAATACACGCGCGCAAGGTGTCATTGGGTTCAGATCTGTGCAGGCTACGCACAGGTTAAGACGGTTTGGGAAGAGACGGATCGGGGGATGTGTACTAAGAGAAATGGAGACGCAGGAGAGAGATTTGGAGATTTCAGTTACTTGGGAAGGGGAGTTGGACCGTTCGGACCGTTCTGGAGTCCAAACTTGCTGTCTTTGGATCCATCAGGATCAGAACAACGAGTTCTTCAGGAAATTGAAGACGATACCAAGTTTCATCAGGCGGTTTGGGAGTTCTGAGTGAAATTGGCCCGCAGGGAAGCGCTTACGTTAAGTTTTTCATCGTTTGCAACCTAAAAGTGGGTTGTTCTTCACGATCGGTGTGCCAAGCTCTTCGTTCTTGGTGCCTATGCGATCAAGGAGTCTTCGTCTAAGCATAGGAGAAGACAATATGTGGGTTGGGTTGTTGGTTTGGGTGAGGTGAGCGAGTTTGAACTGTAGAGAGTCAATTTACGTCAGGTTTTTGCAACTTGCGATCAAATTTCTTGCGTGATTTTGCAAAGGGAACTCCAAACGGCTTGTTTGGAGTCTCGTTGGGTTCGTGATAGCTAGATCTACCTGCCAAAGAAGACGAATATCAGTTTAGACGATCCGTTTGTGCGATGTGTGCGGTTTTAAGCCGCAGGGAGGAGTTTTTGAAAGTTCGGTCACTGCAACAGAAAATCGGTGATATCTCGGCTGTTGAGAGTCGGATCTGAAGGTTTCTTGGGTTAACGGAGTCAGCGGAGGAGACCCTATCGACATCTGAAGTCCGTTCGGTGAAAGGAGGAAGTTTTCAGATAGGCCTTTTTCAGTTTCTTCGCTACGGGTTTTGCTCTTTTGAGTTCGTTAGAGTTTTGGTTGGCTATATACAGCTTGTGGTAGCTAGTCTTGGCTAAGAGCTTGTACATGGGCGTGGTTTGGACTTGGGTTTGGATTGCGTGATACTGTTGTGGCTCTGTTTGTTAGCAAAGAGAAGTTTCTCTTGCTTTGAGCTACGTTTCGGTGGTTTTGGGTCAGGGTTGTGATTCAGGGGTTGTTTTTAGGGGCTTTTGAAGCAGGTTACAGACTGCTCTGATCAGTTTCTCAATTTTGTGTTCTTAGGAAGAAGAACCGACAATGTACATACATTTGGAGTTGGTATATACCGCAACATTCGTTTTCGTGGTTGTTTTTCTCTGTCTTGTCTCTGTTTCAGCACACAGCATCTCCACAGCCAGGAACCTCGTGTTTTCCTGGACATCCTTCACGCAATATCCGGACACGATAACATTTAATACTTTGGAGTGAGAAATCAAGACGACAAACAATAAGTTAGGTTTTTTTATATATTTTTTCATGGAAGTTAAATTTTTGAACTACGGCTTGAGAAACAACACAGTTTATAAGCTCAAGAGCTTTTCGTGATCTATGTCAGCGAACAAATGCCGTGTAAGGTTTATGAGTCATTGATTTCTTCGTTACTATGAGAATAAAGCTTGGATGCCGAACTTGATTAGAAGCGCCGGTGTGATGTTGACTCTATTTTTGTGCAATTACCTTGCTTTCCTCACTAGAAGAATCTATGATTTTTGCAACTTATAACACCATGAAGTCAGAAAAGTACACTTATGACTGATTAGAACATAAGAGCTTTGGAATTGCACCAACACAACCGCATTGAGTTTTAGTCATTAACTAATGACTTCATGTGACAGAGCAGAATGACATGAGATATAAGTTGATTGTGACATGGATACGACTACCACATCAGCTTGATGATGTGCTGCTGACATGACATGTTATTGTGATGCTGATATGGAAAGTATTAGAATGACATGGCAACCAACTTCTGTGGTGACTTCAGCTGACATGACATCTTATTTATGGTAGTTATACGAAGTCATTATCTACAACTATGAAATTACATCATTTTAAGACTGACGTGGTCCAAAATACTCTATGTCATATGGAGTCTTGATTTTGACTATGAATAACATAAAATTAGGGCATGTGTGGCAAGTTAATTATGTTGTAATATATTGTTATTTCAGCGACAAGCATCTATGGCTTACGTGACATACATTTGCATAGAGTCTTACTTATGCTTACGTGGGAATTTTTTATCGGTGTTGGCATGTCATAACTTACGTGGCAAGATATTTCTGTTGTTATATATTGTCATTTTAGCGACAAAGATCTAGGGCTTACGTGACATACATTTCACAGTCTTACTTATGATTGTGAATGATATCATGTCGAAGCTTGTGTGGCACTTGTTTACAAGTGTTAACAAATGTCATAACAAACGACATGATATTAATGCTCACGTAGAAATGCTTGATTATAACTAGTCGTAATGAGTCATATTTGTAACTATCCATGATATTTATGACCGAGTTGAAGCTCAAATGACATGACACTCTTGTTCTTCATGGCTAGTCGCTTACAATTGCAAATTTTTGATATGACAAAAGGTGGTTGTTTGTTAGAGATTTTTATATGTCAAATTTTGTCAAATTGATTATGTTATATACGAGCATTTTTGAGTATGAATTTGTTTAGAATCAATGGAGAGTAAATTGTTAACTGGTTTGTAATAATGTTACATTGTGCATTACATCATGAATTGATTGTTCAGAACTGTTGTCTGTTTGTTTTCTAGAAGAAAACACATGACATCATAGTGCAACCATTGGTAACTCTCTTGCAACTTTCACTATCTTTCTCCTCAAAGATTTTGCTGGTCATATCAGTGAACTCTATATGCCATCCCTTAGCACACATTGTGGGGATCATCCACATTGTTCTGAATAAACAATGCCACATTCGGATGAAATATTTCAAGTGGTAAGATAAAAAATGCTCATAAAGGCATTGGCTTTCCATGAAAAGTGGATTTGCCCGCTAAGCCAATGACTCTTCTTGTTGTCACAGTAACATGACCATTGTCAATTACTCTCAATTCAACATTATCACCATACAAACTGAGAACCGAAGTAAGAACATCACATTAGAAAAAATAAAGTATGTACAACACTAAAAAGCATGAAACCGTGTATGCATCTGTGATCACTTGTTTAAAAGACCAGCCATTTTTTGGAAGAGGTTGTGAGAAGATTATACACGTAGAATCTACACACTACATCATGAATCAAACATTAAGTTATTGAAGAAGCAAGCCATGCATATGAGAATTGAAAGAGATAATATCACAAACGACAGGAATCACGATCAATACTCTAACTGAAATGAGGAAAAAAGAGTTGTTGGCATAGAAGAAAGAAGAAACAACTCGTCAGTTTAGTTCTACGACCGGTCAATTATTTCTTACTTGAGATAGGAGAAGTTGCTTCCAACCTCATTTTGAACTCATGATCGAAAGAGCATGGAGTTTCACTAAAGTCCTCATATGAACCCAGTAGTCTTGTCTTAACTTGTGATCCACTAACTTTCTCTCCATCGGAGAATAGTTTTCTTGAAGAATGGATAGCCTGCTCATGTTGAACTGGAGTCAGAGAGATACATATTTGCCTCCTGATAGCATAGTCATGAACAAATCTGTTTTTTATCCTGAAAATGTAGACAAAAATTAACACCAATACATTTACATTGTATCAAAAAATGATGATCAATATGACAAAAAGACAAGAATAGTTCACAGAGGAAGAGTTATGTGCTTTATCACTACTGCATGTAGTTATTGAGTGTGTGCACATGCATGAATCTAATGACATGAATAGACACTCGGAGCATGAAGTAGAATAATCTTACTCCTCAAACTAGTACTTACAGGAGCAATGAGTAACAACAAAGAGAGAAATCCTAAGAAGTGCTATAAATTCAACACACCAACACATGTTGATATACATCACGATGTAAACATATACAACTGAAAAATAGTTTAAAAGTAAAGAATCATAAAATACCCAGTTGCAACTAAAAATCCATTTCTAGTTGTTTCTCTTGTATAGCATCCATATCAATGGATAACTTGGATTGATTTATTTGAATTGCTTTCACTTTGTTGGTTTTGACTATGTCAAGTCCATCGTCCCAGTGTTTGGAATCTCTATACTCCTTTTGTCTGCATGAGGTGTAAGGCATGATATGTTTGATACAAGTGTAGAAGGCTGCAGATATAAAGAACCAGGTTTATTCACGATTGATAGTATGGAGGATTGTAATTCGAAGAGACTAACAATTAATGATATACAATTTACCTGCAAGGCTCCACCTTCTTGTACGAAAGAGGTCGAATTTAATCCAACGTGTATGATCTTCATCAACTGTTTATCTTTTCTCCTCTGCAATTCTTGTTGGATCTCATTGAAGGGAGGTGTGGTCCTCACTTTCGCTTCTATGTACAATGAACAATTATCACTTCCTGATGTATTGTAATGCATTATTTTATAGAAGAAGATAATACAACAATGATAAGATGCATAAAGCTAGAAGATAAATGTTAAGATGTGCTTACCATGTTTGTCACTTGGCCAACATATCCAAAGCGACCAGTGGGATTTACCACTTTGATAGTTGCTCAAGAATCTTTCATCTTAGATGACTTTCAAGTAAATGTTGGTGGTGATTACACAATGGTTCAAGTAATCAACTTGAACCACTGTGTAATCTCGACATTGATCGAGCAGTTTGCATTCTATAGTTGTCATTTCTGGATCCACTCCTTATGCAACTCACTTCTAGTCCTTTTTAACAACCGCCAATAATTTCTCGAAATCATTCCACATTAACTTGACTATTGACGTACTCATACATCTCATCCAGCTTGTACTTAAACGAGTTCTACACACTTCTGATCTTTTATTCTCAACAAAAAGACGTCTAGCATTCTCATGACAAAAACCTTCAAATCATCAAAAATATTTATTCTTCTCAAGACAACCGCCTACTATCTGACTTGCAACATTCTCATGCACAGAGTTTGATTTTCTCCTAGACTGTCGTCTATATGTTGAATCTTGTCTGAGAACATGCGAATTGTCACAATGAAACCTATGTGCATATGTGCAAGACATGGAGGTGGTGAGAATTCTAAGGTAATATTTCTCTGGACATTATGGATTTTGGTAAAGCAATACTCATAGAATATAAGAACTTCTGTTGTAAAACGTCTATAGAGATGACAAGTACAACGATAGAGCGATGAATGAGAACCAAGATGCATGAAGTAACAATGAATACTAGTTTACAAGATGAAACAACAGCAGCAAACTGAGAGCAAGATCATCCTTAGTCACAACATATGAGAGCTAAGCCTACTCCATCATATGAAAGCACATACTCACAAAGCTATTAGTTACAATCAAATGACTGCTTTGTATCGTGTTATTGCAAGTTAGGTGTAAGGATAGGCAACAAATGTTGAAGACTATAGTGCAGTTAGATGAAATCCAAAGGAGGAGACATGAAATTGAATATCCAAGCTTAGGACAAGAAAGCGTAGAGATCGAATAGTAAATGTTGCAATGTTGAGTATGATACTGCAGAGAAGTACATAATGGATGTTACTAGGTGAAAGCATGAAGTGGTGAGTAATTGAAATATGTTGTTCTACAAGGACAAATAATTTAAAAAGAACAACGTACTAGAAGAAGAAACAATACTTGTAACTCACATGTGCTAGCGCCCGAATCGTTGAGTATCAAGTTGTGAACTCACCATGGTATGGATCTCATACAAAAGGACGAGCATTTCTTTCTCGTCGATATTGATCATGATCCGTTGGCACATATTTGGCTTTGCCCTTAAAATCTATTTCGCAAGAAAGTGGATGTTATCGACTTAAATGGAATGTGCATCATAGAAAACATGTGATTTAAGAAATGACACAAATGATTGTACAAACCTTTCAAAGATGATGTATGAAGTGGAATGTATGTTTGGTCAAGAGGTCTCTTTCCTACTGAGGATGATTGGCTGGATGAGCGTACTTCATCTTCTTTCACATCTGGAGTGAAAGAAGATGAAGTACTCATACTCCGCATCCAAAGAATCATCGTCCTCGGAGTATTCATCAAGTGGATCAAGAGAACTTGACCTCATTATCTATAATGTAATGCTTGATATATAATACGTATTGTATGAAATCTTAACACAAAGAACGTGAAGTTGTGGAGCAAAATGGACAAATAAGAAACGTAGGTTGCAAGCTTCTGGCTACTAAAAGAGAGATGAAAGAGAGTAAGAAAATGTTGAAACAGATATCAGGTGCAAGTTATCAAAAGCTGCATGTTGGAGAGCTAACCGTCGGTATGGTGTTCAACTTCGTAAAACTGTGATCATGAGTCTGACTTCGAACATATTATAGAGATTAAAGTATGAAAAATACTAGAAAAATCTTTGCTGATTGCTGATCTGCACCTGAAAAACGAAACTCTGTTACAAATCACTTTAACTCAGTGAATTATCTGCAATCTTACCAAAAATCACTTAAACTGAATCAATTCTCTGTAATCTTGGAATGAGTTGCTTTATGTATACGCGTAGAAACGCCATAGAACCAAGCGTTTTATTACTTTTACACGAGCGATTAGAGCGTGCACGTTTTATCTGCTCGTTACCAGTGCGAACAGGTGATTATTAGAGTTATTTTCTAACGAAAACAGGCAAGTGCTCCGTAAAGCACTCATTAGGGTGAACACAAGACTTTCGGACTGGATTTGCTTATGCCTCGGCGATGCGTAATCCACTTCGACGAGTGGCAAACCATAGACTGTTGACTGGCCGTCGATACAGGTTGTAGCCTGTAAGTACTGGGCTCAGTGGGATCAAATTTCTTGACGGCAACGGCCACGTGGCCGTCAACGTTGGTAAACTTACGCGGTAGTAGTATTGAGCCGTATCGGTAAAGTACGGTACAGAACGGAGAGGAGAGGAGACCTCGAATGATGGAGGGAGAGGGGAGTGGGTGGGGCCAGCAGCCAGCTGAAGGCGCGGCGCGAGACGAAGGCGGCTGCAGAGAGAAGGAGCGAGGAAGGACAAGGCGCGAGCAAGGCGCTGCGCTTGCTCCGCTACGCTCCGCACTTGGGGCGCTGTCTGAACTTTGAACGAGTGACGAGACGAGAGAAGGAGGGGCTTCTTGATTGCTCTGCGCGCCAGTTTCAAGTTCTCTGCTCTATTTCGTGCGCTTGCTTGCATGTAGACTCATTGTAGAGGATGTATGGGTCGGGTGGGGTAGTGACAGCCATTAGCCTAAACTCTAGACCAGTTCCTACTTCCGATACTGACTGACCGCACCACTTGTAGCTGTGGGCGTTCTTGTGCTGATTAGTCGAGGCGGTCGGAGAGAGGCTGGCTGGCTTCTGCGGGCGCGGGAGAGGTTGAGCTCGGTCGGACTCTCGAGAGTCTCCACTACCTGTGCCGCGCTTGGCGCCGAGAGATATGTGCTGCGGACTTGCTTTCTGGGCAGCTCGCCCCTGACTTCGATCCGGATCCCGTAAGCTAGGGGTGAACTTGGCGTAGGAGGTGTGGTGCTTTTGGGGCAGGGAATGGCAGGCAGGGTGATGTGGACACCTCGGAAGAGTTACCAGAATTTGGCGGAAATTGTGATTCGATGTCGAAGAGGAATTGATGTGTCTGGAATTCCTTAAGAGGTAGGAAGACCTGGGCGTGTGTTATTGGGGAAGTGCTCTTGGAGGAGGAGTGGAGCAGAGAAGAGTCGCAAGCTTCTGTAAAGACGTTAAGGATGAAAAGTGAGACCGTGGAGCGCGGCCTTTGTCGAGCTTCTGTCACTGGGATGGAAGAAAGATTGGTCATTGTGTGTTATATTTGTAGTATCGTTCGCCTAGGAACGTTTTAGGCGCAGGAGAAAGATTGACACGAGATGAAGCCTGCGGGGCAGCGGGTCATTCGTAGTCACCGCGCGGGCAGGAGAGGCAATAGCCCAGAACAATCCACCGATTCAACTCTGCGTTCGGCCACCTCCGTCTTTCGTTTAATTTTTCATCTTTTCTTCTGTGTAGCGAGTCTCGTTCTGGGATTCCGTCTTTCGCGAGAGTCCTTGTTGGTTGTTGTGAACCTCAAGAACCACGATGCGCGGTTGAATGCCAATTCGATGCCTGCAGCGCAATTGGATTTGTCTGAAGCACTCGCCAAGGTGAATTTTACGAGCGTGAAACTTGCCCAAGAAGAACATCTGCCGATTACGGACCTTGTAAAACCCAGCGGACTGTACCATCAAGACGGAGTTAAAAGTAGCAGAGTACATGTAGGTCGGCACTCAATATTGATTCGACCATGGCCTTATCCGGACCCAGAAGAAGTGATGAAGGCGCATATGATTATGGCCAGAGTTCAGCAGGAGCAGAGAAGACTTTACAGCCTACTCGAGAGGAGACAACCTCTCATTATTATCACGCCTACCTATCGCCGCACGTTTCAGAAGCTCCATCTTTCGAGTATCCTGCACACGCTTATGCTCGTGCCTGGGCAGCTGACTTGGATTGTGATCGAGGCGGGTGGAAGGTCTATGGAGACCGCAGAAGTTCTTGCAAATTCGCGCCTCAAGATTCATCATTTACATCTAACCGAGCCCATGCCAGCAGATTGGAATAAACGCCCGTACACGGAGAGGCTGTTGCGGCTCAGAGGTTTAAGGTACTGACTTCCTAAGTCGCTCTGCCGCACCTTTCTATGAATGTTTAGTGGTGATGGGAAGTATTTATCAGAATGTACAGAATTTTCATCAAGGAAGAAACTGAAGACGCAGTTTGCTGTAAAGAAGCTTGCAGTACTTGACTTCCACGCTTTCTCATACGAAATTGTGCCCACTCTATTTTGTGAATGTTCAGATTTATTAGGGAGAGACAGTTAGAAGGCGTGGTTATATTTGCGGATGAAGGCAACTCTCACAGGCTGCAGCTCTTTGATGAAGCGCAACGTGTACAATGGTTTGGTGCTTTGTCAGTGGGCCTCCTCGTGCCTCCTGAGAAGTACGAAAGAGGGATATCACCACTACGGTGGGACGGTTTTGATTTCACAGCGAGCTCACCCTTTACTCCTATACAAGGTCCTGCTTGTAACACATCCGGATATTTGGTCGGTTGGCATTATGAATACGGGAAGTTAAGCCCTGTGGAAGGTAAAAGCAAAACGTCGGAAGGTTTCGAGTGGTCAGGCTTCGTCTTCAACGCCGCTGTGTTGTACGATTCGATCAATAGGCCTAGTTGGATAAGAGACTGGAATGAATGGGGCAATCAAGATGACAATTTAGGCAGCCCGACGGTCATGGTATCTGACGAGAGATTCATTGAACCACTCGGTGATTGTGGACGCGACATATTACTTTGGTGGATGCGCTCGGAAGCTCGTTCGGACAGCAAGTATCCTGAGGGGTAGGTTTCCTGATCTCTTCTTTGTGTCACGTATCTGGGAGTGTGTATCAGCTTGCTTGACCTGCAAGCGAGCAATCCAGGGCATGTGCAGACTGTCTTCTTCAGCCAGCAGATTTGCATTCATTTTCCTTGAGCTTCCGTGAGGAAACAAATAATCGTCACGTCTGCGGCAGGGTCTAAACATGGTCCTGCATTCGTGCTTGTACTTTCATCGTGACACTGTACGCCATCGCTGTTGGTTTTGTGGTTCCGCCTGATGTTGATGAAGATAAGCTGGAATGATGGTTGCAGGTGGGTTTTACGCCGGCAGTTGGAAATGGTTGTACCAGCCAAGCGCACCCCTTGGCCGGATCCACCCTTGCCAATGACCCCACCTCCTACGATCAAGGCACCTGTGGAAGAGTCGCACGAGAAGAAACGACAGGGAAAGCATAAGAATCAAGCCAAGAGAAACCACCCAAAGCAGCAAGAATCTTTAAGCTGAAGTCCGGGTACTGAAAATTTTGAATACAGAGCTGGCGAAGTGGCCATCTCCATGGGGTGACGGGCAACCTTATCGTCGTGCTGAATCATCATATCTGAAACATACATCAACCAGGCATCAGATTTCTTCCCTCAAAATACATGGAAGTTTCTTTCTCCATTGTCCGGGAAAGCACAAGAGCGAAATAACAATGTACTTCTCCCGTTCAGCTCCTAGTTGATGAGGTCCACGATAGCTGCCGGAACCCTCCGTGAAATTTTGCAGGATCATCACGATAGATATTATACTTCACCGGAATGAGAAGTGTCGTCAATGAAAAAAGTGGCCATTACTTCAACTGTCCCCACTTCGATTTTGTTTGTCAAGGTAGAGAAAAATGAGCTTCCGTGGCGGTGAAACCTCGGGTCTGACAGGCTGCAACAGTTGCATATGCAACAAACTTATTGATCTGTTTGAACATCCTATTTCTCAGTGTCTATCCGTAGTTGGGATTAAGAGGAATGTCCGCCTTAAAAAAATTGCTTCGCTCCTGCGAGTAGTTAAGTTAGTTACTGCAAGAATTCTTCTTCTGGATATGAACGCATTTGTAAATCAACAGTGGAAGAAGGAAAGTGATAGTAATCACTACGTTCATAGCAGATAACAGGCACGCAATGTTTACGACATCAACCTAGATATGCACAAAGAAAAGATCGCAAATTGGGTTAAGTTTCAAAAAAGCCTGGCATAACTTGGCAGCATCAATAAAAATGCCCCATTAAAAGACATCTTGGGACTATTGGAGATTACGTATCTACAGTATACACTTCACGATTAATGAAACATCGGGATCCGAAACTGAATTACGTACTGCGCAGGCAGCCCCATGCGATTGAGTGTTCAGCATCATCGGTTGGGACCATCGATTTTCCGTTGCTTGTAGCAAAAATTGTTATGACGCCATTTCTGTTGAACGCGCGATCCGATTAGGTTAGTCATGGGACATTCAGTCTACACGTGTCTGACCTAAGAAAGTGGATTACAATGAGAAGTAGAATGTATAGCACGGTCCAGGTTCGTGCAGTTTACAAACGACTTTTGCAACGAACTTCCACCATAAAGTGGCATATGTAGAACCACTTCGCAGACTTGGTTGCTTCTGATTCTTCCCACATTACTGTACAAACGTAGAAGTTGTGGAACTGAGAAGCGAATTTAAATTCGCGTAGTGCAGTCTTTGACCAACTTTCTCTTCATTTGAGTATATCCAAGTTCAACAGTACAAACAAATACAGCTGCAACGCAAGCAACACTCATGCATGTAGCAATTTCCACCACAGACGTACTCCAAAGCCATTTTAAGCACGTAGCAGAGAGCATACCCAGCCGGCGCACCAATAACCCCCACTATGTTCGAATTTGATGCTTTTCGCACTGGTTTATAGCGTGTAGACATTTCCATCGGAGGAGGTTTACGCCAGTACAAAGTAGCGCTGCGATAAGTTAATCCCGGAGTAGGAGTACAAGTGCTCCTGGTAACCCAATAGATCTTGCGGGTTTGCTTTCAGACAACTGAGAAATTTAAATTTTATGCAGAAAATTGTTTTTGGTGATTATTTTTATATTCTAATATAGAATTAGTGAAATACAAAATCAACTTAAAGCTACTCATCAGTTTTACAAGTTATGATTCACCTGGAAACATTATTGAGTATTGACAGAGATGTCAAGCAGAAATTTTACAGGTTTTTCGGAACAAAAGAAAAAAGTTTCTTCATACTCAAAATACATTGGGAAAACAAAATAATATTCCATTTCATATTTTTATTGAGGTACAATCTTAATTTTAACTTCTAACTGAAACTGTTTCACCAGTCTGTTCACACTCGTCCAAGATAGCTCTTGGCGTGCATAGAAGCAGATGCTCCTGCAGGAAACTTGATAGCAAAAGTTTTTTCGTCGCACTGCTCTCCACGTTACATTCAAATTCTGGTTGCACATGCTCTCCGTGTATCAGATTCGGCTGATGCTTCTCTCTGCACGTTATCATATCACTAAGATGGCCTAAGAGGCCTAAAAAAAAGAGGCCTAAAAAAAAGAACTAAACAAAAAAAATAATTTCATATCACTAAGATATACCAACAAATATAAATAAATAATTATTACTTCCACAAGAGCACGATCCCTTTAGTCATTTACATCATAAGTATATCTTTTTTGTGTTATAACTTATGCAGTAAGCAATTAAGAAAATATTACATGGAGTGGTTTCAACCTTTCCGGAATAACTTCATCTTCGTCTGATCTCCGTTCTAGTTGTCAGATACAAATTGTCAAAAACTCTTCTTTCTTTAGATTGTCCTCCCAAGGTAACACACTCCATATGAAAATCTGTTCTTCAATGGGCATGATAGATTTTGATCTATCATGAGCTCAACGGACATGTAGCCTGCACTGAGTTGTATGTCGTACGTTCAGCCTATAATGCAAACGATAAGAGATGAGACACTCGCGTGCTCTTCCGTTGCAAGCCTTCATCAACGCTTTCATGATAGGTGGATGGTCACGCTCGCTCTTAGCATTTCTTTCGGGGTTGTAAGCAATTGTAAAGGACATCTTCACCTCATACCTCGCAAAGAACTCACGAGCTTATGTGCATCTAGCTCCCCTCGATCTGCAGTAATCTTCCCCACACCCCCATATTGACAAACAATCTCTTCCAACAAAAACCGACAGACCTCTTTAGTTATCTTTGTCCGAAGCATCATTCCTTCGTCTTGGTCGACAAATCCTCGTGAGCAAGCATCAAGTACCTCATTTGTCATATCCAAATCGTTATCAAATCCACGGCCTATTTTGAAATGAATCACCAACTGATAAGTTGGATGTAACCCGACCTGATGTCAGATGTTCTAGCACATTTGATAAGTTAAGCAAGATTCTACGGAAAGTACGACATCCTTGTACATGTTCTTCCACCAATATTACTTCTTCAGTTTGATAAAAGTGACTCAAATCTCTCGATGTCTTGTCCATAAATTCTCATGAATTTCTCTGAGCAGCATTCGTTGATCTTTTTTCTCACAGACCACTTGTAACGACATTCTATCTTTTTGCTTCTATCGCTTCCACAGAAACCTACCTTGCAACAAAGTTGTAAGTAATCTTTCGAAACTACTCGTCAGTCCAACCAACTTGCTTGGTTAGAGTATTGAGGTATCCCCCAATGTCGAGCAATTCACTTTCATACAACCTTTCTATGAACAACTCATCTTCCCTCCATGTGTGTACAACAGTGTAGAACTTTGCACCCACATATTCTATATCTTCAACCATGTCTTCTTCTCCATCATATTGAGCTCGTGATAACATATGTATCATTAAATTATCCTTCCATGCAATATGCCTAAACTGCAGATTCAACAATCTGATATCCACAATCAATGTAGCATTGTGATATCTAGAGTCGTAAAATTTATGGTCATCTCTAACAATGATAGACGATCTGTCTTCATCAAGTTGATGCCTCGGCTAATACTCCTCGATTTTCATCATCGAGATAATACTCCACAATTCTCTTTTCACTTGCGGATAAGCACATTAGCGAGCGCTTAACACTTCTGCTATGAACCTAACTGCAAATCTATCCCCATTTGTGTCATTTTGCTCGATTGTCCAACTGATTACAACTGGACTAGTGTCCATTGTAAGAACCATCAATCTACCTTCTGTGTAGTCAATCCTTCTCAAAATTGGAGGAGATGACAATAATTATTTCAGCTTCCGCACTGCATATGTATGCTCCTCTTCCTATGTGAAGCGATGTCCTTTGCATAATAATCCATACAACGGATCTGCCACATGTGCATCCAAATGTGATAGAACACACATGCACCAAAGAACCTCCGCACTTCTGTCAAAGAGTTGCAAACCTCCTTCATCCTTCCGATAGCATCTATCTTGCTTGGATCCGGCTTACGATCAAATGAACCATATAGACGATCCACGACTAGAACTTCTCTAACTCCAAATGTGGACTTCATGCTTGATAGCGTGAGATGAACTTCCTCCGATCGAGATAAGATCTTCTCACAACCCTTGATGTGATTGACGGCATATCACTGACACTCTCTTTGGTTTAAGGCTTCGTCCTTTTCATCCTCTATACATCTCTTAATAGGCACGTCGTCATTGGAGAGGTTCACTTAGATCTATATTTTCATACCACATGCGAGTCAAGTCATAAATCAAATATCTTATTTTATTTTTTTATTTAAGTATAAAAGAAGAAATATTTTAATAAAAATATCACTTTTGAATTTTTCAGGACCTCTTTTTAATTTAAAACTTCAAAAGAGATATAAAATATCCTATTTTTACAAAAAAAGATTTGAAACTTTTTTTTTTGTATAAAAATATCTTATTTTACTCTCACCTATGTTAACAAAATTAATTAGTGATCCCCTCAAGACTTCCTCTAGAAACAACATAGTCTTCTCAAGAATGAAATGTCTTAAGATCTTGTTCATTTAGTTCATCATGTGTGCCACTGAGTTAGTAACTCCTTGTGGTAGGGTACAAATCTTAACCAAGCCCAATGGCGTATGCATCGTTGTCACGTCCTTGCTCTCAGATCGTATCTCGAATATAAATCTCTGATCAAGTAACTCTTGAA
Source organism: Asterella californica (assembly GCA_036924285.1). Taxonomy (NCBI): domain Eukaryota; kingdom Viridiplantae; phylum Streptophyta; class Marchantiopsida; order Marchantiales; family Aytoniaceae; genus Asterella; species Asterella californica. The sequence goes on along the minus strand of JAYKYS010000009.1, from coordinate 3,685,783 downwards.
GAGTCCTAACGAGTCGTGAAGAGTTGATACGTTTCTCTGCATGTCCATCATTTCGTGTGCAGAGTATGTAAAAAGTGTCTAAATGAAGCTTGAGAAATGCAAAAGATGAGTTCTTCTTTTCTGTATGATTTCATCATCATTTCCGTCACTCAAAGTGAGACTACTCGTGATGCTATATTGAAACTTTTATTCATCTTCACCTTGTTAGTGGCGAAAGGGTTCCATAGGTCTAGCTGTCTGGTGGAGGTCTGCAGTAACACGACTATGGCTATGTCCACGTGTCCGAGTTGCATATCCGATTTAAGCTTATAGTAGAGTGCAAGCAACTAAGCTGTGCATCTGGAATAGAGGAACGGTGAGAATGGACGAATTAAAAATCTGTTTTTGGTGTTAATTCGATCTCTGATAGACCTCTTCCTCACGAGAAGAGGTCATGATTAGTGTAGATTGGAACTCTTCACGAAGCGAGCTGAACTTAGAGTCGGTGTTTCCTAATAGAGTAGTGAAAGTAAAGGTTAGTGAAATAAGAACCCATCAATAAGAGCCAGTGTCACACATCATTACACCCATTTCTAAAGCTCCATGGAGAGCCTTACTGACTGTTAAAGTCAGTTCTTGGACATGCATAGCAGTACTTAGTGCTTACTCTTGCTCTATGCATTCTCAACAAACTCCATCACAACATCCACAACCACACACCAGAGCTTTCTTGCAGTATGATCGGATGAACGTGGGAATGACAAGAGCATATAATGACAGAGCACGTTCAGAGGAGAGTCTGATGTGCGGTAATTAAGAGAACGTCGGGCCTCATATACACATGCAATTCTGCATCAAAGTATAGACCGTTTTATCATGGCAAAATCAAACAGAAAAGAATATGTTACCAGCCAGCCATTACCAGCCCAACTGACGTAGTTCCATTGCGGATCTAGGAACCGATACGCTACATCACTTTCACAAAATATGCACGTAACATTGGTCAGCCTGTGCCTGCAGCGTTGGGTCTGCACATTTGACCTTCTCTTCCTTGATGAGTTTCCTCTTCAGCAACAGCACATATGTTTGAAGGGGCAGAACCAAGAATGAGAGTCGCAGCAGCACAATGGGAGCAGACACGGGAAGGAATCCACGGCATCTGCAGAACATGACGGCTTAATATCATCAGACAGGAATATGCTTACAAGTCAAGGAATTTATCTGTAGGGAAGGAGTTCTAGATCCTGAGTTAACTTCTGACTCCGAATGCATAGTACGATCCTTTCTCAACATGCAGAGATAAACAGAAAGGCTCCCGACCTTCGATCTGGAAAGTTCTCGCCACGCTTTCGCCTATCAGCAGAAGCAGACAAAGGCAGAAGACGAGGAGAGTTCCCCGAGTGCACTTCATTGCCACGAACGCATTCATTTTCCGAACGAAGGAAAGAATCAAAGAAGCAAAGATCAAGGTGAATGCACTCGATGCGGATCACAACAGCCCCAAACGTTAGAAGTTCTTCCCACAAAACATTCGCTCCCAAGATCACGAAATCGTCTCTCTCAAAGATGTCACACAATTCAGCCAACGATGCTCGGCAGTTTATATAGGCTGGAGATTCTTGTCGAATGTTCCCCCTTCAAATCTCAAATCTCTTGAGAAAGGATCTTGCAAACTCTGAAACCATCAAGTACTCCATTTTAGCACATCTGACTGGAATACGGTTGATTGATCAATGCATGTTGAGAGTAGGCTCCGGCCTGGTTCGCTTTCAACCGGTTCTACCGAACCATTATGGACGGAACCGGTTAAACAGAATTCAGAACTTAAACAGAAGAACTAAAGCTGGAAATCATATAAACTGAACCACGAAACCATTTAGATTGTACCACTTAAAAATCAAAATATCATTCAAATCGAGCCACTTAAATCAGAATATTAGTTAAAGCGAACCACGTCAACCATTTAAACCAAACCACTTAAATCGATAAACCAAAACCAAAACCATTAATAAACTCTCGCGGCATACCGTCGCCTTTCAACAAAATAATATAAAGAAAATGAATTTCTGTAAATGGTAGGAGTGATCCCTGGTTCAGTCCAGAACTGCAGTCTGGATCGTACATGACCGAACTATTTTCGCATTCTTGTTCTACTTGGTTCGGTTCAGAAATTCTTTAGTTAAGAGTTTTTGAAATGATTTTCTTTTGGAACGATTCGCTTTTTCATATGAATAATCTTTTAACGGTTTATCTTTGTAAACAATGGGTAAGTTTCAGAGACTTTAAAAAATGATTTGGTCCGTAAATTGTTGGATTCAGATATTTTGAAACGGTTTGGTCTTGGTTACAGATAAATACAGAAACATTATGTAAGTTGCTTTAAAATATCAAACTCTTCTATAAGAGTTAAGTGTTAAGCAGTGCTGGAGCTGCAAAGGTTAACGATCCGGACAGAATCCGTAAATGAAACGCTGACTCTAGTGCTGCTAAGAAGGTAAGTCCAAGACCAAATTAAAAAATAATATCATTTCATTTGCACATTAATATACCTTAACTTTTCTCGTCGGAAGGGTTAGTGGATCAATTAATGGAAGCACTCCGGATTTTTAAGTGTACATGAGATGAATATAATATACATATTAGATATTAATAAGGAATTAAGAGAGTGAACCGGATCATTAAACTGAAACCGTTTCAAGTCAAACTGTAATATGGAGAATCAGTTAAATCATGAAACTGTTTAACGGTTTACCCTAAATCACTTAAACTTTCGAAGTTAAATGATACTGAAGAAAATATTCAAGCTAGAAAAGCTAATGGGGAAAAATGCCAATTCATGTCATGAAGAACTTGACAAGAAGCGACACTTAGTTATAGTTACATATTTTGCCGGTTGTCCGCTAGACAAACTGGTTAATGCCTGGCCCGTGGAATATAATAAAAGGACAATTTTGAATCACATGCAAAACACACCAAACTTTCAAGGGACGTAAGCAGCAATTTAACTTTTTAAACTGTAGTTCGAATCGTTTTAAGGCATAAAAGAAAATCTAATCGACTTCCTAAGAGATAAGAGAAGTTGATCTGATTTTGCAAGGTTTCTTTGAGTTTTTTGTTAAAATAAATAAATTTTGTAAATTATAATTTTGAACCATTCAATCTTGAATCGAATCGTATTCTATTTTAGATTTAGTTTAAATTAGTTAGGTAGTATCGTTGGATTACTTATATGAGTTATTTTAGGGGTCCATCGTTTAAACTAAAATCATTTTCAAACCAAACCTTGTAAGTACATGAATTTGAATAGAGTTGAATAGTAAGTATCTGAATGAAACTACTTTGAGAAATATTTCTAGTTTGGTCTGAACGAGTAGACACCTAATTACACATGTATTGTTAACTTTATTAGCTTAATTATACATCTATTGTTCAATTATTAAGAGTCTAGTGTTAGAGTCTTGCGAAATGCAGAGAGTGTAGAAAGAATCCACATCCCTCAAGCATATTAATTATTTTGTTACTTTTTTCATATTTGATTCGACTTCGAGTCTCTATTTTAGTAATACTTATGTTAACTAATCGGTATGTCAATAAGTATGTTCATCTCGATGTGTAGATATGTATTATCCAGTCATTCTTTTTATTCTTCCACCTCCCTTGATAAGTGTAGCTCGAAGGTGTGCTCCAAGTGACCCATAAGATCTTATTTTCCAGGTTTATTATTAGAGAACTGAGAAATTTAACTGTTATGCAAAAAATGATTTTGGTGAGTATGTCCTCATCCCAACTTGGAATCTGCAAAATAAAGAATCGAAGTAAAGCTTTAAGTTCATCTCGGGACAAACTATTGAGTATTGATAAAGAAAATTTAAGATGAAAATTTCAAGGTTTCTTGGAACAAAAGTGAATCTTTCTTCAGACTCAACATACACTAGGAGGAATTGAAATATTCACATTCATGTTTTTATACTCAAACTCTAGGTTTAAGACTTTTAAAACATGTGTACTTGGTCTTGCAACTACTCAAAGTTTCTCAATTGTTGACTAGTGGACCATTCTATAGTTCAACAGATAATTTTTTCATGCTTCTTAGTGCAGAGCGTAAATTGGAAGATGTGAATGTTAATTTGCTTTGATGTATAACTTTTACTTTTCAATTTCTTTCCTTGGAGACTTTATTATGAGATTCTTATGTCCTTGAGCTGGACTTGGTCGTTGGCAAGGGAATGTTTGTTAAGACATCATGGAGGAATTGCTAGTCTTCCTTGTTGACTTCTTTGACACAATAATGTATTCATTTTTTGTATCTTGTGAATATCTCACCTTTACACTTACTTCAATTATCTCTATTGTAGCTTGTGAATATTTCATCATTACACTTACATCAATCTCTCGAATGGCTCCTATCAAAACTATATGATGTGTCATCTCCATAAATATGTAGTAGAAGTGCGAATGATCGACTTCTTTGCTTGGTGTTAGTGTCCCAAAGAAAAGTTTCATTTTTTAGTATAGACAATGTGATGTGCAAAAATACAGTTAGTTAGTTATAGATGTTGATGTAGGTAAGGAAATTGTTCAATCCATGTTTTAATATAGAAGATGTGATGTACAAAGTACAACTCGTTAGTTAAATATGTTGATGCAAGTAAGAAAATTGTTCAATCCATTTTTTAGTATGAACGATGTGATGTACAAAAATACATCTCGGCTAGTTAAATACATTGATGTAGGTAAAGAACTTGTTCAATCCATTTCTTTTATGATTCAACTTCTTGACAAATATGGAGAGATATAATCTGGTCCAAAAAGAGTAAACATGTTGGAAAGAAAATATGAAGGAACTTTAATTATGCTCAAACTCTTCTTTTGGGAAGGATTCTAACATAGTTTAACCCAATTTTATAAATAAACTCTCACTCGTTCTGTGTCGTTCAAGAAAACATATGTATGCTATGTTTACTAATTTATGATGCATCTTGATGACCAAAGATTAGCTTCTTACATGAAAGACATATTTTGAGGGTGTGCATGATCACTTCAAAGACACCAATTTGGCAAGAAGGAGACTTTGATTTTTTATTCTTCATTCTCTTTGTAAGCTTCACATAGACACTTTAGTTTGCTTTGTTGGATCTTAATCCTGGAGTTATGAGTTTCAAAAGAAGCAAAGTATTAACCTAGATTCTCTATGCAAGATTCTAACTAGATAATTAGTCATCACTACTAAGAGAAAGAAGGGGTCTGACTGTCATTCTGGAGCTGAATACACGTATTGTTAATATTGTTTGACTATATGTAAAGGGTAACTTAGGGCACAACTTGCGCTACTGAAGGATCTTAAGCATACATGCAAGATGTCGAGATATCGTAATTCAAGCGTGAGTATATTACGCATGAGAAGATGGTTTGTGAAAAGAAGAGGAGTGTTAATGATTTGGACAGATTTAAGACATATAGAAAGAAGAAATTACTTCTTCAATGATCTATGAGTGATAGTCTATGATAGTTAGAATGTTCAAGATATTCTAGAGTCCAAACTTGTTGTCTTGATTATCAATCAAAATTAGAACATCGAGTTCTTCTGATAAATTTTTTTATTAAGAAGTATGATGGAGATTAGTGCATAAGGAGATATTTTTGTCAGTTGTTGTTCACTTGTGGCCTAATGTCTCTTTGTTATTTGGATTGATGAACAACATTTATCCTACATGTAACATGGATTGATGGTTATGTTATGGATGATAAGTAAAGTTGAGTCACAAAGGATCAATTTATGTCATTTATCGTATCGTGCGCATACACATCGCTACACAACATACATCGCTGTCAGAGGTACACCACACATACACATAACACATGGACGATGTCATACACATACACAAGTATATCACAATAAATCTGTATAGAGAAATTACCATCTCCAACACCACAACAAGGATTACTCACAAACGGTCAAGCCAAACCCACTCTAAACGCGAAGAGAATCCGAGTTACACTCAACTAGACTATCCACCATAGCCTGGAGCTTGAAGGCTCAGCTCAAAGAACTAAGGCCTCCAAGCCCTACCTGCAAAGTTTACCCCTAGTGAGCTCTCTCCCCAACTCGCCCTAACGGCACTAACGGCCTTACCGGGATGCGCCACTTCGCACTCGGTCAACCTAGCCGAGGTGCCCAAACTGACGTGACAGCTGTCGTGCGCATACACATCGCTACACAACATACATCGCTGTCAGAGGTACACCACACATACACATAACACATGGACGATGTCATACACCTACACAAGTGTACCACAATCGCCCCCCTAACTGGCGGTTAGGTCTCTCTAACTCCAGATAGCTCCATATCTCAACTACGTGATATACACCTTCATGGGTGCAAGGATCAGGAGGCCGGGTGCTACATCGCCTCATCGTTAGTCGCCTGTCTGCAATCCATACCACGCAAAGATCTAATCGACTATCTCCGCTATATACATCGAGGACAAATCCACCGTCCAGTAGGAACGACACTGAGAGGTGGAGTCAAACATGACATGTGCCAACCTCTCGAACAACCATCACACACCAACATACGGGCTGCTCCACCGGCAGACCCACACAACATACACCTCAAGCCCGCGCGTACAACTGCTAAGCTTGGGTCAACGGTACCATCAATGTTGGGAAGATGACATGGCGCGCAATTACGCACATGGTCCTTCCAAACAACACCATCACGGCCCTCTAACATGAGTACTCCAGAAGGTAACACCTCACGCACTCGTAAAATAGTGCGCCCTGCGATCACATCCAACGTCGTCGATGTAGTCTGCTGTAGATAGATATAATCGCCAGGATGAAACCTGCGAATTGACGGCCGATAACCTCCTCCTCGGATAATCGCATATCGCAACGTGTCTCTATGCTGAGCAATCGCTAGGTTCTCAAAAGCCATAGGCATAACTCTCCGAAATGTCTCTGCTCGTTGAGAACATGCTCTCACCCACATATCCGGGTCATTAAGGTCCAGCACCTCAGCAGAATCACGACGAATGGCCGAAGGTAGATCTGGATCTCGGCCATACAATAGAAAATACGGTGAGAAGGAAGCCAAAGACGCTTGTCGGCTGAAACGGTAACCCATAGCCAACCATGGTAACTGCACATCCCAATCTCCCAAGTGGCCCTTCTGCAAGCCATACTTGCGCAATCATCTCTTCACCGTCTGAACTACCCTCTCCGCCAAACCATCCGCCTCAGGATGATCTCGAGATGTAGTCCGATGATCAATCAGCGCCTGATCACACAAGGCCTGAAACTCACCAAGGAACTCTGTACTGTAAACCCTCTGTGGTCCTATCGATCAACTACCCCCCCCGATCTCTCAACCTCCACGATTGTCATCCACGAATCTGCAACATGTCGGACATGTCTCTCACTCAGGGGTCACCTCTGATGGCTTTGATGGAAGCACACCATGAACTTGAAGGGAAAATGCTGAGTTCACTCATTCATACACCCACAAACTTATCAACTAAAAATCTCCTTAAACACATCAACTAAAATCCTCCATTCTAACGACGTCTCTCAAGTTCTCACATGCTAAAAATATCCCACACTCTCTATATTACTCAAGTTGTTATTACGACAATGTGAAAACAAGGATGAGGAGCTCTTCTCTACTCCTCTATTTATACATTCTAGGTTTTTACTTTGGTACCCTCCGGTAACTCAGCCATAACTACTTTTACCGGGTTTTACTAAGATATTACTTAAGGTAAAAGCATTGATCACATGGGCTTTTTACCTTTTCACATGGGCTTATTCCTTCAAAGTCAACAACTTCTAGAAGGATTCTGGAATATTCTCAAGGAATCTCGAATTTCCACCCCCCTCTACACTAGGACCCACTAAAAAGGAAACATGTGGAATCTCTTCTTGTTTTTAATGCCCACAAAGTCCACAACTTTAATCCAACCACTAAAATCAAGTCAAAAAGGAGATAAGGGATACTTTCCACCCCCTTTCTACTTTTTAGACAAGATGACAAGATAGTAGTGCTCACTCTTTAGCAAATATCTGAATTCTGCCAAAAGTACAGCTAAGTTTAACCATAACTAACTTTTAGCTAGTCATGACTAACTTGATACCTCCTTAAAGTACTTTGGCAGCCAATAAACATTCTCAACACTTAGTTATAACTAAACACCTTACTAATAGACAAACTTCCTATGTGTAACATAGGTCGTTACATTTTACCCCCGGACTAAATTTTCGCTCCGTCCTCGGAGTGAAGAGAGAACTTTCGTCGATGAAACAACTTCAACTTGTCATGGTTGACCCGATCGAATCTCCTTCCTCCCAACTCCTGAAGGTCATATGTGAAGTTGCTCCACACCTTATCTACAACAAAAGGACCAAAATATCTCGGAAGAAACTTCTTCCTAGCCCTCTTGAATCTGATAGCATCATACAACATAACCCAATCTCCGACTTGAAAAGGTTTTACTTCCCTCTTGCCCAACCGTTTGTCGTAACTTTTCTTTTGATACGCTTGAGCTCGTTCCATCCGGATCATTGCTACCGCTCGGGTCTCTTCCAACTCCATGAGTTGCTCCCTTCTTGATCTGACCACGTCTTCTCCTCTCGACCTCTTCAACTTTCGTTGAATAGTTTGAAAAGTATCCAATTCGAATTGGATTGGCAACTTGGACTCCACTCCATAAATCAGTCGAAATGGGGAGTACCCAGTAGAAGTCTTTGTTGTCGTTCGATACTCCCATAAGATGGCATGTAGCCTCTTATCCCAAGTATGTTTCGCAGTCTCAACACCAGCATCTTTGGCGAGCATCATACAAAGTGTAAGATTGGTCTTCTCCGCAAGACCATTAGCATTTGGTTTGTATGAGGTTGTTACTCGTGGCTTGATAGAAAAGTGTTGTAGCATAGCAGTAGTCATGCTCCCTACAAACTCTCCTCCTCTATCTGAGACCAACTCTAACGGACATCCAAATCTCGTGATGATCCTCTCTCATAGGAATCTACCGACTTCTGTTTCATTGGTCTCTCTCAAAGGTCTAGCCTCCACCCACTTGGTACAATAGTCAGTGGCGACTACAATGTATCTATTGCCTCGAGGTGTCTTATTAAGAGGACCTACAAAGTCAATACCCCATTTCTCAAACGGCCCTAATACTGGAATTGATCTTAACGGAGGTGTTCTAGTAGACTTTAGAGCAAATGCTTGACATACGTCACAAGTTTTGCAATAGTCTAAACACTCTTTGAAAATCCCTCTCCAGTGATAACCCGCATCCAAAATCTTGAAGGCTGTTATCTTACCAGCAAAGTGACCTTCGCAAACAGTTCCGTCGTGAAACTCGTGCATTAGCTTGAATGCCTCCTTCTGACCAACTGCTCTCCTTAGTAACCCATCTGCTCCTTGATGAAACAGAATTCCCTCCACCATGGTGTAAGGTTTGCATCTCTTGATCAACGCGTTACGTTCTTGGGTATGCATACCTTCTAGAAAAGAACCATCTACAAGGAAACTCCAGATTTCTTTGTACTCGTTCGGTATCTCTTCGATGCTTGTGATGGCCATCAGATGCTCGTCTGGAAATGAATCATCAAACGGTTCTTCTCCCTCATCATCATAAGCCCTTGACAAAGATCAGCATTCGCATGCTTCTTCCCTGGTCTATCTTCGATCACATAATCGTATTCTGTTAGAAGGATCTTCCAACGAGCAATACGACCTTCGGCATTAGGCTTATTAAAGATATACTTTAAAGCCTTGTGATCTGTGACTATGGAAAATTTCCCTCCTAGCAAGTAGTGTCGAAATTTCTTCAATCCAAAGATCACCGCTAATCCTTCTCGTTCAGTCACGGAGTAATTCTTCTCCGCTGGAACCATCTGCCTACTAGCATAAGCTATAGGATGATCATGCCCATCTCCATCTAGCTGACTTAATGTACAACCGATTGCTACATTGGAGGCATCCGTATACAGAATAAATGCTTTACTCCACTCAGGTTTAGCAAGTATAGGAGCTGTCACTAATGCCTTTTTCAGCTCCTCAAATGCTTCCTTTGCCTTCTGATCATGCACTATCAAGTCAAAATCAACTCCCTTCTTCATGTACATAGTCAAAGCTATTGCTTTGTTTGAGAAGGAAAAGACAAACCTACGATAATATCCAACCATGCCAAGAAACTGCCTCAACTTTGTCAAATTGATCGGAAATGGAAGATCCACAATCTTCTTCACCTTCTCAGGATCTACCGCAATCCCATTCTTGGAAATGATATGCCCTAACAGCAGACCTTCTTCGCAGCCAAAGATGCACTTCTCTGGATTTAGAGAAGCGTTGGCTTGCTCCAACCGCTGCAAAACTTTGATCACATGATCAAAGTGGTCCTCCTTTCGTCCGTACACACAGAAATCGTCAATGAAATCCCGAACAAACTTCCCTATGAATGGTTCAAACACCTTGTTCATGAACCTTTGAAACGTGGCCGGAGCATTACACAATCCGAATGGCATCACCCGAAATGCAAATGTTCCCCAATGAGTAGTGAAAGTAGTCAACTGTTGGTACTCTTGTGCTATCTTGATCTGGTTATACCCACTATAACCATCACCAAAGCTGTACCACTCATGACCAGCAACTTCCTCCAAAATCTCATCTATAAATGGTAGAGGATAATAATCCTTCTTGGTAACTGCATTCAGCTTCTTATAGTCTATGCACACTCGCAGCTTACCATTCTTCTTCTTGACAATCACAATGGGTGAAACTCATTCTGAGTTCTCCACCTCATAGATGAAACTCGCCTCCTTCAACTTGTCTATCTCCTCCTTGACCATCATTGCCGTTGTGGGATTGACTCTTCTCTGCTTCTATCGAACTTGCGTGCTCTTCCAATTCGATTCGATGAGTCTCGAGAGTCACCTCCTTCAAATCCTTGTAGCTGAAAGCAAACACATGGATATATTTTCGAAATATATCTAGGAATCTACTTTTCTCTTCTTGAGTGACATTGATACCAAACTTCAGGGTAGAGAGTCTTCTCACAATCTCTGCCTCACTCAACTCTTCTTTGTCAGGATCTTTCTCCACTGCTGGTCGAGACAACAAGTCAATAGCACTAAGCTGATGTAATGATTCATCTCGATCAAATCCTTCATCCTCAGAGGAGGATTCTTGATCGTAAGAATCTCCGGTATCTACTTCCGAGACACTCTGATCATCCTCCGTATCAGATTCCCAGTAGTCACTAGTGGGTCTATCAGAGTCAGAAGTCACAACTCCAACACCCGAGAGAGGAACTATCACTCTATGATCTCTAGGTCCAATCCGTAAGTATCCCTTGTGTCACCTATCCGTGGTGCGCACAGCTCTCAACCAAGGCCTACCTAGGAGCAAATCATAACTAGAGTCCTTTAACACTTGAAAGGACATCAATGTTTGAACTCCCATCACAGACACGACCACCTTCTCTAACACGCCAAGAGGTCTTACCCGTTGCTTGTTAGCCATCCCCACGACAATGCTAGCCGGGCGAGTTGGTTCCATCCCCAACTTCTTCATCAACCTCTCCGATATGGCGTTTACAGCCGACCCTCCGTCCACCAATACGTCAGAGACGTAGAGACCATTCAACCGGACTTCAATCTTTGAAGCCCTAGTGCATACCTCTGAAGCATGCACATCCACCACACCAACTCCCACAGACTTTGATGTCTTGCTCTTGGGTTTCTTCTTCTTGCTTCTCTTAGAACTCAATCCTCCTCTGAGTTCCCTTCGTAAGCTGGGATTAAGTGCGATCAGTTGTCCAACAGTGATGTTGGCTTTCTGAGCACCCACATCTTCAACCACATCATATCCCGCTTGGGAAGATGAAATGGTGAAATCCGCCATCCCCAGCTTCCTTCTTGGCTCCCTTGGTGTACTCGAAACATTACTCGAACGAGTACTTCTACTTGCTGACTCCTCCATGAAAACCGGTTCATCAGAAAATTGAGTTCTTTTCCTTTTTTGAGCTAAAAGCTCCACCGGTGCATGAGAAGAGTTTGAACTCTCTCCTTTCTCGTAGATGGGATCTCGCACGACATCGATAGTAGCCACCCCCTTGTCTCGTCCTTGTGATGGATTTCCTCCACCCACATTCATTCTGACAGCTTCGGCACCTCTTGCTCCGTTGTTAGGACAATTTCGCTGGAAATGAGAACCTCCACACGTCCAACAAGTGATTCCTCCAAAGTTACCTTGGTTGCCTCCAAAGTTACCTTGATTTCCTCGGTTGGGATTGTTGTCGTAACCTCTTTGACCCCCTCCTCCACCTTTGTTCCTCCATTCTCGTAACTGCACCACGTTTATCTTGAGATCCGCAAGAGTATCGGTGATGCTCTTTAGCTCGGCATGAAAATCAGAGGTGGCAGTAGACATCGTTGTTGGGACAAACGGTCTTGGCACCACCGTTGGAGTAGGAGCTGACGTTGAAGCAACCACCAATTGTGATGGTGCAGGTGCGATCGTTGTGACTACACCAGGAGTCGGAGTTGACACCAGAGCAGCATGATGAGGTTGGATGATATCTCCTTCATCCAAACTCTCTTCCATATTTGTCGCTATCTTGATGGCCTCCGCTTTGGTTGCTGGCTTCTCGTACCTCACTTGGGTTCGAATTGAAGGCCTCAACCCTCCCACCAAGTTCTTGGTCAACACTGCTCCAATCCCCGCCATCGTTAACTCCACATTGTCTCCACTCTTCCGTAGGACCGTCCGAAACCGTTGCTCCAACTTATCCACCCTTTCGGCATATTGCCGAACTTTCTCGTCGTCCCGTTGCTTCAAATGAGTAAGCTCCACCATGAGCTTCTCATAACTCTCTTCTGGAAGAAATTCTTCGATGAGTGCATTACTCAACGTCTCCCATGTGTCCTCAACTGCACCTGGTGTCTTGCTCTTCACTCGGTTTCATACCACGTAAGAGCAAAATCTTCTAAAAACTCTGGCAGTAACAACACTCATTCTTCCTTCCTTCTCACGTTGTTTCCGATGCAACCCCTTTTGAAATCTCGTACAAATGGTTCTACATCTTCATTGTCCTTCTCATGAAACACTGGTAACTTCCCCATCTTGTAACTACTCTTCTACACTTCCAATTTTCGTGCAATAACTACTCGCTAAAAGAGCACGAACATCACCAATTCCATTCGCGAATAATCTACCATAGGTAAAATAAAAGGAAATGGTTGTAACAACACCTCTTGTGCCATCTCTTCTCCCAAGGTAATCATGAGCCTGAGTCGCATCACCGCCTTCTCCACCATCCGAATGACGATCTCCATCACAACTCAGCCGAGTCCTCTTTTGAAGTCGACAACTTCTCTGTCTCAGCTCTTTGAGTCTCGTCCAACTTCTCGACTACTGACGTAAGTAGGGCGGCCACATCGACGCACTTGTGTCCTCTTGATAGATCACCCACTCCACAACTTGGACAAGGATCTTCTCCTAGAAGATGAAATGGCGTTGGTGACGATGGACCCACTCGAAGACTTAAATCAGTAAACTCCCGCTTCCCTTTAGCTCTCACGGTTCTGATTCTAGTTGGACAATTCACTACTTTATGTCCCAATCCTCTACAGAAATAACACCACAAGTCGGTTTCTACTCTTCTCCTCGGAGATTCTACTTGAGGTTTTGTACTAGGGTTCTCAAACTCAACGATAACCTCTTTCGAACTCTCTCTGACGCTTACTATGACATCTAAACCTTGAGGAAGGTTTCTAAGTCTAACTTTCCAATCTTTTGAACTTCCACTCATGTTGCGCCTTCTCAACCATTAAGTGGACAAAATATCGTTGAGGAAAATAACTCTACATCACTTTCTTAACTCTTTTATATTGAAAATCGTGTATTCTACATGCTATACACGAAATAAAATCCAATCTAAAATTAAGAGTCCATGATAATATCCTCATGACCATCGTCTGTACTAATCCTAGCAGACATCTTAAAGTCACTTTTGTAAGGATCACACTCTACTTCGCCAGGAGCATTCGTGGCCTCTACAGTGAATAATACTTTGAACTCAACCTTCTTCACATCTGCGCCGATGCTCGCAGAAGCTTCTTGATATAAAGCAAAAATATCACCCCAATTGCAATAGAAGCTTGATCGCAACGCCTCTATACTTAACTTTGGCTTTTTCGTCTCCGTTATAACTCCCAAACGTCTCTTCTTCAACTTCGGCACTCGAACTGGATTCCCCATGAAGTATCTTCAAGACCTCCTTGTATGCCAAAACGTATATCTCTTAGTTGGTAAGAGATCTCTCCAAGATTTTTGTGGTCTCCAGTAGCTCAACCTCCAAGCTACTAAATCATGAAGTTTCAACAGAAACTTCCCTAATCAGAAGAGATGGTGATGACTGTACAAATTTTCAGAGAACTGAAATTTGTATATTTTCACTTTCCTCATGGTTGTCAACCCCCTCCACTTTGAAAAATTATTTCTCCCTCTTCAGACCTCATCTTCTCATGATTTCTTTTGTCTTGGATAGCTTATCAGCCAATCTAAAACACTGGAAAGTTTCTCAGGAAAATAAAATTCACAGAAAATCTGACACTGACTGTAAATTTTTTTCAGAAAACAGAATTCCTCAACTCTCACGAATAGACCCCCTCAACTTTGAAAAATCATTGCTCCCTCTCTAGACCACCTTTTCCTATGATTTCTTTCGTCTTAGATAGGTAATCAACCAATCTAAAACAATGGAAAGTTTCACAGGAAAATAAAATTCACAGAAAAGTTGACAGCGACTGTACAAATATTCCAGAGAGCAGAATTTCTAAACTCACAAATTTCTCTCCTCTAATAACTTTTCTCTCCTCCTTTCTCTACAACTCTTGTTGCACCTTCTTTCAGCTCTCCTCAAGCCCTTTCTAAGTGAACAAGATGTAAAGAATGACTTCGAACGCGTCATATATCACTACGGGATACACGAAAGGTTCTAACGTTGCTAACATCGCGTTAGCTCTCTCTCCTCCCAACGTTCTCTCCATGTGCTCTCTCATAATCTCTTTTTGTCGAATATAGAACTGAACTCTAAACATCGTTCAAAGATCCTTTCAAGTGAGGTCCTGGCAACGGAACCAAAAATGTAAACCCTCCGTGGTCCTATCGATCAACTACCCCCCCCCCCGATCTCTCAACCTCCACGATTGTCATCCACGAATCTGCAACATGTCGGGCATGTCTCTCACTCAGGGGTCACCTCTGATGGCTTTGATGGAAGCACACCATGAACTTGAAGGGAAAATGCTGAGTTCACTCATTCATACACCCACAAACTTATCAACTAAAAATCTCCTTAAACACATCAACTAAAATCCTCCATTCTAACGACGTCTCTCAAGTTCTCACATGCTAAAAATATCCCACACTCTCTATATTACTCAAGTTGTTATTACGACAATGTGAAAACAAGGATGAGGAGCTCTTCTCTACTCCTCTATTTATACATTCTAGGTTTTTACTTTGGTACCCTCCGGTAACTCAGCCATAACTACTTTTACCGGGTTTTACTAAGATATTACTTAAGGTAAAAGCATTGATCACATGGGCTTTTTACCTTTTCACATGGGCTTATTCCTTCAAAGTCAACAACTTCTAGAAGGATTCTGGAATATTCTCAAGGAATCTCGAATTTCCACCCCCCTCTACACTAGGACCCACTAAAAAGGAAACATGTGGAATCTCTTCTTGTTTTTAATGCCCACAAAGTCCACAACTTTAATCCAACCACTAAAATCAAGTCAAAAAGGAGATAAGGGATACTTTCCACCCCCTTTCTACCTTTTAGACAAGATGACAAGATAGTAGTGCTCACTCTTTAGCAAATATCTGAATTCTGCCAAAAGTACAGCTAAGTTTAACCATAACTAACTTTTAGCTAGTCATGACTAACTTGATACCTCCTTAAAGTACTTTGGCAGCCAATAAACATTCTCAACACTTAGTTATAACTAAACACCTTACTAATAGACAAACTTCCTATGTGTAACATAGGTCGTTACAGTACCTTGGTCTGTCAGCACTTCAGCTGGTGCTCCAAAACGACTCAGCACTCGATCTAAGAACGCGTACGCTGTCCCTTCACTCGCCTTGTCTGGTAATGCCACCAACTCAATCCACTTAGAGAAGTGCTCCACCATCACCAACACATACCGGTGGTGACGTACGGTCAACGGTAAAGGTCCCGCAAAATCCAAACTCCAACGGTAACCCAACCCCATAATCGGTAAGGGGTGTAACTGTGGAGTAGGAGCATTAAATGATGCTCGTACTCGATCACAAACCACACATCGCGCGACAAACTGTTGCACATCGATGTGCATACCACGCCACCAATACTGTCCTTGGAGTAAGCTATGTGTACGCTTCACTCCAAAATGTCCCAACTCCTCATGGGCATGTCGTACTAACTGTATCCTCTGGGATGGATGTGACACTATCCGTACCCTCCCATCACCCCACATTCGAAGTACATGTCGTCCTTCTCGTCGAAATCTCTTCGCTCGTTGAAGGACACGATCTCGCTCCTTAGCACTTACTGTGCCTACTACCACACCAGTACGCAGATACTCCATCACGGTATCATGTCGGATATTTTGTGCGTGAAGGATGTCCAGGAAAACGCGAGGTTCCTGGCTGTGGAGATGCTGTATGCCAAACAGAGACAAGACAGAGAAGAACAACCACGAAAAGGAATGCTGCGATATATACCACTCTGAAAGTATGTACAATGTCGATTCTTTCTCCAAACAGCACAAAACTGAGGAAAAGACCAGAGCGGTCTGTAACCTACTTCAGAAGCCCTAAAACAAACCCCTGAAACGCAACCCTAGTCTGAAATCGCCAAAGCGTAGCTCAAAGCAAGAGGAACTTCTCTTTGCTAACAACCAGAGCCACAACAGTATCATGCGATCCAAACCCAAGTCCAAACCACATCCACACACTAGCTCTTGGCTAAAGCTAGCTACCACAAGCCATACACAACCAACTAAGTCCTTAACGAACTCAAAAGGACGAAACCTGTAGCGAAGGAACCGAAAAAGACCTATTTGGGAACTTTCTCCTTTCGCCAAACGATCTTCAAATGTTGATAGGGTCTCCTTCCCTGACTCCGTTGACCCAAGAAACCTTCAGATCCGACTCCCGATAGTCGAGATATCGCCAATTTTCGGTCGCAGGTGACCGAACCTTCAAAAACTCCTCCCTGCGGCTTAAAACCGCTCACACCGCGCAAACGGATTTCTAAACTGATATCCGTCTTCGCTGGTAGGTAGATCTGGCTACCCTGAACCCAACAAGACTCCAAACAAGCCGTTTGGAGTTCCCCTTGCAAAACTACTCGAGAAATTTGGTCGCAGGTTACAAAAAACTGACGTAAATCGGCTCCCTGCGGCTCAAATTTGCTCACCATACCCAAACCAACAATCCAATTCACTTACAGTCTTCCCCTATGCGTACATGAGGACTCCCTGATCGCGTAGGCACCAAGAACAAAGAGCTTGGCTCACCGATCGCGAAGAACAATCCAATCTCAGGTCGCAGGCGATGAAAACCTGACGCAAGCGCTTCCCTGCGAGCCAATTTCTCTCACAACTCTCAAACCGCCCGATAAAACTTTGTATCGTCTTCAATTTCCTGAAGAACTCGTTGTTCTGATCCCGATGGATCCAAGGACAGCAAGTTTGGACTCCGGAACGGCCCGAACGGTCCAACTCTCCTTCACAGGTAACTGAAAACCTCAATTCTGCTCCCTGCGTCTCAATTTCTCCCAGAACACAACCCCCGATCCGTCTCTTCCCAAACCGTTTGAACCAGTGCGTAGCCTGCACAGATCTGAACCCAACGACGCCTTGCGCGCTTGCATTGGACTCCTAAATCTCCCGAACCGTCCGTTGACAGGTCGCAGACGCAAGCTAGCCCCTTAAGCACCCCCCTTGCAACAGTCTCTGTACGTACAGTTCTCTCTTCAATCTCCTGAATAATAAGAAGCAGGCCCCTTGCGTCTTTGATATAACGCCTGAAGCCCTGAATACCCAGTCAGCAAGTAACTAGAGACCTAGCTTGATTTTGCCTTCTTTCGAATCACATAACTTCTTCTCTAGATGTCCAAACGAAGTAAACAATATGCCCATGGAAAGCTGACAACAAGCTCTACCCATCTATGTGATGAAAGTGAAGATCCGAAGTTGCGCCAAAAGCCCATAAGCTGGGGCCTAGCTTGTTTTCTCCATCTTTCGAGTCTTGTAACTTTTCCACTAGGCGTTCAAACGAAGTAGATGAAGTGCCTATGGAAAGCTGACAAGGAGCTCTATCCACTGGTGCGATAAAAACGAAGACCCGAAGTGGTGCCAAAAACCCGTAAGCTGGGGCCTAGCTTATTTTCTCCATCTTTCGAATCCTGTAACTTTTCCACTAGGCGTCCAAACGAAGTAGACAAAGTGCATGTGGAAAGCTGACAAGGAGCTCTACCCATCTATGCGATGAAAATGGAGATATGAGATTGTGCCAAAAATCCGTAAGTTGGGGCCTAGCTTGTCTTCTCATGAGTGTCTTTGGAGCGACAAGCATCGAAGTTTGAATTTCAGGTAGGAGCCGGTCCACGACACGACAACGGTCACATCATCATGGATATCTCGCTGGTCTGGAACACCATCTCCACCCTCAGGATCTGGAGACTCATCATCTACTCTCTGACCAGAGAAAGATACGACTTGGCCCTCCATACTAGAGTTCATGGCCAACACACAAAGAAAGGCAGATGCATGCCACCCTGGCACTATCTCCTCATCAACCTCGTCATGCCATCGAGCTCCAGTCTGATCCTGCTGACTCGTACACGGGTTGCGACTCAACCCATCGGCATCTAGGTTTACAACTCCAGGTCTATGCACTACCTGGAAGTCATACTTTTGTAAGATCAGAGCCCATCGTGCAAGCTTTCTTGTAAGCTTGTCGGACTTCATCAACCACTTGAGCGGCTGGTGATCAGTGATGAGAGTAAAGGGGTTCCCAAACAGATAACATCGAAAGTGTGCAACAGCCCACATTGCCGCCAAACACTCTCCCTCATACGAACTATACCTCGCCTCCGCTGAATTGTTGGAGCGACTGGCATACGCCACCACGAACTCCTTTGTCTCATCATCATGCTGAGTCAGCACTGCTCCAAGTCCCAACATACTCCAATCAGTGTGCAGTTGGAAAGGACGTCCCCTAATGGGTCTCCTCAAGATGGGAGCAGATGTCAACCTATCCTTGAGCTCTACAAAAGCTCGCTCCTGCTCATCTCCCCACTGCCACTCCTGGTCCACCTTCATCAGCTTGGTCAACGGCTTCGCAATTGCACTAAATCCCTTCACGTACCGACGATAAAAGTTCGCCAAACCAACAAATGCTCGAACTCGACTCACATCTGTGGGGCACGGGATACGTGCAATAGCCTCAACCTTCGTTTGTTGAACACCCAATCCACCTGGATAGATGGTGTGGCCCAGATACTCTACCAACTCCTGGAAGAACTTACACTTCCCAGGGTGTAACTTCAACCCATGAGCTCTCAACCGCTCAAACACATCCCGTAAGTGTCTCTCGTGCTCCTCCACTGTAGCACTATAGACTAAGATGTCGTCGATATAACATCTGACAAAATCCAATCCTGCTAGGATTCTGTCCATCACCCTTTGGAACTCAGCAGGGGCGTTCTTCAACCCAAATGGTAAGAACCGCCACTGATACAAACAATCCTTGCCGTGAGAGTCAATTCCCCAGAATGCTGTCTTGGACTTATCTTCTTCTCTCACTGGCAACTGATGATACCCTGCTCGAAGATCCAAAGTACTGAAGACCTTCACATGCCCCACTGCATCAAAGATCTCCTCAGGTGTCGGCATGGCATACTTATCGGACTTCGTCTGCCGATTGATAGGACGATAGTCCTCACACATCCGTCTATCTGTGTAGTTGCCATACATATCCTTCTTGGCTGGCATAACTGTGGCAGATGCATACTCTCCATGCGACATCTCCACCAATCCAGCCTCCAACAAGTCTTGAGTCCGACTCTGGATCAAGGCTCTCTCCATGTCACTGTACCTGTAAGGACGTCGAAAGATTGGCGTGTCATTAGCCAAGTCGATCCGTATACCAGGTCCTTTCAAGGTACCCAAATCCTTCATACTGAAGGTAAAACAATTCCTGTAGCTCTTCAGGAATCTTTGGACTCTTCGTCTCTCTTCTCCTATAAGCTTGGGTCCAATCTCTGGCTCCCAAGTATCCTCTGTCACCATGCTAGAGGTAGAAGACGAAGTCGTTGACTGCTATCTTGCAGCCTTTGGAGCAGTTTCCTTTTGCTCACCACCAACAATCTCCACCGCTACTGTGCGAAAAGCTTCTGCAGTTCTAGCTGCAAGCTCCACACTCTCTCCTACGACATCCCATGATGTCCAAGGATGACGAACTCCATGTGCCTCGCCCCCAGCCTTTGTCTCCACCGACTCGGTAGGCAAAGAGCTCAAGAGTGCTCGAGCAGTAACTCCCGTCGATCGCATCCGACGCTGCTCAGCCAATCCAAGGCTAACAATCCATGTCAAGCAATTCAAGTCCATTGCTTGACCCAATACTTGACGACGTGAAGCCTCTGACACCGAAGCTACTGCCGTCGTACTCGTAGCGAAACCCATCGCTCGCTCTCTCTCATCGGCATTGGGCTCCACCAACTGCCGTAATTGAGCATCCCACACAAGCCCAAGTCCTCCATCTCTATAAGCATGTGACGCTGGAAAGCTTACCAAAGTGAGTAACGCTACCATGGGCCGTCCCACTAGGTTCATCACTGCCATGGGTGACCTATCGACGACTCTCACCACTTGAGATCGTCGTCCTGCATCCAAGATGCTATCAACCGTGAGATGCGTTGGTCGTCTCACTCCATCGTGTGCGCTCTTAAGCACCTCTCTCGGTAACAAGTTCGTCCACCACAACCGTGGCCGATGTGCACGAGATCCTACTCTCGCTGCATCCAACAACACTGCTGGTCCAACCCAAGACCGCACTTGGTGCACACTCGCCATCATCTGTGTACGAGCATCACCCAACAAAGGAACGTTCTCCAAGATGTACGCTGGAGAATCCACCTGATGCATCTGGAGATGTCGTAAGATCCGTAACATCTCCTAGAACATCCTAGATCGCGGGTCATGTAAACCCTGATCTCTCCCAGCACGCGTATGACCTTGACATGGCCATCCGGCTATCACCAAGTGAATGGTGCCCACCAACGTAAGATCCTGCGCCCCCAGCAGCAAAATATCCGACGGTAATGCTTGCTGGTATCCTCTAACAGCTGATATGGGCAACAACTCAAGATATCTCTACACCAAACGTGCCACATGTCGCAATGAGATGCGTCTTGCAATCTCATCTCTCTCCACATACAAGTATCGTTGTACTTGTATACCTGCTTGCAATACCGCAGCCAAGCATGTGCTGATCTCTCCAAACAGCTCCAGCACACATACACCCTCCTCTGGATACTGCTACACAATGGGAGTCGTATCCAACGGTGATAAGGTCACAGGGCCAGTAGCAGGAACAACCCTTTGTTTCTCTACTGGTGGTACAAAGGCTTCACTCCAAGCCTGCTGCACCAACTGATCAGCATACTGCTGCAACTCTCCACTCGAACTCCAGAGTGGAACATCCAAAGCAGATGGTACTAACGTAGACATGCTAGACATGTCCTCCACCTCCTCAAAGGCCGGAGTATCCTCCGCATGGGCATTGTCCTCCAACAACTCACCCGGCCAAGTGATGACCGAACTGAACCCTGCAACGGATGCCATCGTCCCTGGTGTAGGCTCCGTCGTCCCAACTCTAGCACTGAACCGCACTGGTAAGCGGCTCACTCGTCCTTCACCGGACTGCCAACCTGGTCTGTAAGATGCTGTCTCCACCCAATAGTCGATCACAAACCCCATAGGGTACAACACAGCACCTCCCACCAATACATCATAAGACTCTGCGGCTGTAACGATGGCCTTGGCCCTCACCATAGAGCCATCCGTGGGGTGATCTGACCGAACTCTCACCGTCAACATCTCACGTGTCATGTGTAGAGCCGTACCTCCTGATCCCCTAGAGATGTCTGCAACTGGAATGAACATCTCTCTATCTCGGACTTCTTCAGACCCAAACCAATACATGCCGCCTTTCCCAACATCAACGGTTGGGCTCCAGAGTCTAACAAGACCTTCTGGGGTCGATACACTTTCTCTGAAGGTGCTACCAAACAGAAGATACCACTTATGTTGTCCAACAACACCACACCTGGTGCCAAACTAGCACGGTCAATCGCCGGCCTAGCTGGTAACTCATCTAACCTAGCAGTCGCCGCTTGCCAAGTACCACTGGTAGCTGTCCTGATCCTCGACTCCATGGACACGTCTATCGCCTCTCGCTGAACTACTTCAGCACTAGAGGTTACTACATCCTCGCTCTCACTGAGCGTGGCCGCCAACTGGAACACTGGAGCCAAGTTGACTCCCAATGCTCTCATATCCGTGGCTGAGAATAGTGGGGCTCGCAAAACTGCTGTAGCCGTCCCAAACATCGGGTTCGACGTCGCATCCACAGACGTCGAGGATGGACTCACATCACACCCACTCCTGGATGTCGATGCCTCCAACTCTACTGCACCATCGGTATGTCGTTTAGGAACCATAGATGTTGTCCTCAACGCCTCCGATAACGTGAATGATTGAGGTAATCTGGCCTGTCTACCAGCCTCCCCGCGTTGTGGATCCAACTCCACTGACGCACCTCGTGGCTCAGAGGCACGTACTGCACCTCTAGTCACTGCCGCAGATGCCTCAATCTGCGCCACACCAGTCATGAAGTCGAAGTCACCTCCTTCTCCTCCATAAGACGTGGAAGCCTCTGTTCCACTTGATCTCCGCTGGGCCATAGCCATACTAGCTATCCTCTGCTCCAACTGCTCAATCCGAGCAGCCATACCTGCTTCTGACGTCGTAGCAGGCGGTGGACCGACCGGTCCTCTCCCAGGTGTTGGACCTCTACCTCCAGCTCGACCACCACGGCCTCCCTGAGCTCCTCCGCCTCGTCCACGATCAGCCTTCCCTTGCCGCAACTCGGGATGGAGATCAAAACAACGGTCACTATTGTGACCAGGTCGTCCGCAATGCTCACATTGCTTAGGTACTGCTGGAGACGTCCCTGATGTCCCTGACGTCTCATAACCTCTCCTCTATGGACAGTCCCTCTGCTGATGAGGACCATCACACGTCCAGCAAGGACCCGCTTGCTACTGACTAGAGAAGGACGGCATGGGCTTCTGCCCACCAGATCCTCCTACACCTCCCTGCGATCGTGACTGCTCTGCACGATCCTTACCACCACCACCACCACGCTGTTGCGTAGCCTGTGATCCTCGAGAAGAGGTGGTCGCTCCATGTGGTGTCTCCTTGCTGAACGCAGCAACCACCACCCTCTCCTCCACCATGTTGAGCTCAATCCGCTCAGCCAGACCAAAGACAACCGCCAACGTCGGAGCGGTATCTCTAAGAAGAGTATCATCTCTAACTCTCCTACGCAGCTCCCGGTCTAGTATCCCATACCAGAACTGGACTGCCTGTGCTTCCGTCACCCCTTGGGTAACGCTGATCAACCGCCTCATGCGAGTAAACGCCTCGCGTAGGCTCTCTCCAGTCTTCCGCTGGAACTCCTGCAGACTCCTCAACTTGTCGGTCCGCACACCCTGATAGTTCTTCCTCAAACATTGGAAGAACTGAACCACAGGGTTAAACCCTGGTGGTATCCCGCTCACACTACCACCTGCTCCACTACTTGTGGATGCACCGGTAGTAGGTACTCCGCCACCTGTGGCTGCACCACTGCTACTGGCACCCGAACTCGCAGGTGCTATGCCTCCCGAAACTGCGCCAGTAGTGATAGAAACGTAGTTGGGAGACCAATGTTGTCTCCACAACTCGATCTCAACACTGTAATCTCGCCTGAACTCATGATAATCGTCCATCAGCGGTCCCTCCAAGTGCTGGAACAAACCCTTCCACGCCATGAAGGGTGTAAACAACTGTGGGTTCCGCATCTGCTGCAGATCGCACCAACTGTCGAACTCTTGGATGAAGTCATCCAGCTCAATGGTACCAACTGTATCCGAGTAACGCCGAGGTCCCTTCGTGGCCCCATAGATCTCGTCCATGTCCCACAACAACGGTGTGGCGACACTAGACTCACCACCAGAAAACGCGCTGTCTGCGTCTGACTCGTCCTCTGGAACAACCGACGGTAATGGTGTAGGTAGTCGGTACCTCATCCCACTCCGTGTATACCCACTGTCCGAGAAGTCCCCACCAGAACCTCCCGAGAACTCCGTGATGAGAAAATCTCGCTGACACACTCCCCAACTGGAATGTCGCAATCCCCATCACCACCGTAACCACCACTTGCCTAACCCCGCTCCTACTGAGCTCACCTATCCCCTACTAGGACGGTCAAGGTAAGGGCAACCTGTACCTGCCATCACCACAGGCAGCCTCTCACAGTCTGTTGGTCGTCACTCCAACCGCATCGTGAGAGAGACAAAGGTAGTCTGACTGGTCCGCAACTCCAGCCTCACTACCGACAGCACACTGGAGTGAACTCACTCCGGAAATCAAGCGCCAACACAAGCAAACGCGGCGCACAAACAGGAAGCAGAGTATGGAGGGGTTCCAACCACAAGAAGTCCAAACGATAACCCTCCACACTCAAACATTCACATAAAGAGAAACCCAGCCCCACCCGGACTGACGACTCCTTGTCGATGACCACATGCACAATATATGATCACCAACAGTCGTAACTGACACTGGAGGTCACTAACTAGATGTCCACACCTCTAGTAGCTCCAAAATTTCGCGCACCTACCGCCTTGTTGCGCCAGCGGAAGCTCTAGCTCAGTAGGTCGCAAACTTTACACCACTAACTTGCAAACACAATCACAAGTTAGTGTCCATGCACCACTTACCTTAGTTCTGTTTGGTCCGGACCGGAGCCGGACCGTCTCCCTAATCATCAAGCTCAGCAATCCTAAGTCCCGACTTAGATCCGCCTAAGTCGGTCCCAAACATGAGCAAGTCACAATATGACTTGGGGCGGACTTCCCATAAAGTCCAAGGTCCTAAACGGTGCCTCCAGCACACCTAGCGGCCCAACCGCCCGTGATGTCCGTCTGGGTCCAGGCTCCCGAACGGTGGTCTAACCCGCCGACTCGTTGTCGTGTTGTGGTTCCTGTGAAATTCCTGTGTAACCTATGTTGTGTTTCTTTTCCGTGTTTCGTGAACCGTATCGCGTAACTCGCCGAACGGTGTGATGAGTGCCACGTTTGTGATTATCTGTTTAAGTGATCGCACGGTAGAGGAACGTGCCAAGTCATCGATCTGTGCGCGTTCACTTTAGTGGTCCTTGTCGCCGCATTTGTGTATAAAATGGTGAGTCGAAGGTTCATACGGCATTCTCTCTCAACGGGTGATTCGTAAGGGTTCTCGGTGGTCTGCATGGAGGAGTGAAGAACTGCATGAGTGGTGGTTATGGACGGAGGTGTGTTATCGGCTCCGGATCTTCCTTTCCCGAATCCGTTTCACATCAAGCTTCATTGCATCCACCGCTATCACTTTCGACAGTGGTTAGTTGCGTACTTTGGTGATGAGTTCATGGGGAGGGTGATGGAGTTACAGCTTCCGGTGATCCTTCCAATCGTAACATACGGAGAGACTTGGGATATGACGGTGTACATTTTGTTGTGAGGAACGATGGATCTCAACTATCCATCGAACGTTCCTTTCAACCTTTGGGTCGATGTCCGGTGTCATTGCAGACCGAAGATCAATCATGGGGCTTGGATCGTGAGAAACTTCGGGCAAGAATATTACAATCGAGTGATAGCTTCACCGTTTCCTTTTGTCGTACCTTTTATTGTAGAACGTTTCCAGGTTGTAATATTGACGTTGTATTAGTCTGCGGCTCATTGGTTTCATTCTGGTTGAGCGCTTCTGTGTAGTTACGGACCGCGAAGAATCCATCGACATATCTGAAGGATTTTCTGAGGTCTTAGAGTGTTGTTGATGTCTTGTGTCTCCTTGGAGAGTAAAAATTCGTTCTAAGAGAAAAGTTAAGAGGAGAAAAGACAAAAAGTAAAGTTCTTTTTGCTCTTATTGGTCCACTTTTGGACCAATGGTGTTCTAGCTGATCCTCGCGACGTTTCTGTGGTTTCTGGAGGCTTCAGAGGTCCATTCGCGAAACGAAGGGTATGGTTGGAGAGCTCTCGACCGGGGCTACAATCTGGGCTGAAGAATCGATCGATTTGATGAAAGTATGAGCGCGTTATGATCGATTGAGTGGAGGGGGGTGAAATTCGTACCTACTGCTACGTTTCTGGTTGTTCCGAGAGACTCGCGAGGAGTTTTGAGGAACTGTCTGTTGGGTTGGAGAGCTGACGACGTGCTGGTCATTTTGATATCAATTTCGTCAGGTTCTTGATCGATTTGGATTCTGAACCGACCGATTGAAGTTGAGAAGTGCAGATGGGATAAGACGGGGACAGCGAACTGTGATAGCCATGGATAGTTTGCTATTGCTTAAAATCTGAGTCGAATTTCTGAGTGAAACTTTCCAGGATTGGAGAATGTCTTATCAGTAAGATACTTGGGAAGTTTCACCTCAAATGGTCGAGTAGTTTGTTCAGAATCTTGGATCAAATGTACCTGGGTCTGTAAAGCTCTGAAGTTAGCACAGATTACGGTTTGATCCATATCTGAGAATTGGTTTGAGATTTCGACCTGAAAATTGTTCAGGGTAGGAGTGAAGGGTCCAATCAAGCTTCCTGTGAAGTTTGATCATCATTGGTCGAGTGGTTTGGAAGGACTGAGGTCTCAAAGTTCGAAAATACTTCTGTTATTAGCAGTTTCGGGTTTTTTCGGTATCATCTATTGTCAATTTGATCATTTTCGAGCAATTTGGAGAGGAGTTTGTTGCTGAAACTGCCAATACCTGCATACAACTCGACATTGGAAGGTGTGGGGCTGATTTCAGCTCTTGGTGATGGAGGAGAACGGAGCCACCATGAGTCTTAAGCCGCTGTTTGGGTTCTCGGAGCTGCCAGGTACTACTGCCGTTGGTGCTATATTGAGATCTGAATAGTGTTTTGGAGTATGCATGTTTTACCTTGCTGGAATACTTGGTAGACCAGGGTGTACAGCAAGTTGTATCGATATTCTATCAAGTTGATTGAGTGATCTTAGTATCTTCTGATTGTACTATGAAGTTGTGATCGTTGGATTGATGGCCAGTTAGCGTCGCTGGGGAGCTATTCAAAAGTCAGGCTTCCAGTGATATAGATGAAAAATTTCAGTTAGATAATACAGATCTGAGTATTTTTAGTTAGAATACAAAAGATCTGTTTGTAACACAAGATTATGCAACCTATACGTAACCTTGGATCGTAGCAAACTTTAAACTTGAGACGAGCGGATACAAGGTCACTCAGGCTAGAAGAGTAGATAGTGAAACATTTGAGTGGAAACATCCAGATCTAGATCCAACCTTGTCAATCCACATACCTCTGCACAGCCATATACCCCGTGTATTCCTAGACAGAAAAACACGTTATACGATATCCCTAGTCTTGCCCCAGCCCTTACATCGTTCCTAAGTCTAGCCGTCCAAGTCTAGATCAGAACGTGCCTTGGAACTGACCCAGCCATCACCTCATGCCCCCAGAGTCCGCCCGCCGAACCCTGGGGTCGGGTGACTCGTCCTGGCCCACCCAGGCATCGAGCCCCCCCTCATATATACTTCTAGGGATCGGCGGCCCCGCCCTCCTCTTTGGTCCCTGAAAATTATACCACAACCCGATTGTGGTTCGGCCATAACTTCCAGCTCGGAGGTCAGATCGAGGAGTGTTATATATCACTGGAAAGCTCTCGTCGAGAGCTTTCCAATGATACCTCATTCGCCTCGAGATCTTACGTGGAGCTCCGTCCACGACCTAAAACGTCCCTGGAGCTCCAACACTTAGCAGTTTTTCCGAAAACCTGTGGTCCAGACCCAGGGTCGAACCCTGTGGTTCGTCTGCGTCTCGGACCCACGTCTCAGACCTATGTCTGAGACTCATGTTTCAGCCCGTTCCCAGACTCGCCCCCTCAGGTCAGCATTCGTCTGGGGCCCTCTTGGGGTAGGCCCCTATGTCCTAACCCAAGGTTCCAACCTTGGTTCAGAGAACCACTTAGGGTTCATCTGATCCTGACTTGCCGGTCACGCCGTTAAGTCCTACTCGCAGCGTTCACAACCTAGCGCAAGTCCGCTAGGGTTCTGTCGTTCGCGTCTGCGCCCGATCTTGAGAATGAGGGGCGCGACACTCACCCCCACTTTGGAGGTTGATGCCCTCATCAACAATGATCCTTTAAGTTAACACCAAGTTCAAAATGGGTAGCCAACCCCTTGGCGTCAGAATTGCGTTCTGGTAGCTAACCCGCAATTCTCTTCTTGGCTTGAGTCTTAAGTTGTCGCTAGAACACTTAGAAAATTCCAACTAGTCTCGGGAAAAGCCTTACCTTTTTGGCTTACCCTAAACAAAACTAGTTGGCAACTTCTAAACATTCTACTTAAGACTCTAACTTGCTAACTATAAGTATTCACACCTACTTACAAGGTCCCCCGAAACCCACTTTCCGGTCGCAATCTGATTTGACTTAGACGCGAGACTAAGTTTACTTTGTAGAAAACCACAAAGCAAGATCACCCCAAGCCCCAAGACAAGTATGAAAGTTCATACTTGCTTTGCCAACGCTACGGCAAACCTAAGTCTTGACATCAAGACTTAGTCTTGATTTAGATGCTTATCCAAACCAGCTCGCTTCCTTTGAGTGTGCTTCGTTCCTCCTCTTGACAACATCCTAGGCATCTGATCAGAACTAGTCATAGCCATGCACTACCAATACACTTAGACAATTTTTCAAGAAACAAAATCTTTATTTCCAAACACAAGTAAAGTACAAAGTCCATCGGCCCAAATCGCCTCAAGTTGCTACTCGTATGGTCCGTCGTTTCTTCACCCCTCGCTGGAAGGAGATGTCCTCATCTTGCTAACGCCCTTGTTGTCCTTGTCTCCGTTGTCGGAGTGTGATCCGTCTACCTAGGAAAGCGCCGGGCTTCTGGCTGTGGTTGTTTACTCAAGAGGTTGGCTTTCAGGTCACAACAGGAGCTATAAACACTCACACAGGAGTGTAGGATCCTCTGATATGCTCAAAAAGCGAAATTTAGGTCTCACTGGTAGTAATAGGCTTAAGCGGTGAACTTTGACACTCAAAGAGAGGAAAACTATGAAGGTTTAGACCTCTAAACTTCCCCTACATGCAAATGAGGTACTACTGAACTCACAGACGAAGTTTCAACCTGAGATCAAATTCTGACACGGAGATATGAACAGAAAAGTTCTGAATAAGAGAATTATGACAATTTCTGGTACCTAGACAGCTATTCAGACATAGAACAGAGAATTGGCTCGATGAATTTCAAATCTTCTCACAGTATTTGAAGTCTACAGGATGCTGAACATCCCTGTGAAGTTGGGACTCCTGAATGTTTGTAGAACTCCAGATCTCCTTCTCTAAAGTCGCTGCTCTAGATTAAGAGCTTTTCAGACCCCCTCTGCTTCAGCGGCCGCCCTGAATTACTCAATTACTCAAATGATACGAAACTTTTTGGACAGTCGTAGCCCTCCTGACAGTGAACGCAACCACGAAGTTTTGAAGTGATTTCCTCAATTCTGCTGCAATTGGCACCGAAAACCCCAAAATCAACAAAAGTGACGCAGTTTTGGCACAATCCGAACTTCAATTGGGCATAACTCCTTGTTTATTGATCCAAATCGAGCAAAAATTTCACTGACAGTGCTTGGCACGACGAGCTCTCTCTTCCTGTGTTCTCAGATTTCGAAGATACCTCACCAAATGCTCGAACTCTCCTCAAAGGGAGAGGACCAATGGGAGTTCATAGCTCCACTTGACTGTCCTTTTGTGCCTTAAACTACCTGGTAACTTTTCTACACTCATAGGCTACCACGTCAAGCCCCCTAGAGTGCCAGCGTATAACTTAAACTACCTAAAACGACACGCAACCCTGAAAGTTAACTTAAATTAGCTAGAAAGCGTGCATGGGCGACAAGTAAGTACAACCCATGAGCTCAAACCCCTATCAGCATGGAAACCCTAAGTTATGTACATTGAACGTCATAGACAAGTAAGAAGTCACTTGCACAAGCGCACAAATGCTTGAACAAGATAACTAACATACTATCAGCCTACTAGGACTCAAAATAGTGTTAACACCGTATGCAAAGGTGTCAAACATATACATAAAGGACTAAAAGTAATATGAGCTAACTTCTAGAACTACCAAACCTAAGCGTCGGAGTAGAAGTCAAGCATGTAGCCGCCAAGTAGTGCGACACCGTTTGAACAGGTCCAATACTTCGCTCGCATGTGCGAGATCTTCCTCTGGCACCCAAGTTGCTTCTTTCAAATGGTAACCACGCCATTTGACCAAGTACTCCATCCGGTTTGATTTGCGCCGAGATCGCAAAATGGACTCCATCTCATATTCTGCTTCGCCTTGCACGACATCCGGTTGAGGCCTAAGAACCTGTTTGCGCTCGGGTCGCAAATCATCCTTGAAGTGTTTCTTTAATAAAGAAACATGGAAAGTCGGATGCAACTGCCACTCGCGAGGAAGGTCTAAGGTATAGACGTCTTCGTGCGGATTCTTGACAATGACAAAAGGTCCCGCGAACTTTGATGAGAACTTCGCCGAGATATCCTTCGGAAGTGTGAAGTTTTTCGCACTTAACCATACTTCTTCGCCCACTTGAAACTTCACTTGCCGCCGATGTTTGTTTACCTGCTTCGTGTACCGTTGCTGCGCCTTCTCGAGGTTCTTCTTAACTTGCTCCTCGCGCCGCTGCATTACCGCCACCAACTCTTCAGCTGATGTTTGCCGTGTTCTTGGTCGTGCCGATGTAGAACTCCCTGCAAGAGTCAAGTCAAGAGGCCCTTCTGGCTCACGTCCGTAAGCCAGCAAGAAAGGCGATTCGCCGGTTGCCGAATGCTTCGTGGAATTGTAGCAATACTCCGCAAGACTGAGCCACTCCGCCCAATCACTTTGGTCCGCGCTCACATAATTCCTCAAGTATTGATTCAGAACCGAGTTAACTCGTTCCGTTTGCCCATCTGTTTCTGGATGAAAGGCGGTACTAAATTTTAATTTAGTCCCCAATTTTTGGAACAAGTGTTTCCAAAAGGCACTTGTGAACTTAGAGTCTCTATCTGAAATAATACTCCGAGGTAATCCATGTGAACGCCACCAAGTATCTAGGAACAACCGAGAAGTCGTGAACGCTGTTGCAGTGTCCAAGGTCGGAGCAAACTTCGCTAGTTTGCTAAACCGATCAACTATCACAAAAATTGCGTTGTATCCATTCGAGTCAGACAGAGAGGTAATGAAGTCCATGCTAATGCTTTCCCAAGGTCTGGCTGGAATCGGCAAAGGATGAAGCAATCCTTGTTTCTTCTCATAAGAAACACGATTCGCTTGACAGGTTACGCATGTTTTCACAAAGTGGGAAACATCGTCTTTCATGTGGGGCCAATAAAACTTTTTAGCGATTACCGCTAAAGTGGACTTTTCTCCTTTATGGCCTAATAAGGGCACATCATGAGATTCTTTTAACAACTTGGTCCTAAGTTTTCCTTGTCCCACATAAACCCGACTTTGCTTGAACATGAGTAAACCATGTCTTAGCTGCATGTTCTGCAACTTCACCCCTCGCTTGAGTTGTTCCAAGTATTCCTTCGCTTGGTCATCGCCCATGTAACCTTCACGTATTCGCCTCTCCAAGTCTGACTCCTTAGGATACATAGCTCGCAAAATCTGTGTTGACGATGGAAGATATTCCTCCTTGCGACTCAAGGCGTTAGGAACCACATTGTCCTTTCCCGCTTTGTGGATTAATTCCACGTTCATGAGCGCCAAGGTATCATGCCATCGTAGTTGCTTTGGCGTCACCCGATCTTGCGTCTCAAAGTACTTGAGCGAAATGTTATCAATATACACTGGGGTTTTGTGAAGTCCCAAGTAATGCCGCCATTTCCTCAAGCAATGAACCACCGCGAACAGTTCCTTCTCGTGAGTCGGTCATCGACTCTCTGTCCCAGATAACTTCTTGCTTTCGTATGCTACAGGTTTTCCATCCTGCACCAACACTCCGTCAATCGCATAGTCGCTCGCGTCCGTGTGCACCTCGAATGGTTTGTCGAACTCCGGCAGCTTCAATACTGGCGCCTTTGACAAAATAGCTTTGATCGTCTGAAACGCATCATCCACCTCCTTGGTCCAACTTACCTGTGCGCTTTTGCCCGTCCAGTCCGTCAGCGGCTTCGCGATCTTTGAAAACCCCTTCACATACTTGCGGTAGAACTGCGCCAATCCTAAGAATCGCCGCATCCCCTTCACTGTAGTCGGAGGCTCCCAAGTCACAATCGCATCCACCTTCTGCATATCCGGGCCGACTCCTTCTGCACTAATTACATGTCCCAAGAAGTTAATGCGCTCCAAACCAAACTCACTCTTGTCAATGTTGGCAAACAGCTTATGCTCCCGTAGCTTCGTCAACACCACCCGTAGCTGCTCCGCGTGCGACTCCAAGGTTTTGGAGTAGATCAAGATGTCGTCGATGTAAACGATGACAAACTCATCCATCTCCTCGC
This sequence comes from Asterella californica, assembly GCA_036924285.1. Lineage (NCBI taxonomy): Eukaryota > Viridiplantae > Streptophyta > Marchantiopsida > Marchantiales > Aytoniaceae > Asterella > Asterella californica. The sequence goes on along the minus strand of JAYKYS010000009.1, from coordinate 3,652,897 downwards.
GAAAAATTGTGTTCATCAATGTAGTGAACGTCGAAGGGGCGTTGCAGAGTCCAAATGGCATCACCACGAATTCAAACGATCCGTATCTGGTTCGACAAGCGGTCTTCTCAACATCTGGGTCAGCTATCCGGATCTGGTAATATCCTGACTTCAAGTCTATCCTGCTGAAGTACTTCGCACCCGCTAACCTATCAAAGAGGTCATCTATCCTTGGCAAGGGATAGTTATTCTTCACCGTCACCTTATTGAGTGCACGATAATCTACGCAGAGTCGTAACTTCCCATCCTTCTTCTTTGCAAAAAGAACTAGGGCTCCATAAGGTGACTTGCTGGTTCGAATATATCCCCGCGCTAATAGCTCGCCGAGTTGTCTTTTCAACTCAAGGAGTTCTACCTGATTGAGTCGGTAAGGGGCTTTGGAAGGTGGTTTCGATCCTGGCAAGACTTCGATCTTGTGATCCACCACCCGCCTTGGAGGTAACTCAGCAGGTAACTCGTCCGTCAAGACATCCTCAAACTCCTTAATCACTTCGCGAAGCACCCCCGGAAGTTTAGTCGCGTCTCCTGATGTTTCCTCTTGTCTGTCACCCGCCATCAAATCTGCAACCCGCATCAAACACATGACCCCGTCGTTGAAGTCCATCTGTTTGCCTTTGATCAAATTTACTGCAAAGTCATCAATCTTCCGCGCCTTCCGGATCAGCCTCACCCCCAGCTTCCGCCCTTTAACTCTAACGTTTAACCTTAAAGGTTTCCGCCTAAGTTCCACTTCAAACCTGTCCAAGAAAGTGTTCCCCAAAACCGCATGGATATCATCCATCTCGCACACCGTGAAGTTCTCTGTGAACTCCAACTTCCCACACGCAAATCGTACGTCCAAGGCCACTTCAAAAGTTTGGTACGTCTTGCCCTTGGCAAAGCGTACCTGAATAGGCTTGTCTGCCTTGGAGGTAGACAAGCCCAACTTCTTCACCAACTTTGGACTTATGAAGGAGTGAGTCGCTCATGTGTCCACAAGAAAAGTAACATCACGGTTAGCAACCTTGGCTTGTAGATACATCAGTCCCGGCGTCTTCTTCGTGGTTCTCAAGGTCACAGTCATCTGGCCCTCCAACAAGTCCTTTGCAACAAATGCATTCATGCTACAGTTACTAACCTTAGGTTTTGTACACCCCTTAGCAATGTGACCCGCCTCGCCACAGTTGTAGCAAGTAAACTTAGCCCCATTGCCCTTCTGAGGTGTCTGCCCCTTCGGTTTCACTCCTGTTTGTTGCCGCTTTGCTGCCGGGGCAGAAGAATCCTTCCGATCCTTCTCACCCCCATCCCACTGTCGCTTGAAGCCCTTGTTCTTCTTCTGGAACTTGTCCGTGCTGCGAGGTTCAAAAGGTTTTTGTTGCTGGACTTCATCGTCCCCAATTCGCTCCGCTAGCTTCAAAAGTTCGGCACTTGTCGCAGGTAGCTCCGGCATCCGAAAGAGAGCCTTCTCCGAGCTGGACTTGAGTCCCCCAATGAATATACATATTTTGGTCTCCTCAGTCCACTTGGAGAACGAATCCAGTTTGGCACTGAACTCGCGCACATAAGCACTTAAGGTCCCTGTCTGCTTCAGCCGAACTAACTCAACACCGTCCCGAATCCTCTGATACTCCGGAGTGAATCGTCCCGCGAGCAACTCCTTGAACTCCTTCCAACCAAGCGCCGAGACGGTCAAGGCATGCTCATCCTTGTATGCGGTCCACCAGAGAAGCGCATGGTCCTTCAAGAACGTAACCGCCGCTCTCACTTTGTCTGACTCCTGAGCCTGATGCGCTTCAAAGTATAGGTCTAACTCGGTTAAGAAATCCTTAACCTTGCGAGCCCGTCCTATACCTGTAAACGGAGTCGGCAAATTCGTCTTACAAAGCTTCCTGGTAGACGAGGAACTTCCTTGGCCTGCCTCAAGCTCCGCGATACGTTTATCCCTTGAGGCCATCCCTTCCTGCATGGTCTTCATCATTTTGATGAGTTCCGCATACAAGGCTCCTTGACTTCCCGCGCCTGCATCGTTGAGCACCGTTGGCAAGACTCCATCTTGCTGCAGCGGTGCCACAGCTGGAACTGGGCTTCCTTGACGTTGGGGCGAAGGTTGTCGGTTATCGTCCCCTGACTGTGCCTCAGGGCTAGCTCGAGTCGATCTGGTCCCGGTGTCAGCCGCTCCACGTTTCTTGGTCTTCCTCCTGGAACTCTGTCCGACGTCGGCCATCGCTCCAAGTGTTCACCTAGAAACGCTGATCCGCTTCGTGTCTTGCGTCCCTCCTCAAGCGTCCAGCCTTCAGCCGCTACCTCAAGTTCTCGCTCACCGAAGCGTTGGCTCTGATACCACTTTTCGCGCACCTACCGCCTTGTTGTGCCAGCGGAAGCTCTAGCTCAGTAGGTCGCAAACTTTACACCACTAACTTGCAAACACAATCACAAGTTAGTGTCCATGCACCACTTACCTTAGTTCTGTTTGGTCCGGACCGGAGCCGGACCGTCTCCCTAATCATCAAGCTCAGCAATCCTAAGTCCCGACTTAGATCCGCCTAAGTCGGTCCCAAACATGAGCAAGTCACAATATGACTTGGGGCGGACTTCCCATAAAGTCCAAGGTCCTAAACGGTGCCTCCAGCACACCTAGCGGCCCAACCGCCCGTGATGTCCGTCTGGGTCCAGGCTCCCGAACGGTGGTCTAACCCGCCGACTCGTTCCCTAGTCTTGCCCCAGCCCTTACATCGTTCCTAAGTCTAGCCGTCCAAGTCTAGATCAGAACGTGCCTTGGAACTGGCCCAGCCATCACCTCATGCCCCCAGAGTCCGCCCGCCGAACCCTGGGGTCGGGTGACTCGTCCTGGCCCACCCAGGCATCGAGCCCCCCCTCATATATACTTCTAGGGATCGGCGGCCCCGCCCTCCTCTTTGGTCCCTGAAAATTATACCACAACCCGATTGTGGTTCGGCCATAACTTCCAGCTCGGAGGTCAGATCGAGGAGTGTTATATATCACTGGAAAGCTCTCGTCGAGAGCTTTCCAATGATACCTCATTCGCCTCGAGATCTTACGTGGAGCTCCGTCCACGACCTAAAACGTCCCTGGAGCTCCAACACTTAGCAGTTTTTCCGAAAACCTGTGGTCCAGACCCAGGGTCGAACCCTGTGGTTCGTCTGCGTCTCGGACCCACGTCTCAGACCTATGTCTGAGACTCATGTTTCAGCCCGTTCTCAGACTCGCCCCCTCAGGTCAGCGTTCATCTGGGGCCCTCTTGGGGTAGGCCCCTATGTCCTAACCCAAGGTTCCAACCTTGGTTCAAAGAACCACTTAGGGTTCATCTGATCCTGACTTGCCGGTCACGCCGTTAAGTCCTACTCGCAGCGTTCACAACCTAGCGCAAGTCCGCTAGGGTTCTGTCGTTCGCGTCTGCGCCCGATCTTGAGAATGAGGGGCGCGACAAAAAACATCCACGTGGTAGCTCTACTAGCTCACCCAAGACAACTGCCACCAATTGCCTCCATACGCGCCTCTACGGTGTAGGCAAACACTACCACAACTATAGCTTCCCCCTAATACTGTGGGGTCGCCCTACCACTCCTCTAGGGACGTGCGAGAAGGTCTCCTACTACCTTATACAAGTCCATAAGTACTTGCACGCATCCCTGTAGGACACCAAGAGCTATTGGTCTAGTGGTAAAGCCAAAGCTAAGACTACAGAGCCAGGAGTCCAGGTCCAGGAATAGTGTTGGGATGGGTGACCAGCTGGTTTTACCCTTCCCACACACCTGAAGCTTGGATACCTCTCTCACGCACGCCAGCAAGCTGGCTTGCGGCGGGCGCGGGCTCGGGCTCAGGCTCAGGCTCAGCTCCGCTCCGCCTCCGCACTCTCGCACTCCGCTCTCACGCCTCCGCACTCACGCACCTCTGCTCCTCGAAGCCTCCTAACACGCACTCCACACCTCGACACTCCCGCTCACTCTCCGCTCCGCTCCGCTTGAAGTAGAGTAGAACAGGTACAACACACCAGAAGAGACTCGGCTCCACCTCGAATTGCAGAAGATTGCACCAAAACAGCCTCCACAACAGCGAAAACAGCTTGCGGGTGCACACGGGTGATCAAAAATCTGACGTAAACAGCAAGATCACCCCAAAACCAACCCGAACACCACTACAACAGGTTCGCGAATGTCCAATACCCACTTCGTGAATGCACACACACACAACACAACTCCTAAACTCGAGTTCCAACACGAAATTGAACCAAAATCTGACGTAACTAGCCTTTTGGTACTTGCGGGTATCACGGCAGCGAACTTCGACATGCCATAACTTCTTCAATCCTTGGCCAAACTCCACGAAACTTGGTGCGCTAGAATCGTCTCTCCAATGCGCTTCCAAAGAGCCCACTCCGGCCCGACATTGACAAGTATTCAGTCTGCCACGCCCAAACACGCAATCCGGCTCCAACGACACACTTCAAGAACATTCCGCAAAATTTCTGCAGCGCTTCCGCATGACAGAAATCTCCACTCGACCCCAACAACAGCAAATCGACCAGCAATGTTGCATGCGCCCACACACCTCGATCACAACTCCAACAATCAAGCACGAACGACAACGTCCGAAGATACCAGCGGACGATTTCAGATTTCAGATCAGCGAGCTCTTACTGAACTCCGCCTCGACCTGCACTCAGTTCTTTGAATAATCTGTATAGAGAAATTACCATCTCCAACACCACAACAAGGATTACTCACAAACGGTCAAGCCAAACCCACTCTAAACGCGAAGAGAATCCGGGTTACACTCAACTAGACTATCGACCATAGCCTGGAGCTTGAAGGCTCAGCTCAAAGAACTAAGGCCTCCAAGCCCTACCTGCGAAGTTTACCCCTAGTGGGCTCTCTTCCCAACTCGCCCTAACGGCACTAACGGCCTTACCGGGATGCGCCACTTCGCACTCGGTCAACCTAGCCGAGGTGCCCAAACTGACGTGACAATCGGTTTCTTGCAACTTCTCACCGTTCTTCATAAGAAAATATTCAAACTACTCCTTCTAGGTGTCATTTGAGAGTGGTTAGATATATCGATAGAGAAAGACAAATCTTAGATCATGTAATCTGTTTTATCGTGATGATTGGTTGTAAGCTACAAGAAGGAGATTTTGAAGAGTTCCGGAAACAATGAGACTAAAAATTTGAAATATTTCAGATCTTACTATTGAGAGTCAAATCTGAAAGTTAAAGGAGCCAATGGAGTCAAGAAGAGAAATCAAATTCATTAGCAAATGGAGCAATTCTCAAATAGAAGTTCTTTTTAATCTTTGTTCATGTGACTTCTATGTAACTTTTTCTACAAAAGCTTATAGATAGACAGATTTGAACCATATTTTGAATTGTGAAACATTGTTATGAAACTTTTTGTTAACAAAGGAGTGTTTCCTTTGCTTTAAGTTACATTTTGGCAGGTTTCTCCAAAGATCCATCATCTAGATAGAGATAAGATTTCACTCTCTGAATAAAGTAAGCAGTCCACTTAACATTCTAGGGATTGGTTATTTTTTTTTTACGTCACAATAATCCATTTCTCTATATTTATAAAATTCTCCTCAAAATCCACATATCAGACAATATCTTGCACAAGTTTATCAACTTACAAGGACTAGCGAAGTTGTATACTAACAATGAGGTTGGTATACGAAAGCTCTATCAACAAATTTGGTAGTAGTGCCCATCTTTTATACTTGTTCTTTTTATTCTAATAATCGTTGATAAAGTTGTTGAAAAGGATCAGAGGGGGAGGATCCGATAATCTTGCGCCATCTTTCCACCTATCTCAAAAAGATCTTAGTTATGGAACTATGCATATTCATCATCTAGCAAAGCATCAAGGCTACTATCCGAAAAGGTCATATTACCAAATAGTAATAGTAATACTCGTCAGCTGTACTTTCTTCATCGATTCTAGCAATCTCTGACAAAACCAAAGGAAGAGGATAGTCTTAAGTCATCATTCCATCTATTTCGAAAAGATAAGATGTTTAGTTATGGAAGCATTTATATAATCTCTTCCATCTTATGATAGAAGAGATGAAATATATGTCTGTTTAATTCGACCAGACGCTTTGGCACAAGAGTCTGATCATAAACTAAGCAGATTTAAAAATAAAAGTTACTATTTGTTGATTATCAAATCTTTGTAGGTTTGTTCAGAATACTATATTTAGAGATTTTTGTTTTTTATGACAATTGCCAAAGAGAACCATAGTAGAACAATCAACTCTGTTGATTCAATTTAGTTTGTTTTCATGCATACCTAGTTGATTTAAACTATTTCTATATAGGATCAATTGGCTCTCACTTTGTCAAGAAAACAGTCTTCTTGGGAAGGGTGGAACTCTTAGCCGTGATCAATACACTAGGGCAAACACTATTTGGAGCTAGATGGATCACTGACACAAAGATTTGCACGTGACTTCCAAAAATACTCACAAAACTCACTCACATTGAATTTCTCAACCATTCACTACTTGCAATGCTTAAGACTCCAATGTTGTCTCCTTTCAAAAGAAAAATAATCTCAAAGTTAAACACAAGGCTAGCACAACCTCAATCTACTTATCAAGAGTGTCTCTAGATCTCTGTCTAATCCTCAATCTAATTTCAAGTCTAATTTCAACATATGTCTCTTTACTATCTCCTCCTCCTCCTCTCCTCGATTGATTGAGAATGACACTTGTTCTCTTGATTGTCGATGATCTTTTTCACAATGTAGATTTCATAATATATTTGATGAAATTTTTATACCCTTGGACTTAGAAATGTCAAATCGATCACTCATACTAATCTTCAAACACTACCCGTTAAAGAGAAAAGATTTGTTGATGTCATCTCCTTATCCTTAGACTTGAAAATATCACAAAGATCGGTCATACTAATCTCCATGTACTTCAACATCAAAGAAATTAGTTTGTATTGATGTCATCCCGTCACCCTTGGACTTGGAAATGTCACATTTGTCACCTATACTATGTAAACCAAAAGGATTAGTTTTGAGCATTGGACATTTGGATTACAAAAGTAAACGAGTCCATCCCTAGCATCCACACTAGGTGACTCAATCGATGCTTGGAGTAAGAGTAATCATTATAGATGTACGGCATGCTTTAAAGACATCAGTTGTCTTGTCCCTAAGTAACTTCTTGTTTCACATAATCTTCTTTAAAGGACCAACTGTATGTTTAAGAAATATCAAGTGTCTCACTCTTAGAAAACTTAGTGGTTCGCATAATCCTCTTAAAGGACCATCAAATATCTCGCTCCTAAACAACTTGGTGGTTCATCAAGTGTCTCGCTCCTATACAACATAGTGGTTTACGCTATTTCTTTAAAAGACTATCAAGTGTCACACTCTTAATTACTTGGTGGTTCACATAATCTCTTTAAAGGACCAGTCTATTGTGTAAGTGAATTTACTACAGTTCACTTTGGCCCATGAAGTTCATCAAAGATTCCATTTGGCTGCTCTCCTATTCTCTAGTTCTCCACCGTCCTCTTCTTCTTCAAATTCAGAGATTTGTTCGATATAATATATTTTTCTATCAACTTTTTTGGTGGATGTATGCTACTTTGCGAATGATACACTCTCTTTTTTCAATTGGATGAACCATCTTTCTGGTATTTATCTCCCCTTCTTGTCTTTTATCAATCGACCACTGATGCACAAATGAATCTCCGAAAGTCTATTGTCTTGATTCTTGAGAGGTATGTATATCCATCTATTTGGCTACAGTGATTATCCTTTCAAGTCCTATCTCAACATCAAATAGTGTATGTAGGGATGCCCATAGCGTTAGAACTTGAGCGCTCAGATGTTTGAGCATTATGAGTTCAACAGTTGACTTGTCGCTTGTAGGTCTTTCATTCTCTCTCTTTTTCATTTGAATCAAGGTGAGCATTACTATGCTTTCTTCTCAAAGGGATGTCAGTCTTTTGCCTCTCAACGTTTCTCTTCATCGCTCCTAACTTCAACTTTTGCAACGGATTTGTGTTTTTCTCATAAGTTAGTCCCTATATGGCAAGCAAAAAATCCTTAGGAGCTTGGTCTTATATTAAACAGCCTACTTCTATGGGAGCTTGTGTACTTTTTATCTCTCTCTTTTTCAATCGACATTACACTCTCGTCAAACGTCTTGTCTTCTGGACTCTTTTTTTACTTCTCTATTGTCTTTTACATTTTAACATCTTTTTCAGCTCATTTCTTCTCCTCTTCTTACCTCTTTTTTGTTCATTGAATCTCTCAGGTGCTCGACGTCATCGCTCTTGGTAACTGTCATTCTACGAGCGCAGTGCCAAGTCTCTTATTCATTTCCATGAGAACTTATTACTAATGGATATCCCTCTTCGTTATTTCTTGGTCAAGTGGTTCATCTTTTGACCGGAATGCATTTCACTCCTTCTGACCCTCCCCTTAATGTTGTAAAGGATCTTAGGAGGTTTGGTCTCCCACTTCTTGTGTTATTCTTTTGTCGTCTTTTTCTCGTGCTAGGGGTTTTTCACTTTGACACATCCATGATTGAGTTTTGCTGTCCAATTGAGCTTTACTTGGCCAACTTCAAAATGTGACCCACTGCCTTCAACTTTTCAGTGGTCAAGCTCTATACTTAGTTTGCACGAAGAGCGCAGCATATCACTCAACACCTACTCAATGGACGTTGTGTTTTGGATTGGAGCGCTAGGATGGAGCTTAACCTGACGATGGTATTTTACATTTGTGAGATTAAGTCTTTACTTAGCGCATGTTCCATAATACTTCTTTCTAAAGCATCAAACTTAGCTCGTTACTAGACTATCCCAACCTACGCGTCATGTTTCTAAGAAGACGGTGGAAGATATATAGCATGTCTTCTTTCGATGTTCTTGCTTCATCCAATTGTGATGTCTGTTACAACTTGTTTGGCTAGAGTTACTTTCGATCTTTTCTGCTTGTTTCTCTCAGTTGTTATCCCTGCCATCTATTCTACTCAACAGTATTTGTACTTGTTTCTTCTTGCGGAGGACATGTTGACGACAACACTCAACTTTTCTCTTCCAAGGGGTTACACTTTGTTTTCTCCTCTTTATTTTTCTCCTATCTCCTCAACACATGGCTCTTCATTTGCTCTATTCAACGTTTGCAACTGCTGCAAAAAGTTAAACCGTTTCATCGCTCAACGAATTTCGCTACTGCAAGTGCTTTGGTCTATTTCGTGTTCCCATTTTGTTCTCCTTCCACACTTGTCGCTTATTCCACTATCCTCGTTTCTAAAGCATCTGGATGAATATATTCTCATGAGAGTGAGTTCCATAGTTAAACGACGTGATTGGGTTGCTAAAGCATCTGGATGAATATATTCTCATGAGATGAGTTCCATAGTTAAACGACGTGATTAGGTTGATTGGCTTCGTGAGTGGATATGGTCTCCTCCTGTTCTAAATATCTGTACTGGCGGCTGCTGTCCTACTTGCCTTGCTCCCCCTTCATGACTTCGCTCTTTCGTGCTCCTTTCTGCTGTTAATAAAGTTCACCAAGAGGTGCCACCTCCTTCCTTTTCTTTCTTTTATAAAATATCGACCCTCTCCGCCCCAGAATGGGGCTGCGAAATCGCTACAGTTGAAAACGGGCCATTTTGGAGAAAACAAGACATTTAAACAGATTTTAAAAGGTTTGATGAGCAAACAACGAAATTGAACATTATAAACTATAAATGCGTATGATGGAACTGAAAACACCTCGATATCACTGTTGATACATCAGTCTTCTACTAACAATAACAATTACTGTACACTATGCGCAGCCACAAACCGTTTTACTTACCTTGCTTTAATTCAAAGCTCGCCCCGTCCGAACCTGCCCTTGCGGACCTTTATGATATCTTCATATTTTGGATATATCAAAATTCCGAAATTTCTACAATAGAAAATTTTAGAACTGAAGTTCAAGGAAAATTAAGCAACAGAAGTCCTAGAGAAAGAGAAATTCAATGCAATCCAATAAAAACACCGACCCGTCCGCAAGCATGGGAACTGATTGAATAATATGAGTTGAGGTTGAGTGTAATCTTGCCTCCTCGAGCACCATAATAATAACTCTTCTCTGCTGAGGGCCCAGATCACCTCTGTACAAGATATACTGTACTTCTATTTTCTCTTCATCGTATAGATGTGCGCTTGGGGAGGTGAGTTGAGGATACTAGAACGGGTGGAAAAGCTCCTCTACGAGCAAGGTACGGATAGACAGTCCTGTATGAGCAAAGCAGAACTTCAATCGTGAAGAGTCAAGATCGAAACACGACGAATAGCGTCTAGGAGTAACTACCATACTAAGAGAGCTCCCACTGTAGTCCCTAGAGAACAGAGACTTATTTATAATTTTTTCTAGTTGGCACCAGGAGCTTACTCTTTTGACTTTATCGGCATTCGTACTACATTCAAACGGACTCCGTCCAAGAGACAGGTACAGTCCACGTACCTAAAACAAGTGGAGCACGGTACGGGACCATGTAAACACATGTAAAAGCCACAGATATTCAGAGAAGGTGCTTTTGTTGCTAACAGAGACATTTGCATAAATTTTCTAGTTTGGAAACAGGAGCTTACTCTTGTAACGTGATCGACATTCGTACTACCTCAAATGAGACTCCATACACGTACAGGTAAGAGTCCGGTAACTAAAATACGTAATGCACAGTACTGGTACTGGACACTGTGACAGCCATAGATATTCAGAGAAGGTGCTTTCATCGCTCAGACAGATCTCTCAGTGCTTTTAGTCCTGTACAGACAAAGAAACCGAGCGACTAATTGTACTGAGCGAAGTCCTCAACATCCTCCAACTTCTAAGTTCATTACAAACGATATTGGTTTTGGTGCTTTCGCCAAGCTTCGTACCATCTACATCTGGTAGAGCCATGTGTACGACTGTTCACCAACCCCCAGATACCACGCATCTACAGCACCGTGAAAGAACTCTACATGGCTGTCTGGGCCCAACGGCCAGACTTGCGTCCTCATTCAAACTCCTGCGCACTAGAGCTTCCGGTTCGCACGACTTCCTCTAAACTACTACATGCACGATTCTCCACCACGGATAACATAACCGCTTACATAACCTGAGACTGACATCGACGAACTGAACGACCTACATATATCGACCCATGCGGCCACATTTTGGACATTCAAGTTTCAACCCAAGTTGGGAAACAAAAATGGAGCCATTCAACTTTATATAGTGGTGCCCTAAGAATGAATAAGATCTACAATCTAACTCCTCCACAGCTGAAGAACCTACTTCAGCGAGGTTTACAAATCACTAACCCTTCTTGAATAGGGCATGCTGAGAAAGCCTAGGTTCGACTACTCACCTAGGTTAGTAGACTCAAGGGGTGCAATAGCATTCGAGCAATAGCTTTCACTTTTTCACCTACAATCAATCTGTGTCTATTAGGTTCCCTCAACATGGCCGACCAGAACGCCCTGCGGATGAGTTTAGCCTTGAAAGGATGCTCTCCATAAGGACTGCTAGCCTTTATGGCGGAGGTGGAGACGACACGCGAACTGTTTCCACTTCTTCACTGAAAAATGTGGCGAGAAGTCCGAATCTCACCAGCAAAGTGCAACAGATTCAACACTTCAGGTGTTAAGGTAAAAACCTGAACCTCCTACTCCACCTTCTTCAAGGGGAGAAGACCAGCAGTCAGCTCACTTTTCCGTGGCATCACCATCTCCATTCACACCCCATTCTTCCTCATTCCCATCTACACCATTCCCATTGGTCTCGACAAACTCCCCCTCTGCTTCTACGTATTGCTCGCCGTCAGCACCAATCTCCTCTTGGTACTCTTCATAGTACTCCCCATCCTGTCATTCCAAAACATATAAAAACCTGAGCATTACAGACAACAACTATTTCGTACATGCAAACCCATACGTTACTGACAGCCAGAGGTCTACAGACACTGCACGTAGTGGCAATTTAGCAGCTCTTCTCCACATCCAAGTGACAGTCGTGACAAACCACCGTTAGGTGTATGAAACAGAGCTCCCGTAAGAAAATAGGTAGAAGTTCTGAGCCTAGAACGACGGTTTTTAACTATAAACTATATCAACCATGCAAAGAGCTATCAAACATGGTCCTACACAGCTAACTGATGCAAATACCTGAAGATCAGCCTCGCCATTTGCATCTCCGTTCTCCTTCAAATGCAGGGCTTTCAACTCCTCGATCAAGTCAACCTGTGTATTCCCTACGTAATTCCCGTATTCCCTTGAAGGAGGGAAACTGCCCCTGTGACGACAGACGGCAAACCAAATTCACTAACTCAGGCATCCTCAAGGCCATGTACTAAACACTTCAACCTTGACATCGAATCAATCAGCCCTCGCGGCGACGCAGATCAAACTATACGGACTCTGCTGAACATTCTGAGGATTTGGGCTTCAGACATCAGTCACGAGTCCGTCGAACTTAACACCACACAAAGAGACGGGTATCATAACAAGTAAATCGAAGTATGACTCAGAAGAATAGAGCTTCTGAATCGTCAGGAGACTACCAGAAGCTCTATTCTTCTCTATACACGAACGTACCTATTTTCCTTAATTTTAGCTTCCGCCTCCAGTGCCCACTGCCAGTCAGGGAAGAGGTTCGGATACTCTTGAGGATCGGCCAGCGATTCGGCGGCCTTTTGATTGATCTGTCAGTACGGCAACAGAGGAGGCTTCTTAGAAACGACCCAACTCACAAGCCTTGAAGCAACAAATTTGCTTCTCCTGGACGCTGCATCGTGGACGAAATATAAAATCCAGACGGAAAAGTGGGCCGATGAGAAGTTAGTACGAAAGATCCGTCCCTACAATCCAACCTACAACATGGATGCTTCAAGATACATGTCTGGACTAACGGAGCCCTACCTTTATCTAAACCACAAGTACATTCCACAAATCTTGACGGACAAAAACTTTGTGCCCCTCGATAAAAGCAGCATCCGGCTTGTAGCGCGCATATTATCGAAACAAATATTGACGTATTTCTTTCAGCCGATTTCAAGAGTTGAAGTCCAAACCTTTTTCAGGTCATTCCGCCATAATCCAACAACGTCTGAAACCTCACTTGGAAGATATGTTCTCGCAAAGAAAGCTGCCTCAGGTATACGATTGCTGCAGGGCGAAGCGAGACACAGAATAAGTCATCAAGTGCTCTCCCTAAGATGCATTTCCAAGACTGACTGATACCAACATAGGACAACCCTAAACTAGTGCAAATTTTACAATCAACTCTGAATAATCAAGTACCTCTCCACCAAAAGTTGTACACAATCTTCCAGTTTCCTGAGTAGAAAGAGGCAAAGAAAGGCCACATTCATCTTCCCTTGCTCCTTGGCTTGGACAGCAAGCTTTTCTAACCCTTCGGCATCTCCTAGGGCCGAGTAAAGCAGCAGCAGCCCACTGAGATCGGAAGCATGACTGAGGCAATCTTGTGCAACATACAGCTTTGCAAAGAGGTAGAGAGTGTCAGTGTCAGGATGCCAAGCAGAGGATACTCATCATTCTTGAAGGCAAATAACTTGTAAATTCCGCCTCCTACTGCGCGATGTCTTCCTCTACTTCAGTTAGCACTAGTTCTGACCTGTCCGGCAGACATAGCGAGTTCTCCGAGCTGCTTCCATTTGGACTCACTTTGTGCTTCAACAGCAATTGACTGCAAGCATCCAAGTTTTTTCTCAAAACGAGTCAAACGGGCTTCAAAAGACTGTGACTACGGTAGTAAGGAACGATGATCAAGACATGCCTTTATAGTTTTCGTTGTACCAACTTGGCCCGTCTCTGGCGTTCAATACGACGCGTTGGCACTGACAAACAAGCATAACTGAACACGTAAAGATAAACCCTATATCCCGAACAAAGATCTCACCTTCGCCACTTCGAGTCTACCGAGCTGGACTGCGAGGTCGAATCTGTAGTCAGGGTCCGTTGCGACTTCCAGAGCTTCCTCCAACATACCTCGCGACTCCAAGAAACGAGCTACACTGCAAATTTTGGAAGACCCACGCTACTTGTTAAGTAAATAGAAAACATCTTTTGCAGTAATCACCAATTCAACCCAACGTTCTCACCCTGGCGAGCTTCACTTGATCCAGTGCCTAGATAGCTGTTCACACTGACATCTGCCCACGCCCAAGAAAAATACCTGTTTAAGTGTTCCTTGGGTATGGTGGGTAGAACTTCTTCTGCTCTCTGATAATCTCCCCGCAAAACAAGAGTTTTGTACTCAATCAGACTAAGAAGCAACGTGTAACTCATTACACTGCAGCACATATGTCAAGTGTTAGGTCGACCTCTAAGAGTCCACAACACCCAGACAATTTACACTGGATCTATACGTATCGCCATCGCTTCTCAAAAGGAATCATCCAGCGCTCCGTTATCCCGTTTAGCGAGGAATGGCGGAATCGACACTGACATCAACCTTAGAGACTAGATAAAATATCTAGGGTGAAAAGAAGTTAGAGTAATAATGCCACAATGTCCGTTTGGTAGGCTTGAACAGACAATACTCCTCGCCACGCAGACCAAAAATCCAGATCTCGCCAAAAAAGGGTTTGCTGAATCTAGGACTCACTTGAACTCCTTGTCGATGAGGTAAACACGGCTTTGGCTTGCCAAATATCCCAGGAGATACATGGGACGGTCCAGATGATACATAGTCGTCACCTGGTGGGGACATCAAATCACTGACTTTACTTTCTCCAAGACACAGCAATTAAGATGAAGCCGTGCATCGCAAAACTGGTAACCACCCAGCTTGAGTTATTCACCAACTGCTGGTTGAGTTCTAGATATATACCTCACCACCAACGCAGTAGTTAAGTCGCCAGGTTGAATTGTTGTAAATGAAACAATCTCCCACCCAGACCCCAGTTCGAATGCGTTCGGAAACCTCATGAAGGAGCTCAAAAGCATCCTCCACCCCTTGCTCGTCTACTGGCTTGCCACTCTCCAGGTAAGAAGTGACAATGTCCCGCTGCAACAAGCGGACAAGTTAATATAATAAACGCAAAAGGAGTCATTAAACGGAAAAGTTGCTGGGAATCTGGAAGAAGCGACAACCAACGAACCCAAGCTGGGAGCGGAAGGCCTGGACAGAACATAGCCAGGAAAAACGCCCTACTTGCTCATGATGATGGATGATATCAGAGAAGGAAGGGTCAACGAGAGCTCACATTGTATTTCAGGATGTAAAAGGAGTTGTCACTTGCGATTGCAACCAAATCACCTCCATCCGACCAGTATATATTCTACAAAAGGACATTACCGTGGTTTCAGAAACTCTAGAAACTGGCCGAGAACTGAAAAGTCAAGAAATAGCATTTGTGTCAGACTCCGACGACGAATGGCATCCTATCAAAAAGACCATTTCACATGACGTTCAGAAACATACGATGGGAGTGACTAGCTCTGTAACTACCTTAACCCATCCTGAAATGTCTAGGCAAAATTTCGCGTAAGCCTTGTAAAACGAGAGAAACAGGACAATTCAGAGACCTCTGTAGCTGTAACCACTAACCTTCACATTCACGTCAATTCGTCGTACCACCCGGCATTCTGCCCAATCATAGAAGCAAACGAAGTCGTTGGATCGTACTGCGAGCAAAGTTCCACCGAAAATCCCTTCCGCAGAAAACGTCGGTCGAATACTTCTGCGCTCCTGAAATTACCGAATTAAACAATCAGAAACAGGATCCCACGTCAACACAGAACATTAACATATAATTCAAGATCCAGTCTTGACACAGAGAACGGTGTTAACCTCCAGATTCTTCGCATGTCAAGAGTTAAGGAAAAGAAAGGAATACTACTCATGAGGTGAGAAGAGAGAAGAAGACACCAAGATACAAGAGGAGAGGACAAGATTACGCCAACGAACGCCATGTACACTCAAAATACTACTTGATATATACAACATTACGCAGAAAAGCTACTTGCGATAAAATACCTGGAAAGTTTTGCTGAAAATCTTGATCTTGGAAGTGCTCTCTCTAACAGCATATTCACCATCCGTGGCCCACACGAACTCCAAGGCAGAACCGAAAGACCTATTTCTCCATGCCAAAGCCGTGTAGATGATATACTCTCCATCCCCACAAACGACAACAAATCTACCATTTGGGTTGTGCTTCAAACTCTGAAAGAAAACAAAATAACCGTCAGCCCGTGGAACATTCCACGGTAAAGTAAAGTACTTGGTAGGTTGTCTAACTACTTTTCTAGGGTAAAGTTTAATTTAGCCCCTCACTGGGTTCAATTTAGCCCCTCCATGTACACCTCAACCTATCGCGTTAGATAGCGCACAAGCATTAAAAATTAACAAGGGGCAAAGCGCTGGCTCACACCCTACCTGTGGATAGAGATCACAACTACCGAGCTCTTTAACTGCAAGTGGCAGGCGCTCCCCGTCTGTAACCTGCAATATTGCACGTAAAAGGTCAGAAGTTCCTATGATACTCCAAACCAAAAAAATGGGTAAGTACAAGGAAGTACAGGAAGACCGCCATCCACACCGAAACAGGACTTATCTTTCAAAACTTTACCTACCGCCATTCAGAATCAATTTTACGTTCAACGATGCTCAAAGCATACCTCAAAATCGGCTCCGACTGCCTTGATGTTGACAGTTTGGATCTCATTATGTTTGGCCCATATGATCTTGCCCCCACTGTCCATACTTGCGACCGGCTCCTCTCGACCTATCTTAATCATAATTGTTCCTTCATCATACCCGATTGCTACCCTGCCATCGTTCCATGCATCATATCAGTAAGCCTGGATGCCAGGACAATGGGTATTATATCCAAGAGACTTCTCTTAGTGGGTGAAAAATGTAAGACCTTTATTTCTGGGTTTATCTGTCAGATAAACCCATAAATAGCAAGCTTGAGGAACGAGCAATGACATGACTAACGGTGAACGACAAGGAGATGTTCAAGAAGGCATACCGATTAGAGCCCTTAAGGTAGCCAATTGTCCAAACACGCTCCAACCCATAATTAAGGGTGTTCTCTAACCTGCGAATGCAGACGTAGATGAGGACCCACGGTTATTACATACAGTATCATATCCCAAACACAGCTTCAAAACCTAGAATCTCAACAGATAAACTGAATGCTAATCAAGTAGGTGAGGATTACTCGTACTTAAATGTCGAGACTTCGAATCTGATACGCTTCAAAGTTGAGCAAGAAAAGATCTAACGGATAACCACACACGACTCTATCACAACTCTAATACCTGTAAGTGGTCGCATGCCATATGCGGATAGTCCCATCTTCTGAACCAGTAATAATAATAGGAAGCTCTGGGTGGAAACAAACTGCAGACACGTTATGCGTGTGTCCCTCCAGTGTTTGAACACAGCTCTTTGTTTGATAGTCCCAAACCTACCAAATGTACACAGAAGATATCAACTCCTGAACGATTCTCCCATCGACATAACGACGTAGGAGTCCTACGTACCTCTTCAACGGTAAGCATTCGTACTGTAAGTGGGACTCTGATGCTGCTTGAAACGACAAAATACAGCTGAAGCTCATGCCGACTGTAGAGACGAGTGACTGATGGTATGCTTCTTTTAGAGAACTGTTTTATCTAGATGTCATCTTCCCTATTGAACAAAAAAGGAGGAACTAGTACCTTGGCAGTCTGGTCATCGGAACCAGTTATCAGGTATGGTCTGTCGCCTCCAGTGAAGTAGTCCACACAGTTCACACCTTTCAGATGGGCTTCCAGCGTGAAGTTGGGTTCTGGGGATCCAAGATTCCAAATCTTCCATATCCCAGCACCACCCTAAACGTTAGAAGGAACATAGACATACTTCCTTACGAGCTTCACAACAGGAAAGATGTGAGACTTCACGCTCGTCCGTAGAAGCGATCAGAACGAGCAACCGACCTCCATGAACAAAGTAGTTTACCTTGATGGTTCGGTCCAAAGAAGCGCTGGCAAACGTGTTGGTATCCTTGGGATTAAACACAACTTGCATTACATAATGCGAATGGCCCTCGAAGATCTGAGTGCAGGTCCAACCCTTGTCCCAGTCCCAAAGTTTGATGAGCATATCATCCGAAGAAGACAGCACATATGGAAGAGTTGGATGAACCGCAACACATCTGATGTAATCCGTGTGCGCCTCAAAAGACTTGACCTTGTCCATAGTGTTGTAGTTGTAAACTCGAATAAACATGTCATCAGATCCAGCGACAATCCACTGCTTCCGCGCGATAAATTTTGCGGATCTAACTGCGAATCCAGACAAAAATTACCTTTTAGTGCTTTAGGAAAAGTCAAAACAAACCCAACGAACGCATAGCCGTCCAGAAAGCTTAGCACTCGGAGAAAGTGAAAACTCACCAGGAAGCTCAGTGACTTCGAACGATTTGACTAGAGCCTGCAAGAAGAAACGCTTATTTCTTATGTACACACAAAGGAAAGCATATATGATTCGTCCAGAAGAATGGCATCAGAGCTAAGGAGCAAGAACCGCGCTCAAAGACAGAGGTATCATCCAGTACGAAAGGACATATATTGTTTCTTAATCACTGTGCTAACTAAGCTTCTAAGGGAGACGAGGAGGTGCGAAGGCCTTTAGCCAACAAGGCTGCCTATTAGGCAATCCCGCACTCAAGAGACTCTTCACCTTAAACCCGAGCAAAAACTACTACAAACAACATGTTCTCATTGCGAGAGTAATCACAGATGATCAGAACTAAACCTGCAACCTCAAGGAACAGCAAGGTAAATACGTTACCTGCGTCTGGTGGTTCCAGATGTAGACACTGCCAGTGTAGAGAGTTGATAGTATCCTGCAATAGCACGAATGCACACAGCTCGACGATTACAAAATCGCGACTAGGAAACACTTCGAAAAGGAACAATAAAGGACGCTGATGCAAGTAGAAGAAAGGGGAATCGATAAGTACATACATAAGTTTTGCTTGACTCGCGGCGATTGATAAAGAGTAGTGGCTTACCATGGCTCAGTCGGATGGAGGTCCACACATTTCACGCGATCCGACCTTTGGGCGAGCTTACGCTGCATGCATGAACAAAACAACTTGAGGACCTTGTGGAAAAATTAATTAGCTTGCCCCAAACCGTAAAGAACTTACTCCTATCCGTTAGTCAAAACAAAACCAGTGAGAATCCGAGTACCTTGATTTCCAGTCGGAGCGGCTGCAAAAGAAAACGGATATTCAAGTTAGATTTAAAGGACATGATGCGTTAAAGACAAAAGAAATTACCACATTCTAGAGAGTCGTGATCCTGTGCTACTACCCATTAAAATATTTGCGACTGAATTCTCACTTCTCGATATCCAAGATCAATGCACATAGCCCATAGCCCGAAACTGCTCCCTTGAACGGTCAAACCAACCTTACTGGTAGCAGTTATCGAGGGAATGAATAATATTCCTATCTAACCTCGTCGACACCCCTCCTAGAGTGGCTTGTTAGCTTTAATACTCCCCATAGCAAGCTCTTCACAACACCCCTCCTAAAGTGGTCCGGTGTTAGCTTTGATACTTTCCAATGCTAGCTCTTGTTTCTTTTAATCTTTTCATCATGCTGGAACGATGGTTTTTCAGTCACATTCTGCGATTCAACCCAAGTCAGCATCTGACCGACCTGATCTACTTCAGGGATTAAATGCTAAAGAAACTGCAACAACGATATCCATGCGACAGGACTGGTCATGACTCATTCTTGAAGTGGAGAGCCTCTTTAAAAGAAGCTTCCTACTCGTGCACCCAGTTTTCTGCTTGCGCCTGCAGATTCTCAACGTAGTGGCATGTCCGCAACGCTAGATCTATTCTAAACGACGCACATTCGCAAAGGAAAGTCCAATAATCACGTAACTGCAGAACTCATACTACACTTCGATCCAAATTCAACCGAGCCTGTCCATAAGCTGTCCGTAGAGAATGAAGGAGCACTTGCGATCTATACTGAAAAGCGAATCTATGACTGAATTTACAACGAATTTACGAGCCACATAACAAAGCTGAAAGTTACATGTGGCGCAAGAAGCTTTAAATGGACCAATATAAATAATGATACGGAGAAGCATAGTAGTCCATACCATTTTGAAAGAACACGCTGAGAGACAGCGATAAGGAGTTCAAACTTGACCAGATGACTGAAATTTGTGAGCTCCTCAGAACCCAGACTGAGTGCACCACTGGAAGGAACCACGACACAAGCCCGAT
This sequence comes from Asterella californica, assembly GCA_036924285.1. NCBI lineage: Eukaryota > Viridiplantae > Streptophyta > Marchantiopsida > Marchantiales > Aytoniaceae > Asterella > Asterella californica. The sequence continues at coordinate 3,632,593 of JAYKYS010000009.1, read as the reverse complement.
CTGCAAGCAGAGAGTAATCAGTAATGTTTTGACCAGCTCCAAAGTGCCTTCTAACGCCAAGCAATTGTCCTACGAATCCGATCGCTCGCTCATTCGTCCATTTCTTATCCCAATCTTAGAAGCGGGCCCCTGAAATCAACTGAGCCTCCACGCCCACACTACAGGCACCGCGCTCCTGCCCTAGCAACCCTGATCTGACCCGACGATTACGACCCGACAGTCGTCGTTCCTTCCTCTAACCAGGGGCTGATGCGCGGCAGCTGCTCCATCCTTTCAAGACAGCAATTACTGACAGACCTACTTCTGGAATATATAATAAAACTATCAATGCGCATTAATTCACATCACATAGAACCGAGTCCAGAAACGAAATGTGCTCTCAATCTCTCTATACCCGGATCTGCCGAGATCACGAACTAGAAGCGCATGCCCCTCCCGTCTCCTCGTTGGGTGGCCTTGATTTCGACCTTGTTCTGGGCTCGTTCTGCTCCTCCCTCATAGCCGAAGAGAAGACCCAATGCAAAGTGCAGCGGAGTCCAAATGGAAGACAGATAGACTGACTGACTGTAGTGGTCAACTCACTCACTCGCCCAGGGGAGAGGAGCTCGATCTCTCTCTCGGCCCGCTCCCTCACCTCTCGTCTGTTCTCGTCTCTTTCCTTCTTCCACGTTTCGTCGTCCGTCGTCTGGCCGACCCGACTGGTCTCCCTGATTGGTGTCGTGTATACCTCAAGAACTCACGTCACCGTAACTCACATCGACTCTTGTCCCCGGCTCGGTTCAGCTCGCACTGTTCTGAACTTGCTTCATACTGGACTCACCTCACCAACTCTTGGAAACGACCTTCCTGTCCTTTCTCCCATGAATCATTCGGGGGCGCACACTAACTCCTCTCACCGGTTATCTAAACAAGACTCGTGATTGTTTGTATCGTTATTTGACATGTCCATTTTACACTCCTCTATAAAGCATAGGGAATTTCCATATTCGAAAATTAATACATTGATCTATACTAAGTAATAATTTGGTACATGCAAAACTAAGGAATGAAATCAAGTATGCTATTCTAAATTCAGACTGAGAATAAAACGTAGCTTAAATAGAACTGAATTTTATTTTGGTGCATGCAAATACAAACGAGATAGTCTATTCTTCTGCATACGTTCTTCTAAGTCTGGGTTAACCATGTTACAGAAACAATCTAGATGGGAAAACATAATTTATAATTCAAACATAATTTATAGATCTACCCCGGTATTCTACTAACATAATATTTGGTTAGTGTTTGTATGTGTGTGTTCAAAATAATATAAACTCCCATGGGATAGGATATGAATATCAGAAGAGACATGGTAGAGATGTAGTGATGTAAGATTGCCAAAAGATGTCATGATACTTACGATCATTTAGCACAATGAAAAACTGCTCGATTCAAACATAAAGAACTAGCATCAAACACAATTACCTCTTGGTTATTAGTAGTTAGAAGAACTCTATCGGAGTCAATATTAATAGGTAATTACTCTTCTTGCATATGAAAAGTTTAGTGTTCTATAAATCTCTCTTACTACTCTCCTAAATGTCATTTTATAGTATTAAAAAATCACTAAAGTCTATAATAGCATGTTGTTTATAACTTATAAAACAAGATACAAAGTAATATCTGTTTCGTGACTTTTCCAAGAGAAGAAACCATTGTCATGGAAATATCGATTTTGCTCAAATGTCATAAACAAACAAGAAAATAAAGAAAATAGTTAAAGTGGAGTGTTGAAGAATGGTCATAGATCATAATGTTTATAAGTTTCATTTGGTACATGCTTCCTTTGGAGAAAATAGTTTTTTTCATACCAGTTGCTTTGAATGAAATCATACTCTCACTAAGAAAATGTTATCATGTGATGTTATAACGAGATTATTTTCTCTTCTATCTATTCCTGATTCATTATAAGGATAATTGATATTGCATCCTACAATCTAATCAATATTTAAAAAAGTTAGCTATTTAAAAATAATTATAATATCTCGAGTTACACACATCATTTAGATTTAGCTATGTATGATCTGTAGAAAGATCGATATTTCTAGAAAGACACTCCAAGAAGAGAGAGCGAATATACAAGGAAGTAAAATATGAATGAGATGAGAGAGGCTTTGTCTCTCCATGTATATATAGTGGAGGTGAGTACAAGAGAAATGCTAATGGTAGGTTAGCCCTTTAACTAACTGTACGTAACTACCCTAACCATCCGGATAATGTTAGCCGTCGATATCCTAGAGCTTAGGACTATATCAACTCTCTTTCAAGCTCTACTATACATCTTGTACTCCTAGACAATGTCTGAAAACATCAAATTTATCTCTAGACAATGCATTAATAAAGATATCAGCAACCTGATCTCATGTGCTCACATAATTGAACTCAATCTCTCATGCAAGGACCTTTTCTCTAATGAAATGATAGTGCACTTCAATGTGCTTCATCTTAACATGGAAAATATGATTACTAGTTAACTTCATGCTGCTAATGTTGTATGTATATTTAACAACAGGATATGTACACTCCACACCAATATCAAAAAACAAACATCGAAGTCAAATCGATTCGCATATTGCGTTTGTTTCTCCTCGGTACTCTACTTCTATGGATGACAAAGCAACCGTATGTTGCTTCTTAGAAGCCCAGCTTATAGCAGTGCTTCCAAGTCCAAAAGCTTAATCGTCGACACTCCCTATCCAATCAGCATCAGTGTAGTCATGTAACAACAAATGTCCACCGTATCGATAGTGAAGTCTGTACTGCATCGAGAATTTCACGTAGCAGAGGATCCGCTTGACAGCCTCCAAATGTGATCTCCGTGGTGGTTGCATAAACTGATTGATCAGATCGACGATATAGCTCAAGTCTGATATGATGATAGTCAGGTAGATAAGACTCTTAACCATATATTTGTACATGCGTGGATCATCAAGTAACTCATCATCCTCTATTCCTAGCTTTACTCTTTGCTCTTATGACGTAACAATAGATTTGCAGTCAAGCATACCAAATCTCTCAAGCATATTGAGAGCATAATGTCACTATACAAGCCAAACATCATTTCCTTCTCTAATGAACTCCACAGCAAAGAAGTACTTGAGCTCTCCTAACTCCACCATCTCTAACTCAGATTCCAAGTGATTTTTGATTTGGGAAATAAGCTCCTCATAGTTACCAGTAATGATGAATTCATCAACATAGATGGTGATCACAACAATCCGATCTCGGGTAGAGTCAGACCTACAAAGATGGAAACCAAGAGACTGCAAGTAAGAATTGATCTTTGCATATCATGCTCTTGGTATCTATTTTCGACCATATAGGGCCTTCTGTAACTTTACACACACGAGAACGGAGCTTAAGATCCACATAACTTGAAGGTTGCTACATGTAGACCTCCTCCTCAAGACCGTCGTTGAGGAATGCATTGAGGAGATGACTAGTACACCGATTATCTCTCGCATATCTGAACGGTGTCGTGATGTGAATCATTTCACATAGTAAATGATTCACTTCTCTATCAGGCGTTAGTATCTTTGAGTGAAGTTAAGACCTCAAAGAAGTCCATTTTTGGAAGATGTTATATATTTTGAGTCTTAGTAGGTTGATTATCATGTTGATAGGGCTTAAGCTCATGGGTGATTTGTGTATCGCTCATGCACGCTTTCTAGCTGATTTAAGTTATTTTTCAGGGCTGCGTGTTGTTTTAGGTAGTTTAAGTTTTACGCTGGCACTCTAGGGGGCTTGACATGGTAGCCTATGAGTGTAGATAAGTTACCAGGTAGTTTAAGGCACAAAAGGACAATCAAGTGGAGCTATGAACTCCCATTGGTCCATTTTTGTCTTTTGTAAAACTCTAAGTTTAGAAATAGAGCTCTAGAGTGGATTTCGAGCAATTGGTGAGGGTACTGCGAAATCTGAGAGCATAGGGAGATAGACCTCCTCCGCAAGACCGTCGTTGAGGAATGCATTGAGGAGATGACTAGTACACCGATTATCTCTCGCATATCTGAACGGTGTCGTGATGTGAATCATTTCACATAGTAAATGATTCACTTCTCTGTCAGGCGTTAGTCTATCTGAGTGAAGTTAAGACCTCAAAGAAGTCCATTTTTGGAAGATGTTATATATTTTGAGTCTTAATAGGTTGATTACCATGTTGATAGGGCTGAAGCTCATGGGTTGTATTTGCGTGTCGTCCATGCACGCTTTCTAGCTGATTTAAGTTATTTTTCGGGGCTGCGTGTCATTTTAGGTAGTTTAAGTTTTATGCTTGCACTCTAGGGGGCTTGACGTGGTAGCCTGTGAGTGTAGATAAGTTACCAGGTAGTTTAAGGCACAAAAGGACAGTCAAGTGGAGCTTTGAACTCCCATTGGTCTATTTTTGTCTTTTGTAAAACTCTAAGTTTAGAAACAGAGCTCTAGAATGGATTTCGAGCAATCTCGAGCGAAATCTGAGAGCACAGAGAGATAGAGCTCGTCGTGCCAAGCATTGTCAGAGAAAAGTTTGATCGATTTGGAGCAATAAAGAAGGAGTTATGGCTGATTGAAGTTCAATTTGTGTTAGAATTGCAGCACTTCTGTTGAATTTGGGGTTTTGAGTGTCAATTGCAGCAGCATTGAGGAAATCACTTCAAACCTTCGTGGTTGCGTTCATTGTCAGCCGGGCTACGACTGTCAAAAAAGTTTCAAGTGATTTGAGTTACTGAGTAATTCAGGGTGGCCGTTGAAGCAGAGGGGGTCTGTAAAGCTCGCAATCTAGAGCAACAACTTCAGTGAACGAAATCTGGAGTTCTGTGTACAATCAGGAGGTCCAACTTCACAAGAGTGTTCAGCAAGTTGTGTACTGCAAATCCTGTAAGAAACTTTGAAATTGATCGAGCCAATCTCCTGTTATAGGTCAAAATAGCTGGCTGGGTATCAGAAATTGTCATAATTTCTCTGTTCATAAAGTTTCTACTCATATCTTGGTGCTCTGAATTGATCTCAAGCTGAAACTTCGTATGTGTATCCAGTAGAACCTCATTGACATGTAGGAGAAGTTCTGAAGTCTAAACCTTCACATATTTCTCAATTCTGCTGCCAAAGTTCACCGTCAGATCTTATCGTTGCTAGTTAAGCCTGAACTTTGCTTCCTGAACATATCAGAAGAGCCAAGAGACTTGTATGAGCAATTTTCAGTATCACCTTGTAACCTGAAGCCTGTCCTTTGAGCAAACCAGCCACAGCCAAGAGCCTAATGCTTCCCTAAGTAGACTGAACACAGCCTTCAAGCTCATATCACAACCAGAAGGTTCCGCCCTTCCCGAGGAAAACTCTCAACTCTACAACGGACAAAACATCCAATGAGTAGGTATATGCATGAAGGTTTTATTGCTGCACACCATGCATATATGGCCAATGTTCTTCAAGAACAGGAACCGATTTCACTTGAGGAGGTGATGCACAAAGCCTAATAGATGAGTGCTATGGAAGCTAAACTTGTTGTGCTTCACCACCATCAGACTTGGGAGTTGGTGGACTTATCTGAGGATAAGAAAGCAATTGGTTGCAGATGGATCTTCAAGATCAGGTGCAACTCGAATGGTATCGTGTGTCGACAAAAGATCAGATTGGGAGCCAAGGGCTACGCACAACAACATGGAGTGGATTTTGATGAGACCTTTGCTCCAATTGCGAAGATGGTGCTTATTCGAACCGCAATTGCAGTTGCAACTCAGAAAGATTGGACGATGTAACTCTGATGTGTTGTAATCAGCAACTGTTTTGAATAGACTTTCTCAATTACTGCATAGCCTTGCTGGTTGTTGTTATCTTGTTGGGAGTTGTTGTCATATTGTCTTTAATTGTTCTATCGCTTGTAGCACTGATTTGCATTGTGGCATTGCTTCTTGCAGTAGTTGCAAGAACCAAGCATACATCTCTGATTGTTGGATGAACCAGATTGTTGTTGATTTTGCTGTTGCGATTAATGTTTTTGTTGCTGATCACCTTCATGTCCAGCATATTTTCCACGACCCTTATCTCGAGATCCTCCAAAACCTGCAAAATAGACAAATTATTGCTGACCGATTGAAGTAGTACTCCCCTGTAGACGCACATCCTCTCCATAGGACCAAGTTCATCAAACCGCGGAAGGGGTTCTCCTGGTCGAAATTGAGATAATGAACTGCTTGTACTTAGTATGCAGTCCTTGCAATGTGATCCGATCAAGACAATGAGATCAAAGATAACTGATCTACGAGCTGCTCGACATGGTTCACATAGTCGTTGATGCACATCGACCCTTTCTTCATAGTATTGAACTGATGTAGCAATTGTAGCTTCCGCGTTTCTCTTCCTGACTGAAACATACGCACGAGTGCATCTCAAGCTTTCTTGGGCGTATCACAATCCTGGATGTGATCAATCATCGATGTTTAGATCATCAACACGATGTAGTGAATCGCTTGGTACGATCGCTTCTTCCACTCTTTGAATTTTGCGTCTGAAATGCGTACATCAAGTGCTTTCTCCTCCTCAGTGATAAAATCTCATAGATCTTGTCCCTGTAGGAAGATCATCATCCGACTTCCACACTTGGTAGTTGTTCTTGTCGAGTTTCTCTTTAGTGATCAAAGACACAGACTCCGTCGCAACTGCAATTGAGAAATTGCACTATTTTGTGCACAAAAAATCTCATAGAACCTCCACGAAACTCGTCTACCCACATCTCGTCATGAATAGTTCGTCAGGAATCACAACAACGGCAACTCCGTACACTTCTCTCGACCGAGAATGAAGAAAGAATCTGTCTGCGAAGTGTAGGTGTATAAAACAAGATGAAAATATCAAAAAAACAAACCTAAAAAAGTCGAACCTTGACCAAATGAGATTAGAAATGAATACGTGATATCTTGAAATTTCACAAATTTTTTGAAGTGCTAGTTGATCGAAAAAGATCCGATTGAAAATCTGTCGCTGGAAAGCTCCAAATCGACTGACAATTCGCACCTTCTGAACAAGACAATCCCTATGGGGCTGGTCATCAAAATATTGAGCGAGAACATATCATCTAGGTCTCTGAAATCACGTTCAAAGATTATGGTGGTGAAAGAAACGGTTTAGTCTCATCCGAACGCATCAGTAGAATAGTGCTCGGCATCAAGCACAACTCCAGCTGCTCTCTCCTATACTTCTCCATGCACAAACTCTATCTTGCTCATCAGCAATGAACACATGCTCTCTACTGCTCTGATACCATGTAGAAAGATCGATACTTCTAAGAAGACACTCCAAGAAGAGAGAGCTAGTAGACATGGAAGTAAAATAAGAATGAGATGAGAGAGGCTTGGCCTCTCCATGTATATATAGTAGAGATGAGTACAAGAGAAACCCTAATGGTGAGTTAGCCCTCTAACTAACTATACGTAACTATCCTTACCACTCCGACTAATGTTAGTCGTTTATCTACTAGAGCTTGGGACTATATCAACACGATTAATGTAAAATGTAATCAATATATCATAAAATTTCTCAACGTGTTAATCACATTAAACAATACATGTATATCACAATCACATGGTCACTTATTATGCAATTTTGGTCATGCTTTGATGATATTTGTTGTCCACATTCTTCTTGATAGTATCCAACACTACGATGGAGATAGTGGGAGATCACAAAGTTTTGTCTCCTCTTTTTGATATGTGACGCTCTCGAAATTATCTCTTCAAGATTGAACATTTTCCAAAACTATAATTTTCTGTAAATTTTTTTCACATTCTTCGCTTCTATCGGAGAATCGAAAATATCCAAAACAAGCTATAGTAAATTTTCACATTCTCTTCTTCAATAATCAAATTGTACCCTTCTCGACCCCTCTTGCAAATGCAAAAGATAGGAATAATTATTTTGACAAACACTACTCTAAACATCAAATTCTCCTCTACAATTTAGTACATTTTCCAAGTTCTATCTTCTCGACCACTAGGTAACTCGGAAATATCAAAATCGACAAGTGTTCGTCTAAACAACGAATATTATTGCACGAGGATTTGATCGCTCTTTCCCTCTTCTTCGCTAACTTTCTCCATTTTTTTGTTGCACTGTTGAGGACCTACAAGTCTATGAGTAAGCATGTTCGATCAACTTCGGTACCATTTTTCTTTTTATATTATCAAAATTATTATATATATTATATGGTTATTCTAGACTAAGTTTTAACAAAAATCAACATAATCACTTAAATATTAAATGTTAGTTGTTTTAAGAACTACGATAGTATAAGACAAGAGCGGCTCTTGGAAAGAAAAGGAACCTTCAAGTTGTGTGAGGCTATTGCGGTTAGGAGTATCTAGGAACGGACGCAAGAGTGTTTCTGCATTTAACAGTTGTATATTATATATGATTTTCAATAAAGCTTAGTACATAATTTATGTATAACAGATACAATTTTTCCTATAATAGATATCAAGCAAAATTTTTCCAAAGGTGGTTGAACATGCTTATCTTAGTTGAACATGTCTCAAGTTAAGTTTTTGTCATAAAATGCACTGTAGATTTTATCTGAAGGAGACTAAAGTGACAAAAAGCTCTCGATGAGTTGATAATTGTGGATTCAACGATCAACTGATTTGAGTTTAGAGTGAGCAAGATACCATCGATTGAAGTTAGAGGAGTCAATTTTTTGAGTGTGCATGTTCAAACAGCCATATGAGAGATTAAAGTGAGCTTGGACAGCTCTCGACGAGTTGATAACTAGATGCTCGATGACCCCCTTTCTGTTCGCCATAGCTACCCAGCCTTTGATGAATATGCTCAAGAAGGCCAGGAAACAGGGCCGTATCGAAGGATTGTAGACGGGAGAGGCGCCCCTTCCTTCACCAGCTGTTTGTGGACGACACATGCCTAATAATTGAAGGGTCGGAGGAATGTTTCAAGGCCACGAAAGAAGTCATACACAGATACGAGGAAATATCAGGAGCAACGCTAAATCTGGAGAAGTCGACAGTTATACCGATGGGGATGCGAGACACCCAGATGGCTAGAGGAGACAGGATGTATCATAGCTAGATCAAAACATATGATTAAATATCTAGGAGCTTGGATTGATAAGGGATTGTCAGAAAATTAAATGGTGGAAACGATAGTTGGAAGACTACAAAGCAAACTCCAAAACAGGTCCAACAGGTTTCTCTCTTGGCCGAGCCGCATGGTTCTTCTTACTCACGTTTTTCGTGCCATCTCCGCTTATCAACTGACGAGCGTGGACTGCTCGATAACCGGGTTTAAGAAAATGAAAGAAGTGTGTAGAACTTTTCTATGGAGAAGGAACTCGGAAGGGTGACCAAAGGTACCGGTGGTGGACTGAGAGACGATAACTAGACCCAAGAAGAAGGGAGGCATGGACATAGTTCCGTTCAGAAAGATGACTCATGCACTGAAGCTAAAATATATCGCTAAACTGCTGAACGGTGGAAAGCAAGACTGGGTTAACATAGCGAGGTGGGACATTAAAGAGAGCATTAGGGAAAGAAGGCACAAGAGGATGACGGAGGGGTGGACCTCAGAGGAGAGCCTTCTGATGCTCTCGGATCTTAAAGTCCGCAGTCTTCCGATCCTTGATAATATGTTAAAAAGCTGGAAGACCGTTGTCGTAGCGAGAGCCTTTCCTTTGAGCAAGGGCGTACCTTCTGGCTGTGGCTAGCGATCAATGCACAGCAAAGCGACAAGTTTCCTGTAGATTTCTCTCTAACTTTCTCGATAACTAAGCACTTTCTTTCTCTCAGTAAAGGGTCAAGATAACTACACGAAAACGTTGGATGATCATGGGCACGACAAACGGGATATGTGATGACATGATCTCTCGATAGTATTCCTCTCCGAAGTTTCTCACTACTAGGGCTTCGTACATGGCTTTGGGTCGACAGATGTGTCTTATCTCGCACTGGGTGTTAAAGTTTACAGGAGGGAGCTGATTTAGATCCATCCTTCGTTAGATGAGGATAAAGACGGTGAGGTCCCATTCTTGGCCGTAAGTGACAACAGGTAAGATCACAGGGACAGGCGAGAGCATAACTTGCGCGGTAAAGTTATGTCCGAAGGATCCTATCAGAAACTGTTGAAAGTGGACTCGTTCCATATACATCAGTTTAATCGAGAAAGGGTTTTGAAAAGGGAATCTGGGCGGTAAGTAGAGTCCTTCGTCCATCTCTCACAACATGTGCACTCCAACTACAAAGGTATCTCGATCCATAAAACTCTGATTCAGTCTCATAGGATCACCACGATCTCCACACGAACAATCTCTTGGATTTTTCCCCAGGTCGAATGCCCTCACACAGGTCACTCCCCTTTGCTTAAAAGATTCGAACACAAAACAAGGATAGGTGCAAGCTCCCTAACCAAGCAACCCAAGCCTCACGGACCGATGAGGTGGCACACATGCACATCGCATGTTTGGTGCCGTCATACTCATCCACGTGTGAGTCTGCTGGGTGAAAGGTTCTAATGCATGCACCGTAACGTGTCCCAAAAACCGGAGACTAGGCTAGACAGGTAGTCGACTCTACAGGTCAAAGATCGCACTTTGCCACGTTGAGTGCGAACCTAACAACCACATGACGTGGATACAACGTAGGTCGCTAAAGTCATATCTACGCCTAGAATACTCCCCAAAGCAATACAAATGTCGCACTGGATACTTTTCAGCCAGCTGCCGCTGACAACTCGAGACCTAGAGTAGATATCGTTGCCGATACAACTCGGCAGAAAAACCAGCGAACTTTCACACATGATAGATACAGATCTACAGCTCAGTCTCTTCTCAAACTTGCCACGTAGGTAGGATACTAAAATCTCTACTTGCAGGTCAAATTTCAGGAAGATCTGACGGCTAGATCTCCTCCCACAATTAACACAAATCCACAGAAACTAACACGCACTTCCAATCTCAGATTCAGGACAGAAGCTTCTTCGACTAAATGAACCGTCCACTTCCACTCCAACTTCCTGTGCTATCAATTCAGAAGGTAAACTCACTACACAGGAAATTTGAGCCGATTTGACCGTTTTGATCGTCCTCCATAAATCTGCAAACTCGCTGCTTCAGATTGACAGCTTTCTGCACCCCGTCGCCTTCAAATCGCCATTGCGCTCAATCCGCACAACATCCGGTGGTGAAATTTGTGGTCAGAGCTTCAGCAGCTGACAGACTACAAGCCCATGAAATCTGGTCTCAATCTGACGGCTCAATCACTCAAACCCCTTAATCTTACAATCGGAAGAGAAACTCTTGTACTCTCATCACTCTATGAACTTCAAATCGCCATATCGTTTGCCCTGGACCTCGAAATCGAGTGAAATTTGTGGTCAGATTGCCCCTCCCGTCGAGAGCTCTCCGCCCATGCCCTCTGATCTTCAAAATCCCTTGTCAAAGTGCCCCGAACCTCCCAGAGCGCACACTTAGGTAGAAGACAAGTTATCTTCACTTTTGGGTGGACCAATGGGAAGCTAAAGGACTCAACCTTGTCCTTTTCTGCCCCATGGAGACCCCCAGCAGATAATAGTGCATTCTAAGCTCATAAGAGCAATGTTTTAGATCCCATTACACCACAACTTCTACAATTATGTGCAAAACGCACTTATACGCGTAATTTACATACTAACTGGTCCCACAACAGGACATTCACCCCCTCCAAACCTGCACATCCTCCGGTATGTGCCAACTTGTTATCCATAGTCATCATCGTATCCTTCATCGTGCTCTGAATTGTCAGGTCCATCATCATCTTCCCTCGCATAAGGTCTTGATAGATGAGAATCAGACTCGAGAAGTTCATCGAAATCAAGAAATCCTTCACGTCTTCGGAAGACCTTGACCCTTTTACCAGCAATGGGTAACTTCAAGAGTGTACCATCCAATTCTCGCAAACCATATGTGGCGTTGTCGTGAACGATAACAACAACATAAGGACCAAACCAACGTCGTGCAAACTTCTTGATAGTGCTGTGTTGGTTATCCAAACTGTTGTCATATACTATGACCCAGTCACCTTCTCGGATCGGCTTCTTCCGCAGTCGATGTGTCTTGTCGAATCGCTCCTTGTTCTTCAACCTCGCCTCCTTGAGTTTGACCAATGCTTCTTCGAGGTCCTCCTCACGTCGCTCAAGCTGCTGAATTCGTAGTGTCAATAGTCCTTCCCTATCAGAACCATCCTCCCAAGGTAGACATACCCAAGTAGGAACGTCTCCTTCCGCTGGCATGATAGGTTTTTGACCAGTCATCAGTTCTGTAGGCATGTAACCAGTGACAGTACTATGAGTAGTTCTATCAGCCCACAACGCAAAAGGAAGAAGTCTAGGCCAGTCCCCATGACGCCCCTTGCACGCTTTCACCAATGCTTGGATGATTGGTGGGTGCCCTCGTTCACTTTTCCCATTCGCTTCCGGGTTCATCGAAGTGGTCAACTTCAATCGTATTCCATACCTGTTGAAGAACTCACGTGCTTCATCTGCATTCAACTCTCCTCTATCTGCACGGATTCTCCCCACGCTTCCATATCTAGAAACGATATCTTCTAGTATGAATCGACAGACAGGTTCAATAGCTTTGGTGCGTAGAGCCCTCCCTTCTACAAAGTTAGATAGCTCTTCCCGAGCCAAAACTAAATGACGCATGCCCCAAATTCCTGGTGGCATGGCAACCAGATCCAAAACCCATTGGAAATGAATGGACAAGGGATATGTGGGTCTCAATCCATCCCTATATCGAATCTTGGATTGGAATTGACATTCAATGCATGACCCAACAAACTTCTCTACATCTCGATACAATCCTTTCCACCAATACCTCTCCTTGATCTTGGTAAAGGTCGCCCATGTACCTCGATGACCTGCCCATAAGGTATCATGAAATTGTTCGAGTACTTGTTTCTTGGTCTCTGCATCATCTACTACTCTCAAGGGTACTCCATCTCTCCTCTTTGGCCTCTTCCACAGATATCCATCTCGTAATAGATAGCCATAGGCCTGATGTCGTATCTCCTTGAAGACTTTCTCCGTCCATTCTTCATACTTCTGAAGAGTGCTTAGATAGCGTCCGATTTCTTTGAGCTTCCCACAGTAGAGTTCTTCCCTGAAAGGAAGAACACCATCCAAGCGACTCCGGTCCTCGCTTGATAGTTGTAGAACTTGCCCCTCCTCTGCATCATCTTCATCCATATCTTCCGCCTCCATATCTTCTTCTTGAGAGTACCTAGCTCTAGACAACATGTCTGCCATCGAGTTCATCTTCCCTGCTATGTGCCTCAACTCTGGATTCAACGACCTAATGTAAGCTATCCAACGTAACATAGCAATATCAGGCGTTGTGCAGTTTGCTATCATTCCCAACAGAGGTAAGCAATCAGTTTCAAGTAGTACATGTGCTCCAATGAGATACTCCTTCTCAGCTTTCATTGCAGTTACAACGCCCCATAGCTCTCGTTTGACTTGAGGGTATCTCCTTTGTCGATCCGAAAGTATGCGAGCACCAAATCTTGTTGCAAACCTCTTTTCCTCACCATCATCCTGCCCTATTGCCCAACCTATAGCGATAGGACTAGTATCAACAGTAACGACTATGGGTCTACCACAATCATAGCTCAACTGTCGTAGAACTGGTGGTGATTTCAACGCTTCTTTTAGTCGCACCATAGCGACCCTCTGCTCCTCACCCCAAGTGAACCTCCTTCGCTTCCTCAGCAACTCATACAACGGTTCAGACATGTGACCAAAATGAGGAATCCACACTCGATAGAACAAACAAGCTCCCAAGAATCTCCTAACCTCTGTGGTGTTGACACAATCTTTCATCCTCCCAATGGCATCAACCTTTGATGGGTTTGGACGTCGACCAAAAGCTCCACAAAGATGACCAACAACAACAATCTCTGGTACTCCAAAGCTCGACTTCTCTACTGAAAGAGTGAGATTTACCTCCTCAAGCCTTGTTAAGATCATCTCCACATCGTGAATATGATCAACCACAAACCTTCGACATCCATCCTCAGTCAGCTTCTCATCTTTGTCTTCGATCGCACACCCTTTCATAGGAATATCATCTATGAAAGGTATGGTCTTCTCCGGAATGAATTCCCTCAAAATCCTATTCATTGCATTTTGCACATGCGCAACAGAGTTTGTCGCTCCTTGCGGTAATGTACACATCCTTACAAGCCCAAGCGGAGTACGCATGGTGGTGAGATCTCTGCTCTCCATTGCCAACTGGAACTGATCATACCCAGAGTATAAATCTCCAATCGAGTAGATAGCACGACCAGCAAAAGCTTCTGCAACTTCATCTACTATGGGTCCTGCTCCCATGTTTCGAATAGTCACCTTGTTAGCATGTTGCATGTCTTGGATGAACCTAAGAGCCCCTGACTTCTTAGGTACAGTAAACCACCGACTCGAGTAAGGTCCCATAGATGGCTCTAAAATACCCATGCGTATCTTCTCTTTCAACAATTCCACAAGCTTTGGCAACATAGCTCGTGGCACTGGTATAGGCTTCAAGTCCCAAGGCACATGTGGTACTGTGAAGATCACCATGGGTGCTACGACACTCGTATCTGCACATCCAATCTCTTCTGCACTGAAAGCAAAAGCCTTTCCATGCCTTCTCAACATCTCATGAAAACGCTTTCTCTCTTCCTCAGTGAGAAACTCATCCCCTCCAATCTGTAGTCGTTTGAGTGTCTCTTCTGTGAACCTGTGCCCTACTCTCTGTGAATCCCGCAGAACTGGTTCAGTCGATGCTCGTTCCACTTGCTTGTTAGAGTCTTCAGGTAGCTGAGTAGCCACCGGCTTCACTTTACGCGCCACCGTCTTGTATTTTGTATGAACCTGCGCTTCTTGGTGTTTCATGGCTCTACTCTTCTCGAACTCCAACTCATGATCTCCTTTCATCTGAAGCTGAACCTTGTAGCCGTCCTCGACGAATCTTGTAATCTCCTCATGTAACTCACGTGAACGGATCGCGACTAATCCATTAACCAAAGAATCGGTGCTTATAAACGACAAAACTTCCTCAAGAGTATCTTCAAAGCCCTCTTCTTCATACACCCCGTTAATGAACTCCCGATCTAACAGAACTCCTTGAGTTTTGAAGAGATCTTCCTGCTTCTTCACACATCGTCTTTGTACACTATCCATCTCTTCTACCACTCGAAATCTATTTACACATGTTTCAGAAAACTGAGCAAATCCACATTTAAACATCTCTTCTTCATCTTCTGGCACTAGCGGAAGGCTCTTTCTCCTATCAACACTCCCATACTCCCGCTCTACAGGAGTGCTAACTAAAAATCCGAAAACTCTTTGTCAGTCCTTAAGGGACTGTCCCTCAGCTTCTCTCTGTTCCTTTCATGACCCGTACGTACAGTAAGAAACTGTACCGCTCTTGTACCATCTTGACTTCTGATACGAGCATAATGAGACCCATCGTCCATTACTTTCGTCTCCATCCTAGACGTAGTAATGTACGGTTGACCAAGGATCACAGGATAAGCAGCTACACTCTGAACAAAAAAGTTTTGTTCTATCTCTACATCTCCTATCCGAGTCTTGACAGCTGGACAAGCACCAAAAAGTTCACCTCTTTGGTTGTTAGCAGCACGAAGAACCCATCCATGTCCTGTGTCGATTGGCCACTTCCCCTTCTCGTAAACATTTTTGGACATGATGTTAATCTCCGAACCGTGATCCACCAACGCCACTATAGTCTCTGACAAGTTACCCAGTCGGACCCTTGTCTCTGTGGTTGCACGAGCCCAATATGCTCGAGAATAGTGACTCTCATGCTGCTTCTCGTCGCCATGTTCTGCAGCACAGTCTGAAACTCTTGCCTCTCTTCCATTCGACGCCTGTAGTACATGCTTTTGGGCAAATACGCGACCTAACTCTTCATCTTCTTCCCCAGTGATGTCAGTATCCAATGCTTTCACCATCACTGTATCCGCAGTCATCTGCCTCTTTCTCTTGATCACATCTATGATCAACTCATGAAAATCACGTTTAGCTATCCCTAAGGCCTCTCGCAAGGAAAATTCTATTTTTGCATCCAAAATTCTCTCTTCAAGAATCTCCTTCAAGTTGGTGCTGGTCTCGATATCAGACTGTAGTCTGTAGGTCGGTGCTTTACCTTTGCCCTTTGAAGAAGCTCCTTTGCCTTTCTCTCTCATCTCCGTGTCATAAATAGGAACATCAACCATAGGTTCAGACGTAGATGTCCCTTGAGACGTCGAAAGGATATCAGACGGTGATGTCTCTTGTTGCCCTCTCCTCTTCGTGGTTCTGGCTCTCTTTGTAGCCTCCTCCGGATCAGCAACATCATCATCACGTCTCCTTTTCTCTTCCACAATCGCATCTTGCCAGCTTACATGCTTCTCTTGCACCAAGTAAGCCTTGACACACCCTGCCTCTACAGGATCATCCCATCCAGTAATGCGACGAATTGCCTCCGCACCTCGCAACATTACTTCTCGTGGAACTTCAACTACATCGCTCTTAACAGCTGCTACAACTGGTACATCTACTTCAATCGCAAACGTTTCTGGCTCTATTGTGCGTATCGCCGTAGCTATACCAACCTGACCTCTCACAAAACTCTTCATTCCTCCCTTACCAAAGTTGGTATTCAACGGCGCACCAGTTTGGGCGAGATGAATCTTTCCATCTCTAAAATTCACGACTCCGGTTCTGAGAGCTTCGGAAAACTCCTCACAATCTCATCGTTGGTGTTCAGTACTGTCACACCAAATACATCTTCTAACAAAATTTCTGCTAGTTGAAGATGCATTGGTATCACCAGGACTTCGACTATGCTTTAGCTCTGCCATCTCTATCCTTAACTCTGTCAGACCCTTAACCAACTCATCGATTGCAGAATCTTCAATCTTGCTATTGGCAAGCTTGGGCAATGGAGCTAAAGAGACATCAGACCTCAAGGTTGCAGCTCTACCTCTTCCACGTTTCTGCTTCGTGAGAATAGTAACAGCTTCCTCTACCTTTCTCCAGTCTGTGCTCACTCCTCCTTCTTCCCCCTTGTCTGCTAGCATCAAGAAAAGCTTATCCTCTAGATTTTCATCAGCAGCTTCTAGAAAAAGTTCTGTCTTCCTTAAGTCAAGCGTTGTCCTCTCGGATGGAGACAGTTGACAGAACCGTTTCTCAAACTCACGCAGCAACTCATTTGGCGTCATCTCATTCCTCGGACGCTGCTCTATCCACTCCAAGAACGTTCTCTTGGTTACTCTATCCGCATCATCATCAAAAAATTCACTCTTCAACCTTTGCTCATACTCCTCCCAAGAACTGGTACGTGCATCCTTCAGCTTTGTCACTTGACTACGGATCTCAGGTATCACAGCCAACTCAAAACTAGAAATCATCTATGTCTCAGGCACACGATTTACCTCCATCTCACAAATATACTCCCGAACATACTTCGTGATGTTCCTTCCATCGAACCTCCCCAACTTCTTCACCACCGCTTGTAGAGCTCTTGTAGACTTCTGCTCCCCAACATCGCCTCCTTGTTGTTGTCTCAACAACATCGTCAATGCTCGAAGCAGATCGTCCGCTCCTCCTCCACTCGTCCCCATTGCTTCGGGAAGATTCATACTTGACGCTCCTCGGCAACAACTCACTCAACCACCTCAAAGCGTGCTCTCAGTGGAAGCACCAAATATGTCGTAGCGAGAGCCTTTCCTTTGAGCAAGGGCGTACCTTCTGGCTGTGGCTAGCGATCAATGCACAGCAGAGCGACAAGTTTCCTGTAGATTTCTCTCTAACTTCCTCGATAACTAAGCACTTTCTTTCTCTCAGTAAAGGGTCAAGATAACTACACGAAAATGTTGGATGATCATGGGCACCACAAACGGGATATGTGATGACATGATCTCTCGGTAGTATTCCTCTCCGAAGTTTCTCACTACTAGGGCTTCGTACATGGCTTTGGGTCGACAGATGTGTCTTATCTCGCACTGGGTGTTAAAGTTTACAGGAGGGAGCTGATTTAGATCCATCCTTCGTTAGATGAGGATAAAGACGGTGAGGTCCCATTCTTGGCCGTAAGTGACAACAGGTAAGATCACAGGGACAGGCGAGAGCATAACTTGCGCGGTAAAGTTATGTCCGAAGGATCCTATCAGAAACTGTTGAAAGTGGACTCGTTCCATATACATCAGTTTAATCAAGAAAGGGTTTCGAAAAGGGAATCTGGGCGGTAAGTAGAGTCCTTCGTCCATCTCTCACAACATGTGCACTCCAACTACAAAGGTATCTTGATCCATAAAACTCTGATTCAGTCTCATAGGATCACCACGATCTCCACACGAACAATCTCTTGGATTTTTCCCCAGGTCGAATGCCCTCACATAGGTCACTCCCCTTTGCTTAAAAGTTTCGAACACAAAACAAGGATAGGTGCAAGCTCCCTAACCAAGCAACCCAAGCCTCACGGACCGATGAGGTGGCACACATGCACATCGCATGTTTGGTGCCGTCATACTCATCCACGTGTGAGTCTTCTGGGTGAAAGGTTCTAATGCATGCACCGTAACGTTGTCGTAGCGAGAGCCTTTCCTTTGAGCAAGGGCGTACCTTCTGGTTGTGGCTAGTGATCAGTGCACAGCAGAGCGACTAGTATCTCGTAGATTTCTCTCTAACTTCCTCGATAACTAAGCACTTTCTTTCTCTCAGTAAAGGGTCAAGATAACTACACGAAAACGTTGGATGATCATGGGCACGACAAACGGGATATGTGATGACATGATCTCTCGGTAGTATTCCTCTCCAAAGTTTCTCACTACTAGGGCTTCGTACATGGCTTTGGGTCGACAGATGTGTCTTATCTCGCACTGGGTGTTAAAGTTTACAGGAGGGAGCTGATTTAGATCCATCCTTCGTTAGATGAGGATAAAGACGGTGAGATCCCATTCTTGGCCGTAAGTGACAACAGGTAAGATCACAGGGACAGGCGAGAGCATGACTTGCGCGGTAAAGTTATGTCCGAAGGATCCTATCAAAAACTGTTGAAAGTGAACTCGTTCCATATACATCAGTTTAATCGAGAAAAGGTTTCGAAAAGGGAATCTGGGCGGTAAGTAGAGTCCTTCGTCCATCTCTCACCACATGTGCACTCCAACTACAAAGGTATATCGATCCATAAACATCTGATACAATCTCATAGGATCACCACGATCTCTCCACGAACAATCTCTTGGATTTCTTAAGATCGAATCCCCCACACAAGGATAGGTGCAAGTCCCATAACAGAACAACCCCAGCCACACGGACCGATGAGGTGGCACACATGCACATCGCATGTTTGGTGCCGTCATACTCATCCACGTGTAGGTCGTCGGGTTGAAAGGTTCTAATGCATGCACCGTAACGTGTCCTAATACAAGTGACTAGGCTAGATAGGAAGTCGACTTTACAGGTCAAGGATCGCACTTTGCCACGTTGAGTGCGAACCTGACAACCACATGACGTGGTTACAACGTAGGTCGCTAAAGTCTCATCTACGCCTAGAATACACCCCAAAGCAACACAAACGTCACACTGGACGCTTCTCTGCCAGCTGCCGTAACAAGACTCGAGACCTAGAGTAGATATCGTTGCCGATACAACGCGGCAGAGAAAACAGCGAACTTTCACACATGATAGATACAGATCTACAGTTCAGTCTCCTCTCAAACTTGCCACGTAGGTAGGATACTAAAATCTCTACTTACAGGTCAAATTTCAGGAAGATCTGACGGCTAGATCTCCTCCCACAATTAACACAAATCCACAGAAACTAACACGCACTTCCAATCTTAGATTCAGGACAGAAGCTTCTTCGACTAAATGAACCGTCCACTTCCACTCCAACTTCCTGTGCTATCAATTCAGAAGGTAAACTCACTACACAGGAAATTTGAGCCGATTTGACCGTTCTGATCGTCCTCCATAAATCTGCAAACTCGCTGCTTCAGATTGACAACTTTCTGCACCCCGTCGCCTTCAAATCGCCATTGCGCTCAATCCGCACAACATCCGGTGGTGAAATTTGTGGTCAGAGCTTCAGCAGCTGACAGACTACAAGCCCATGAAATCTGGTCTCAATCTGACGGCTCAATCACTCAAACCCCTTAATCTTACAATCGGAAGAGAAACTCTTGTACTCTCATCACTCTATGAACTTCAAATCGCCATAACGTATGCCCTGGACCTCGAAATCGAGTGAAATTTGTGGTCAGATTGCCCCTCCTGTCGAGAGCTCTCCGCCCATGCCCTCTGATCTTCAAAATCCCTCGTCAAAGTGCCCCGAACCTCCCAGAGCGCACACTTAGGTAGAAGACAAGTTATCTTCACTTTTGGGTGGACCAATGGGAAGCTAAAGGACTCAACCTTGTCCTTTTCTGCCCCATGGAGACCTCCAGCAGATAATAGTGCATTCTAAGCTCATAAGAGCAATGTTTTAGATCCCATTACACCACAACTTCTACAATTATGTGCAAAACGCACTTATACGCGTAATTTACATACTAACTGGTCCCACAACAGGACAACGTGTCCCAAAAACCGGAGACTAGGCTAGACAGGTAGTCGACTCTACAGGTCAAAGATCGCACTTTGCCACGTTGAGTGCGAACCTGACAACCACATGACGTGGTTACAACGTAGGTCGCTAAAGTCTCATCTACGCCTAGAATACACCCCAAAGCAACACAAACGTCACACTGGACGCTTCTCTGCCAGCTGCCGTAACAAGACTCGAGACCTAGAGTAGATATCGTTGCCGATACAACGCGGCAGAGAAAACAGCGAACTTTCACACATGATAGATACAGATCTACAGTTCAGTCTCCTCTCAAACTTGCCACGTAGGTAGGATACTAAAATCTCTACTTACAGGTCAAATTTCAGGAAGATCTGACGGCTAGATCTCCTCCCACAATTAACACAAATCCACAGAAACTAACACGCACTTCCAATCTCAGATTCAGGACAGAAGCTTCTTCGACTAAATGAACCGTCCACTTCCACTCCAACTTCCTGTGCTATCAATTCAGAAGGTAAACTCACTACACAGGAAATTTGAGCCGATTTGACCGTTCTGATCGTCCTCCATAAATCTGCAAACTCGCTGCTTCAGATTGACAACTTTCTGCACCCCGTCGCCTTCAAATCGCCATTGCGCTCAATCCGCACAACATCCGGTGGTGAAATTTGTGGTCAGAGCTTCAGCAGCTGACAGACTACAAGCCCATGAAATCTGGTCTCAATCTGACGGCTCAATCACTCAAACCCCTTAATCTTACAATCGGAAGAGAAACTCTTGTACTCTCATCACTCTATGAACTTCAAATCGCCATAACGTATGCCCTGGACCTCGAAATCGAGTGAAATTTGTGGTCAGATTGCCCCTCCCGTTGAGAGCTCTCCGCCCATGCCCTCTGATCTTCAAAATCCCTCGTCAAAGTGCCCCGAACCTCCCAGAGCGCACACTTAGGTAGAAGACAAGTTATCTTCACTTTTGGGTGGACCAATGGGAAGCTAAAGGACTCAACCTTGTCCTTTTCTGCCCCATGGAGACCTCCAGCAGATAATAGTGCATTCTAAGCTCATAAGAGCAATGTTTTAGATCCCATTACACCACAACTTCTACAATTATGTGCAAAACGCACTTATACGCGTAATTTACATACTAACTGGTCCCACAACAGGACAACGTGTCCCAAAAACCGGAGACTAGGCTAGACAGGTAGTCGACTCTACAGGTCAAAGATCGCACTTTGCCACGTTGAGTGCGAACCTAACAACCACATGACGTGGATACAACGTAGGTCGTTAAAGTCATATCTACGCCTAGAATACTCCCCAAAGCAATACAAATGTCGCACTGGATACTTTTCAGCCAGCTGCCGCTGACAACTCGAGACCTAGAGTAGATATCGTTGCCGATACAACTCGGCAGAAAAACCAGCGAGCTTTCACACATGATAGATACAGATCTACAGCTCAGTCTCTTCTCAAACTTGCCACGTAGGTAGGATACTAAAATCTCTACTTGCAGGTCAAATTTCAGGAAGATCTGACGGCTAGATCTCCTCCCACAATTAACACAAATCCACAGAAACTAACACGCACTTCCAATCTCAGATTCAGGACAGAAGCTTCTTCGACTAAATGAACCGTCCACTTCCACTCCAACTTCCTGTGCTATCAATTCAGAAGGTAAACTCACTACACAGGAAATTTGAGCCGATTTGACCGTTCTGATCGTCCTCCATAAATCTGCAAACTCGCTGCTTCAGATTGACAGCTTTCTGCACCCCGTCGCCTTCAAATCGCCATTGCGCTCAATCCGCACAACATCCGGTGGTGAAATTTGTGGTCAGAGCTTCAGCAGCTGACAGACTACAAGCCCATGAAATCTGGTCTCAATCTGACGGCTCAATCACTCAAACCCCTTAATCTTACAATCGGAAGAGAAACTCTTGTACTCTCATCACTCTATGAACTTCAAATCGCCATAACGTATGCCCTGGACCTCGAAATCGAGTGAAATTTGTGGTCAGATTGCCCCTCCCGTTGAGAGCTCTCCGCCCATGCCCTCTGATCTTCAAAATCCCTCGTCAAAGTGCCCCGAACCTCCCAGAGCGCACACTTAGGTAGAAGACAAGTTATCTTCACTTTTGGGTGGACCAATGGGAAGCTAAAGGACTCAACCTTGTCCTTTTCTGCCCCATGGAGACCTCCAGCAAATAATAGTGCATTCTAAGCTCATAAGAGCAATGTTTTAGATCCCATTACACCACAACTTCTACAATTATGTGCAAAACGCACTTATACGCGTAATTTACATACTAACTGGTCCCACAACAGGACAACGTGTCCCAAAAACCGGAGACTAGGCTAGACAGGTAGTCGACTCTACAGGTCAAAGATCGCACTTTGCCACGTTGAGTGCGAACCTAACAACCACATGACGTGGATACAACGTAGGTCGTTAAAGTCATATCTACGCCTAGAATACTCCCCAAAGCAATACAAATGTCGCACTGGATACTTTTCAGCCAGCTGCCGCTGACAACTCGAGACCTAGAGTAGATATCGTTGCCGATACAACTCGGCAGAAAAACCAGCGAGCTTTCACACATGATAGATACAGATCTACAGCTCAGTCTCTTCTCAAACTTGCCACGTAGGTAGGATACTAAAATCTCTACTTGCAGGTCAAATTTCAGGAAGATCTGACGGCTAGATCTCCTCCCACAATTAACACAAATCCACAGAAACTAACACGCACTTCCAATCTCAGATTCAGGACAGAAGCTTCTTCGACTAAATGAACCGTCCACTTCCACTCCAACTTCCTGTGCTATCAATTCAGAAGGTAAACTCACTACACAGGAAATTTGAGCCGATTTGACCGTTCTGATCGTCCTCCATAAATCTGCAAACTCGCTGCTTCAGATTGACAGCTTTCTGCACCCCGTCGCCTTCAAATCGCCATTGCGCTCAATCCGCACAACATCCGGTGGTGAAATTTGTGGTCAGAGCTTCAGCAGCTGACAGACTACAAGCCCATGAAATCTGGTCTCAATCTGACGGCTCAATCACTCAAACCCCTTAATCTTACAATCGGAAGAGAAACTCTTGTACTCTCATCACTCTATGAACTTCAAATCGCCATAACGTATGCCCTGGACCTCGAAATCGAGTGAAATTTGTGGTCAGATTGCCCCTCCCGTTGAGAGCTCTCCGCCCATGCCCTCTGATCTTCAAAATCCCTCGTCAAAGTGCCCCGAACCTCCCAGAGCGCACACTTAGGTAGAAGACAAGTTATCTTCACTTTTGGGTGGACCAATGGGAAGCTAAAGGACTCAACCTTGTCCTTTTCTGCCCCATGGAGACCTCCAGCAAATAATAGTGCATTCTAAGCTCATAAGAGCAATGTTTTAGATCCCATTACACCACAACTTCTACAATTATGTGCAAAACGCACTTATACGCGTAATTTACATACTAACTGGTCCCACAACAGGACAACGTGTCCCAAAAACCGGAGACTAGGCTAGACAGGTAGTCGACTCTACAGGTCAAAGATCGCACTTTGCCACGTTGAGTGCGAACCTAACAACCACATGACGTGGATACAACGTAGGTCGTTAAAGTCATATCTACGCCTAGAATACTCCCCAAAGCAATACAAATGTCGCACTGGATACTTTTCAGCCAGCTGCCGCTGACAACTCGAGACCTAGAGTAGATATCGTTGCCGATACAACTCGGCAGAAAAACCAGCGAGCTTTCACACATGATAGATACAGATCTACAGCTCAGTCTCTTCTCAAACTTGCCACGTAGGTAGGATACTAAAATCTCTACTTGCAGGTCAAATTTCAGGAAGATCTGACGGCTAGATCTCCTCCCACAATTAACACAAATCCACAGAAACTAACACGCACTTCCAATCTCAGATTCAGGACAGAAGCTTCTTCGACTAAATGAACCGTCCACTTCCACTCCAACTTCCTGTGCTATCAATTCAGAAGGTAAACTCACTACACAGGAAATTTGAGCCGATTTGACCGTTCTGATCGTCCTCCATAAATCTGCAAACTCGCTGCTTCAGATTGACAACTTTCTGCACCCCGTCGCCTTCAAATCGCCATTGCGCTCAATCCGCACAACATCCGGTGGTGAAATTTGTGGTCAGAGCTTCAGCAGCTGACAGACTACAAGCCCATGAAATCTGGTCTCAATCTGACGGCTCAATCACTCAAACCCCTTAATCTTACAATCGGAAGAGAAACTCTTGTACTCTCATCACTCTATGAACTTCAAATCGCCATAACGTATGCCCTGGACCTCGAAATCGAGTGAAATTTGTGGTCAGATTGCCCCTCCCGTTGAGAGCTCTCCGCCCATGCCCTCTGATCTTCAAAATCCCTCGTCAAAGTGCCCCGAACCTCCCAGAGCGCACACTTAGGTAGAAGACAAGTTATCTTCACTTTTGGGTGGACCAATGGGAAGCTAAAGGACTCAACCTTGTCCTTTTCTGCCCCATGGAGACCCCTAGCAGATAATAGTGCATTCTAAGCTCATAAGAGCAATGTTTTAGATCCCATTACACCACAACTTCTACAATTATGTGCAAAACGCACTTATACGCGTAATTTACATACTAACTGGTCCCACAACATGACACCGTGACGAATAGGATTGGTTTTGAGGGGGAGAAGATCCAACTCCCAGTGAATTTGTCATCTCGGCTGGTGGTGGAGATGTGATCTAGAAGGGGACATATCGACTATCTGGGAAGATGGAAGTTCTGAGATAACTTAAAAGGAGCAAATTGACCTCCCTAAACTCCCTTAAACTAAAAGACCTACATGACTCGATGAGGGACGCCTCCTTCTCGAGACCCTCCGATATCCAGGGTCAGATCGAGACCAACAACCTAGTCAAATATTCGTGGTGGGCAAGAGAGACGCATGTAATTAAAGGTGAGCTGCAGGATAGCAAAAATTGGCACCGGATGCTGGAGAACAGCACTAAAAGGGGTTGGCTACTCGACTTTAGAATTTGGAAGGAGCTACTACGGACGAAGATGACGAACCTAAATCTGCTAAATACTAGATGGGGAATAAACGACTCGAGAGCGACATGAGAGACCCGGTGGAGAAAGATATGGCAAGCAGAGGCACGATGCGCACGAATTTGTGGTTATGGAGACTTCTCAACCATGGGTTCTTCATTAACCGCCGGGCTATGCAAATGAAGATCAGTGAAGAGAGATGCACGAAAGGATGCAGCGAGGTAGGAAAGGAAACTTTAAGACATCTGTTCTGGAAATGTCCGGTGGTGAAAAGCAGATGGGTAAGGTTTAGACTTCATGATCCAGACTGTGGTTACATTACGATGGAGGGAGCGGGCTGTTGGAGACGATTGACAAGGCTCTCGAACTAAGAAAACGAAATCCCTCTCTGCTGCATCTACTGGTGGAACACACTCAGACCGCGTGGGTGGAGAGAGCAGACAAGATCTTCAGAGATCCGGTCACCAAGATTCTGACGGAGGTTAACAATACGCTATGGACAGGGCTGAGAGAGAGGACGTAAGCAAAGAAAAGAAAGAAGCATGGACGTCCGCGATGAAAACACTAAGGACGGTGCAAAAGAACTGGCAGATCAACCCACTAAACAACTAAGGGTGGAACAACTTTTTGATACCCTGCAAAAAGATAGCCAAGTTCGGGCCTGGGGGAGAGGTACAATACCGATATTTGGAGACTCGGACAGACCAGTGATAAGAACCATGCTCCATATCAAGATAGAAAACTCCCAAACCTAGCCCTGTGCTCCTTCGATCACGACAGGATCAATAATCCGACTCGGACGAGCGATGGTATCTTTCAGAGGTGGGACCGGAGGATACAAGATCTTGCTCGCTTGGGCTCGGCTGCCATGCACCTGCACAGAGAAACAATCAAAAAACGCTATGCAAGCACGAGACAAGAGAGTGACTACTATCGATGTAGTGCGAGATCTCATCTATGAGAAGGGAGAGAGCTCAAACTCATCTCATGCACCGGTGGAGCTTTTAGCTCAAGAAAGAAAACAAACTTGATTTTCTGATGAACCAGTTTTCCTGGAGGAGTCACCAAGTACTCGCTCGAGTATTGTTTCGAGTGCACCAAGGGAGCCAAAAAAGAAGTTGGAGATGGCGGATTTCATCATTTCATCTTCTCAAGCGGTGTCGGAGTGTAATCCGTCTACCTAGGAAAGCGCCGGGCTTCTGGCTGTGGTTGTTCACTCAAGAGGTTGGCTTTCAGGTCACAATAGGGCTATAAACACTCACACAGATGTGTAAGATCTAGTAATATACCCAGAAGGCGAAATTCAGGTCTAGCTGGCAGTAATAGGATTCGGCGGTGAACTTTGACACTCACGGAGAGGAAAACTATGAAGGTTTAGACCTCTAAACTTCCCCTACATGCAAATGAGGTACTACTGAACTCACAGACGAAATTTCAGCCTGAGATCAAATTCTGACACGGAGATATGAACAGAAAAGTTTTGAGCAAGAAAACTACGGCAATTTCTGGTACCTAGCTGGCTATTTCAACCTATAACAGGAGTTTGGCTCGATCAATTTCAAAGTTTCTTACAGGATTTGCAGTCTACAGGGTGCTGAACATCCCTGTGAAGTTGGGACTCCTGAATGTACACAGAACTGTAGATCTCCTCCTCTGAAGTCGCTGCTCTAGATTAAGAGCTTTTCAGACCCCCTCAGCTTCAGCGGCCGCCCTGAATTACTCAGTTGCTCAATCGATATGAAACTTTTTGTGAAATCGTAGCCCTGCTGGCGGAGAACACAACCTCGAAGTTTTGAAGCAATTTCCTCAAATCTGCTGCGAGTGACACTGAAAACCCTAAATCCAACCAAAATGATTCAATTCTAGCACAATCAGAACTTCAATTGCTCATAACTCCGTCTTTATTGACTCAAATCGATCGAAATTTTCACTGGAAGTGCTTGGCATGACGAGACCTCTCTCCCTGTGCTCTCAATTTCGAAGATCCCCTACCAAATGCTCGAACTCTACTCTAGAGCTCTATTTCTAAATTTAGAGTTAAACTAAAGACAAAAACAGACCAATGGGAGTTCATAGCTCCACTTGGTTGTCCTTTAGTACCCTAAACCACGTGGCAACTTAGTTTTACTCATAGGCTACCACGTCAAGCTCCCTAGAGTGCCAACGTAAAACTTAAACTACTTAAAACGACACGCAGCCCCGAAAAATAACTTAAATCAGCTAGAAAGCGTGCATGGGCGACACGCAAATACAACCCATGAGCTTAAGCCCTATTAACATGGTAATCAACCTACTAAGACTCAAATTAGTGATAACACCGTATGCAAAGGTGTCAAACATATACATAAACGACTAGAAGTAATAAGAGCTAACTTCTAGAACTACTAAACCCAAGCGTCGGAGTAGAAATATAACATGTAGCCGCCAAGTAGTGCGACAGCGGGATATGATATGGTTGAAGATGTGGGTGCTCAAAAAGCCAACAACACTGTTGGACAACTGATCGCACTTAATCCTAGTTTACGAAGAGAACTCGAGGAGGACTGAGTTCTAAGAGAAGCAAAAAGAAGAAATCCAAGAGCAAGACCGAAATTTGTGGGAGTTGGTGTGGTGGATGTGCATGCTTCAGAGATATGCACTAGGGCTTCAAAGATTGAAGTTCAATTGAATGATTATTACGTCTCTGACGTATTGGTGGATGGAGGGTCGGCTGTAAATGTCATATCAGAGAGGTTAACGAAGAAGTTGAGGATGGAACCAACTCGCCCGGCTAGCATTGTCGTGGGGATGGCTAAGAAGCAAGGGGTAAGACCTCTTGGTGTGTTGGAGAAGGTGGTCGTGTCTGTGATGGGAGTTCAAACATTGATGTCCTTTCAAGTGTTAAAGGACTCTAGTTATGATTTGCTCCTAGGTAGGTCTTGGTTGAGAGCTGTGCGTACCACTGATAGGTGTCACAAGGGATACTTACGGATTGGACCTAGAGATCATAGAGGGATAGTATCTCTCTCGGGTGTTGGAGTTGTGACTTCTGACTCCGATATACCCACTAGTGACTACTGAGAATCTGATACGGAGGATGATCAGATTGTCTCAGAAGTAGATATCAGAGATTCTTACGATCAAGAATCCTCGTCTGAGGACGAAAGATTTGATCGAAATGAATCATTACATCAGCTTAGTGCTATTGACTTGTTGTCTCGACCAACAGTGGAGAAAGATCATGACAAAGAAGAGTTGAATGAGGCAGAGATTGTGAGAAGACTCTCTATCTTGAAGTTTGGTATCAATCACTCAAGAAGAGAAAAGTAGATTTTTAGATATATTTCGAAAATATATCCATGTGTTTGCTGTCAGTTACAAGGATTTGAAGGAGGTAACTCTAGAGACTCATCGAATCGAATTGGAAGAGAACGCAAGACCAGTTCGACAGAAACAGAGAAGAGTCAATCTTACAACGGCAATGATGATCAAGGAGGAGATAGACAAGTTGAAGGAGGCAAGTTTCATATACGAGGTGGAGAACTCTGAATGGATTTCATCCATTGTGATTGTCAAGAAGAAGAATGGTAAGCTGCGAGTGTGCATAGAATATAAGAAGTTGAATGCAGTTACCAAGAATGATTAATATCCTCTACCATTCATAGATGAGATTTTGGAGGAAGTTGCTGGTCATGAGTGGTATAGCTTTGGTGATGGTTATAGTGGGTATAACCAAATCAAGATAGCACATGAGTATCAACAATTGACTACTTTCACTACTCTTTGGAGAACATTTGCATTTCGAGTGATGCCATTCAGACTGTGTAATGCTCCGACCACGTTTCAAAGGTTCATGAACAAAGTGTTTGAACCATTCATAAGACAATTTTTTTGTGATTTTATTGATGATTTTTGCATGTACGGACGAAAGGAATATCACTTTGATCATGTGATCAAAGTTTTACAGCGGTTGGAGCAAGCCAATGCTTCTCTAAATCCAGAGAATTGCATCTTTGGCTGCGAAGAAGGTCTACTGTTGAGACACATCATTTCCAAGAACGTGATTGCGGTAGATCCTGAGAAGGTGAAGAAGATTGTGGATCTTCCATTTCTGATCAACTTGACAAAGTTGAGGCAGTTTCTTGACATGGTTGGATATTATCGTAGGTTTGTCTTGTCCTTCTCGAACAAAGCAATAGCTTTGACGATATACATGAAGAAGGGAGTTGATTTTGACTTGATAGTGCATGATCAAAAGGCAAAGGAAGCATTTGAAGAGTTTAAAAAGGCATAGATGACAGCTCCTATACTTGCTAAACCTGAGTGGAGTAAAGCATTTATTCTGTATACAGATGTCTCCATTGTACCAATCGGATGTACATTAAATCAATTAGACGGAGATGGACATGATCATCCTATAGCTTATGCTAGTAGGCAGATGGTTCCAACAGAGAAGAATTACTCCGTGATTGAGCGAGAAGGATTAGCTGTGAATTTTTGGATTGAAGAAATTTCGACACTACTTGTTAGGTGGGAAATTTTCCATAGTCACAGATCACAAGGCTTTAAAGTATATCTTTAATAAGCCTAATGCGGAAGGTCGTATTGCTCGTTGGAAGATCCTTATAACAGAATACGATTATGTGATTGAAGATAGACTAAGAAAAAAACATGCACATGCATATCTCTTGTCGATGGCTTATGATGATGAGGGAGAAGAACCGTTTGATGATTCATTTCCAGACAAACAAGTGATGACCATCACAAGCATTGAGGAGGTATAGAACGAGTACAAAGAAATATGGAGTTTCCTTGTAGATGGGTCTTTTCTAGAAGGTATACATACTCGACAACGTAATTCGTTGATCAAGAGATGCAAGTCTTACACCATGGTGGAAGGAATTTTATTTCATCAAGGAGCAGATGGATTACTAAGGAGAGCAGTTGGTCAGAAGGAAGCGTTCAGGCTAATGCACGAGTTTCACGCGGAACTGTTTGCGGAGGTCACTTTGCCGGTAAGATAACAGCCTTCAAGATTTTGGATGCGGATTATCATTGGAGAGAGATTTTCAAAGAGTGTTTAGACTATTGCAAAACATGTGACATATGCCAAGCATTTGCTCTGAAGTCTACTAGCACACCTCCGTTAAGATCAATTCTTGTGTTAGGACCATTTGAGAAGTGGGATATTGACTTTGTAGGTCCTCTTAATAAGACACCTCGGTAATAGATACATTGTAATCGTCACTGACTATTGTACCAAGTGGGTAGAGGCTAGACTTTTGAGGGAGACTAATGAAACGGAAGTCGGGAGATTCTTATGAGAGAGGATCATCACAAGATTTGGATGTCCATTAGAGTTAGTCTCATATAGAGGAGGAGAGTTTGTAGGGAGCATGACTACTGCTATGCTACAACATTTTTCTATCAAGCCACGAGTAACGACCTCATACAAACCAAATGCTAATGGTCTTGCGGAGAAGACCAATCTTACACTTTGTATGATGCTCGTCAAAGATGCTCGTGTTGAGACTGCGAAACATACTTGAGATAAGAGACTACATGTCATCTTATGATAGTATCGAACAATAACAAAGACTTCTACTGGGTACTCTCCATTTCGACTGGTTTATGGAGTGGAATCCAAGTTGCCGATCCAATTCAAATTGGATACTTTTCAAACTATTGAACGAAAGTTGAAGAGGTCAAGGGGAGAAGACGTGATCAGATCAAGAAGAGAGCAACTCATGGAGTTGGAAGACATCCGAGCGATAGCAATGATCCGAATGGAACGAGATCAAGCGTATCAAAAGAAGAGTTACGACAACTGATTGAGCAAGAGGGAGATAAAACCTTTTCAAGTCGGAGATTGGGTAATGTTATATGATGCGATCAGATTCAAGAGGGCTAGGAAGAAGTTTCTTTCGAGATATTTTGGTCCTTTTGTTGTAGATAAGGTGTGGAGCAACTTCACATATGACCTTCAGGAGCTGGGAGGAATGACATTCGATCGAGTAAATCATGACAAGTTGAAGTTGTTTCATCGACGAAAGTTCTCTCTTCACTTTGAGGACGGAGCGATAATTTAGTCCGGGGGTAAAATATAACGACCTATGTTACACATAGGAAGTTTGTCTATTAGTAAGGTGTTTAGTTATAGTTAAGTGTGGAGAATGTTTATTTGCTGCCCAAGTACTTTAAGGAGATATCAAGTTAGTCATGACTAGATAACATTAGTTATGGTTAAACTTAGTTGTACTTTTGAACAGAAATCAGATATTTGCTAAAGAGTGAGCACTACTATCTTGTCATCTTGTCTAAAAAGTAGAAGGGAGGTGGAAAATATCCCTTATCTCTTTTTTGACTTGATATTAGTGGTGGAATTAAAGTTGTGGACTTTGTGAGCATTAAAAACAAGAAGAGATTTCACATGTTTTCTTTTTAGTGGATCTTAGTGTAGAGGGGGTGGAAATTTGAGATTCCTTGAGAATATTTTAGAATCCTTCTAGAAGTTGTTGACTTTGAAAGAATACGCTCATGTGAAAAAGTAAGAAGCCAATGTGATTAATGTTTTTATCTTAAGTAATATCTTACTAAAATTAGATAAAAATAATTACGGTTGAGTTACCGGAGGATACCAAAGTAAAAACCTATAATGTATAAATAGAGGAGTAAAGAGAAGCTTATCATCATTGTTTTCACATCGTCGTAATGACAACTTGAGTAATATAAATAGTGTGTGATATTTTAGCATGTGAGAACTTGAGAGATGTCGTTAGAATGGAGAATTTTAGTTTATGAGTTTATGCAGAATTTTAGTTGATGAGTTTATGGGTGTATGAATGAGTGAACTTAGCATTTTTCTCTTCAAGTTCATGGTGTGCTTCCATCAAAGCCATCAGAGGTGACCCATGAGTGAGAGACAGGTCTGACATGTTACAGATTCATCGATGACGATCGTGGAGGTTGAGAGATCGATGAGGTAGTTGATCGATAGGACCGTGGAAGGTTTACAAAACGAAGAGCTTGGCTCATCGATCGCGAAGAACAATCCAATCTCAGGTCGTAGACGATGAAAACTTGATGTAAACGCTTTCCTACGAGTCAATTTCACTCAGAACTCACAAACCGCCTGATGAAACTTGGTATCGTCTTCAATTTCCTGAAGAACTCGTTGTTCTGATCTCGATGGATCCAAGGACAACAAGTTTGGACTCCGGAACGGTCCGAACGGTTCAACTCTCCTTCACATGTCACTGAAGCTCTCAAAATCTCCTCTCTACGTCTCAATTTCTTCTAGAACTCATCCCCCGATCCGTCTCTTCAAGAACCGTCTTAACCCACACGTAGCATGCACAGATCTGAACCCAATGACACCTTGCGCGCATGTATTGGACTTCCCAATTCTCCAAAACATCCATCGAGAAGTCGCAAAAACAAACTGATCCCTTAAGTTGCCCCCTTACGTCAGTCTCTGTACGTACAAGTTCTCTTCAATAATGAGGAATTATGCCCCTTGCGTCCTTAGTATAGCGCTTGGAGCTGCAAATACCCAATCAGCAAGTAAACTAAGGCCTAGCTTGATTTTCTCATCTTCTAAATCACGTAACTTCTCCACTAAGCGTCCAAATGAAGTAGACGAAGTGCCCATGGAAAGTTGACAACGAGCTCTACCCATCGATGTAATGAAAATGAAGATCCGAAGTTGTGCCAACAGTATGTAAGCTGGGGCCTAGCTTGTTTTACCCATCTTTCGAGTCTCGTAACTTCTCCACTATGCGTCCAAATGAAGTGAACAAAGTGCTTATGGAAAGCTGACAACGAGCTATACCCATCGATGTAATGAAAATGAAGATCTGAAGTTGTGCCAAAAGTCCATAAGCTGAGGCCTAGCTTGCTTTCTCATGAGTGTCTTTGGAGCGACAAACATCGAAGTCTGAATTTTAGGTAAGAGCCGGTCCACGACACGACAACGTGAGGTTTGAAGATGAGGTGGAAGCATCACAAAAGAGTCATTACTCTCACAACCATTGGGCAAGAGCACACCACAGAGACCTTAGTGAAGCTGAGAGATCTAGAGAAACATGTGATGGCATTGATTGATCACGACTTAGAGATCAATCTAATGTTTAAAGAGTTGTACAAGCGTGGGAGCTCGCTCATAGACACCAACCATGGATAGCTTATCTATGCTGTCAACAACAAAAGGAGAGAACTCTCTAGTGCTTGTCTCAACATCAAGGTAACTGTTAGTGACATCAATGATGTTCATAATTTCTTTATACAAGATATGTCAACGTATCTTATCATTCTATGACAACCTTACATTACTACCAGTCTCCCCGTGTTGTGGATCCAACTCCATTGACGCACCTCGTGGCTCAGAGACACGTACTACATCCAGAGTCACTACCATAGATGTCTCAGTCTGTGTCACACCAGTCATGAAGTCGAAGTCAACTCCTTCTCCTCCATAAGAGGTGAAAGTCTTTGTTAATATCAGATTGCTGAGCCATAGCCATATTGGCTATCCTCTGCTCCAACTGCTCAATCCGAGCAGCCATACCCGCATCTAATGTCATACGGACGGTGGACCGATTCGTCTCCTCTCTGGTGCTGGACCTCTATCTCTATTTCGACCTCCACGGCCTTCCTGAGCTCCTCCTCCTCCTCCATGATCAGCACTCCTTTGCCGTAGCTCGGGGTGGATATCAAAACAACGGTCACTATTGTGACCTGGTCGCTTGCAATGCTCACACTGTCTATGCATCACTTGAGACGTCTCATACGTCTCGTAACCATCTTTCTTTTGTGTACAGTTCTTTTGCTGATGAGGACCATCACACGTCCAACAAAGACTCGCTTGCTATTGACTAGAGAAAGACATCATGAGTTTCTGTCAAGTAGGTCCTCCAACACCTCTCTGTGATCGTGATTGTCTAGCACGATTTACCATCACCACCACGCTGTTGCGTAACCTGTGATCCTTGAGAAGAGATGATCGTTCCATGTGGTGTCTTCTTACTGAACCCAGCAGTCACCACCCTCTCTTCCATCATGTTGAGCTCAATCCGCTCAGCCAACCCAAAGAGAATCGTCAACGTCGGAGCGGTGTCTCTAAGAAGAGTCGCATCTCTAACTCTCTTACGCAGCTCTCGGTCTAGTATCTCATATCAGAACTGGACTACTTGTGTCTCCGTCACTCCTTGAGTAACGTCTTGATCAACTGCCTCATGCGAGTAAACGTCTCGTGTAGGCTCTCTCTAGTCTTTCGATAGAACTCTTGCAGACTCCTCAATTTGTCAGTTCACACGTCCTAATAGTTCTTCCTCAAACACTGGAAGAACTGAACCACAGGATAAATCTTGGTGGTATCCTTATACTGCCGTCTGCTCCACTACTAATGGACGCACTGCTGGTAGTAGGTACTCCGTCACTCGTGCATGTATCACTGCTATTGACATCCGAACTCGTAGATGCTAGGCTTCTCGAAACTGTACTAGTAGTGATAAAAACATAGTTGGGAGACCAATGCTATCTCCATAACTCAATCTCTATGTTGTAGTCTCGCTTGAACTGGTAATTGTCCATAGGCGGTCCTTCCAAGTGTTTGAACAAATCCTCCCACATCATGAAAGGTGTGGACAGCTATGGGTTCCTCATCTGCTACAGATCACACCAACTGTTGAACTCATGGATGAAGTCATCCAGCTCAATGATATCCACTATTGTCAGTGACTTGTTTTTTTATATGAGAATACACTAGGTATATGACTGTGGAGAGTACGTACAGCACTCTGCAACTCAGAACCAGCAACCATCCAATCTCTTTTTTATCCCAAAGTATACTATAAATCTATCCCGCTGCTTTATCTTCACGTTCTCTCGACGATTTCACTCTCACTCAATTAGAGATAGAACCGAGATAACAAACACGAGCAACATGTTCCAGCCATTACCGCAAGCACTCTTGGATCTACTGGTCATCATTCCAGTCTCACCACAAGAGAAATACCAGTACTCCTAACGAAAAAAAAACTAAGCGCAATGCATGCACACCAATCCAATCTAAACCTACTGGGCGCACAAACATGCATGCGAGTTAAAGAGGATCCAAACAAAAGCAATACTAACGACAACTCTCCATACTCATGATTAAGTATCTTGAAGCATTAGCAAAACCTCCAGGTCGACCTGTTCTTCAAAAGAATATAAAATATTACGTCTTTTGAGATAAGAATTTCTCAACTTTACCTCACTGTCACTCCTCAACCATAGCTCTGAATGAGATGAAACCAAGGCCAATAGGTAGCTTGCAGAATAAGCTCTTTATTAAGATATTACATGCAGAGAGATCGTCTTTGAGTTGACAATTATGTTTTTCCAAAGTTCGTTGTTTCTATAACATTCACAAAACTACACTGTCATTTTTTCGTAGCTCTCGGCTTTTGTGCTAGTCAACTGATAGCAAATTTTCCATCCTCAAAAACTTCATCTCTTCAGCTCTCCAACAAGGTATGGCATGCAAAATCCAAGTAGTATTGAGTTCACAACATGTCACCAAAGATAATGATATGTGACGGTATCAAAAACTCGGCCAGCGAAGTGTAATATGTCATAACTCTTTCCTTCTTGATGCTCTGAAGCTGAAATTAGACCTCCACCTTCCTCAATGTCTCCTTAACAACTCCAGGAAGTTTCAAATCCAAATTGAAGCTAAACTTTTCACAATCAACTCAGATGTGACATTCACTCAATCTTCCTCTCAACCTCTCATGATACGCTTTTGACAGAACTTTGTTGTCTAATTTCTCACAAACCACTCAACCAAAAGGTCTCAAACTTCTCGAGAAATTGAAGTGCCTCCTTCACTACCACTCTGTAATATTTCAGAACCATACCTTCAACCAACATCTCGAAATGACTCAAACCCTAACTGTCAATGACACAAAAAGATATGCGGACCTTTGTGCACAAAAATAGTGATATCCTTTAACCCAATAATCCAAATGGTCTGAAATTTTACATGCAAGTAGTTACTATACCCTCTCAAATCCTAGAAAGTTTCATAGCCCAAGTCGACTCCAATCTCTCAATATCACTCTCAATGTCCCTTGATAACAATCGCTCACTCTCATAACCTCCGATTTCAGCCGATCATAATTGTGTCATTCCAACTTGAAATCTAAAAGCCTATCAGCAAGTCCATCTCGAGAGCTTTCCAACAATAGTCAGCTCCTCTCCAACAAAACCAGAGAACTCTCAAAAAGTGCGAAAAACCTTAGGGGAATAAAATTGATCATGAATTTGATCCGTCATCTTCAATCGATCGAAACTCCGTCTTGCGAGCTCTGAGTTGATCAATCGTTGCGTCCACAAGCATCCTCGTCTTGCAAGCTTTCCAACCGTATCCCTAAATCCTTGAATGGCTCACGGAAAGTGCCTCTAACTCTCAAAAATTTGAAGTGAACTTGGTGGAAGATGATTGCTCAAACTTTTGATCAATAAAAAACAAGTTGACAAAAATTTTTGTCTTTACTCACCTGATCAAAACACAAGGAGTGAATTTTTATCATGAGTATCATTTGGGCACTCAAGGCTTTTATTAAATGCACTCTGAACACGTGCCGTTGACGACGTGTTAGTAATGAAGCACGTAGACACATTAACACGAAAGACAAACCATACTTAGTATAAGATCAGAATGACGACTCTAAAACGGTTGACAATAACGAAACTACAAACGAAACAGACGAGGCTATTATCTAATTGTAATAATCCTCTCTAAAATTCCTCACGATAAACTTTTGATGCATCACTTTTAATCGATTGTAATAACGTATCTCGACCCAAATGTTGAACGGAACTTTCGCTGAAAAGTTCAGATCCAATCAAAGATCCATATCACATTAGAGTGAGATGTAGACCGTAAGATCCCAAACAACACCGTAAGTGACTATCGGAAGAATGATAGGACTCGGAGTAGCTATTACCGCAATCATAAACGAATTCTCTCAATGAGTCATCATAAACACTTGAAAGTGATCACGCGGTAAACAATGGAGCTTAATGATGAACGAGTTCACAAGTGGAATATCTAAAGCACGAAAGGGCTCTCCGTTTATGCCTACCACTCTTACTACATTTATTCCATCGGACGATATCCATAACACTCACGATTAGATTTGGATACTCCACACTCGATGTCTCAAGCTATGCACACCTCTCTTTCATATACAACAAACTCCATATGGCGACAA
Source organism: Asterella californica (assembly GCA_036924285.1). Taxonomy (NCBI): domain Eukaryota; kingdom Viridiplantae; phylum Streptophyta; class Marchantiopsida; order Marchantiales; family Aytoniaceae; genus Asterella; species Asterella californica. The sequence continues at coordinate 3,594,697 of JAYKYS010000009.1, read as the reverse complement.
GAGTACTAATCTTTATCTCCACTCAGCGGAGAGTACACGGGTCGTCCACATGGAGCTTTATTTTTGTACATGATAAGGTCTCGATGGATCTACAACATCAAAACACGTGCGATAAATATATGTACACGTTTCACACCCTAGCCAATCCACAACACGACACTGTATCCGAGTATCATTGAGGCTCTTTCGAGATCTCATAGATCTTGTCCATGTCTCGCAAAACAATGTGACGACACTATGTGTATCTCCAACCACGTCCACGTCTGAATCGGTGTCCTTCGCTGATGAGATCGGTGCTACTGGATGCTATCTCACACCACTCCATGTGAACCCACTACTTACTGAATCTCCATCAAAATCTCCATGGACCTCCGTGATGACAACTCCTATGTCAATCGCGAACGCTAAGCTTTAACTAGAGCATCAAACTCTCGTCACCACATGTGACACCAACCTGCCTAACCCTGCTCCTACGAGCTCACGTATCCTTACTAGGACAGTCAAGATAAGGACAATCTGTACTTGTCATCATCACATGCAGTCTCTCATGGTCTGTTGATCGCAAGTCCAACCTCACCGTGAGAGAAACAGAGGTAGTCTAACTAGTTCGTAACTCCAACCTCACTACCGACAACACACTAGAATGAACTCACTCTAGAAATCAAACGTCAACACAAACAAACGCGACGCACACAATATGAAGTAGAATATGAAGAGATTCCAACCATAAGAAGTCCAAACGATAACCCTCCACACTCAAACATGCACAAAAGATAAACCATGCCTCACTCGAACGGACGTCTCCTCTTCGATGATCACATGCACAATATATGATCACCAACTGTCATAACATGTACCTAAGGTCACTAACTAGATGTCTACACCTCTAGTAGCTCCAAAGTCTCTACGTGGTAGCTCTACTAGCTCACCCAATACAACTACCACCAATTGCCTCCATATGCATCTCTACGGTATGCAAACGCTAACACAACAACAGCTTCCCTCTAGTACTATGTGGTCGCCCTACCACTCCTCTAAGAACGTGTGAAAATTTCTCTTACTACCTTAAACAAGTCTCTAAATATTGCACGTATCCTTAGAAGACATGAGCTATTGGTCTAGTGGTAAAGTCAAAGCTAAGAGCTAATAGTTAAGCACATTCTTCAGAAATAGTGTTGGGATGGGTGACCTAGTTTTACTCACTCTCACATCACTGAAATTTGGCTTAGATTAAGCACGCCACACCTCACCTCGTCTTCGTCTCCGCACTCTCGCACTCCACACTCACACCTCCACACTCATGTACCTATGCTCCTCGAAGCCTCGAAGTCTCTAACACGCGCTCCACACCGCAACACTATCGCTCACTCTCCGCTCTACTCCATTTGGAGTAGAGTAGAAACTCAAACCAAACGTGCACATGAAGAAAATACACTCCAAAACAGTAACTTCGGATCACTCCACAAAGTCAAAATCTGCCAAGTGTGCACACACAGACGGGTTTACGTCAAATTTTTGACAACCCGTGACCTTCTTTTCCTTGTAACTCATTTGATCCTTCACCAAATCGGATGATTTTTGGTGCGTTGGAATCGTCTTCTCAACGCGGACTTACTACAATCTTGACATCAGAAATTGCTCAATGCCAACTCGACGTCCATCAAAACACATCTGCCGATCTCAAATTGATCCCAAAACTCTATCACGGAAAATTCCAGCAACGTGTCCGCACTATCTCACCACAGATTCGACCAAGAATAGGTCCAAACACTACTAATCTGCACATCAATCAAACACACGACCAAAAAGAATCACTACGTGCACGCGTGCACCCGCAAATCAAAGATATCAACTATCTATACACTCCGGAGATACCATCGGCACAAATCCGCGATCAAAGCCTACAAGTCCTACCTACGAAGTATACCCTAGTGGTGCTAGTCCAAGAAACCATCTTAACGGCACTAACGGCCTTATCAGGACTAACCACTACGCACTCGATCAACCTAGCCAAGGTGCTAAATTGACGTGACATACCTCCCGAGTCTGATGTTACTAGCATGTGATGGAATAAACTGTAATGTGTGATTTTAGTTGCTTCTGTTGGACGTCCACAATAGTTTTGAACATCGCGTTTATATTCTGTCGTTGGTCAGCTCATTTGTGAAATCCATTGTGACCCACCGATATTTCCATATCTGTTCGAACTCGACTGGTGAGTAACTGGTCCACTAAACTCATGTTGTTCAAGAGCGAGCTCATCGAATGGCACAGCACTCTCAAGGCTTGAACCCATTATTTCTCGCAAATTTGAGGGTGGAGCATACACCTTGTCATTTGAAGCTAGAACAAAAGCAGAAGTCGGATTAATCAGCAATCGCTGGCTATCTTCGATGAGGACATGCACGTGCTACCTACACTCCTGGTGGTGAGCTTCATCATCAGCCGCGTTGAACAACTCCATTATTCTTATGTGAAGAGCCAGCACATAAGGGTGATGGTCTTTCATCCTTATGTGATGGCTCTTCACATAAGGGTGAAAGGCTTGGGAGTCGACACTAGAAGCGGATGTAGACTTCCAAGCAGACTTTCTTCAGCCATGTAACCATCCTCTCAAGAGTTCTCCTTGTACATGGCAACCATGGCAGGTCGTGCATTTAATATGAGGCAAAACAATTGGAAGCTGCATAGCAGAGAGTGAATACCGGTCTAGCCAGCATGTCTAGTCTAGCGATGAAGATGTCCAAGCTCCAAGCTTATCTCATATCAAAGGGAGTAGAAGCTAATGCTTCCCAGATAAAAAACAAATGGGAAGGTGTGCTAGGTGCATATATAAAGATTCGTGATCAAAATAGGACCTCATGTAATACCTTACACTTCTATTGATATGAATGAGCGGAAAGTGAGGAAGCTACCTGTGAACTTCAACATGGAGTTCTACTCTCTTATAGACTGTTGGTTAGGATCTAGACCAATAGTCTATAAGGGAGTCCATCCCCTTGCATGACGGAGACTATCTCTCCAAGTTCAAGACCAGATCCTGATGAGAAACTGCTGCCAGTTGCACAACTTGAATCTGAAATATGGAATTCGAGCTTTCTCTTGGACGCTGGAGCATTCGGTCGACACAACTCAAGGAAGAGGAAGAGAGATTCTACTAAGGCTGATTCTATGCTAAATCAGACGTTTGACACCTTTGGAAACAACATAATAGATGTTGAGAATCGAAAGCTGGAGAGCAAGAAGTTAGAAGCAACAGACTTGAGATCTAATCAGCTAGTTCAGGTTTTGCGCAAGATGGCTGTGGCTCTTACTGACATTGGCTCGGCTCTATGTACTCAACATCCTAATGTTTAGGTGTATATAGTTCTATGTATGCTAGGAGGTAGTCTCGTATGTAGTCAATACCAACCTCTCTGTTGTTCTCATAAAATATTGTATTGCATGAGTTTTGTAAATGTGCATATTGTGTACACTAGTCAATTTTGGATATATCATGTTCTGAATATTTTCCAGTAGTTGGTTCAGCTTATAATATGCATTTTTTCGTAAATGCCCAAGCTCTATGAGTGATAGTTGTGATCATGTTTATTGTGCATGACATTCAATGTTCTTTCTTTTATGGATTGTCTTGTACTATATGTTGTTATGTTTGGATGTGTGGTTACTACTAATGCGCATATATTCAAGAGATCATAGAGCTTGTCATCACTATAGTGGTGGCTGCAGTTCATATAACAAGCTATGTTTATAGAAGTGGTCCATATGCTATCCTCTCATGTTCGAAAACATGACACGCAATATCGATTTTGCCATCCTTGTTGAAGTTTGAGTGGGAGTAACCTTCCTTCGTCTTGCCTGGTATGACTCATTTTCACGTAGGAGAAAGGTTTGGAATAGAAGAAAGTACTTCACAAGAGATTTTTGTTGAGGTAGTCCTTGCAGTGAATAGAGTGATGGGTCCATTGTACGTCCGGTGGCTTATAGGAGCGATGCTGGAACGAGTGTCCAATGAGTTTCAGCAGAAATGTGATCTTCCCAACTGCCATGGGACGACTGATGGCTCGCACATAAGATAACGGCTCCTCCAGCAAGAGATCAATCTCATGAGTTTTACAATAGAAAAGCATATCATTCGTTGGTTTTGCAAGTTGTTTGTGACATTGATGACATGTTCTTCTATGTAAGTTGCGGACAAGCAGGATCTAATCATCATGCACGAGTCTTCAGAACCTCCTCGTTGTGCACGCTCTCGGAGTGTGATCCGTCTACCTAGGAAAGCGCCGGGCTTCTGGCTGTGGTTGTTTACTCAAGAGGTTGGCTTTCAGGTCACAACAGGAGCTATAAACACTCACACAGGAGTGTAGGATCCTCTGATATGCTCAAAAAGCGAAATTTAGGTCTCACTGGTAGTAATAGGCTTAAGCGGTGAACTTTGACACTCAAAGAGAAGAAAACTATGAAGGTTTAGACTTCTAAACTTCCCCTACATGTAAATGAGGCACTACTGAACACACACACGAAGTTTCAGCCTGAGATTGAATTCTAGCACCAAGATGTTGACAGAAAAGTTCTGAATAAGAGAATTATGGCAATTTCTGGTACCTAGATAGCTATTCAGACATAGAACAGAGAATTGGCTCGATGAATTTCAAATCTTCTCACAGTATTTGAAGTCTACAGGATGCTGAACATCCCTGTGAAGTTGGGACTCCTGATTGTTTATAGAACTCCAGATCTCCTTCTCTAAAGTCGCTGTTCTAGATTAAGAGCTTTTCAGACCCCCTCTACTTCAGCCTGCCACCCTGAATTACTCAGTTACTCAAATGATTCGAAACTGTTTGGACAGTCGTAGCCCTCCTGACAGTGAACGCAACCACGAAGTTTTGAAGTGATTTCCTCAATTCTGCTGCAATTGGCACCGAAAACCCCAAAATCAACAAAAGTGACACAATTTTGGCACAATCCGAACTTCAATTGGGCATAACTCCTTGTTTATTGATCCTTCATTGACAGTGCTTGGCACGACGAGCTCTCTCTTCCTGTGTTCTCAGATTTCGAAGATACCTCACCAATTGCTCGAACTCTCCTCTAGAGCTCTATTTCTAAACTTAGAGTTTTACAAAAGACAAAAATGGACCAATGGGAGTTCATAGCTCCACTTGACTGTCCTTTTGTGCCTTAAACTACCTGGTAACTTTTCTACACTCATAAGCTACCACGTCAAGCCCCCTAGAGTGCCAGCGTAATACTTAAACTACCTAAAACGACACGTAGCCCCGAAAAATAACTTAAATCAGCTAGAAAGCGTGCATGGGCGACAAGTAAGTACAACCCATGAGCTCAAACCCCTATCAGCATGGAAACCCTAAGTTATGTACATTGAATGTCATAGACAAGTAAGAAGTCACTTGCACAAGCGCACAAATGCTTGAACAAGATAACTAACATACTATCAGCCTACTAAGACTCAAAATAGTATTAACACCGTATGCAAAGGTGTCAAACATATATATAAAGGACTAGAAGTAATATGAGCTAACTTCTAGAACTATCAAACCTAAGCGTCGGAGTAGAAGTCAAGCATGTAGCCGCCAAATGGCGCGACATCCACCCCCTCTGAACCTGCACATCCTCCGGTATGTGCCAGATCCAGATCAAGACTCTTCAACATCAGCTTCAAATTCATCTTCAACCTCCATTGAGTCTTCAGCTTCATCCTCAGTAAGCTCTGCAATGTTATGGTCGTCCCCTCTCCTTCTAAAGAGCTTGATTCTCTTCCCTGCGACTGGTATCTTGAGCACTGCACCATCATAAGCTATTCTACGGATCCTCCTGAAATCTGCATCAGACCAGCCTTCTTGCCTTTCTAATGAACTCAAATAGCGCCCAAGATCCAACCACTCGCCATCATACATAGTTTCCTCAAAAAACTCCAACGAGGCTGCAAAACAGCTTCTATCCCTTCTAGCAAGAGCACTAGAATAGAACTCTGTTCCCACATCCTCCTGATCATCTATCATTTCTTTCTCATCGTAATACCTAGCCCTTGATAACATATCTGCCACAGGATTGTCCTTCGCTGCAATATGTCTAAACTCTGGGTTCAAGGACTTGATATATGCTAATCCACCTCAACATAGCAATATCTGGAGTTGTACAGCTAGTGATCATTCCCAAGAGAGGTAAACAATCTGTCTCCACAACCACATGTGCTCCTATCAAGTATTCCTTATCACTCTTCATCGCAGTAACTACTCCCCATAGCTCTCTCTTGACCTGAGGGTAGTCTCTCTGTCTTGAACTTAACACCTTAGCACCAAAACGCACCACATATCTATTTCCATCCTCATCGTCTTGCCCTACAGCCCATCCAATGCCAATAGGACTAGTATCAACAGTAAGGATAACAGATCTGCCCAACTCATATGTTACCTTCCGTAGAGTTGGTGGTGAAGCCAAAAGATCCTTCAACTTCCTCATAGACTCGCTTTGCTCCTCTTGCCACTGAAATCTTTGCCCCTTCCTCACCAGCTTGTACAATGAATCTGCTACATGTGCAAAGTGTGGAATCCATATATGATAAAACACACATGCACCTAGAAGCCTTCTCACCTCAGTAACCGATCCACATGTCTCCTTCATCCTTCGGATGGCATCAACCTTGTTTGGACAATGTTTCCGACCATAAGATCCACATAAGTGCCCCACAATCAACACCTCCTGTTCTCCAAATACAGACTTTGCTCCTGATAAGATCAAATGAACCTCCTCCAGTCGACTCAATATCTTATCACAATCAGCTATGTGATCTGCAACAAACTTACGGCACCCCCTCTGATCCATTACCTCATTCTTCTCTTGCTCAACACATCCTTTGATCGGCACATCCATCATCAAGGAATGGCATAGTTTTTTCAGGAATGAAGTCCCTCAAAACTTTGTTCATACCATTCATCATATGTGCTACGGAATTGGTAGCACCTTGCGGCAAGGTGCACATCCTTAGTAACCCCAAAGGTGTCCTCATTGTAGTCAAGTCTCTACTCTCAGAGGATAACTGAAACTGATCATAACCTGAATATAAGTCTCCCATGGAATAGATAGCACGACCAGCAAAAGCCTCTGCAAACTCGTCTACAATAGGTCCTATACCCATATTCCTGATAGTCACCTTGTTAACTGGCTGCATATCTTGGATAAATCTCAAAGCTCCACTCTTCTTCGGAACAGTAAACCATCTGCTAGAATAGGGAGCTATAGACGGTTCCAAGATACCCATCCTAATCCTCTCATTGAGCAAGTCTATCAGCTTTGGCAGATGAGCTCTAGGCACAGGGATAGGACGTAGATTCCAAGGCACATGCGATATAGTAAAGATTACCATAGGTGCAACTACACTTGGATCTTCACATCCTACTTCATGTGATTCAAACGCAAACGCCTTACCATGCCTAGATAGCATCTCCCTGAAGCTCTTCTTCTCTTGCTCGGTAAGAAATCCATCACCTCCAATCTTCAGCTCCTTCAGTGTTGTTTCTGTAAACTGGTGCCCAATTCTTCTCGGTCCTCTAAGCGTCGGTTCTCGTGCAGCTTGCTCCATCTTCTGATTGTAATCGAGTGGTAAAGGCAAAGCCACTGGTTTGACTTTCTTTGCCACTGACTTGTACTTGGTCTCCACATACACCTCTTGTCGATCTATAAACTTATCAATTACATCATAAAGCTCCTTGGAGCTCACTCTCACCACTCTATCTATATCATCTATAGAACTTTCTACTATAGATTTCAACTCCCCTATAGTATCTACCAAATACTGCTCTTCAAACACTCCAGATATGTATTCATCTCCTGCTAACTCTCCACTGTCCCACAAAGACTGCTGTACATACTTCACATGTTGCCTCTCAAACCTCTTCAGATTCTCAACCTTCCTATAACAAACTGATCCACATGACGTCAATCCTAAGAAGCTAGAGGATAAAGCTTCATGTTCTACTGGATCAGGCGAGAATCCTAGCTCTACTGTACCGTTGAAGTCTCGCTCTTCAATGGTACTCTGCCAAAACCTCTAGACTCTCTAAACTCCTGAGTAATCTTAGGTAGTGGACGGTCTCTCAAGCTATCACGATTCCTCTCATGTTCTGCAGCAACGGTCAAAAACTGAACAGCTCTTCTGCCATCTCTACTACGTATCCTAGCATAAGCTGAACCATCATCCATAACTCGTGTCTCCCTTCTAAGAGCAGTAATGTAAGGCTGCCCTAGAATGATAGGATAGGTTGACATGTCTTGTACAAAGAAATTCTGAACATCACTGATGTCACCCACAGTTACCTTGATGTTGGGGCAAGCACCATAGAGTTCTCCCCGCTGGTTGTTGGCAGCACGGATAAGCCATCCATGGTCGGTGTCTATGGGCCACCTCCCACGCTTGTACAGCTCCTTAGACATCAGATTAATCTCTGAGCCGTGATCAATCAATGCCACCACTGGTTCCTCCAGATCTCCCAGCTTCACTAAGGTCTCTGTGGTTGCTCTCGCCCAATGGTTGTGAGAATAATGGCTCTTCTGCGATGCTTCCACCTCATCTTCAAACCTCACGTGCTGATCTGATCTTCCCTCTGATACTTGAGAGCAGTAACCAGCAATCTCATCCTCCTCATCCTCCGACAGTTTGGTCCCTAGAGCGTTAAGCGTAGCTGCTTCACCCAAAATCTGACGTTTCCTCTTGATGATATCTATGATAACCTCATGGAACTCACGCTTTGCAATCCCAAGAATCTCACCCAAGGTAAACTCAACCTTCCCATTCAAGATACGATTCTCTAACACCTGCTTCAAGTCTGTAGCAATCTCAATGTCAGACTGAAGTTTGTATGCAGGCATCTTACCCTTCTCCTTGCTTCTCTCCTTCTCCTTTGGTGTTGTAGGTGGTAGATCCTCCATAGTCTCCTCCCGAGTAGGTGTTGTCTCCTGCCTTGTCTCTGGTCTAGCCCTTTCACTCCTTGTAGCAGGTCGTTTGGCTGTAGAAGCCTCGCCTGCATCCTCTCTCCTGCGTTTTTCTTCTAGTACAGCTTCATGCTGACTTCTTGCAACATAAGCATGCACTGACATAGTATCCACAGGATCATTCCATCCTGTAGCTTCTCGAATTGAGTTGCCAACCCTTCGTAGCACATCCTTGTCTAGCTCTGTTCTAGCTACGGACCGCACTACATCAGACCACAACCCAGTAGTCCCTTTCTCTCTTTCCATCTCCACTTTCACTCCACAGGTAGCAGCATTCACAAGAGAAACAGCATGTGATGTTGATATCTCATTCACAAGCCTCTTCATACCACCCTTGCCAAAGTTGGTTCCCAACATCATCCCAGTCTCTCTCAGATGGATCTTACCATCTTTGAAGAAGATCAGATCCTTCCTCAATGCATCTGAAAACTCTCCACAATCTCTCCTTACATGGTCTAGGCTATCACACCATATACAACGATGAACAAAGCCTTCTCTCATCTGAGGTCTCTGCATAGCAGGCTGTACATTCTGCTCCTTCTCTTCTAACCTAGTGAGCTTAAGCTTAAGCTCCTTCATACCCTGAATCAACTCATCAAGCGGTGAGTCTTCCTCTCTAGCAATTACCAAAGCGGGCTTAGTAGGCAACTGCTTGACAGGAATTATCAGAGGTGCTGCTTCACTTACCACCACCTTGTCCCTTCTTCTCTGTCTCTTGGTCAGCAAAGAAACAGCCTCTTCGACCTCCTTCCAATCAGTCTTCAATCCTCTCTCCTCACTCTTGTCTTCCAGCAACAGCTCAAGCTTCTCCTGAATAGTCACGTCCGCTGCTTGTAGGAAAAGCTCGGTCTTCTCAACCTCTAGTGTAAGCTTCTCTGTCCTAGAAAGCTGAGCATATTGACGATCAAACTCCCTTAACAACTCATTTACAGACAAGCCTTTGTTAGGCTTAACCACCCACTCCAAGAACGTTCTCTTGGTCACCCTCTCTGAATCTTCAGTGTAGTACTCCTCCTTCAAAGCTCGCATAAAGCTCTCCCAACTCTGTCCTTGCTGCTGCTTGAGCTCCTTCACACGCTGTCGTATTGTACATAAGTCTATACAGTGAAAAGTATTGCAGAGAGACTTTTTTCTATATTGTGTAAAGGAAGCTGCCCTGCAGCTTAACAAGCTAGGCAGGAGCTAAGCTGGGGCTATGCTTGACAAGCTGCCCCCAAGCTTGGGTTAGAATATCACCCCTAAAGGAGTCGAGAGACACCAGAAAGCAAAGCTCGACGAGGAGAGCGACCTCATGCTTCTAGTTTTGACAGAAAGTGTTTTAAGCAATAGTTTGTACGAGTTTTAGGCTGTGAAATATGTGAAAGAGGGAAATCTGTCGATTCTGGTTCATGACTCGAACTCAGAATCTGATAGCATGGGTGTGTAGGTGTTCATGAATACTATAGTTTTGACTCCTTGTTCATTAAAAATGGAGTTGTATAGAGAAGTTAGCGTAGGAAAAGCTAGTAAAGACTTTACAGGAAAATTTCTTCAGGAAAACATGTGTACAAAAGTTTTTATCTTCTTGAACGGAACCAAAGGCCATCCCAGTGATAGGGCGCGTGCCTAGGAGGGAAGTGGTCTCAGGATCAATCCCCCCTGGCCTCTGGTTCCTATTCCGGCATGTTGGCCTCCTGGAAGGGAGTCTATGTTGGATATGCAGCTACGTCCTGCATATCTAGGGGCGGGAGACCGGTATCTCCCTTAATCGTGGGCTTCCTGGCCTAAGCCTCCGCATGCCATCCTGAATATACTATGGGAGATACCTGGTGCGCATATGGGAGGGTTGTAAGCCCTGTGGGGCAGCCTCATAAGTGTTGGGGCTTCTGCCTACATTGGATGGCTTGTAGTATATTCAGGGTGGCATCAAGATGGCATCGAGGGCACGGGAAACTTTTGCTGATTATTATGTACGCATAAGGACAGCAGAGGAACAACTTTAGATGGGGCCTTAAAATTAAAGCGAAAGATTACAGTGGAAGCGGAAAACTACAGCGGAAGCGGAAGATTACCGCGGAAGCTTGAAGCGGAATATTACAGCGGAAGCGGAAAACTACAGCGGAAGCGGAAGAGTACCGCGGAAGCTTGAAGCGGAAGATTACAATGGAAGCGGAAAACTACAGCGGAAGCGGAAGAGTATCGCGGAAGCTTGAAGCGGAATATTACAGTAGAAGCGGAAAACTACAGCGGAAGCGGAAGATTACCGCAGAAGCGGAAAGCGGAAGATTACAGTGGAAGCGGAAGATTACCGCGGAAGCTTGAAGCGGAATATTACAGCGGAAGCGGAAAACTACAATGGAAGCGAAAGGTTACAACAAAAGCTTGAAGCGGAAGATTACAGCGGAGGCGGAAGGAGGAGAATTAGAGTTTAAGAGGGGGGCAGCTTAGCTAAGGCCCTGCTTCTGATAAGTGACTACGCTGATAAGGACAGCAGGGGGGCAGCTTAAGCTGGGGGCCTTATCTTTTAGGTAAAATATCTGCGGCGACTTGGGATCGGGGGGGACAGTTTTGCAAAGGAATGTTTTCTGAGAGAGCTGAAGCGGAACACGCAGGGAAAGCTAAGAAGCTGGGGAAAGATCAAATTGGGGACAGATTGAATTGGAAGAGCATCGTAAGAGAGAGAGGCAGGAGTTTTAGGCTTAGACGTTGTTTAAATAAACTATTCTGAGGAGAAATTACTCTCAGGAGACAGTTCTATTGAGAGATCGTTTGGAAATCTACAGGGGACTTTTGATCGACGTTGGATCAGATTTCTGAGAGTTTCAGTAGGGGCAAGGAGAGGAATAAGATTCAGGGGTCCGAATTTCTCTATTAGGTTCAGATTGAGACGTACTGGGTAGACTTTTGGCTTGACGGGTGAAGACAGGTGCGCAGGAGAGGAAGAGAGAGATTTTCTGTACAGTTGGAGAAATTGGTGGTGCAGACGACACTGTAATAAATTTAATTGAATCTTGAGATACCTATGTGTGTACCCAGGGTGTGTTTGAGTGCTTGTTTTTGTAATTGGTGAGCACAAGGAGCAGTGTTTTGAGATCACATCGTCAGCAGCAACCTATTTTCTTTTCTGGTCATTTTTCTCTGATCGATCACAGTCAGGAGGTCCGCCCTCCCCAAGAAAGACTCTCAACTCGACAACGCCCACGAATCTCAGGGACAACAGCAAGTTCAAAGTTCTCCACCATCTCCTTGTCAGGTACCTTGTTCACCTCCATCTCCCTAGCATAGTATCGCACGTACTTGGAAATATCTGTCCCCTTGAACTGGTCCATCTGATGCACCACAGATTGCAACGCCTTGGTTGCTAATACCTCCTTCCTCTCTGTGCTCTGCTGCTGCTGCATGAACATGGAAAAAGCCTGGAACATCTTCATCGTAGCAGCATCAAACCGAATAGGTTGTTGAGCAGCCGCAGCACCTCCACTTGATGATCCTTGGTTGGCCATGATTATCTGATCCTGTAACACTCTTAAGAAAACTCCCACCCTAGGTGTTTCACGTCGAGTTCACCAAAAGAGAGTATGTGGGAGTGTGATCCGTCTACCTAGGAAAGCGCCGGGCTTCTGGCTGTGGTTGTTTACTCAAGAGGTTGGCTTTCAGGTCACAACAGGAGCTATAAACACTCACACAGGAGTGTAGGATCCTCTGATATGCTCAAAAAGCGAAATTTAGGTCTCACTGGTAGTAATAGGCTTAAGCGGTGAACTTTGACACTCAAAGAGAAGAAAACTATGAAGGTTTAGACTTCTAAACTTCCCCTACATGTAAATGAGGCACTACTGAACACACACACGAAGTTTCAGCCTGAGATTGAATTCTAGCACCAAGATGTTGACAGAAAAGTTCTGAATAAGAGAATTATGGCAATTTCTGGTACCTAGATAGCTATTCAGACATAGAACAGAGAATTGGCTCGATGAATTTCAAATCTTCTCACAGTATTTGAAGTCTACAGGATGCTGAACATCCCTGTGAAGTTGGGACTCCTGATTGTTTATAGAACTCCAGATCTCCTTCTCTAAAGTCGCTGTTCTAGATTAAGAGCTTTTCAGACCCCCTCTACTTCAGCCTGCCACCCTGAATTACTCAGTTACTCAAATGATTCGAAACTGTTTGGACAGTCGTAGCCCTCCTGACAGTGAACGCAACCACGAAGTTTTGAAGTGATTTCCTCAATTCTGCTGCAATTGGCACCGAAAACCCCAAAATCAACAAAAGTGACACAATTTTGGCACAATCCGAACTTCAATTGGGCATAACTCCTTGTTTATTGATCCTTCATTGACAGTGCTTGGCACGACGAGCTCTCTCTTCCTGTGTTCTCAGATTTCGAAGATACCTCACCAATTGCTCGAACTCTCCTCTAGAGCTCTATTTCTAAACTTAGAGTTTTACAAAAGACAAAAATGGACCAATGGGAGTTCATAGCTCCACTTGACTGTCCTTTTGTGCCTTAAACTACCTGGTAACTTTTCTACACTCATAAGCTACCACGTCAAGCCCCCTAGAGTGCCAGCGTAATACTTAAACTACCTAAAACGACACGTAGCCCCGAAAAATAACTTAAATCAGCTAGAAAGCGTGCATGGGCGACAAGTAAGTACAACCCATGAGCTCAAACCCCTATCAGCATGGAAACCCTAAGTTATGTACATTGAATGTCATAGACAAGTAAGAAGTCACTTGCACAAGCGCACAAATGCTTGAACAAGATAACTAACATACTATCAGCCTACTAAGACTCAAAATAGTATTAACACCGTATGCAAAGGTGTCAAACATATATATAAAGGACTAGAAGTAATATGAGCTAACTTCTAGAACTATCAAACCTAAGCGTCGGAGTAGAAGTCAAGCATGTAGCCGCCAAATGGCGCGACATCCACCCCCTCTGAACCTGCACATCCTCCGGTATGTGCCAGATCCAGATCAAGACTCTTCAACATCAGCTTCAAATTCATCTTCAACCTCCATTGAGTCTTCAGCTTCATCCTCAGTAAGCTCTGCAATGTTATGGTCGTCCCCTCTCCTTCTAAAGAGCTTGATTCTCTTCCCTGCGACTGGTATCTTGAGCACTGCACCATCTAACTCTCTCAAAGAGTATGTGGCATTATCATAAACTTCTAACACCACATAAGGTCCGAACCATCTCTTGGAAAACTTTCTGATAGCGCTATGCTGATTATCAAGACTACTATCATAGACTAACACCCAATCACCTTCCTTAACTGGTTTGGGTCGTAATCTATGCGTTCTATCAAACCTGCCTTTGTTTCTCTCTCTAGCAGTCTTTAACCTTTCCACAGCTTTGGCAACATCTTCAGGTCTTCGTTCTAACTGCTGGATCCTTAGCGCAAGAAGATCCTCCGTACTTCTACCATCTTTCCATGACAAAACATTCCAAGTAGGCACAACCTCCTCAATCGGCATCACAGGTTTCTGTCCTAGTATCAATTCTGCTGGCATGTAACCTGTAACGGTACTATGAGTTGTACGGTCTGCCCATAAAGCAAACGGTAGCAGTCTAGGCCATTCACGGATCTTACCCTTGCAAGCTTTTACCAAAGCTTTGATGATTGGCGGATGACATCTTTCGCTCTTGCCATTCCCTTCAGGATTGTAAGCAGTGGTTAACGCCAACTTGATTTCCAATCGCTTGAAGAACTCAACTGCTTCTTGTGCATCCAGCTCACCCCTATCTGCAGTGATCTTTCCCACACACCCATATCTACAAATAACATCTTCAAGTAGAAAGCGGCAGACACTAGCAGTGGTCTTCGTCCTCAGAGCACGGCCTTCGACTTGGTTAGATAGATCTTCCCTAGCCAAGACTAGATACCTCATTTGTCCAAGTCCAAATGGCATAGTTACCAGATCAACTTCCCATTTATAATGAATGGCTAAAGGATAAGTAGGATGTAATCCATCACGATGACGTACGTTGGAATACATCTGGCAAGGTATACAAGATGAAACAAACTGAACTACATCCTTATACATACCCTTCCACCAATACTTTTCCTTCATCTTGGCAAATGTAGCCCAAACTCCTCTATGACCGGCCCATAAACTCTCATGGAACTCCTTGATCAGCTTCTGCTGCAATTCCAAGTCACATACCACCCGCTGCGGTATACCTCCTTGTAGCTTAGGGCGTTTCCATAGATGTCCTCCATGTAAAAAGTAACCATAAGCTATTCTACGGATCCTCCTGAAATCTGCATCAGACCAGCCTTCTTGCCTTTCCAATGAACTCAAATAGCGCCCAAGATCCAACCACTCGCCATCATACATAGTTTCCTCAAAAAACTCCAACGAGGCTGCAAAACAGCTTCTATCCCTTCTAGCAAGAGCACTAGAATAGAACTCTGTTCCCACATCCTCCTGATCATCTATCAACATTCTCAACGTCAAAATCACTAGTAGCATGCAGTGGGCTGCCGAGGTTGTTAAGGCAGCATGCATTATACATAACTTTTTAGTTTCAAATAGTGTGTTAGCTCATTTCTTTACTCCGGACGTTTCATATGTCTCTATATCATATGAGGTAAATATACCTAGAGTTCGAGACAGAAGAGATGATGTGCGAGAAGCACTAGCATAGTTCTTGGTTGACAATTAAATAGTCAACATAAGTAGTGACTTTTGTATTCCAAGGAGTAAATTTTGAGTTATTGTTGACTAGTTGAAACACTCTCGTTGATTTCACTGTTTTCTAAATGATATCTTCGAGAATGTAAGAAAGACCAGTCTACAACTCTCTCTTCTTCCTCGTCCTTTTCTCTCCGTTGGTTCGATCTAGTGTCTCAAAGAGGAGTAAAGAGAGAGAAGTATGCTCTCATTCGTTCTCGACTCTCTCTATTTGTCTCTTTGTCTGTCTTATGCTATACTCTACATCTGTTCGAAAAGATTCGATGTTCGACCACTGATCACTACCGTATTTTAGGTGTGGTGGTATAGTACAACAACTACGTGAAACATTTTGTCTTTTTATGTACATTTCTGCAAAGGAATGATAACTCCTCTCAGCATAAAGGATTGTAAGGCTTCTTCACAATGAGGAAGAAAACGTTCAATGATCACGCATTCTTGTTTAAGATAACTCAAGACACGAGGAACAGTTATCTACTACACTTAGCAATCCCTCGATAGTTATCAGAATCTTTCGGTTCTCCTTTTCCTCAAGAGGTTTATGATACCCTCACCCTCCACCTTCTTGGTAGCCACAAGAATAGAACAAAGTCGTCTAAGATAGTATAAGGAGTCTCTATCAAACTTTAAGAGCTCATTCATTCAACCAGCCTTCAAGCTTATTCTGTCAGAAGTTAGGCTCTCTGAGTCAAGTCAAGACCTCATAGAAGTCGATTTTGGAAGAAGTGAGCATTCAAAAATATCAAAACACCACGACGTAAGTCTCATCACGTTAATCACTGTGGTATGTTAAAAAGGTACAAACGGAGTTGCAGACAAAAAGTTATTTCGAGTTCTCCTACAAGATTTATGATATCAAGAAATGTATCATAAATCTGAGTGAGTTCTGAAATTATGTTTTAGGTTTTTATCATGTAGATTGTACTGTAGTATTTATTTGCATCCTAAAATGTACAAAAAGATCACATTTAGAGATAATTATGGGAGTTCGTTTTAGTGAAGAGAAGTTGAAATATATTGCTTTACTAGCATATCAGCTTAGAAACTAGTCTCTAGAACTAGTTGTGAGATTAGCTTCCGTGGGTAGTTGAGTAAACTTGTAGAGAGGAGGTCTCAGGATCAAATCCTCTCAGACTCACAATCGGCTTGGAGTAGATTGGCCCCTTCGATAAAATATGTGGAGCATCAAGTTGCCTAGGGACAAGACACTAGATGTCTCTTAAACATATTGTGAATATGAGACGTCTCCGTCTATCTTTACACTAGTGCAATCATCTAGTGTGAATGCTAGAAAGAGATTACCGCTGGATTTCAAAATAGACTCTTCGGTGAGACCTTTTAAGTCCTTCGTCTACCCTTGCACTAGTGTAATCACCTGGTGTGGATACTAGAGAGAAATTACCGTCGGATTTTTCTAAATGGACTCTCTCCTTCGGGGTGTCGAGATAATTGGTACGAATCTGGTGAAACCCTCTAAGTCATGAGATTGCGAGATGACATAAAAGATACTCCAAGTCGATACAAATTATTTTGTAGAAAATGTAGATCTCGCCTCGATATCGGATCTTTTCTTCCGCATTGAACCTATCATTTGGTCGATGTTCTAACTTTTCAACCTCAGTATGCGTTGTGGTTCAGATCAACTGGTGAACCACTCTAGATTATGATGTTCGGGTAAGTCCGTGAAACTCGTTTCAAAAAACAGTAATTCCTCCAAGGTGTAGACATGGAAGCCATAACAAACGAGCACTCAGTGAAGAATGCTATCTATTGTAGACTCTTCAGTCCGTCCATATCAGGTTACTCGTAAAGGAGACCGCCCAAACAAGAGCAAAGTTGAGTTTTAGTATCCCGTGAGATGGAATGATCAACTAAGAGCGCATGGAGAACCTGCTAGAAGTGGTGTATCGTCAAAGAGGATTGTAGTTCATGAGATCCATTGGTAGTTAAGATATCGAATCGGAGATGTGTCGCGCGTACCTCAAGAGTCAAACTATCTCTTGTCTCATAGAGACACATCTGTAGTGCGTATGAACCATCCTCCACCTCTGTTACATAACTCTCTAGAATACCGTCTATCTCGCACGAAAAAATGACAACAAAGCCAAGGTGCTGAGAGGACTCAACTATCCAAAAAGCATATCAGAGCAATCTTCTCCATGGATAATAAACCTACACTGCCACATGATATCAACAACGATGTTTGCCTATGTGCGAAGGGTCCTTCCACACACTCAAAGGTCCCCGGTCTTAGGATGTCATCAAAAACCTCCATGATCCTCTCATCAAAATCTTTAAGGCGCGAGATGAAGATAGGAGATGAAGGTACTGTGCGGAGTAAGTAATCCGGACGACGTGCAATGAAAGAAGAAAAGATATCATAAACAACATGAGGGTCCTCTAACCTAAGGATCCTCGATATGCAAAACGTCCTCCGTAAATCAACATCTAAGAATCGAGAGATGAAGTCTTTTGTACTCACACGTTCTCGTGTCGTGGATCGACTCCTACCTGAAAATCTATTCCGATGCTTATCATTATCGCTCCAAAGGCACTCATGAGACTAAAAATGAGACGTTCTGCACAACTTCGGATCTTCAGTTTCATCGCATCAATGGGTAGAGCTCGTTCTCAACTTCCCATGGGCACTTCGTCTACTTCATTTGGAAGCCTAGTGGAGAAGTTACGAGACTCGAAAGATGAGAAAAACAAGTTAAGCTCCAACTTACAGGCTTTTTGCACAACTTCAGATCTTCACTTTCATTACATCAATGGGTAGAGCTCGTTGTCAGCTTCTCATGAGCACTTCGTCTACTTCATTTGGACGCTTAGTGGTGAAATTACGAGACTCGAAAGAAGAGAAAATCAAGCCAAGCCATAGTTTACTATTGCTGATTGGGTATTTGCAGCTCATGGTGCTATACTAAGGATGCAAGGGGCATGCTAGCTCATTATTTGAGAAAACTTGTATGTATAGCGACTGACGTAAGGGGGCAACTTAAGAGGTTAGCTTGTTTCTGCGATCTTGTCGGTGGACAATTTGAAGAATTGAGAAGTCCAATGCATGCATGCAAGGTATTATTGGGTTCAGATCTGTGCAGGCTACGCATTAGTTAAAACGGTTTGTGAAGAGGCGGATCAGGGAGTGTGTTCTGAGAGAAATTGAGATGCAGGAGAGGTTTTTGGAGTGCTTCAGTTATCTCTGAAGGAGAGTTGGACCGTTCGGAACATTCCGAAGTCCAAACTTGCTGTCCTTGGATCCATCGGGATCAAAACGTCAAGTTCTTCAGAAAACTGATGACGATATTAAGTTTCATCGGGGTGATTTGGGAGTTCTGAGTGAAATTGACTCGTAGGGAAGCGCTTATGTCAGTTTTTCGTCGTATGCGATCTGAGATTGGATTGTTCTTCACGATCGGTGAGCCAAGCTCTTCGTTCTTGGTTTCTACGAGATCAAGGAGTCTTCATCTATGCATAGGAGAAGACCGTACATGGATTGGATTGTTGGTTTGCGTGTGGCAAGCAAGTTTGAGTCGTAGGGAGTCAATTTACGTCAGTTTTTTGTGTCCTGCGATCAAATTTCTTGCGTGGTTTTGAGAGGAGAACTCCAAACGACTTGTTTGGAGTCTCGTTGGGTTCAAGGTAGCTAGATCTACCTACCAGAGAAGACGGATATCAAATCAAGCGATCCATTTGGACGGTGTGCGTATTTTTAAGCTGTAGGGAGAAATTTATGCAAGTTCGGCCACCTGCTACCAAAAATCGACAATATCTCAACTGTCAGCAGTCGGATCTGACAGTTCTTGAGGTCAACAGAGTCAGGAAAGAATGCCTTATTGACACCTGAAGACCGTTTGGCGAAAGGAGAGAGTTTTCATATAGATTTTTTTTGCTACGGGTTTCATCTTTTTGAATTCGTTGGAGTTCGAGTTGGTATGTATAGCTTTTGGTAGCTAGCTTTAGCTAAGAGTTTAGGGTTTAGGGTTTAGGGTAACGTTGTTTGGACTTGGGTTTCAATCGTGTGATGTTGGTGCAGCTCTTTTTGTTAGCAAAAGGATGTTCTTCTTGCTTTGAGCTACGATTCAGTGGTTTTGGGTCTAGGTTGAGATTCGAGGACTCGCTTTAGGGAGTTTTGAAGTAGATTACAGACCGCTCTGGTCTGTTTCTCAGTTTGTGTTCTTAGAGAGAAAGAATCGGCAGTGCATATACATTAGAAGTTGGTATATATTGCGACGTTCGTTTTCGTGTTTCTTTCTCTCTTTCTTGTCTCTGTTCAGCAGACTACATCTCCACAACCAAGAACCTCGCGTTTTCCTAGACAACCTTCACGTAAAATCCGACATAATACGGTGATGAATTCGACGTGGAAGTCTGGGGTGGAGATTTCTTTTGTGTTTGAACTTTGAAGAGGAGATTGATAATCATGAGTGGGGACGGGAACAGTGATGAGAACGGAGCTAGTGGTTCAAGTGGGTTGCCAAAAGTGCAGTTGGATCCAGCGACAACATCGATGTTTCAAGCATCACATTGTTCTTATGGCAACAACAGTCCGATGAGCGGAAGGAAGCTTTGACAACAAAGGCGTTTCAAGCGATGGTCAGCAAGATTGACCAATTCGATGAGAGAGATATCTCAAGATATTTGATGCATCATGTGAAAGAGATGGAGCTGAACATGATATCAGAAGATGAAATGATTGAGACGTTTGAGTTGGCAGAAGCTCCAAAAATTAGAGATCATGTTAAAATACCAACGGAGCATTTTAACAACGATTAGGAGATGTTTGCTCGTGTCTTGATGGATGAGTACTTCTTGGAGGACTCTCATCGGATCACCAAGAAATCATTCTTGGAGTGGATTGAGCAATCGAGGAAGGGTTTACAAGCTACTGAGTTACTTAGGGAGTTTGAGAAACAATTTTCTCGGCTGACCAAGATGAGAAAGTTAACGTTGTAGTCTAACAAGATAGAGTTATTTATCCGGGTTGCAGAATGAGAAGCTGCAAGAAAAGCTGGAGGTACTTCTGGAGGATCGAGAGGAAGACGATGGATTGACCAGTAGTTGGAAGAAAGTTGAAGAAGCGATTGATCTGCTTACCAAATGAGAACGAAGGCGAGAGAAAGTTCATGTGAGGAGATCAACATCAACACCGATTACTGTAGCATATGTTCTTGTAGTCCAACCAGTGGTTCTTGTTGCTAGACAGATGGTATCAGCTGTTCCAGTTGTCCAGGCACTTGTAGTATCTACGAGGAAGGATGATTCAAACATTGAAGAGATCATGCGTGAAATGCGAGACATGCAGATCAAGCTCTCAAGAATGGAGGAGCAAGAGTTTACAAGCGGAGCAAAATCCGTTGAGAAGCAAGATTGGATCCAATGATGTATCCGATGATCACGCATAGATTGTAAAGAGTTCATTGATATCTTATCACAACAATTAATTAAGAATATTTTTTCGTATTATTTCTAAACTGAACATAACTTTATACGGACTGGTGAACAATAGTCAGTCAAGTTCTGACCCGGTTAGGTTAAGATTGGAACAGAACTTCCTGTGGGACCAAATGGAGTCTACACGTATACGCATCATATACTTGCGTGTTAAATAGTATTTATTTTCGTGAAAACCATCATTAATTCGACAGTGGACCAAAGTCACGAAACTAAACTGAAATTGAGATTCCACGGAACTGAACCGTCTAAAATACGATATAATTTAAAAATCTTACTATTTAAAGATTGTTTATTTGAAAGACAGAACCAGTTCTCGTGTGAAAAGAGAATGTATTTTGTGAACCTGAGAGTGTTTGCAGTGTATATTATATCCAGGTTCTCTCTAGATAACCTCGCAATCACATTGCAAAAGTTCGCGACTACTTGTTTCAAAGCTTCAAGCATTTACTGAGGTTTTAAAAATCAAATCCAGACGTTTAAAAGAATTCAAGTCCATCACAATTATCGATCGTCTCTTATAGTTATGCATTCTTGTCCTGTTAACGTTTCCGCTGTCAGAAGGTAACGATTACGGGAAACAGAGAGCAAGCGCGGCAAAACTATTGCTTCCATCTGCAGGCATTTGAAATTGCACTTCTCCTGATGTTACTCGTAAAATGGATTTCGGTCGAAGGGACTTTAGTTTAGCTCGGAGATGTCCTGAGAGTTGATGACTAGATTCTGATCTAAGACTTGCTGAACGTTCAATTCGCCTGTTCTTGTACAGATGTGGACGACTTGGATGGAAGAAGTTGGTCGCTATGATGTTGCCATAGGGTTTAGGATCTTTCGGTTCTAAATTGGACCATTAGTTTTGTGGAATTTCCATGTTACCTGGACGCCTGAGATGCCTTGGTTGCAGGCCAAGTTTCTGGTGCTAGAGTTTGAGTTCCAGGGGAGGGTGGCCTGACAGGAAGTTCAGCTAGTTTTTCAGGCCTTTCTGTGTCCGTGGAAGTCGCAGGTCTTTGACCATGGAGAACTTTCATGGACATAGTTAGCATCGCGAGTTCCGTACAGTGGAATTGAATAAGTAACTTGCTCTGTAGCTTTCGTTCTTCTGATCGGTGGTATTTTGGGAGGTTTGGAAGAAGACATCAAGTGCAATGGAGCTGAAAGAAGTGGAACTGAAGAAGATTGATGATGTTATGTTCAAGAGAATTGGGGTGGATGTACCGATGCTTCTGGATGCTCAAGGCTTCTCTTCGGACCAGCTTCCGGGTCAAGCTCTAGCGGTCTCGAACCGTTTTGGCTACTGTCTGTATGCGCATTCACGAGGTGGGTTGGAGCCTCAGAGCCTCAGACACGGCATGTGCCCAGTTCATACATTTGCAAATACTTAAACAGTGGCCTTCCAGCGCAAAAGGCAGTCGCTATTGTGAATCGATGAGTGTGTTGACGTATATAATTGCGCGTAAAGGAGAGAATCTGGCTCATGCGTAGCGTTTGATCTGTGTTTGGTCCGAAACAGGCTTCAGCATTGCAAAAACAGCAGATTTGATTGAGGTTGCAGAGAATTTGAAGGATAAAAGCAAAGCGGGTCAAACAGCTCAGGCAAAGAGCATTGCAACCATACCTGGAGACAATATACGATCGTTGTCTCTCTCAATTGACGAACTCACAGTTGCTGTGTGCTTTGGAGGGAGCTTGAAGTTCTACGACTTGCCTACGCTCGTCCGAAAGGTGAGAGCCACAAAAGGAAGGCTTTTGACATCTAGATTTGTTAGCTTCGATAGTGCATAGCTTCAGTTGGTGGGGTTACATCACAGTGTGTGAGGATAGTTCTTGCATCGAACTGCTATAGTATGGACCGCAACATGCCACGAGGTTTATCTCGTAAGTTAGAGACGAAGTTTGATGGTTTGGTTTCTCTCTCATTGCAGCCGGATACATCCCCGTTTGAAGTACGTAAAGTAGATCCACTTGTAGATACACATGCCAAGGAGTTCAGTTGGAGTCCGACGGATACTGACGCTTACCTTATTGTCACAAACAACCAACAACTGCTTCTCGGCCGTCTTGGTTTTGCTTCCGAGGTTAAGGTTGAGAAGGGTGTTATAACAGGTAATGTTCTTGCCCATATTGCGTTCGACTAGAAATCTGTAATATATTGCGTGGGAATCAGTATATAAAATCCCGAGTGATTGGTTTCTCCGTTGGTATGTTATGCCCTGTCCGGTTGGTGATTGATAAAATCTTAATTCTTCATCCTTTGATCAGCTTCTTGGAGTCAAGACGGACAGCATGTTGCGTATGTTTCGGAAAATCGGCAGTTGAGCATCACGACCTCGACTTTTGCCAAAACCTTCAACCTAGAACTTCCAGCTCATCTTTCAGATGAGGATGTCGATTCCGATTTGAATGGTATAGCTTAGTCCCTTGTTGTGGAAGTTCTTGGAGCACAGTATATCAGCATTATACAAGCATTTGCCTTCAGTAGAAGTTTCTTTCACTACTTTCAGTAGTGGTGCAAAACTGGACCCTCCTGCTCATCTTCTTATGTATATTACGGAAGTCCTTGCCGTGATTTATGTGTCTTGTATGTGGGTATCCAACCGTTCATTTTGCATCAGAAGGAAGTTGTGTCAGGGTGTACAGTGAGAACAGTGGTCAGTTGGTAGACGAGCGAAAGACTATGGTCTGTGGAGTACTCTGCTTTAACTTACATCACAATTGCAGTGGATGCAATCAGATGGGTGCGTCCTGATAGCATTATGGTTGGATACGTAAGAGTCAACTCTGAAGGAGAAGAGGATGGTTATCCACTTTTTCTCGTGACCTCAACAAGCGGAAATCTAGCTGAGGTTTGTCGTCCCATGTTTCTCAAAACCACTTCTCTCGGTATGAATAACATGAAAGCCATAAGAGGAGGCATGATATCTGCTCATGTGTGGGTTTAAGGTAATGCATTGGATGAAATCACCTTGATGTCTAGAATGTCCCAGCGAGGGGCTGTTGTGCTATGCATCCTGTTTACCTAAACAGCTTGGTTTTGGATGTGAAAAGGCTTGTCCACTCGGGACTATTGAGTGTAGGCACGCTGTTCATGTTACTGATTACTTCATTCACTTCCGAATGCAGGAGCAGAGCAGTAGTGTGGGGCTTGTCTTCTATCAACTCTTTCCTTCTGTAGATTCGTTTGTAACTCCCTCAGGAAGTGGGCCGTACATGCTTGTTGACTATCTGAAGCCATGGTATGCTAAATGGAAAAGAACAGTTTTTGCGAACTTGGATAAACAGCCAACTTTTTAGTGTTCTTCGGGACCTGTTCATTGCATTGTTCTCAGTTGGTGGTCGTGAAAGTATGCTTGCGAGAGAAATCATGCCTTCGAAACTGGAGAGTCTGTTGGTTTCGGAGCTAATTGAACATGTCAATTTTTGAATCGAGTAAACTGGGGTTGTGAGACAAGAACTTCCGCGTAAATGGGGGTAAGCATTAAAGGAGAAACGAGCTGACTTAGTTTAGTTTCCTCATGTCTGATAGACTTGTCAATGTTTATCTACTTTACTCTATGATTCTTGAAGTACAAAACAATGGACTGACAATAGAGGTTTGAAGCAGAGTATCAAGGTCAGTGATTTAATGGAAAGATAGAGTTTGTTTGCAGTTTGGCCTGCTCTTGTGTTCTGTATCCTTGCAGCGTTAGTACTGTTTGCTCAATTCCTGCCTCTTCATGGTACAGGGAAATGGTTGTGGCAGCAAGCAGGAAAAGCATTGATGATCACATCGTGCTTTTAGGTTGGCTACCAGAGAACGGGAAGGATGAGGCATATAGTCTTGAACTTGGCAACGATTTGTGGTTACCTCGAATTGAGTTGCAAGGTTGGTTTATGTATCCTCTGTGTTCTTCTCTCCCGTAATTTTTCAACACGGAACTGTAAACAGGAAGGGTTGCCTGCATCTTGTACCTGACGCAGGGTTTTGCTGTTGAAAAGTTTTGTGAAGTAATTCAAGTGTTTGATGTATCCTGTGGGGCGAGCTTCTTATGTTGAAAATTACGTCTGTTTACAGAGAATGGTGATGACAACGCTCTAGTGGGGCTCGCCATTGACCGCACAACAGTGCAGATCCAGTTAACTGACCCGAAAGATGACTCTGGAGAGATGAAACTTCCTCCTTGCCCGGTCTTGATATGTGTTACACTCGAGGGCAAATTGAGCTTCTTCTCTTTCGCAAGGTCGTTATTTATTATATTCCTTCGAGCAGCATGGACAGGCTAGAATTTAGCTATTGCACGACAGTGAATCCATGTTTTCCATGTCAAATCCAAATTCAGACTTGACTGTAAAGTGATTGCAAACAGCGGAATAGAATGAGGTACGGCATCGGGATTAATTTTCTTGTCTTCGAGGATGCGTGCAGGGTCGACGACAAGCGACTTGTACCGGACCTAGTCTCAGCTCCAACTGACATTCCAGAATCAAAGAGATCAACCACACAAAGCTTGCAAGCTAGCGGAAAAGCTTCAAGTACAACCGATGTTCACGCGAGCAAGGCGTCGAATAATTCAGAGCGACGGTCGGTTGCAAAACAAGCCGACTTGCAAGAGAAAAGAGAAGAAGAATTTTCGAGTCAACCAGCGGCCTTGAGCATGACGAGTAAAGAAGACGGTAAGAATAGCACAGTTTCCCTATATGAGCGACTCAACGGGCCGTCTCCCTCTTTTCAATCTGGCCCTTCACAAAAGGCGGAAGGTCCAAAACTGGGACTGCAATCTGACTCCAATCAATCAAGCCCCTTTGTCAAGGCGGAGGGTCCAAAACTGGGCCTCATATCTGGTTTGCAGGATAGTAAACAATCTACCTCGAACACGGGTTCAGCTCTAGCGCTTAGAGATAAAGGAGTGGAGAATATGGCCAATCCGTATCAAGGCCTGTTCCGCCCCTTCGAGGATGGCTCCAAAGGTGGATCAGTAACAATGAATACTAATTTCCCACCTTCATTCTCCTTCAACGAGTCCACCAGGGCCAGTTCTTTAACCAAAACGGGCCCCTTCCTGAATCCAGCAATAACTCTTTCTAGTTCCGCACTGGGGACCTCTGGTCAGGTGACGGGAGCTTTTTCCAAAGGAGATAAGGTTTCAGCAACTCGGCCAGTCTCTCCTCAGCCGCAAAGGGCATCTCAGGTCCCGGCAGCTGCTGCTTTCTCCTTAAGTTCTGCTTCGCCTGGCAAGGGTTTCCAAGCTGGAGCGAATGCATTGCCATCTGGTGCTGCTGCATTTTCGGGCAAAGTTATCGATTCCGGGCTCATGACACGTCCACCCTCTATGTCAAGCCAAGGGATGAAGGGTTCGCAGGTAAGTAACTCATCACAGAGAGTTACTCCTACTCAGAGAGTCGATAAGGCGAACCCTGGATTACAGTCCTGGGCTGGGCAAGATCAGCAGTCCCGAGGACGAGCAACTGGTGTTTCAGATATGGAAGCTGCGTTCATTACGGAACTTGAGAAGGTGAATCATCTAGTACGAGTATCAGCGTTTCAGTGCATTCGAATCACTAGCCTAGCTTAGACTTTGGTCCGAGAATGGATATTTTGTTTCTCAGATATCATGTTGTGCCTGTATTGTGCTTATTCCTGAGACCTGTCGTGCGGCTGGGAGTCACCTGTACAAGTCCCTTTTAGTGTAGATCACTGATCTAGACTAAGTAAGTATGCAGGTAAGAAGGATGGCTGAAGAAGTTGACCAGTTAATGTACTACATCGAAGGACGAGCCACGACGAACGATCTTGAAAATAATTCCACCTTTACAAGGCGATCCTTGGAAGAACTTGAGCAGGGCATTCACCTTCTTTCCGAAGACTGTAAGTTGCACAGAGTACGTATCACGGACTGGAATCTTAGAGGGGTTGTGCTTGTATTTAGTTCTGCACCTGTACTGAATCCGACAACACTGGTTTATGATTCCTACGCTAATGAAACCTAAGATTTCATCGCGATTGTTTGTTCTCTTTACTGTTTGAAGGAGTTCTGTCTAGTACGGATCTCCTTTTTCTCCTTAAGTGGACCTTGGGGTAACAACACTTTACTCGAAGCTTGAGACGCTTTCGGGTATCTTGCTTGGCGAAGAAATACTCACTTTCTGTTGTCCCTGCGTGCCAGAGGCAACTTACGCAGGAGAAGCAAAATATTGAAGATCTCCGAGACGAGAGCTTGCGAGGTTTGAAACCTTTTTAATACCATCCCTTGTTTGTTGTCTAAAGCACTTTGTACCTGTATAGTACAGTTACCTTTCCTCACGTCTACATCGATCCAAGCTGTTTCATGGTAGTGAAAAAGCCACAGAATCTATTGTATGTGTTTTTCACGGAGGTTCTAGGTTAAGTTTTGGTAAGAAGGATAAGAGAAACCGCAATCTCGCCTGGATATCATGTAGTATATACAAATGATTCTCAAGATTTGGTCGATCTTGCTCGCAAATTCGCACCTGTACCTTACCAGGATGAAGTCTGCTGTCGAATGTTGCGGAATAGTTTCCGAGTTGACTTCTGAAGTGGCTTAAGCTTCGCAGTTGATGCTTGGAGGATATACGCAAGGAGCCTAATGGAACAGAAAAATGATACTCGACATCAAGAGCTGTGGACCCTTCAAAAATTACATCCAGAACTAGACATGAAAAGGAAGCGAGTACTAAAGGCGGACCAGGTACGTCTGTCAATGATGGTGAATTGTCAAGCTCAAAACTAAAAAGTACAGCTAGGATGTAGTGAAATCATTCCGCATTTCTACAGTATGATGCTATCTCCTCGTAAACCTGTGCATTTAATTTTTCTTGTCAGGTACTCATCTTGCTTCCGCTTTGATCGTCCTTAAAGTGACTGGTTGGTGTTATCAGAAGTAAATATTCTGGCTGTCTTCTCGATGCTCAGGACTTGAAGATCAAAATTGCAGAACTGGAAAAGCATCTCCATGGTCTTGAACTACAACAGTGGCAGGCTGATAACGCTCGAAGAAGGCCTAATAAGCAAGTCCGCAGTCCTGGGTAAGTTGTCTATCCGTCTTCATCGTCCAGTGGTGACCTGCAAGCGTCTTTTCGCTGCGACCGTGTGTATGTGTGATTTCATAATAATGAATATTCTTATGGGAGCTTCATAGCGCTTTGTCGCTCATGGTAGACATCTTCAAGTTTTCCTCTGCTGCAGAAATTGTTGGGAGCTGCTATGCAGTTTCAGTTTTGTTGGGAAGTTGTTGAAAATCTGATGTATCGCTAGCTGGAGCTCTAACTTTGGTTTCATACTTTTCAGACAATTTATGTCCGTTCAGAACTTGTACAACACAGTGAACGTTCAGATGGCTGTGGCGGAGGAGCTATCACTTTCTTTAGCGCAGCAAATGGAAGCCTTGAATATAGACTGGTCATCACCTGCTAGGTGCTCAAAAAAGTCAACCGCAGCCGTGATATTGAAATCTGTGGGAGCACAACCTGAGGATGCCAAAAATTCACGTATGGTATCAGACGGGCAAAGTCCGGTCCCGAGGCAACGCCTTTCATATTCTCCCGTGCCCAAGGGGGCAACATCTATCGACCGAATAGCAACTCCTGTGTGTCAGGTTCCTGATCTGTGTGTTAATACACAGGAAACCACTAGGCGAAGAAGAGACTCCATGGATGCGGTGAGTTTGGTTTGAAATGTAAATCAGGTTATAACGAGACACGTATGCGAAATTTTGCTGCTGTGTTTATCCATAAGTTTACCAGCGTGACGTTTGGATACACATCTCATTTGGTACCATATTCTGTATCAGACCTGGGTCGAAAGCGGAGCTCCGAAAACAACTATCAAGAGGCCAGTGTATACCAAGCCGAATCAAGGTTTTGCATCTAGTAACTCGAGTTTGCCTACGTTTATGCAAGGTAAGGGAACTGTATCTGATGTATCTGCTAGGGAAAGCTGGCCTCAATCTCGACATGTTCGACAAACCCAAAGTATGAGGGTGGCGACTCAATCTACGAACGTAAACTTTTCGTCACCACGATATGAAGCTGCAATCCCAGCTCCTTTCTCTGGAAGGACGGCAACTCCTGGTCCTCAATGGCCGTTTGCGCAACCAGATCAACAAAGGCGATTAAGTAAGCGACAAGTTCTGGCTTGGTTTCTCATGAATGCAAATATTTTATACGGAACCCAGACTTGG
This sequence comes from Asterella californica, assembly GCA_036924285.1. NCBI lineage: Eukaryota > Viridiplantae > Streptophyta > Marchantiopsida > Marchantiales > Aytoniaceae > Asterella > Asterella californica. The sequence continues at coordinate 3,565,370 of JAYKYS010000009.1, read as the reverse complement.
GTGTTGGCAGATGTTTTTCTTGTGGCCTTCAGTGGTATCATTCATATACTTATGTGTCTCATGCACCGTAAAGGGATTGGAAGAACCGTGATGAAATATTCTGTTATGCAGTCCAGGGTTGATGAACTTCCGGGCTATAATCCTCTTTATTTTCTGTTATTTGTTGTTGCTGTTGTTGCAAAAGTTTGTTGTTTCCTTTTGGCTGACAAGTTTTATGGAAATTGTGTACCCTGTAGGCTCTACGCCCCCGAATGGAGATTTAGCTGTAGCTAACTCAACCCCATTCGGCTCAAGTTCTTCAGTAGGCAGTGTTGAAGAAAGCCTCTTCAAGCGGGCTAGTAATCTAACAAGCGGGTCTAAAATAACTCCAGTTGCACCCGCATATTCCTTTGTTCCATTTGGAAAGCAAGGTACTGTGGGCGCTTTTGACGATTCCAATTTTGCTGTTACTGGCAAGACGACTTCGGCCGCAGCAACTAGACAGTCTGCTGCTGGAAGTAGTGATGAGGCTGCTGGAAGTGGCGGGGAAAACTTTCCCTCCGTTCCTGCAACAAGGCCACGTCTTGTAGGTGCTTTTGATGGAGGCGCTGGTGATAAGATGGGGAGAACTGATGCATCTACAAAAGGGATAATGCTGAGTAGTAAATTCGGTATTGTTTCTCCAACTGATAGCAAGATCGACGATTCTCGTCTTGATAAAGAAACCAACCAGAATCAGGGCGGAGTATCTCCAGGAGGATCTGCTCCACTAGTGACGGGACCTTATTCTCTTCTTACCGGACCTAAACCCACACTTCTCGCTCGACCATCTCCTCTCTTTTCGACTGGATCAACATCTGGAAGTGGGGCATCAGCCAATAACTCTCAGTTGCTTCAGTCAGCCGAGAGAAGTGTAGGTTCAAAACAACAGGAGTCAGACGGGAGGACAGACAGAGGAAATGAGTCTCAATCCAGTCTGAAGCAGGGCTCTGTTGCCAACTTTCCTGCGCAACCACGACTTCCCATTTCTGAGATTCGAAAATTTGAAGTTGTTCCTTCAATGCAAGCGAAAGAACCGGCCAGACAGTCGGACGATATCAAGGACGCTAATAACTCTCAGAATGCATCATTTGGAAGTGGGGGAAAAAGCTTCTTCGACTTCAGCTCTAAACCAGGAAGTTCTGTGTCGCCGGCTACAGTCTCTTCCACATCAGGTTTCACTTCTGCAACTGCTGTTGTTTCGGGAACTTCTTCCCAGCCCCAAGTATCGAAGTCACTTTTCATCACGGGGACGAATATCCCTGGTGCGCCTAGTTCAGCTATCAAGTCAAGTACTAATTCTTCGGTCAATAAGGTAAGTGGATCTGCCTCTTCATTCCCAACGACGGAACCGGGAGCTACTTCACAGTCAGCTTCTTTACCATCTTCTTCTGCAGTAGACAAGCCAGACCTGAAAACGCTTACACCAACTAGTGCACCTCTATTTTCAAGCCCAGTTGTTACTTCGGCACCGAAACTTGGTACACTGGGTAACACATCCACAACTCCGAACTTGTTCCCTGTCCCCTCAGCCAATACAGGACTCTTGTCTGGGAGCGCCGGTCCTTCGGCTGGAGGACAGGCATCAACTACAAGTATTTCCTCTGATGCAGGAAAATCTTTTCTCACATCTACCTCGAGTGCCTCGGTACCCGTTCAGATGGCTGAATCTCCTTTTGCATCTTCCAGCGTCCCTACGACCGCCCCATCAGCTCTTTCTCCTTTTACAGTTCCTAGTGCCTCTGCACCATCCCAAACGACCACACCGCCCTTTGCATCTACAAGTATCTCTGGTTTTTCCCCAGCGGGTATACAAATGACATCCTCACCCTTTGGGCAGTCAAGCACGTGGCCGTCATCAGGTCAGCAACCTTTCATGTTTCAAAACTCCAGTTCAATGGCCTCTACTGCATCTGTAACTCCTTCTGCATTAGATAACAACGAAGATGACATGGAAGAGGAGGCAAGCACGGCAGCAAGTACGGCGACGCTTGGTGGCTTTGGAGGTTTTGGGGGGCTTGGTCTTGGCAGCTCCAACACACCTGGGCAGACCCAGAAAACAAACCCGTTCGGGGGTTCGTTGTTTGGTAGTAGTCCAGCCCCTACTTTGAGTGCACCTTCTGGTGGACAGATTTTTAGACCAGCCGCGTTTAATCTGCCTGCGGCTCAATCGTCTTCACCGCAGCAATCTGGAGGCAGCCCCTTCGGAAGCGGGTTTGGCTCTTCCGGATTCTCTCAAAACAATTTGTTCAGTTCTAGTGATGCTGGAAAGCAATTTGGAAGTCCATCACAATCTTCCCCAGGTGGATTCGGACAACCGGCACAGCTTGGACCTGGTCAGCAAGCTCTCGGCAGTGCGCTTGGGGCTTTTGGTCAGACTCGGCAGGTGGGTTTTGGGACCCCAAGCATTACAGCCGCTTCAGGAGGTTTTGCAGCTGCACCTCAAGGCGGAGGATTTTCTAGTGCCACCACAGGTGGAGGGTTTGCAACTGCGGCTACTGGTGGAGGATTCGCTGGTGCTGCAGCTGGTGGGGGCTTCGCAGGTGCTGTTTCTGGCGGTGGATTTGCCAGTGCAGCAACAGGTGGTGGTTTTGCTGGTATGGGAGCAGGTATTGTCACGATTTGTGTCTGAAGTGAGGATTGCAGGACATCTACCGGTCATGCGCGTTCATCCGTCCATGCACATGAACTTTTACAGAGAATTCCTGATTAGCAATTTTCTGGTGCTTTGGATCTACTATTTCGCGTAGCCTGATTTGTGGTGTTGGAATAGGTGGTGGTTTTGGGAGCTCTTCAGGAGGCGGCTTTCAAGCTTTTGGTGGAACTCAAGCCAGTCAACCTTTTGGGGGTGGAGTTCAAGCCTCCCTATTCACTCAGATGAGGAAGTGATGTGTAGCTGCGAGCGGACGGACACTAATCTGGATGGATGGATGCATGGATATGACCAACTTGTTGTGGCACCCAGCTACTTTCATAGATCTTGTACATTACTGGGAGTAGCTGCACAGTGCACACTTAGTAGGCAACTATGCTAGACTTCCAAGGCTCCATTGGAGAGTATCCATCTTCCATCTGCTCGTGAGATCTTGTGAGAGTTATGTAGGAAAATGTCAATCAGGCTTCCGTCGTCAATGTCTGCTCAGGTTCCTAGAGTCGACAGGTGTCGACTGGCGAGAACGTACGGATGCTTCGTAACAAGCAAGATTCAAGTATGACTGGAGGATGTCAAACTGGGTAATCCAAAGAATGTTGTGCATTCAGGGACTTCCGTCTGTTGGCTCCTTACGATGAGTTCCTGCCATTGTGATTGTGTGTGAAAAGCTTTTCCTTTTCTGCCTTATGTCAGTGCTCCCCGACCGGTATATATTAACTTTCCCTGAAAGGCTTCAGGCATGGAAGGATACCAAACTCTTATGTTCCTCATTTTGCCCTTGGAAGTCGAACAATTCGGACGAGTAAAAGAATAATATCATACTCGTTCTGGTACTAAAATTGCTGTTAACACTTTATTTCGTCGGGACTATAACTTAATCCGTAAACAATATAATCAACAATATCTGGAAGGCACAAGGTAAAGAGTGAATTGAATCATTTTCGCTGGATCGTAAAATCAAAGTGAGACAATATTATTTTCCGAAGTATGCAGGCGTTTTTATGATAGCAAGGTGCTCCTCTTTATTTGAATACTCACCCAATGCTTTGATTCGCAAATAGATACAAAACCCCAAAAAACCATACCATAATTCAGGTTGGTTTTTGCGCCTAGTTTTGGTGTAGCTGCTACTTTTAGAATTTTTTTTTTTTAAAGGTTTTCATAATTGGACTTTAAACCAGTTCCATGAACAATCCTTTCTGGAATTAGATTTCTTTTATAGTGAAAATGCCATAAAGCGCGAACCAACATCCATAATACAAAGACTAAGTAGAGATTTTTTTGTTAAAATATTTTCACTATTTAATATAAAAAGCAAGCTCTTGAAGTCCGGAGGCTTGACTCTGGCGCGCCAAAGAACTATGGACGCATTGGAATTTCTACTTTATACAAAAGTAGGAATAATTCTATATATATTTATTAAAAATAGAAAAAAAACTTCAAAAAAAGGGCTTTTGGAACCCCAAAGCTTTTTGGGAGAGTGCCGGGCCTGATGCTGTGTCTGGTTCGATATCGGGTTCAAAATCCTGTCATCCGTGACCTTCTGCTTGAGGTTTTTTTTTTGTGGACAGTCCCCTTGGGTCCCTTTGTTTTGTTGGACAGTATTTTTCTTTTGTGGTGTCCGACAAAACCAAGTCCAGGGCCTTCCAAATTTATTATAAAAAATAAATAATCTACTTTCATTAAATAATCTATTAAAAAACGTTGCAATGTAGCAGAAGAATTTGCAGTTTCACACAAGACGTCTCCAAAAAGAAAATTTTTGGACGCCTTGTGCTTAAGATGTCGTTTAGACTCCTGTCCCTAGTAATATAGGTAATCTGCTCCATCTTGAACTCTATCCTTCCATACGAGAGAGTAGGTAGAGGAGCACTTAACGTCGTGGTTGTATGTAAGCTTTTTGTTATCCGTCTTACAAAACCAGGGCCATTGCGGGAGCTTACTGGCCTAAGCCCTAAGTAGAGATAAATTAATTAAATATTAGTTAACTATTAACTAAAAAAACAAGTAAAAAAACATATTTTTTTACTTATTTTTTTTAGTTAATAATTAATTAAAGCTTTTCTTTTCATTAGATCCTTTCTTTCCGGCAGCTGAATTGGGAACAATCGGTAAAAAAGATCAATAATCGAACATTATCAATCAATCGCAGAAATTTGCTTAATCACACCCAAAATAAGATTTGGTGTATTTGATCACATCTTTTTTTAACGATGTATTATTTGACATATTTTTGATTGATTATCAATTATAAAACTAATCATTTTGTCATATCATTTACTTTTCAGATGATACAAGGTAATTTTCTGAGCATATATCATCGAACATGTACTTATTGTTGAAAGAAGTTAAACTACAAAGGCAGAGGTATACAATCACGATAGAAAATAATAAAATATTGAACGATATGAGAAAGTGACGAGTGATACTATCCAGTCAGGGTTGTGATGAAGCAACACATTATTAAGAGGGGTGTGATCAAGCACAGAAAACCTATCGTGGGTGTTATCAAGCAAATTTCTGAAGTCGAGCGTCGTGCAGATACTATACCAAACATTGTAACGCCTTTTACTTTTAAAAGGGGCGATGATTTAACAAGCACACGTGGTGTTGGCTGCCGGGCTCAGGAGACTGCAGACTAAAGGCAAGAGTATATAGCCAGGGTCGCGAACCCTAAAGAGGCACTTATTTTCATTCTTCACTTTGCTGTACCAGCAGAGACGGACCAGAGAGCAAGAGCAGAGCGGAGGCTTCCAGAGAGACCAGACTGCATGAGCAGAGAAGACGTTTGGCAGACTATAGTTCTAGACTAGATTACACAGAGAGAAAACCCTTGGTTAAGAGCTACATGCTGAGGTTTTCAGAGGAATTCTGGAGTCCCATTTAGTCTTTGCAGTAATCAGAGCGTTTAGAGAGAAAACTAGCTTTCTGGAGAAATTTCAGTTTCGAAGCTAAATTCTCATCAGAGCGTTCTAGTAGCAGGAAAGATTGCCAGTCTGAGCGCTTCTCCGAGACCCTGTCAGCAAGAAAACACCGTGTAATGTATATGAGCCCGTGAATTCCTTCATTTTGATAAGTAGGCTTGGGTTGTGTGCCAAAACTGAGTTGGGCGCATCTGGTGTCGTGTTGACTTTATTTCGGTGTAATTGCTTTGTCTTCCTACTTCCTAGCATCTTCTAGGTCTCCTAGTCTTGGCGGTTGCTCCTTGTGGGTCCTGGCGTTCCGACTTGATCACCAGTAGCGGAAGCGCTGCCCAAATTTTATGCAACCCAAGTCTAGAATAGTTCCACCTGTAGTTAGTAACCTAAGATTGACCAGAGACCTACAAAAGACTAGTTGGTTATTCGAAACCCGTTCAACAGCTATTAAATCCTCTGTGCTCATTAGCTGATAGTTTAACGAACTGGATCTAGAGACACAAATAAAGTATACAGATCTCTAGGGAGGTTCACGTTCGACAGTTCATTGGTTAGAGATTAAAGAATCTGTTCCGAGATCTGCGGTCGAACGTTACAGTTGGTATCAGAGCAGGCTCAAGTTGAGTCTTTGCTAAACACCATCGACAATGGAGGCTGTGTCGACCGAGTTGGACGAGATGAAAGCATTGCTGAGAAAGTTGGAAGGACGACTTGAGCAAGTAGAAGCTGAGAACAAGGTGTTGAAGGCGGATTTAACTCAAGCAAAAGCGACACAAGAGAAGGAAGCGGAGGTCCCTGTACTGCAAATCGAGCAAGTCAAGGATTTAGCACTACCAGGCGAAGAAGCAGTTGATATTGCTCAAGCAGACAAGAATGAAGATGGATCACAGAAGGTGCAAGAGAATGTTGCGGAAGGGAGCTCAGCCAAAGAAGGGCACAAGCGGAAAGTGAAGTGGGCTGAACCAGCGACACCATCAGCCTTCAACGGTGAGAAAAGCTTTTCCAAGTTTGAATTGTGGGTTACTGAGATGGAGAATTACTTGGAGAACTTCGATGAGCGCAGCTGGTTCACCTATGCTGTTAGTAGACTGGAAGGAGAGGCTAAGGAATGGTATGGAGGTCAACAGCGGATGAGGAGTTTGAATGGTACAACTCCTATGTCCACTTGGCCGGAGTTGAAGGATGAACTCAGAAGACATCTAGTACCGGTGGATGAAGCTACACAGTTTCGGCTGGAGCTCATTCATCTGAGACAGACAGGGAGTATCAGGCAGTATCTCCAGCGATTTTCTGAGTTGGTTACTCGTTTGCACATGGTGGATCGCACCGACTTGTTGTTTCACTTGAAGAAAGGTCTGCAGGGTTTCTATGCTGGTGTGTTTGATAGCTGGGTTATGTTTCACAAGTCCGAGGACATGCAAGACTTGTTTGCATTTTTGGAAGCAGCAGAGAACACTAGGGAACGTAATTACACCGTGCAGCCTTCCAAGTTTCAGCGTGGAACAAGTGGTGACGAGCCTAGTCGAGGATTTTGGCGTAATCCTCAAGGACAGATAGCGTCCTCTCAGAGTAGAGGTGGTAGAGGACGTGGTGGTGGAAGATTTGGTACATCTGGAAGGGGATTTTCTCGTGGCTCTCAGCAGCGAGGAGTCACTCGTGGTCCTACTCAGACACGACCTACTGGATCTTATGCATCCAATGCAGGATCCAACCAAGCTTCGACTTCAGGTGCTAGGAGCAGTGGCGCTAGCAGTGCTACACCTTCAAGGACGATCATCTGTTCTCGATGCGGACGAGATGGTCACATCGCTCGTGAGTGTCCCCAACGTTCAACAGCGAGCAATGTTCGTGGGTTGACAGCTGAAGAGACAACCAGTGTGGAAGAACCAGTTGAGGCGACTACTGAAGCAGAGGTATGTGCTGGTGAGCATTTGGTAGAGCATGGGGATTTTCTGCCGTGGATTGAAGTGAAAATAGGAAACCACCGGTGTTGTTTGCTTATTGATACTGGAGCAGATGTGAATGTCTTGGATGAAAAACTAGTCAGGACCTTGGGGGTGACTAGAACCAAGATCATGAGCCCGTTGTTGGTAAGGTTTGTGCAAGGTAGCACAACCGTTGCAGAAAAGCTCATGAGTGTTCCTGTTACTGTTGGAGGGGTAACTAGGAAGCACGAGTTTTTAGTTATGAGCTTAGGTGACACGATGGAGGGTATCTTGTCTTGGTCTTGGTTACAAGAGACCAAGGCAAAGCTAGATGTTCAAGAAGGGAACATCATAGTCATGGATCGATGGGGCTCGGGTCAACCACATCCATTGGTCATCAAAGAGAGACCTAAGGAGCCAAACCATGCTGTCCGTAGGTTCCAACGAGCCAAGGTGGCATTTCAGATCTGCACAGCTAGACAATTTGGAAAGCAGATCAAGTCAGTAGATGAAGCTTGGATAGCAGTGATGTCTAAACCCAAGGTGGAGACGGATGAGGAAGAACGTGTTGCTGCTCTTCCCATACATCCTGATATGCAGGCATTGATTGAGAGGTATTCTCATCTAATGCCGGACCAGTTACCAACAGGACTTCCTCCGAGGAGAGCCTTGGATCATGCTATTGATCTGGTTCCTGGGGCTACCCCTACTGTAGTGCCATCAAGAAGGATGTCGTTTGATGAGCTGACAGAGCTGAAGACTCAGTTGAAAGAGTTGGTAGCTCAGGGTATCTTACGACCTAGTATATCACCTTATGCAGCCCCGGTGTTGTTCGTGGCCAAGAAAGATGGTGGTATTCGCATGTGTGCGGACTATCGTGCACTCAATAAGGTTACTGTCAAGAACAAGTATCCTCTTCCTCTCATGGATGAAACCACTGATCGGTTGGCCACTGGAAGATACTTCACCAAGCTGGATCTACGTTCTGGATATCACCAGATCAGGATCAAAGAAGGAGATGAAGAAAAGACAGCTGTAAGGACGAGGTATGGCTTGTTTGAGTATACAGTGCTGCCATTTGGATTGTCCAACGCACCTGGTACTTTTTGCAGGTTGATGAATGAGATTTTCAGAGATCTCTTGGATGAGAGTGTTATCGTATACTTAGACGATATCATCATCTTCTCATCCACTTGGGATCAGCATCTAGTAGATGTTGAAATGGTGTTTAAGCGCTTGGAAGAGCATCAACTCTATCTCAAGAAGAGCAAGTGCTCTTTTGGACAAGAGAGTGTGGTGTTTCTAGGATGTTTGATCGATGCGCAGGGCATTCACCCTAACAGGGCTAAGATTCGAGCCATTGTTGAATGGAAGAGACCTGAGAGTGTTCATGAGCTCAGATCTTTTCTTGGGTTAGCCACATATTTTCGACGCTTTGTTTATCAGTTTGCGCATAAAGCCGCACCTTTGTTTGGCTTATTACGCAAGACTTCCAAGGTTGTTTGGAATCCAGCAGCTGAAAGAGCGTTTCAGGAGTTGAAACAAGCACTGACAGAAATGCCCGTGCTAGCTCTTCCAAAGATGGGAGAACCTTTCGAGGTTCACACAGATGCTTCTCAATGGGCCATTGGAGGAGTGTTGATGCAAGGAAAGCATCCAGTGGCTTACGAAAGTCACAAGTTTTCAGAAACAGAGGCAAAATGGCCTGCTCATGAACAGGAGATGTTCGCTGTTGTTCATTGTCTGAAGCGTTGGGAGCATTATTTGTTACCAAGCAAGGTTACTGTTGTGACGGACTGCGAGGGTAATACATACTTTCAGAGTAAACCTCGTTTGTCACGTAAACAACAGAGGTGGCAAGTGGAGCTTGCACGTTTTGATATCGAATGGCGGTATCAAAAGGGGAAGGAAAATATTCCAGCGGATTTGTTAAGCAGACGTGTCCAGGCGTTAACAACCCAGGACACAAGTGAAGAGCTTTTGGATCGAATCAGACAAGCATTGCCTGATGATCCCCAGGCTCAACGTTGGACCAGCCAACAAAGGAGAGATCCATTGGTACGTAATCTCTCATCTCGCAATGGACTTTGGTTTTACAAGCAAACCAAGGTCTATGTTCCAGCTGGATCTCTACGGACACTAGTCATGCAAGAATGTCATGATTGTGAACTGGCTGGACATGGAGGGCAGAATAGAACGTTGCAACGAGTTAAAGAGCAGTTCTACTGGCCATCCATGTTGGAGGATGTAATCAAGTACGTGCAGACTTGCTTGACATGTCAGCAACAACGAACTGAGCGGAGGAGACCTGCAGGATTGCTGAGACCGTTGCCAATACCTGATGGGCCTTGGGAGAGTATAAGTATGGACTTATGCACCGGTTTACCTGAGTCAGGAGGTTTTGACACTTTGCTAGTTGTCATCGATCGTTTCAGCAAGCAAGCTCACCTCATCCCTTGTAGGGAAACAGTGACGTCAAGAGGTGCTGCTGAATTGTTTATACGATATGTTTTTAAGTATCATGGGATGCCTAAAGACATTGTTTCAGACTTGGATAGGAGGTTTGTAGCTGAGTTTTGGAAGGGGTTGTTTCGAAGGCTCGGAACTAACCTCAAGTTCAGTTCCTCTTATCATCCTGAAACTGATGGTCAGACAGAGAGAACTATACAGATAGTGGAGCAAGGGTTGAGAAACTATATCATGCGAGATCAGAGTGATTGGAGCGAGCACTTGGACTTGGTGGAGTTTACATACAACAACACCAAGCACTCGAGTACAGGATTTAAACCATTTGAAGTGGTTTATCGGGGCTCTCATGCACCTTGGACTCCTATAGCTTTAGCTACCAAGGGGCATGAAAACACAGGAAGGTCAAACCAGGATCCTCCAGATCTAGAGACTTTCATACGTGTTCAGGGTACTGTGTTTCAAGAGGCAAAGAAACACATGGAAAAGACACAACAACGGTATGCCAAGTATGCAAACCGTGGTAGACAAGACGTACAGTTCGAAGAAGGGCAGAGAGTCTGGTTGAGAACCAAGAACTTCAGAATCCCAGCAGGGGTGGATTTAGCCAAGAAGCTTCTTCCAAAGTGGGCCGGACCATTCCTGATTGAGAAGAAGTTAGGTCCTGTGACTTATAAGTTACGTTTTCCAGCTAGTATGAAGCACTATCATCCCATCATTCATGTTTCTAACTTAAAGATGTTTCGTGAAGAACTAGAATCGTTGCCAGGAAGATATCAGAAATGGCATCCAGTGTTAGAAGCATTACCAAGAGCTGATGATCTTGAGTTGATTGAGATAGTAGATCATCGAGCATCACCGAATCCAGATGGAGCTGGAGAACCCGTTACTCAATACCTATGTCGTTGGACAGGTAGAGTTCCGGGATTGGTAAGTGAAGCTTGGGAGTACTTAGATGATCTAGCATTATACAAGTTTCAGGAACCACTGCGTAGATATTTTGTGAGACGACAATCTGCAGTGGTTTCTTCCAGCTAAGCGGTGGATTGAATCGAGTCAGAAGAGTCATGCAAAGGGCCCTTCAAGGACACTGGAACCGAGTAGATCTGGCCAATCTGCTCGTCTAAAGGTGGAGTTGTGGTCTGCTGACTTCTTATGACTGTCGGATGTCAATCAGGTTTAGGCTGATGCTACTATGGTGTATCATAGTATGGAGGTGGATAAAAGGAGACTGACGAGTTCACCACCTGGAAGCTAGGGTTTTGTCTCACCCGAAAGCTTCAATGAATGCTCGGTAATGGAGCATAGCTCTAAGAAAGAGCTTACCCTGGATGGGGTAATGTTTCTCTAGATTTGAGGAAGTGTGGTTCTTAATGTGGTATTGCAGGTACCGCAGTTCAGTGGAAGAACTGCTTTTTCTTGGTTGGGGCGATTGTAACGCCTTTTACTTTTAAAAGGGGCGATGATTTAACAAGCACACGTGGTGTTGGCTGCCGGGCTCAGGAGACTGCAGACTAAAGGCAAGAGTATATAGCCAGGGTCGCGAACCCTAAAGAGGCACTTATTTTCATTCTTCACTTTGCTGTACCAGCAGAGACGGACCAGAGAGCAAGAGCAGAGCGGAGGCTTCCAGAGAGACCAGACTGCATGAGCAGAGAAGACGTTTGGCAGACTATAGTTCTAGACTAGATTACACAGAGAGAAAACCCTTGGTTAAGAGCTACATGCTGAGGTTTTCAGAGGAATTCTGGAGTCCCATTTAGTCTTTGCAGTAATCAGAGCGTTTAGAGAGAAAACTAGCTTTCTGGAGAAATTTCAGTTTCGAAGCTAAATTCTCATCAGAGCGTTCTAGTAGCAGGAAAGATTGCCAGTCTGAGCGCTTCTCCGAGACCCTGTCAGCAAGAAAACACCGTGTAATGTATATGAGCCCGTGAATTCCTTCATTTTGATAAGTAGGCTTGGGTTGTGTGCCAAAACTGAGTTGAGCGCATCTGGTGTCGTGTTGACTTTATTTCGGTGTAATTGCTTTGTCTTCCTACTTCCTAGCATCTTCTAGGTCTCCTAGTCTTGGCGGTTGCTCCTTGTGGGTCCTGGCGTTCCGACTTGATCACCAGTAGCGGAAGCGCTGCCCAAATTTTATGCAACCCAAGTCTAGAATAGTTCCACCTGTAGTTAGTAACCTAAGATTGACCAGAGACCTACAAAAGACTAGTTGGTTATTCGAAACCCGTTCAACAGCTATTAAATCCTCTGTGCTCATTAGCTGATAGTTTAACGAACTGGATCTAGAGACACAAATAAAGTATACAGATCTCTAGGGAGGTTCACGTTCGACAGTTCATTGGTTAGAGATTAAAGAATCTGTTCCGAGATCTGCGGTCGAACGTTACAACATGCAATACTGTACAAATAATACGCGACGGTTTTGTACTGTCCTAACGACGGCTACCGTCCTCGCCGGGACTTCGAACCGTCCATCTGTTCCCGGCCAGAGCGAAACCGGAGCGAACCGGAGCCCAGTACAGTACCTGCCTCGCTCGGAGGAGGGAAATGTGTCTCCTTTCCTCCCTCTTCTTCTGGCTCGGGGGAGAGTCACTGATTTGTTTGGAAGCTGCTGCAAGTGTTGGACTTGAACGAAGGAAGAACCGCCAAGTGGTAGCTAGCACTACGAAAGTCGTAGCTTAGCTTAGCACACCACGTCCAGTCTCAATTGGTTCAAGATCGATGTCTGTCGTGTCACGAGTGTGCATGAGTTAAGGTAAGAAGACGAAGAAGACGACTCCGCGGCAAGGCAATGTGAGAGGGACAGTCTCCCCGGATTGTATAAGTGAATGTGTGATTCTGTTGTAGCTGATTAGTATCTAGGATCTAGAAGAACATGTAGTACAAGAATATATCACTGAGAGTCAATACCTTCGTTTGGATTTGAGATTTCGTCCACGTGATGACATACTTTGGAATTGTAGAAGAACAGTCCTTGGACATGTAATCAAGCAGCAGCTTGCGGATCGAGGGCGTCAGTCTTATGTAGTATGTTTACAAGTATTTTCCAGCGCCTTTTCCTTCCTTTGGCTCAAGCTGCGAATAATATATGTGGTCCTATTCTTGGTTTCGGTTGAATTCTAGAAGATGGATGTGCTGAAGAAGATCTGAAGAAGAAAGGACTTTAAGGTGCTGCACCGATCCGCGTCCTTTCGGTGAGGCATTAGAGTATCAGCCTGGGAGCAGAAGCACTGATGTGATTGGGGGATGGATTGATCCCAGCAGTGGTGTAGATTTCAGATGGCTGCAGAGCTGGACGTCGATTTCTGAGACCACAAGTTTAGGCTGAAAGTGGCTGCGAAACACCAAGATGTATCAGTGGCGTAATTTCCAGTTTTTTGAGGAGAAAGCCGTTGGTGCGAGTGCAGAGGAGCTAAAGGAGAAGGTGGAATGTAGTACTAGTGGTCGAGGTCAAATTGCAGTGGCGACCGAAGATGCCAGTGTGCATGTTATTGACCGAGGGCTGAAGCTGAGCTACAGTTTCCAGGCACATTCTATCAATGTCCAATATATTCAGCAACTCAAGGTACTGACTGCATGACGATCCCTGCCGCGTGATTGGTAGGAATCCACTAATAGTAGTTTTCGTTTGAAGAAGAAGTTGCGATTCAGAGGCTTTGTAGATTATGGTCATGAATCATTTGACTGTAAACCTGACCAACACGGGGATTCGAAAAATCCTAGATTTCTGAGATATTGTTGGGTTTCTGCCATGTCTAGCAACGGAACATGCTGGTCTCCGTCGGTGAAGATGACACGTCCACACCGCGGGTAACAGCCATAAACTTGAAAATGTGGGAGCTGGACAAAATGCAGCCGGAGGGTTCTAGCACCACTGGTCCAGCCTGCGTCCGAAGTTTGAAGATCTTTGCTCCAAAGTTTCCTGAAGCGAAGGTTAGTCTAGAAGATGGTTCACAGAAACTGCTGGATCTCGGGGTTGCTGTGGGTTGTTAAGGAACAGTTATCATCTTTTGTATTAAAGTTTACATCTTCCTATCTTGCTTTTGTGACTCCAATTGCACCTTCATGATAAAACAGTTAAGGTGGCCGCAAAGCTATATTGGCACAGAGTCCCGCTTGTCGCCCCTGGTTAGAAATATTCGCCAGCTTCATGCTTAAAGTTAGCGCACATTCACGCTCCTCTGTGCTGCTTACCATGTACTTCTCTGGGTTCAGTATTTTCGGGTTACCTGAAGTTTGTGAGGATAGTTCTTGCATTGCGCTGCTGCCCTCATGGGCCTATATATATACGCAGAGTGCATGAATTTGAGTGTTCAGGCTCAGGTTGAACAATCAGGGAGATTGTTGTTATCGGTTGTGGGTACTTTCTGACGTTTCACTTGTCTTCTCAGATTACATCTTTTTTAGTGTTTGAGGAGGCACCCCCAATTTTGCTGGTCTGTATAGGACTCGAGACAGGATATATATATTGTATACGAGGGGATATAGCACGTGAACGTGTATCGAGACTCAGACTTCAAGTTGATCCAGCAGTTGATAATCAGCCAGCTTCCCCAGTCACAGGTTTAGGGTTTCGGGTAGATGGTGCTGTCCTTCAGCTTTTCGCAGTGAGTACACAATCTGTCAATCTTTTCGACATGCACCAGCAGCCTCCACAGAAGCATGTGTTGGATATGCTTGGCGGTGAAGGTCAAAACATGACTATGAGCGACAATCAGGTAATGCAGTAAATTGTTCGAAGCTTTCGTGGGAGTGTCAAGAGTGCTGTAACAGGTAGAAAAGTCAAACGTCTTATCGAACTACAGTTGAATTCAAGTCAACTGAGCTTCTGGTGTTTTCTTTGGAGAATATTAGTGTCAACAGTTTTTCGCAGGTAGGTGCTTAGTTGACATTGTCTAGAAAACTCGTCCTGGACATGGAAAGGACTCTGGGCTTTCTCAAACCGCTTGCTGAGATGGTGCGTACAGTTCGCATGAAAACTTGCTACATGTACTAACACGAGTTGGGTAACAGGAACTTGTAATAGGTAGACCAGAGGCTGTATACTTTTACGAGGCTGATGGAAGGGGACCATGTTGGGCTTTTGATGGCGAGAAACGGTACATGGGCTGGTTTCGAGGCTATCTTTTGGTGGTTACAGCTAGTCCGAAGAAGGCAAGCAAGAATGTCTTCAACATATACGATCTGAAGAACAAGTTGATTGCATACAGCGTTCCCATCGGAGATGTCTCGCATGTCTTATGTGAATGGGGTAGCATCATTGTCCTCACCAAAGATGAGAAGATCTTGTGTGTAGCAGAGAAGGACATGGGAAGTAAACTCGCCATGCTTTTCAAAAAGAATTTGTACACGGTTGCAATCAACCTTGTTCAGAGTCAACATGCAGATGCGGCTGCTACGTCAGAAGTTATGCGGAAGTATGGTGATCATTTATACGAGAAGCAGAATTATGGCGAGGCAATGCAACAGTACATTCGCACCATAGGGCAATTAGAGCCATCCTACGTGATCCAAAAGTTTCTGGATGCCCAGCAAATACACAATCTAACCAACTACCTGGAAAAGCTTCATGAGAAGGGTCTAGCAACAGCTGATCATACGACTCTACTTTTGAACTGCTATACCAAGCTAAAAGATGTTATAAAGCTTGATGAGTTTATCAAGGGGGATGAGAGTAGGGAAGGGGAACATCGGTTCGATGTAGAAACTGCCGTGAGGGTTTGCCGTGCTGCAGGTTACTACCAACATGCCTTATATGTAGCGAGAAGAGCGGGAGAACACGAATCATACTTGAAAATTCTGCTGGAGGATCTTGGACGCTACGAGGAAGCTTTGCAGTACATTTCTAGTCTTCCGCTATATGAAGAAGCAGTCACTCTGAAGCAGTACGGTAAGACTCTGGTGGGACACAAACCTGCTGAAACCACTGCAGCTTTGATGAAGCTTTGTACGGGAGGCACTGAGAACGGTTCTCAGGCTCAAGGTGGAACTATCCTCCTTCCATCCCCAGTGGATTTTGTCCATGTGTTTATCGACCAACCAAAATGGTTGATGAAATTTTTGGAACAGTACGTGGAAACAGTGAAGGATTCTTTGGCGCATCTGGAGATTCATAACACTCTTCTTGAGCTGTACCTGTCAGAAGATCTGCGCACTCCCGTGATCACGGAAGTGGTTCCTGAGGCACCCCCGGTGAAGGAAACATTAAGGGAGAGTCTCAGTGTGAAGGAATACAGCCCTGTCAAGGAAAATGATCCCTTTGCTACTTGGGGACTGAAATCGAAGTCTAGTAAGAATTTTGTAACGAATGGTACCCCTCCCAAAACCAGGACCAAAGACAAACCACTACCTGTCGTAGTGGTACCACCAGTGGAGAAAGAATCTTCTGAGGAGAAAGCGGAAAGATTGAAGAAGGCTTTGGCTCTACTGAGGAATGGATGGGGTCCACATGAACAACAACCGAGATACGATGTAGATCTTGCACTGGTGTTGTGTCAGATGCACAACTTTAGGGATGGATTACTCTTCCTGTACGAGAAGATGAAGCTTTACAAGGAAGTCATGAATGTCTATATGAAAGATGGAGACTATCAAGGGTTGATATCGTGTTGTAAGCGACTAGGTGATGCCAGCCGTGGAGGAGATTCTTCAATATGGAGTGATGTGCTGACCTACTTCGGGGAGCGTGGAGAAGACTGTTCCAAGGAAGTCAAGGAGGTCCTTGTCTATATAGAGCGCGATAACCTCCTGCCTCCGCTCATAGTCTTGCAAAAACTGGCGAAGAATGCTACACTGACATTATCTGTTGTCAAGGATTACATCGCTCGACAGATACAACAGGAGACGAGGTATATTGATGAAGATCGGAGAGCCATTGAAAAGTACCAGGTATTTGACCATGACCCACCCTTCCGTGACTTCGCCTGTAATATCCGTTAGGTCCATCATTCCATCCATCATCTGTCCGCTGCTTCACGTCAAAAGAACAATGCGTGAACGAGGTATATAGAGAAACGGAGCATAAGGAAGCACGGCTTTTCCTGTAGCAGCTTTTTATCAAAAGAGTTGTATTTCGTGGTTCTGCTCGGTTTGGCAGAGTAGAAGTTTCCCTTAACACCTGACATCACCACTTCGTTCTAGTAACATAATACCGATGATGGTCAACTACTAGCAGCAAATATTTATATTTGGACATGCCCTTTGTCCCGATAGTATTGCAGTGTGATAGACTTGTCACGAAGTTGAAAGTCCTGTTGTAAGGTAATGAACGGCACGGAGTGATAATCAAACCTTGCATTCTCCTAGTACAGTGTCACAGTTGGCCACTGCATTGGTATCGAAACTATTACGGATCTTATCATAGCGACTGCAACTTCAGTGGAATAGGAGGTGAATCAGTTTTTGAAACCCCGACAATCTAGATCAGTGTACAACAACACTCGAACGTGAACTGAAGGACCCCTGGAACAGATAGAAAATGCAGGGACTAATCGATGATGTCAACTTGATTGATTGATCCCCTTGCTGCCGTGGTCGTGGTCCTCGTGGACTCTAGCCTCATTCGCTCCATTCATCTGAACACAATATTCAGATCATACCAGCAACCACCTCGACCTGAAACACTTCATTCACTTGGTGATTTATTTTCCGTTGGATCCACTGGCAGGGTGGAGTACCGATCGACTCAACCAGTGTGTGTAACGCACCATAATCCTGTCCAGTCACTAACTCCGCTTTTAATCGGCCCCTAATTGGTCCTCACTGTGTACTTGGCTGGGCTAATTGCGTGATACCCCTATACTAGAGAGTGGTCCTTGAGCATATCTGCCATTCTCGATGTATGAAGATAACTCCGCTTTTAATCGGTCCAATTGGCTTTTCAGAAAATAAACAATCTTTTTCAGGTTTATGTGTTTTATAATGTAAATATATGGTAACCGTTATTTAAGCTCGGCATATTGTCCCGTGCTGCCCGTGGATCTTGACCTCTTAACATGAAGGTTAACGGCATCTTTTGTATATCCTGTTCGACCAAAGAGTTTTGGTAGAAGTACGTGGGGTGAATTTTCGTAGTTGAAAGTTATGATGTGACGAGGCAAGCATGTCCAGAATGGGTAAAGAGGAGGACTGAGGTTTCCGCTCCTTGTTAACTTTCTCGTGTCTGAATCATCGCTTTATGGTTGTTTGATGTTTTAGGAGTTGATGTCGTTGTACATTATTTGTCATTGATTGGAATACAGGAAGAGACTGCCACCATGCGAGCCGAAGTTCATGAACTCAAAACCAACGCACGCGTCTTTCAGCTCAGCAAATGCACTGCCTGTACATCTGCCCTCGACTTACCAGCTATTCATTTTCTTTGTATGCACTCATTCCATCAGCGTTGTCTCGGAGACAATGAAAAGGAATGTCCAATTTGCGCCCCTGCTTACAGACATGTTTTGGATTTGAGGCGAAACTTAGAGCAGAATGCTAGTGATCATGACACATTCTTTCAGTTGGTGCGTAACTCAGAGGATGGATTTTCAGTGATCGCTGATTATTTTGGGAGAGGTATATTTAGCAAACCAGAGAAGCCTTCTAGTCCGGCTAATGGCCTTGCTAGAACTAGTACTAACTCGTCATTTACTTGACCCATGTCTACGTTAGCGGATAACAGAAATTTGTGAAGTTTGTATCAGTATTCAGTGACTTTCTAGTTAATGAATTGACTTGCGTAGGGTTTGCAACAATGAATGCCTTTCTGAGTCCTCGCGGCCAGCCTCTTTTCTGTTTATTAATCAAATTTTCCATGTTGCACTAAGTTACATAAGAAAGTATACATATGGATAAGTTGATGGTGTATCAGAAAGAGTTTCTAACTAACCTTGTTAAACCTTTGCATTCTGTACTACACTTATATCGCTGCTTGCAGTCTCACTGCCAGCCTCACTGATCTACCACTGCACAAAGACTCGGAGTTTGCCGTCAGATGTCCCGGAGCTGCTCGTGGACCGACAAGGCCCTCATGAGTCGGTTAAGTCTCCATCTGATTGATCACTTTCCCAACTCATCTCCAGCCTAACCCTCTCTGTTGGATGCTGATGAAGTCAGAGAGCAGGTTGAGGTGCATGCCACGGGAGGGTGTTCTGCTGGATGCTCCGAGTGCATATTGTGGTAATTAGGTTCTTGAATTTACACCTACTCAGTACCTAAATGCATCAGTGATGGACCGGCAAATACATGTTATTCTTTTACTACCTCTGTCTTTCTTCACTTGTATTCAATCGCTAAATCCGAGCTCCTCTACTCACTCTCTCATGCGCTGGATTCTATGGTAACTGTATCTACGTTCTACCTTGTTAGCTTTCGCTTCTTTCAGCATTGCAGTATACAAATCTAGTTTGTCTTCATTTCTGCATTGGGGTATGCATTAGCCTTTACGTTGGAAGCGATCAGCTTGCATCAATACATAATGCGTTTGTTCTCTCGCCATTGTCCACTCGCATTCGACCTCATACCAAGGGGAACCTTTTCTGGGAATGTGCTTCGTACTACAATTTTCCATCGGCTTCCGGTTATAAAATAATGCCAGTCGGCATTGTTAGCGCACATTCGGCCCTTAATTGCTTCTCACTATGTACTTGGCTGGGCTAACTGCGTGATACCTCTATACCAGAGAGTGGTCCTTGGGCATATCTGCCATTCTCGACGTATGAATATAACCTGATTAAACTGTCATTGACGTGATTAGCAGTTTTCTTCAGAGTACTAGAATTCTACCAAGTCTTGTCTTCAAGAGTTTTGGATTTCTGTAGTTACTTCCGTTAGTTTCTAGCATAGGTAGCCTTGGAGATCGGTTGGAAGGTTTTTCATCATTTACAAGTCGAACGTGGTTCTGGGTAGTAGAGATCAAAACAGTCGTTAAACTCAAAAGAGCTTCCAGGTGAGGCCAAATTAATAGACCATCTGAACCTAGGATTTGGAACGCAAGTAAAGTTAGTTGCTGCAGCTGGCGGAACTTGGCTCGATGATGGAAGGACACCGTTCGTTCGTGACAAGGCCATTAAGAAAAGGCTTAAGCTATTGTAAAGGTTCCGACAGCCGCGGACGACGCTAAGGCTTCCGTTGTGGCCTAGACTCTACTGTGGTATTTTTACTTAAAACCATGGCCGGACCGTGTTTAGTAAAGCCCAGAAAATGCAGGTTTCACCTCCACTTTGAATTCTGGTCGATGTGTTTGGGGAACAGTGATGTGAAAGTGACACGCTTGTGGTGAGAATTGTCGGCCGTTTAAACTCGATAGCTGGACTGCTTGCACTGACAACTGTCACGTGCACACTGAGCGAGACGGTGGATTATCGGATCCACACAACTCAGTGTAGAGTCCGACCAGGCTTTTACCGGAATGCCGGAGACAACTATGGAAGGAGAAAGAAGTTGATATGTACTATTGTTTAAGAAATAGTGATGTGAAGGTAGATGCACGCATGATGCTTGAGATGTAGGCCACCACTTACACTTCCTTCCTGTATGGAAAATAGTCTAGCAGGAAGCGGAGTAGTCCAGAGAAGTCCCGTTGGACTTCTCTAGACTACTCAGAGAGCTAAAAGACTCGTTGAAACAAGGACCTCAAATCAGTTAAACCACATGGTCTGCAATTCGTGGCTTGAGTTTGCATCTGTCCCTGATAAATGATTGACTCAGCAGAATTCTAAACGTGGGCAGGTAAGGATAAACGCGGAAGGGTTGGATCAACATAATGGTCATGGTAACGATATTTCATCAACACAGAGCAGATTGAGCTGATCTCACGTGAGTTCACCCGTCAAAACTAAAATAGAAGATCTGAATGATTGAGTAATTACTTTTGAGTTGGCAAACTACGTAATACATGAATCAATCGTAGTTCGCACTACGCAGAGAGAGGAGAGTGTAGAACTCGTGACAATTAGATCTGTAAACCACATGCTACATTACCTCTTGTGCTCTAATCTGCGTATGTTGTACATTCCACTGCGCTTGAGGTTCTGAGATAGTAGTGACTTTTGTATTTTCTTGATTGAGAAAGTGTTCCTTCAAGCACGTAATAACCGGACGCTCCATATAAATGCAGTAGGAACTCACTTAGATTGTCCAGCAAGAAACATAGAAAGTCGAAGGAGCCATTACCAACATTGGAAAGAAATATATCAGACCGGCATCTGCTGTGGGCCGGATAAGAGAACTGAGTAAGGGAGCGGAACGGAAGAACTGGATGGAAAGAGCTGGAGCAGTACAATAAATACCTTGAGCAGACTCCCTTCATTTCGTAGCTTTGTGTTCGAAATTTCAATGCGCTGCCTGTCGGCTGTAGGATGGGAGAGTGGCTGACTACGGATGGCATTAATCTCTTGGGCCAAGAAAACGTCTGATATACTTGCTTACACTTGTTTACACATCCTTCAGCTTCAAGATACTTTTCAGGACCACTTTTGCCCACATCAGTTTGGAGTTGTCACATCAGTTTGGAGTTGTGACGCCGGGAGGTTGTGAGTCTGTGTCTTTCGGTATTAGAGCTCTCTTGGACATCCATCTCGATTGGGTTGTCTTACAGATAGACGTGGAAAATACGTTTAATAGTGTTTATCGCGCTTCTATCTTTAGAGAGCTCATGGACGGCGAGGGATCTCTGGCGAGTCTCGTCTCTTTCGTGCGATCGTTCTATAGTTCTTCTTCTTCTCTTTACTACCAGCACGGTCCTACAATAGGGGGGGTTACAATCATCAGCTCCGCTGCAGGTATTCGTCAAGGAGATCATTTAGGTGGATCCCTCTTTGCTTTAGCTCACTATAGAGCTCTCTTGGCCACCACTTTGACTACTCCAGGTTGTGTTTTTTCATCTCTAGCTGATGATACGCACGTCGTAGGTCCGGCGGACCAAGTCGGTGTTGTTTTGACCACTTTGTCTCTCAATTGGCCTTGGTAAGTTTGAGGGTGAAGATGTCAAAGTGCAAGACTTGGTCTCTCATAGGTATACCGTCAGACGTATAGCTCTCAGAGGGATTTGTTATCTCTACAGATGGTTTACGCATCCTCGGAGTACCTGTGGGTACAGAGGACTTTGTCTCTCGATTCTTAGATGTTGCCCTGACGGAGGACGTTTTGCATATCGAAGATCTCTCTATGTTGGAGGATCCTCAGGTTGTCTTTTGTATTCTTTTCTCTTCTATTACACGACGTCCTAGTTACTTATTCCGCACAGTACCTCCATCTCCTATTTTCATCTAGCGTCTTAGAGAGTTTGATAGGAAGATTATGAGGGTGTTTGACGACATCATAAGACTGGAGACTTTTGACTGTGTGACAGGACCTCCCGCACGTAGACAGACATCTTTGCCGATATCATGTGGCGGGGTGGGTCTATTATCCATGGAGGAGACTGCTGCGACAATCTTTTTGGGTAGTTGGGCCCTCTCAGCACCTTGGCTCTGTTGTCATTTTTTCGTGCGAGATAGACTTATTCTGGAGAGCTATGTGACAGAGATGGAGGATGGTTCTTACCCACTACAGATGTGTCTCTGTGAGACAAGAGATAGTTTGACTCTTGAGGCACGTGAGACACACCCTCGATTTGATATCTTAGTTACAGATGGATCTCGCGGACTACAGTCTTCTCTGAGGAGACACCACTTCCAGCAGATTCTCCATGCGCTCTTAGTGGATCCTTCCATCTCTCCGCTCTTGTTCGGGCAAGGGTGCAGGCTCTTGACTCATAGCTCGACTTTGCATTAGAGCGTTCAGACTCGCACCGACTATCTTCTCTACAGCGATGAGGTTCCGCCTAGGTTTGGTCCAATCTCTTGCTTCGGCACTATCCATCTACGAGTGCGGTGTCTCGCTCGACACATCGGGTCGTCATCTTGCTCGATGTTCTCATGGTGGAGAGCGGATAGCTACCCACGATGTCATCGGAGACGTCGTGTTTAGCTTAGCACGGGAGAGCGATCACATGACGTGGAGAGAGCGTTGATATGTCTTTCAGACAAGAGGATCAGTGAGAGCTGACTTGTACATGATGAAGGAGGATTAGATCTCAGTGGCTGATGTGATTGTCACGGATCCGACACGGGACTCAGTGGCGACACAGTTGATCACCCATCCCTCAGAATGGGCTGCAGGCGTGGCGGCAGCAGCGAAGGTGACCAAGTATAAGGGTATGCAAGTAGGACATGCTTCATCCCTTTAGCTTTGGAGATATACAGATCGACAGGCTTGGAGTTCAACGCCTTCTGAGAGATTGTGCTAGAGCCTATCATGAGAGGCGTCAGGGGGTACCACTTTCTCTTTCTTTCTGCACCACGTTTTTTAGACAGCGAGTTTTCATTGCTCTACAGAGAGCTTTAGCAGGGGTCTTTAGCAGGAGCCGTTCACAGGAGAGCAATCGCAGTAGTAATGTTTATTCAGATGCACCAGTTGTTTGCAGACGTACTGACTTTCTGATCTCCGATATTATAGATGTGACAGGAGATATTAGAGCTACTAATAGCGGGGTTCTTCCCTTCCGGGTGGTTTTTGCTTGGCCCTTCGGGTCCTTCTTTCCTTTGTAAGGCTTGATGGGGTCTTCCCATCCGTTTGCTATTCATTGGTTCGCGTTTTCTACTTGCTTACACTTGCAGCTCAACAATCCTGCTCTTCTACTGTAGTCTAGTCCGGTCCATGATGAAGTTCAGTGAACTCTGGAGCATCACGGGCTCGCTGCTGCAAAGCGTATTGTAGGTTATGAAACGCGTTTCGCAATTAGGATTTACCGTCCTTAAACCTTACAATGGAACTTCTCAGCGGTTACATGGTGTGAGGTGTGAGGATAGCAGATATATATGTGCGCTGAAACTTCAGACCTGGTAGGTCCGTGTAAGAGGATAAACTTTGCTCATTACTAGAGAAAACATATTCTAAACGCAAACCTCTATAACCGCAGGAATCCAGGTAAAGCTCGCGGTTGAAAACACGATTCTACGGGAAATGCAGAAACAGTTCGCAGATTAGGCCGCGAATCGTGACTTGGAAACCACCATTTGCAGAGACCACGAGCTACTGTGCTAAATTCCGAGGCGGAATTCTTATGGCACACAAGTTTTGTACATGTACAAAGTATTTGTTTCAAACCTCACCGTAACGTAAAAACGGGATCGTCTCAAGTGTCAGGTAATGTCATAGCATGCAGAAAGTGGAAAGCGTCCGATTGGAAACTCTCGAACGGCCGTGAGAAAAGCAGACTTAGGGGAGAAGAAGACGCTTCTGCGATTTCCTGCAATTTACAGTGTACCGACCGCGTCCGGTTTACGGGAGAACTCCATGAAATCCTCTACACGAGCGAAAGGAATGCTTTACAGGAGGACGAAGTTCACTCATGATGGGATCTAGTGAAGAGCCTAACTACGGCGGCGGTCTGTACAGTCCGTAGCTGGACTTGGACTTCGACCGATAGGCACGTCTTTTACGATGAAGAACCATGCCACGAAGAGGCGGAATGATGCAGAGAGGAGCGAGCACTAGCGCAAGGCCGATCGCAAGCCCGATCCCAAAAGCTTGCATGAAAACGTGATCAAAAAAGTTGGAGGACGACGGGCTGGAATACGAACTGGTGGGGGAACTTGCGCTGTTGTCACAAGGAGTCTGGAGCGGAAAGCCGCAGAGACCATCGTTTCCGGGCTTGTAAGAAAACTGGTCGTGCCTCGTGGAGAAAGCATTGCGAGACGGGATCATCCCTTCGAGGGCGTTGTAGGACAGGTTCAAGTAGCCCAAGGAATTGAGGTTGGCAAGGCTGGAAGGAATGGTTCCCGTGAACTCATTCGCCGAGAGCTCCAGTGACTGCAGCTCTGTGATATTCCCAAGATTTTCAGGAATTTCGCCGGAGAACTTGTTGTAGGCGAGATTCAGATAGAGTAGCAGCTGCAGCGTCCCAAGCTCCTCCGGCAGCTGACCGGAGAGCTGATTGAAAGACAAGTCGACCGAAATCAAGGTCTCGAGAATGTACTCGAACACCTGCCCTTTCACTCGGATCAAAACCTGCTCGAACAACCTTCTTCCCGGCCCCGTTTCTGGCGTCGGCCCGCCGTCTGGGTCCTGGACAGGAGCGTCTGTCAACGGATTGTATTTATAGAAGCCTGCTAATCCCGTAAGATCACTCGGAAGGGGACCCGTGAAAGAGTTATTGGAGAGGTCGAGCACCTGCAAGTTCGACAGCCGCCAGATCCAAGAGGGTATCCTTCCGCTGAAATTGTTAGATGCCAGTTCCAGAACGCGTAAGGAGGGGAGTGGATTCATCTGCCATTCGTAGTTGGGCAGATTCCCAGAGAACTGATTGGAACTCAGGTCCAGGAGCTCGAGCTTCGTGCAGCCGTATATACTTTGCGAAAACTCTCCGATCAAATTGTTGCCATTCACCGAGAAGCTTTTGAGGTTCCGGAGCTGCAGGAAGTTGATGTCAGTTACGGTCCCGGTCAGCGAATTGTTGGTGAGCCTGACGTTCTGCAGCGCGCTGCAATTCGCAAGTTCAGGTGGAATAGTCCCTGTGAGTTGGTTGTTGTATAGGATGAGATACGACAAATTCTGCAGTCTACCCAACTCTGGCGGGATTGTACCAGTCAACTGATTTCTGTACAATCTCAAGTACTGTAAGTTATCGAGGCCACCGAACTCTGGAGGTATGGGCCCTGTCAAAGAGTTATTCCCCAGGTTCAGTTCTGTAGCGTACTTCAGGTTCGCCAAGCCCGCTGGTATGGTTCCCGTTAGCTTGTTGTTCTGCAGATACAAGATTCGCAACCATGGCAGTGTCCCGAGCTCCTCCGGAATGGTCCCTTCCAATTGGTTGTCGTTCAGAAGCAAGTCGAAGAGATTGGTCAGATTCCCCAGATTTTGAGGTATGGGTCCGTAGAAATCGTTGTTGTCCAGATAAAGGCGGAAAAGATGCGGCCACCAGGCAATCATCTCATCCGTGAGGGGCCCCTCAAAAGAGTTCACGGCTGTATTTGGGTCGAAGCCTCTGAGATTTTCCCACGCTATGGTCTTGGAGCTGTAGCTGCTGCCAAAATTCAAGTACTCAAGCCGAGAAAGGTTTCTTATAGGGTTCAGCGTACCGTTGAGCTGATTGTTTGCGGCATCCAGAACATACAGGTTCGTACAGTTGTTCAAGCTCTCGGGCAATAATCCCTCAAAAAGATTGCTGCGGAAGCGTAAGGACGTGAGACTCGACAGCGCTCCCAAGTTCGAGGGCAAGGAACCATTAAACTTGTTATTGAACATGAAAAGCTGCGTCAGGCTTGTTAGGGTCGTCAAAACTGGAGGAAAGCCTCCAGTGAACATGTTCCCATCAAACAAGAGGTTGGTCAGCCGATTCCACGAGGTCGAGTTCACCCCAATAAAATTCCCAGTCAAGTTGTTGGTCCCCAGGTTCAGAAGCTCGAGCTGAGATAGTCCTGCCAAGCTTACAGGGACCTCTCCGCTAAGAGCGTTGTTTCCGAGATGCAGATACTTGAGCTTCGTCAAGTTGCCCAGCTCTGACGGTATAGAGCCCGTGAAGTTGTTCTGCTCGAAGCTCAAATACTCCAAGTTGATGAGCTTGCCATACTCGTTGGGGATGGGACCTGTCAAGTTGTTGTTTCCGAAAAAGTCCAAGTACCACAACTTTGTACAGTTGCTGATTGATTTGGGTATGTGGCCTATCATCTTGTTCGAGCGGTATGGGTGGTAGTTCTGTTGGCCGTCGTAGTTGAATAGTGTTCCCAAGGCCAAAACCTCGAGATTGGAGAGCAGACCCAGCTCTTCCGGAATGGACTCGTTGAAAAACCAGCCTTGAATTCCGAGGTTGAAAAGTCGTAAACTTGACATGTTCCCATACTCTGCCGGGATTCCTCCAGAGAGATAGTTGTTGTGGAGATTCAGCGTTTGGAGCCTCTGCAGCTCGCCCCACTCTGGAGGAAGCCTGCTTAACAGGAAGTTGTCGCTCAGGTTGAGGTCTTCCAAGAACTCGAGTTTACCGAGTGAAGGGCCCAACGTTCCGTTCATCTGAAACCCAGTGAAGTTGAGGGAGATAACACGAAGCTCGTCGTTGCAGGTGACCGCTGTCCACGAACAGTAGCTGGAGCGGTGTCCTGTAGTCCAGCCATCCAAAGCACCGTCCGTCCAATTTTCAATTCCTGCCTTGAATAGTAGGAGTGCGTCGGCCTCCCTGGAAGAATCGGAACACAGCATATGAAGGTCGGAAATGATAATGATTGCTAGGCGTGTGTTACATGTCCTATGCAGATTTTACAGTGAGGACGCATTCAACTTGTGCAAAGACTTGTGTATTGAGCTCTATTTCAACTCGATTATCTGCGACGACATGCTCATGGTGTCTAGTTTACTGACCCGAAATTTTCCTGGAGCAAAGATCGAGAAACATGTTGAATCCCTGAGTCTTCCGCATCAGCCTGTCGACGGGAAGTCGTCGTCGGTATAGTACCTTCTTGGGGCTTTATCAGCTCGAGCGGTTGTAGCACTAGTTTGTTGCTCGGACTGCGTTCTGCAGGAGCAGTCTGCATTCTCTTGGCAATCGTTTGCTCCGGCAAGCCATTCTTGACGGTAGTGCCGTACTTCTGTACATGTCGAAACGAGGCTGCTGCAGTGGTATCAGAAGGTGAATCCTCAGTCTGAAAACTTCTCTCTCCTCTGCTCAGCTCTTCCCAGAGGGTTTGTCCGATGGCACTATAGCTAGTGCAGAGCTGCAAACATGACAGAAACAGAAGCAACGCCAGCGTAACAAAGCAGCCGCCAAGGGCAGACAGATGCAGATCTAGAGTCACTACAGCACGTCGAGTTGTTTTGACGGACTCCATCGTTTGTCACTCAAGAAC
Organism: Asterella californica; assembly: GCA_036924285.1. Classification (NCBI taxonomy): domain Eukaryota; kingdom Viridiplantae; phylum Streptophyta; class Marchantiopsida; order Marchantiales; family Aytoniaceae; genus Asterella; species Asterella californica. The sequence goes on along the minus strand of JAYKYS010000009.1, from coordinate 3,537,529 downwards.
ATCAACTGACAGCTCATATTAAGATTTCGTGCCGCCCTCGGTGCCCTCACTCTGAACACATTGCGGAAGACTGAAAGTTACAGGTAAGTAGTAGTAGGGATTTAAGAGAAGCCCGGAGTTACTGTGACAGTAGCCAAAAAAGTCCAGACGGTGGAACCCACTCAGAGGATTTGAATCGGGCTACAATCGCTTCTCCAACTGAACGCGGTTCGATAGATGCAACGCTACTTGATTCAGCGGGACCGCGTGCTTGACAGTAAAAAGAAGTGTAAACGAATGAAACAGAGGTAGGGAGGGTCTGAGATGGAGATGGAGAGGAGAAAGAAACAAACAATCGAGTAGAATAAAATGGAGAGGAATAGCTGGAAGAGTACAAACAGAAGAAGACAACCGTAGCTTTTGTTTACTAGGCCCAGTAGTAGTAGTAGTGAATAGTTCGCGTTACATAGTTCACTGCTTTGTCTTTGCTTTCCCTTCTACGTCACTTGGATGCTTATGCATCAGTTTCTCGTCTCTGTTATGCTTATATTTCCTTGTGAGGTCCTGCTTCACTTCACGCCAAATGCTGATGCGTTCTTGTACAATCCGCATCTTCTTTGGAGCCTATTGACTTGAGTCAAACTGAAGCAATGCAAAATGGTAAACGAAGGTTGACTCTGTAGTCCAGCGTTCAGACCAGTAGCCGGTTCCAACAAAATCCCGTCTCAGGGTGTGAGGCTGTCAGCAGCAAACTGTCAGCTGCCGTCGAATTCAGGCCCACGTTTCGTGGAGGGCAGAGCTAGAGAATACAGAGGCAAGGTGGTACGCACTTGTCTTGAAGTCTTGGATCGTCTCGTGAGGTTGACGAATCGAGGCATGAGGTCTAATCAGCTACATACTACTTGTTGTTCGTGGAATTACATTTCGACGTCCTTAACCTTCTGGGTTAAGGACGTCGAAATGTTCGCGAGCAGCATCAGTGGGCAGGTCCACCTGAAATGCGCCAACCTGTTGTTTTGCCATTCGTGCACAGGTGGTCGGGTCCTTGCGTTTGCTCTCTTACTTGACAGGGCCCATGGCTGGTAACCGTAAGTATTGAACAAGCACGTTAGCATTGCCTCCAAACGTGGAGCAAACGAGAGAGAATTATGAGCATGAGTCGATCTGGTGACGGCGTGCGAAAGAATTGCATTGAACATTAGCCTGCTCTATTCTTTCGTAGAATGCTGAATGGAACTACATTAGCTGTCAGAAGAGTACGAGCGTTTTCGGCTTATTCAGCTTTGTATCTCTTCCACGTTAAGACTGATTGTCACCGTGTACCTTCAGTACTGACTGTTATCGGTCCTGGACTCTGTCAAGTAAGAGAGCTAACGCAACGGCCCGACCAAATAACTATCTGCATTTTGAGCCTTTTGCATCGTCAGATTGAGCATCAGACGACTGAGAAGAAACTAGAAACAAAACGGGATGTTCTCACATGAATTTTGGATGAATTGTTTCTTCTTGGACGATATCTTATGGAATTCAACGACAAACGGTTGAAAGCCAATCATGTTTACATGTTCATAGACTTAGAGATATCAGCGTATCCTCTCTACTTCTTGAAAGTGGATTTATTTCTCCCGATTAGAACTTTTCTCATTTTGTTGTCTATCCGGTCCTTGAATGTATCTAGGAATCACGGATTACGGTCTATGGTTGATAATTCCAGAAGAAAACAGATCTATGGTTGGTACTGCAACACATAACAGATCACATGTCTGCTATCCAAAGTACATTTTATCGCCTTCTAAAGAGTTCATGAAACATGAGCCTTGATTGCCAGCTGACGGGACTCGCCCGACTTCTTGACTCCTCAGTCCTCACTCCGCTAGGCACTCCAGAACATTCCATCACGTCCACGACGGGAGTTATCATCGTTGCCAATGGCCCGACGTGAAACCGAAACCATCGGCCGTGGGGATCGATCGGTTCACCTGGGACCAACTCCACGACGATGGGTGCGTCAGCGGTGTCGTGCGCAAAAGAAAGTCGCCAGATGGCGGCTCTTCCTTGAACAGAGCCTCGAACCCGGACGCGTACCAATAGACCGAATAAAAGAGCCAACTGTTCATTCTTTGTAAAAAATCCTCTAGTCTTCTTGCATTTGTCGAGTCATGCTTCCAAACTTACATTTCCTCTCTCCACACCTTCTCGACCCCAAACGGCTTGATGTTTCTCAAGAGACAAGCAAAGGCGAAGAAGACCTCGTCCCAATAGAGAATCTTGAAATTGCTTCCAATAGAAACTTTGTCTATTTCCTCTCTATTGAATGATTTCATTCATAGTGATTGTATATCTGGTCATTTCTAGATGTCCTTGGTATCCAAGCGAAATCAATGTTTGAAGTAAAAAATGATTGCTTCTGCGATAGGTTGGAGAAAGAAAGATCGATAGAGAGAGCACAGGAGGGAGAAATTGCATGAATGCGTTTAGCAACAAAAGGTTGTATATTTATGTTAGAATAATCGAGTATTATCTCAAGTATCAAATTCACATGAAGGAATTCACTAAAAGCATGATCGTCGATGGTGGCGAGGAATTGTACATCTTTCTTGGGATCTTCTACGTGGAGTAGAAATAGGTCAACATACTTCCACACGCCTTTTTGTTCATATTATGTAGAAAAATACCCTGTAAGTGCAATGAGTTTAAACATAAATCCTTTTAATTATAAACACAATTTTTCTCGATGAATAAAAATAAATCTAAATTTACTATATAATAATTAATGAGCTAACCTTAACTAGATAATAAATTAACGAGCATGCAAATAACTCCTCCATCCGAACGTGGAGGAGGTGAAATGATAATACCTGGAAAACGGAAACGCAGCATAATCCCCACGCATAAAGCTTGACCTAAAAGCGGCCAAATGAGTATGAAGAGAGGGGCAAGGTGATGCAACATAACTGGAAACTGAAGCTCTTACTAAAAGAACTAGTGAGTAAATAGAAACCAGAATTCACGATCTTCCCATGTATAGACCACTCGGATGGCCTCCAAACCCACAACAATTCGGTGCTCCAAAGAAGATGAGGTTGCAAGCGTCCAAGTCCGAAGGTCCACTAGACTTTTAGTTGGAGAACTGAAAGAAGACATTCATCAAGATGCGTTGTGAAACAAGAGCAACATTCACTTTTCGCAATCATCAGATATTGATTTTCAAGTTTAGCTTTCTTGCATAGTTTGGAAGGGGAAATATGCAAAGAGTTTTAATTTATATTTTGATTTTTTTCTTGAAAAATTTAAAATTTAAAATTTAAAATATTTTTACTAGTAAGAATCACAAACTTTTACACCAGAGAAAGGTTCTGTTCGAATAACACTCGTATATACTGAGCTCGTAAAGATAGCTCACAGTTACGGATTTGAAAAGCATTATGGCATCAAATTTCCAAAATTTAGCCAAGGTTTAGTTTTCTTTTCTAAAGATAAAGTAAATTCTTTCATAACTTAGTAAAAGCACCTGTTCGGCAGGGGTTCCTTTATCGGAAAGGGGCCGTAAGGCTCGGGGCTACACTGCGTTTAAATGCTGCAATGATGAACTTCTTCAGATCTCCCTGTATAATCTATCAAATGCTGGTTAAACCCCCCTCCTGGTATAAAAGGCTCCAGATAGAATATTCCTTTTATATTCAAAATCTTTCTCCGAAATCTGGAACACAGAAAAACTTAACAAACTGAGTCCTGATAAAGCTTAGATGAAAATTAAATTAATTTTTTTAGAAATATTACATTGGAAAGCAACTGGAAACTTTCAAAAACTGTCAAATATCAGTGCATGTCAAAAAATGAAGAATCTGGATAATCCAGACCCTAAATATCAAGAGAGAGTTTAGATGTAGAAAATATAAGTTGATTAAGATCAAGACACTCAAAATACTTAGATACTATATTTCTCAAAATCTAACTAATTATGGGATCTGAGTTTGACGAAGGAAAAACCTCCACAATGGCTAAAAGTTTTAATATTACCCTGACCTTAGATACAATGCCTATCGCGTGACTCACTTGTAATTTTTATATAATTAAAATAAACTGTGTAATCAAATTATCAAACAGATTTTAAATTTAATAATTTATATTTAATAAAACCAATTTAAAGTAGTTTCACACAACTCATAAGTACAAACCTATCTAGCAATACTTTTCTGTGACTGTTCGTACACTGCAATTTTCACTAAATGTTTCATTAAATTACGCGTGGTTATATTGATTACCTTTTTTAAACTGTTTCTTTTTCTTCCATTTTCTTAGAAAAGCAGTTCAGATGACATATTTTGACAAGTGATAAACGATAACATAATGTGCACAATGAGAAAGCCTGGTCCTAATCTTTTTTACTTTTTTTCCCAGAAAAGAAGGTGCGTCCAGAACTTTATTGGTATCAAAATTTAGTACAAGGAGGACCGCCGTGGGGGACCTCAACCACCCACAACACTCACCCAAGATGTTAATACATTAGGCGGTACACCATGGGATTAATGACACATTGGACGCGTATATGCTCAAAAGATATTTCAATTGTAATTTCATTACTATTGAAATGATTTACCTTGCATATTCACCTCTTCCATTTGAAGATGGAAGAGGACTGCAAGCTACATACATTTATTGTTTCGTTTTAGTCTAGTAGGCTATCACACTTATACCCTTTGAAGTGCGTAGACTTGCACAGCATTTATTAGTTTTCCAACAACGGTTCTATTGTTCTTAGAATAATTAATAATTAAATAATTAAATAAAATTTTTTTATACTTCATCTAAAAAATTCATATAACAATTATAATATTTTTGATAACACTAAAAAAATGTAGTTAATGAAGCATGCTTATTTGTACAGTTTTATTCTAACTCATAGTGCATGTGTTCGTTTTATACTCATTTTATTATATATAGATTTTACCTATAAAAATAATAATCTAAATCTTCAAAAACAAACCTCATTTAAAAACAATTAATCTAAATAGCCATTCTGGGTAAATATACTTCGACTTTATTATAAAAATGATTTAGATTTACGTTCCAAAACTCAAGCTGGTCTGACAGTGTCTTTCGACATTTTCTCTCCGATATCTCTTTGTCCGAACAAAAAGAAATTTAACTTTTTTCCATTCGTATACATTTAATCAATACTCATGAAAAAAAAATAACCCATGAAAATACACGAATCAGACCTAGAATTTCAAAACGCTTTTCCCACTTGTGTGCATTGGATGCATATCCATACCAAGTGACTGAGATAAACTGAACTTCAAAACTTGCTATGAAATATGTAGACTTTAATGACTAATATAAAACTCGAATGAATCTCACACATGACATGCGGATCTCCAGATTATCAGAACTCTAAAGATGTATTGGGCCAAGAATTTCCAGAATTTCTTGACAATCGATCGATTAAACATGGCAAATGCTAAGAATGTGAAACTTTCAACCTTGTTGATAACCTGGGTACCCTTTAACCTTATAATAAACTTTTGACTAATCTTAATCAACTACCAAAAATTAACTCTTTTACATAATTTACTAAATTCTCTCCATATGTAACTGAAAGACACTCTAACAAAGAAAGTAGACGAACATACAAACTACATGGAGTTCGAGAAAAAGGAATTCCTTCGATTTTCAGATAGTTCCACATCGTTCAAAAGGTCCAGAAGAACCAACAAAGGAAATCGTCTCAAGAAATGTTGAAATCTTAACAAAGAGTTACAATATATAGTTAGTATATAGGTTTATAGATCTCTTTACGCTTAATAGAGATCGTATCATGACCGGGGCTTCTCCACTAATTAGATGAACGTGAATGTCACGTTCATCTAATTAGTGGATTGTGATGCAACTACAGCCGCTGATCATACACAAGCTAGAAACAACCTAGCGGAAGGTTTTCAGGGAATATGACGGTATTAAAGACCTACAATTTGACAAAAGTTCATATGTCCCAGTTGGGTCATGCGGTGTAACAGTACAAACAGTGAAACCTTCGACGGCATCCTCCAAGCCAGAAACATCCGTGTGGAAGTCGTAAGTCTATAAAGCACCTGACGACAACAGGAATGATCACTTCCGCGTCTGATGATAGTGGATACAGAGATCCTCATATAGTGAAAAGGACTGGAACAAGTTCACCCGCCAATAAATATCCACTAGGCATCGCAGCAAGCTGAAGAAACTGCACCTTCCAACCAGGCAGCAAGGGCGAGGAACTCTTAACTCCAACCGTAAGTCTATACAGCACCTGACGACGACAGGAATGACCACATTCGCGTCTGATGATAGTGGATACAGAGATCCTCATATAGTGAAAAAGACTGGAACAAGTTCACCCGCCAAAACATCCACTAGGCATCGCAGCAAGCTGAAGAAACTGCACCTTCCAAACAGGCAGCAAGGGCGAGGAACTCTTAACTCCAACCGTAGAGAGCCGAACTATGGAACTGCGGAACAGATAGAGGATATATGAAGGTTATGCTCACGACTCCGACCCAAACTCTCCAAAATATCCAGCTATCATTTGGTGTCACCGTGCTGTTAAGGCACCAAGAGCCTACACACAGGGTTTGGTTAGCAGCAAAACCCGTTGCAGTAAGAGTCCTCGACTTGTCTGAAATCTCTTACCGTGAAGTTGAAGGAGAAAACATTCTCTGGTCTGCATTTCACAGATTTGTGCGGCCGCGACATCCCCTTAGAGAAAACTAAGTTACCGACATGCGAAACGCCAAGGGCGTCAACTACTTGCATTACTGTCTGGCCACTGAACTGTTGTAACAACCTTGTTTACGGTCCTCGTCCTTCCCCTCTTCTTCCTACGCACTTTATCCCAGTAGTATAGCGCAAGGCCCATCTGTGATCATTGTGCATTGTGTATGTAGGCTGGCGCCTACTAGCATCCTGCAGCCTAAAAGAGAAGAAACTACCGTTTCGCTCAGCAGAAGTTCCTCCACTATGGTCCCCAGAATCTATTGCCAGTCTGCCGAGATATCTCTGGTATAGCAACGTCCTCCTGCCGGAGATTCATACGCACGTCAAATCTTCTCATACATGAATCCTTCCATCGCTTGTACGTACGCTTTTCTACTTACTTGAGCCACTTACGAACTTTGTGAACAGCCAAGCCTCTGCAGGTGGACTGCTCACAACACGTCCGAGTAATCATCCAGCATTAACAGCATCCCAGCTCGTGTAAAACCTACAGGTATTTCTCCGCACGAAGTTCGGTTTATATGACAAAGTACGCATACGCCCAATTCAACGAGGATACTGCTCCCAACATAAACCCTAACAGCTCCGAATCCAAAAAGAATACAAGATTGCAGAACAGACATATTAACTCCCGAGTCCCTACTTCTCTTCCCCAATTTGGTCACCCAACTGAATGTGCTCAGCGTACATCCGCACTCGGCAAAACAGAGAATCAAACCGCAAATTCATCATGACCACGAGGTGAACATAACAGCCCACAATCAACCTGCGAAAGGTCATTTTTTTCTGGTCCCGAATCCAACCGAAAATAACCTCTGAAGTCTGGTTGTGCAGAAACACATACTCTTAAGATTGGAGGACAGACATATTAACTCCCAAGTCCCTAGTACTTCTCTTCCCCAGTTAGTCACCCTACTGAATGTGCTCAGCGTACATCCGCACTCGGCAAAAACAGAGAATCAAACCGCAATTTCATCATTACCACGAGGTGAACAATATCAGCCCATAATCAACCTGCCGAAGATCATTTTTCTGGTCCCCAATTGTAACTGAAACAAGGTTCTCTGTTCTTTACTTGGATATTCGACCCAACCAGATGAAACATCGTATTTACAGAAACATAGTGGAACAAACCTCCAATCAGCTGTAACTATACACAGAATACCTTACTCTTACCAGCCCTAACAAATCTCTTCTAGATGTCTGAAAAATCCGACAGCAGATTCTCATCAGTTAACAGTGGTGGTTTCCTAACTTCGTCTACCCATTCATAATCGTCGTCATCATACTTATCATAAAGCTTTTCTTCATCAAAGTCCTCTTTCTCGATCTCGACCTCCTTGTGAGCAGCCTGAGGATGAGCTGCCTGATGATGCTCTTCACCAAATCCTATGTCCCCTGAGTCATAAACCTTAGCTCGACGACAGGAGGGCAATCTGTTCTGGCCATCGGGTAAAACTGCTTCCGCGTCAACAATGAATGCTGCCGAGTCTCGAGTTGCCTGACGTTGTCTGATGGCAAGAAACTGAGCTCTCTCCAATTCGATATTTGCAGCCTTGTGAGCAGGGTCTAGCTTTAGAGCAGTGCGTGCACTCTCCACAGCGAGATAAGGCTCTCCGTAGTTGAGCTGGGCACGTGCCAGAGTCACCCAAGCGTCGATCCAAGTGGGCTGGAGCTGAGTAGCACTCGTCGCTGCTTGAACAGCACCCCACGTCTTGCCAATTTCCAACAGAACTTGAGCCTTCTGCTCGTGCAGCAGTGCCTTTTGTGGAGTCAAAAATATTGCTGTTTCCCACTTGCCCAGTGCCTCCCCAAACTTTCCTTCCTCTGCCAACGCGTTTCCTTCGACCAACAACTTCTCAGACAACTTATCGTTCGCACGTTCCTCTCTCTGTAAAGAATCCAACACACTCAATTCTCCAAATTTCACCGATACTCCGCTGGAAGCACTACTCTCACTACGCGCTTCGTCCATCGCAGCCTCGAACTGAAAAGGTTTCAGGACCACCGGGCGCGTTCGTTTCTTCGGCTTGTTCCAAACAATTTGCATTTTTGCAACCTTCGTCTCCGCAACCATGCTTTCTTCTCCTTGAGTCCTCTCCTCCGTTACTCTCCTTTTCCACCGAGCGAAAAAATCACCGACTAGCACTATCTCCAAATCCCACTGTGAAACTTCTCTAACTTCTAGCCAAAGCTCTCCTCCGACATCTAATTCCCCTTTCTAAGAACAGAGCAGATCTTCAATTTCTTCATGAGACAGAACCACGCCTACCATCTCCAGCGGTGATTCCTACTCACTTCCGATCGACCGGATCTTCACAACTGTACATGTAGGACGAATCTAACGAGTCTTGGAACTCTGTTGCGAACTCTTAGAGTCTTAATCTTATTCCCGATCGACCAAGTCTCGGAAACTCCGTTATTTTGGAACTCTGTTACTAACCCTAAGCGCTTGCACCACACACTCGTTTTCTTCTGCGTACTTCCCTTCCATACACCCGTCGAGAGAGTTCTACAGAGTGCTCAACAACAATAGCGTTGGCTGGTAGGACGAGAGCCAGCTGGCACGTTAATCTTGGTGTTCTTGGTCGACTGGGTCGCTTCTAACACCGTGTTTGTGCAGTTTACATGTTTGTTTATCCTCACAGATCATGTAGGTAGGCAAGCCTGCATATTTCACCTCTTCCAAGTTCGGAAGAGGGGAATATGCAAAGAGCTTTAATTAATGTATTAACAAAAAGGTTATATATAATTAAAGTTTATAAATTTAAAATATTTTTACTTGTGGAAGTCGTATATTTTTACACTAGAGAAATGTTCTATTTTCATGAGTCATTTATGGGTTTTATAGCACTGAAATCAGCATTTTGATTACCAAATAGTTTTAAATTCAATAATTTAAATTTAGTGAAATTAATTTAGAGAACTCTCACATAAGTCACAATTTGCAAACCCTGTAAAGCATTATGTTTCCCAGTGATTGTATGTGTGCACTGTATTTTTCACTAAATTTTTTTGAAGGTTGTTGTAAGTTAATTGCCCATGATTATTTTGGTTGTCTGTTTAAACGTTTATCTTTTTTTCATTTTTTTAAAAGTATAATTTGGTTGCATATTCACCTCTCCATCTTCATATGGAGAAGGTAGAATGCTTAATTTATTATCTAACTCTTTGGTTGAGAAATGTTAGGTAATAAATTATCTTAACCATAAGTTAACGATTAATGATTCTTTCAGAGCAGTGAATAGTCTTATGGTTTCTGCACCGCGTGCTATGATGCAGTACTTATGGGTTCTCTTCGGATTCACATGCAGCTTGTGCTTATGGTAATATTTAATATTAATAGAATAATCAAAATAAAGTTTGAATTTATTTAAAATTATTATCTTATATATATACTTTTCTTTATAACCTAAACAAAACATCACAACACACGTTAAGGAACAAATTCAAAAAATATCTTCCGAATAGTCTCCAAGTCCATCTCACCCTGAGAGCCTTCCTCATACCCCTTGTCCCTTTCTCGGCTATCCTATCTTGGGTGAATATGCCATTCAGGTGAAGATAACTGATGAACTTATATTTAATCTCAAGCGATTGAAACCAGATTGTTTTTTCTATCATGACGAAAAGACGAAATAAACATTTACATGTTATTTGTATTGGACACTGTTAGCAATCCATAAGCTAGACGATCCACAAGAAACAGATGGATCCATTAACCAGCAGTTGCTTTGTGAGAAGGTAAAACCAACAATATGTTTCTCTGGAGATATGTACGCATGCATATTTAAATTCACCTCTTCCAAGTTGGGAAGAGGGGAACATACAAGAGCTTTAATATATATTTTAATTTTTCTTTCTTGAAGGGTTAGGCTATTAAATAAAATTTATAAATTAAATATATTTTTACTCGTTGATAAGTGATCTTTATACCAAAAGAACGGCTCTATTTGCGTCAGTGACTCATGGTTTTTATATGTCTGAAGTGAGCATGTGTAATGAAGTTAAATTAGTGAATCAAATGTAATATTTTGAATTTAATGAAGTCAATATTTGGAACTTTTACACAAATAACGAGTTGTAAATCTTGTTGACCAGTATTTTCTCCGTGATTGTGCACTTGACACAACGTTTTTCACTCAATTATTTTTGAAAGATGCTGTCAGCCAATTATCGATGATTATTTTTTATTCTTTGTTAAAATTTCATCTTTTTCTTCCTAGAAGTGCAGTTTGGATGCAAATAAGGACTTAAGCAATTCTGAGATCACATGTGCTAAAACCTAATATGTGAGAAGCAAATTATAACGCAAAAATGTTTGCGAAAGCTACAATGCACAAAACATTTCGTCAGAAAACAAGAAACTCAGTTTGTGATACCTTGTGAAAAGTATTGGAAAATATGTGCAAAATATCTACTTGCATACTGCAAGTTGCAGACTTGATCTCTTACAAGGAGAAGATGGTGGGTGGAGGCCTAAAACTGAACTTCTACTGTTGAATAAGTAACTAGGCTACTACCACTGCTTGACTATGAAAGAAGAAGCACACGAGGCTATTGTCGATCCGAACGTTTTCTTCTATGCAATCAGTGGGCAACACTCAACTTATGTCCAGAAGTTGATGCATAACATGAATCATGTTCCTCTTCCTGTCACGAAAAGAAACAAGTTTCATATCTCAAGGATATTGGATGGCAAAGCACAATACATGGACCTCAACAAAATCTCATGGATGGGCAACGCTGTGAATGTGTGTACACAATTGGAGTCGTCTTTTCTCGAGTTGATGCGCCAAGCTCGTGAGAAATGGAAGTCATGTAACAGCCCTCACCCTTCAAAGCAAGGCTTAAAACCGAGTAGAAACTATGAGATAAGATCAAAAATATTACAAAGAGAACGTCTATTTCAAAATCGAGGTTGTAGAAATAACAATGATTGTTTGCTTAATGTTGTTTTGGACTCCGCTGCTTTTGCATATGCTCTCGAGCAATACATGTGAGAATACTGCTATTCAGATTTATTCTTTCATGACTAAATATGCTAATGACTCTTCTAGTTTTGAAGAGACCGGCACAGATGAAAGACACAATCAAGGCTCGGAGGATGAGAGTGATGAGGATGAGGAAGAATATGAAGAAGCATACGAGGATGAAGCCACTGAAAGAGCCGAAGAAAAAGTTGAAGCAATGAGGGAGGAACATGAAAATGAAGGGGAGGAGAACTTCGAAATAGATGTGTATCTGAGAAATAACTATAATAACAAAGTAAGATGATTCATTCAGTGTAACAAGTAGCCAATCGTGATATTTTATGTTCGACAATGAAATGTCTGATATAGGACATTCTCTAGTTTAAACCACAATTGAGATACTTTGAATGTGCTAAACAGTGATTTCTTTGTGTCTGGATTGTGCTCTGAACTAAATGTTGGAATACTTTCCTATTCTTTATTCAAAATGAACACTTCCTTATTCCTTATTCTAGGCTGAACCAAGTACACATTTCCCATTCAGTGTCTTTGAATGTAGCTAAGTTGTTCTTACTTGGTATATTCGACTATACGTGTCCATTTCATTCTCGACATGTGTGAATATAGTTAAGTTATTAATTCTTGAAATTCTGATATACGTTTATACGTGTACATATAGCTCGATTCTAGAATCTAGGAACCACCTATTGTTAAAAGAGTTATTTTATTGTTCTATCTTGGACTTAGACGATTGTGTGTACCATCTACAATATTAATCTTTTGTTGTTATATTCCAAGACATATTGGATTTGGAGGCTGTACAAATATCATCAGCTCAAGAAACTTGGTTCAGTTTTCAAAGTTGACTGAAAATCCAGCAAGCCTTAGTAAAACACCAGTTCAATGTTGAGAAATGTTACATGTTACATGCTCAACATTATTAGCGGTGTTGTTGAGAAAATGAGTGTGGTTGCTATGGACGTTGGGAAGAACCTTGTTGTGCAATCACCTGAAGTCGTTCTTACTGTACAGTCGTCTGATATAATTCCTGCTGTGCAGTTGTCTGAAAATGTCGATGTTGTCCTACCTTTGTTGTTTGTGCATACGCCTAAGAGAGTTTCTGCTGTGCAGTCCCCATTCTACACTCAAACTGAAGCGCAACCTTCAGTGAAATAGCATGTCAAGGAAAGTTTAGTTTCCTATTCACCTATTTCATCTGTGGTCAAAGAAACTAGTGCGTTGTCTTGGGTTGTCTCAGGTGTACTCGAAACTGAAAGTGTCGATGATCTTATGATCATGGATAAAGCCGAGTCATGCGATAGATCACTAGACACTGCTAATGATCACGAGAAATCACTTTAGAAGAGCAACATGTAGAGAGGACTGGGGTATCTTTTACACATTTATTACCAAGCATAGTCACAAACCTTGCTACGGAAGGAAAAAAGTCACAAGCTGCTGCTTTAGGGCCATGCTAGGATCTCCGAGAAGAAAAAATGGTTCCTTGTAGATAGAGCCAATTCCTGTGAATGTAGAAGCGGTTGAGTTCATGTTGGAGCTTTTCTGTCAAAAAAGGACGAGCCATGTCACAGATAGAGTGAAAATAGCGTGTGATAATGTTTGTCCCGATTAGTGCAATTAAGCTACATGCTACTTGAGCTTTGTGTGAAATAGTAATCTTCGGTTAACTCAAACAGTGATTAAAGCTAATTCTCTTTTGTGTTATATAGAAATTTTCAGTTGATTAAAGCTAATTTTCTATGAAATTTGTGTGATATAGAAATTTTCAACTTCTATGAAATATGTATTGATTATATTTTAGATTGCATTTTAACTTTTGCGCATAGTTTACAAATAGGAAAAATAATCTCCTATCCATTAACAAACTGAATAATCAACAAAGATGTCTATAGTCAGAATTGTATTATCTATAACTTAGTTATTCATTTGTATTGAGTTCGCACATAACAAAATTTCTGACCGGCAGAAATCGACGATGAGCTCAAAAAACCATTCAAGGTCATGTTTTATTGTTACAACAGCAACTGGTGCAATTGGACCTTCAACTCCGAAGGAAGCTGTACCTAAGTTCATCCCAGCATCGAGGTACATGTCGCAAAAACTTCTTGTATTTTCTCTGGAAGGTTTTCTCCTTGCTACTGAGCTTCAACGTTAATGTCATCCAAGCAGGTCTATCGTTGATGAAACCGTGAGACAGTATGTTTGTTGGAAGCGTCCTTTTACAGGTTAGTTTCTTTGCAGATGTACCCGTTATCTCAATATCTGCCTATGGTCTCATGATTTGAAAAAGATTTGAAATATAAAGTGAATTTTGTTCACCAATGATGAACAAAGAAATCTACAATTTAGTTTGCACGGCAGAAACTGTTCATTTGTTTGGATAGATAGACTTAGAAGTGCCACCAAGACATCTAAACATTTAAGGTTCATGTAAAAAACATCCATTCTGTTTGACAGAAGTACCAAAAATATAATGTCTACAATACCTTGATGATAGATACCTTACCCCAAATGATAGTTTTGAACCCCATTAATTCATCCATTCATCCAAAGTCTTTTCCTCGATAACGATAACGATGTTATTTACAATTTGTTTTATTACCTTATTGAGAAATAATTTCCTTTAGTTTTGATGTTCTTTTTTTTCTTCAGTCTATCACTTTAGCGGAGAGTAAACTCCTAGTCGATTCAGATCATAGATTGTGGCATCTTCTTAATAAGTACGTCCAAGTGAGTGATCGTTACGTGTTTCCACCTGGTTTGGATGAAAGAAAATAATCAAAGATTACAAAAAGAGAAAAAATATTATTAGCTCATTTACCTTCTTTAGAAAATATAGGTACTTTCAATAAGTACAAATGTATCAATGGGCTCGAGCTTTAAGGTTGAGCGCAAAAACTAGACCACCTATTATTGACGACGATGTGTACATCGATGCTTATGTGTACATCAGGAAAGTGTATCAAAGATTTTATTGTAAAAAATACACTTTTATTCCTTTGATATAATAAATCACTTTTGTATTGTCCAATTGAAAGTATGTGTAATTTTTTCAGTTTCTTTTTTATAGAATCAAAGTTTTTCAAATATTGAGTTACACATATTTGTATCAATTGTTAATCTAATTTGAGACTGTAAATATTGGTTTACTTTTGAAAATATTCTGAATATTCAACTACATTCTGGACGAATAAATATCCTAATTTAGAAAATTTTCTTTTACTGTTGAAAATATTTTGTAGCTGAACATCGAAAGTTTTATAGATGAACAAATACTCTAAGTTTATGTAACATCGGATGTAAAGAAAAACTAAATTCATTGCGGAATCTCGAAGACACATAGTTGCAAAACTAAATATATGTGTATGAGTTTATTTTCAAAGATTCAGTTCACACTATGCATACGTTTTGAATGTATGCATAGTTTTCTATAACTTCTAGAACAGAATCCATGTATAATAAAATCTCAAATATTTAGTTAAACACAAGAAAATGACACACAAGACAATGCATGCATAATTTTCAAAAAGCAAAATTGAATGTATGTGTAGCTCTTCAGTTTAACTTGTACCACTCTAGAAAAGTTAGTATTCTAACCTTGTGTCAAAAATTACGGGCCAAGGGATAGTAAAAAATAAAAACGATTTTTTCTCAAGATGAATGTATGTATATGTAGCTTTTTCAATTTCAAAATAAAGACAATTTTCTCTTAAATATCCAGATTATATGTATAATCTTTTTTTACTTTGAAAGCAGAAATTATTTTATTTAAATATTCAGTTTATATGTATAAATTTTTTAACTTCAGAAATAAAATTGAAGTTGTCATATATTTATTTATACATAATTAAATGTATGAGCTATGTATGCATAGCTCATAACTTCAAAAATAGAATCGATGTTGTTTAAATATTCAATTATACACAATAATGTTTAAATAATGATTTTTTAAATAAATACTTCTACACACACACACATATATATATATATATATATTTAATACCGTATACTTATTTGACGTATTCATATTGATACTGAACATAACATTTAGACATCTCAATACCGTTTTTAGACGTTTGAATTAAGATTCTAGATTTTTCAAACTACCAAAATGGAATATTGAACATAGGAGAATATACATTTATATATGTTTTTCTATTCAAGTTCGAGATATAGACCTGAGATTTTCTTTTTTTAGTGGATATATTGATCCAGTGAAGAATTATGAGACATGCAACCAAGTTTGGTAGATTTCTAAGAAGCCATAGACGTTCTAGTGTGTTATTCGGGAAAGAAACTTTCTGAACCTGTATAGCACTATGCAGCAAGGGATTTCCGGTGAAGCCAAAGCATTTTATCATGCGGGTGTCATGAGAATCCTTTATAGCTCAAGATCTCTATGTAGTTCAGAAGTGTTTGGGGCTTCAGGTGTTACTCCCAAGCAATGGAGAGGTAAAGAGTTTTGAGACAGAGTTGTGTTTTCTTGATCTCAAGGTTTAGACTTTTGACATTGAGTTTTCTTTCTTGGTAGTTGAGCGATACCCTCTTTCATATTAAGACGTCTGCGAAGAGTCAAGGGGTCAAAATTTCAACTATTTATTTAAAATAGTTTACATAAAAATAACTTGATCCTTTATCTTTAACTCGTGATCTTGCTAAAATAACCGTAATTTTAGAGGTTCGGACAAAAATTTCACGCGAACTTTGAAAAATAGCATCTCAATAATGAATCTATGTGACCTATTTAACACTTGATAACCCTTTTCTCTTTCAGCATAAGCCTACAAATGTGCATACTTGACTCTTATCATCGAGCTTCTTCCGGTCTTCTTTAGATCTATGCTCATATGTTTTATATGCAAACACTCTGAGGTGTCGCATCGTCGGATAAGAGCAATTTAGTACATGCATTGTTGTCTGATTGCTTCTGCTCACAACTGCTTTGGTAGATCCATCGCTTCAGCATGGTTCTAGCACTTTCTACCTCTATGTGATTTTTACATTCAACTACTTCATTATGCTGAGGCGTGTAGATATAGTTAACTATTTGAGAATACCATTCGCTTTATATAATTCTTTTGCTTCCTTGGAGAGAAACCCTCTATCTCAGTCCATTCGGGCTACTTTGATGATGTAATTGTGCTGTCTCTCCATCTCTGTTACGACTCCTTTCAGATGCTGAAAAGCATATGACTTGCAATGTAACGAATACACCCACATCTTACGAGTACGATCATCAACTATAAGTATGTAGTATTTTGATCCATCGTAAGAGGTTGATCTATTGGACCACCCAGGTTTACATAGATCAACTCTAACATTTCATCTGCACATTCTGCTCCAGATTTCATGAACTTCAGCCTGGTTTGTTTACCCTACATGCATACTACACATGGCTTTGGATTGATGATGATTCTCAATAAACCACTGAGCATCTCATTATCCGTCAAAGTCTTCAACAGACCGTAGTGAAAATGATCCAGATGAAGACGCCACAAATTACTCTCTTTGTTAGTACTCATGAATAGTGTAGTTGGAATTATCATGTTTACTTGTACAACTTCTCCTTCTTACTTCTTCTAGTTACAACAACATTCTGGTTGCTATCAAATACTGTGTTAAAACATTACTTTCAGACCAGACTAGATGATCTTTTCATAGATAAAAGATTCTAAGCCATTTCTGAAATATACCAAACTTGTTGTATCACCTTTATCTCTCTTGATAACATCATTTGGATGTTATCTATCCCACATACTTTGTATTGCTTCTCATCATCAACAAACACCAACCTGTCCCTCTTTCATGTATTTGATCACTTCAAACCAGTTCTGATTTGAAGTAATATGATTCGAAGCTCCGAAATCGATCTACCAGTCTTTTCTTGGACCCTTGGTATTTCCTTCAGCATAATTACCTATTCTGAGTTTTTGCTGCTTTCTCTTTTTTTTTATTGCTCCAAGCTTTCTTTCTGCAAACGTAAGCAAAATGTCTTAGAATTACAATTGTTACATCTGTCATGATTTCTTCTTCTGATTGAATTGTGAAGCATTAACACGATGGTGGTCAAACTACGTTGGATGTTAATGATGCTGATTTCTTGAATTCAAGCCGCTCAGATCATTTTTTCCACTTTCACATGTGGATAAAATGCATGATCGCATTTTCTCCACTTTCACATCTGTATAAAATGCATGATTGGTTTATTGATTTTTTTTGTTTCTCGTCGCTTGGTTCAGTTATTCTTGTAAACTAAGGCTTTGAAGCTTCCCGAAGTCGTCGATTGGATCTTTTCTAACTCTGATAGTTATTACAAAGCTCTTGTAAATAAGTAAAAAACTATTGAAGACCATGAATGTCAAATGTTCTTCATCTATTTCTCCTCCCAAGTTCGTCAATTCCTTTACTAACATTTTCACTTTCATGAAATGACTCTCAATCGATGTACCTTTCAGAATATGCAAGGAGTTGAGTTTTTGTCTGATTATTTTTCTTCTTCCTCTTCTGGCCAACTCATATTTCTTAGAAAATATATCCCAAACTTCTTTCGAATTCAGAGATCTGGTCTTCTTGATTTCGGACGACTTCACTATCCTTGATTGTCATCTTGATGATGGAAAAAGCCTACCGATATTTCTTGGACCACCAGCTCCTCTGCAAGTCTCTGTTCATGGCCAGTGATCACTTTTTAGAGTTCATAGTTCTCCAAGATCACTTGGCCTTTTAATTTCCAAATTGGATAGTTCTTTCTTTCCAACCTATTGCTTCCCGTGAACATATTATCATTGACGACCGTCATCGAACCTTAGCTCTGCTACCAAATGTCGAAACTTCACGGTCGTGTCCTCTCCCTGTGCTTGTACACCTTCATTGCTGTTATCTGCATATTGAAACATAGCATTGCGTGTTGGAAATGGACCATGATACCATGTTGGAAGCTCTGATACCATGTTGGAAATGGACTGCTAGTAGAATAGGTTAAGGTAAAACTCTAAGTCACGGCATAAGGACAGTATGAGAGTGTGGGGAGAGCTCCTCAAGAGAGTGTAAAGCATAGAACGGACAGCATCAAGCAAGCTGCGGTTCTTACGTTCAGCAACGCCATTCTGCTGAGGAGAGTAGGGGACTGTGAACTGACGCTGGATGCCACGCTCGTGACAGAAAGCGTCAAAAGTAGCTGAACGATATTCCTCGCCATTGTCAGATCGCAAAGTGATAAGAGATTGACCAGTGGCGCGCTCAGCAAATGCTAGGTAGTCCCGGAAAGCAGCAAAACAGTCACTCTTATAGTAGAAAAGACGAGTGACAGTGTAACGCGAGTAGTCATCAATAAAGGTGATGAAATACTCATAGCCAGAAAAGGTGCAAGGGGAGATGCGACCACTAATATCAGAATGGACCAGTGCTAGAGGACGAGTGGATCGAGTGGAGCTAGCACGTGAGAATTTAGTGCGTGCATGCTTGCCGTGTGCACAAGCTGGACAAATATCCTCAGAGAGCGGGAAGGAAGGGAGGCCGGTAACATACATGCGGTGGCTCAGCTCATGAACTCGATGATGGTTGATATGGTCGAGTCGCTGATGCCACAAGGTAGAGAGATCGCCCGTTGTAGTAACAAGGGCACAGGGTCTAGGTGGCGTCGGTGGAGGAGTCCGACTGCCAGATGTGAAACCCTGAAGGCCGTCTAGTAGGCGCAGAGGAGATCGCGATCTAAAGAACTCGGAATTTGCAAGATGTAAATCGAGAAAATTTAGAGCTGGATCGAGATGGATGAGAGAAACCGGATAAGGAATGTAAGGACCAGGGCCAAGAAGACCCTGCGTCCCACTTCGGGAGACTGTGTCCCTGTGGGAGGGACCGTCCTCCCGGTCCCCTGGCGGACTGCCTTCGGGGCAGTCCTCGGGGAACGAACTGCCGACGGGGCAGTCCGTCCGGACGGACAGACTGCCACAATCGGCCCCGCCGCGCGGGGATGCAATATCTCCGCCTGGGGATAATGCATGGGGCCGGGGCCCCCGGCGCGGATCCCCAACGCTCGGGGATCCGTGCCGACCTCGTACTCCCATGTCAGCGGGGGTCGCGGCGACCTCCCGTGGCCGGGGAGATGGACTGCCTCCGTGCGGAGGCAGTCCGTGGGGATGGGGCATCACCCCATCTTCTTGGAGCATGGGGATGGGGTTATGCCCCATCTCCAGGTGCATTGGGATGGAGAACGGATGGGGATGGGGATCCCATCCCATCCTCGTCGTCCCATCCTCGTCCCGCCTCGGGGGGTGCGTTGCCTCCGGCGCGAGACCCGGAGACGAGGGGCTTCCGAGAAGGGGCACCATTGCCAGGAGACGCGCGTGGGAGTCTCCACTAGCTGCGGGATCCGTGTGTGTACTCAAGAGGTGTGTGGCCCCTGCAGTGATAATTTGGCTTAGAGGTGCGGGGCTTTCAAGAGGTGTGCCAATTGAGTCGATCCGTGTGAAGGGAAGAGGTGTGCTGCCAGTGGACGCGTGCGGAAGAGGTGGAGCACCAAGAGGTGGTGTCCTAACAGGAAATTGACCAAGAGGTGTCATTGTGAGGGGGGTAGACCGCGCGCGGACTGAATTTGAGTCTTCATTTTCCAAGTGGGACAATTCCAAATTTTGTGGAGTGATAGGGACTTCTCTAGTGAGAGAGTGCTCCGAATTAGGGATTCGAAAATTCCGTGAGTGACTTGGGTGATTTGGGTGAATTTCAGCTTGGGTGTGCGTATTCTGTGAGGCGGGGCTGGGCCTGGACCGTGGGAAGCGGATCCTGCGCATGTTGCGGTT
Organism: Asterella californica; assembly: GCA_036924285.1. NCBI lineage: Eukaryota > Viridiplantae > Streptophyta > Marchantiopsida > Marchantiales > Aytoniaceae > Asterella > Asterella californica. Next base: position 3,517,005 of record JAYKYS010000009.1, on the reverse strand, counting down.
GAATAGTGAGGTGCTAGTCCGCTGATTAGATTGCGGTCTAGCTCGCAAGCGCGGTCTTGATCTCTGGCTAGGTGGTAGTGTGTGGACTACTGAAGTCCGACCAGCTGTAGCTACAAGCGCGGTTTGATCAGCGACCAAAATTGAATTCCCGAGCATGTAGAGATCGTCCACGGTGGGGCAGAGAGCTAGCACTTGACCAAATCTGTCTTCTAGGTGACAGAATCCGTTGCCAATTAGGCACCAGCCGCCATTGGCATCAAATTGCCGAGCTGAGAATAAATTCTTTTGCAAGGCGGGCACGTGAAGAACGTCACGTATGTACACGTGCTCACCGTTGAGCAGGCGCACTTCCACCATGCCAGAACCAGCAACGTGAATAGTGGTGTTGTCATCGAGTAGAATCGCGTCATTTTCGGTGTTCTCAGCAGAGACGGGTGTGTATTCGACGAATTGTCGTCGATTGTGCACCATGTGGTGTGTGGCACCCGTGTCCACATACCAGTTAGGATCAGCTGTCTGCACGATTGCAGACGAACATTGTGCCATCAGAACCCGACTAGTGTTGCCGTTGTTGTTCTGGGAACGGCGATTCTTGTTCTTGTTTTTGTTACCAGCAGTCGAGTTTTCGTTACTGCTGCTGGGCTTGTCTGGGCACTCAGCGATGCGGTGCCCAGGCTTGTTGCACTAGAAACATTTCTCGTTAGGATCTGGCGGTCTCTTCGGTGGCTGGTTACCGCCTTGTCGGTTGTCACCATTGTTGCGCCGGTTGTTTCCATTGCGACCTCCTTGCCGGCGACCTGCAAACAAGGCAGTGGATGGTTCCATCGATAGCTTGCGCCCGATCGTTTCCTCCTGAATGAGGAAGGTGATGAGGTCCTGTAGCGAGAGATTTGGGTTCGTTCTCATCGCCTGCAAGAATAGATGGTAGTTGTTGGGCATGCTGCCCATCAACGCGAGGACTTGCTCCTCGTTGACAATTATCAATCCAGCTGAAGTCATCTGCTGGATGAGAGACTTGAAGTTGTTGACATGTTGGGTAACAGTCTCGTTGAGTTTCATCTTTAAAACCCGCAACTTCTCTCTCAAGTGCATCTTGGTCACCATGTCTTGACCTGCAAAGTGTCTGGTCAAGGTGGACCATGCATCGTTCGACGTGGTGCAGGACATTAGATGTCCTGCCACACTGTTCTCGCAGCATTCATTGATCGCTGCGAGCGCGTTAACGTCACGCTGATCCCAATCTGCGATGCTACCGGGTCCGATAGCAGAGGGAGGGACGGGTACCGCAGTACCTCCAGGTGTCGTGGCACGTGGTCTCTGCACGTTCTCTTCCACGATATCAAGAACACCATGGGCCCTGAGCCGCAAGGTTGTCTTGTGCTTCCACAGCGTGAAGTATGTGCCGTCGAACTTGGCCCAACCTTTGGTGTCAAAGGGGGCAGACATTCTGTATCAGATTCGGTGAAATTCTGTTAGCGAAGGTACAGAATATGGGTGCGTGAAGCGTCCTTCAACTGCTCTCACCTAAGGGCCGAAGGCCTACCTAGTGCCTATGCTATTGTGCTAGTGCATCAACAATGCAAAGCTCTGATACCATGTTGGAAATGGACTGCTAGTAGAATAGGCTAAGGTAAAACTCTAAGTCACGGCATAAGGACAATATGAGAGTGTGGGGAGAGCTCCTCAAGAGAGTGTAGGCAAAACCAAGTAAGTAGATACTCAAATAATGTACAATGGCCTTGGGCCTGAATAATATACCTTGGAGTCTTGGCCTTGGTGACCTTACGAAAGGTCACCATCCTAAAAGCCTGAACTGCTTACTGCTAAGAGGAGTATTCACATTGTGTACGGTATTCTAACATTGCGGGAGTAGAGAAAAGATGGAAATTGCACTAAACTGCAAATCACATCACGAAGAATGATTATGAGAGCCACCTTGAGTTTACACACTGCATGGGATCAGATTATTATTAATTTCAAGAAACATTCGAACTGATATTACTAAGTAACAGATCTGTACGCGGTAGCACAAACTTTCGTGTTTGAAATCTAGTCGCACGTCAGTTACACGTCAGTTACCAACAAGAAGCTACCATCATAAACAGTGCTCGAGTGCACCTCAGCGCTGATTTGAATTTTCTAACAGTAGACGCTTACCAAGTTATCTCTGGCAGAAGGAAAACCACCGTCAGGACGCTTTGAACCGGCGCCCATGGTATGGATCCGACTTTCGAGTACTACGGTAGTGCTGCTTGGTATGTTGCAAAGCCAGACTAAGTTGGAGTGCTACATCATCCACGCCACTCTCCTACGCCGTTCCATCCGGTTCCGACTCTTCACCAGGTCCTGATCAAAGGAAACACCTACAAGTGAACGCTGGAGTGTTGACAAGACAAGGATATCTCACGAGTAGAACATGATGCGTGGCGATGATTATGTGGGTGCCTGCAGCAAAGGGAGAAAAGCAAGTGCAGCTTCTGAGTGACTCGAGTGATGATCATGTCATGGGGAGGTTAGACGTTGATTGCTGGTGGTAAGCTACCTGTAGATATGTGACTCGGCGCAGCGATAGCTAGCTCGGGTAACAATTCTTTTGAAAGCACAAATGTGCAGCTGTGACATGACCCTGAGGCTCGCAGTTTTGCGATCGATATGGATCCGACCGTAGCTAACTAAACACCGATGCATGCATATGCTTACTATGCAGTAACGGAAACCTTAGCTTGAACTACAATAAAAGAACGTAGACTTCTGGATGACAAGACGGATCATGTATTTACTGTGGCGCACGTTAACCCAGAGAGAGATGGGTACACATCGGCTTTGCAGTTGCTGCTGAGTCGAGGGGGTGCCATGGCCACAATGGCCTCTTGTCTAGTACAGTCATGGTACTGCACGCTGGTAGCTGGAGCTCAAAATGCTCATCTGAGTCAGTGGGAACGAATGGGAACAAGTATACAATGAATGAATCCAAGAAACAGATAACCTCCGTGGGACGCGTAGGTGGGTTCAAAAAGCCAATAAGAAAACGAAAACAAAAGAACACGTTACTGAGAGTTAACCGCAATTATCGATACAGAACGAGGAAACAAATAATTTTTCTTTTTAGATTTAGGTTAACGGAGAATATTCTCGTTTGTTTAAGAAACTATTTAACTTGTAACTCCATAGATTGCAGTCACTACTCAAGAAATTGATTTCAAACGAGTCATGAAATAAAATTCAGATTTCATGATCATTAGTGAACCAGGACGTTATGATCAAAGCGCTTTCAACGTTAATCTTCTCTGTGACGCGTGACTCTAAACCCGAAAAGCCCTCCGAGGATACGAGGATACGAGGTCTAGCGCTTGCACGTGGACTTCGGTTTCAGTGAACCTCTTCAGAAGCATCTGAGGTCTCACTTGAGAAACGACCGTTTATATCTTAGATTTTCTGTTTGAGGTCCTCCGCAAGCAGAAAAAATCTGTTTGCGGAGGACTTGCAACCAGGGTCGTCACCCATTCTCTCTCATAACCGGCTTTATTTCTCGAGCTCCTCGATCTCCCACCTCATATATTTCTTATAGTTTACTAGTCTGTAAGGGTGACGTTATCAAGAAGCAGTACATCAGGCTTGTAATATGCATCCAAACCGAAGTCCGCTCGTAGCTAACGAGCGGAAAAGGATAGACGTAGACAAAAACTATTATAGTAGTCGTTGCACATCAAATAAGCACATACGAGGTTCTGGGACAGAAATAATTCAGCGTGAGAATCAAAGAACGAGGCACTCCATAATTTCCTTTGGGCAAGAAGTCTGGTTTTACTCGCCAGCCGAGCTGCAATAGATTGGAATAGGTCTGCAAGTTTTAGAGTCGAATTAAATTGGAAGCCTGGTTTACAGTTGACTGAAGACCACCATGAACTCGTGGACGTAGTTGAGAATAAATGTTCCAACGATAAACGTGTCGCTGTCAGCAAGTTATAACTTATCTTTATACAGTATTTAAATGATGGTTTAGACTTTCCGTGAAGAATGGTTTGGTCATCTGCATATTTGCATCCGCCAACTTCAGATGGAGGAGATGAATAATAATCTGTCTAGGTAAGTAGGATACCAACAAAGAGGGAAATATACTAGAAGAAATGAAAACATACCCCCCTTCCAAACTTCATTTCGGTTACTAACGACTGCAGCTGCGGATGCTAAGCTTCATTCGTCCATTCATCAGAAGCTCTCCTATACAGAAAGAAGTTAATGAGAATGTGAACATCTTTCTCGTGCATGAGAGCTTCCCTTCAACTCATATATATTCGGACTAAGTGAGTCGAGGCAAGGAGGATGGACGCTGTCTAAGATCTCGTGTAGCGCCTCTATTCTCTTTGCGGAGTACTCATCCGCTTCGAGTTCCTATGCTGGTGTTGCTAGTCTTTATGACGTGACTGCGGCTGAGCAGTACCGGTTAGCGCAGCTGGAGAGATCCTTCACCGAGACGTCAGCAGAAGACCAACAGCTCTCCAGACTGTCGAGGATCCGTTTTAAGAAACCGGTGCACAGCTGCAGCTTCTTCTGGAAAGAAATACTTTGACAGCTCCACGAAGAACGATCAAGCACAATCATGATCAGCATATAAAATGCGGTAGGACGGACCTCGAGCAGCCAAGCAGCGATGCGTGCAGGTGCCTATTCTAAACACCCAATTGCAACAAGTGATACGGCGACGACACTCCCGACATGAGTCTCTTGTCAAATTACGACTCAAAGTTTCGACATATTCATCATTCTTTGCTGCAGGACGACTTCGGTCAGTAACTTACCGGGAATCGGTGAGCATGTCAAGCAGTAGTCGATGAAGATGTACATTAGCTATTCTTTGCACGTCCTACCGCCTAAACTGAATATTCAGGATGTAACTTAGTCGGATTTTACCAAGGATGTCGACGCACTTTGTATGTCAAAACCACAGGCGCTGCTTTGGATGGCAGGACCACGGGATCCGTAATCGCTCCAGCTACTGCTCTCGACAAAAAGAAAAGTGGAACTGCTCGTGGACAAGGTCGCCTGCAACGACGAGCTTCATGTTCTCTCCTAGCCGCCAACTGTTCTGAACTTGAAATGAAAGGAATGTTAGATCCTTCACTGAGAAGGCAATCTGAGATGTTTCATTAGAAAAAAATCGATCCTTTCCAGTGAAGGCCAAACATTCCTTCCATTTGAAGCTCATGTTTAGAAGATCTCGATGAACCACAATCCTGTGTCAGCAACCTTCTCGAGCCCTCTGGGAGCCGCATCGTAGAGAAGCTGCATCCACTGAACGTTCGCGACAATGCGAAAAGCGTTCGCGACAATAATCTTTTCGCAACAACTCCCGAGAGTATTCAAAAGTCAATGATGCCGTTGAGGAAAAGCGGCGACATGTCAGGTTTATGGTTGTCTACCTCAAAGTTCAGATACCTGGTTTGTCAACTGAGCCGGAGGTCCATTCCGCTGGGACTTATAATTTCCATCTCGAGGTTTTGATCTTGGGAACACTATTCCAGTTCCGAGGGCCAACAGTACTGCTCCTACCCTTCGAATACGTTGATCGGCCACATGCATACGAAAATCATCTGGTATGAATGCTACTGTAAATGGACTTCTCCCGTAACAACATCTCGACAGGCCCCATCTCGGGAGCCGGAGTAAGGCAGGCTCATCAACACAGAATACATGAGTTTGGCCAGAAGAGACTCACGGACTCTATATATACCGCAAGACCAACTTGACGAATATCAAGTTTTTGCATTCCGTACAACGGAAAGTCAGGCCGAACTCTGTCACTGTGAGCGTGGCCGAACTCTTTAATATCGAGCTATCTGAATGTGGCAACGTACCGTCTTCTTATCTGATACCGTACTGGTCCAGGGTTGAAGTCGATCACAATGGAGTAGGCGACGTATATATGCTCTTCCTTGATGGAAAACGGTTCAATGGAGGCTTCTCAGGAGTCATGCTTCACTTGTGCCGACCATCACAATGCTGACGCATGACGAGTTTAGTGCACGTGATGCCTTGCCTGATCATGAGGATCTCGGGAACCTACCGGAGCTCATAATCAAGGAGTTGAGCTTCCGCAGCAACCAGCTGGACGGAGAGCTGCGGGGGAAAAGGGAAATAGCATAAGACACAAGTGGGAAAACCCCCACCATGGGATACAAGGAGAAGACCACCAAACACAATGCGGAGTAAAACCCGAAATAGTTATTTTTAGCTAACTTCGCAACCTCCTCAAGTAAAGAGGCCTGAGCCTCCGTGAGCTGAGTCATTGATGTACCGGGAGAGCTTGACCGAGCAACTGCACGCAGATCAACATACATATGCTGGACGCCGCCGCAACCAATCAGGTCATGCATGGGTGCGCTCCTGATCTCGGTCGACCTATCTTTAATCAGCTCTCAGGTGACGTGCCGGAGGACTCGGATCCGAGTGCGAACGCAGCAGAAGCTCATGTCGACCACAGCAGTGTGTCGGGCGGCGCTACGGGAAGTCCGCGACATCTCAGCCAGGTCCAATCGCTCGATCTTTGCGCGAATAAGTTGACAGATGAAATTGGCTCGGGTTATAGAGACTCAGATTGAAATATCGGAATCTCTCCCACAACGCCCTCAAAAGACGATCCCGGTTGACTCCAACGCATGTGTTCTGGACGAGGTACGTACGAGAACTTGGCGTTCGAGACCGGAAGGCCTAGGGCGGCTCTGCGGTCGCCTGCTTGATCGAGACACGTTGTGAGGCAAGAGAAACTGGTGCTCGTCCCGTATTTAAGCTGATTGAGCGCGCGTTCATCCAAGCTTTTTAGTTCGAGATATCCACTGGAGCTCGAGTTGTGGTCGTGCTCGCTCGCTCCTCTTTGCGTGATTCCATCCTTTCCATTCCATCGGCGCCATTTTCTTGATCGTCCTCCAGTAGGCGCCAACCGTTACTCCAAAGAAAGAAGCCGCATGGCTAGATACATGGCTCCTCCCTCTCATAGCCCGTACATTTTCTGTACATAGAGCCGTATATTACAAATGCTTGTATGTGGCACAATTGGACAGGCGATTCTTCAGCCGCAAATTCTTGCAATGGTCGAGAAACAGGAAGCGTATCCACGGCGATCCAAATCAATCTGCCGCTGATTCCAGCAGAGATTTACTTGATCGCACCCTTAATACGTTTTTCATTTTACTCCCTTCCTCTTACTGTAAACAACATTTTCAGCAGGTTTATTATGAGGTAAAGACATTGCATTACGAAAAATAAGAAATAATTTAGATTGATAATCTGCTGTAAGTATATTTTTGTTTTTATTTAATCCGAATTTTTCTTGATTTGACACGCGGAACTTGCTATACCAGTCAAGGGTATAATCAGTAACACAAAGTTAAAAGAGGTGAAATCAATTCCGACAAACATATTAAAGGTGAGGTAAAATCAATTTCTGTTGATTCCAGGGATTTACATATTAAGGACTCTTTACAATGTTATTTAGTTTGTTTTCCGTACACCTTCCGAACCTAAAAGATCCACGGCGTAAGAGCTAGATTTTTGGATAGGCTTTCGCGCAGTATAAAATGATCTTCAAAAATATTTTTCTCATTGTATGTTCCAGTAAATGTCACACTTATGATTCATTCATTTTATACAACAGGAGTGTACTCATTTTGCATACGAGTATCGTTCTCTTCCTTGTCATGTTATTTTTAGTACATACAAGTACATACAAGTTTTCTACAAAAGTGACCAACAAGATATATCCAGAGAGGTAACCTAAAGAGGCTCTCACCCATACATCGTGCAGAGGCTGCAGGAAATAACAAGAATATGAACATTGTGAAGACAAGATTTAATTCCAAATTATACTGATATTGTGTCGGTCCTTCCAGTGAATACACTCCAAGTGTACAGAGACCTAGGTATCGTGGACTAGTAAAGTTACATTCACATTAGTGTGTTTGGGACGTGCGTTTCCATAAATATCTTTCGTCTTCCGGTAACTCCCGACGCCTTTCTCTTTGTGACAAAAGTCTGTAAGTCGCTAAAACATGCTCCACTAGCATTGAGGAATAACAGAACGGTCACCCTATTGGCTCATAATTTGGAGTGCGCTGAAAGTACATACAACATCTACATGTAACTTGCAAGGCGAAAAAACAGTTTTTGTAATATTTTGAGTATAGTCGAGAAACGATTCCGGAAGAACGAACAGCTAATTTCCCCAAAAACTCTGGACGGAAAACGGTAAAGCAGTTGATTACAGATAGATTCATTCAGGAGTAACTAGAAATTTATTCGATCACAACTCTAATATATTTTTCGGATTGAATCTATCCGTCTTAAGATTCTATTACTTGACTGTATTTTTTATTGGTAGTAATAGTTTCAGTAGATTTACCGCAATCTGAAGACATTGTAGAAGACAAGTAAACGATTGTTGCAAGAACTGGTATGTTGTCGTAAAGATACTTTAAACTTAACTTTCCATGTACTAAATACATCACTGGATGTTGACATGCACATCTCGCATTTAGGTAACATCACTTTTTACTTGCTAGTGTCAATCAAAGGTGAAGTAAAGTAATAAAATCTTAAGAAAGATGGAGTCAAATTTGAAAAACATATTAAGGGTGGGATCAAGTGAATTTCTACAATAATACATCTCAAACATGTGAATGGACATTCGTAGTCTATGTCTCTCTTATACACCACTGAAAGTTTTTTAATCATATGTCTATAGTCGTTATGAACTCCTTGACATTGTAATGGCATGAATCCATTGTAGTGTGAATTAGAGTAAAGTATTTATCTTTAACTATAAAGTGTCATGTGATTAGGAAATATATATATTTGATAATACAATTGACTATAAAGCATCCACTAGTTATACTATAGGTCATCCAACTTGAAGAGTGTGAATGATATTAATTTGACAAGGGTATTTTGAGGAGAGTGATTACGTGGAGTTACGTTTAACTCCACATGATGACATGGAGTTGAATGTGGACTGGATGAAAATATATGAGAAGTATATGATGTATCAATGTGTCATTTACTCGTCATAAAAAGAATAAAGATAATTGTGCAAATTATATCTAGATGGTGTAGACGCGGGGGCTGGTTGCATATTTCTGACACTTTCTTTTACATGTTCTGTGAAATAGGATCGATTGTGTCTAAATTACTAGTGCAGAATGAAATGTAATGGATAGTGCGGAACGAACCTTAGTTCATTGATTGAGTTTGCAAAAGTTTTGAGTTCAATTTTACTTAATATATTTTTAATTTTTAATATTTAGTTTATATTTTTATCTTAAATATACTAATCTCTATAGAATTTAAACTACACTTGAATTAGTGTCGCTCATTTTAATTTAGCATTCACATTAATTGAATATACACATTAAATACTATAAATAGTGTAAATGATAAATGATAAACATTATTATATGTCTCTTGTGATCTTTGCGGACTATGAGACTATCCACCACAATGAGACTTACACCAGAAGCTTCATTAACAATTTATGCTATCCATCACAGCGAGATTCAGACCAGAAATTTTTAATAGTTTGTAACGCATTCACCTCGAATTGTACCTGCAAATGATTAAATTCACCACCTTCTTCTTTGAGGACGGTAAGCTAAACCACTTGAAACACCTATCTTCGATATAATAACATCTGTCCGGATAACATTCATCTGCAGGTGGATCAGATCTAGATGGCACTTTGCACCGAATACAGCAAGCAAGCTAGCAAAGTTGCTTCCTAGCGCTTCCCTTGATTCTTTCTTGCAAGCTACAGTAGCTAGCTCATGTGTTCGACGTACCTTTACCAACGGTGTAGATTCCCGGCGCGAAAGACCTAGAACGTGACTCAACGACTTCCAGGTCCGCGTAGTTAACATAGTCATTCCTTGGCCGAAGTTATTACTGGAGTTAGTCCCCCGGAGCATCGCGCAACGTTCAGTATGGTAAGTGAGTAGTTCTAGTGTCCGATCGTTACGGCGCATTGTTTTCGGCCTGTGCACGTGGGTTAGCAACCGACGAGTTTTCAGGACGGCACGCAATGAACAAAAATCCAAAAAAAGTTTTAAAAGGAAAATTATAATATGGCGTGTCAAAGGTAAGAAAAAGATTCCCTAACTTCGAGACAAAAACGGTCCATAATCTGTCGAAAGACAGTTTCGTATATAACCGTGGATCACTTACGATTATATTTATGTACTAATATTTTATATATTTTTGTAAAATAAATATAAATTTCTTAAGACTTAAACTTCGTTTACACCGAAACTGATGATGAGAGGTCGCGGATACAGAAAACGTCCGCTACCTCTTGGCCCAGATCGTAACACTCGCCCCACTTGCCAAGTATATTTCCCAAAATTTATAACTTTGACACTCTAATATCCCCCATCCACTTCGATGGCGAAATTCAGCTCACTGACTTGAGTCCCTATTCAGGGTTCAAAACTGGCTAAACTGCAGTCGCAGGCTTCTCACACATGATTGCGGCGCGGGCTATCGCGCGATGATGTCACTCACTTGGCTTTGATTCCTTTGCATGTTAAAGGGTGAAGTTCAATCCTCACTACTGATTACGAAAAGTTTATCGTCGTCACATCTCGCAAACGACGCGGCAAGCGATGACGTGCGCATAGATCTGCGTAGACTTTGGATTTACGTCAAGATAACCGCAAGGACAAAATATGTTACCACATGCCCACTGACAGGAAGTCCCTCCAGCTGCCAGCAGTACCTGGGCAAGTACAGAAAGGCAAGTTATTTCGGGACCCTGACAATAACATAATTCTAGATAGGCGATAAGTTTGCGAAGTGGAAAAATTATGCAAGGTGTGGAAAGAGGAGATAAATAATTTGTTTTTCCACAAAATTTCAGTTAGTTTAAGTTAAATTAAAGATTACTTAAGAAGTTGGACACTCATGAAAATTTTCACGATCATTCCGAGTTCTCTTGCCGTCAGAAAGTTAAGCTGTTGATGCAGTAATACACTTCTGTCAGTACTATCACATGAGAGAATAAAGTAGAAAAATAATTAACAGACATAATAAGTATTTAAGAATTCATTATATACACAAATTAAGGGGGGGATTTTAATTTCACTTGAAATTATTACTCACTTCTGGTTTAGACTAACCTAATATCGTGCCGTTTAGACCGTGGCGGCTGAGTGTGTCGCGTTTAATCACTTCATTTTGCGTTTCACTTGCTATAGACGGTGGGTAGGTAAGCACTCTAAATGATGAGGGGCACGCAATTCAACTCGTATAGAAAGGCTAAATTTATTATGGAAGGACGAATGCAAAAGTCTGCAACTTTCTAATTTATTACGGAAAGGCGAACGCGGAAGTATGTGAACGCAACTTTCTATATTTGTCAAAAAACGAACGGAAAAGTATGCGATGCGAACGCAGCTTGCTAAATTATTACGGAGACGCGACCGTAAAGTGTGCGATGTGAATCAGCTTTAGGTGCAGGCAAGTCGCTTCGCCTTTTTAGATCGGATTTCATGATCAGGCTTGATTCCTTGCTGCTTACCGTTACATGTAAGGACTGGAAACGCTAAATAAGTCCACTAAGTTAAAGCAGTCTCCACCTCATGGAGACTCGGGTTTCCTTATTTAAGGAGGTTTTGTAGGTTTGTAGTTTACTGTAAATAGTTAATATTTTGAGATTTTTTTGTTATTTATTGAATGATTTTATTTCATATTTTATTTTTTATGTTAATAAATTATTTTTTAAATTTACCAAGAGAACGTAATTTATTACATAAACCGCAAACTCTTCAAAAATCAATGTATTCATTAAGTGGGACAATTGAGAGTTTAAAGTGCTCTTCTAATGTCTAAGGCTTTTATTGAATTATCGAAAATTTAGTCATGAAATTTCTAAATATATTTAATGAAAGTTCTAAATTTAAATATTGAATAGTCCCATTCAACTTGTCTCACATATTATATTATGCAGTTTTGAAAATAAACACCATTCAACTTTTCTCACATATTGTATAATGTCATTTCAAAAAGTACTTAAACGTTATTTAATTGTTACAAATAAAAAATACACAAGTGTGTTCGATAAAGCTCAAATATTATGTCTAATAACTGAATTGTGTCAAAATATCAATTACTACAACCGTCTGTTAATTTCAGCTATTGCATCAAGATCATCTCACGACGATGCTATGCTCGCACATTACGTACGGATGGAGTCGTTGTGAAAATTGAGAAAACCACTAACGCATAGCCCCGCTTCAATTGGCCTCCATTGCATTGATACATTTTAGGCCACTTAAACCACCAGTCGGGGTATATAAGGCGGCTCCCGCCGCACGCACCACTTCTTCTATCATTACAGCGCGCAACCTGTACGACTCACGTTCTGCGCAACGAAAACTTCCGAGCACTTCTTAGGGTTTGGGCACTGCGTACACTCTTGGCAGCGTTCTTGGTGAGGCTGCTGTGTCTTCTCTTCTTGGTGGGGTCGGCTGGGGCATAGCATTGAGTACTTGGTGGGGTCGGCTGTGCTGCAGAACGAACGAACAGTGTGTGCAGGCGGACTTCAATTTTTAGTGTACTTTGGTCTTCTCGCTGTGATCTACTGCAGGACGATATCATTTCTTCATGTACTTTTTGTCCTCGTCTTGTCTTCTCGCTGCAATCTGCTGCAGGATGACACAGTCTCTGCAGGGCGACTTCATTGCATCGTTCACTTTTTGTCCTCACTTGGTCTTCTCTTTGCAGACAGTGGACGTGGATATCTCTTGAGAACTGTGTGGCACACACAATCATGCGCTCTTCGCTTGATCTCGTCTAACTTGATTACCTCGCTCGCCTCTAGTTCTTGCTCGGTCCGTATTATTCTTTGGCTTTTCCTTGGCTTGTTTATCGAGTGTCAGCCTACTGTCTTTCTAAACGTCACGTCCATTTCCTCGAGTTTACAAGGACGAGGTAGCTTAAACTTTATTACGCGCAATCAGCATAGCACATCACAGCTCGGCTTGGCGCGGCTCTACTTTGCTTTGGTGTGGACTTTGTCGGTTGCTGTTACACTACAGAGCTGGTCTGTGGTTTTCGCGAGTGAGTGTCGAGGTATTCCATGTTTACTCCTTATCATTATCCCTGCTCTTTCTTTCTCGTGCTTCTCTCTTTCCTTACTCTCTTTTTTACTTTCCTTCTCTCGTTCGCTCAGCCATCGCTCTGTTTTGAAGACTGTCTTTTTTATTTTCCTTCTCTCGTTCTCTCAACCATCGCCGTCAGTAGTCAGTTCTTGAGTTCGGTTCTACATGGAGGACAATTCACGAGGTATACGACACATCTGGGAGGGGGTTGACAATATGGATGGTATGTGGAAAGTTTGGAGAGGAACATTGTCCGATCCGATGTTAGTTGGACACAATGAGTTAAAAGAGCGATTTCCAGTTTTTGCTGAAGCGTGCATGATTGTTTCACACATGGAAGAATTCATAGATATGTTCTATGAGCCTAAAGAACATTCGCTATTAGGCGGTGCAGTTCTTTCTTACTCAGAAACTGTGCCATCTCGACAGCGATTCCAACTATACCGTGCATGTACTCTCGTTTTGGGTTTCAGTGATCGAACCAAGCTTCCGGAGGTGCTTGAACTCGCTGTGAAGAAAACTTGAAGTAATCCGGGTGATATTTTTGTTGGTTACAAGGAGTGAATAGTTTATGTTTTCATCGTTTTTGCTCTCATTTGTTTGTTCAGTCTTGCATCTTTTATGATTGTGTTTGTTTAGCATTTGCATTCTGCATCCCTTCGGGGTCCAGGGGGGTTCCCCTGCGGTGAGGATTGCCATCGGGGCATTTACCAGGTTCAACTCCTGGGTCCTCAATTTATGAATTTTTTTTGCAGATTTTTGTTTACTGAACCGGATCTGTTTACTGTTCGCTCACACTGTTTACAATAATGCTTTAGTATAGAATATGTTAGCACTGTTCACTGTATCACTATATATTATCCTGTAGAAATTTCTACAGGACTGAGATAACCAGTAGAACCTTTTCTGAAGAAACAACTTTCTTTCCACTTAGATGGTGGATGGGTTCTCGGCTGCACACAAGGTTCGCATAGTTGAACGAGCAGCAAACAAGGTAGAACTTACACATATATAGCAGGGCAACCCTCACATGTAAGACTTCGAGTTGATGTCAAGGTTTTGGATGACCGGGAGAACTCTGGTCTCGGCAGGTCTTGCTCCCTAAAGCCTCACTACTACGGCTATAGCTGGAAGAAGCGGATTGCCAGCCACAGCAAAGAGAAACAGATATTATTACTTCTAGCCAAAACTGCAATTTGGATGTAAATATTTAGCTCGTTACCATGTATGCATACTCTTGATTCTATTCCCACTCCACCTTGTACCACGTAAATCACTCAACAACTACTCGTAGTATGGACTCTGGAGAGTCACCATTCCGTTCTTTCCATACGCTGGCAATTGGACTTTAAATATTTCAAATGAGCTTCAAGTAGTCTTCGAAATATGAGGTTTTGCTTCAAAATATGAGGTTTTGCTTAGGGCTTGTCAAATATATGACCTTGACCTCAAGCAATAACATTTGCATCAAAAATTTTGTGAAAGTAAAGTAAACGTAATTTTTCCAACGTTTGGACTTTGGCTATAACACATCCAGGTCTGAAAACATGCATCACTGGCATGCATGAACTTTCTCTATCATACTCGACCTAGTCTCTTGGTGATCCTAGAGGGTTACTTGATTCTGGAGGGTTATGTAAGCAAAAAGAGCTCTGTTGTGTCATGTGGAGGTTCGTTCGCCAAATAAAGCTTCTCGAATTGTAGTTTTCCATGTCGTCGTTCTGTCCGGTAACTCTCTTCTCGTCCTTGTTCTATGACGAACTGTCGTATGTTGTGGTCGACGTGAATAGATCTTGATAGGCTCCCGGACAATGTTCTCATTCCAATCCATTGCACAAGCGGCAAGTCGAGCTTCACGACTTTTTGCATAATGAGTTCTCTTGGTCGCAAACTTGTTGATGACGGAGTTGAAAGTCTCCGACAAGTAATTCTCTCGAGTCCTTGTGTAGAAATGCATCTTTGTCGACGTAATGACTTTGGTCAAGAAGTCCACCATAGCTCGATGGGTAGAAGATACACATGTATACATGAATATTTTATAAGATAATATTTTAAAATATAGTTAAATTTTTTAATTTTCACAGAAAAATTCACTTACCTCGTTGATAATATTGATCGGATGCTGGTCTGTTGAGGTCTGGTACTGTGCAACACGGTCTATCTCTAGGAAGATCAACGCATCTTGTATGATCACCTGCCCAATGGTCGGCAGCATTACGAATGTCTAAGACCAAGATGTCAGTATTGTCCTCCGCTTGAGACTAACGTCCATCCGGTCCCATGGTCCTCCTAGCATTGAGTTGACAACAAGTGTATATCCACCCTTTGAGTTTGTCAGCAATTCCATGTGCTTGAAGCTCTGGGTACATATATCGTCTAGACAGAGTAGCGTCTCCACGCTCTAAATCACGCATATTTGCCACTCGTTGAACAAGTGCAGGTTTGTTTCCCGTAAATAGTGCTCCTTGACCTCGAAGCCATCCCACCAAATCTCTCTTTGTGAGAAGCTCCAAATCATCAACCACCTTAGCCTCTTCAACTGATCTTGGCGCTCACTTTTTGTTCTGCACCTCGGCCAAAAACTTCTTGATCACATTCTTGTACTTGTGCCACAAGTCCTTCTGACTAACAATTCCATGACGAAGCAATATGACATCCATCGACGATTTATCATCATGCACCACTTCATCAGGCACAATTCCTCGACGGAACAAACGTTGAATCCCTTCCTCAAATGCACGGTCTTCAATCAACCATGCATTGTTTCCCGTCTCAACCCGAGTCATGTTCACCAACTCAATCACGCGACCATCATGCCCATCAATGAAAGCACATGTGCCATTGTAACCATTCCGAGTGGAGTCATATCGAAGATCCACATATACCACAAAGTTTCCTACATAAGCTCCAACAAACTTTAGCATGCAAAATGGATGAAGATATCATAAATTGGATGTAATTGAATGACTAGAGAAGTATTGACTAGTGAGTATAACACATACCATCAATAGTGATCTCGTTCAAATTCGGGAAGTGTTTTGCTTGCACTTCAGATTGCACCTCTGCTTTTTTTATTGCCCATTGCTCTTTGGTCGCTTGAATCCATCCAACTTGACGATTCTTCCCACGTTGAAAATCAAAGAAATGATTTCTAGAAATTGGAGCTAATCCTACCTCTCTATAAACACTATCTAAGCTCGTGAATGCCAAACCCGCACACAAAGCAGCATGATAAAGACGATGAGTAACATCGGGGATGTCATAGTACATTTCCATCTCCGTCGATCTTCATCCATACACGTGATGACAAGAACATCTAAATGTGACCGCCCACGTTTGATGGATGCTCTTGATTGAAGGAGGTAAGAAACACTCCTCACATCCATAGTGCGGACACTTAACTTTAAAGTCCTGGAAGAACTCCCTAAGCCTACTCAAAGCTATAATTCCGTAAAGTGGATCATGCACCACTGGAGCACTGGAGGGTTGGGCGTCTGGTGCTCTCTCCGTCTCTGATAAATGAAAGTCCGGTACTGGATTGACAAAGATCTGCGAGTCTAGAATTATAGTGTATGTCTTCAAACTTGTACTAGGTGTCACCTATACAAAAGATACATACATCATTCAGCAATAATAATACACATCAATAAAATGCTCACATAACATGCAAAACACCTATCCACAAGTATAAATCCTACCTGAGGATAATCATCGATGCCAAGAGCATGAAGAACATCGAGATCAACATCAAACTCCTCATAGTCTTCGACTGCAACAACTCCCTCCAAATCACCCTCCTCTGGCATTACATCTGGTTCTGCGTGTCTCGATTCAGCCTCTTGCACCATATTGTCAATACGCGTACGAGCCGTCTCAAAGAGAAACTGAAGAACAGCGGTGTGCCTTGCACCTGGTCCCAACAATCGCATCAACTGGACATATCTAGGTATCAACGACTCTGGAATCCGTACTTTTTCTCTTGGGACCTCCAGACATCCTCTAGGACCATGCCGATCGCCGGGACGTCTAGGAAGAGTTCTCGGTGGCATTGAACCCAACAAAAAACTCCTATTTGTCTAGAGGCCAGATGTAAATACTAAACCAAGCTCTTTGAAACTCATAAACAAAGAAAAAAGAAAATACTTCAAAGCGCTGCTGAGCTCAAAAGAACTTAGGAGACATCACTAGTTCACTAAGGACAAAAACTACAAAGCTTACAAAAATACAAGAATGAGTGGTGATGCTCTAAGGAGAGAGAGGAATGAGAAGCGAATGAGAACAGCAGAGAAATACAAAGAAAATATGAGAGGTTTGCTATGCATCCGGACCACAAAGAGACCTTCCTGTTCCACTCAGTACTGTACTTTCGCCGGAATTATGTACCGGTCGTTTTTCACATTCATTTTCAGGCTGGATGCAAGAAAGAAGTTTCAGACGATATGCTACTGTATCCAGATTTGTTACACGCTGTATAGCGCGACGTATGAAATAGAGGCACAATTCGAATTTCAAAAATAGTATATTCGGTGACAACCAGTCATTTTTCAGGACATCATTTCTGGACCATGCGTGGTTCATTGTCATCGCACTTAGGCTCATTTGGTAGCTCTTTCCAAGAGCTTTCGTTTGGTACCTTTCTTGTCCTCTACTAGTAACCAATGAGAATACTGTAACGTTGCGCAATTATCACGGGGCCCCCGTACTTCCAGAATGCGAAGGAATTTTTTGGGAAAAGAGGCTAGTGGGACCCCCATCAGCTAAGTACCACCACGGGTGGTTTAAACTACCCCCAACCACTCTAAGATCGTACCTGAAGGTAATGAGTAAGATCCACGATCGATAAACACAATTTGACGACCGAAAGTTCTTGAATATTGATACCAAGTGAAATCATGAAAAATATAAACTCTCTTCGTAGAAAGAGGGACTCTTGTGCTGTGATATCCTTCAATATGTTCTAAATAAGTCCTCAGAGATAAAAAGATCTCAAAATGTGCAGGCACAATGAATTAAAGATCGTCTAGAAATTCATAAACCACATATGGTTGATGATCTTCCCGAAGACAAGGATATCTTTTTGCATGCTGAATAAAAATGAATTCATCAAACGAGAACCAACTTTGATGCCGGAGGAATAATGATCACCCCTCTCCAAGTCGTACTGTTTCACGAGTTGATAAATTATCTTCAGATTACACTCATTCTGTTCATTTTGACTGAACAAAGTTACACTAAATATCAAACTGGATAAATAAACCAAACACAAAAAACACATTCTCCTGAAGGAGAAAATGATCGATTGCTATATAATAATAACGGACCAATAATTTTAATATTTCAAACTATTCGGTTATTCATTTCTCAAACAGAACAATTGAGGCTCAACGCAATCTATCAGACAAGCTAGACTTGGGACTTTGTAAAACAAAGAAAAACATAAAGATTATGAATCAATGTGTGACTCTAGCAGAATGATATCATCTTTTTTGATAGTCACTAGAGTTGCATAAGAAAATTTTCAATCATGAGTTCAAAAAATAAATAAAATCAGAACACATAATTCACGTCAATATCATTAGCGTGAATATAATTTTATTGCTCTATAGAAGTCAAAAGAATAAATATTATTTCAACATCCTATACATATATAATGCTTTGTACAAGTTGTAATAAATATACTACTTTGACGTCCTAAACATATAGAATCATTCTTGAACTCGAGTGAAATACTCGATTGCATTATTATAATAATCTGAATGCCAAAGTTCTTTGTTAATTTAAGAAAGATAACATGTTTTCAACATTCATCGGGTTCAAAGTCTTTAGCATCCGGACACTTCAGAACTTCTGAGGAAGTTTGTTTGGTTTCAATATCAGTAAGATATTTTCAGTTTCTGGGTTTCAGTAAACTGTTTGACCTTCAGATTTTTGAACAACACCGGATGTGTTTATGAAACCGAAACGTCAATTTCACTATGAAAATACCAACAAGGAGTATGGAGTTTGATGTGAGCGGCGGGATTGTAAGAGAATGCTCAATTTTCTAAGAAATGCCATAGCTTTTCTAGAAGGAAAGTATTTTTCATGAGACCTAAATAAGTTGGTGTAAAAATGATGGTATGGAGATGATTGACAAAATTCCGAATAGTACTTTCATCAATAGATACACAGTTAAACTGATCATGTTGAGGATATTCTTTTGGTCACGAGGCTAAAATCTTTGAGGAAAGAAGAGACCTAGAAGAGCCTTTATAGAGACGTGATGTAGTGACGCAGGATTACTCCTTTTGCCCATTTAGTATACAAGATATCGTTCCCACAGAGGATTTACGTAAGTAATCGCTGCTCTAAGTTCTAGGATCTGTTCAAACACACAAACACACGGGTTTTGTCTAAAAATCCCGTCTTCTCACAAAACCACACAAAACCACACGTCTTCCAGACACGCCACATGGTGCTCTGGAACTAAACAAACAACTACCAACTAAAATATCACACAATTATCCACAGAGAAGCTCGAGAAGACGATCTTCCTGCTTCCAGGTTGCTTCTTCCGGTCTTCTCGATACCGTCTTCCCGAAGCGATTCTCGTCTTCTAGGGGTTCAGCTCGTCTTCTCACACCTCCAGAAGGCTGTCCTGCTTCACAGAAGTCGACTAGTAACGGTCGTTACATCTTATTCTCACACTCACATTCCAACGGGTTAGATTAATCACAAGGTGTATGCCCCCTGTAGCCTTCCCAGGCTTCTGCCTACGGAAATGATCTTCTTACAGCACTACAACGACATTCACCTTCACGGAAGCTCAATAGAAGTCTCGGAAGCTCACTAGAAGAAGGTAAGAAGATGGGGAAGATGGGAGAAGATGGGGAAGATAAGAAAATCCAAACAAGAGAAAACAAGATGAAAAGAGTAAATTAAGATTCCGACAGGCTTCTAGTCCGGATCTTGACTAACAAGCCATCTCTGCTTGTAATAGTTTGGGGAGGAAGACAACAAACGTGAGTACTGTTGCACCGTCTTCTACTCGAGGATGTCGTCTCTTGTTGTGAGAAGAAGGCTTCTTTCTTCTTCACTTCGCTACTTTGACTGCTCTGTCTTCTAGGATCCCTTACCCATAAGACCATTCGTACGTAGATCCCAAGTGCTCTACTGAACGAGCCAAGCTACACTTCCACAACTGCTGACAGTCACCGCCACTCAAGTAGAACACTTTCCATGCACAATTGGGAGCGAATTCAAGGAACCCACCATCTAGAAGACATGAGCAAAGTTTCTGCACTCAAATCCACAATCTATTCCTCGAGAAGAAGTCACAATGGCATTGGGAAGCTCACTCCCTCTACTTCCTGCGTTTACTCCTCGACACACCAGTCTAGCTAACAAGACTGCACGAGGATGCCGTTCCCTGTTCCTAGACTGTCCACTACTTCTATCTACATCTTCGAACCACTGCTGGTACGAGTATGCAGACCCCTCCTGTGTATTCCAAGACTATTCGTATGTTTCCAACAACGGGTGTAGTGTGCTAAGAACTGTCTATCCTGTGTCTCTGCTCTAATGTGTCTCGTCTGCCTGCACCATAGAATCGATGTGTATGTGCAGTAGCTACAGAATTCTACAGAACTGGCAGAACTCTATCTCCTACTCTACGATCCTACTTATGTCGCTGCCATGAGAACCAGGGGAGACGACCACCAGGGAGAGAGAGGCGCTGACAGGAGGTTGTCACCTCACATGCAAGCGGTTCCTCTGCCCGAATTGGCTATCCACCTTGTCCCTGCTACGCTACCTATGCTGCCACATGGTGTCTTAACTAAATTTACACGGAAAAACTGCCACCCTTAAGATAGCATGTTCGATTCTACTACGGTGTCCAGAGGCAAGGAAGCCTCTTCCACCCAATGGCCTTCATCTTCTGCGCACGAGAAGAAGCTACTCTTCTCATCTTCCGGGGTGGAAGATCCCTCATGGCAGGAGCGGGTCTCTTTACTGCGCTTCCTCGCGTCGCAGCAGGAGCGTCCCTTCTTCTCTTGTTTTCTGGAGTCTTCGGAAGACTCCCAGGCGTTGCAGAAGCGGTCTTCTGCTCTGATCGGATACTCAGCAGGTCTTCTTCCGAGTCGGACTCCGATCCTGAATGAATGAGGGAGATGGGTGTCCTCGGTACACTTCTGGGACCCATCTTCCTCGGTGGCATGACGTCTTCCGACCCACTAGACTCATCTTCCCTCACCAGAAGCGTCTTCTAGTGAGAGCCGGGCCTCAGCTGTGACATTAGAGTGGGAGGGGGCGTTGCGGCTGCCGCTCGGTCATCGTCTTCCGAGGTCTCCTCCTTCACCTCCTGTCGCTCCGTTGGTCCATACCCTGCCAGCTGATCTTCCCTAAGATCCTCCATGGCTACATACAAGTAGCAGAGTAAGGGCGTCAAGTGTCCTCCCGCCGGGGTACCCAAGTACGCTAGCTCCGTCTGTATATAGTTGTGGATGTACGCGCCTCAGTAGATGGGCACTCTGTCATCCCACACTGATTCCAGGAACTCCACGTCCTGATCTCCTAAGTACCTTGTCTTCTACGCTTTCCCCTTGGGAAAGAGATGCAGAAACAACTTCGCCAGAAGTCGCTTCTTCGGCTCCCGGTAAGATTCTATCTTCCAACCGTTCCTCTCATGCCTGTCTTCCACAAAAAGACAGGTGGTGCTCCCAGGCACATGCCACGAACTCACGATCCTAGGTAAGATCTTCTTCTCATATCAATATCCTCGGTTCTCGGAATCTGGCCTGTGAAAAGCCATGCGCCACCAATCTTCAGTCCAGGAAGATGACCTTCCTTGAGCTACTCCTGCCTTCGCAGGTACACGGTTACGAGGTGGCAACGCTGCCCACACCTCCTCCAGAAGTCCCTGGTCTGCGAGGTTCCAATCCCACAGAAAGAAGTCGAGACCCAACTCCTTGAGGAAAGGAGTGGCCTCAGCCAATTCTGCCGCTGGTAACACCAAGCCTCGCGGATGCATCGTCATGCTGGAAGATCTGTTGCACTAAGCCACAAGCACCTACTATGAGCTGAAGGCTCAGTCCTTCCCAAGTGTCCACAGTCTATCTTCTACTTCTCAGAAGACGAAACTAGTCTTCCAGAAGACAGCTACTCCGTCTTCCGGGATTCTAACAGTACTTCCTAGATAGCTCTCGTCTTCCGAGCTATATCTAAACAGTCCTATCTAAGCAAGGCCTCGCATGGATTACCAAGAAGACAACCCACCTTGCATTACATCCTACTTCCTATCAGAAGATACAAGATTCGTGAAACATAAAGTGCATGACAAGTTCAGAAGTCGGTTGCGGGCTCCTGCGGTGACAGTGGCCTCGAGGAAGACACTCGGGATAGCTTCCGATTCAATGTCTTTCTCGGAAGACCTCCCGAAGTCATACTTCCCTTCACTGGTCTCACCTGTCTTCATCTTCCTACGCGCAATCTATCCTCACAACAGACTCAAGACAATTGCACTCTGTTCTTCTGACTTCTCACCTCTCATATGCACTCAGAAAAAGCTTGCTGCTCGGTGGGAAGACAGGACCCTCGACCAGTCTCTCCAGATTCTGCCAACAAGTCTTCTCACGACTCTCTTCTAAGTTTGGGAAGAAGAAGGAATGGCTGCTATGGATCGGACAGAAGAGACCTGAATGGACCCTCACGTCTTCTCGCTCATTTTGCCAGCCTTTCAGTCTTCTAGTCTCTCTAGGAAGATGTGGAGTTGAGAAGCTTGGAAGACCGGGAGGCACAGGTCTAGTTCCCGACTTCCAACTTCTCGGAATAACAAAACAACTCACCACACCACTCGGGATTCGTACCAAGCCTCTCTTAACACAAACGCAAAGCAAATCCACTCTTGATACGAATTGTGTTCAGTCGACTTCCGAAAACAGTCTTCCGAAGATGGTCTTCCGAGACAGTCAAGTTTAAGAAGCGTCTTCCGAAGATGTTCCCATCTTCCGAATCGTCTTTTGTTCCAGGTTTCGAGGGTAGAGAGGTAGTAGGGTAGGGAAATTGGTAGCTGGGATCGTCAATTTGAGGCCGGGGTGTAGGGAAGCTCGAATTGAACTTAGGAGGAGTAGGGAGGTGTCTGACAGAAATTGGGCAGCGCTTCTGCGCCCAATGTCTCAATAGAAAGAATGGGGGGTGGGGGTAATCGATCAGGCTGCCTGCACACAACCAAGGAAGCGCGGGGAATACCAGACAAAGGTGAGAAGAAGTGGGAAGGGGAAAGAACGTGGGGAAGATCCTCTACAGTCTTCTTCTGCTCCCCGAGTTGCCTTCGACCTCCGCGCGCTTCTGGCTCTGGTCCAAGCTCCAATGCGACTCCTCACGACTGCGCATGCTGTCAATTTCTGACCACGCCTCGATTCCACCTTCGATTCAACTCGCTACTCTCCAATGTCAGCTTCTCGGGAGCTCACAGAAACGCCTTCGCTCTCTGCATTCCGTGCTCCAACAATTCGGTCTCGCCCTTCGCCTAGCTGCCAACTGGTTCTCTCCTACCTCGATGTCCTCACTCGGTTCCTCTCTCAAAGCTCACTTGCGAAGCTCACTCTCGCAAATCTATCTTCTCAAGCGCGCTGGGAAGTTGGAATGCGCCTAATGTGCTTCCTGCGCATCTTCCCCGCAGATTAAGGATTTTCGACCTTAGCTGTCTTCCCCGACCTACCTACCTATTCGGTGCGACCCAGTAGGTACACCTACTGTTTTATTCGAAAACTCGTGGTTAGACCTTCGCGGTCGCTGTCTTCCGGAAGACAGGTGTCTTCCGCCTTCTTCTCGTCTTCCGCCGTTTTTCCGTCTTCCGATGACGCAACTGAGAAGACGCTCTTCCGAAGACGGTCGTCTTCCGAAGAAGTCAACTTTTTATTACAAACCGCTCTTAAGATCATCTTCATGTTAAGGAAGACGTAACCTTAAGTAACAACGCTTTTTCAGTTATACAAACAAGTTATTATTCTTAAAAATTCCAAAAATTCGTGCATCCTGTAATTTGTGGGCACCACACGTGACATATTATCTAAGGTCGTTTAACTTCATAAGTTCTTCGAGTTATGGGCTCCATGTCTTTCATTTCAGTGTTGTTAGAGTTTCTTATGTGTCTTCTATTTTTCTTCTGAGTGCTGACTGAGAGTTCACATCAACCTATTCTCCTATAGAACTTGACCGTCCTAAAAAATTACTTTTGTTCAACATTGATGGTACATTAGTTTCTCATCAATCTAAAACTAGTGTTTCAAAACCGGTTGGAGGGAAAGAATAATCTTTGACCGTTTGATTGCGACACGACGTCCTTATACACATGAGTTGTTCTTGAGATGTTTTTCTCTGTTCGACATTGCTGTCTGGTGCTCTTCCAGCTAAGGATTAGTTGACAGATTCACGGATAAACTTCTACCACGAGAATATCGAGCTCAACTAAACTTTATTTGGAATCAACTCGAGAAGCCTACAACAACAACAAGGATAACATGAATCGAAGAGATATCCGAAAAAAAATGTGCGGATTCACATTCTTTATAGATTGATAAGACGCTTATAGTCTATAGAGCGAATGTGCGCCTCGTGCACTATGCACGAGGAAAAATACACTAACACTCAAATAACATAGTGACAATATGCAAATACATACACGCAATCGATAAGACTAAATGTTTTTATTTACAGATTATGTATATACGGTTAGATCATCGTCTTCATATGAAAGACTTTTCATCAAAGATGAAAATTGTGATACTTGATATAACATGACGCACACAATAAATTGCTTCTTTCAAAAGACATGTGAAACTATCAGAAGGGGAACCGGAATCGAGCAAAAGGACACGTTGCAAGGTTTTGTATTGTGTAAGACGTTCTTGTTCACGACCTTGTAATTCATTTGATGCAAGTAAATAAGTTCGCTGGACCTCCAGATAATGTGAATCGTTTAATCTTGGTCAGATTGTGTCAACCCGCTTTGCATATGAAGAGAAGAATAAAACTTCCTAAATAATGAGCCGAAACTATCTAGTAAGTCATCTGCCTATGGAACTTCCGTATTTGCTGTAGATGTTGCATCATGTTGTAGATATCAACATAAGCTGGGTGTTAACGAGCTACTCCAAAACTTGGAGGTATATCTTGCTGACTAACAATATGTGCAAGATCATGTTACCCGATAAGATCCCGAGTGTCATGCTGACCACTCGAAGTATTAATAACTGGACGTATCAAGACACGGACGTATTTATCATTCTTGATTAGTCCACCACCACCAACAGAAGTAGATGGCATGTCAGCCGGTTCTTCATCATCGTAATAATCATTTGCTTCTCTCCTAAATGACCCGTTGTCCGTAATCTCACCCTCCTCAATATCTTCTCCAGCTCTGTGCTTCATAGACAACATCGTAGCAGTATCTGCAATTCCATCAATAGCTTCGTCGACAACATCAACAGCAACCTCATGGATAACCTCTACACCTCCGAGAACATCCGTAGGGTTGAGATTCAGCCCGACAAGGTTTATGATATGATTCACTAATACACCAAACTGCTCTGGCGCGGTATGAGTATGCTGCTCTTCTGATACAACACCAATTGAGTAAGCTGCACCTGCTTTTTTACTCTCTACTTTACCAATATTCTTCCATGACTTCAAATATTTAAAGCCACAATTATAGTGATCGGTCAAGTATGAAGAAAGAAGACTTCTTTCTCAAAATCAGCGAAGAAGAGACAATTTCGATCACCTCCCGCATGAAAACTCGAACCCAAAAATAATCCATAACCGTTTCATTTTCCTGAGAGAAAAGACAAATGATGATCAAAATATGTCGAACTTCTGGATGTTAGGTCCTTGGGACCAATAGTTGTTGGGAAGGATAGTTGGTTGCTACTAATCCTCACGATCAGATGGTTCTCTTTGAAAGAGCTCGAGTCTTAAATGATGGCAGTAATCGTTGGATCGAGGTGATCGTACCTTCTTGACATGCCGTAGGATCTGCTGCATATGACTTGGGGACCTACCCACCATCGATGAAGACAATCAACGACCACATTAAGCTTCATCTTTCTATACAACAGACGATTCTTCAAGAACCGTCTATTGTATAGAAAGATGAAGCTCAACATCTCGACATTTCGACCACTCAGCTTGAGAGGTCGATCGTCTGGTCTAGATGGTAGACACCACCAACTAACCTCGTCCAAAAAGTCATGAGGAGCTCACATTTCTTATTCTTGTCCTCGTGTGATGTGGTGCTCACAGTTTGCAGGATTGAAGATTTTTTGAAATTTTTAAAGTTAATAACATATCTATGTAATTGAAGTAGCCTTATTACTTAAGATTACACCTTGCTTAGAGAGAAGATGATCTTAAGGATCTTTTGTAAGAAAAGTCGACTTCTTTAGAAGTCAGAAGATAGGCATCTTCTGGGAAGACGTCTTCTCGATGGTGTCTTCCAGAAGACAGAAGACAGAAGACGAACATCTTCCGAGACGACAGTGACTGCGACTACATGGGTACCAACCACGCGCCACATACGCAAGGGGTAGGTGTACTTATCAGGTAGTCACCGTAGTAATAGATAATTTGGGATAACCCAGGGCATTATCTAAATCGCGCAGGCAAGATACGGGTTGAAGGTGCACTATCACAGAATCGTTTATTGCTTCCCGCATTGGAAGATCTATTACGCATTAGGACCGATTGCACCTTGAGAATCAAAATAGCATTGAAAGCGAGAAGAGTCGAGATTGGGAGCACGTAGGATCGAATTGGAGCAAGAGAGAAAGCAGGGCTGTTTTCCAGCCAGGAAGAGGCACATTCAAGCTAAGAGAGTAAGGAATCCCTGAGGATTTCAAGAAGCAGACATCGAAGATCGATTAGGAACCAGAGGGAAGCTTCGAGACAAAAGTGAGAGGCGGTAGCAGTAGAGGGACGCAGCTCAAGACTGATGATAGAAGCAGGATTGTGGTACCACATCGAAGATGGAAGTGAAGACCGGAAGCGTACGAAAGACTGACAGTGCAACAGAAGCAGCCAGAAGTAGTACTAAGGTTCTTCTCGTGTTCCTTCTCCTTTTCCCACCGCTTCTCGTCTCTGATTTGATGTCCTTGCGCTTCTCCGTCCATTTGCAAGAAGCTCATCGATCGATTTCTCTACCCTGAAATTCCTTCTACGAAAATTGGGCGTGAAAGCACTGACCAATTTTTGACAGTCATCTTCTCACTTCTTCTTGAGTTGGAATTGAGCTTACCTGTCTCTTATTCCTAAATTTGATCACTTTACTATCAATTTCTCTACCCTATCGCACCTTTGTTCTCGAATCCATGGACAGAAACGCTTCAGAAGATCTGAACATCTTCGGAAGACGTTTCTGAATGTCTAAACGTCTTCGTAAGACGACTATTTCCAAATCCGTATCAAGATTGGATTGGATTGGGCTTTGTGTTGAGAGAAGCTTGGTACGAATGATGAGTGACCTGGTGAGTTGATTGTAGTTTCGACAGAAGTTGGAAACTGAGAACTAGGCATGTGCCTCTCAATCTTCCCGTCTTATCAAATCCACATCTTCTTAGAGAGACTAGAAGGTTGGAACGGCTGGTAGAATGCGCGAGAAGACGTGATTTACGAGTCTCTTCTGTCCAACCCATAGCAGCCTATTCCTTCTTCTTCCCGAACTTAGAAGAGAGTTGTGAGAAGCCTTGCTGGCAGAATCTGGAGAGAATGGTTGAGGGTCATGTCTTCCCGTTATGCAATAAGCTTCTTCTGAGCGTGTATGAGAGATAAGGAGTCGGAAGAACAGAGTATGAACGTTCCGTGTCTGTTGTGTTGAGGTTAGATTACGTGTAGGAAGCTGAAGACAGATGAGACCAGTGATGGGAAGCCTGGATGGGAGAAGTCTTCTGAGTATGTTGTCGAGGTGAGAGTTTCCTTGGAAGGACGGAACCTTCTAGATGTGATACGACCGTGAAGAGGAGGACAAAAACCACACACGGAATACGGACAGCAAGAAAACACACCACCATGATTTCGATCCGGCCAAGATAAAACACACGGCGTGCAAATAAATCTTCAACTCCAAATCATGCAGGTTGAAAAGCTCACGCTCAGTAACTCAAAATATCAAAAAATTGCTCCTGTGAAGCACCAGCGCGTTCACTTAGAAGCTTCCCGTTTTCTATTCAGAAAAAGGTGCGTACAAGTTTCTGGTCTCCTCTCTACTCGTTTCTGTTTGCTAATCTCAATCCCTCGATGTCAAAACTCTGATCAGTCAAAAATTCTCTCCAGACATAACCTCTGTAAAACTCCTCTCCTAGCTCTTCGATTCTCTACTCGTTGGTCTCTGCACACTTTACAGTGCCACAATGATCTCAGAATTCTTCCTCTCCGGAGTACACCCCTATGAGTTTTCCTCCATCCTACGTAACTCTTCCTCTCCGGAGTACACCCCTCTGGGTTTTCCTCCATCTTACGTAACCTCCACTGTCACCTAGCAGGGCTAAAAGATACCCTAAACAGATGGCAGCAGAAAAATAAATCATTGATAATAAATCTACACGTAATCAATGATCTCAGAATTCTTCCTCTCCGGAGTACACCCCTATGAGTTTTCCTCCATCCTACATAACTCTTCCTCTCCGGAGTACACCCCTCTGGGTTTTCCTCCATCTTACGTAACCTCCACTGTCACCTAGCAGGGCTAAAAGATACCCTAAACAGATGGCAGCAGAAAAATAAATCATTGATAATAAATCTACACGTAAGAAGACTAGTTCACTAAGCTTTGCAGGTTCATCTATACGGACGGCCATCGAGTTGGTTGTACAGTCAGCATCTGACACCTCCACTCGAAGTAACTACACCACGGCTACCTCTGGCCACCAGAATCACCTCGTCCTGACACGTGGAGCCCGAGTTTATCACCATTGTCGTTTTCCGGCCCCCTTAAACTTCGAAATGCCGTAAGTATTGCCTCAAGTATCAGTTTCACTTGATTTTTTGACCCAAGTGAATAATATGTCGAGCTCTACATTTTTCTACAAAAGATTTGGTACCCACTTGGAGTATCTTTGATGCCATCTCGCTACCTCAAGACTTAGAGGGCTGCAACCGAATTAATACTAGTGACCCTGACAACCCGAAGGTGAGCTTAGTCCTCTAACATAAGGTCCATTTCAAAATCCGGTGGTAAACTCCCTCTAGCATCCACACCAGGTGAGTGCACTAGTGCAGGGGTAGACGGAGACGTCTCGCATTCACGGTACGTTCAAGAGACATCTAGTGTGCCGTCCTTAAGCAACTTGGTGCCTCTCATATTCCCCCGAAGGGGCCAACCTACTCCAAGCCGGTTGTGAGTCTGAAGAGATTTGATCCTCCTTACAAGTTTCTCAGCTACACCACGAAAGCTGATCTCACAACTGGTTTTAGAGACCAGTTTCTAAGCTGATATGCTAACAAAGTGCGGTATTTTGTCTTTCTTTCACTAACACGGAGTGCCATAACTTTCTCTAGACATGGTCTTTTTGAGTATTTCGAAATGCAAAAAAATACTAAATACTACAATATACATGAGAAAAATCTAAAACATATTTTTCGAACTCACTCAGATTTATGGTAAATTTTCCGGTATCAGAAATCTTGTAGAAGAACCTCAAGTAACTGTTTGCGTTCAACTCCGTTTGCAACTTTTGAACATACCACGGTGATCAGCGTGACAAGTCCTACGTCATGGTGTTTTTAGATTTTCCAATTCTCACTTCCTCTAGAATCGATTTCTCTGAGATCTTAACTTCACTCAGAGAGACTAACTTCTAACAGAGATGTGAATTCTTCACTATGTGAAACAATTCATATCACGACATCCACCCCCTCTAAACCTGCACATCCTCTGGCATGTGCCAACCTCTTCATTCTTCTGTCTGTTCTTCATCATCATCATTCTCTTTTGTCTCAACCTCTTCAGTTGTCGAGGCGTCTTCGTCTCTTGTCATCCTCTACTCAAACTCTAGAAAGTTGAACAAATCTACTGATCCTCCACGTTGTTTGAACAACTTCACTCGTTTACCAGCCACAAATAGCTTCAAAGGAGTACCATCTAACTCACGTAAACTATAAGTGACATTCTCATATACATCTAACACAACATAAGATCCGAACCATCTTCGCGAGAACTTACGAAGTGTATAATGCTGATTCTCCAGCGTGCTATCATACACCAAAACTCGATCACCAACACGTATTGGCTTTGGTCATAGTCGGTGAGTCTTGTTGAAACGCTCTTTGTTTCTGACTCGAGCCATCTTCAGCTTCTCTTGCGCTTCAGCAACATCCTCCTCCCTTCGCTCCAACTACCTAGTTCGTAAAGCAAGGAGTGAAGTATGATCTATACCATCTTCCCATGGTAGCGCAGTCCACGTAAGAAAGTCCTCCTCAGCAGGCATGATTGGTTTCTGCTCCAGCATAAGCTCAGTCGGCATATAGTCAATCGTGGTACAGTGTGTAGTTCTACCAGCCCATAAAGCAAATGGAAGTAGTCTCGGTCATTCTCTCGGCCTACCATCACATGCTTTCACTAAAGCGTGAACAATAAAAAGGTGTCCTCGTTCACTCTTATCAATACCTTCTGGTTTCATGGCAGTAGTAAGCCGAAGCTTTACTCCATAACGAGCAAAGAATTCCTTCGCTTTTGCACCTCTCAACTCGCCTCTATATGCTTGTAGTCTTCCAACAGATCCATAACGACAGATGATATCTTCCAGCATGAATCTACATATGTTCTCTGTAGTATTCGTTCGTAGTGCTCGTCCCTCAATGTAGTTGGAGAGATCTTCTCGAGCCAACACCAAGTAGCGCATCTCCCATAGTCCCGGTGGCATCATCATAAGATCAAGGACCCACTGAAAATGAATACTGAATGGATAGATAGGTACAAGTCCATCTCTGTAACGGATTTTAGAGTAGAACTGGCAGTGCAGACACGATCCAACAAAATCCACTACGTCTTGATACAAACCCTTCCACCAGTATCACTCTTTCATCTTTGTGTATGTAGTCCAGATTCCACGGTGTCCATCCCACAAGGTGTCATGAAACTCCTTAAGCATATTCAACTTCGTCGGTTGATCATCCACCACTCTAGCAAGCATCTCATATCTTCTCTTCGGACGTTTTCACGTAGAAGGTAACTGTATGCCTTTCGTCTGATCTCCTTGAACTCTGCATCACTCTAGCCTTCTCGTCTGCATAATGAACTCAGATAGAATCCAATGTCACGGAACTTCTCCGTGTAGAACTCCTCGTTGAACGGTAGTGGTTCCAAGTCTGAAGTCTTACTGATCAACTTGGCATCAAACTTCTCTCTTCTCTTCATCTTTGACTTCTGTAATCATCTCATCCTCATCTGTATAACAAACCCTAGATAACATGTATGCAATATGATTATCCTTTCCTGCTATATGTTTCAGCTCAGGGTTCAGACTCCGGATATAAGCAATCCATCATAGCATTGCTATGTCTGGAGTATTGCAATTTGTTATCATACCAAGCAAAGGCAAACAATCTGTTTCTACTATCACACGTGCACCTATCAAGAACTACCGATCTATCTTCATAGCAGTAACAACTCCCCACAACTCACGCTTCACTTGAAGATAGTTACGTTGCCTATCTGTTAAGATTCGAGCTCCAAACCTAGAAACAAAAGCACATCGTCTGCGTCTTCTTGACCAACTGCCCATCCAATCGCCTTTGGACTCGTGTCAACAGTCAATATGATAGATCTTCCGCTCTCGTAGTTAAGTCTCCTTAGTACAAGTGGAGACTTCAGAATCTCTTTCAGCTGCTCCATCGTCTCGTGATGTTCTTGCCGCCAAATAAACCTCTTCCCCTTTCTCAGAAGTGCATACAGAGGCTCGGCAATGTGTGCATAACGAAGAATACTCACACGAAAGAACACACAAGCTCCTAAGAATCGACGAACCTCAGTGATGTTGGTATAATCTGCTATCCTTGCTATAGCATCTATCTTCTCTGGGTTCAGCCGTCTCCCAAAAGTACCACACAAATGACCCACTACCACAATCTCTGACATTCCAAAACGAGATTTGGTACTTGACAAAGTGAGGTGTACCTCTTTCAAGCGCATCAGAATCTTTTCTACATCTTGAATATGGTCTGCAAAGAACTTTTTGCAACCATCAGAAGCCACAACTTCGTCTTTGTCCTCCATTGGACAGCCTTTCATGAGAATATCGTCCAGAATGGGATAGTGAGCTCAGGTACAAACTCTCGTAACATCTTATGCATCGCGTTTTGCATATGAGCTATTGAGTTTGTCGCGCCCTGAGGAAGAATGCATATCCGCATCAATCCCAAAGGTGTACGCATGGTAGTCAAGTCTCTACTCTCCAAAGCAAGCTGAAACTGATCGTAACCTGAAAACAAATCTCCAATAGAATAGATTGATCTTCTAGCAAATGCCTCAGCTACTTCATCAACCACAAGTCCTGTCCTAACGTTTCGAATCATGATGTTGTTGGCAGGCTGCAAGTCTTGGATGAAGCGTAAGGCTCCTGTCTTCGTAGGTACTGTGAACCATCGGCTAGAGTACGGAGCTATAGATGGTTCAAGAATACTCCATCCGCATCCTCTTCTTCAATAACTCAATAACCTTTGGTAGCAGGGGACGAGGGACTAGAATCGGCTTCAAGTCCCCCAAGGTACTTGAGGAACATTGAAGATAACCATCGGAGCTATCACACTAAGATCCACAACCAATCTCCTCAGCTGAGAAAGAAAATGCCTTACCATGGCTAACTATCATCTGCTCAAAAGTTTGTTTTTCCACTTCAGTCAAGAAGCCACCCCCTCCTATCTGGAGCTTCTCAAGTGTCTCTCGAGTAAACTTGTGTCCTATTTGTTTATGATCTCTCAGTACATGCTCAGTGGCAGCTAACTCCATCTGCTGTTGTGAGTCAACAGGTAACCATATCGTCATTGGTTTCACCTTCTTTGCTACAGTTTTGTATTTGGTGTGCACCTCTGCTTCTTGACGAGAGCCACACCAGCAGATTGCATCTTTCCATCCACTCTCCAGTCTCGAATGAGGACGAGATTATAAGCACGAGACAACCTCCTCATAGACTTTCCGAGAGTGGATAGGGATCACCACTCTTCCTCCCATCTGCTCCATCAATCTATCTACATCATCCAACCAACGAACAAAAGACTGTACACCTACAAACTCCTCGCAAATACCACTCCAATCGTCAGAACTAAAAGTCATCAAACCAGATTTCCAACTATGTAAAGTATAACTAAATTTTGAATCTTGAACAACCTCTTCACCAGTCTCCTATGATCCCACAGGCTGCTAAAGCGAGATCATAGTAGCAGTAGACCCTTCGCTCTTGGTATCCCGTCCTACAAGAGTGATTTCTGAAAACCCTTGTTCCTACAGATAGGAGAATCTCTCAAAGTCTGTCGGTTTCGTTCGTGGTTTGTACGAACAGTCAAAAACTGCACAGAACATTTATCATCTGGACTACGGATCTTAGCATAATGAGATCCATCGTTCATCACTTTGATCTCCATTCGAACTGCAGTAATATAAGACTGATCAAGAATCACAGGATGTGAAGCAGAAGACTGCACGAAGAAGTGCTGATCTACTTCCACATCACCTAGCTTCACCCTCACGTTAAGACAAACGCCGTATAACTCACCCTTTTGGTTGTTTGCAGCTCGTAACACCCAACCATGGTTCAAATTGATAGGCCACTGTCCCCTCTCGTACACCTCTCATGACATGATGTTGATCTTAGAACCGTGATCAACTAAAGCAGCAATAGATTCAAGACTCCCGAGGCGAACTCGTGTAGCACTCGTAGCATGAGCTCATTGTCTTTTTCTGAAGTCGCTATCAGTAGATGGACTCTCATTGCCAGCTTCATCATCATCGAACTCAATAGTGTTGGTATCAGCAACCAACGCTTCTTGTTGGTACTCTGTGTCATCAGCCTCTTGAAAATGCACCTTCTCCAATTCTGCATCATTCACAGAAGCTCCTATCACCTCTATCATCTGACTTTCTACTTGTTCAGACCTCACCTGTCTCTTTCGCTTGATGATGTCGATGATCAGTTCATGAAACTCCCTCTTCGCAATACCAAGAACCTCCCGAAGAGAAAACTCGATTCGTGCATCCAGTATTGTCTACTCCAAGATGCTCTTGAGATCAGTAGAAGTTTCGATATCCATCGCCAACTTGTAAGTCAGTCCTTTCTCTTTCTTTTGGGCAGTAAACCGCCTACCAGCAGTTGTTGGCTCCTATTGAGATCTCTGCACGTCCTCCATCGGACCTGGTGTAGATAGAGGAGCTCCTCTGGAATTCCAGTATCAAATTCGGAGGCTTCTCGTCGCCTCTTTTCCTCCACAAAAGCATCTTGCCAGTGAACGTGTCTATCCACGTCCAAGAATGCTTTGATAGATGCAGTGTCAACAAGATCTCTCCACCCTATGATCCTATGGATAGTTTCAGCTCCTCTCTTCAGTATTTCATTTTGGAGCAATACTCTTCTCAGCAGTCCTATCTAGCAACGTAGGATTAGAAGAAACTTCAATGTGTTCGACATATACATCGGAATTTCTCAGTGGTGTTGTGGTGTCCACAATTTACAGGATTTACGAATTTTTGAAATTTTTGAAGTTAATAACTTGTTTGTGTAACTGAAGTAACCTTGTTGTTTAAGATTATACCTCGCTTAGAGGAAAGATGATCTTAAGATCTTTTTGTAAGTAGAAGATGATTTCTTCGGAAGACGGATACCTTCCGGGAAGACGTCTTCTCTGTTGTTCCTTCCGAAAGACGAAAGATGAAAGACGCGCGTCTTCCAGAAGACAACGACCGCGACTGCATGTGCGTCAACCACGCACCACCTAGTAGAGGGGTACGTGTACCTACCAGATAGCCATCATGGTAGTAGGTAGGACAAGAAGGTCGAAATTCCTAATCGCGCACGGAAGATACGGGAGAAGCATATTAGCACGAAATCAGATGTGGTGCCCATAAATTACAGAATTCACGAATTTTTGAAATTTTTGAGATTAATAACTTGTTTGTATAACTGAAGAAGCGTTGTTACTTAAGATTATGGCTTCCTTAGAAGGAAGATGATCTTATGAGTTGTTTGTAATAATAAGTTGACTTCTTCAGAAGACGACCGTCTTCCGAGAAATGTCTTCTCGGTGACATCTTCGGAAGACGCTTCAGAAGTCTGACTGTCTATGGAAGTCGACTGTACACAATTCGTATCAAGAGTGGATTTGCTTTGGTTTGGTGTTAAGAGAGGCTTGGTACGAATTTCGAGTGGCTTGGTGAGTTGTTTTGTTATTACGAGAAGTTGGAAGTCGAGAACTAGGCCTGTGCCTCCTGGTCTTCCAAGCTTCTCAAATCCACATCTTCCTAGAGAGACTAGAAGACTAGAAGGACTGACAAAATGTGCGAGAAGACGTGAGGTCCATTTCGGATCTCTTCTGTCCGACTCATAGCAGTCCATTCCTTCTTCTTCCCGAACTTAGGAGAGAGTCGTGAGAAGTCTTGCTGGCAGAATCTGGAGAGAATGGTCGAGGGTCATGTCTTCTCATCATGCAGCAAGCTTTTTTGAGTGTGTATGAGAGGTGAGAAGTCAGAAGAACAGAGTGCAAATGTCTTGAGTCTGTTGTGAGGATAGATTGCGCGTAGGAAGAAGAAGACAAGTGAGATCAGTGAAGGGAAGCCTGACTTCGGGAGGTCTTCCGAAGAAGACATTGAATCGGAAGCTGTCTTGGGAGTACTGTCACCGCAGGAGCCCGCAACCATCTTCTGAACCTGTTATGCACTCTACGTTTCGCAAATCTTGTATCTTCTGATAGGAAGTAGGATGTAATGCAAGGTGGGTTGTCTTCTTGGTAATCCATGCGAGGCCTTGCTTAGTTAAGATTGTTTAGATATAGCTCGGAAGACGAGAGCTATCTAGGAAGCACTGTTAGAATATCGGAAGACGGAGTAGCTGTCTTCTGGAAGACTAGTTTCGTCTTCTGAGAAGTAGAAGCTAGACTGTGGGCACTTGGGAAGGACTGAGTCTTCAACTCACAGTAAGTGCGTGTGGCTTAGTGCAACAGATCTTCCAGTATGTCGATGCATCCTCGAGGGTTGGTGTTACCGACAGCAGAGTTGGCCGAGGTCATACCCTTCCTCAAGGAGTTGGGTCTCGACTTCTTCTTGTGGGATTGAAACCTCGCCGACCAGGGACTTCTGGAGGAGGTTTGGGCAGCCTTGCCACCTCGCAACCGTGTACCTGCGCAGACAGGAGTAGCTCGAGGAAGACCATCTTCCTAGACTGAAGATTGGTGACGCAAGGTCTTCCACAGGTCAGAATCCGAGGACCGAGGTTATTGACTCGAGAAGAAGATCTTACCCATGATCGTGACTGAGTGGCATGTGCCTGGAAGCACAACTTGCCTCTTCATGGAGGACATGCAGAGAAGGAACGGATGGAAGGTAGAGTCTTACCGGGAGTCGAAGAAGCGACTTCTGACGGAGCTGTTTCTGCATCTCTTTCCCAAAGGAAAAGCGCAGAAGACGAAGAACCTTGGTGATCAGGACGTGGAGTTCCTCGAAGCAGTATGCGATGAAGGAGTGCCCGTCAACTGGGGTTCGTTCTTCCACATATGTACAGACGGAGCTAGCGTACTTAGGTACCCCGGCGGGAGGACACTTGACACCTTTCCTCTGTTACTTGTACGTAGCCATGGGGGATCTCACAGAAGATCAGTTGGTGAAGTATGGACCAACAGGGCAACATGAGACAAAGGAGGAGACCTCAGAAGAAGACGATCGAGCGGCAGCCGTAACTCCCCCTCCCACTCTGATGCCGCAGCTGAGGCTCGGCACTCATCAGAAGACGCTTCTGATGAGAGAAGATGATTCCAGTGGGTCGGAAGACGCCACGCCTCTGAGGAAAATGGGTCCTAGAAGTGTACCTAGGAAGACCACCTCCCTCATTCATTCGGGATCGGAGTCTGACTCGCAGGAAGAGCCGCTGAGTACCAGACCGGAGCAGAAGACCGCTTCCGTCACACCAGGGAGTCTTCCGAAGACTCCAGAAGACGAAGGATGGATGGATACTCCTACTGCGATGCGAGGAAGCGCAGTAAAGAGGACCGTTTCTACCATGGGGAGAGATCTTCCACCCCGGAAGATGAGAAGAGTAGCTTCTTCCCGTTGTCGGAGTGTGATCCGTCTACCTAGAAAAGCGCCGGGCTTCTGGCTGTGGTTGTTTACTCAAGAGGTTGGCTTTCAGGTCACAACAGGAGCTATAAACACTCACACAGGAGTGTAGGATCCTCTAATATGCTCAAAAAGTGAAATTTAGGTCTCACTAGTAGTAATAGGTTTAGACGGTGAACTTTGGCACTCAAAGAGAGGAAAACTATGAAGGT
This sequence comes from Asterella californica, assembly GCA_036924285.1. Classification (NCBI taxonomy): domain Eukaryota; kingdom Viridiplantae; phylum Streptophyta; class Marchantiopsida; order Marchantiales; family Aytoniaceae; genus Asterella; species Asterella californica. The sequence goes on along the minus strand of JAYKYS010000009.1, from coordinate 3,479,365 downwards.
TTAGACTTCTAAACTTCCCCTACATGTAAATGAGGTACTACTGAACACACACACGAAGTTTCAGCCTGAGATTGAATTCTAGCACCGAGATGTTGACAGAAAAGTTCTGAGTAAGAGAATTATAGTAATTTCTGGTACCTAGACAGCTATTCTGACCTAGAACAGAGAATTGGCTCGATGAATTTCAAATATTCTCACAGTATTTGAAGTCTACAGGATGCTGAACATCCCTGTGAAATTGGGACTCTTGAATGTACACAGAACTCCAGATCTCCTCCTCTGAAGTCGCTGCTCTAGATTAAGAACTTTTCAGACCCCCTCTGCTTCAGCGGCCGCCCTGAATTACTCAGTTACTCAATCGATATGAAACTTTTTGGGAAATCGTAGCCCTGCTGGCAGAGAACGCAACCACGAAGTTTTGAAGCGATTTCTTCAATTCTGCTGCAAGTGACACTGAAAACCCCAAAATCAACAAAAGTGATGCAGTTTTGGCATAATCCGAACTTCAATTGGGCATAACTTCGTCTTTATTGCCTCAAATCGATCGAAAATTTCACTGACAGTGCTTGGCTCGACGAGCTCTATCTCCCCGTGCTCTCAGATTTCGAAGATCTCTCACCAATTGCTTGAAATCTACTCTAGAGCTCTGTTGCTAAACTTAGAGTTTTACAAAAGATAAAAATGGACCAATGGGAGTTCATAGCTCCACTTGACTGTCCTTTTGTGCCTTAAACTACCTGGTAACTGATCTACACTCATAGGCTACCACGTCAAGCCCCCTAGAGTGCCAGCGTAAAACTTAAACTACCTAGAACGACACGCAATCCTGAAAAATAACTTAAATCAGCTAGAAAGCGTGCATGGGCGACACGCAAATACAACCCATGAGCAACATGGTAATCAACATGGTAATCAACCTACTAAGACTCAAAATAGTGTTAACACCGTATGCAAAGGTGTCAAACATATACATAAACGACTAGAAGTAATATGAGTTAACTTCTAGAACTACTAAACTCAAGCGTCGGAGTAGAAATATAGCATGTAGCCGCCAAGTAGCGCGACACCGTGTGCAGAAGCTGAAGACCATAGTGGTGGAAGAGGCATCCTTGCCTCTTGAAGACAAGGTCGCCACCTCCGATCGGATTGTGGAGATGAACTTGTCTTCCGCAAGAAGAAGACTGGAAGAGTTCAGTGCCTTCTTCCACTCAGAGATCCAACCCGCTATGGAGTTGCTGGAGAAGAGAGCTAAGGCTCAGGAGAAGCCGCTACAGTCTAGATTTGGTCTGTGCACCTTGATGCGTCAGGAAGAAGATCAGAAGAAGGCAGAAGCGCTAGAAGCTAGTCTCCGCACCACGGAGAACCTCGCAGCGAGGTACAAGACAGAAGCAGCCGCTTCTGCCAAGGAGCTGACCCAACTGAGGAAGAGCAACCAAGAGTTGCAGGCGCGTTTACAACAGCGCGACCAAGAGGGTCTCTGAGTGCGGGGGAAGATCACCGCCCTCGCAGAGAAGAAGACAACATGGAAGACGCAACGAGAAGCCGTAGAAGCGCGAGTTGCAGCCGAGAAGATGCAGCGAGAAGTAGCGAAAGCTCGTGTGCAGGAGATGCTAGCACAGTCGGTAGAAGCGCTTCGGAAGAAGTTCAACTTCACCGCGGGTAGGAAGTTGCTTACCTTGGCTAGAGAATGGGACGAGGAGTCCAGAGCGAGGTTGGTAGAGTGCAAGGAGAGCATGTTCAGGTATTTGGATCGGCAGATAGAGGGAGTGAAGACACTCTATGGTCTTCCCTTGATTCTGCCACCATCTTCCCAAGCTCCAGCACCATCGACTGGATCCAAATTGAAGAAGGAGGAGTTCGACCTCGCTGTGCACTTGGTAGTGATAGCGTTGGAAGCCGAGAAGACTCCGGAAGAACCCCCGGAAGACAAGATGTCTTCTAGAAGACAGGAAGAAGAACCGTCTTCCCAAGTATTCCGTGTGAAGAAAGCGACTTCCCCGGACCCCTATGAGGCCGCCATGGTCTCTAGTACCGAACCAATGCTCCAGAAGAGCAAGGAAGCACCACTCGACTCCGCTTCCCAGAAGACGCTTCCGTCTTCCGAAGCAGAAGCAGAAGCCGAAGCCGAAGCCGAGGAAGAAGCAGCAACAGCGACAACAGGGTCAGCAAAAAACGATGAGGAGGAAGCCACCTCAGTGTTACCCGAGGTGTTCGCAGGACTTTCTAGCTTATCAGAAGCTGCGTTAGGAGCTCCGATAGGGGCAGATCAGGTAGAGATTACCTCCAAGCAATCAGAGTAGATAGTAACCGACGTTGACATCTCCAAACTTAGTAGGACCGAACATGCTATCTTAAAGATGACAGTTTTCAGTGTAAAATTAGTTAGGCAGCCATGTGGCAGAGTAGGAAGCGCAAGAACAGGAAAGGAAAACCGTTTGCATGTGGAGGGGCAGCTTTTTTCTCCTTGGTGGTGGTTCCTTCTGTTTCCTTGTGGTAGATGCATAAGTAGGATCGAAGAGTAGGAATTCGGGCTGCTGCACACCCATACACATTTTTCGGTGCAGACAGAGACACATGAGATACATTACGCACAGTGCACACTACACCCGATGTTTGAGACATACGAATAGACTAGGATTATACCAGAGGGGTCTGCATGCTCGTTACCAGCAGTGGTTCGAAGATGTAGATAGAGATAGTGGACAGTTTAGGAACAAGGAACGGTATCCTCGTGCAATCCTGTTGGCTATACTGGTGTGTCGAGGAGTAGGCGCAGGAATTAGAGGGAGTGAGCTTCCCAATGCCAATGTGGCTTCTTCTCGGGGAATGGATTGCTGATTTGAGTGCAGAAGCTTAATCCGTGTCTTCTGGGTGGTGGGTTCTTTGAATTCGCTCCCGATTGTGCATGAAAAGTGTTCTTCTTGAGTGACGGTGACTGTCAGCAGTTGATGAATTGCAGCTTGGCTCGTCCAGTAGAGCACTTCGGATCTACGTACGGACGGTCTTATGGATAAGGGATCCCAGAAGACAGAGTAGTCGGAGCAGCGAAGAGAAGAAGAAAGAAGCCTTCTTCCCACAGCAGAAGACGACATCCTCAAGTAGAAGACGGTGCAACTGTACGCACGTTTGTTGTCTTCCTCCCCAAACTATTACAAGCAGAGATGGCTTGTTAGTCAGGATCTGGACTAGAAGCTTGTCGGAATCTTAATTTCTCCTTTTTATCTTGTTTTCTCTTGTTTGGATTTTCTCTTCTTCCCCATCTTCTCTCATCTTCCCCATCTTCTTACCTTCTTCTAGTGAGCTTCCGAGACTTCTATTGAGCTTCCGTGAAAGTGAATGTCGTTGTAGTGTTGTAGGAAGACCATTTCCGTAGGCAGAGGCCTAGGAAGGCTACAGGGGACATACACCCTATGATTAATCTAACCCGTTGGAATGTGAGAGTGAGTAAGGTGTAACAGCCGATTCTAGTCGACATCTGCGAAGCAAGACAGTCTTCTGGAGGTGTGAGAAGCCGAGTTGAACCCCCAGAAGCCGAGAATTGCTTCGAGAAGACGGTATGAGAAGACCGGAAGAAGTGATCTGGAAGCAGGAAGAGCGTCTTCCCGAGCTTTTCTGTGAATAGATGTGTGATATTTTAGTTAGTAGTTGTTTGTTTAGGTCCAGAGCACCTTTTGGCGAGTCTGAAAGACGTGTGGTTTTGTGAGAAGACGGGATTTCTAGACAAAACCCGTGTGTTTGTGTGTTTGAACAGATCTTAGAACTTGGAGCAGCGTTACTTGTGCAAATCCTCAGTGAGAACGATATCTTGTATACTAAATGGGCAAAATGAGTAATCCTGTGACACTACATCCTGCTTCCCGCATCAAAGACCATCGTGCGTTGAAGGTCGATTACAATCAAGGATACCAATTGAGTGAGAGAAGCAAGAATAGTGAAATCGTGAACAACAGGATCGAATTGAGGCTAGAAGGAGAGAGCGGGGATGATTTTGTGAGAGCAGAAAGCACCATCGAGCTAAAGGAGTCCCTGTGGATTCCCAGAAGTAGACATTGAAGGGCGATTAGAGAAGTATCGAAGGTGGAGCAAGGATCGATTGAAGAAACAACAAGGCGTAGCTCAGAATTGACGATAGGAGCAGTCCTGTGAGGTCGCATTGGAGCTGAGGTGGAGGATGGAAGCGCGTAGAAGACTGAAAGCACTACGAGAAGCAGCCAGAAGATTGTTTGAGGTTCTTCGCATGTTCTTTCCTCTTCTCACCGCTTCTCGCTGTGAAGCCTTGGATTTCCAGTTTGCTAGAAAATTTTTGTTTTTGTTAGACAAAACAGTAGATTAGTTAGTATAGATGATAGAGAAGATAAGTTTAGTGTAGTATATAGCTTTCTTAGCCGAAGGATGATGCTGAACCAGAATACGGAACCTGTGAAGTGTATCTCTTTGGATTAATAACCTAGCTGCATTCTTCAGACGAAGAGCTTTCCAGGGATACCTCATTTGTTGGGAACGGATATCGGACGACGAAGTTATGACTCAAAGAAGAAGAAGGACCAAAACAGAAAAGAAGCAGTCCTTCGCGGTCGGAACCTTACACGTGAGGAAGCGAGAAGCAGAAAACGATAAGAAGGTAAAAAGTAAATCATTTTACTATTTCCACTCGCAAATTCACTGTAGCGCTCCGCATTGGTCCATCGCTCCGCATCGGTCGAAAGTGGACGAAGGTCGACTTCGGCGAAGAGTCTCTTCTAGGGTTTTGGGCAGTGGAAGACAAGTTCAATTGACGAAGTCAGAAGTTGTCGATTAAGTGCCGAGTGAGGAGTGTTGTGGTCACAAGCAGGCGACGGAACTTTTGATCTTCGACGAAGATGAGAGGAATGCAGACAGCAAGGAAGCCGAAGCTGAAGACCATTGCGACGAAGTGGTCAGACTTCAGTCCGTATCGAGAGCGATTGGAGGAGATGGGGATGCCTTTATAATGGAGAATTGGGGAGTCGTATCTTCAGATCTAATGCAGGAGATCCTCATCTGTACGAGACACGATGCGGAAGAACTTCGGGCGAGACCGCGTAACTGGACGCTATCACATTGGAACTTTGTGCTGGGAATTGACGACGCGGGAAGACCAGGTGACTTGATGTACGATAGCACCTGCAAGCCGTCTTCGGACGAAATGACGAAGTACGGAGAACTTTTCTCTATGTCGCCGATAGGGTCGAACGGGTTCAAGGTGCATAGTTACATCGATCCTTTCAAGAGGGATGTCACAATCGCCCTTAACACTATCTTCAAACCGCAGCGGACTTCGTATCTGACCAATTGGCAGATACGCTTCATCGAGCAGATCTTCGGAGGAAGGAAGGCGTATTGGACGAAGATCTTCCACGAGCACGTTCAGAAGCTGTACTCTAACTTCAGTGATGGTGGATCTACTTATTTCGCGGCGTTTACAGTAGTCTTCTACCGAGGAATGAAGTTGTTGACTCCCGCAGAAGAGGAGAAGTTTGGACGAAGGACAACATCGGAAGACGAGCTGGTGATGGAGCCAACTCCTCGAAGAGAAGAAATGGCAACTCCGGTAACTTCGGCGGGACCTAGCACTAGAGCGAAGAGGAAGATGACGGAGGCAGGGACTTCGGAAAGAGCGACTTCTCACAGAAGAAGAAGGCAAAAAGGACAACTACGACTTCGGATGAAGAAGCCGAAGATGTGTAGACTTCAGAACGATCGTCTTCAGTGGAGGTTTTAAGAGAGACGGGACCAAGAGCGAGTCAGCCGAGTAGAGACCAGGAGGAGTTTGTTATACGAAGAGTATCTTTGGAGATGACACTTCGAGAACCTCCTTCGGAAGCCCCTCGACCTTCATCTTGTCCTGACGATGTCACGACCTCGACACCAAAAGATCCAAGCATAGAGAAGGAGTTGCAGATGTTCGAGAAGACACTGGAGTTTCTAAGTGGCACGGCACTACCTATTTTGGCAGAGTTGGACCTGCAGCGTCAGGAATACGAAAATGAGACGAAGGTACCTCTATCCCTAAGTGACCTTCTCAGTGCAATACATTTCGGACGGCAAGGATGGCTTACAGAGAAGGACAAGTTGATGAAGAAGATTGAAGATACTTCGGACGAAGTGAAGAAGTTGACCACGGAGCGCGACACTTTGGTGGTTGCGAGATCAGAGGAACAGACCAGGGTTTCGAAGGAACTTCAAGATTGGCAGGCGAAGCTCAACCTTATGACTTCACGCTTCCACGACATGAAGTCAGAGAGGGATGCTGTACTGGAGCAGTTGGCTACCAAAGATGAGGAGCTAGCCAAGATAGAGAAAGCGAAGGAGATTGTTGAAGTGAAGACCGAAGAACTTCGGACGAAGGTAGACGAGGTCGCAACGACATACTTCGCCACCGAGCTTAACGCGACAGAGCTAGAGCTTCTCCAGCGGCTTCGAGCAGAATTGACTATAGCGTCAGATCCTTCGACGAAGAGTAGAATAGTTAGACTAGCGGAGAGAATTATCCGAGATTTGAAGGAGCTTAAGGAGACGGTTAAGTTTACGTTAGCCAGTATATGACACACTTTACAGTTAGGTAGAGTAGATACTTCGGTTCCGCCAACTAGGGGGACGTGATTGCACGATCTAGATGTAATCATCTTTTTTAGGAATTGAGATCCGCCATCTTTGGGCGAAAGGCTATAAAAGCGATGCGAGTCCCAGACATTTTTACCTTTTTCATGTTTTCAGTTTTTGTTTGTTAATTTTCGATTGCGCAAGATTGCGGAGTGAGAGTGTGAATGAAAGTGGGCGAAGGCGATTTATCTACGAAGAACGTAGTTTGCTGTCGCAGGTGTAAATCTGATTGATGCAGAAACTCCGAAGTTGGACTTCGACGAAGAGAGTCTTCGGGCTATTTTAGTGAAGGACATTTCGAAGAATCTGAGAACAAATTAGTTACTGTGAAGCGGAAGAGCATAAGTTCAATTGTAAGAAGAGTTCGGATGATGGTGGCTTCGTCTTAAGTTTGGCTTCTTCAAATAAGTGGGATTCTTAAGAGTGAGGATTTAGTTGGAAGAACACTTCTTAGGAAGAGTAGGGACTTATCCTTGGAACCTTGATGTGAAGTCTGTATTCTTCTATCTTTTCAAAAGAACACTAGTAACATTTCAGCAGTATTTTGCTATCTCGATTTATTCATACATCTATCTTCTCAAATCTTTTATATGTTTGTTGGAAGGGTCCCTGATCAAAGAACTATTTCATTGTTGTTTGTATTCGATTTATCAGGTTTTGCTTGGGTTTGATTTCTTATCAGACTTAAACTCTCATCCGGATATTATTACAGAATAACAGAAAACTATCTGAATTATCATTGTGACGTTGTAGTACTGTGTTTTGTGTAATTGTTAACTGTATCTTCGTGGGAACGATCCTTAATTTACTATTTTCCGATACTTTGTGTTTCTCTGGGTTGTTACATATAGAAACATTAAAACTTTTGGCGCCGCTGCCGGGGATACAGATTTAACTTTTACTTGAATCCAGTAAGTTGTAACCGTCGACATGTATGTCGGGGGGAGCACGAGCGCCTTCTGAAGAAGAGCAGAAGACGAGAAGGACCAAACGAGCGCTGAAAAGAAGATTAGTTCGCGAACAACTGTTGGAAGAAGTCCAGCGCCAGAAGGAGGCCACGAAGGAGCGACGACGTCAAGCAGCTCAGAAGTGGCAGGAAGTGAAAAATCTTTCTGAAGGAACTTCATCTTCGCTTGGAAGAAGTTCAGTACCTATTTCACCGCGGACGCGCTACGAGAAAGACGAGCGCACATACTGGAAGAAGAAAGGTGACATCGAATCTCCAAGCTCGAGCATATGGAGTGGAAAGAGTTCACCTAAAGACGCATCGTGGTTACCTTTTCCTTCAAGGACCACAAGTTTACATGAATCCCTGTTTGAACCAACGAGCAAGGACAATAGTATCCTAGCTGAAGACAAAGATACTGATGTAGAAGAAACTCCTTCACTCCGAAGGGTGGATCTCTTTCAATCTTCATCTTCATCTACATCATCAAGTTCTGAAAGATCAGAACCCAGTGTTGTAACCTCCCTCGCAGAAGATCTGAATCCAAAGTCGGAGGCGGCCTTGGAAATGATCGTTAAACATGGACCAGAGATCACAAGTTTTGTAGAACTCTTGCAGAAACAAAGGGGACAAGAACTAATTCGAGAACTGTTGCCATTGGGATCACCTACTCTTCGAATTCCAAATCTTAGACCTCAAGGTACTCCAGGAGTATCACTCTTTAAGATACGGAGTCAAGAGGCTTCTACCTCGTCTTCACCCAAGAATGAACATGACATAAGACGAGAAGATATTCTTCCAATTGAATGCACTTTGGCCGAAGTAACTTTGCCCGAAGTAAACCTCTCGAATATCAGAGTAGAGACCACAGTTGTGAGTGATCTTTCTAAGCTGACTCTTCGACCATCAAGTAAATTGTCCAGTGCAGGATCAGTGCGGATTTCAAACTTGAAGGTACCAACAAACAGTACCCGAGGACAGCAGCCAGCAGTTCCACCTTCTACATTACCTCATACAATGACAGGAGTACCACTTCCGTCAGGGGCGCCACCTTTCACTCGCCAAAAATATCCAAAATTTGACGATGAAGATTCTGACAGTGATGGAGATGACGAGAGTGCCGACTCCTTTGTCAAACAATTTGAAGCAGTATCACACGCGAACAAAGAAGACAATGATCCTGATCGGACGAGGATTTTTCCCAGTTTGTTGAAACATGCAGCTGGAAAGTGGTACAGTCATGCCAATTTAACTCCAGCAATCATCTCTACCTAGGATTTAATGAAAAACGAATTCCTTAAGAGTTTCAGGGAATTAAACTATAACAGACATGTACTGCAGAAAGTAAACAGTGTTAAACGAAAGAGGAGAGAATCTTTGAAGAGTTATGTCCAGAGATTTTATGGAATCTTGGATAGACTACCTGCCAACAGAACGCATCCAGCTTATACACCGGCACAAGCAGTAGAGTGGTTTGTTAAGGGGTTGCCTTCAAAGCAACAGACGTGGGTTAGACGTTTTGATACGTCAACCTTGGAACGAGCTGCTGATTCTGCTGAGAACTATGAATCTTCGAATATCCTCAGCAGGGACCATGAAAAAGCCTCAGAGTCAAGGAAAAAGAAGGATTTCAGGAAGTCCAAAAATAATACTAAAGAAGAGAAGAAGAAGAAGAAGAAGAAGAAGAAGAAGCTGAAACGAAGAAACAGAAAATCTTCATCTTTGGAAGAATCATCGGAAGAGAAGTCTTCGGAAGAAGTGAATCATTTCACATAGTAAATGATTCACTTCTCTGTCAGGCGTTAGTCTCTCTGAGTGAAGTTAAGACCTCAGAGAAGTCCATTTTTGGAAGATGTTATATATTTTGAGTCTTAATAGGTTGATTGCCATGTCGATAGGGTTTAAGCTCATGGGTTGTATTTGCGTATCGCCCATGCACGCTCTCTAGCTGATTTAAGTTATTTTTCGGGGCTGCGTGTCATTTTAGGTAGTTTAAGTTTTACGTTGGCACTCTAGGGGGCTTGACGTGGTAGACTATGAGTGTAGATAAGTTACCAGGTAGTTTAAGGCACAAAAGGACAATCAAGTGGAGCTATGAACTCCCATTGGTCCATTTTTGTCTTTTGTAAAACTCTAACTTTAGAAACAGAGCTCTAAAGAGGATTTCGAGCAATTGGTGAGGACACTGCGAAATCTGAGAGCACAGGGAGATAGAGCTCGTCGTGCCAAGCACTTTCAGCGAAAAGTTTGATCGATTTGGAGCAATAAAGAAGGAGTTATGGCTAATTGAAGTTCGATTTGTGTCAGAATTGCAGCACTTCTGTTGAATTTGGGGTTTTGAGTGTCATTTGCAGCAGATTGAGGAAATCGTTTCAAACCTTTGGGGTGGTGTTCACTGTCAGCAGAGCTACGACTGTCTCCAAATTTTCATGTCAATTGAGTGAGTGAGTAATTCAGGACGACCGCTGAAGTAGAGGGGGTCCGAAAAGCTCTCAATCTGGAACAACAACTTCAGAGAGCGAGGTCTGGAGTTCTGTGTGGAATCAGGAGGCCCAACTTCATAGGATTGTTCAGCAAGCTGTGTACTGCAAATCCTATAAGAAACTTCGAAATTGATCGAGTCAATCTCCTGTTCTAGGTCGAAACAGCTGTCTGGATATCAGAAATTACCATAATTTATCTACTCGGAAGTTTCTACTCATATCTTAGTGCTCTGAATTGATCTGAAGCTGAAACTTCGTATGTGTATCCAGTAGGACCTCATTGACATGTAAGAGGAGTTCTGAAGTCTGAATCTTCACATATTTCTCAATCCTGAGTGTCAAAGTTCGCCATCTGATCTTATCATTGCTAGTTAAGTCTAAACTTTGCTTCCTGAACATATCAGAAGAGCCAAGAGACTTATATGAGTGTTTTTCAGTATCACCTTGAGACCTGAAGCCTATCCTTTGAGTAAACCAGCCACAGCCTGAAGCCCAACGCTTCCCTGAGTAGATTGAACACAGCCTTCAAGCTCATATCACAGCCAGAAGGTTCGCCCTTCCCAGGAAGACTCTCAACGCGACACCGTTCTTCTGTTATCTGCACGTGTCCAAGGGGGACTTGACAGAAGACCAGTTGGCGAGGTATGGACCAACAGGACAGTGCGAGGTGAAGGAAGCGATCTCAAGAAAAGATGACCGAGCAGCAGCTGCAACTCTCCCTTTCACTTTAGTGCCTCAGAAGAGACCGGACACTCATCAGAAGACGCTTCTGATGCGAAAAGAGGACTCCAATGGTACAAAAGACGCGTCACCGTCGAGGAAGATGGGGCTTAGGAGTGTGCCTAGGAAGAACACATCTTTCCCGATCATTCATTCTGGATCGAGGTTGGATTCACAGGAGGAGCCACTGAGCACCAGGATTACGCAGAAGACAGCTTTTGCAACTATAAGGAGTCTTCCGAAGACTCCAGAAGCCGACGTATAGGTTGACATCCCAACCGCGACGCAAGGAAGTGCAGTGAAGAGAACCGCTCCTGCAGTGGGAATGCAGAACCGCTCCTGCATGACGAGAAGACATGACCCTCGACCATTCTCTCCAGATTCTGCCAGCAAGACTTCTCACAACTCTCTTCTAAATTCGGAGAGAAGAAGGAATAGGCTGCTATGGGTCAGACAGAAGAGACTTGAAAAGGACCCTCATGTCTTCTCGCGCATTTTGCTGGTCTTTTCAATCTTCTAGTCTCTCTAGGAAGATGTGGATTTGAGACGCTCAGAAGATCGGGAGGTACAGGTCTGGTTCCCAACTTCCAACTTCTCGAAATAACAACTCTCCAAGTCTCTCAAGATTCGTACCAAGCCTCTCTCAACACAAAACCAATCCAATCCAATCTTGATACGAATTGAACACAGTCGTCTTCCGAAGATGTCCAGACATTCAGAAGCGTCTTCCGAAGATGTTCAGATCTTCAGAAGCGTCTTCTTGTTATGGTTTCAGGAACAAAGGTGTGGTAGGATAGAGAAATTGATAGTCAAGTGATTGAATTTAAGCATGAGAGATGCGGAAGCTCAATTCCAACTTGGGAAGAAGTGGGAAGATGACTGTCGAAAACTGGGCAGCGCTTCCGTGCCCAATTTTCATAGAGGAAATTTCAGGATAGGAAATCGATCGATGGGCTCTCTGCAAACGAGCAAGGAAGCGCGGGGAACATCAAATCAGAGGCAGGGAGCGGTGGGAAGGAGAAAGAACACGGGAAGAACTTTAGTACAGCTTCTGGCTGCTTCTGATGCGCCTTCAGTCTTCTGCGCGTTTCTGCTCATCAATCCCAGCTCCAATGTGATCCCACGATCTTGCTACTGTTGTCAATCTTGAGCTGCACCTCTCGACTGCTATAATCGATCTTGCTCCATCTTCGAACCTCTCTAATCGACCCTCAATGTCTACTTCCTGAAATCCGCAGGGATTCTTTCAGCTCGACTGTGCTTCCAACTCACCAGAATCGATCTCGCTCCTTCTCTGGCGTCAATTCGATCTTATGTTCACAATCTCACTCTCCTTGCTTCCACCACTCAATTCGATATCCTGATTGCAGTCGACCTCCCAATGCGCAGTATCTCTTTGGTGCGAGAAGCAATCAGCTGATTTCGTGCTAATGTGCCTTCTCTCAGATCTTCTTTACGCGATTAGGGGTTCGACCTCCTTGACCTACCTACTACCATGGTGGCTACCTGGTAGGTACACCTACCCCTCTCCTAGGTGATGTGTGGTTGGTACCCATGCAGTCGTGGTTGCTTTTTTCTGGAAGACACCCGTCTTCCGTCTTCTGAAAGACACAACCGAGAAGACGTGTTCCCGGAAGATGTCCGTCTTCCAAAGAAGTCTACTTCTCCATACAAAAGGACCTTAAGATCATCTTCCCTCTAAGCAAAGTATAATCTTAAGTAACAAGGTTATCTCAATTACACAGACATGTTATTAACTTCAAAATTTCAAAAAATCGTAAATCTTGTAAATTGTGGGCATCACAGGGGTCCACCCAAAGGATCTCCCTGATGAGTACCTGCAGTGGAGCTGATGACTGTAAGTCCCTCTATCGTAGGACCGTGCTGGTAATAGAGAGGAGAGAAAGAACCATAGAACGATCACACGAAGGGAACTAGACCCTCCAGAGATCCATCGCCATCCATGAACTCCTTAAAGATGGAAGGGCAAGAAATGCTATTAAAAGTATTTTTCACGTCCACTTGTAAGACAACCCAATCATGATGGATGTCTAAGAGAGCCTTAATGCCGAAAGATACAGACTCACAACCTCCAGGCGTCGCAACTCCAAACTGATGTGGACAAAGGTGGTCCTGAAAATTATCTCGAAGCTGAAGGACAATGATACAACTGATAAGTCGTAAGAAAATCTCGCTGATGGCTATCGGTTGAATCCCACCACCATCCTTCGTCATGGTCAAAAGTTTAATTGTCCCCAGTACTTGAGCTATAGACTGAGGAATATGTCCTTGAGCTATTGCTGTCACTAGCTGAAAAAGCTCCATGAAACCACTAGAGGGGTCCTCTGTCTGAAAACAGTCACGTAGGTGCTCGTAAACCATCCCAGACATACCTCCAGAGGATAGACGTGGAGTTGTATACAAAGCCTGGGCAAACAAAGATCTATCAAAGACATAATGGCTCCTCATGCTGATAGTCCTGAACCTCAAGTGATGGAGGATCACCCGGTGAGAGATGAAGAAAACACAATGCAGCGATCATTTCTTCAGTAGGACATGTCATTGACAAAGGATGCAATGCTCTAGCAGCTCTACTATACTTTCCAGCCTGACCTAACATCTTACAACGTTGTATGCGGACAGAAGATGAGACATCACGTGTCGAGGCAGACTCACTCCTACCTCGTATCGCACGTACTGATTCTTCATGTAAGGCCGTCCACTCACCTGCACGGAATCTCCGAAGACGGACCGTCATCTCCCAATGTCTTCCTCAGCCACCTTGAGTATAACGGAGGCACCAACGAGGAAGTAAGAGGAAGAGGAACCACGCCACTTCGTCCCTAGTGTTCCGTGTCAACATGTCGAGAGGTAGATAGAATGCCTGCCTCACCTCATCATGAAGAGCACGAGATAACCGATGGAACAAACGCGGACAAGAGAAACTCATCTCGAACAAACTCACAATCTCAACCACTCCTACGACTCAAGAGGAACTCCCGGAAGAAGGACTAACGATGCCGTAATGATAGCACGTGTAGACCTCCGCTCTCGACTAACTTAGCCATCCCATGTGGTCGTATCATAGCTCTTGTGCATCTTTTCCACATGAAATTTTATTCCTTGCGAGGTAAATAACTGATTGCACATCGGACATGGTGTGTCTTGAATCAATCTCTATCTCATGAGAGAGAGAGTACTCATAGCTAAAAAAGAGACGATATCCGATCAAACGATACTCGTAATAAAAACATCTCGGAAAGAAAACCCACTAAAAAGAAGAACTCTTGTATGTAGAGAAAAAAGACAAAGAAAAAAAGAAAGAGAAAAAACACACTAACTACAGCTAGAAAGAACTCCAAAGTCTCTCAAAAACCTAAATAGAAGATTATGTAACCCTAAAATCTTAAAAAAATGCAAAACTATTTAATACTCACTCATTTTTCCACAAGATGTATCAATTCTAAAACCAGAAGAAACAGAAAAAATAGAGATGAAAATGAATATGTAAAAACACCATGTAGTGGAACACCCTGTACAGTACTCCAGTAATGGTAACCGTTGTGGTTGCTAGCGTTGTAACATGAGGCACAGGCATCAGATCAGAGTCAACAGCACCAATGCCGTATGTTTGGCGAGATCTGCTGGGAGTGATAGTACCCCGAACAGTAGCAGCGGTAGGGGTGCGCCCCTTGAGTAGCCCGGAAGGATGCGTCCAATGAAGGAAACATGGAACTCCACTGATGCCAGAAGGGGGTCAGAACCACACATGTGAGAAAAATGTGGGTTTTGTCTTCCACCAACTGTCTGCAGAGAGTAAAAGGGCACAATATCTTTAAAATGCGTTCAGCGCGAGCCCTTGTATAAAAAGTACGATGAAGAACCCGCCATTAGAAGAGAACACCTCGTTGATGCAAAATAGAGGACCAGAGCCCCTTTCATATATTAGACCAGAGATGAGGTTATGAAGGATCCCCATCGCTGTGAAAGTGTGAAGTCTCGAGCCGGTGCCAAGGAGCCGGGAGAACCGTGTAAAATGTGACCACAAAAGATGAAAGGATTGCAGTGGTTTGGAGGCGTGGTCCGTTTGAAGAGTCCAAGTAGATGAGAGTTCTCAGTCCGAAGAGTTGGAAGGAGGTAGAGCAGACAGTTGGAGAAAAAGGTGCCTAAGAGTGGAATCTTCTAAGGTAGAGAAATTAACCGACATAGGACGAAAAGCCGCTTGACGCAAGAGGGGTTCGCATCGTAGGTATGGGAAGCATAGTAGGGGAAATTTATGGGGTTTTGGCAAGAAGTTGAAGAGCTTAGGTAATGTTATGGGAAGAGACAAAAGGGTGAGGGTCCAACGAGAATAATGTAGAAAACCAGACCAAGCCACAGCAACGCGGTGGTCGTGTGCCCCTGGCAGATACGGGAGGGCTGTGAGAGTAACAACGTGGAGGTGACGTTCAGGAAGAAGAGCAACGAAAATAGAGGCCCATGTCGGTTGAGAGAGGGAAAGTAGTGAGAAAATGAATCTGCAAAATAATGCTGCTTGAAACGAAGAAAGATGCGAAATACCAAGACCCCCTGCTGCCCTCGACTGAGTGATGTACTTCCATGCTGCTAACGAGACTTTGGAAGAACAGACCGCTGAGTGACCCCATAGGAAGTATCGTTGTAGGCATTGCAGTCGAAACCGTTATGAGTATTTCAGAGACAACATCGAGAAACATAGATTGTAGCATGAATTTCAAAAGAACATCTCTAGCTTCGAAGTTGAGGAATCGGGATTCCCTCCAAGTGTTGATCAACCCTGTACCAGTTTCCAATATCAACTATAGCCAGTTTTGTAGATTTGCATTTTTTTACACCTTTTGGAAATCTACAAAACTAGCTATAGTCTGATAATTGGATGGTTCGTGTAGGTCTTCACAAAGGTTGAAGCGATTAGAGTCAAAAGATTAAGCTCTTTTAAACTTCGAATTTGAATTGTTACTGTAAAAAGAAAAGTTCACAAACAAGAAACTGCAGGCAGGACCACAAGCAAAACTTCCACTCCTTATACTGCGGCTCGTCCTCACATTCGATAGAGTGAGAGACACGCGTTTATATACTATCACGTGTGGTTTAGTTAGAGAATCAAGACTGACTCCCATCATGTTGTTTCAGGTTTCTTAGTTCCTGTAATTCTTGCATTCGTTTCATATTATATTTCACGTTTCTTGATAACCACGGTAACCAACCTTTGGCAATATCAAGTGTATTATGAAACGGACGTTAGAGAGTAACCAACATTAAACCCTTAAAGGTCACGTAAAGGATTCTAGAAATATAAAGTCTCTCTCTATTTGTGGTTTGGAATTGCGTTATGTACAATATATCATCTTCCACAGTAGATTATCATGCAAGATATTTGAAAACCTTGGGTTGGTTGATAAATATAAATATTGTATATTAATATGATAAACTAGAAATATAGTTCAATAGTTAAATATTCTCATAAATAAATAAATATTTATTTATTTATTTTATCTTCTACGCTGCGAATACCACGATCGTAAGCATGGCTTCTCAGTCCTGACTATTTCACCCCCTCACTAAAAAACCACTCCGTCTCCTGGCTTAGGCTATACATCAACAGACCTAGATCTGGTGATCTGCACTTCTTTTATCTCAGTCTCAGTGTTTGTTTGCTGATAGATCCCCAAAATATCTTGAACTCCAGAGTTGATCAAACAAAGAGTAAAATCGAATTATAAGTTTTTTGAAATGACATTTTAAACGTTTTTTGGCTTTTTAATTTGGGTAAACAAGAAAATACTTTTTCCTTCCAAGAAACCATGATACAGATTTCAGTTCCATATATATCTCTCATTATCACTAATCAGATTAACTTGATATAAAGCATGAAACGTTGAATTGTTCAAATCCTCGTCCACTGAATCTTATTATCTAATGACCCGATCATAAACATAAGCAATTTTGACTTGAGATCACATTTTTCATCTCTCGGTCACTACGCACCCGCGAAAAGAAGGGCTTTGGGGGTTCATTACTTAATTTTGTTAAACATAGCTGAAGAAAAATAGGGTGTTTTTTATTCAAAATTTTAAAGTTGTTTTTTTATAAAATATGGTATTTTATATCACACTTTGAATTTTTAAAGTAAAAAATCTAAATAACTCTAAAATAGTATCTATACTTTCAGTTATAGATTCTTTTATATTTGATTTATAGTTCTGCTCACAAGTGGTATAGAAAAACCGTTATAAGTTAACCCCGAGTGGATCACCCGGTCCTTATTAGGGGAATGATGGTTTAATAGAAATATAGTCCATACATTCACATCTTTTTACGGTTCATTGGTGTCATAATTTAGCTTTTCTCACTCATGAATCTGGACAAGAGAGAGAATCGAGCAGAGAATCTGAAGATTGAGTACAACATTTTTATTTACAGGCGTGAGAGTAATGTGTCATCAACTCATGATAGCATAGTGATAGGAAGGTAAAACTGGGAGCCAGAGGACCTTTGAACTAAAAATCATCATTTTGACTGCACCTGAGGTTTGAATTTATGAAGTATAATGATCATTTTTTACTCTGTAGACCGCTGACTTAGGGTGCTTATTACCTCTAACGCCTTAGAAAAAAATTACATCCTCCTCGAGTTTAGGAAATAGTGGGCAGCATGTTTGGGACAACTTTCTCATAGTGAGAACTGCTTAAATGTGACACCATTAGACGATCTCACGTTTTCAAAGCAATGTCATTCCTCAGTTACGACAGAACTTTTCACAAGAAAGGAAGAAAAACCTTACTTTCATTACCATTGATATTCTTTACCGCATTCTTCAAATTTATATCAAAAACACATAGTTAATAGCTGAACGTTCTGAAGAGCAATGTGCTTTTGCATTAAACTGGTTGGAGTTCATTTCTCCATATTGCAAAGCTGGTAGAAAAGACATAGACTATCTTAATGTATTGGATTTTGGAAATATAAAGTTTCTCTCCTTTGTATCTTGGGGTGGCTTTATGTCTAATACATCATCCTCCTCAATCGATTATCAAGCAAGATATTTGATAAACTATGAGTAGTTGATAAACCATTATCTTCATGACTTCTGAAAGGACTAAAACTAAGTACTAGACTTAGACAAAGTCTTAGTACTAGTAATATCTTCCAGCCAAGATATCTCAACCTTCTACTTCAGCAAAACTGTGATGTTATAGATCGAACACTTGCATTGTATCTTCATTTTAATGGAAGAATATTTGGATCTTGATCGTCATACATACACACATGTATTAGCATCTATTATCTATCTACAGTCACCTTCTTCATCATATTTTGGATCTTTCTCCCAAATCATGTTCTTCGGAATGCAATCAGTGTACCGGAACACATTTGAAGATGCATATTTTGGTCAGCATCATTCTATATGAAGCTTATTGTAATATGATGAGTGAAAATCAACATCAACTTTTGAAAACACATTTGCAAACCATATGCAAGCTTGGACTTCAAAATCTTCTGAAGGACGAACGATAATCATCATTTTTGACTCGATGTCAATAAGAGAAACAAAATGACTTCATTTTCTTTCACTTGGATTTTCCACAAAGATTTCATCCCTCTCCGTCAACTCTTTGACCATCTCTTGAGCTAACAAGTTCTCTCCTTGCTGTGTCGTTGATGTTTCTCGCGTAGATGATTCTTCTCTAAATCCAGTACCATGGTTGATACATGGCAGAAACCATCTTGCAGTTGTTTATCTTCCATTGTATCCCAACAGTCTTCAAGCACCTCTGCAATTTTCTACCAGTATTCAGTGAGACACTTGTGGACATTCTGTTCCGGATCTTCATCTTCTGACGTTTCAATCTCACGCGAATGTTGGATGTATTTTCGAACAAAGAGTACTATTTCAGCTTTCTATGGATGATGAGCATTCATATCCTTAGACTTTGGCTCAGCAATGTCGTACTACTTGACGGCTACATGCTACACTTCTACTCCAAGACTTGAGTTTAGTAGTTCTAGAAGTTAGCTAACTTTACTTCTAGTTTCTTATGCATATGTTTGACACATTTGCGTATGGTGTTAACGTTGTTATGTTATATATTTTGAATCGTAATAGGTTGATAGTATGTTATTATCTTGTTCAAGCACTTGTACGCTTGTGCAAGTGATTTCATATTTATCTATGTTATTCAAAGTACATAACTTTAGGTTTATCATGTGGATAGAGTTTAAGCTCATGGGTTGTGCTTACAGGTCGTCCATGCATGCTTTATAGCTTGTTTAAGTTATCTTTTAGAGTTACATGTCGCTTTACATGTCTTCGCAAGAAGTTTAAGGTCTACGTTGGCACTTTAGAGGCTTGACATGTAACCTATGTGTAAAGTTAAGTTGCCATGTGGATTGGGGGCACAAAAGGACAAGGATGTGAATCTATGAACTCCCATTGGTCTAATTTTATCTTTTGTGAAACCCTAAACTTGGAAGCAGAGGTCTTAGGAGAAGTTCGAGCTTTTGGCAAGGGCATTCGAAGATATGAGAGCGCAGGGTGAGAGAGCTCGTCGTGCCAATCATTGTCAGTGAAAATTCTGATCAATTTGGAGCAATAAAGAGGGAGTTATGCCAATTTGAAGTTTAGATTAATTGCATCACAATTGTTGATTTTAGGTTTTTTAGTGTCAATTGCAGCAGAATAGAGATAATTGCTTCAAACCTTTGTGTTTGCGCTCAATGTCAGTAGGGCTACGATTGTCAAAAGAGTTTCATGTCATTTGAGTGAGTGAATAATTCAGGGCGATCGCTGAAGCAGAGGGGGTCTGAAAAACTCTCAATCTAGAGCAGCAACTTCCAAGCTCGAGATATGGAGAACCGTGTACAACCAGCAAACTTCATAGGGTTATTCAGCATGATGCAGAGTACAAATCCTGTAAGAATGAATGAAAGATATCAAGCCAATTATCTGTTCTAGGTCGAAGTAGCCATCGCGTGTCCAAAATTGTCATAATTTCTTTAATCAAAACATTTTAATCCATATGTCAGTGCTAGATTTGATCTCATGCTGTAATTTTGTATGTTTGTTCAGTAAGGTCTCTTTTACATGTAAGAGAAGTTTTGAAGTCTAAACCCTCATATGTTTCTTACACTCAAAAGTTCATTGTTTGACCTTATTACTATTTGATAGACCTGATTTTCGCTTTCTGAAGATATTAGAGGACCCAACAGACATGTGTAAGTGCTTATAGTGCCAAGTTATAACCTGAAGCCTACCTCTTGAGTAAACAATCACAACAAGAAGCCCAGCGGTTTTCTAGATAGACGTATCACACTCCGACATACTTCTTTTTAATGAACTCGGCGTGAACTCCTAGGGTGGGAGTTATCTTGAGAGTGTTGCTAGATAAGAGATCATGACCAACCAAGGATCATCAAGTGGAGGTGTTGTTGCTACTCAACAACATATTCAGTTTGATGCTGCTACAATGCAGATGTTCCAAGTTTTTCACATGTTTATGCAGCAGCAGCAAAACACAGAGAGGAAAGAGGTGTTAGCAATCAAGGCGTTGCAATAAGTGGTGCATAAGATGGACCAGTTCAAGGGGAGAGATATTCCCAAGTACGTGCAATATTATGCTAGGGAGATGGAGGTGAACAAGGTGTCTGAGAAGGAGATGGTGGAGAACTTTGAACTTGCTATTGTCTCTGAGATTTGTGAGCGTGTGAAGGAGGTTAAGCAGCAGCAAGGACAGAGTAGGGAGAGCTTTATGCGTGCCTTGAAGGAGAGTACTACACTGAAGATTCAGAGAGGGTGACCAAGAGAACATTCTTGGAGTGGGTTGTTAAGCCCAACAAAGGTTTGTATGCAAATGAGTTATTAAGGGAGTTTGATAGTCAATATGATCAACTTTCTAGGACAGAGAAACTTACACTAGAGTGTGGAGAAGACAAAGGTTTTCTTACAAGCAGCAGACGTGCCTATTCAGGAGAAGCTTGAGTTGTTGTTAGAAGATAAGAGTGAGGAGAGAGGATTAAAGACTTATTGGAAAGAGGTTGAAGAAGCTGTCTCTTTGCTGACCAAGAGACAGAGAAGAAGAGACCAAGTGGTGGTAAATGAAGTAGTACCTTTAATTATTCCTATCAAGCAAATGCTTACTAAGCTCGCCTTGGTAGTTGCTAGAGAGGAAGACTCATCGCTAGATGAGTTGATCAAGGGTATGAAGGAGCTTAAGCTTAAACTCACTAGGTTAGAAGAGAATGAATAGAATGTACAATCTGCTATGCAGAGATCTCAGATGAGAGAATGCTTTGTTCATCATTGTATATGGTGCGATAGCCTAGACCATGTAAGAAGAGACTGTGGAGAGTTTACAGATGCACTAAGGAAAGATCTTGTCTTCTTCGAAGATGATAAGATTCATTTGAGAGAGACTGAAATGATGCTAGGAACCAACTTTGTCAAAGGTGGTATGAAAAGGCCTGTAAATGAAATGTATGCATCAAATGTTGTTTATGTTGTGGATGCTGCTACTTGTGGAGTGAAAGTGGAAATGGAGAGAGGAAAAGAGACTACTGGGTTGTGGTCTAATGTAGTGAGATCCGTAGCTAGAACAGAACTAAACAAGGATGTGCTACAGAGGGTTGGCAACTCAATTCGAGAAGCTACAAGATGGGATGACCTTGTGGATACTATGTCAGTGTATACTTATGTTGCACGGAGTCATCATGAGACTGTACTAGAAGAAAAATGCAGGAGGGAGGATGCAGGTGAGGCTTCTACAGCCAAACGACCTACCACAATGAGTGAAAGAACTAGACGAGGCAGGAGACAACATCTACTCGAGAGGAGACTATGGAGGATGTATCACCTACAACACCAAAAGAGAAGGAAAAAAGCAAGGAGAAGGGTAAGACACATGCATACAAACTTCAGTCTGACATTGAGATTGTTAGAGGCAAGTGTTAGAGAATTGGATCTTGAATGAGAAGGTTGAGTTTACTTTGGGTGAGATTCTTGAGATAGCAAAGCATGAGTTCCATGAGGTTATCATAGATATCATCAAGAGGAAACATCAGATTTTGGGTGAAACAGCTACACTTAGCACTCTATGGACCTCACTGTCGAAAGATGAGGAAGACGAGATTGCTAGGTACTGCTTTCAAGCATCGGAGAGGAGATCAGATCAGCATGTGAGGTTTGAAGATGAGATGAAGCAAAAAGTATCACAGAAGCATCACAGAAGAGTCATTACTCTCACAATCCTTGGGCAAGAGTAACCACAGAGACCTTAGTGAAACTGAGAAATCTAAAGAAATCTGTGGTGGCATTGATTGATCACGGTTCAGAGATTAATCTAATGTCTAAGAAATTATACAAGCGTGGAAACTGATCCATAGATAATGACCATGGATGGCTTATCTGTGCTGTCAACAACCAGAGATGAGAACTCTACGGTGCTTGTCTCAACATCAAGATAACTGTGGGTGATATCAGTGATGTTGAGAATTTCTTTGTACAAGATATGTCAACATACACTATCATTCTAGGGCAGCCTTACGTTTCTACTGTTAGAATGGAGACACGAGTTATGGATGATGGTTCAGCCTATGCTATGATACGTAATAGAGAGGACAAAAGAGCAATTCAGTTTTTTACTGTTGCTGCAGAACATGAGGAAAATCATATAGCCTGAGAGACCGTCCACCACCTAAGATTACTCAAGAGTTTAGAGAGTTTAGAGATTTTGGCAGAGTGCCGTTGAAGAGCCAGACTTCAGTGATATAGTAGAGATAGGATTCTCGTCTGATCTCATCGAGCAGGAAGCTTTGTCCACTAGCTTCTTAGGACTGGCATCATGTGGATCCGTATGTTATAGGAAGGTTGAGAATCTAAAGAGGTTGGAGGTAATATGTAAAGTATGTACAACAGTCTTTCTGAGATAGTGGAGAGTTAGCAAGAGATGAATACATATCTGGAGTGTTTGAAGAACAATATTTGGTAGATACTATAGAGGAGTTGAAGTCTACATTAGAAAGCTCTATAGATGATGTGGATAGAGTGGTGAGAGTGAGCTCCAAGGAGCTTTATGATGTAATTGATAAGTTTAAAATCAACAAGAGATGTATGTGGAGACCAAGTACAAGTCAGTGACAAAGAAAGTAGCCCAATGGTTTTTGTCTTTACCACTCGACTACAACCAGAAGATGGAGTTCAGAGAGCCAAGAAGAATTGGACACCAGTTCACAGAAGCAACATTGAAGGAACTGAAGACTAGAGGTGATGGATTTCTTATTGAGCAAGAGAAGAAGAGCTTCAAGGAGATGCTATCTAGGCATGGTAAGACGTTTGCATTTGAGCCACATGAAGTAGGATGTGTAGATCCAAGTGTAGTTGCACCTATGGTAATCTTTACTATACCACATGTGCCTTGGAACCTACGTCCTATCCTTGTACCTAGAGCTCATCTACCAAAAATGATAGACTTGCTCAATGAGAAGATTAGGATGGGTATCTTGGAATCATCTATAGCTCCCTACTCTAGTAGATGGTTTCCAAGGAAGAGTGGAGCCTTGAGATTCATTCAAGATATACAGCCAATTAACAAGGTGACTATTATAAATATGGGTATAAGACATATTGTAGACGAGTTTGTAGAGGCTTTTGTTGGTCATGCTATCTATTCAATCAGAGATTTGTTTCAAAGAATGATCAGTTTCAATTATCCTTTGTGAGTAGAGATTTGACTACAATGAGGACACCTTTAAGGCTACTAATGATGTGCATCTTACCTAAAGTGCTACCAATTGCGTAACACATATGATGAATGGTATGAACAAAGTTTTGAGAGATTTCATTTCTGATGTGGTGATCAAAGGATGTGCCGAGGAGGAGAAGAATGAGATAATGGATCAGAGGAGGTGCCGTAAGTTTGTTGCAAATCACATAGCTAATTGCGATAAAATATTGAGTTGGTTGGAGGAGGTTCATTTGACTTTATAAGGAGCAAAGTCTGTGTTTGGAGAACAGGAGGTGTTAATTGTGAGGCACCTATGTGGATCTTATGAACGGAAGCCTTGTCCAAACAAGGTTGATGCCATCCAAAGAATGAAAGAAGAGTATGTGTGGTGCCCACAAATTACAGGATGCACGAATTTTTGAAATTTTTAAGGATAATGACTTGTTTGTATAACTGAAGAAGCGTTGTTACTTAAGGATACGTCTTCCTTAACAGGAAGATGATCTTAAGAGCTGTTTGTAATAAGAAGTTGACTTCTTCAGAAGACGACCGTCTTCGGAAGATCATCTTCTCAGTTGCGTCTTCAGAAGACGAGAAGACGGCGGAAGATGAGAAGACGGCGGAAGACACCTATCTTCCAGAAGACAGCGACCGCGAAGGACCAACCACGAGTTTTCGGGTAAGACAGTAGGTGTACCTACTGGAGCGCACCGAATAGGTAGGTAGGTCAAGAAGACACCAAGGACGAGAACCCCTAATCTGCGGGGAAGATGTGTGAGGAAGCACATTAGACACCTTCCAACTTCTCGCAGCATAGCGCGCCTGAAGAAGATCGATGAGAGAGTGAGCTTCGCGAGCTAGCATTGAGAGAGGAATCAAGTGAGACATCGAGGTAGGAGAGAGTAAGTTGGCAGCTAGGCGAAGGGTGAGATTGAATTGCGGGAGCACAAACAGCAGAGAAAGCGAAGGCATTTCTGTGGAGCTTCCGAGAAGCTGACAGTGAAGAGTGGCGAGTAGAAGCAGAGGTGGAATCGAGGTGTGGACCGAAATTGACAGCAGGCGCAGTCGTGTGGAGTCACATTGGAAGCTAGGACAAGAGCTAGAAGCGCGTGGAGGTCGAAGACAACTCGGGGAGCCGAAGAAGACTGTAGAGGTTCTTCCCCCTGTTCTTTTCCCCTCCCACTTCTTCTCGCCTTTTCTTGGTACTCCCCGCGCTTCCTTGATTGTGTGCAGGCAGCCTGATCTATTACCCCACCCCCATTCTTTCTATTGAGACATTGGGCGCGGAAGCGCTGCCCAATTTCTGTCAAGACATCTCCTTGCTTCTTCCCGAGCTCAATTCGAGCTTCCCTACTCCTAGCCCTCAAATTGGAGACCCCAACTATCAATTTCCCTACCCCCATACCTCTCTATCCCCGAAACTTGGAACAGAAGACGATTCGGAAGATGGGAACATCTTCGGAAGACGCTTCTTGAACTTGACTGTCTTCGGAAGACATCTTCGGAAGACTGTCTTCGAAAGTCGACTAAACACAATTCGTATCAAGAGTGGATTTGCTTTGCTTTTGTGTTTAGAGAGGCTTGATACGAATCCTGAGTGGCTTGGTGAGTTGTTTTGCTATTTCGAGAAGTTGGAAGTCGGGAACTAGGCCTATGCCTCCCGGTCTTCCAAGCTTCTCAACTCCCCATCTTCCTAGAGAGACTAGAAGACTGGAAGGCTGGCAAAATGAGCGAGAAGACGCGAGGGTCCATTCGGGTCTCTTCTGTCCGACCCATAGCAGCCGTTCCTTCTTCTTCCCGAACTTAGAAGAGAGTTGTGAGAAGTCTTGCTGGCAGAATCTGGAGAGAATGGTCGAGGGTCATGTCTTCCCATCATGCAGCAAGCTTCTTCTGAGTGTGTATGAGAGGTGAGAAGTCAGAAGAACAGAGTGCAAATGTCTTGAGTCTGTTGTGAGGATAGATTGCGTGTAGGAAGACGAAGACAGGTGAGACCAGTGAAGGGAAGTCCGACTTCGAGAAGTCTTCCGAGAACGACATTGAATCGGAAGCTGTCCCAAGTGTCTCCCAGAGGCCACTGTCACCGCAGGAGCCCGCAACCATCTTCTGAACCTTTCTCATACTCTACTTCTCGCATATCTTGATCTTCTGATAGGAAGTAGGATGTAATGCAAGGTGGGTTGTCTTCTTGGTAATCCATGCGAGACCTTGCTTAGATAGGATTGTTTAGATATAGCTCGGAAGACGAGAGCTATCTAGGAAGTACTGTTAGAATCCCGGAAGACGGAGTAGCTGTCTTCTGGAAGACTAGTTTCGTCTTCTGAGAAGTACAAGCTAGACTGTGGGCACTCGGGAAGAACTGAGCCTTCAGCTCATAGTAGGTGCTTGTGGTTTAGTGCAACAGATCCTCCAGGTATGTCGATGCATCCGCGAGGCTTGGTGTTACCAGCGGCAGAATTGGCCGAGGCCACTCCTTTCCTCAAGGAGTTGGGTCTCGACTTCTTCCTGTGGGATTGGAACCTCGCAGATCAAGGGCTTCTGGAGGAGGTGTGGGCCGCGTTACCACCGCGTAACCGTGTACCTGCGAAGGCAGGAGTAGCTCGGGGAAGACCGTCTTCCTGGACTGAAGACTGGTGGCGTAAGGCGTTTCACAGGCCTGAGACCGAGAACCGAGGATATTGGTACGAGAAGAAGATCTTGCCTTGGATTGTGAGTTCATGGCATGTACCTGGGAGTACCACCTGCCTTTTCGTGGAAGACAGGCAGGGGAGGAACGGTTGGAAGATAGAGTCTTACCGGGAGCCGAAGAAGCGACTTCTAGCGAAGTTGTTTCTGCATCTTTTCCCCAAGGGAAAAGCGCAGAAGACAAGGTACTTAGGAGATCATAACGTGGAGTTCCTGGAATCAGTGTGGGATGACAGAGTGCCAATCTACTGGGGCGCGTACATCCACAACTATGTACAGACGGAGCTAGCATACTTGGGTACCCCGGCGGGAGGACATCTGACGCCCTTCTTCTGCTACTTGTATGTAGCCATGGGGGATCTTAGGGAAGATCAGCTGGCAGTGTATGGGCCAACGGAGCGACAGGAGGTGAAGGAGGAGAGCTCGGAAGACGATGACCGAGAGGCAGCAGCAACGCCCCCTCCCACTCTGATGTCACAGCTGAGGTCCGGCTCTCACCAGAAGACGCTTCTGATGAGGGAAGACGAGTCTAGTGGGTCGGAAGACGCCACGCCAGTGAGGAAGATGGGTCACAGAAGTGTACCAAGGACACCCATCTCCCTCATTCATTCAGGATCGGAGTCGGACTCGGAGGAAGACTTGCTGAGTACCCGATCGGAACAGAAGACAACTTTTGTAACACCTGGGAGTCTTCCGAAGACTCCAGAAGACGAAGGATGGATGGGTACTCCTACTGCGATGCGAGGAAGCGCAAAGAGGAGAGCCGCTCCTGCCACGAGGAGTCTTCCACCCCGGAAGATGAGAAGAGTAGCTTCTTCTCGTGCGCAGAAGATGAAGGCCGTAGTGGTGGAAGAGGCTTTCTTGCCTCTGGAAGACGAAGTCGACACCATCGAACGAGTGGTGGGGATGAACTTGTCTTCTGCAGGAAGACGACTGGAGGAGTTCAGTGCCTACTTCCAGAAGGAGATCCAGCCCGCTATGGAGTTGCTGGAGAGGAGAGCGAGGACACAGGAGAAGCCCTTACAGCCTAGATTCGGCCTGCGCACCTTGCTGCGACAGGAAGACAGCCAGCAGAAGACGGAGTCGCTGGAAGCTAGTCTCCGCACTACGGAGAAGCTTGCAGCCAGGTACAAGGCGGAAGCAGCCGCTTCTGCCAAGGAGTCGATGCAACTTTGGAAGAGCAACCAGGAGTTGCAGACGCGAGTACAGCAGCGCGATCAGGAAGTTCTCCGAGTGCGGGAGAAGATCACTGCCCTCGCAGAAGAGCAGATCACTTGGAAGATGCAGCGACAAGCCGCAGAAGCGCGAGCTGCAACAGAGAAGACGCAGAGGGAAGCAGCAGAGGCCCGTGCGCAGAAGATGCTAGCTCAGTCGGTAGAAGCGCTTCGGAAGAAGTTCAACTTCACCGCGGGTAAGAAGTTACTTACCTTAGCTAGGGAATGGGACAGCGGGTCCAAGACGAGGTTGGTGGAATGCAGAGATAGCATGTTCAGGTACCTGGATAGACAGATAGAAGGAGTGAAGACAGTTTATGGTCTTCCCTCACTTCCGACACCTGCAACCGCATCTTCCCAAGCCCCAACACCCTCGACTGGATCCGGAATGGAGAAGGAGGAGTTCGATCTCGCTGTACACTTGGTGGTGACAGCGTTGGAAGACGAGAAGACTCCAGAAGACGCCTCGGAAGACATGATGTCTTCTGGAAGACAGGAAGACGAGCCGTCTTCCCAGATATTCCGCGTGGAGGAAGCGACTTTCCCGGACCCCCATGAGGTCGCCATGGTCCCTAGTACTGCATCTGTGCCTCAGAAGACCGAAGACGCACCATTCGACTCGTCTTCCCAGAAGATCATTCCGTCTTCCGAAGTCGAAGCCGAGGAAGACGCAGCCGCAGAAACAGCAGGGCCAGCGAAGAGCGAGGAGAGGGAAGCTACCTCAGTGGTACCCGAGGTAAGTGCAGGGCTTCCCAGCCCATCAGAAGTCGAGGTAGTAGCTCCGGTAGGAGCAGATCATGTAGAGATTGCCACCGAGCAATCAGAGTAGTTAGCAAACTTAATCGACACTTCCAGATTTAGTAGGATCGGACATGTTATCTTAAGGGTGACAGTTTTCCATGTAAAAATAGTTAGGACCCCATGTGGCAGCATAGGTAGCGTAGGAGTAACACAGTGGAGGGCTAATTGGGAAGAGGGACCGCATGCATGTGAGGTGACAACCTCTTGTCAGCGCCTCTCTCTCTCTCTCTCTGGTGGTCGCCTCCCCTGACTCTCGAGGCAGATGGTTAAGTAGGATAGCATGGTAGGAGAAAAGCTCTCTGAGAGCTCTGCCAGTTCTGTAGAATTCGGCAGTAACTGAACATACACACCGATTCTACAGGCAGGCAGGCGAGACACATTAGAGCAGAGACAGTCTTAGCGCACTACACCCGTTGTTGGAAACATACGAATAGTCTTGGAATATACAGGAGGGGTCTGCATACTCGCACCAGCAGTGGTTCGAAGATGTAGATAGAAGTAGTGGACAGTCTAGGAACAGGGAACGGCATCCTCGTGCAGTCCTGTTAGCTAGGCTGGTGTGTCGAGGAGTAGACACAGGAAGTAGCGGGAGTGAGCTTCCCAATGCCATTGTGACTTCTTCTCGGGGAATAGATTGTGGATTTGAGTGCAGCAGCTTTGTCCATGTCTTCTGGATGGTGGGTTCACTGAATTCGCTCCCAATTGTGCATGGGAAGTGTACTTCTTGAGTGGCGGTGAATGTCAACAGTTGTGGAGTGTAGCTTGACTCATTCAGTAGAGCACTTGGGATCTACGTACGAACGGTCTTCTGGGTAAGGGATCCCAGAAGACAGAGCAGTCAGAGCAGCGAAGTGAAGAAGAAAGAAGCCTTCTTCCCGCAACAAAAGACGACATCCTCGAGTAGAAGACGGTGCTACAGTACTCACGTTTGTTGTCTTCCTCCCCAAACTATTACAAGCAGGGATGGCTTGTTAGTCAGGATCCGGACTAGAAGCCTGTCGGAATCTTAATTGCCCTTTTCATCCTGTTTTCTCTTGTTTGGATTTCTTCTTCTTCCCATCTTCCCTCATCTTCCCCATCTTCTTATCTTCTTCTAGTGAGCTTCCGATACTTCTATTGAGCTTCCGTGAAGGTGAATGTCGTTGTAGTGCTGCAGGAAGACAACTTCCGTAGGCAGAAGCCTGAGAAGGCTACAGGGGGCATACACCCTGTGATTGATCTAACCCGTTGGAATGTGAGTGTGAGAATAAGGTGTAACGACTGTTACTAGTCGACTTCTGCAAAGCCGGATAGCCTTCTAGAGGTGTGAGAAGACGAGCTAAACCCCCAGAAGACGAGAATCTCTTCGGGAAGACGGTATCGAGAAGACCGGAAGAAGCAACCTGGAAGCAGGAAGATCGTCTTCCCGAGCTTCTCTGTGAATAGTTGTATGATACTGTAATTGGTAGTTGTTTGTTTGGATCCAGAGCACCATTTGGCGTGTCTGGAAGACGTGTTGGTTTGTGTGGTTTTGTGAGAAGACGGGATTTCTAGGCAAAACCCGTGTGTTTGTGTGTTTGAACAGATCTTAGAACTTAGAGCAGCGTTACTTGTGCAAATCCTCTGTGGGAACGATATCTTGTATACTAAATGGGCAAAAGGAGAAATCCTTCGTCACTACAGTATGGATCAATTACGGAGGTGAGAAGATGCCCAGGTGCATGTGTGTTTTATTATATATGGATACACTTTGCACATGTAGCAAATCCATTGTATAAGTTGCTGAGGAAAGGACAAAGATTTCGATGGCAAGAGGAGCAAAGCAAGTCCATGAAGAAGTTGAAGGATCTTTTGTCTTCACCACCAACTCTGAAGCCTTGGATTTTCATTTTGTTCGTAGATTTTTGTTTTTATTAATAAAGAAGTAGATTAGTTAGCATAGATGACAAGATAGAATAGTTTTAGTTGTAGTATAGAGTTTCTTCGCTGAAGTATGATGCTAAAGAGAAATATAAGAACTATGAAATGTATATCTTTGGTATGATAGACTAGTTGCATTCTATACCCTGTTTGCTCAGAATGGATGTTGGACGACGAAGTTATGATCTCAAGAAAAATGACCTAAGTATGATTGGGGACTGGGGGTTGAGGACACGCAGGGAAAGCTAGGAGGCTGGGGGGAAGATCAAATTGCTGACAGATTGAATTGGGAGGTCATCGTAGGGAGAGGGGCAGGAGTTTTAAGCTTGGACGTTGTCTAATAAACTGTTTAGAGGAGAAATTATTCTCAGGAGGCAGTTTTATTGAGAGAGATCGTTTGAAAATCTACAGAGGACTTTTGATCGACGCTGGATCAAATTTCTGAGGGTTTCAGTTGAGACAAAGAGAGGAATAAGATTCAGGGGCCTGAATTTGACTATTAGGTTCGGATTGAGACGTACTTGGTAGACTTTTGGCTGAGAATTGATTGATGGGAGAGAGACACGCAGGAGAGAAAGAGAGAGAGATTTTCTTTACAGTTGAAGAGATTGATGGTGCAGCGACACTGAAATAAAGTTATTTGAATCTTGAGAGACCTATCTGTGTACCCAAGGTGTGTTGGAGTGCTTGTTTTGTAATCGGTGGACGCAAGAAGCAGGATTTTGGAGATCTGATCGTCAGCGGTTATCTGTTTTTCTCTTCTGATCGTTTCTCCGATCGATCACAGTCACGAGGTCCGCCCTCCCCAAGAAAGACTCTCGTCACGTCAACGCCTCCGATAACGTGAACGACTGGGGAAGCATGGCATGTCACCAACCTCCTCGTGTTGTGGATCCAACTCCACTGTCGCACCTCGTGGCTCAGAGGCACGTACTGCACCTCTAGTCATTGCCAAAGATATCTCAATCTGCACCATGCCAGCCATGAAGTCGAAGTCATCTCCTTCTCCTCCATAAGACATGGAAGGCTCTGTTCCATCAGATCTCCGCTGGACCATAGCCATACTAGCTATCCTATGCTCCAACTGCTCAATCCGAGCAGCCATACTTGCTTCTGATGTCGTAGCAGACGGTGGACCGACCAGGTGCTAGACCTCTACCTCCAGCTCGACCACCATGGTCTCCTTGAGCTCCTCCGCCTCGTCCACGATCAGCCTTCTCTTGCCCCAGCTCGGGATGAAGATCAAAACATGATCACTACTGTGACCAGGTCGTCCGCAATGCTCACATTGCATAGATACCGCTTGAGACGTCCCTGAGGTCTCAAAACCACCTCTCTTCTGTGGACAGTCCTTCTGCTGATGAGGCCATCACACGTCCAGCAAGGACCCGCTTGCTGTTGACTAGAGAAGGATGGCATGGGCTTTTGTCCACCAGATCCTCCAACACCTCCTTGGGATCGTGACTGCTCTCCACGATATTTACCACCACCATCACCACGCTGTTGCGTAGCTTGTGATCCTCGAGAAGAGGTGGTTGTCCCATGTGGTGTCTCCTTGCTGAAACCAGCAACCACCACCCTCTCCTCCACCATGTTGAGCTCAATCCGCTCAGCCAAACCAAAGACAACCGCTTACGTCGGAGTAGTGTCTCTAAGAAGAGTGACATCTCTGACTCTCCTACACATCTCCCGATCTAGTATCTCATACCAGAAATGGACCGCATATGCTTCCGTCACTCCTTGGATAATGTTGATCAACCGCCTCATGCGAGTAAACGCCTCGCGTAGGCTCTCTCCAGTCTTCCGCTGGAACTCCTGCAGACTCCTCAACTTGTCGATCCGCACACCTTGATAGTTCTTCCTTAAACACTGGAGGAACTGAACCACAAGGTTAAACCCTGGTGGTATCCCGCTCACCCTACCACCTGCTCCACTACTAGTGGACGCACCGTCGGTAGTAGATACTTCGTGACGTGTGCATGTATCATTGCTACTGGCACCCGAACTCGTAGGTGCTACGCCTCCTGAAATTGCGCCTGTAGTGAGAGAAACGTAGTTGGGAGATCAATGTTGTCTCCACAACTCAATCTCCATATTGTAGTCTCGTCGGAACTCATGATAATCGTCCATCGACGATCCCTCCAAGTGTTGGAACAAACCCTTCCACGCCATGAAGGGTGTGTAACAGTTGTGGGTTCTGCATCAGATGCAGATCGCACCAACTGTCAAACTCCTGGATTAAGTCATCCAGCTCGATGGTACCCACTGTACCCGAGTAACATCGAGGTCCCTTCGTGACCCATAGACCTCGTCCATGTCTCACAACAACGGTGTGGTGACACTCGACTCATCATTAGAAAATACACTATCTACGTCTGACTCGTCCTTTGGAACAACCGACGGCAATGGTGTAAGTAGTCGATATCTCATTCTACTCCGTGTATACCCACTATCCGAGAAGTCTCCGCCAGAACCTCCCGAGAACTCCGTGATGAGAAAATCTCGGTAACACACTCTCTAATCAGAATGCCGAAATCTTTATCACCACCGTAACCACCACTTGCCTAACCCCGCTCTTACAGAGCTCACCTATTCCCTACTAGGACGGTCAAGGTAAGGGCAACTTGTACCTGCCATCACCACAGGTAGTCTCTCGCGGTCTGTTGATCGTCACTCCAACCGCACCGTGAGAGAAACAAAGATGGTCTGACTGGTCCACAACTCCAGTCTCACTATCGACATCACACTGGAGTGAACTCACTCCGGAAATCAAGCGCCAACACAAGCAAACGTGACGCACAAACAGGAAGCAGAATATGGAGGGATTTCAACCACAAGAAGTCCAAACGATAACCCTCCACACTCAAACATTCACATAAAGAGAAATCCAGCCCCATCCGGACTGACGCCTCCTCTTCGATGATCACATGCACAATATATGATCATCAATGGTCGTAACTGATACTTAAGGTCACTAACTAGATGTCCACACCTCTAGTAATTCCAAAACTATCTACGTGGTAGCTCTACTAACTCATCCAAGACAACTGCCACCAACTGCCTCCATAGGCGTCTCTACGGTATAGACAAACATTACCACAACTATAGCTTCCCTAATACTGTGGGGTCGCCCTACCACCCCTCTAGGAACGTGCGAGAATGTCTCCTACTACCTTAAACAAGTCCATAAGTACTTGCACGCATCCCTAGAAGACACCAAGAGCTATTGGTCTAGTGGTAAAGCCAAAGCTAAGACTACAAAGTTAAGTGTCCAGGTCCAGGAATAGTGTAGGGATGGATGACAAGCTGGTTTTACACTTTCCACACAACTAAAACTTGCATACCTCTCTCACGCACGCCAGCAAGCTGACTTGCGGCGGACGCGGACTCGGGCTCGGGCTCCGCTCCGCCTCCACACTCTCGCACTCCGCTCTCACGCCTCCGCACTCACGCACCTCTGCTCCTCGAAGCCTCTAAACGCCTCCTAACACACACTCCACACCTCGACACTCTCGCTCACTCTCCGCTTGAGTAGGAGAAGAAACTCGAGCCAAACACCATAAGAAGGACGCGTATGAAGAAGACACCCAAAACAGCAACTCAGATGTCGAAATTGCACTCCAAATTGGCACTCGCATGCGAGTTTATCTCAGATTTTGGACCATCTGCGACCTTCTTTGGCTTGTAACTTCTTCGATCCTTCACCAAATCGAATGATTTTTGGTGCGTTGGAATTGTCTTCCCAGCGCGCACCTACTGCACTCTTCAGCACCACAAATTGCCGACCGACGTCAACCCGACATCCGCCGATGCACTTCTGCTGACCTCAAATTGACCACCAAAATCTGTGACAAGAAAATCCAGCAGCGCTTCCGCACTACTTCACTCCAAATTCGACCAAGAACAGATCCAACTACTACTAATCCACACAGCGATCGATCACACAACTAAAAAGAACCACTCTACGCATGCGTACACTCGCAAATCGAAGATACCAACGATCTGCCAACTCTAGAGATACCACCGGTTGAAATCTGCGACCTGAAAGCTCTCAATCAGACCTCGCAATCTGAGTTCTTCAAGTGATAAACGGTATGTACTCACTCCACCATACCAACGAGCACTAAACAATCACTAAAGTTGAACCAAATCCACTCTATGCTCGTAGAGACTCCAGATTGCACTCACAAAGACTATCCACCATAGCTAAGAGCTTGAAGGCTCAACTTGAAGAACTAAGGCCTCCAAGCCTTACTTGCGGAGTATATCCCTAGTGGGCTCTCTCACCAACTCGTCCTAACAACACTAACGGCCTTATCGGGATTCGTCACTCCGCACTCGATCAACCTAGCCGAGGTGTCCAAACTGACGTGACAATTGGATTGGATTGGAATTTGTGTTGAGAGAAGCTTGATACGAATCCAAAGTGAACTTAAGAGTTGAAGAGATTGACGGTGCAACGACACTGAAATAAAGTTATTTGAATCTTGAGAGACCTATCTGTTTACCCAAGGTGTGTTGGAGTGCTTGTTTTTGTAATCGGTGGACGCAAGAACCAGGATTTTGGAGATCTCATCGTCAACAGCTATCTGTTTTTCTCTTCTGGTCGTTTCTCCGTTCGATCACAATCAGGAGGTCCGTCCTCCCCAAGAAAGACTCTCGCCACGTCAACGCCTCCGATAACGTGAACGACTGGAGAAGCATGGCATGTCTACCAGCCTCCTCGCGTTGTGGATCCAACTCCACTGTCGCACCTCGTGGCTCAGAGGCACGTACTGCACCTCTAGTCATTGCCGTAGATGTCTCAATCTGCACCATGCCAACCATGAAATCCAAGTCACCTCCTTCTCCTCCATAAGACATGGGAAGCTCTGTTCCATCAGATCTCCGCTGGACCATAGCCATACTAGCTATCCTATGCTCCAACTGCTCAATCCGAGCAGCCATACTTGCTTCTGATGTCGTAACAGACGGTGGACCGACCGGTCCTCTCTCAGGTGCTGGACCTCTATCTCCAGCTCGACCACCATGGTCTCCTTGAGCTCCTCCGCCTCATCCACGATCAGCCTTCTCTTGCCGCAGCTCGGGATGAAGATCAAAACATGGTCACTACTGTGACCAGGTCGTCCGCAATGCTCACATTGCATAAATACTGCTTGAGACGTCCCTGAGGTCTCAAAACCACCTCTCTTCTGTGGATAGTCCTTCTGTTGATGAGGACCATCACACGTCCAGCAAGGACCCGCTTGTTGTTGACTAGAGAAGGACGGCATGGGCTTCTGCCCACCAGATCCTCCAACCCCTCCTTGGGATCGTGACTGCTCCCCACGATATTTACCACCACCACGCTGTTGCGTAACCTGTGATCCTCGAGAAAAGGTGACTGTCCCATGTGGTGTCTCCTTGCTGAACCCAGCAACCACCATCCTCTCCTCCACCATGTTGAGCTCAATCCGCTCAGCCAAACCAAAGACAACCGCTTACGTCGGAGCAATGTCTCTAAGAAGAGTGGCATCTCTGGCTCTCCTACACATCTCCCGATCTAATATCTCATAGCAGAAATGGACCGCATGTGCTTCCGTCACCCCTTGGATAATGCTGATCAACCGCCTCATGCGAGTAAACGCCTCGCGCAGAATATGGAGCGGTTTCAACCACAAGAAGTCCAAACGATAACCCTTCACACTCAAACATTCACATAAAGAGAAACCGAGCCCCATCCGGACTGACGCCTCCTCTTCGATGATCACATGCACAATATATGATCATCAATGGTCGTAACTGATACTTAAGGTCACTAACTAGATGTCCACACCTCTAGTAATTCCAAAACTATCTACGTGGTAGCTCTACTAACTCACCCAAGACAACTGCCACCAACTGCCTCCATAGACGTCTCTACGGTATAGACAAACATTACCACAACTATAGCTTCCTCTAATACTGTGGGGTCGCCCTACCACCCCTCTAAGAACGTGCGAGAAGGTCTCCTACTACCTTAAACAAGTCCATAAGTACTTGCACGCATCCCTAGAAGACACCAAGAGCTATTGGTCTAGTGGTAAAGCCAAAGCTAAGACTACAGAGTTAAGTGTCCAAGTCCAGGAATAGTGTTAGGATGGGTGACAAGCTGGTTTTACACTTTCCACACAACTAAAACTTGCATACCTCTCTCACGCACGCCTGCAAGCTGACTTGCGGCAAACGCGGGCTCGGGCTCGGGCTCCGCTCCGCCTCCACACTCTCGCACTCCGCTCTCCGCTCTCATGCCTCCGCACTCACGCACCTTTGCTCCTCGAAGCCTCGAAGTCTCTAAACGCCTCCTAACACGCACTCCACACCTCGACACTCTCGCTCACTCTCCGCTTGAGTAGGAGAAGAAACTCGAGCCAAACACCATAAGAAGGACGCGTATGAAGAAGACACACCCAAAACAGCAACTCAGATGTCGAAATTGCACTCCAAATTGGCACTCGCAAGCGAGTTTATGTCAAATTTTGGACCATCTGTGACCTTCTTCGGCTTGTAACTTCTTCGATCCTTCACCAAATGGAATGATTTTTGGTGCGTTGGAATTGTCTTCTCAGTGCGCACCTACTGCACTCTTCAGCACCACAAATTGCCGACTCACGACAACCCAACATCCGCCGATGCACTTCTGCCGATCTCAAATTGATCACCAAAATCTGTGACAAGAAAATCCAGCAGCACTTCCGCACTACTTCACTCCAAATTCGACCAAGAACAGATCAAACTACTACTAATCCACACAGCGATCGATCACACAACCAAAAAGAATCACTCTGCGCACGCGCACACTCGCAAATCGAAGATACCAACGATATGCCCACTCTACAAATACCACCGGTTGAAATCTGCGACCTGAAAGCTCTCGATTGTTTAGTCTTCTGAGAGTGGAAGCTGAACTATGAGGACCTAGTAAGGACTGAGCCTTAGGCTCACAGGAAGTATGTGTGATTTAATGTAACAGAAGCTCGAACTTGTCGATGCATCCTCGAGGGTTGGTGTTATTGTCGACAAAGTTGGTCGAGGTCAAACCTTACATCAAGGAGCTAGACCTCGACTTCTTCATGTGGGACTGGAACCTCACGGACCAAGGTATTATGTAGGAGATCCGGGCAACATTGCCTCCGTGCAACCGTGTACCTATTAAAGCAAGGGTTGTCTGAGGAAGACCATCTTCCTGAATGATGGAGTGGTGACGTAGAGCTTTTCACCGATTAGAAGCAGAGAACCGAAGATACAAGCTAGAGAAGAAGATCCTATCGATGATCTCTAGGAAGTGGTATGTACCTGGAAGTACTACGTGTCTCTTCCTGGAAGACAGACAAGGGAGGAACGGATGGAAGGTGGAAGCTTTCCGGGAGCCGAAGAAGCATCTTCCCGGAAGTTGTATCTTTATCTTTTCCTCAAGGGAAAGACCCAAAAGATGAGTTACCTTGGAGACCAAGACGTGGAGTTCCTGGAAGCTATTTGAGAAAGAATGCTCATCAACTAGGACGTCTTCTTCCACACCTACATCCAAACCGAGCTAGAATACTTGGGCACCCCAGCAGGAGGGCACCTTACTCCGTTCTTCTGCTATGTGTACGTGTCCAAGGGGGATTTGACAAAAGACCAGTTGGCTAAGTATAGGCTAGCGAGACAGCGCGAGGTGAAGGAAGAGACCTCGGAGGAAGAAGATCAGGCAGCTGCCATGCCTTGCCTTCTCACTTTAGTGCCCTAGACAAGACCGAGCACTCAGTAGAAGATGATCACGATGCAGGAAGACGACTCCAACGACACAGAAGACGCATCGTCATAGAGGAGGATGGGACCTAGGAGTGTGCCTCGAAAGAGCACATCCTTCCTTACCATCCACTCTAGATCCGAGTCAGATTCACAGGAGGACATGCCGAGCACCAGGATCGCACGGAAGATAACTTCTACGACTACATGAAGTCTTCCGAAGACTCTAGAAGCGAAGACATGGGTTGATGTACCGACTGCGGCTAGAGGAAGTGCAGCGAAGAGGACTGCTCCTACGGTGGGAAGAGATCTTTCACCTCGGAAGACAGCGAAGGTAACATCTTCTCGTGCACAAAAACAAAAGACTAGGATGGTAGAAGAGAAATCGATGTCTTTGGAAGACAAGGAAACCGCTGTAGATCACTTTGTTGGGATGAACTTGTCTTCTGCGAGAAGATGACTAGAAGAGTTCAGCGCCTACTTCAGTTCGGAGATCCAGCCAGCCATGGAGTTGGTGGAGAAACGTGCGATGACTCAAGGAAAGCCACTGCGACATGGATTCTGTCTTCGCACCTTGGTGCAGCAAGAGGATATCCAGAAACAGAAGTTGGAAGCTTTGGAAGCTTTGTTGCCAACAAGCTTGCAACCGGTACCCGAGCTGAGACCCCGAATTTCCATTTCGTAAACTATTTTCTTCTGCCTCGGAACGAGGATGGATTAGCTAGCAGTCTGCTGAAAGCGCTAGCAGGATTATCACCCAATGGCATTACTACTTTCTCATGTTTAGTCCATTTATTTCTAGCTCACTCTCCCTCCGTCTTCGTGTATTCCTTAGATTAAGCTGTAAGGGTAACGTCCTTTCCTGTCCCGACGTAGGAGATTAAAGAAAAGGACAAGGAAATGGAAATACACTCTGCAATAATTCTCCACGCCTTGTCTTGGTTTCCAAGTGAAGGGTCCAATGTAATTAGAAGAAAGCACTCAGTGACAAGAGTATGTTCGTACCCTCAAAGTTTGAGAGCCCTTCCCAACTTCACTTAAATAACCTAACAACAGTAGCTGCTAAGCTTCATTCGTCCATTCATTAGAAGCTCAACCCATATTCAGTTCTGAAGATGACTTGTAAAATCCTTAAGACAACGAGAATGGGAGCCCTCTAAAGATACCGAGGTCGGATGGCGCCTCTAGATACATCTGTCTGTACTTGTCAATGCGTTCCTAGTCCTTCTAACATGTCTGCAGCTCTGCAGTAGCGCAGCTGGGGAGACCGTTCAGAAAGAAGTCACTACAAGACCAAACGCTCCTCAAGACTCTCGAGGATCCACATTACCAAACTAGTGCAACTTGTTTTGGAATGAAGTACGACAGCTTGCGAAGAATGATCAACGAGAATGGAGCAGACGCCTTACGTATATTTACATACCGTGCAGGTTGTGCATTTAAAAGGCGGTCTGAGCAGCCAACTAGCGCATGCAGGTGCGTGACCTGATCATGAACGCCCAAGAAGGTGATACAGCGACGATCTCTCGCGTTGAGTCTTCTTTTAAAAGACCTAGAACCTCGGGATGTTTATTCTTTGCTGCGAGCCAACTTCGGGTCAGTAAAGCGGAATCCATGAGCATGTTACGCATACGCAGTAGCAGATTAGCTACTCTTTGCACCTAGGCCTCTTATATAACTTATGCTTCGTGCTGTAACTTGTTCGGATCTCTACTTAACCAAGGAGGCAGACGCAGGCCTCTTATATAACTTATGCTTCGTGCTGTAACTTGTTCGGATCTCTACTTAACCAAGGAGGCAGACGCACTTTTGTTATTCAAGGCAAGAATCGAAAACAATAGCTGGACCACAAGAAACTGCTCCAGCTATTGTTCGTACATACTGGGTCATCTACAACGACTTCAACGAGCTTCTCTTTCAACTGATGGACTTTAGATGATCAGAATGTTAGATCCTTCACTTAGCAAGCAATGTTGGATCTTCCACGGAAAAGACCTCGAACTTTGCCGTAGCTCCAAACATTCCACTCATTAAAAGCTCATGTACTTGGAAGACATAAGCCACATCTCCCTGTACAGGCAACCTCCTCGGGGGCGCTGGCCCAAGCTACATAAGCTCCAATTGAACACTGAATGTACACGACAACTAAATATCATTTTGGAAGAGTGCTCGCAGAGTACAGCACTGTGAAGTTTACCAAATTTCTACCTCATGATGGGAGTTCAGGGCTGATTTTCACGCATTCCCATAAAGCTGGGACTGCTTCCCAGTCTCGAGGTTTTGGCCTTCGGGGAACACTGTTCAACTCCGGCGACCAACACAAGTACTACTCCTCACCCTACCCTACGAATACGATGATCAGCCTCATACCTAAATCAACTACTGATAACCGTCCAAAGTTACTATCTATGGACTGCTTCGAATTCCGTATCAGCAGCTTGACAGGTCCCATCTCGAGGAAGTATTACATGTTGATAACTTTGTTCCATATTCGGAACAAAGTTATGAACATATAATACTATTCCACCAGCGTTACGGTTTCAGTTCGTTGTGTATATCATCCATTTCTGGGCAACTCTGCTTCTGGCGACCCATCCGCCTCTCTGCGTGGTGAGCTGTGGATCTCTGCCCGGGATCCTGATTTATGGTGAGACTATCCTGTTCCTTCTGCGGTTGCTTAGTGAAACTTTTCCGCTCCGCGCTGATCTCCCGCTCATCCTGATTTATGGTGAGCGCTGGCCGCATGACGTAGATAATATGAGTTTTCCGGCAAATTGACGGTGATAGTAAGTAACTACCAGTTATTTTCAGCAGAGTGTAAGCTTTGTAACAAAGTTACTTGTCCACATCTGACGTTCTTTTATCGACAAAAGCCGAGAAATTCTCTTCTCAACCAGTAATCAAAAGGTTTAGCCGTCCAAATATAGACCGACAGCCGGTACTGTCTGAGTCTGGACCTCTATCCTGATGCACCTATTCACCTAATAGTGAAAGCTGGAAGGTGGACAAGACAAGATCTGCCGTAGAACATGCTGGCAATCGTGTGGATATCCGTTGCGGAAAAGCAAGAACCTAGGCACATGTGTCTAATCGCCGTCCAACCAGTCCCCACTTTCTTTGTTTCCTTGATCCGAAACTAGAGTGATGAGACATTGGACGTAGTGCTGATTCTTGGTGTTATATTACTTTTGTTTCACGAACGCCTGTTAATAATATGACTCGGATTTCTTCATTAATTGAGAAATCACGAGTGTCAAGACTCCTAACCCTATAAGAGTCAACCCTTCTCTAGTTATAACCGGAGCTTAAATACCCCTGGTCTCCTAAACACTGTGCAGAGCAGGCCGATCTAATCTTCAACTACGTACTGCAAAAGAAAGCAAAATAGCAAGGCACAAAATGGATGGAACTCGCAATATATACCATTCGCTTTGTGACACACGTGGAACTCAGATCACATCGATTTCAGCGATGCACCCGTGAGACACCACCTCAGAGTCCTCAGGCAGTCGCTTCAGCAACTGCTACTGTCTTCTTCTCTTTGTAGCCTTCGAAGAGAAAGAACACACGATTAGTTGCTGAAGCGAGGTGCTTGGAAATATTGTTCTCATGTTCTACGTGTACTCTTCTACAGAGCCTTGCAACCGGTACCCGAGCTGAGACCCAGAATTTCCATTTCGTAAACTATTTTCTTCTGCCTCGGAACGAGGATGGATTAGCTAGCAGTCTGCTGAAAGCGCTAGCAGGATTATCACCCAATGGCATTACTGCTTTCTCATGTTTAGTCCATTTATTTCTAGCTCACTCTCCCTCCGTCTTCGTGTATTCCTTAGATTAAGCTGTAAGGGTAACGTCCTTTCAGGCCAACCTGTCCCGACGTAAGAGATTAAAGAAAAAGACAAGAAAATAAAAATACACTCTGCAATAATTCTCCACGCCTTGTCCTGGTTTCCAAGTGAAAGATCCAATGTAATTAGAAGAAAGCGCTCAGTGGCAAGAGTATGTTCGTACCCTCAAAGTTTGAGAGCCCTTCCCAACTTCACTTAAATAACTTAACAACAGTAGCTGCTAAGCTTCATTCGTCCATTCATTAGAAGCTCAACCCATATTCAGTTCTGAAGATGACTTGTAAAATCCTTAAGGCAACGAGAATGGGAGCCCTCTAAAGATACCGAGGTCGGATGGCGCCTCTAGATACATCTGTCTGTACTTGTCAATGTGTTCCTAGTCCTTCTAACATGTCTGCAGCTCTGCAGTAGCGCAGCTGGAGAGACCGTTCAGAAAGAAGTCACTACAAGACCAAACGCTCCTCAAGACTCTCGAGGATCCACATTACCAAACTAGTGCAACTAGTTTTGGAATGAAGTACGACAGCTTGCGAAGAATGATCAACGAGAATGGAGCAGACGCCTTACGTATATTTACATACCGTGCAGGTTGTGCATTTAAAAGGCGGTCTGAGCAGCCAACTAGCGCATGCAAGTGCCTGACCTGATCATGAACGCCCAAGAAGGTGATACAGCGACGATCTCTCACGTTGAGTCTTCTTTTAAAAGACCTAGAACCTCGGGATGTTTATTCTTTGCTGCGAGCCAACTTCGGGTCAGTAAAGCGGAATCCATGAGCATGTTACGCATACGCAGTAGCAGATTAGCTACTCTTTGCACCTAGGCCTCTTATATCACTTATGCTTCGTGCTGTAACTTGTTCGGATCTCTACTTAACCAAGGAGGCAGACGCACTTTTGTTATTCAAGGCAAGAATCGAAAACAATAGCTGGACCACAAGAAACTGCTCCAGCTATTGTTCGTACATACTGGGTCATCTACAACGACTTCAACGAGCTTCTCTTTCAACTGATGGACTTTAGATGATCAGAATGTTAGATCCTTCACTTAGCAAGCAATGTTGGATCTTCCACGGAAAAGACCTCGAACTTTGCCGTAGCTCCAAACATTCCACTCATTAAAAGCTCATGTACTTGGAAGACATAAGCCACATCTCCCTGTACAGGCAACCTCCTCGGGGGCGCTGGCCCAAGCTACATAAGCTCCAATTGAACACTGAATGTACACGACAACTAAATATCATTTTGGAAGAGTGCTCGCAGAGTACAGCACTGTGAAGTTTACCAAATTTCTACCTCATGATGGGAGTTCAGGGCTGGTTTTCACGCATTCCCGTAAAGCTGGGACTGCTTCCCAGTGTCGAGGTTTTGGCCTTCGGGGAACACTGTTCGGCGACCAACACGAGTACTACTCCTCACCCTACCCTACGAATACGATGATCAGCCTCATACCTAAATCAACTACTGGTAACCGTCCAAAGTTACTGTACATGGACTGCTTCGAATTCCGTATCAGCAGCTTGACAGGTCCCATCTCGAGGAAGTATGGCAAGTCTCCATATTTGAGTTTCGATTCTAGCAGAACAACTTCAAGGGGCACTATACCATCAGAGCTGGCAACTCGACCAAGATCAAGTTGCCTTTCGGAAACAACGCTCTCTCAGGGGAGGTCCCTGTGACCCTGGCAGGACTGTCTCATTTCGGGGTTCTAAATGTGGCGATCAACTTCTTGACAGGGAATTGTACTGGGGTGAACAGCCTACGTATGCGTGTAGCAGATATTGCTAGCTCCAGTACTTGAATTTCGACGGCCGCTAAAGCTCAGACATAACTAGCCAACTTTAGAGTCTCCACCACTTCTCCCCGGATAGAGTCCTGAACTCGTTCAGGGACCCAACACTGAAAATGATTCTGCAATGGCCGCTGCCGCAGTACTTTCATCTGGACCAAAACGCTTCATTCAGACCATACCCAAAGCTCTGACCGATCTCATGATCAAGGATATGACTCGAACAACTTCTTCGAGGGGATTATCCCTGAAGCGCTTAACGCTCCTCGGGGATGGAAGCAACGTGAGAGATGTGTCCGGATCCAACTTAACGCTCCTCTATATGCAGGATAAGGAACTGACAGGAAATATACTTCTGAGCTGAAACGAACCTGAAGAACGCGAGAGAATAATTCTTTGACAGCATACATACCCCGGAGTTTGGCGGCCTCGATAATCTGCAGTACTTGGGAGTACACAGAAACAATTTGACCGTGTACAATGTCCCGAGTGCTGGCATGGGTCTCCTGCAACGTTTGATGTATCTCATCCTCTACAACAACCAACTTAGAGAATGCAGAATTCTAGCTTACCATTCTATAGCAAGCGAATTGTAGCGCGATGAAGACTGTGAGGCTAAAGCCACAACTCGCTGTCCAGAATGTGTGACTACCATCAACTTCACGCGGCTTCAGCACCCAAAAGCTTTCGGTCAATCGGAAGAAATTGTTCGAAGGGTTCCCTACAGATATATGTTGGTACATGAGTATTAGCATTGCGAATCAAATTATGCTCACGCACATAAGGTTTCCTACAGATGTATATTATACAACTGTAGGCAGCTCGAGCCTCTCAGGCCTCAGTAAGAACCAAGTCTAGGACCCGGCGAGCTACCCGATCTGGATCGCTCCGGATCTGAACCCCCTCCCCGCCTGCATATAACAACTTCAACGGAAGAATACCGCCGTGAATCTGGCGATATCTCCAAGTTCCGAGGTGCTCGACCTCTCCGACAACCCATTCATGGGTCGTTTGCCAAGGGATTTAACGGGATTAGCAGTGAGCTTTGTGGTTCCAACGCTTTGACGGCTCGATCCTCCAAAACGGCGACGACCGACTATCGGACCACGGCGGAGACAGCTCGAGCAGGGTCCACCGAGGCAAACGGCCGGTCACAGCGTCGGAGACTTGGAGTTCGTTCATCATATGTTGATCTCGGTCGACTTATCGTTTAATCAGCTCTCAGCTGACCTGCCGATAAAGCTCGGAATTCGAACGCAGCAGAAGCTCACATACTTGAATCTCGCCCACAACAGTTTT
Source organism: Asterella californica (assembly GCA_036924285.1). Lineage (NCBI taxonomy): Eukaryota > Viridiplantae > Streptophyta > Marchantiopsida > Marchantiales > Aytoniaceae > Asterella > Asterella californica. Next base: position 3,434,578 of record JAYKYS010000009.1, on the reverse strand, counting down.
TCGGGCGACATTACTGGAAGTCTATAACATCACATCCAGCTTCCTTCTCTGAGCCAATTCACGGGAGAAATTCCTCTCAGGTCGTGAGCAAATGTCATAAGATTCTCTGAATCCTACAGTTGAGTAGAACTGGGCCCCTTCAAAGCTGTTTGATCGCATGTCCATCCAAGCTTTAGAGTCCCAGATAACGATTGGAGTTGTGATCGTGCTCCCTCCTGTCCGCATGAAACCATCGTTTCGGCGCCGTCTTCTGACTCCTCCTCCAGTAGGCCCAAACCGTTGCAAGTCCAAACTGAGATTCGGCGTGTTCAAGGAACCCGCATACATACAGGGATCCTCATTGGCAGTACAAGAGCCAGCGCCGTATATTACAAAATGTTGTGCGCGGCGCCACTGTCCTTCGGCCATGCACATTCTTGGTCCAAGACTACACTAGTGGAACTGTTGAAATTTAATAGGTTAACCTTTCTTGATTGCTCCTTCTTGCCAGCGTAGCTAGTGGGCTCGACCTGATCAAGAATCAGCAGCTCCCGACGGGTGTAGATACCAGGGGCGAACACCAAAGAACGTCAACTACTGCCAGGATAAACAGGTCTGCCTAGTTCCTGTGTAAGGCACTTCGGGTCCTCGAAGTGCTTCACTTCCACTCCTCTTGGCCCTTCGGGACCTTCTTTCCCTTGTAAGGCTTGATGTGGTCCTTCCATCCGTTTGCTATTCATTGTGTCGTGTGTTCCTGTGTAATGATTCCTCATCCTCTTCATCTCTTCAAGGAATTCCCAAATTGAGTGAAAAGCATCAGTGAGTACGCGTGGGAAAGGTTCAAAACTTTAGCACGTACCAGTCGCACCGGTGCGTGTGTCTGTCTCAAGCAGTGATTAATTGTGCGGTCTATCCTGATGATGTCACTCACTCGATTCTGAATGTTCAGTTGAATCCTCGGTACTGTACTGATAGCGAGAAATTAGGTTGTGGCAGGTTTCTACGTGACGATCCACACCTGCGCTCATCCGCAATCTAGGGTGAGATTAGGTTGTTGAAAGTTTCTATAGTCGACTCGCACCTTCGAAGTTCGAAAGCGAGGGTGGCATGGAATTCAGTATAGGGTCTTTGATTTAGGCCAAAAGTAGCCTTTAGAATAGGTGCTGACAAAAAGGCCCTACGTCTAAGCAGACAAGACAAGAACGCCCTACATCTGCAGGTGACTGACAAGAAGGCTGGGCCCCTACAGCAAAACCCTGTCGCGCTGAATTGCAAATTACCACATTGCTTTATATTTTCAAGTATAATATATTTTATTGTAAAAGCGCGGAACCAAGGCTCGGCGGACAGATCCGGCATCCTTTGTAACCTCAAATAAGCAAATAATGTACGTGTAATATGTTAAAAGATGAAAGGTAGCAAAGAAATTAAATCACGCAAAGTGTTTAAGATTATTCTTTAATCGTTATGCGATTGACAGTAAATTCTCTAATGATTTATAAAGCGAATCTGTAGATCATTTATAATTAATTAACTACATAATTAACATATGTTAATAAAATATAGTACGATAATGTGCTTACCATATGTGTAGTGAAAATTTTATGCAACTTTGATTATTTTACGTTATGGATTAAGTCGTGATGAATCATAATACATCATTTCTAGCATGGTGAATCACTTTGAGCTATTGTAGTGATTGTTGCAGTCTTATTGATAGTTTATTCATTCTTTCAATTTGAATATGCTACACCAGAACTGGCTTCTTGTGCTTCCGTCACTTTTTGACGAAGGAATGTGAACAGCTGTAGGTTCCGTATTTACTGCAAGTTGCACCAACTGTCAAACTCTTGGATGAAGTCATCCACCTCAATGACACCCATCGTATCCGACTGTCGTCGAGACCCCTTCGTGATCTATAGATATCACCCATGTCTCACAACAACGGTGTGACGACACAGTGTGTATTTCCAATCACGTCCTCGTCTGAATTGGTGTCTCCACTGAGGAGACCGGTGCTACTGATTGGTATCTCAGACCACTCCGTGTGAACCCACTACTTACTGTAGTTGAATCGCCGTCGGAACCTCCGTGGACCTCTGTGATGACAACCTTGTGTCAATCGCGAACACTAAGCTCTAACTAGAGCGTCAAAATCTTGTCACCACACGTGACGTCAACCTGCCTAACCATGCTCCTACTGAGCTCACCTATCCTCTACTAGGACGGTCAAGGTAAAGGTAACACGTACTTGTCATCATCACATGCAACCTCTCATGTTCTATTGGTCGTAAGTCTAACCTCACCATGAGAGAAACAGAGGTAGTTTGACTAGTCCGCAACACACTGGAGTGAACTCACTTCAGAAATCAAGTGCCAACACAAGCAAACGCAGCACACAAACTAGAAGCAAAATATGAAGAGGTTTCAACCACAAGAAGTCCAAACGATAATCCTCCACACTCAAACATGCCAAAAGATAAATACAGTCTCATCCGGATTGACGCTTCCTCTTCGATGACTACATGCACAATATATAGTCACCAACTGTCATAACATGTACATAAGGTCATTAACTAGATTTTCACACCTCTAGTAGCTCTGAAAGTCTCTATGTGATAGCTCTACTAGCTCATCCCAAGACAACTGCCACCAACTGTCTTCATATGCGTCTCTACGATATAGACAGACGTTATCACAATGACAGCTTCCCCCTAGTACTATGAGGTCGTCCTACCACTCCTCTAGGAATGTGCAAAAATATCCTCTACTACCTTAAACAAGTCCATAAATACTTGCACGTATCCCTAAAAGACACCAAGAGCTATTGGTCTAGTGATAAAGTCAAAGCTAAGAGCTAGTAGTTAAGCACATTCTTCTAGAATAGTGTTGGGATAGGTGACCTGGTTTTACTCACTCCCACATCACTAAAAGTGGGCTTAGCTCATGCACGCCAGCAAGCTAACTTGCTAGCTCGAGCTCAACCTCAACCTCCGCTTTCGCACTTCGTTCTCATGCACCTCTGCTCCTCGAAGCCTCTAAAGGCCTCCTAACACGCACTCTACATCACTCAATCTTCGCTCCGCTCATCTTGGAGTAGAGTAGAAACTCAAGCCAAACGTGCACATGAAGGAAACATACCTCAAACAGCACTTCAGAAGGTCGAAAATCTGCTTTCCTTGCAGTCCACTAACATCTCCTTGGAATCGTCATCCCATTCACGAGCTAGTGTGAGAAGCTTCTTACCCGCGATGACGTTGAACTTCTTATGAAGCGCTTCTCCCTTGTGTGCCATGACTTCCTTGGCTTGAGCTTCTGCTTCTTCCCGCTGCTTCTTCTTTGTTGCGGCTTGGAGTTTTCGCGGCTTCTCGCAGTACACTCCCAATCGTCTTCTCTTCTGCGAGACCAGTGAGCTTTTGTCTGTTTCGCAGAATATCTTGCTCACGTTGCTGAAGTCGCGTCTGCAACTCTTGGTTGCTCTTCCGCACCTGTGCCAACTCCTTGGCAGAAGCAGATGCTTCTGTCTTGTACATGATCACGATCTTCTCTGTGGTGTGGAGGTTGGCTTCCAAAGCTTCCAACTTCTGTTTCTGCATATCCTCCTGCTGCACCAAGGTGCGAAGACAGAATCCATGTCGCAGTGGCTTTCCTTGAGTCATCGCACGTTTCTCCACCAACTCCATGGCTGGCTGGATCTCCGAACTGAAGTAGGCGCTGAACTCTTCTAGTCATCTTCTCGTAGAAGACAAGTTCATCCCAACAAAGTGATCTACAACGGTTTCCCTGTCTTCCAAAGACATCGATTTCTCTTCTACCATCCTAGTCTTTTGTTTTTGTGCACGAGAAGATGTTACCTTCGCTGTCTTCCGAGGTGAAAGATCTCTTCCCACCGTAGGAGCAGTCCTCTTCGCTGCACTTCCTCTAGCCGCAGTCGGTACATCAACCCATGTCTTCGCTTCTAGAGTCTTCGGAAGACTTCATGTAGTCGTAGAAGTTATCTTCCGTGCGATCCTGGTGCTCGGCATGTCCTCCTGTGAATCTGACTCGGATCTAGAGTGGATGGTAAGGAAGGATGTGCTCTTTCGAGGCACACTCCTAGGTCCCATCCTCCTCTATGACATGCGCCTTCTGTGTCGTTGGAGTCGTCTTCCTGCATCGTGATCATCTTCTACTGAGTGCTCGGTCTTGTCTAGGGCACTAAAGTGAGAAGGCAAGGCATGGCAGCTGCCTGGTCTTCTTCCTCCGAGGTCTCTTCCTTCACCTCGCGCTGTCTCGCTAGCCCATACTTAGCCAACTGGTCTTTTGTCAAATCCCCCTTGGACACGTACACATAGCAGAAGAACGGAGTAAGGTGCCTTCCTGCTGGGGTGCCCAAGTATTCTAGCTCGGTTTGGATGTAGGTGTGGAAGAAGACGTCCCAGTTGATGAGCATTCTTTCTCAAATAGCTTCCAGGAACTCCACGTCTTGGTCTCCAAGGTAACTCATCTTTTGGGTCTTTCCCTTGAGGAAAAGATAAAGATACAACTTCCGGGAAGATGCTTCTTCGGCTCCCGGAAAGCTTCCACCTTCCATCCGTTCCTCCCATGTCTGTCTTCCAGGAAGAGACACGTAGTACTTCCAGGTACATACCACTTCCTAGAGATCATCGATAGGATCTTCTTCTCTAGCTTGTATCTTCGGTTCTCTGCTTCTAATCGGTGAAAAGCTCTACGTCACCACTCCATCATTCAAGAAGATGGTCTTCCTCAGACAACCCTTGCTTTAATAGGTACACGGTTGCACGGAGGCAATGTTGCCCGGACCTCCTACATAATACCTTGGTCCGTGAGGTTCCAGTCCCACGTGAAGAAGTCGAGGTCCAGCTCCTTGATGTAAGGTTTGACCTCGACCAACTTTGTCGACAATAACACCAACCCTCGAGGATGCATCGACAAGTTCGAGCTTCTGTTACATTAAATCACACATACTTCCTGTGAGCCTAAGGCTCAGTCCTTACTAGGTCCTCATAGTTCAGCTTCCACTCTCAGAAGACTAAACAATCGAGAGCTTTCAGGTCGCAGATTTCAACCGCTGGTATCTCTAGAATGGGCATATCGTTGGTATCTTCGATTTGCGAGTGTGTGCGTGCGCAGAGTGGTTCTTTTTGGTTGTGTGATCGATCGCTGTGTGGATTAGTAGTAGTTGGATCTGTTCTTGGTCGAATTTGGAGTGAAGTAGTGCGGAAACGCTGCTGGATTTTCTTGTCACAAATTTTGGTGATCAATTTGAGATCGGCAGAAGTGCATCGGCGGATGTTGGGTTGTCGTGGATCGGTAATTTGTGGTGCTGAAGAGTGCAGTAGGTGCGCGCTGGGAAGACAATTCCAACGCACCAAAAATCATTCAATTTGGTGAAGGATCGAAGAAGTTACAAGCCGAAGAAGGTCGCAGATGGTCCAAAATCTGACATAAACTCGCATGCGAGTGCCAATTTGGAGTGCAATTTTGACATCTGAGTTGTTGTTTTGGGTGTGTCTTCTTCATACGCGTCCTTCTTATGGTGTTTGGCTCGAGTTTCTTCTCCTACTCAAGCGGAGAGTGAGCGAGAGTGTCGAGGTGTGGAGTGCGTGTTAGGAGGCGTTTAGAGACTTCGAGGCTTCGAGGAGCAGAGGTGCGTGAGTGCCGAGGCATGAGAGCGGAGAGCGGAGTGCGAGAGTGTGGAGGCGGAGCGGAGCCCGAGCCCGAGCTCGCGTCCGCCGCAAGTCAGCTTGCAGGCGTGCGTGAGAGAGGTATGCAAGTTTCAGTTGTGTGGAAAGTGTAAAACCAGCTTGTCACCCATCCTAACACTATTCCTGGACTTGGACACTTAACTCTGTAGTCTTAGCTTTGGCTTTACCACTAGACCAATAGCTCTTGGTGTCTTCTAGGGATGCGTGCAAGTACTTATGGACTTGTTTAAGGTAGTAGGAGACCTTCTCGCACGTTCCTAGAGGGGTGTCAGCAATTTGATCTTCCCCCCAGCCTCCTAGCTTCCCTTGCATGTCCTCAACCCCCAATCCCTAATCCTCCTCCTTCCGCTTCAGCTCTCTCAGAAAAATCCTTTGCAAATTGTCCCCGATCCCAAGCCGTCGCAGGTATTTAACCTAAAAGTTAAGGCCCTAGCTTAAGCTGCTCCCCTGCTGTCCTTATAAGCGCAGTCGCTTATCAGAAGCACGGCCTTAGCTAAGCTGCCCCCCTGCTGTTCTTACGTACAGAACCTTAATTACTAAAGCAGCTCACTTTTTAATAAAAACTTCACAGTTGTCTTTACAAAGCCGACCTCTTCATTATTAAAGGTCTCACATCTTTCTTTGCCATTGTTAAGCTGACTCGATGATTAATTAACTGATCAGCAAAAGTTTCCCGTGCTCTTGATGCCATCCTGAATATACTACAAGCCATCCAATGTAAGCCGAAGCCCCAACACTTATGAGGCTGCCCCACAGGGCTTACAGCCCCCCATATGCGCACCAGGTATCTCCCATAGTATATTCAGGATGGCATGCGGAGGCTTAGGCTAGGAAGCCCACGATTAAGAGAGATATCGGTCTCTCGCCCCTAGATATGCAGGATGTGGCTGCATATCCAACATAGACTCCCTTCCAGGAGGCCAACATGCCAAAATAGGAACCAGAGGCCAGGAGGGATTGATCCTGAGACCACTTCCCTCCTAGGCATGCGCCCTATCACTGGGATGGCCTTTGGTTCCGTTCAAGAAGGTAAAATTTTCTGTACATATGTGTTCCTGAGGAAATTTTCTTGTAAAGTCTTTACTAGCCTTTCTTGCGCTAACTTCTCTATACAACTCCGTTTTTAATGAATAAGGAGTCAAAACTATAGTATTTGTGAACACCTACACACTCACACTATCAGATTCTGAGTTCGAGTCACGAGCCAGAATCGACGAATTTCCCTCTTTTGCATATTTCTCAGTTTAAAACCCGTACTAACTATTGCTTAAAACACTTTCTGTCAAAACTGGAAGCATGAGGTCGCTCTCCTCGTCGAGCTCTGCATTCTGATGTCCTTCGACCTCTTTCAGGGTGATATTTCAGTCTAAGCTAAGGGGCAGCTTGTCAAGCATGACCCCAGCTTAGCTCCTGCCCAGCTTGATAAGCTAGGGTGCAATTTCTCGAACAAATGCTGGTTGAGTGTCTTCTGAAGTCCCGTTTCATCATGTGGAATGTCACGCACTACGACATTCATCCCCTCCAAACTTGCACATCCTCCGGTATGTGCCAACTTTTCCACTAGTCCTCATGGTTCTCTAAATTACCATCGTCCTCCTCATCGTCCTCTACCTCTCCTTCTGATACTAGATCTGCATCTGCATTCATCATCTGATCTGACTCCAAAAATTCATCTAGCTCAATGGATTCTCCCCTTCTTCTAAACAACTTGATACGCTTACCAGCAACAAGAAGTCTTAGAGGTGTACCATCGAGCTCCCGTAAGAGTAAGTAGCATTCTGATACACTTCTAAGACAACATACGGGCCAAACCACCTCCTAGAAAATTTCCGAATCGTAGTTTGCTGATTCTCTAACGTACTGTCATACACCAAAACGTAATCTCCAGCATGTATAGGCTTCGGTCGGAGCCTGTGGGTCTTGTCAAACCTGTCCTTGTTCTTGAGACGGGCCTCTTTCAGTTTCTGTTGAGCCTCTATAAGATCCTCCTCTCTATGTTCCAACTGCCTGATTCGAAGTGCAAGAAGTTGTACATGATCCATTTCGTCCTCCCACGGTAAAGTAGCCCATGTAAGAAAGTCCTCCTCTGCCGACATAATTGGTTTCTGACCCAGCATTAGTTCAATGGGCATGTACCCAGTAGTAGTGCAGTGAGTCGATCTGTCAGCCCATAGAGCAAAAGGGAGCAACCTAGGCCACGGTCTATGCCTACCATCGCATGCCTTTACCAGAGCTTGAACAATTGACGGATGTCCTCTCTCGCTCTTACCAATCCCTTTCAGATTCATAGCAGTAGTGAGTTTGAGTTTCACTCCGTGTTGGGCGAAGAACTCCTTCGCTTCCGTACCACGCAACTCTCCTATATCTGCACGCAATCTCTGTATTGATCCGTACCTGCAGATAATATCTTCAAGAACAAACCTACATATCCCTTCTGTGGTCTTCGTCCTCAGAGCTCGTCCTTCCACAAAGTTGGAGAGGTCTTCTCGAGCCAACACCAAGTACCTCATACCCCATAACCCATGAAGCATTGCTACCAAATCAAGAACCCATTAAAAATGGATACTAGGCGGATAGGTTGGCACCAGACCATCTCTGTAACGTACCTTTGAATAAAATTGACAGTGCAAGCATGAACTCACAAAGTTCACCACATCTTGATAAAGTCCTCTCCACCAATATCTCTCTTTCAACTTTGTGTAGGTAGCCCAAGCTCCTCGATGTCCGGCCCACAAGGTGTCATGAAACTCCTTCATCAACGGTTGCTTGGTCTTCAGATCATCTATAACTCATAAAAGTGCTTCGTCTCCTCTCTTTCGACGTTTCCAAAGATACCCATCTCGCAATAAGTAATCATATGCCTTCCTCCTTATCTCTCTAAACTCTGCATCACTCAAACCTTCCCGCTTGTTTAAAGAACTCAGAAAGAATCCAATGTCACGTAACCTTCCCGTGTAGAACTCCTCTCTGAACGGCAGCGGCTCCAAGTTTGTAGTCCCTTGATTAACTTGACACTGAGCATCCTTTCTCTCTTCTTCCTCAGCTTCTGAAAACATGACATCCTCATCTATAAATCGAGCCCTTGACAACATATATGTGACCACATTCTCCTTTCCTTTTATATGTTTCAGCTCTGGATTCTTCTAATATAAGCAATCCAACGTAACATCTAGCGATGTTACAGTTGGATATCATGCCTAGTAGAGGTAGACAATCTGTTTCTAGGACTACATGAGCACCAATCAGAAACTCACGGTCTGTCTTCATCGTTGTCACCGCTCCTCACAACTCACGCTTCACTTGGGGATAATCTCGTTGCCTGTCAAGATCCTAGCTCCAAACCTAGAGGTAAGCCGCATACCATCCGCATCATCTTGACCTATCGCCCAACCAATCGCCTTTAGACTAGTATCTACTGTGACAATGACAGGTCTCCCACACCCGTAGTCTACTCTTCTCAAAACAGATGGAGACTGTAGAGTCTCCTTCAGCCTATTCGATGGACTGAGGTCCATCGAATAGGCTGAAGGAGCTTCTCGATGGACTGAGGTCCATACAAACCTCTTACTCTTCCTCAATAATGCATACAAAGGCTTAGCAACATGAGCATAATGAGGAATGGATAAATGATAAAATACACAAGCACCTAGAAAACGTCGAACCTCCGTGATATTCTTACAGTCTGCCATCCTAGCTATGGCTTCAACCTTCTCCGGATTTGGTTGCCTTCCACAAGCACCAGATGTCCAACCACTAAAATCTCAGACACACCAAACTTGGACTTAGCTCCTGACAGGGTGAGATGTACCTCCTCCAAACGAGTTAAGATATGTTCTACATCCCTGATATGATCTGCAACAAACCTCTTACATCCACTCGCAAGTACTGCTTCATCCTTGTCTTCAACCGCAACCTTTTATAGGAATATCATCTAGAAATGGAATGTTAACATCAGGCACAAATTCCCTTAGTACCTTATGCATCGCATTCTGCATATGGGTCACCGAGTTCGTCGCTCCTTGTGGAAGAGTACACATCCGCATCAATCCTAGAGACGTACGCATAGTAGTTAAATCTCTACTCTCCACAGCCAGCTGGAACTGATCATAACCAGAATATAGATCTCTTATCGAATAGATAGCTCTCCCTGCAAATGCCTCTGCTACCTCTTCGATCACAGGACCCGTCCCAACGTTACGAATGGTTATGTTATTCACAGGCTGTAGGTCTTGAATAAAATGCAAAGCTCCTGACTTCTTGGGTACAGTGAACCACCTGCTAGAATATGGCCCCATAGACGGCTCATGTATCCCCATCTGTATCTTCTCCTTCAACAACTCGATGAGCTTAGGCAACAAAGCACGAGGAACTGGGATCGGTTTCAGGTCCCAAGGCACCTGAGGGATTGTGAATATAACCATAGGCGCTATAACCTTTGGGTCCACACAACCTATCTCCTCTGCTGAAAAAGAGAATGCTTTACCATGCTTCACTATCATCTGTTCAAACACTATCTTCTCGACCTCAGTCAAGAAATCACCCCCTCCTATCTGGAGCTCCTTCAATGTCTCCTCAGTAAACTGGTGCCCTACTCGTCTATGATCACACAATATAGGCTCAGTCCCCACTAACTATACTTGCTGCTGGGAGTTAGCAGGTAGTTGAGCTGCTATCGATCTTACCTTTCTCAGTACAGATTTGTACTTCGCATGGACATCTGCTTCCTGAGGGAGTGCACACCAACAACTTGCTTCTCTCCCTTCATTATTCTGCATCGGATGAGGAAGGAACTGCACGTATGTAGCAATCTCCTCATATATGCGTCAAGAGTGGATAGAGATCACCGCCACGCTATTTTTCCCTTCTACCAATCTACTCACATTGTCTAACCAACCGACAATTGACTATACAGACATAAACTCTTCAAACAAACCAGAAACCACTTCGTCTCCAGGTAGAACTCCTACACGCCACAACTCTGATATCTGCTTCACCATCCATCTTTTTGTATTTTTCTCCATATCTTCAACTCTTGTAAATCGACTCCACCCATCGTCTCAAACATCAGCAATCCAGACTGCCAACTCTGTACACTACATCTGTCTCTAGATCTTTGTACATGTCTCGCTTCCAGCTCTGACGGGATCTCTATAGTAGGTTTTACACCCCTGTCTTCCCGCTCTACAGGAATGGACTGCGAAAACCCTTACATCTCTTCGTTTGAGAATCTCTAAAGGTTTATCGGTTCCGCTCATGTCTTGAGCGAACCGTCAAAAACTGTACTGAGTACCTGTCATCAGGACTCTGAACTCTAGCATAATGAGACCCATCATTCATCACCTTTGTCTCCATTCGAACAGCGGTGATGTATGGTTGGTCCAGTATGATAGGATAGGAGGCAGACAACTGTACAAAGAAATGCCGATCAACCTCTACATCTCCAATCCTTACACGCATATTGAGACACGCTCCGTACAACTCACCCTTTTGATTATTTGTAGCACGAAGTACCCAACCATGATTCCTTTCGATTGGCCACTGCCCCTTCTCATACACCTCCTTGGAAATTATGTTGATCTCCGACCCTTGATCCACAAGTGCAGGTATTGGTTCAGAAAGTCCTCCAAGCCGAACCTGCGTCTCTGTTGTCGCTCTTGCCTAGTGCTTCTCCTTGAAATCGCTGTCTCCGCTTGACCTATCCTCTTCAAACTCTTCGTCTTCATTCTCAATAACAGCAGGACCAGCAACCCATGCCTCAACTGAAACCCTCAGAAATTTGATCCAACGTCGATCAAAAGTCCTCTGTAGACTTTCAAACAATCTCTCTCAATAAAACTGCCTCCTGAGAATAATTTCTCCTCAGAACAGTTTATTAGACAATGTCCAAGCTTAAAAATCTTGCCCCTCTCCCTACGATAATCTCCCAATTCAATCTGTCAGCAATTTGATCTTCCCCCCAGCCTCCTAGCTTCCCCGCGTGTCCTCAACCCCCAACCCCTAATCCTCCTCCTTCCGCTTCAGCTCTCTCAAAAAATCCTTTGCAAACTGTCCCCGATCCCAAGTAGCCGCAGGTATTTAACCTAAAAGTTAAGGCCTCAGCTTAAACTGCCCCCTGCTGTCCTTATAAGCGCAGTCACTTATCAGAAGCAGGGCCCTAGCTAAGCTGCTCCCCTGCTGTCCTTACGTACATAACCTTAATTACTAAAGCAGCTCTCTTTTTAATAAAAACTTCACCGTTGTCTTTACAAAGCCGACCTCTTCATTACTAAAGGTCTCACATCTTTCTTTGTCATTGCTAAGCTGACTCGATGATTAATTAACTGATCAGCAAAAGTTTCCCGTGCTCTTGATGCCATCCTGAATATACTACAAGCCATCCAATGTAGGTCGAAGCCTTAACACTTATGAGGCTGCCCCACAGGACTTACAGCCCCCCCATATGCGCACCAAGTATCTCCCATAGTATATTCAGGATGGCATGCGGAGGCTTAGGCTAGGAAGCCCACGATTAAAAGAGATACCGGTCTCCCGTCCCTAGATATGCAGGATGTGGCTGCATATCCAACATAGACTCCCTTCCAGGAGGCCAACATGACGGAATAGGAACCAGAGGCCAGGAGGCATTGATCCTGAGACCACTTCTCTCCTAGGCAGGCGCCCTATCACTGGGATGGCCTTTGGTTCCGTTCAAGAAGGTAAAGTTTTCTGTACATATGTTTTCTTGAGGAAATTTTCTTGTAAAGTCTTTACTAGCCTTTCTTGCGGTAACTTCTCTATACAACTCCATTTTTAATGAATAAAGAGTCAAAACTATAGTATTTGTGAACACCTACACACTCTCGCTATCAGATTCTGAGTTCGAGTCACGAGCCAGAATCGACAGATTTCCCTCTTTTGCATATTTCTCAGTTTAAAACCCGTACTAACTATTGCTTAAAACACTTTCTGTCAAAACTGGAAGCATGAGGTCGCTCTCCTCGTCGAGCTCTGCATTCTGATGTCCTTCGACCTCTTTCAGGGTGATATTTCAGTCTAAGTTAAGGGGCAGCTTGTCAAGCATGGCCCCAGCTTAGCTCCTGCCCAGCTTGATAAGCTAGGGTGCAGCTTCCCGAACAAATGCTGGTTGAGTGTCTTCTGAAGTCCCGTTTCATCATGTGGAATGTCACGCACTACGACAGCGTTGAGGATCACATCTATGGTTCCTAAACGGTCTACCGATGGTGCAGTAGAGTTGGAGACATCGACATCCAAGAGCGGGTGTGATGTGAGTCAACTCTTGACGTCTGTGGAGGGGACGTCGAACTCGATGTTGGGGACGGCTACAGCAGTTTTGCGAGCCCTACTATTTTCAGTCACGGATATGAGAGCATTGGGAGTCAGCTTAGCTCCAGTGTTCCAGCTGGCGGCCACGCTCAATGAAGACGAGGATGATGTTACCTCTAGTGCTGAGGTGGTTCAACGAGAGGTGATAGATGTGTCCATGGAGTCGAGGATCAGGATAGCTACCAGTGGTACTTGGCAAGCGGCGACTGTCATGTTAGACGATTTACCAGCTAGGCTGGCGATTGACCGTGCTGGATTAGCACCAAGTGTGGTGTTGTTGGACAACAGAAGTGGTATCTTCTGTTTGGTGGCACCTTCAGTGAAGGTGTATCAAGCGCAGAAAGTCTTGTTAGACTCTGGAGCCCAACCGTTGATGTTGGAGAAGGCGCCGTGTATTGATCTGGGTTTGAAAAGTCCGAGGTGGAGAGATGTCCATTCCAGCTACAGACATCTCTAAGGAGAACATGAGGTACAGCTCTACACATGACACGGGAGATGTTGACGATGAGAGTTCGACCAGATCACCCCACGGATGACTCCATGGTGAGAGCAAAGACCATCGTTACGGCCGCGGAGTCTTATGATGTATTGGTTGGAGGTGTTGTGTTATACCTTATAAGGTTCGTGATCGACTATTGGACAGAGACAACATCTTATAGATCAGATTGGCAGTCCGGTGAGAGACGAGTGAGCCGCTTACGAGTGCGGTTCAATGCTAGAGTTGGGACAACGGAGCCTACATCAAGGACGATGGCATCCGTTGCAGAGTTCAGTTCAGTCATCACTTGGTCGAGAGAGTTTTTAGAGGGCAATGTCCATGCGGAGGATACTCCGATCTTTGAGGAGGTGGAGGACATGCCTAGCATGTCTACGTTAGTACCATCTTTCTTAGATGTGCCGCTCTGGAGTTCGAGTGGAGAGTTGTAGCAATATGTTGATTGGTTGGTGCAGCAGGCTTGGAGTGAAGCCTTTGTACCACCCGTAGAGGAACAAATGGTTGTTCCTGCTACTGGCCTTGTGACCTTATCACCGTTGGATACCACTTCCATTGTGTGACAGTATCCAGAGGAGGGTGTATGTGTTCTGGAGCTGTTTGGAGGGATCACACAGTTTTGACTGCGGTATTGCAAGCAGGCATACAAGTACAGAGATACTTGTATGTGGAGAGAGATGAGATTGCGAGATGCATCTCACTGCGACATGTGGCACGTTTGGTGCAAAGATATCTTTAGTTGTTGCCCATATCAGCTGTTAGAGGATACCAGCAAGCATTACCATCAGATATTTCACTGCTGAGGGCATAAGATCTTACGTTTGTTGGCACCACTCATTTGGTGATAGCCGGATGGTCATGTCGAGGTCACACGCGTGCTAGGAGAGGTAATGGTTTACATGATCCGCAATCTAGGATGTTCTGAGACATGTTATGGATCTTACGACATCTCCAGATGCATCAAGTAGATTTTCCAGCGTACATCTTGGAGAACGTTCCTTTGTAAGGTGATGCTCGTACACAAATGATGGCGAGTGTGCACCAAGTGCAGTCTTGGGTTGGACCAGCAGTGTTGTTGGATGTAACGAGAGTAGGATCTCGTGCACATCGTCCACGGTTGTAGTGGACGAACTTGTTACCGAGAGAGGTGCTTAAGCGTGCACACGATGAAGTGAGACGACCAACGCACCTCACGGTTGATAGCATCTTGGATGCAAGACGACGATCTCAAGTAGTGAGAGTCGTCGATAGGTCACCCATGACAATGGTGAACCTAGTGAGACGGCTCATGATAGCGTTACTCACTTTGGTGAGCTTTCCAATGTCACATGCCCACAGAGATGGAGGACCTGGACTTGTGTGGGATTCTCAATTACGGCAGTTGGTGGAGTCCAATGCCGACGAGAGAGAGAGCGATGGGTTTCTCTAAGAGTACGACGGTAGTAGCTTCGGTGTCAAAGGCTTCACGTCGTCAAGTGTTGGGTCAAGCAATGGACTTGAATTGCTTGACATGGATTATTAGCCTTGGATTGGCAAAGCAACGTCGGATGCGATCGACGGATGTTATTGCTCGGACACTCATGAGCTCTTTGTCTATCGGATCGGTGGAGGCAAAGGCGGGGGGCGAGGAGCGTGGAGTTCGTCATCCTTGGACATCATAAGATGTCGTAGGAGAGAGTGTGGAGCTTGCAGCTAGAACTGCATAAGTTTTTTGCACAGTAGCGCTGGAGGTTCTTGGTGGTGAGCAGAAGGAAACTGCTCCAGAGGCTGCAAGATAGCAGTCAATGATTTTGTTTTCTATCTCTAGCATGGTGACAGAGAATACTTGGGAGCCAGAGATTGGACCCAAGCTTATAGGAGAGGAGAGACGAAGAGTTCAGAGATTCCTGAAGAGCTACAGGAATTGTTTTGCCTTTAGTATGAAGGATTTGGGTATCTTGAAAGGACCATGTATACGGATCGACTTGGCTAATGACACGCCAATCTTTCGACGTCCTTATAGATACAATGACATGGAGAGAGCTTTGATCCAGAGTAGGACTCAAGACTTGTTGGAGGTTGGGTTGGTGGAGATGTCGCATGGAGAATATGCGTCTGTCACAATTATGCCAGCAAAGAAGGATATGTATGACAACTACAAGAAATAGACGGATGTGTGAAGACTACCGTCCTATCAATCGGCAGACGAAGTCCCGTAAGTATGCCATGCCGACATCTTAGGAGATCTTTGATGCAGTGGGGCATGTGAAGGTCTTCAGTACTTTGGATCTTCGAGCAGGGTACAATCAGTTGCCAGTGAGAGAAGAAGATAAGTCCAAGATAACATTCTGCGGAATTGACTCTCACGGCAAAGATTGTTTGTATCAGTGGCGGTTCTTATCATTTGGGTTGAAGAACGCTCCTGCTGAGTTCCAGAGGGTGATGGACAAGATCCTGGCTGGATTGGATTTTTTCAGATGTTATATTGACGACATCTTAGTCTGTAGTGCTACTGTGGAGGAGCACGAGAGACACTTACGAGATGTGTTCGAGTGGTTGAGAGCTCATGGATTGAAGTTACACCCTGGGAAGTGTAAGTTCTTCCAAGAGTTGGTAGAGTATCTGGGCCACACCATCTACCCAGGTGGATTGGGTGTTCAACAGACGAAGGTTGAGGCTATTGTACGTATCTCACGTCCCACAGATGTGAGTCGAGTTTGGGCATTTGTTGGTTTGGTAAACTTCTATTGTCGGTCCGTGAAAGGGTTTAGTGCAATTGTGAAGCCATTGACCAATGTGATGAAGGTGGACCAGGAGTGACAATGGAGAGATGAGCAAGAGCGAGCTTTTGTAGAGCTCAAGGATAGGTTGATATCTGCTTCCATCTTGAGGAGACCCGTTAGGAGGCGTCCTTTCCAACTGCACACTGATTGGAGTATGTTGGGACTTGGAGTAGTGCTGACTCAGCATGATGATGAGAAAAAGGAGTTTGTGGTGGCTTATAGCAGTCGTTCCAACAATTCGGCGGTGACGAGATACAGTTCGTACGAGTGGGAGTGTTTAGCTGCAATGTGGACTGTTCCTCACTTCCGATGTTATCTGATTGAGAACCTTTTTACTCTCATCACTGATCACCAACCGCTCAAGTGGTTGATGGAGTTCGACAAGCTTACAAGAAAGCTTGCACGATAGGCTCTTATCTTATAGGAGTATGACTTCTATGTAGTACATAGACCTGGAGTTGTAAACCTAGATGTCAATGGGTTGAGTCGTAAATCATACACGAGTTTGCAAGATCAGACTGGGGCTCGATGGCATGACGAGGTTGATGAGGAGATAGTGCCAGGGTGGCAAGCATCTGTCTTTCTCTGTGTGTTGGTCATGAACTCTAGTATGGAGGATCAAGTCGTATCTTTCTCTGGTCAGAGAGTAGATGATGAGTCTCCAGATCTTGAGAGTGGAGATGGTGTATCAGATCAGCGAGATATCCATGACAATGTGACTGTATGGAGTTCTACGTACTGGCGTGGTCGTAGGCACAGTTAGTGCCAAGGAGCGAGATCGTGTCTTTCAACGAGCAAAGAGATTTCGACGAGAAGGACGACATGTACTTCGAGTCTGGGATGATGAGAGAGTACGAATAGTGCCACATCCATCTCAGAGGGCACAGTTTGTATGACATGCCCATGAGGAGTTGGGACATTTTGGAGTGAAACGTACGCATAGCTTACTCCAAGAACAGTATTGGTGGCGTGATATGCACGTCGATGTGCAGCAAATTGTCGCACGATGTGTGGTTTGTAATCGAGTACGAGCATCGTTTAGTGCTCCTACTCCACAATTACACCTCTTACCGATTATGGAGTTGGATTACCGTTGGAGTTTGGATTTTGCGAGACCCTTATCGTTGATCGTATGTAACCACCGATATGTGTTGATGATGGTGGAACACTTCTCCAAGTGGATTGAGTTGGTGGTATTACCGGACAAGATGAGTGAAGGGACGACGTATGCTTTCTTAGATCGAGTGTTGAGTCGTTCTGGAGCACCAGCTGAGTGCTAACAGACCAAGGTACAAAGTTCCTTGGTGAGTTTCAGGCCTTGTGTGATCATGTGCTGATTGATCATCGGACTACATCTGGAGATCATCTTGAGGCGGATGGTTCGGCGGAGAGGGTAGTTCAGACGGTGAAGAGAGGATTGCGCAAGTCTAGCTTGCAAAAGGACCACTTGGGAGACTGGGATTTGCAGTTACCATGGTTGGCTATGGGCTACCGTTTTAGCCGACAAGCGTCTTTGGCTTCCTTCTCACCGTATTTTCTATTGTATGATCGAGATCCAGATCTATTTTCGGTCATTCGTTGTGATTCTGCTGAGGTGTTGAACCTTGATGACCCGGATATGTGGATGAACGCATGTTCTCAACGAGCAGAGACATTTCGGAGAGTTATGCCTATGACTTTTGAGAACTTAGCGATTGCTCAGCATAGAGTCACGTTGCGATATGCGACTATTCGATGGCTGACAAACTTTGGACAGCGCTTCCACGTCTAGTTTCTTCAAAAGAAATTCAGGGTAGGAGAAAACGATCGATGGGCTTCCTGCAAACGATCGGAGAAGCGCGGGAGACATCAACTCAGAGGGCTGAAGCGATGAGAAGAAAGAAAGAACATGGGAAGAACCTCAGTACTGCTTCTGACTGCGCTTCTGGTTACTACTTCAGTCTTCTGCGCGCTTCCGCTCTTCGATCCCGCCTCCAATGTTATACCACGATCTTGCTCTGACCTTCAATTTCGATCTGCACCTAGATGCTTCCGCAATCGAGCTCGCTGTTGTGCTCTGAAACTTCTCTCTCGATTTCCTACTCGACTCTCGATTTCTGATCTTCTAATCTCATGAGAATCCTCATTCTTCCACTTCGAGTGCGCTTCCTGACTGGAAGAAGCCCTCTCTTATTCAGTCCTTTCAATTCGATTCTTGCGTTCTTCCAATCTCGACCCTCAGTTCCCAAATTGAAGTCGATTCCAACTTGAGAGGCACTGCAGAGAGCTCGGTGCTAATGCACCTCCAACTTATATCTTTTTCTGCGCGATTAGAGAATGGTTTGATTACCTCGACCTACCTACTACTACTACGGTGACTACTCGGTAGGTATACCTACCTCTACTTAGTCGGTGTGCGGTTGGTACCTCTACAATCGCAGTTACTTTCTTTCGTCTTCTGTCTTCTGGCTTCTGTCTTCTGGAAGACACTGTCTAGAAGAAGTCTTCTAGCTTCGGAAGAAGTCGACTCTCGTTACAAAGTCTCTTAAGATCATCTTCTTGTTAATCAGGGCGCAATCTTAAATAATAAGGTTACTTCAATTATATAGACACGTCATTATCTTAGAATTTTCAAAAAAGATCTCCAATCCTATAAACTGTTGGCACCACACTACGCAAACAGATTTACGTCAGATTTTTGACCACCCGCAATCTTCTTTCTCTCGTAACTCCCTCGATCCTTCACCAAATCGGATGATTTTTGGTGCATTGGGATCTTCTTCTCAGCGTGAACCTACTGGACTCATTACTTCCAGAAATTGCTGACCCATGTCTATCTGATATCCACTGACGCACTTCTGTCGACCTCAAATTGATCCCAAAAACTTATCATGGGAAATTTCAGTAGTGCTTATGCACTACCTCACCACAAATTTGATCAAGAACAAGTCCAAACACTACTAATCCACACAGCAATCAACCACACGATCAAAAAGAACCACTCCGCGCACGCGTGCATCCGCAAATCAAAGGTATCAACGATCTGTCCAGTACGGAGGTACCACTGAAAGCTCTCAATCAGACCTCCCGAATTCAGTTCTTTGAATAATAAAAGATATGCACCCACTCCACCATACAAACTTGTACTAAAAAAACACTAAAGTCGAGCCAAATCCACTATGTGCATCAGAAAATCTAAATTGCGCTCACCAAGACTATCCACCATAGCTAAGAGTTTGAAGGCTCAACTCGACGAACGGTGCATGAAGCTTTTAGCTCAAGAAAGAAAGTGAACTAGATTTTCTGATGAACCAATTTTCATGGAGGAATCACCAAGTAGAAATACTCACTCGAGTATTGTTTCCAGTACACCAAGAGAGCCAAGAAGGAAGTTGAGGATGGCAGATTTCACCATTTCATCTTCTCAAGTGGGATATGATGTGGTTAAGATGTGGGTGCTCAGAAAGCCAATATCACGGTTGGGCAATTGATTGCACTCAATCTTAGTTTACGAAGAGAACTCAGAGGAGGACTCAGTTCTAAGAGAAGCAAGAAGAAGAAGCCCAAGAGCAAGACATCAAAGTCTGTGGGAGTTGGTGTGGTGGACGTGCATGCTTCAGAGGTATGCACTAGGGCTTCAAAGATTGAAGTCCAATTGAATGATCACTACGTCTCTGACGTGTTGGTGGATGGAGGGTCGGTTGTAAATGCTATATCAGAGAGGTTGATGAAGAGCAAAATTTTTCATAGTCATAGATCACAAGGCTTTAAAGTATATCTTTAATAAGTCTAATGCCGAAGGTCGTATTGCTCATTAGAAGATTCTTCTAACAGAATATGATTATGTGATCAAAGATAGATCAGAGAAAAAGCATGCAAATGCTGATCTCTTGTCGAGGGTTTATGATGATGAGGGAGAAGAACTGTTTGATGATTCATTTCCAGACGAGCAAGTGACGACCGTCACAAGCATTGAGGAGGTACCTGACGAGTACAAGGAAATCTGGAGTTTCCTTGCAGATGGCTCTTTTCCAAAAGGTATGCATACTCAAGAACGTAATGCGCTGATCAAGAGATGCAAATCTTACACCATGGTGGAAAGAATCCTGTTTCATCAAGGAGCAGATGGATTACTAAGGAGAGCAGTTGATGTGAAGAAAGCTTTCAAACTAGTGCACGAGTTTCACGACGGCACTGTTTGCGGAGGTCACTTTGCTGGTAAGATAATAGTCTTCAAGATTTTGGATGCGGGTTATCATTGGAGAGGTATTTCCAAGGAATGTTTAGACTATTGCAGAACTTGTGACATATCTCAAGCATTTGCTCTAAAGTCTACTAGAACACATCCGTTAAGATCAATTCCAGAGTTAGGACCATTTCAGAAGTGGGGTACTGACTTTGTAGGTCCTCTTAATAAGACACCTCGAGACAATAGATACATTGTAGTCGTCTCAGACTATTGTACCAAGTGGGCAGAGGTTAGACCTTTGAGAGAGACTAATGAAATGAAAGTGAGTAGATTCTTATGAGAGAGGATCATCACAAGATTTGGATGTCAATTATAGTTGGTCTTTGATAGAGAAGGAGAGTTTGTAGGGAGCATGACTATTGCTATGTTGCAATACTTTTCTATCAAGCCACGAGCAACTCCGTCATACGAATCAAATGCTAAAGGTCTTGCGGAGAAAATCAATCTTACTCTTGTATGATGCTCACCAAAGATGCTGGTGTTGAGATTGTAAAACATACTTGGGATAAGAGGTTACATGTAATCTCATGAGAGTATCGAACGACAACAAAGACTTCTACTAGGTATTCCTTATTTCGACTTGTTTATGGAGTGGAGTCCAAGTTGCCGATCCAATTCGAATTGGATACTTTTCAAACTATTCAACAAAAGTGGAAGAGGTGGAGGAGAGAAGACGTCGTCAGATCAAAAAAGGAGCAACTCATGGAGTTGGAAGAGACCCGAGCGGTAGCAATGATCCGATGAAACGAGCTCAATCATATCAAAAGAATAGTTACGACAAATGATTGGACAAGATGGAGGTAAAACCTTTCCAAGTCGAAGATTGGTGTAGTGTCCCAGGATTTCTCCTTTAGCCCATTGTAGCATAAAAGATTTCGTTCCTCAAGAACATCTACACTAGTATCACTTCTATAAGTTCTAAGATTTGTCCAAACTCGCAAACACTCTAGATTTGTCTAGAAATCTCGTCTTCTTACAAAACCACACGGCTTCGAAACCCTTCAGAAGGTGCTCTGGACCCAAACCTACAAGTACTACCTAAAATATCACACAAATACTCATTGAGAAGTTCGGAAAGACGATTACTGCTTACATGTCATGACTTACAATCTTCTCATGACAGACTTCCGGGGTTTCAACTCGACTTTTGACACCTCCAGAAGACTATCCCTGCTTTGTAGATGTCAAATTACTACTCCATATCATACATTGCTCTTACAATTTCCAACGAGGTTAGATGAACCACATGGTGTATGCCCTCTGTAGTCTCTCCAAGTTTTTGCCTACGGAAACGGTGTTATGATAGCACTACAACGACATTCACATTCACTGATACTCAATAGGAGCTTCGGTAACCCAATAGAAGAAGGTTTGGAAGATGAGAAGAAGAGAGAAGAAAGGGAAAAAGAGAAAATCCAAACAAGAGAAAACAAGAGGAAAAGGAGAAATTAAGATTCTGACATGCTTCTAGTCCGGATCCTGACTAACAAGCCATCCCTGCTTGTAGTAAATTGGGGAAGAAGACCAAAGACATGCTTACAGTTACATTGTCTTCCGAGCCGAGGATGACGTCTTCTGATGTGAAAAGAAGACTTCTTTCTTCTTCTGTCTTTGCTCCGACTACTCTGACTCAAGGACCAATCTCTCATGGTCCCGTCCGTACGTGGACCCGAAGTGCTCCACTGGATGAGACAAGCTTGGACTATGCACAGCTTCTAACAATCATCGCCACTCAACAAGAAGGCTTCTCATGCACAATTGGGTGTGAATTCGATGAAACCCACTCCTCAAAAGACACAGACAAGCTTATGCCATCAAGTATGAAATCAAATCCCCGAGAAGAAGTTACATTGACTTCTGGAAGCTCACTCCATCCACTTTCTGTCGCTACCTCTCAACACACCAGGCTAGAAGCATGACTTCACGATGATGTTGTTCTCTGTTCTATGTTGTCTACTACTGTCTACATCTTTCGATCCTCTGTTGGAAGCGGAGTTGCAGATCTACTCTAAAACTCTGTGTCTGTCTGTGGGTGTATGCCCACCTATGTGTAGAAATGTGTGTGAAATCTTACCTTGGCATCTACTTTATACAATTGTCTTGTCACATGGACAATCATCTAAAAATAAGATGAGAGTTGTCTCTCTTAAAATAGCAGACTTTGATTCCTATCAAAAATAACTAGGGTGATTAATTGCTAACTACTTCTGCTACCTACTTCGAGTCGTCAAGTATGATCCTCATGGCTTCCTCATCTGTCTGACATCCTAATTCGGCTTTTGACATCGTGGGTGGCCCTGCTGGTACCTCGGGTGTGGCTGAAATGACATCCTCCTCAGTAATCATCATGTGGGTTTCTGTTACGGCTTTAGAAGTCAGAAGAGGTCCCTGGGAAGCTGAATCCACCTGTGCTTCTTGACTCTTTTGTGACACATGCTCGACAGTGGGAGCTGGGGGACCTCACAGTGGTCAGAGGTAATCACCTCCTCCACTCTAAACACCTAGGAAGACACCTCTGCTTCTTGTCTTCCAGAAGACGTCTTGTCTTCTAGGGCTTCTTCTGTCTTCTTTTCGACTTCCAACGCTGTCACCACCAAGTGGACAGCGGGGTCAAATTCTTCCCTGTCGAGATCCTTCCCAATCCTTGGTCCTAGTGCACGAGATTGAGAGAAGACCGTAAAGAGTCTTCAGGTCCACGATCTGCCGATCTAGGTAGCGGAACATGCTCTCCTTGCAGTCCATCAACACTTCTCTGGAAGCGTCATCCGATTCACGAGCTAGGGTCAGAAGCTTTCTTCTCGCAGTGAAGTTGAACTTCTTCCGAAGCGCTCCCCCATTTGTGCCATGATCTCCTTGGCTTGGGCTTTTGCTTCTACTCGCTGCTTCTTCTCGTTTGCAGCTTGGGCTTCCGCGGTTTCCCGCAGTGCACTCCAAGTTGTTTTCTCTTCTGCGAGATCAGTGAGCTTACCCCTGATCCGTAGAACTTCATGCTCGCGTTGCTAAAGTCGCATTTGCAACTCCTGGTTGCTCTTCCTCAGCTATGCCAACTCCTTGGCAGAAGCAGAAGCTTCCTCCTTTTACTTTGTGGCCATCTTCTCTGTGGTGCGGAGGTTGGCTTCCATAGCTTCCTGCTTCTGCTTCTGGATCTCCTCTGCTGCAACAAGGTTCGAAGACCGAATCCAAGCTGCAGTGACTTCTCTTGAACCATCACGCGCTTCTTTAGCAACTCCATCGCTGGCTGGATCTCTGAACTGAAGAAGCGCTGAATTCTTCCAACCGTCTTCTCGCAGAAGACAAGTTCATGTCCACGAATCAATCTGCGGTGGCTTCCCTGTCTCCCAAAGGCATGGATACCTCTTCCACCACCATGGTCTTCTCCTTCTGCGCTCGAGAAGACATTGCCCGCAATGTCTTTCGAGGTGGGAGTTCTCTTTCCACCGTAGAAGTAGTCCTCTTCGCTGCGCTTCCTCTACTCACAATCAACACATCAACCCATGTTTTGGCTTTTGGAGTCTTCGGAAGATTAAATGTGATCGCATAAGCTGTCTTCCTCGCGATCTTGGTGCTGGACGTGTCATCTTGTGAACCGACTCGGATCAAGAGTGGATGATCGAAAAAGATATACTCTTCCGATGCACACTCTTAGGTACCATCTTCCTCAATGACGACGTGTCTTCTGTGTCGCTGGAGTCATCTTCTCTCATCGTAATCGTCTTCTGTTGAGTACTTGGTCATGCCTAAGGCACTAGAGTGAGAGGGAAAGACATGGCAGTTATCCGGGCTTCTTCCTCCGAGGTCTTTTCCTTCATCTCTCGCTGTCCTGCTGGTCCATACTTGGCCAACTGATTCTCCTTCAGGTCCCTCTTGGACACGTACAGATAGCAGAAGAAGGGGGTAAGATGCCCTCCTGTTGGGGTGCTCAAGTACACTAGTTCGGCCTGGACGTTGTCGAGTTGAGAGTTTTCTTGGGAAGGGCGGAACCTTCTGGCTGTGATATGATCTTGAAGGTTGTGTTCAGTCTACTCAGGGAAGCATTGGGCTTCAAGCTATGGTTGCTTACTACAGAGGTAGGCTTCAGATCAAAAGGAAACACTACAAACACTCACTCGGGTCGAATGGACCCTCCAGTATGTTCAGGAAGCAAAAATCAGGTCAGACTAGTAGTAATAAGATCAGACAGCAAACTTTAACAGTCCAGAATCAGAAACATACGATGGTTCAGACTTCAGAACTCCTACTACATGTAAATGAGGCCCTACTGACCATACACACGAAGTTTCAGCTTGAGATCAAATCAGAGTGTCGAGATATGGGCAGAAACGTTCTGAGCAGAGAAATTACGGCAATTTCTGGTACCCAGACAGCTATTTCGACCTAGAACACACAATTGGCTCGATCACTTTTGAAGATTCTTACAAGATTTGCAGTACACAGCTTGCTGAACACTCCTGTGAAGTTGGGCTTCCTGATTGTACACAGAACTCCAGATCTCGCTCTCTGAAGTTGCTGTTCCAGATTGAGAGCTTTTCGGACCCCCTCTACTTCAGCGGTCGCCTCGAATTACTCAGTCACTCAATTAACATGAAAATTTGGGGACAGTCGTAGCCCTACTGACAGTGAACGTGACCACGAAAGTTTGAAGCGATTTTCTCAAATCTACTGCGATTGACACCAAAAACCCCAAAATCAACAGAAGTGCTGCAATTCTGGCACAAATCAAACTTCAATCAGCCATAACTCCTTTATTGCTCCAAATCGATCAAAAATTTCGCTGACAGTGCTTGGCACGACGAACCCTATCTCCCTGTGCTCTCAGATTTCGAAGTCTCTTCACCAAATGCTCGAACTCCTCTTGAGACCCCTACTACTAAGTTTAGCAGTACACAAAGACAAAATTGGACCAATGGGAGTTCATAGCTCCACTCTCCTGTCCTTTTGTGTCCCAAACCACGTGGTGACTTAATTTCATACATAGGCTACCACGTCAAGCCCCTAAAGTACCAACGTAACCCCTAAACTACATGCGAAGACATGTAAAACGACATGTAATTCCGAAAGATAACCTAACCTCGCTAGGAAGCATGCATGGACGACATGTAAGTACAACCCATGAACTTAACTCTATCAACATGATAATCAACCTACTAAGACTCAAAATATATAACATCCTCCAGTGTCGATTTCTCTGAGGTCCTAACTTCACTCAGAGAGACTAACGCTTGACAGAGAGGTGAACTATTTACAATGTAAAATGATTCACATCACGACATCCACCCCCTCCAAACCTGCACATCCTCCGACATGTGCCAACCTCTTCAGTCTTCTGTTTGTTCTTCTTCATCGTCACTCTCCTCCGCCTCAGCCTCTTCAGTAGCCGAGTCGTCTTCATCCCTTGGCATCCTCTGCTCAGACTCCAGAAAGTTGAACAAATCTACTGATCCTCCACGTTGTTTGAACAACTTCACTCGTTTGCCAGCCACAGATAGTTCAAAGGAGTACCATCTAACTCACGTAAACTATAAGTGGCATTCTCATATACATCTAACACAACATAAGACCCGAACCATCTTCGCGAGAACTTACGAAGCGTAGAATGCTGGTTCTCCAGCGTGCTATCATACACCAGAACCCAATCACCAACACGTATTGGCTTTGGTCGTAGTCGGTGAGTCTTGTCGAAACGGTCTTTGTTTTTGACTCGAGCCACCTTCAGCTTCTCTTGCGCCTCAGCAAGATTCTCCTCACTTCGCTCCAACTGCCTAGTTCGTAAAGCAAAGAGTGAAGTATGATCTATACCATCTTCCCACGGTAGCGTAGCCCACGTAGGAAAGTCCTCCTCAGTAGGCATGATTGGCTTCTGCCCCAACATAAGCTCAACTGACATATACCCAGTCGTGGTACAGTGTGTAGTTCTATCAGCCCATAAAGCAAATGGAAGTAGTCTCGGCCATTCTCTAGGCCTACCATCACATGCTTTTACTAAAGCGTGAACAATAGAAGGGTGTCCTCGTTCACTCTTACCAATGCTTTCTGGATTCATGGCAGTAGTAAGCCGAAGCTTTACTCCATAACGAGCAAAGAACTCCTTCGCTTCTCCACCTCTCAGCTCGCCCCTATCTGCTCGTAGTCTTCCAACAGATCCATAGCGACAGATGATATCTTCAAGCACGAATCTACATATGTTCTCTGTAATCTTCGTCCGTAGTGCTCGTCCCTCCACGTAGTTGGAGAGATCTTCCCGAGCTAACACCAAGTAGCGCATCCCCCATAGTCCCGGCGGCATCATCACAAGATCAAGGACCCACGAAAAATGAATACTAGGTGGGTAGGTAGGCACAAGTCCATCTCTGTAGCGGACCTTGGAGTAGAACTGACAGTGCAAACACGACCCAACAAAATCCACCACGTCTTGATACAAACCCTTCCATCAGTATCGCTCCTTCATCTTCGTGTATATAGCCCAAACTCCACGGTGTCCAGCCCACAAGGTGTCATGAAACTCCTTCAGCAGATTCAGCTTCGTCGGTTGATCATCCACTACTCTAGCCAGCATCCCATCTCTTCTCTTCGAACGTTTCCACAGATAACCTTCACGTAAAAGGTAACCGTACGCCTTTCGTCTGATCTCCTTGAACTCTACGTCACTCCATCCTTCTCGTCTACACAATGAACTCAGATAGTATCCAATATCGCGGAACTTTTCCGTGTAGAACTCCTCTTTGAACGGTAGTGGTTCCAAGTCTGAAGTCTGCTGACCAACTTGGCACCAAACGTCTATCTTCTCTTCATCTCCGACTTCTGCAATCATCTCATCCTCCTCTGTATAACGAGCTCTAGATAGCATATCTACAACTGAATTATCCTTCCCTGCTATATGTTTCAGCTCAGGATTCAGGCTCCGGATATAAGCAATCCATCGTAGCATTGCTATGTCTGGAGTATTACAGTTTGCTATCATACCTAACAAAGGCAAACAGTCTGTTCTAGTATCACACGAGCTCCTATCAAGAACTCTCGATCTACCTTCATAGCAGTAACAACTCCCCACAACTCTCGCTTCACTTGAGGATAGTTACGTTGCCTATCCGTTAAGATTCGAGCTCCAAATCTAGAAACAAACCGCACACCATCTGCATCTTCTTGACCAACTATCCATCCAATCGCCTTTGGACTCGTATCAACAGTCAGTATGATAGGTCTTCCGCTCTCATAGTTAAGTCTCCTTAGTACATGTGGAGACTTCAAAATCTCTTTCAACTGCTCCATCGTCTCATGATGTTCTTGCCGTCAAGTAACCTCTTCCCTTTTCTCAGAAGTGCATACAGAGGCTCGACAATGTGTGCATAATGAGGAATACTCACGCGAAAGAACACACAAGCTCCTAAGAATCGTCAAACCTCAATGATGTTGGTACAGTCTGCTATCCTTGCTATAACATCTACCTTCTCTAGGTTCGGCCGTCTTTCAAAAGTACTGCATAAATGACCCACCACCACAATCTCTGACATTCCAAAATGAGACTTGGTACCTGACAGAGTGAGGTGTACCTCTTCCAAGCGCATCAGAATCTTCTCCACATCTCGGATGTGGTCTGCAACGAACTTTCTGCAACCATCAGCAATCATAGTTTCGTCCTTGTCCTCCACCGGACAACCTTTCATGGGGATATCATCAAGAAATGGGATAGTAACCTCAAGTACAAACTCTCGTAACACCTTATGCATCGCGTTTTGCATATGAGCTACTGAGTTTGTCGTACCCTGAGTAAGAGTACACATCCGCATCAACTCCAAAGGTGTACGCATGGTAGTCAAGTCTCTACTCTCCAAAGCAAGCTGAAACTGATCATAACCTGAAAACAGATCTCCAATAGAATAGATAGATCTTCCAGCAAATGCCTCGGCTACTTCATCAACCACAGGTCCTATTCCAACATTTCGAATCGTGATGTTGTTAGCAGGCTGTAAGTCTTGGATGAAGCGTAAAGCTCCTGTCTTCTTAGGTACTGTGAACCATCGGCTAGAGTACGGAGTCATAGATGGTTCAAGAATACCCATCCGCATCCTTTCCTTCAGTAACTCAATAACCTTTGGTAGCAAGGCACGAGGAACTGGAATCGGCTTCAAGTCCCAAGGTACGTGAGAAACAGTGAAGATAACCATCGGAGCTATAATCTCTCCAGCTGAGAAAGAAAATGCCTTACCATGGCTAACTATCATCTGCTCAAAAGCTTGTTTCTCCACTTCAGTCAAGAAGCCACCCCCTCCTATCTGGAGTTGCTCGAATGTCTCTTGAGTAAACTTGTGTCTTATATGTTTAGGATCTCTCAGTACAAGCTTAGTGGCCGCTAACTCCATCTGCTGTCGTGAATCAACATGTAACTGGGTCGCCATTGGTTTCACCTTCTTCGCTACAGTTTTGTATTTGGTGTGAACCTCTACTTCTTCACGAGAGCCACACCAGCAGATTGCATCCTTCCATCCACTCTCCAATCTCGGATGAGGACAAGATTGTAAGCACACGACAACCTCCTCATAGACTTTACGAGAGTGGATGGGGATCACCACCCTTCCTCCCATCTGCTCCATCAACCTATCTACATCATCCAGCCAACGAACAAAAGACTGTACACCTACAAACTCCTCGTAAACACCAGAAATCATCTCATCTTCACTCAGAACTTCTGTACAGCGTAGATTTTCTGCATACCTCTCCATCTGCCTTCTACTCTTCTCAGCCAAATCCTCTACACGCGTGAATTCACTCCAATCATCAGAATTGAAAGTCATCAAACCAGATTTCCAACTATGTATAGTGTAACTATTCTCTGAATCTTGAGCAACCTCTTCGTCATCCTCTTGTGATCCCACATGTTGCTCAAGCGAGATCATAGTAGTAGCAGATCCGTCACTCTTGGTATCTCGTCCTACAAGAGTGGTTTCAGAAAACCCTTACTCCTACAGATAGGAGAATCTCTCAAAGTCTGTCTGTTTCGTTCGTGATTCGTACGAACGGTCAGAAACTGCACAGAACGTCTATCATCTGGACTACGGATCCTAGCATAGTGAGATCCATCATCCATCACCTTCGTCTCCATTCGAACTGCAGTGATATAAGGCTGACCAAGAATCACAGGATATGAAGTAGAAGACTGCACGAAGAAGTGCTGATCTACATCACCCAGCTTCACTCTCACGTTGGGACAAGCGCCGTATAACTCACCTTCTAGTTGTTTGCAGCTCGTAGCACCCAACCATGGTTCAGTTCGATAGGTCACTATCCTCTCTCATACACTTCTCGTGACATGATATTGATCTCTGAACCGTGATCAACCAAAGCCGCAACAGGTTCCAAACTCCCAAGGTGAACTCGTGTAGCAGTCGTAGCACGAGCCCAGTGTCTCTTTCTGAAGTCGCTATTAGTAGCTGGACTCTCGTCGCCAGCTTCTTCATCATCAAACTCTGTAGTGTTGGTACCAGCAACCAACACTTCTTGTTGGTACTCTGTATCAACAGCCTCCTGAAAATGCACCTTTCTGAATTCTGCATCATTAATAGAAGCTCCTACTACATCTATCATCTGACTCTCTACTTGTTCAGACATCACCTGTCTCTTCCGCTTGATGATGTCGATGATCAGTTCGTGAAACTCTCTCTTCGCAATACCAAGAACCTCCCGAAGAGAAAACTCGATTCGCACGTCAAGTATTCTCTGCTCCAAGATGCTCTTCAGATCCGTAGAAGTCTCTATGTCTGCTGCCAACTTGTAAGCCGGTCCCTTTTCTTTCTCTTGGGCAGTAAACCACCTAACAGTAGTCGTTGGCTCATGCTGGGATCTCTGCACGTCCTCCATCGGACCTGGTGCAGGTGGGGGAGCTGCAAAAGTAGAAGGGATGTCTTCAAGAAGAGCCGCTCGTCTCCTTGTGACTCTCCGTCTATCTCCAATCTCCTCTGGAGCTCCAGTATCTAGTTCAGAGGCTTCTCGCCGCCTCTTTTCTTCCACAGAAGCATCCTGCCAATGAACGTGTCTATCCACGTCCAAGAATGCTTTGATAGACGCATCGTCCACAGGATCTCTCCACCCTGTGACCTTACGTATAGTTTCTGCTCTTCTCTTCAGTACTTCAGAAGGAACTTGAGTAGTATTCTTCTCAGTAGTCCTATATAGCAACATAGGACTAGAAGAAACTTCAATGTGACCGGCATATACATCAGAATTACCGGTGGTGTCATCAATGCATTTACAGTTGCAGCTGCGGCGATCTGAGGTAAACTTCTCATGCCTCCTCGTCCAAACTGCGTGTTCAGCAGCTCTCCAGTCGAAGAAAGATGTAGCCTACCGTTCTGGTAGCGAACCACACCATCTCGCAAAGCAGCCGTAAGCTCTTGACAGTCTCCACGAAAATGATCAAGACTGTCACACCATATACATCTATGAACAGGAGCACGTCCTAGACGTGCAGCAGCAGACTCCGGTGGCTGCTCTCTCTGCAGGCCAGCTAACTCCACCTTCAGTTCTCTCATCTGCCGAATCAAGTCTTCGATCTGGTTCTGCTGTCCATGGTTCTCTGCAGGTCTCTGAACCGGTGCCCTTTGTGCAAGAACTGGCACCATTGGTATCAAAGGTACTGCAGCCGGTACAACAGGTCTAGGAGCGAGAGCCAGAGGTTGCTGTACTTGAGGAGCAGTGCGAGGTTGAGCGGTCACTTCTGCAAGCGGACGTCCTCTCAAAGCCACTCTTCCCCTCCTCTGTCTAGTTAGTACAACAACAGCGTCCTCGACTCTTCCCCAATCAGTAGTAACTCCTCCTTCAGCAGATCGATCGGCCAACATAAAACTTAACCGATCTGTCGTAGCATCATCGGTAGCTTGCAAGAAAAGCTCTGTTTTCCTAGCATCTAAGGTTATTCTCTCAAGAGTTGAGAGCTGTCGATATCTCCGATCAAACTCTCTCAACATCTCATTCAGACTCATCATACGACCAGGTTGCTGCTCAACCCAGTCTAAGAACGTCCTCCTAGTAACTCTCTCTGAATCTTCTTCAAGAAACTCCTCTCAAAGAGATCGCTCAAAACTCATCCAGATTCCTAGGTTTCTTCTCTGTACATCCTTGACTTGGTCCCGCAACTCATGAATGACAGCTACCTCAAAACTACCTATCATTTCAACATCAGTAACTCTAACTAGTTCCGTCTCTCCTCGGTACTCACGCAGATATCTAGAAATATCTCTTCCTTCAAACCTTCCACACCTATTCACTATCGCTTGCAAAGCTTTTGTGGATTTCAACTCACCCCCTCCAACGATCGGATGCTGTTGGACCAAGGCCGCAAGCGTCTTCAGAATTTCAGCCGTATCCAGACCAGATACAGACGTCGTTGTAGCTGCAGATGCTACAGAAGGAGCTGCAGTAGACGTAGATACATCAGCCGTAGAAGTAACAGCAGCAGCGCTCTTGCCATCCATCTCTTCTCCTTGTAGTAAACTCAACCTTCTCAATCAATCACCCCAAGAGCTCTCAGTGGAAGCACCAGATGTCGAGTTGAGAGTTTTCCTGGGAAGGGCGGAACCTTCTGGCTGTGATATGATCTTGAAGGTTGTGTTCAGTCTACTCAGGGAAGCGTTGGGCTTCAGGCTATGGTTGCTTACTACAGAGGTAGGCTTCAGATCAAAAGGGAACACTACAAACACTCACTCAGGTCGAATGGACCCTCCAGTATGTTCAAGAAGCGAAAATCAAGTCAGACTAGCTTGCTGAACACTCCTGTGTTCAGCAAGCTGTGTACTGCAAATCCTGATTGTACACAGAACTCCAGATCTCGCTCTCTGAAGTTGCTGTTCCAGATTGAGAGCTTTTCGGACCCCCTCTACTTCAGCGGTCGCCTCGAATTACTCAGTCACTCAATTGACATGAAAATTTGATGACAGTCGTAGCCCTACTGACAGTGAACGTGACCACGAAGGTTTGAAGCAATTTTCTCAAATCTACTGCGATTGACACCGAAAACCCCAAAATCAACAGAAGTGCTGCAATTCTGGCACAAATCGAACTTCAATCAGCCATAACTCCTTCTTTATTGCTCCAAATCGATCAAAAATTTCGCTGACAGTGCTTGGCACGACGAACCCTATCTCCCTGTGCTCTCAGATTTCGAAGTCTCCTCACCAAATGCTCGAACTCCTCTTGAGACCCCTACTACTAAGTTTAGCAGTACACAAAGACAAAATTGGACCAATGGGAGTTCATAGCTCCACTCCCCTGTCCTTTTGTGTCCCAAACCACGTGGTGACTTAATTTCATACATAGGCTACCACGTCAAGCCCCTAAAGTGCCAATGTAACCCTTAAACTACATGCGAAGACATGTAAAACGACACGTAGGTAAAGATAACCTAACCTCGCTAGGAAGCATGCATGGACGACATGTAAGTACAACCCATGAACTTAACTCTATCAACATGGTAATCAACCTACTAAGACTCAAAATATATAATATCCTCTAGTGTCGACTTCTCGGAGGTCCTAACTTCACTCAGAGAGACTAACGCTTGACAGAGAGGTGAATTATTTACAATGTAAAATGATTCACATCACGACAACGTAGGTATGGAAGAAGGCGTCCCACTTGACGACCATTCCTTCCCAGGTAGCTTCCAAGAACTCCACGTCTTGGTCTCTAAGGTATCTCACCTTCTGGACCTTTCCCTTGGAGAAAAGGTGAAGGTACAACTTCCCAGAAGACGTTTCTTCGGCTCCCGGTAAGCTTCCATATTCCATCCATTCCTCCCTTGTCAATCATCCTAGAAGAGACACGTAGTACTTCCAAGTACATGTCACTTGCTTGAGATTATCCATAGAATCTTCTTATCCAACTCATATCCAAGGTTCTTTGATTCTGTTCGATGAAAAGCTTTACGTCACCACCTCATCGTCCACGAAGATGATCTTTCTCGAGTGACCCTTGTCTTGACATGTACACGGTTGCGAGGTGATAATGCTACCTAGACCTCCTCCAGAATACCCTGGTCCATGAGGTTCCAGTCCCATGTGAAGAAGTCGTGGTCCAACTCCTTGATGAACGGTCTGGCCTCGACCAACTTTGCTTGCGGTAACACCAACCCTCGAGGATGCATCGACATGTTCGAGCTTCTGTTACACTAAATCACACATACTTGATGTGAGCCTAAGGCTCAGTCTTCACCAAGTCCTCACAGTCCAACTTTCACTCTCAGAAGATGAATCTAGTCTTCCAAAAGATAGCTATTCCGTCTTTCAAAATTCTAACAGTGCTTCCTAAGTACATCATGTGGTGCCCACAAATTACAGGATTCACGAGTGTTTGAAATTTTTAAGATAAATAACTTGTTTGTATAACTGAAGAAGCGTTGTTACTTAAGATTACGACTTCCTTAGAAGGAAGATGATCTTACGAGCTTTTTGTAATAAGAAGTAGACTTCTTCGGAAGACGACCGTCTTCCGGGAAGTGTCTTCTCGGTGGTGTCTTCGGAAGACGGAAGACGGCGGAAGACACGTATCTTCCGGAAGACGGCAACCGCCGAAGCTTAACCACGTAAGGAGTGGGTGCACCTACCAGGTAGCACCGAACAAGTTAGATAAGTCGGGAGGGTCGAAAACCCCTAAACTGCGGGAAAGATGCACAGAAAACGCATTAGCAGATTGTGATTTTCCGCAGCAAGAGCGCTTCTTGGTTGAGAAGATCGATTTCAGAGTGATTGATTCGAGTGAGGAAGGCAGCGAGGTGAAATTGAGTGAGGTTAGCATCGACTCGAAGCTAGACGGAAGACGAGGTCGAATTGCTGAAGCGCAGGAAGCGTAGTGAGCTGAAGGCGTTTTCTGTGAACTCTCGAAAGTTGACATTGGAGGACGGCTGAGTGGAATCGAAGGTGGAAGTCTTGGTCGATTAAGGCATAGTCAGGAGCTGACGACAGAAGCAGCTCAGTGGGGTCGCATTGAAGCTGGGACCAGAGCCGGAAGCGCGCGGAAGAAGAAGACAACTCGAGAAGCAGACAGAAGATAGTAGAGGTTCTTCCCATGTTCTTTTCCCTTCCCGCTGCTCCTCGCCTTTGTTTGGTATCCTCCGCGCTTCCCCGATGGTTGGCAGGCAACCTGATCGATCAATTCTCCCATCCCTATTTTCCTATTGTGACATTGGGCGCGGAAGCGCTGCCCAATTTCTGTCAGACATCTTCTTGCTTCTTCCCGAGTTCAATTCGAGCTTCCCTATCCCTAGCCCTCAAATTGGAGATCCCAACTATCAATTTCCCTACCCTACCATCCCTCTACTCCTGAAACCTGGAATAGAAGACGCTTCAGAAGATTGGAACATCTTCGGAAGACGCTTTCGGAAGCCTGACTATCTTCGGAAGTCGACTGTATACAATTCGTATCAAGAGTGGATTTGCTTTGCTTTGGTGTTAAGAGAGGCTTGGTACGAATCCTGAGTGGCTTGGTGAGTTGTTTTATTATTTCGAGAAGTTGGAAGTCGGGAACTAGGCCTGTGCCTCCCGGTCTTCCAAGCTTCTCAAATCCATATCTTCCTAGAGAGACTAGAAGATTGGAAGGGCTCGCAAAATGCGCGAGAAGACGTGAGGGTCCATTTCGGGTCTCTTCTGTCCGACCCATAGCAGCCCACTCCTTCTTCTTCCCGAACTTAAGAGAGAGTCGTGAGAAGTCTTGCTGGCAGAATCCAGAGAGAATGGTCGAGGATCATGTCTTCCCACCGAGCAGCAAGCTTCTTCTGAGTGTGTATGAGAGGTGAGAAGTCAGAAGAACAGAGTGCAAATGTCTTGAGTTTGTTGTGAGGATAGATTGCGCGTAGGAAGCAGAAGACAGGTGAGACCATTGAAGGGAAGCCTGACTTCGGGAGGTCTTCCGAGAAAGACATTGAATCGAAAGCTGTCCCGGGAGTCTTCCCAGAGTCCACTGTCACCGCAGGAGTCCGCAACCATCTTCTGAACCTGTTATGCACTCTACTTCTCGCAAATCTTGTATCTTCTGATAGGAAGTAGGATGTAATGCAAGGTGGGTTGTCTTCTTGGTAATCCATGCGAGGCCTTGCTTAGTTAAGATTGTTTAGATATAGCTCGGAAGACAAGAGCTATTTAGGAAGCACTGTTAGAATCCCGGAAAACGGAGTAGCTGTCTTCTGGAAGACTAGTTTCGTCTTCCGAGAGTGGAAGCTAGACTGTGAGAACTTGGGAAGGACTGAGCGGCTTAGTGCAACAACGAAGTACAAGGCGGAAGCAGCCGCTTCTACCAAGGAGCTAACCCAACTGAAGAAGAGCAACTAGGAGTTGTAGGCGCGTTCACAGCAGCACGACCAAGAGGTTCTCCGAGTGCGGGGGAAGATCACCGCTCTCGCAGAGAAGAAGACGACGTGGAAGACACTGCGGGAAGCCGCAGAAGCGCATACTGCAGCCGAGAAGACGCAGAGTGAAGTAGCAGAAGCTCGTGCGCAGGGGATGCTAGCTCAGTCGGTGGAAGCGCTTCGGAAGAAGTTCAACTTCACCGCGGGTGGGAAGCTTCTTACCTTGGCTAGAGAATGGGACGACGAGTCCAAGACGATGTTGGTAGAATGCAAGGAGAGCATGTTCATGTATTTGGATCGACAGATAGAGGGAGTGAAGACACTCTATGGTCTTCCCTTGATTCCGCCACTTGCAACTGCATCTTCCCAAGCTCCAGCACCATCGACTGGATCCGAATTGGAGAAGGAGGAGTTCGACCTCGCTGTGCACTTGGTAGTGACAGCGTTCGGAAGACAAGATGTCTTCTGGAAGACAAGATGTCTTCTGGAAGACAAGAAGAAGAACCGTCTTCCCAGGTATTCCGCGTGGAGGAAGCGACTTCCCCGGATCCCTATGAGGTCGCCAGGGTCCCTAGTACCAAACCAATGCTCCAGAAGAGCGAGGAAGCACCACTCGACTCCGCTTCCCAGAAGACGCTTCCGTCTTCCGAAGCAGAAGCAGAAGTAGTAGCAACGACAGCAGGGTCAGCAAAGAACGATGAGGAGGAAGCCACCTCAGTGTTACCCGAGGTAATCGTAGGGCTTTCCAGCTTATCAGAAGCCGAGCTAGTAGTTCCGGTAGGAGCAGATCAGGTAGAGATTACCTCCAAGCAATCAGAGTAGATAGTAACCGACGTTGATAATTCCAAACTTAGTAAGACCGAACATGCTATCTTAAGGGTGGCAGTTTTCAATGTAAAATTAGTTACGATACCATGTGACAGTATAGATAGCGTAGGAACAACAAGATAGAGGGCTAATCAGGAAAAGAGAAACCGTTTGCATGTGGGGTGGCAGCCTTCTGACAGCGCTCATCTCTCCCTGGTGGTCGTCTGCTCTGTTTTCTTGTGGCAAAGGCATAAGTAGGATCGACGAGTAGGAAATTGAGTTCTTCACACACACTACACCCGATGTTAGAGACATACGAATAGACTAAGATTATACCGGAGGAGTCTGCATGCTCGTTACCAGCAGTGGTTCGAAGATGTAGATAGAGGTAGTGGACAGTTTAGGAGCAGGGAACGGCATTCTCGTGCAGTCCTATTGGCTAGGCTGTTCTGTCGAGGAGTAGGCGCAGGAAGTAGAGGGAGTGAGCTTCCCAATGCCAATGTGACTTCTTCTCGGAGAATGGATTGCTGATTTGAGTGCAGAAGCTTTGTCCATGTCTTCTGGGTGGTGGGTTTTCTTGGATTCACTCCCGGTTGTGCATGCGAAGCGTTCTTCTTGAGTGACGGTGACTGTCAGCAGTTGTGGAATTGCAGCTTGGCTCGTCCAATAGAGCACTTCGGATCTCTGTACGGACGGTCTTATGGGTAAGAGATCCCAGAAGACAGAGTAGTTGGAGCAGCGAAGAGAAGAAGAAAGAAGCCTTTTTCCCACAACAGAAGACGACATCCTCAAGTGGAAGACGGTGCAACTGTACACACGTTTGTTGTCTTCCTCCCCAAACTATAACAAGCAGTCAGGATCCGGACTAGAAGCTTGTCGAAACCTTAATTTCTCCTTTTCATCTTGTTTTCTCTTGTTTGGATTTTCCCTTCTTCCCCATCTTCCCTCATCTTCCCCATCTTCTTACCTTCTTCTAGTGAGCTTCCGAGACTCCTATTGAGCTTCCGTGAAGGTGAATGTCGTTGTAGTGATGCAAGAAGACCATTTTCATAGGCAAAAGCCTGGGAAGGCTACAGGGGGCATACACCCTGTGATTAATCTAAGCCGTTGGAATGTAAGAGTGAGTAAGGTGTAACAGCCGATTCTAGTCGACTTCTACGAAGCAAGACAGTCTTCTGGAGGTGAGAGAAGCCGAGTTGAACCCCCAGAAAGCCGAGAATTGCTTCGGGAAAACGGTAATGAGAAGACCGGAAGGAGTGACTTGGAAGCAGGAAGCGCGTCTTTCCGAGCTTCTCCGTGAATAGTTGTATGATATTTTAGTTAGTAGTTGTTTGTTTAGGTCCAGAGCACCTTTTGGCGAGTCTGGAAAAAGTGTGGTTTTGTGAGAAGACGGGATTCCTAGGGATTCCTAGACAAAACCCGTGTGTTTGTGTGTTTGAACAGATCTTAGACTTAGAGCAGCGTTACTTGTGCAAATCCTCTGTGGGAACAATATCTTATATACTAAATGGGCAAAAGGAGTAATCCTGCGACACTACACATCACGTCTTCCAAGCTACATCTAAGCAATTCTAACTAAGCAAGACATCGCATGGATTCCTAAGAAGACAATGCACCTTGCAATTTATCCTACTTGCTAATAGACGATGTCAAGATACGTGAGAGCGAAGTCTCTGAATGGTTCAGAAGAAGACTGAGGACTCCTGCAGTGATAGTGGTCTCCAGGAAGACTCCTGGGACAGATTCTGGTTAACTGACGTCTTCAGAAGACTTCCCGCAGCCAAGCTTCTCATGATTGGTCTCATCTATCTTCGACTTCCTACACGTAATCTGGTCTCACAACAAACATGTAAACATTCACACTCTGTTTTGTGACTCCTCACCTCGTGTACTTTCTCAGAAGAAGCTTGCTGTGTGACGGAAAGACATGATCCTTGATCATTCTCTCCAGATTTTGCCAGCAAGGCTTCTCACAATTCTCTTCTAAAGTTCGAGAAGAAGATGGAACAAGTTGTTATGCGTGAGACAAAAGAGATCCATAAATGACCCTCGCGTCTTATCACGGAAGCGTCTTATGACGAAGCTGTTTCTTCATCTCTTTCTCAAGGAGAAAGCGTAGAAGACGAGATACCTTGGAGATCAGGACGTGGAGTTCCTGGAAGTCGTCTGAGAAGGACTACTCGTTAATTAGGACGCCTTCTTCCACGTTTACGTTCAGACAGAGTTGGTGTACTTGGGCACCCCCAGCAGGAGGGCACCTCACCCCGTTCTTTTGCTATTTGTACGTGTCCAAGGAGGATCTGACAAAAGATCAATTGGCACGGTATGGACCAACATGACAGTGCGAGATGAAGGAAGAGACCTCGGGAGAAGAAGACCGAGTAGCGGCCGTAACTCCCCCTCCATGGGTCTCAACTTCTTCCCGTGGAACTAGAATCTCGCGGACCAAGGTCTTCTGGAGGAGGTTTGGGCAGCACTGCCTCCTCGTAACTTTGTACTTGCGAAGGCAGGGGTCGCTCGTGGAAGACCATCTCCTGGACGACGGAGTGGTGGCGCAGGGCCTTTCATAGACCAGAGTCCGAGAATAGAGGATACGAGCTCGAGAAGAAGATCTTACATATGATCTCAAGGAAGTGGCATGTGTCTGGAAGCACGACTTGTCTCTTCCTGGAAGATAGATAGAGGAGGAATGGATGGAAGGTAGAAGCTTACCAAGAGCCACGGAAGCATCTTCTGACAAAGCTACTTCTTCACCTCTTTCTCAAGGAGAAGGCGCAGAAGACGAGATACCTTGAAGATCAGGACGTGGAGTTCCTGGAAGCCATCTGGGAGGGACTGCCTATCAATTGGAGCGCCTTCTTCCACGCTGACGTTCAAGCAAAGTTAGTGTACTTGGACATCTCAACAGGAGGACACCTCACCCCGTTCTTCTGTTATTTGTACGTGTCCAAGAGAGACTTGACAGAAGACGAGACCAACAGGGAAGTGCGAGGTGAAAGAAGCAACCTCGGGAGAAGACGATCGAGCAGCGGGCGTAACTCCCTCTCTCACTTTAGTGCCTCAGATGAGATCAAGCACTCATCAGAAGACGCTTGTGGTGCGAGAAGATGACTCCAACGATACGGAAGACGCCATCACCGCCGAGGAAGATGAGGCCTAGGAGTGTGTCTAGGAAGATCGTCTCTTTTTCGATCATTCATTCTGGATCGGAGTCAGATTTTCAGGAAGAGATGCTGAACATCAGAACTGCGCAGAAGATAGCTTTTGCAACTACAAGGAGTCTTCCGAAGACTCCAGAAGCTGAAGTATGGATGGACATTCCGACTGCTACTCGAGGAAGCGCAGCAAAGAGAACCGCTCCTGCAATGAGAAGAGATCTTCCACCTCGGAAGATGAGAAGAGTAGCGTCTTCTCGCGCGTAGAAGCAGAAGACCACAGTGGTGGAAGAGGCATCTTTGTCTCTGGAAGACGAGGAAGACATCCCCGATCAATTCGTGGGGATGATCCTGTCTTCCGCAAGAAGAAGGTTGGAGGAATTCAACGCCTTCTTCCATTTGGAGATCCAGTCAGCTATGGAGTTGGTAGAGAAGCGCGCGATACCCCAGGAGAAGCCACTGTGACCTGGATTCTATCTGCGCACCTTGATGCAGTAGGAAGAGGTCCAGAAGAAGGTGGACGCGCTGAAGGTCAACCTCCGCACCACGGAGAAGCTTGCGGTAAAGTACAAGACGGAAGCAGCCGCTTCTGCCAAGGAGTCAGCAGAGTTACGGAAGAGCAACCAGGAGTTGCAAGCACGACTACAGTAGTGTGTCCAAGAGGTTCTGCGGGTCAGAGGTAAGGTCATCTCTCTTGCAGAGGAGAAGATGACATGGAAGGCACATCGAGAAGCCGCGGAAGCGCAAGCTACAGCAGAGAAGACGCAGCGGGAAGAAGTAGAAGCTCGAGCGAAGAGACTGCTGCTGACACAGTCGGTGGAAGCACTTCGCAAGAAGTTCAACTTCACCGTGCGTAGGAAGCTTCTCACCCTAGCGAGGGAGTGGGATGACGAGTCCAAGACGATGCTAGTAGAGTGCAAGGAGAGCATGTTGCGCTATCTGGACCGGCAGATTGAAGACTTGAAGACACTTTATGGTCTTTCTTCGATTCTACCATCAGCGGTTACATCTTCCCATACTCCAAGACCAGCGATCGGGACAGATTTGGAGAAAGAGGAGTTCGACCTCGTTGTCCACTTGGTAGTGACAGCGCTGGAAGCGAAGAAGTCCCAGAAGACAAGGTGTCTTCTGGAAGACAGGAAGCAGAGTTGTCTTCCCAGGTGTTTCGAGTGGAGGAGGTGACTTCCTCTGACCACTGTGAGGTCACCACAGCTCTCCGCATCGAACTAGTATCCCAGAAGATCAAGGAAGCGCATGTCGACTCAGCTTCCCAGAAGACGCTTCCGTCTTTCAAAGCCGTCCCATCGGAGCCAACCACGAATATCGAAGAGGAAGTCACCTCAGTGACACCCGAGGTACTCATAGGGCTTCTCACCTTACCAAAAGCTGAGTTAGGAGTTCAGGTAGGAGTAGATCAGGAGGAGATCACACCTCATGAATTAGAGTAGGCAATAAGTTAGGAAGACAGTTGACTTATCTAATTTTGGTAGGAGTCGAAATTTACTATCTTGAGAAGTGTCAGTTTCTCTTGTAATTTTAGACGACTGTCCATGTGACAGAGTAGGCATCGCAGGAGTAGAAAGTAAGTTTCCAAATTGAGAAGGGAGCCGACTGCATGTGAGGTGGTGGTCTTCTGACAGCGCCCAATCTCTCCTGATTGCAAGTTGAGGATTGGAAGGGATCTCCCCTATGCCTCAAGGCAGATGTATAAGTTAGAACACAGAGTAGGATTTGGAACGCATTAACCACATTACATCTGATGCTATAGACATACGAATAGATTACACCGGAGGGATCTGTATCCTTGCTTCCAGATGCGAAGATGTAGATAGAGGTAATGGACAGCCTAGAGCAGGAAATGACATCATCGTGTAGTCATGTTTCTAAGCTGATGTGTCGAGGAATAGGAGCAGGAAGTAGAGGGAGTGAGCTTCCCAATAGCAATGTACCTTCTTCTCGGAGAATTGATTTCAGATTTCAGTGCAGAAGCTTTGTTTGTGTCTTCTGGGTAGTGGGTTTCCTCGAATTCACACCCAATTGTGCATGGGAGT
Organism: Asterella californica; assembly: GCA_036924285.1. Taxonomy (NCBI): domain Eukaryota; kingdom Viridiplantae; phylum Streptophyta; class Marchantiopsida; order Marchantiales; family Aytoniaceae; genus Asterella; species Asterella californica. Next base: position 3,392,744 of record JAYKYS010000009.1, on the reverse strand, counting down.
CCTTCTTCTTGGGTGGCGGTGATTGTTAGCAACTGTGTAGAGTCGAAGGTTGTCTCATCCAGTGGAGCACTTAGGATCTATATACGGACAGTCTTATAGATAAGCGATCCCGGATGACAGAGTAGTCGGAGCAGCGACAGAAGAAGAAAGAAGACTTCTTTTCACAACAAAACACGACATCCTCAAGTAGAATATTGTGTAACTGTAAGCGAATTTGTTATCTTCCTCTCCAAATTACTACAAGCAGAGATAGCTTGTTAGTCAGGATCCGGACTAGAAGCCTGTCCCAGTCTTAATTTCTCATTCTTATCTTGTTTTCTCTTGTTTGGATTTTCTCTTCTTCCTCATCTTTTCTCATCTACCCTTCTTCCTATCTTCTTCTAGGGAGCTTCTGAGACTTCTATTGAGCTTCCGTGAAGATAAATGTCGTTGTAGTGCTGCAAGAAGACCATTTTCGTAGGCAGAAGCCTAGGAAGGCTACAAGGGGCATACACCTTGTGATTGATCTAACCCCGTTGTCGTGATGTGAATCATTTGACATAGTAAATGATTCACTTATCACTGCTGTCGCGTTACTTAGCGCATGTTATTTCTACTCCGACACTTGACGTTTAGTAGTCTTAGAAGTTAGCTCTGTACTGTTCTTAGTCTTTTATGCTTATGGTTGACACCTTTTGCATATGGTGTTAACTCTGTCAAATATTTTGGATCCTAGTAGGTTGGTAGTATGACATTTATCTTGTTCAAGCATTCGTACGCTTGTGCAAGTAAATTCATACTTATCTATGATACTCAATGTACATGACTTAGATTTACCATGTAGATAGGGGTTTAAAATCATGGGTTGTACTTACTTGTCGCCCATGCACGCTTTCTAGCTGATTTAAGTTATTTTTCGGGGCTGCGTGTCATTTTAGGTAGTTTAAGTTTTACGTTGGCACTCTAGGGAGCTTGACGTGGTAGCCTATGAGTAAAACTAAGTTGCCACGTGGTTTAGGGTACTAAAGGACAACCAAGTGGAGCTATGAACTCCCATTGGTCTGTTTTTGTCTTTTGTTAAACTCTAAATTTAGAAACAGAGCTCTAGAGTGGAGTTCGAGCAATTTGTGAGGGTACTGCGAAATCTGAGAGCATAGGGAGATAGAGCTCGTCGAGCCAAGCACTTTCATCGAAAAGTTTGATCGATTTGGAGCAATAAACAAGGAGTTATGGCTGATTGAAGTTCGATTTGTGTCAGAATTGAAGCACTTCTGTTCAATTTGGGGTTTTGAGTGTCATTTGCAGCAGAATCGAGGAAATCGCTTCAAAACTTCGTGGCTGTGTTCACTGTCAGCAGGGCTACGATTTCCCAAAAAGTTTCATATCGATTGAGCGACTGAGTAATTCAGGGCGGCCGCTGAAGTAGAGGGGGTCCGAAAAGCTCTCAATCTGGGACAACAACTTCAGAGAGCGAGATCTGGAGTTCTGTGTGGAATCAGGAGGCCCAACTTCACAGGAGTGTTCAGCAAGCTGTGTACTGCAAATCCTGTAAGAAACTTTAAAATTGATCGAGCCAATCTCCTGTTTTAGGTCGAAATAGCTGTCTGGGTACAAAAAACTGCCGTAATTTCTCTACTCAAAAAGTTTCTGTTCATATCTTAGTGCTCTGAACTGATCTGAAGCTGAAATTTCGTATGTGTATCCAGTAGAACCTCATTTACATGTAGGAGGAGTTCTGAGGTCTGAACCTTCACATGTTTCTCAATCCTGAGTGTCAAAGTTCACCATCTGACCTTATCATTGCTAGTTAAGCCTGAACTTTGCTTCCTGAACATATCAGAAGAGCCTAGAGACTTATATGAGTGTTTTTCAGTATCACCTTGAGACCTGAAGCCTATCCTTCGAGTAAACCAGCCACAGCCAGGAGCTCAACGTTTCCTTGAGTAGATTGAACACCGCCTTCAAGCTCATATCACAGCCAGAAGGTTCGCCCTTCCCAGGAAGACTCTCAACCCGACATCTGGTGCTTCCACTGAGAGCTCTTGGGGTGATTGATTGAGAAGGTTGAGTTGCTACAAGGAGAAGAGATGGATCGCAAGAGCGGAGCTGCTGCTGCTGCCTCTGGGGCTGGAGCATCAGCGTCTACTGCTGCACCGTCAACTGCACCTGCGTCTTCTACAGCGACATCTGCATCTGGTCTGGACACGGCTGAGATCTTGAAGACGCTTGCGGCCCTGGTTCAACAGCATCCGATCGTTGGAGGGGGTGAGTTAAAATCCACCAAGGCTTTGCAAGCGATAGTGAATAGGTGTGGAAGGTTTGAAGGTAGAGATATTTCTAGATATCTGCGTGAGTATAGAGGAGAGATGGAGCTGGTTAGGGTTACTGATGCTGAGATGATAGCAAGTTTTGAGTTAGCTGTCATTCCTGAGTTGCGGGACCAAGTTAGGGATGTACAGAGAAGAAATCTTGGAGTTTGGATGAGTTCTGAGCGATCTCTTCGAGAGGAGTTTCTTGAGGAGGATTGAGAGAGAGTTACTAGAAGGACATTTCTAGACTGGGTTGAGCAGCAACCTGGTCGTATTATGAGCCTGAGTGAGTTGCTGAGAGAGTTTGATCGGAGATACCGACAACTTTCAACTCTAGAGCGAATCACTCTAGATGCTAGGAAAACAGAGCTTTTCCTGCAGGCTACCGATGATGGTACGGCAGATCGGTTATGTTTTATGTTGGCTGATCGATCTGCTGAGGGAGGTGTTACTATGGATTGGGGGAGAGTTGAGGATGTTGTGGGTGTACTGACAAGGCAGAGGAGGGAAAGAGTGGCTGTGGGAGGACGTCCGTTTGCAGAAGTGGTCACTCCACCTTATGCTACTCTTCAAGTACAACAATCTTTGGCCCCTGCTCCTAGACCTGTTGTCCCAGCTGCAGTTCCTTTGATGCCAGTTGTGCCAGCTCCAGCTCCAGCACAAAGGGCACCTGTTCAGAGACCTGCGGAGAACCATGGTCAACAGAATCAGATTGAAGATCTGATTCGGCAGATGCGAGAGCTGAAGGTAGAGCTAGCTGGATTGCAGAGAGAGCAGCCACCGGTGCCTGATGCTGCACGTCCAAGAGGTGCTCCTGTCCGTAGGTGTATTTGGTGTGACAGTCCTGATCACTTCCGAGGAGACTGTCAAGAGCTCACAGCTGCTTTGCGAGATGGTGTGGTTCGCTATCAGAACGGTAGGCTGCACCTTTCTTCTACTGGAGAGCCGTTGAGCACGCAGTTTGGGCGAGGAGGCATGAGGAGTCTACCTCAGATTGCTGCGGCGGCAACTGTACATGCATTGATGGCACCACCGGTAAATCCTGATGTATATGCTGGACATATTGAGGTTTCTTCTAGTCCTACGTTGCTAGATAGGACTGCTGAGAAGAGTATTGCCCCCGTTCCTTCTGAAGTACTGAAGAGGGGAGCCGAGTCTATTCATAGGGTCACGGGATGGGGAGATCCTGTAGATGCTGCTTCTATCAGAGCATTCTTGGATGTAGATAGACACGTTCATTGGCAGGATGCTTCTGTGGAAGAGAAGAGGCGGCGGGAAGCCTCTGAACTTGATACTGGAGTTCCTGAGGAGATTGGGGATAGACGGAGAGTCACAAGGAGACGAGCGGCTCTTCCTGAAGACATCTCGTCTACTTCTGCAGCTCCTCCATCTGCGCCAGGTCCTATGGAGGATGTGCAGAGATCCCAGCAGGAGCCAACGACTGCTGGTAGGCGGTTTACTGCCCAAGAGAAGGAGAAGAGACCGGCTTACAAGTTGGCAGCTGATATTGAAACTTCTACTGATCTGAAGAGTATCTTGGAGCAGAGGATACTGGATGCGCGAATCGAGTTTTCTCTTCGAGAAGTTCTTGGTATTGCAAAGAGGGAGTTTCACGAACTGATCATCGACATCATCAAGCGCAAGAGACAGGTGATGTCCGAGCAGGTAGAGAGTCAGATGATAGATGTAATAGGAGCTTCTCTGAATGATGCAAAGTTTGGAAAGGTGCATTTTCAGGAAGCTGATGACAAGAGATACCAGCAAGAAGCGTTGGTTGCTGGTACCGACACTATTGAGTTCAACGATGAGGAAGCTGGTGAGGAGAGTCCAGCTAGTGAAAGTGATTTCAGAAAGAGACATTGGGCTCGTGCCACAACTGCTACGCGAGTTCGTCTTGGAAGTTTGGCTGAACCTGTTGCTGCTTTAGTTGATCACGGATCTGAGATCAACATCATGTCACGGGAGGTGTACGAGAGGGATCAGTGGCCTATCGAGCTAAACCATGGTTGGGTGTTACGTGCTGCGAACAACCAGAAAGGTGAGCTATACGGCGCTTGTCCTAACGTGAAAGTGAAGATAGGTGATGTGGATGTGGATCAACATTTCTTCGTGCAATCTTCTGCTTCATATCTTGTGATTCTTGGTCAGCCTTATATCACTGCGGTTCGAATGGAGACCAAAGTGATGGATGATGGATCTCATTATGCTAGGATCCGTAGTCCAGATGATAGACGTTCTGTGCAGTTTCTGACCGTTCGTACGAACCACGAACGAAACCGTCAAACTTTGAGAGATTCTCCTATCTGTAGGGGTAAGGGTTTTCTGAAACCACTCTCGTAGGATGGGATAGCGAGAGTGATGGATCTACTGCTACTATGATCCCGCTTGAGCAGCCTGAGGGATCACAGGAGGTTGATGAAAAGGCTGCTCAAGATTCAGAAAGTAGTTGCACTGTGCATAGTTGGAAATCTGGGTTGATGGCTTTCAGTTCTGATGATTGGAGTGAGTTCACACGGATGGAGGATTTGACTGAGAAGAGTAGAAGGCAGATGGAGAGGTGTGCAGCAAATTTGCGTTGTACAGGAGTTCTGAAGGAAGATGAGATGATTTCTGGTGTTTATGAGGAGTTTGTAGGTGTGCAATCTTTTGTTTGTTGGCTGGATGGTGTAGATAGGTTGATGGAACAGATGGGAGGTAGGGTGGTGATCCCCATCCATTCTCGTGAAGTCTATGAGGAAATTATCTCATACTTGCGATATCGTCCTCATCCGAGACTGGAGAATGGATGGAAGGATGCAGTCTGTTGGTGTGGCTTACATCAAGAAGCGAAAGTACACGCCAAGTATAAAGCTGTAGCGAGGAAGGTGAGACCTGTGGCGACCCAATTACCTGTTGATTCTCAGCAGCAGATGGAGTTAGCGGCTGCTGAGCCTGTGCTTAGAGATCCTACACAGGTAGGACACAAGTTTACTCAGGAGACACTCGAGCAGCTCCAGATAGGAGGGGGTGGCTTCTTGACTGAAGAGGAGAAACGAGCTTTTGAACAGATGATAGTTAGCCATGGTAAGGCATTTTCTTTCTCGGCTGAGGAGATAGGTTGTGTGGATCCTAGTGTGATAGCTCCGATGGTTATCTTCACTGTTCCTCACGTACCTTGGGATTTGAAGCCGATTCCAGTCCCTCGTGCCTTGCTACCGAAGGTGATTGAGTTACTGAAGGAGAGGATGCAGATGGGTATTCTTGAACCATCTATGGCTCCGTACTCTAGCCGATGGTTCACAATACCTAAGAAGACAGGAGCTCTACGCTTCATCCAAGACTTGCAGCCTGCCAACAACATCACGATTCGAAACGTTGGAACAGGACCTGTGGTTGATGAAGTAGCTTAGGCGTTTGCTGGAAGGTCAATCTATTCTATTGGAGATCTGTTTTCAGGTTATGATCAGTTTCAGCTTGCTTTGGAGAGTAGAGACTTGACTACCATGCGTACACCTTTGGGATTGATGCGGATGTGTACCCTTCCTCAGGGTGCGACAAACTCAGTAGCTCATATGCAAAATGCGATGCATAAGGTGTTACGAGAGTTTGTGCCTGAGGTCACTATCCCGTTTCTGGATGATATTCCCATGAAAGGCTGTCCGGTGGAGGACAAGGACGAAGCAGTGACTTCTGATGGTTGCAGAAAGTTCGTTGCAGACCACATTCGAGATGTGGAGAAGATTCTGATGCGTTTGGAGGAGGTACACCTCACTCTATCAGGTACCAAATCTCGCTTTGAGATGTCAGAGATTGTGGTAGTAGGTCATCTGTGTGGTACTTTTGGAGACGTCCGAACCCAGAGAAGATAGATGCTATAGCAAGGATAGCTGACTGCACCAACATCACTGAGGTTCGACGGTTCTTAGGAGCTTGTGTGTTCTTTCGTGTGAGTATTCCTCATTATGCACATATTGCCGAGCCTCTATATGCACTTCTGAGAAAGGGAAGGAGGTTTACTTGGCGGCAAGAACATCATGAGACGATGGAGCAGCTGAAGGAGATTCTGAAGTCTCCACCTATACTAAGGAGGCTTAGCTACGAGAGCGGGAGACCTGTGATACTGACTGTTGATACGAGTCCAAAGGCGATTGGATGGGCCGTTGGCCAAGAAGATGCAGAAGGTGTGCGGTTTGTTTCAAGGTTTGGAGCTCGGATCTTAACAGATAGACAGCGTAACTATCCTCAAGTGAAGCGTGAGTTGTGGGGAGCTGTTACTGCTATGAAGGTAGATCGAGAGTTCTTGATAGGAGCTCATGTGATACTAGAAACAGATTGTTTGTCTTTGTTGGGTATGATAGCAAACTGCAATACACCAGACATAGCAATGCTACGATGGATTGCTTATGTCCGGAGTCTAAACCGGAGTCTAAACCCTGAGCTAAAGCATATAGCAGGGAAAGACAATCCAGTTGCAGATATGTTGTCTAGGGCTCGTTATACAGATGAGGATGAGATGTTTGCAGAGGTGGAGAATGAAGAGAAGAGAGACGTTTGGTGCCAAGTTGGTCAGCAGACTTCAGACTTGGAACCACTGCCGTTCAATGAGGTGTTCTACTCAGAAAAGTTCCGCAATATTGGATTTTATCTGAGTTCGTTATCCAGAAGAGAAGGATGGAGTGATGCAGAGTTCAAGGAGATCAGACGGAAGGCGTATAGTTATCTTCTACGTGAGGGTTATCAGTGGAAACGTCCGAAGAGAAGAGATGGGATGCTTACTAGAGTGGTGGATGATCAACCGACAAAGCTTAATCTGCTGAAGGAGTTTCATGATACCTTGTGGGCTGGACATCGTGGAGTCTGGGCTACATACACGACGCTGAAGGAACGTTACTGGTGGAAGGGTTTGTATCAAGACGTGGTGGACTTTGTTGGGTCGTGTCTGCACTGCCAGTTCTACTCTAAGATCCGTTACAGAGATGGGCTTGTACCTACTTATCCACCTAGTATTCATTTTCAGTGGGTTCTTGATCTTGTGATGATGCCATCGGGGTTATGGGGGATGCGTTACTTGGTGTTGGCTCGAGAGGATCTCTCCAACTATGTGGAGGGACGAGCACTACGGACGAAGACTACAGAGAATATCTGCCGGTTCGTGCTTGAAGATATCATCTGTCACTATGGATCGGTTGGGAGATTACGTGCAGATAGAGACGAGTTGAGAGGCGTTGAAGTGAAGGAGTTTTTTGCTCGTTATGGAGTAAAGCTTCGGCTTACCACTGCTATGAATCCAGAGGGCATTGGTAAGAGTGAACGGGGACACCCTTCTATTGTTCATGCTTTAGTGAAAGCATGTGATGGTAGGCCTAGAGAATGGCCGAGACTACTTCCATTTGCTTTGTGGGCTGATAGAACTACACATTGTACCACGACTGGTTATATGCCAGTTGAGCTTATGCTGGGGCAGAAACCGATCATGCCTGCTGAGGAGTACTTTCCCACGTGGACTACACTACCGTGGGAAGATGGTATAGATCATGCTTCACTCCTTGCTTTACGTATTAGGCAGTTGGAGCGAAGGGAGGAGGATCTTGCTGATGCGCAGGAGAGGCTGAAGGTGGCTCGAGTCAGAAACAAGGAACGTTTTGACAAGACTCACCGACTACGACCGAAGCCAATACATGTTGATGACTGGGTTCTGGTATATGATAGCACGTTGGAGAATCAGCACTCTACACTTCGTAAGTTCTCTCGAAGATGGTTCGGGCCTTATGTTGTGCTAGATGTGTATGAGAATGCCACCTATAGTTTGCGTGAGTTGGACGGTACTCTTTTGAAGCTATCTGTGGCTGACAAACGTGTGAAACTGTTCAAGAGACGCGGAGGGTCAGTTGAGTTATTCAACTTTCTGGAGTCAGAGCTGAGGGCAACAAGAGACAAAGACGTCCCAGTGTCTGATGAGGCTGAGGCGGAGGAGAGCGATGATGATGAGGATCAAACAGAAGACTGAGGAGATTGGCACATACCGGAGGATGTGCAGGTTTAGAGGGGGTGGATGTCGTGATGTGAATCATTTGACATAGTAAATGATTCACTTATCACTGCTGTCGCGTTACTTAGCGCATGTTATTTCTACTCCGACACTTGACGTTTAGTAGTCTTAGAAGTTAGCTCTTTACTGTTCTTAGTCTTTTATGCTTATGGTTGACACCTTTTGCATATGGTGTTAACTCTGTCAAATATTTTGGATCCTAGTAGGTTGGTAGTATGACATTTATCTTGTTCAAGCATTCGTACGCTTGTGCAAGTAAATTCATACTTATCTATGATACTCAATGTACATGACTTAGATTTACCATGTAGATAGGGGTTTAAAATCATGGGTTGTACTTACTTGTCGCCCATGCACGCTTTCTAGCTGATTTAAGTTATTTTTCGGGGCTGCGTGTCATTTTAGGTAGTTTAAGTTTTACGTTGGCACTCTAGGGAGCTTGACGTGGTAGCCTATGAGTAAAACTAAGTTGCCACGTGGTTTAGGGTACTAAAGGACAACCAAGTGGAGCTATGAACTCCCATTGGTCTGTTTTTGTCTTTTGTTAAACTCTAAATTTAGAAACAGAGCTCTAGAGTGGAGTTCGAGCAATTTGTGAGGGTACTGCGAAATCTGAGAGCATAGGGAGATAGAGCTCGTCGAGCCAAGCACTTTCATCGAAAAGTTTGATCGATTTGGAGCAATAAACAAGGAGTTATGGCTGATTGAAGTTCGATTTGTGTCAGAATTGAAGCACTTCTGTTCAATTTGGGGTTTTGAGTGTCATTTGCAGCAGAATCGAGGAAATCGCTTCAAAACTTCGTGGCTGTGTTCACTGTCAGCAGGGCTACGATTTCCCAAAAAGTTTCATATCGATTGAGCGACTGAGTAATTCAGGGCGGCCGCTGAAGTAGAGGGGGTCCGAAAAGCTCTCAATCTGGGACAACAACTTCAGAGAGCGAGATCTGGAGTTCTGTGTGGAATCAGGAGGCCCAACTTCACAGGAGTGTTCAGCAAGCTGTGTACTGCAAATCCTGTAAGAAACTTTAAAATTGATCGAGCCAATCTCCTGTTTTAGGTCGAAATAGCTGTCTGGGTACAAAAAACTGCCGTAATTTCTCTACTCAAAAAGTTTCTGTTCATATCTTAGTGCTCTGAACTGATCTGAAGCTGAAATTTCGTATGTGTATCCAGTAGAACCTCATTTACATGTAGGAGGAGTTCTGAGGTCTGAACCTTCACATGTTTCTCAATCCTGAGTGTCAAAGTTCACCATCTGACCTTATCATTGCTAGTTAAGCCTGAACTTTGCTTCCTGAACATATCAGAAGAGCCTAGAGACTTATATGAGTGTTTTTCAGTATCACCTTGAGACCTGAAGCCTATCCTTCGAGTAAACCAGCCACAGCCAGGAGCTCAACGTTTCCTTGAGTAGATTGAACACAGCCTTCAAGCTCATATCACAGCCAGAAGGTTCGCCCTTCCCAGGAAGACTCTCAACCCGACACCGTTGAGAATTGGAAGAGCAATGCGTGACAGACATTGCTAATTTGACGTCAACAAAGCAATAGTAGTCTTCTGGAGGTGCGAAAACCGAATTGAACCCCCAGAAGCCAAGAATTGCTTCGGGAAGACTGTCACGGGAAGATTGGAAGTCGTGATCTGGAAGCAGAAAGCGTCTTTCCGAGATTCCTTGTAGATATTTGTGTGATATTTTAGATAATAGTTGTTTGTTTAGGTCCAGAGCACCTTCTGAAGGTCTAGAAGCCGTGTGGTTTTGTGAGAAGACGGGATTTCCAAGTAAAACACGTGTGTTTGTCTGTTTGAACAAATCTTGGAACTTAGAGCAGCGATACTTGTGCAAATTCTCTGTGGGAACGATATCTTTTATGCTAAATTGCTAAAAGAGAAATCCTGAGACACTACAATTTTTGATTCCGTTGCCGAGACCTCACTTGAAGGGATCATTGAAAGATATTAGAGTTCAATTCTACATTCGACAAAAAAAGATCATGAGAGAGCGTTGGAAGGAGAGAGAGCTAACGTGATGTTAGTAACATTAGAACCTTTCGTGTATCCCGTAGTGATCTATGACGCGTTAGAGGTCATTCTCTATATCTTAATCACTTAGAAGGGTTTGAGGAGAGTTGAAAGTGGATAAAACAAGAGTTGTAAAGAAAGGAGGAGAAAGAAGTTATTAGAGGAGAAACATTTGAGAGGAATTATACTCTCTGGAAAATTTGTACAGCCGTTGTCAGATTTACTGTGTTTTTTATTTTTCTTTGAAACTCTCCAGTATTTTAGATTGGCTGATAAACTATCTAAGACAACAAAAATCATGAGAAAAGATGATCTAGAGAAGGAGATATATTTATTCAAAGTTGAGGAGGTTTATTCGCAAGAGTATATGAATTCTACTCTCTAGAAAATTTATACAGTTGTTGTCAGATTCTATGTGAATTTTATTTTCTTGTGAAAATATCCATTATCTTAGCTTGACTGATAGCTATCTTGGACAACAAGAATCATGGGAAGAGGAGGTCTAGAGAAGGAGCTATAAATTTTCAAAGTTGAGGGAGTTTATTCATGAAAGTTTGAAAATTTTGCTTTTTAGAAATTCTATACAGTCGCTGTCATCTTTTCTGTGTTTTTTATTTCTTTGTGAAAATTTCTAGGATTGTAGCTTGTTTGATAAGCTATTAGAGAAAACAAAAATCATGAGAAGATGAGGAATGGAGAGAGAGAAAGAATTTTTCAAAATGGAGGGAGTTGACAATCATGAGTGAAGTCAAACTATACAAATTTCAGTCCTCTGAAAATTTGTACAATCAGCACCATTTCGTCTGATTAGGTGTAGTGACGCAGGATTACTCCTTTTGCCCATTTAGTATACAAGATATCGTTCCCACAGAGGATTTGCACAAGTAACGCTGCTCTAAGTTCTAAGATCTGTTCAAACTCACAAACAAACGGGTTTTGCCTAGGAATCTCGTCTTCTCACAAAACCACGTGTCTTCCAGACACTCCAAAAGGTGCTCTGGAACTAAACAAACAACTACTAACTAAAATATCACACAACTATTCACAGAGAATCTCAGGAAGACGATCTTCCTGCTTCCAAGTTGCTTCTTTCGGTCTTCTCGATACCGTCTTCCCGAAGCGATTCTCGTCTTCTGGAGATTCAGCTCGTCTTCTCACACCTCCAGAAGACTGTCCTGCTTCGCAAAAGTCGACTAGCACGGCTGTTACACCTGCTCTCATACTCCCATCACAACGGGTTAGATCAATCACAGGGTGTATGCCCCCTGTAGCATTCCCAGGCTTCTGCCTACAAAAATAATCTTCCTGCAGCACTACAACGACATTCACCTTCACGGAAGCTCAATAGAAGTCTCGGAAGCTCACTAGAAGAAGATAAGAAGATGGGGAAGATGAGAAAAGATGGAGAAGATGAGAGAATCCAAACAAGAGAAAACAAGATGAAAAGAAGAAATTAAGATTCCGACAGGCTTCCAGTCCGGATCCTGACTAACAAGCCATCCCTGCTTGTAATAGTTTGGGGAGGAAGACAACAATCGTGAATACTGTTGCACCGTCTTCTACTCGAGGATGTCGTCTTCTGCTGTGGAAAGAAGGCTTCTTTCTTCTTCACTTCGCTGCTCTGACTACTCTGTCTTCTGGGATCCTTTACCCATAAGACCGTTCGTACGCAGATCTCAAGTGCTCTACTGAATGAGTCAAGCTACACTTCCACAACTGTTGACATTCATCGTCACTCAAGAAGAACACTTCTCATGCACACTTGGGAGCGAATTCAAGGAAACCCACCACCTAAAAGACATGAACAAAGCTTCTGCACTCAAATCCACAATCCATTCCCCGAGAAGAAGTCACAATGACATTGGGAAGCTCACTCCCTCTACTTCCTACGCCTACTCCTCGACACACCAGTCTAGTCAACAAGACTGCACGAGGATGCCGTTCCCTGCTCCTAAACTGTCCACTACCTCTATCTAAATCTTCGAACCACTGCTGGTACGAGCATGCAGACCCCTCCTGTCGTTCCTACACCCGTTGTTTCCAACAACGGGTGTAGTGTGCGAAGAACTGTCTATCATGTGTCTTCTCTCAAGTGTGTCTAGTCTGCCTGCACCATAGAATCGATGTGTGTGTGCAGTCGCTACAGAACTCTACCGAACCCTTATTTCCTACTTTCGATCCTACTTATGTCGCTGCCATGAGAACCAGAGGGAACGACCACCAGGGAGAGAGAGGCGCTGACAGGAGGTTGTCACCCCACATGCAAGCGGTTCCCCTTCCTAATTAGCCATCCACTTTGTTGCTCCTACGCTACCTATGCTGCCACATGGTATCCTAACTAATTTTATATGGAAAACTGCCACTCTTAAGATAGCATGTTCGATCCTACTAAATTTGGAGTTGTCACTTCAGTTACTATCTACTCTGATTGCTCGGTGGCAATCTCTACCTGATCTGCTCCTATCGAGCTCCTGACGCGGCTTGCTAGAAAGCCCTGCAGTTACCTCGGGTGTCACTGAGGTGGCTTCCTCCTCATCGTTCTTCGTTGGCCCTGCTGTCGCTGCTGCTGCGTCTTCCTCGGCTTCGGCTTCTGCTTCGGAAGACAGAAGCGTCTTCTGAGAAGTGAAGTCGACCGGTGCTTCCTTCATCTTCTGAGGCACTGGTGCGGGACTAGGGACCATGGCGTCCTCATAGGGGTCCGGGGAAGTCGCTTCCTCCACGCGGAATACCTGGGAAGACGGCTCGTCTTCCTGTCTTCCGGGGCGTCTTCCGGAGTCTTCCGGAGCCATCCACTTTGTTGCTCCTACGCTACCTATGCTGCCACATGGTATCCTAACTAATTTTACATGGAAAACTGCCACTCTTAAGATAGCATGTTTGATCCTACTAAATTTGGAGTTGTCACTTCAATTACTATCTACTCTGATTGCTCGGTGGCAATCTCTACTTGATCTGTTCCTATCGAGCTCCTAACGCGGCTTCTGATAAGCTAGAAAGCCCTGCAGTTACCTCGGGTGTCACTGAGATGGCTTCCTCCTCATCGTTCTTCGCTGACCTTGTTGCTGCGTCTTCCTCGGCTTCGGATTCTGCTTCGGAAGATAGAAACGTCTTCTGGGAAGCGGAGTCGACCGGTGCTTCCTTCATCTTCTGAGGCACTGGTGCGGGACTAGGGACCATGGCGTCCTCATAGGGGTCCGAGGAAGTCGCTTCCTCCACGCGGAATACCTGAGAAGACGGCTCGTCTTCTTGTCTTCCGGGGCGTCTTCTGGAGTCTTCTCGGCTTCCAACGCTGTCACTACCAAGTGCACAGCAAGGTCGAACTCCTCCTTCTCCATTTCGGATCCAGTCGATGGTGCTGGAGCTTGAGAAGATGCAGTTGCAGGTGTCGGAAGCGAGGGAAGACCATAGAGTGTTTAGACTAGACTAGCTTCCAGCGACTCCGTCTTCTTCTGGTCTTCTTCCTGTAGCAGCAAGGTGCGCAGACCGAATCTAGGTTGCAAGGGCCTCTCTTGTGCCTTCGCTCTCTTCTCCAGCAACTCCATAGCTGGCTGGATCTCCTTGTGGAAGAAGGCGCTGAACTCTTCCAGTCTTCTTCCTGCGGAAGACAAGTTCATCTCTATTACTTGCTCTGAGGTGTCGACCTCGTCTTCCAGAGGCAAAGAAGCCTCTTCCACCACAATGACCTTCATCTTCTGTGCACGAGAAGAAGCTACTCTTCTCATCTTCCGGGGTGGAAGATCCCTCATGGCATGAGCGGTTTTCTTCACTGCGCTTCCCCGCATCGCAGTGGGAGTATCCCTTCTTCTCTTGTCTTCTGGAGTCTTCAGAAGACTCCCAGGTGTTGCAGAAGCAGTCTTCTGCTCCGATCTGGTACTCAGCAGTTCTTCTTCCGAGTCGGACTCATATCCTGAATGAATGAGGGAGGTGGGCTTCCTAGGTACACTTCTAGGACCCATCTTCCTCGGTGGCGTGACGTCTTCCGACCCATTAGACTCGTCTTCCCTCACCAGAAGCGTCTTCTGGTGAGAGCCGGGCCTCAGCTGTGGCATCAGAGTGGGAGGGGGCGTTGCGGCTGCTGCTCGGTCATCGTCTTCCGAGGTCTCCTCCTTCACCTCTTGTTGCCCTGTTGGTCCATACTCTGCCAGCTGATCTCCCCTAAGATCCCTCATGGCTACGTACAAGAGGAAGGGTGTCAAGTGTCCTCGTCGGGGTACCCAAGTACGCTAGCTCCATCTGTACATAGTTGTGGACGTATACGCCCTTGTAGATGGGTACTCTATTATCCCACATTGCTTCCAAGAACTCTACGTCCTGATCTCTCAGGTACCTCGTCTTTTGCGCTTTCCCCTTGGGGAAGAGATGCAGAAACAGCTTCGCCAGAAGTCGCTTCTTCGGCTCCCGGTAAGATTCGATCTTCCACCCATTCCTACCCTGCCTATCTTCCACGAAAAGACAAGTGGTGCTCCCAGGCACATGCCACGCGCTCACGACCCTGGGCAAAATCTTCTTCTCAAATCAGTACCCTCGGTCCTCGGAGTCTGGCCTGTGGAAAGCCCTGCACCACCAATCTTCAGTCCAAGAAGATGGTCTTCCTCGAGCTATTCCTGCCTTCGCAGGTACACGGTTGCGAGGTGGTAACGCTGCCCACACCTCCTCCAGAAGTCCCTGGTCTGCGAGGTTCCAATCCCATAGGAAGAAATCGAGACCCAACTCCTTGAGGAAGGGTGTGGCCTCTGCCAACTCTGCTGCTGGTAACACCAACCCTCGAGGATGCATCGTCATACTGGAAGATCTGTTGCACTAAGCCACAAGCACCTACTATGAACGGAAGGTTCAGTCCTTCCCAAGTGCCTACAGTCTAGCTTCTATTTCTCAGAAGATGAAACTAGTCTTCCAGAAGACAACTACTCCATCTTCCGGGATTCTAACAGTACTTCCTAGATAGCTCTCGTCTTCCGAGCTCTATCTAAACAATCCTATCTAAGCAAGGCCTCGCATGGATTACCAAGAAGACAACCCACCTTGCAGGTGGGTAGGATAGGGAAATTGATAGCTGGGATTGTCAATTTGGGGACGATGGGTAGGGAAGCTCGAATTGAACTCAGGAAGAAGTAGGAAGATGTCTGACAAAAATTGGGCAGCGCTTCCGCACCCAATGTCACAATAGGAAGAAATGGGGATGGGGGTAATCGATCAACCGGGGAAGCGCGGGGGATACCACACAAGGGTGAGAAGAAGTGAGAAGGGGAAAGAACGTGTGAAGAACCTCTACAGTCTTCTTCTGCTTCCCGAGTTGCCTTCGACCTTCTGCGCGCTTCTGGCTCTGGTCCTAGCTCCAATGCGACTCCACACGGCTGCTTCCGCTGACAGTTTCTGGCCACGCCTCAATCACCTTTGATTCTACTCAGCTACCCTCCAATGTCAGCTTCTCGGGAGCTCACAGAAAACGCCTTCGCTTCCTGCCTTCCGTGCTTCAGCAATTCGACCTCACCTCGCTTCTAGCTTCTAATCGATCCTATCCTCATTCCACCCCGCTGATTTCCTTCTCTCAAATCAATCACTCTGAAATCGATCTTCTCCACCAAGAGCGCTCCTGCTGCGGGAAGCTGAGAATCCACTAATGCGCTTCCTGTATCTTCCCCGCAGTTTAGGAGTTTCGACCCTAGGTGACTTACCTAACCTACCTACCTGTTCGGTGCGACCCAGTAGGTACAACTACTCCTTTACTGAAAAAGCCGTGGTTAGGCCTTCGCGGTCGCTGTCTTCCGAAAGATGGATGCCTTCCGCGGTCTTTCCGTCTTCCGAAGACGCAACTGAGAAGACGCTCTTCGGAAGACGGTCGTCTTCCGAAGAAGTCAACTTCGTATTACAAAAAGCTCATAAGATCATCTTCCTTCTAAGGAAGCAGTAATCTTAAGTAACAACATTTCTTCAGTTATATAAACAAGTTATTAATCTTAAAAATTTTAAAAATTCGTGAATCCTGTAATTTGTGCGCACCACATACGCCCACCCTCACATGTTTGCGTCCCCGCAAACATCAGTGTTTCAGCACTTCTGTGCACGTCTGAAGCATCTCTTCAGCTTCTCGTCATGTCCCTTCCGAAACAGGATACCCTGGAAGATGGCATAAGGGCCTGCCTTGTGTAAGAAGACAGCCTTCTGCTCCGCATCCAATCCCTCGGGGTACTGTTGGTCTTTCAAGAACTTCCTCAAGTCCTTGAAGATCGACTCTTCTGTGGAAGTCGCAAAGACATGATCAGAAGACCTAGTCTCGTCTTCTGGGAAGCAGGCGGTACGCCCCCCCTCAGATGAAAGTGTCTCTGTGAAAACTGAAAACAACTTCTCGTCAGGGAACTCATCTTCCACTTCATCTTCTCGTTGTTCCGTCTCTAATCTGGATAGGTAGTCAGCATTAACATGCTGTCTTCCAGGTCTGTACTCCACTGTGTAAGTAAATTCCTGGAGTAGGAGAATCCACCTAGCTATCCTACCAGACAAATCTGCTTTCTTTACAAGATGTTTCAAAGAGAAATGATCCACATAGAAGACAAACGGGTTGGCTAGAAGATAGTGTCTAAACTTCCTACAAGAGTAAATCATGCCAAGACACTCCCTTTCAGTTGTCGAGTACTTCTTCTCTGCATCACTGAGTTGTCTTCCCGCATAGTAGATGGGATAATCCTTCTTCCTCTCATCTTTCTGACTCAACACCACCCCTATGGCGAAAGCAGAAACATCCACATAGATATGGAAGACTCTTTTCCAATCAGGTGGTCTTAGGACAGGGGATTCCGACAGAAGCCTCTTCATTTCTTCGAATGCTTCCTGCTGCTCAAAAGACCAAATGTATGGTTCGTCCTTCTTCAGCAACTTAGTGAGTCTTCCTGCTACCTCTGCGTACCTGTCAATAAACCTCCTGTAGTATCCTACGTTGCCTAGGAAGCTTCTCAACTGAGTTAGGTTAGCAGGTGGGTGGAGTTTCATGATGACTTCCACCTTAGCACAGTCGACTTCTATACCTCTTCTGGAGATCCTATGTCCTAGAAAAATTCCCTCTGACATACCAAAGAAGCACTTCTCAGGGTGAAGAGCCAAACGATGTTCTCTACACTTCAAAAAACACTTCCTCAGAAATATCAAGTGGTCTTCTCTCGATCCAAACACACAAAAGTCATCCAAGAAGATCTCCATGAAAGTACGAAGATACTCCTTGAAGATTGTAATCATCAATCTCTGGAATGTGGCGGGTGCGTTGCATAAACCAAACGGCATTTGATTGTACGCGTACGTGCCCCAATCAATAGTGAAAGTGGTTTTCGACTTGTCTTCTTCTCTGATTGAAACTTGGTTGTACTCAGAATACTCATCCAGGAAGTTGTAGAACTCATGTCCTGCTACCTGGTCTAACACAGAGTCGGTGAATGGTAAAGGATGATGATCCTTCTTTGTGGCCAAGTTCAGCTTTCGGAAGTCCTGACACACTCGAATCTTCCCTATCTGCTTCTTCGACACGATGACGATAGGAGCTACCCACTCACTGCTGAGCACTGGGAAGATGACTCCTGCCTTCAGGTATTGGTCGATCTGGTCCTTCACCAGAAGCGAGTACTTGGGGTTGAGCCGATACTGCCTCTGCCGTGCGGGAACAACGCCCTCCAGCAAGTCAATGCGATGCTCTCCCAACTCTCGACGTATGCCTTTCATGTCATCTATGATCCATGCGAAGACGTCCTGGAACTCCGTCAGAAGTTCTCGAAAGTCTTCCAACTGCTGGCCCTCGATCACCTTGGAAAGCTTCAGCTTCTTCTCGGGAGCAACCTCCATTTCTTGAAGATCATCCGGGTTTATCATTCCTTCAGTGTGACTGTACTCACTGGCACCAAAGTATTCCGATTTGGGAGCTTCTTCCAGTTCAGATTCGTCTTCTGGAAGACCAACTGTCGGATCTTCCGAAGGGAAGACGATACTTTCGTCTTCTGGAAGACCAACTGTCGGATCTTCCGAAGAGAAGAGATACTCTCGTCTTCTGGAAGCTCTTCTTCCGCAATCTCGTAGCACTCAATGTATCCACAGATCACATCTTCTGCTCTCTCTGCTACTTCTGTAGTACACAAGTTATTCACCACAAACTCATTATACCGTTCATCACTGTCAGAAGACGCAGCTGAGTCTTCTGATGTGTACCCCTCTGTTGTAGACAGAGTTTCACCTTGGTGTCCAATCTTGATCCAAGGAAGCGAGACCTTAGTCTTCTCACCTGGCTTGGGTGTAGGATTGAGAAATCTCAAACGATGCCTTCTCTAGTCGGTATTTACATTTGCAGCATACAGCCATGGTCTTCCTATCAGCACCTGATATCCAACCTTAGCTACAGGTCGTAAAATGATGTAGGTGAGGTAAAAAGATACTCCCCCAATTACCATTAAGACATCTTTCAGTTGCCCCAAAGGTCGTCTTCTGGTCTGGTCCGCCATTTTGAGGATTCTCGGAGTAGGCTGGAACTCAGTGAAGTCTAGGGCATGCGCCGTTTCTTCCGCATGATGTTAACTCCGGAGCCGGAATCAATGGGTACCTTCTTCAGAAGACAGCCATGGATCTCCATATCAAGTTCTGGGGCTCCCAAGTCCTCATGCTCTATCCTTAGGATCGGGCTGCTCTTGGGAAGTTTAGCTGTCCTCCTCTTCCTTGATCCTCGAAGAACAGATTGTAACAACTTCCTATAACCAGCGTTGTCATCCAACATCTGTTGGAAGGTTACATCCGCCTTCTGATTCCACAAGTCTCGCAAGAAGTCGCAAGGAGATCTTTTCATAAGAGTGACTGTTGTTTCCAACAAAGAAGATGTAGTGGCTGCTTCCGTGGGTGGAAGACCAGAAGAGTGTCTTCCCTCGACTGGAGGCTGTTCCCGTGAGACAGGGACTGCCGTAGTCGGTGTAGGAAGCTGCTGTACTATCTTCCGTCTCTTCTCCAGCTCTTCGTGCATGATCGCTTCAACTTCTTGTCTAATGTCAGGAGTAAAGTACTTCGGATCTTCTCGGTCGTAAGTAGGAGAAGACGGCCGCTCAGGAGAAGATGGCCTCTCCTTTCGCTGCTTCTTCTTCTTGATCTCCTTCTGACGAGATTCTAACTTCCCTTTGCTTCTTGTACTTACCTTGAACACCGCTTCGTCCAAGACTTCTTCAGGAGGCCAACTGTCTGAATCCGGGCTAGGGCTCCAAATAGTGCCATCCGCCAAAGTGAAAGAAGAAGCTGCCTCAAGTAACTTCGTCTTCTGAGCTACAGTCGTCTTCTGCAGCTGGGGTTCCTTTCCTTCGCGCTTCCCGGGGTCCGGTTCGTCTTCCTCGATATAGAGACAATCCGTACAATCCTCAGGGTCTTCTTCTTCTACCGTGATGTGTTGTACCACTGCTAACTCGAGTTTAGAAGATGATGCAGATTCTGCAGGAGGCGTGGTCTCTGCAAATCTAACCATTTGTCGTGGCCGTAAGGTTTGAGGACAATTCCTTGTGAAATGACCGGCTTCCTTACAGTTCCCACACAAGGGCACTTGTCCAATCTGTCTTCTCGGATGAGGACAAGTGGACCACCAGTGTCCTGTCTCTCCACAATTATTGCATGCTCCAGGAGGAGGGTTGAGAGGTCGTTGTGATGAAGAAGGTTGCCAGGGTGTCCTGGTCTGTACATTGTTAGCTCTATCCATAGGTACATAACGATTATATTGGGCGGGAGGCGTAGGAGTGAAGGGTTGTATCGTCTCGATCCTATAGTAGGTTTCTCCACTCGGATCGTGTAGATATCCCTCATCGTCTTCTTCCCATCCTGCCCAGTTGACAGCTTGGTCCTGCGTACACTGATCTTTGGTGTGTCCGGAAGAGTTACAAAGGTTGCACCAAAGGTTTGGCCGGTGTCGCGCTACTTGGCGACTACATGCTTAACTTCTACTCTGACGCTCGAGTTTAGTAGTTCTAGAAGTTAGCTTATATTACTTCTAGCCGCTTATGTATATGTTTGACACCTTTGCATACGGTGTTAACACTATTTTGAGTCAGTAGGTTGATTACCATGTTGATAGGGCTTAAGCTCATGGGTTGTATTTGCGTGTCGCCCATGCACGCTTTCTAGCTGATTTAAGTTATTTTTCGGGGCTGCGTGTCGTTTTAAGTAATTTAAGTTTTACGCTGGCACTCTAGGGGGCTTGACGTGGTAGCCTATGAGTAAAACTAAGTTGCCACGTGGTTTAGGGTACTAAAGGACAACCAAGTGGAGCTATGAACTCCCATTGGTCCATTTTTGTCTTTTGTTAAACTCTAAATTTAGAAACAGAGCTCTAGAGTGGAGTTCGAGCATTTGATGAGGGATCTTCGAAATCTGAGAGCACAGGGAGAGAGGTCTCATCATGCCAAGCACTACCAGTGAAAATTTCGATCGATTTGAGTCAATAAAGACGGAGCAATTGAAGTTCGGATTGTGCTAGAATTGAATCATTTTGGTTGGATTTAGGGTTTTCAGTGTCACTCGCAGCAGATTTGAGGAAATTGCTTCAAAACTTCGAGGTTGTGTTCTCCGCCAGCAGGGCTACGATTTCACAAAAAGTTTCATATCGATTGAGCAACTGAGTAATTCAGGGCGGCCGCTGAAGCTGAGGGAGTCTGAAAAGCTCTTAATCTAGAGCAGCGACTTCAGAGGAGGAGATCTACAGTTCTGTGTACATTCAGGAGTCCCAACTTCACAGGGATGTTTAGCACCCTGTAGACTGCAAATCCTGTAAGAAACTTCGAAATTGATCGAGCCAAACTCCTGTTATAGGTTGAAATAGCCAGCTAGGTACCAGAAATTGCCGTAGTTTTCTTGCTCAAAACCTTTTTGTTCATATCTCCGTGTCAGAATTTGATCTCAGGCTGAAATTTCGTCTGTGAGTTCAGTAGTACCTCATTTGCATGTAGGGGAAGTTTAGAGGTCTAAACCTTCATAGTTTTCCTATCCGTGAGTGTCAAAGTTCACCGCCGAATCCTATTACTGCCAGCTAGACCTGAATTTCGCCTTCTGGGTATATTACTATATCTTACACATCTGTGTGAGTGTTTATAGCCCTATTGTGACCTGAAAGCCAACCTCTTGAGTGAACAACCACATCCAGAAGCCCGGCGTTTTCCTAGGTAGACGGATTACACTCCGACACCGGGAAGCCGTAGGTGGCTTTCGCTTGTCCTTCTGGTTCAGAAGATGAACTTTCAGGTCGGCAAACTGCTTCAGAACCTCATCGATGCGGAGATCAGGTGCAGACTGAATGATCTGAGTCTGAGGCATCTTCTGCACAACTTCCTCCCTTGCTCGCGTCTTCTCCTTCTTCTTCTTCCGCGTCTTCTTCTCTTGTTCAGATTCGGATTCTGAACTTTCGACCGTAGACTCTTCAGAAGCAGAAGATACTTCCGAATCGCTGTTATCAGTTTCAGTGGACTTGGACTTCCTAGAAGACTTCTTCGACTTCTTGGACTTCTTCGAGGTCTTCCCTCTGTCTTTCGTCATATTTCGAGTGATGCTCGAGGTTTCATACTGCTCGGCATACTTCTGTACTTCTACTAAATCATCACTTCCTCCTCTTCTGCAGTACAATTCCATATCTTGAGACAATCCTCCCAAGTACCAGTCCACGGCTTGCTGAGCACAGTAACCGGGTCTTCCTTGGTTCTGAGGAATGTGATCCAGGAGGTCTTCAAACCTCTCGGTGTAATCCCGCAGTGTCTCTTTCTTCTTCCGTTCGAGTCTCTGAAGTTCTATGAGGGTCATCAGATCATAGCCCACTCCTCTAAACCTCTTCAGAAAAGCTGCCTTCAGAGTTGCCCAGGCGGCCATTACTACACCATCATCCAACATCTTACTCATCCATTTCCTCCCCTTCCCTACGATCAAACTAGGAAATACCCGGAGTCTGTCGACATCAGCGTCTTCCTTGTTGGATCTAGAGATGGTCTCGAACATCGTGATGAAGTCGTCCGCGTCAGCATCATCGTCGTACGGATGGTACTTCTGCCGAGTGTGGGAAGCCATGTCGACTGCCGGCTGATGCGACTGCCAACTTCTTCCTTCCTCAGGTCTAGGTGGTGGAGATGGTCTTCTCGAAGGTCCAGGCCTGTCTGAATCACGAAGGTCGTCTTCTGAGTCAGAACTACTATCACTGCTATCTTCCGAGACGTCTGAAACGATCTCCTCCAGTCTTCCCTCACCTTGAGAAGCTTCTTCCGCACTTGGAAAGACATCTTCCGAGTAACCAGTACCGAAATCTACTTTATACACGTGGTCACCCGGTTGGTTTCTGTCTTCGCCAAAGATTATGCTCGAGATGGAAGGCTCTTCCAACTCTACTGATCGGATCTTCTTGAGCTCTTCTTCTTTCCTTTGGTGTCTCAGGGATATCCGCTACTCTCTAGAAGCGGTTCGCTGGGGTGAATTTACCCACTCAGGATCTTTACCCGTGCGTCTTCTGCTTCTTCTTCTAGTCGGAGGCATCCACCAGAGTACTGAGAACAGATGTCCCTCTTCTTCTACTACTAGATCCGGTAGACTGAATGTCTAAACAATCGATCACAGGTTCGGAACGTCTTCTTCTCCTGCTTTCTGTTGTACTCACTGCAGTCTTCCAAGATCGAGTCTTCCAAGAAACTCTTGGAAGCAGGGAAGCGGCTTCTTCCAACTCTCCCTGATGTATATTATCAACTTCTGGTTGCGGTCTCTGTCTTCTAGCAAGATAGAGTCCCACAACACATTTAACTACAATCGAAGTTAGTTCGAAATGAAACTAACTACTGGCACACAGATCCAGGAAGCTTAGAACAAAAGTTACTAAGATGAAATCCCCGGCAGCGGCGCCAAAAATGATGCTCACTATATGTAGTGACGCAGGATTACTCCTTTTGTCCATTTAGTATACAAGATATCGTTCCCACAGAGGATTTGCACAAGTAACGCTGCTCTAAGTTCTAAGATCTGTTCAAACACACAAACACACGGGTTTTGCCTAGGAATCCCGTCTTCTCACAAAACCACGCGTCTTCCAGACACTCCAAAAGGTGCTCTGGAACTAAACAAACAACTACTAACTAAAATATCACACAACTATTCACAGAGAATCTCAGGAAGACGATCTTCCTGCTTCCAAGTTGCTTCTTCCGGTCTTCTCGATACCGTCTTCCCGAAGTGATTCTCGTCTTCTGGGGATTCAGCTCGTCTTCTCACACCTCCAGAAGACTGTCTTGCTTCGCAGAAGTCGACTAGCACGGCTCTTACACCTTGCTCTCATACTCCCATCACAACGGGTTAGATCAATCATAGGATGTATGTCCCTTGTAGCCTTCCCAGGCTTATGCCTACGAAAATAATCTTCCTGCAGCACTACAACGACATTCACCTTCACGGAAGCTCAATAGAAGTCTCGGAAGCTCACTAGAAGAAGGTAAGAAGATGGGGAAGATGAGAAAAGATGGGGAAGATGAGAGAATCCAAACAAGAGAAAACAAGATGAAAAGAAGAAATTAAGATTCCGACAGGCTTCCAGTCCGGATCCTGACTAACAAGCCATCCCTGCTTGTAATAGTTTGGGGAGGAAGACAACAAACGTGAGTACTGTTGCACCGTCTTCTACTCGAGGATGTCGTCTTCTGTTGTGGAAAGAAGGCTTCTTTCTTCTTCACTTCGCTGCTCTGACTACTCTGTCTTCTGGGATCCTTTACCCATAAGACCCTTCGTACGCAGATCCCAAGTGCTCTACTGAACGAGTCAAGCTACACTTCCACAACTGTTGACATTCACCGTCACTCAAGAAGAACACTTCCCATGCACACTTGGGAGCGAATTCAAGGAAACCCGCCACCTAGAAGACATGAACAAAGCTTCTGCACTCAAATCCACAATCCATTCCCCGAGAAGAAGTCACAATGGCATTGGGAAGCTCACTCCCTCTACTTCCTACGCCTACTCCTCGACACACCAGTCTAGTCAACAAGACTGCACGAGGATGCCGTTCCCTGCTCCTAAATTGTCCACTACCTCTATCTAAATCTTCGAACCACTGCTGGTACGAGCATGCAGGCCCCTCCTGTCATTCCTACACCCGTTGTTTCCAACAACGGGTGTAGTGTGCGAAGAACTGTCTATCATGTGTCTTCTCTCAAATGTGTCTAGTCTGCCTGCACCATAGAATCGATGTGTGTGTGCAGTCGCTACAGAACTCTACCGAACCCTTATTTCCTACTTTCGATCCTACTTATGTCGCTGCCATGAGAACCAGAGGGAACGACCACCAGGGAGAGAGAGGCGCTGACAGGAGGTTGTCACCCCACATGCAAGCAGTTCCCCTTCCTAATTAGCCATCCACTTTGTTGCTCCTACGCTACCTATGCTGCCACATGGTATCCTAACTAATTTTACATGAAAAACTGCCACTCTTAAGATAGCATGTTCGATCTTACTAAATTTGGAGTTGTCACTTCAGTTACTATCTACTCTGATTGCTCGGTGGCAATCTCTACTTGATCTGCTCCTATCGAGCTTCTAACGCGACTTCTGATAAGCTAGAAAGCCCTGCAGTTACCTCGGGTGTCACTGAGGTGGCTTCCTCCTCATCGTTCTTCGCTGGCCCTGTTGCTACGTCTTCCTCGGCTTCGGCTTCTGCTTCGGAAGACAGAAGCGTCTTCTGGGAAGCGGAGTCGACCGGTGCTTCCTTCATCTTCTGAGGCACTGGTGCGGGACTAGGGACCGTGGCGTCCTCATAGGGGTCTGAGGAAGTCGCTTCCTCCACGCGGAATACTTGGGAAGACGGCTCGTCTTCCTATCTTCCGGGGCGTCTTCCGGAGTCTTCTCGGCTTCCAACGCTGTCACTTCCAAATGCACAGCGAGGTCGAACTCCTCCTTCTCCATTCCGGATCTAGTCGATGGTGCTGGAGCTTGAGAAGATGCAGTTGCAGGTGTCGGAAGCGAGGGAAGACCATAGAGTGTCTTCACTCCCTCTATCTGTCGATCCAAGTACCTGAACATGCTCTCCCGGCATTCCATCAACATTGCCTTGGACTCGCTGTCCCATCCTCTAGCTAAGGTAAGTAGCTTCCTACCTGCGGTGAAGTTAAACTTCTTCCGAAGCGCTTCCACCGATTGTGCTAGCATCCCTTGTGCACGAGCCTCCGCTGCTTCCCGCTGCGTCTTCTCAACTACAACTCGCGCTTCTGCGGCTTCTCGCTGCGTCTTCCACGTGGTTTTCTCCTTGGCGAGGGCGGCGATCTTCTCCCGCACTCGGAGGACCTCCTGATCGCGCTGCTGTACACGCGCTTGCATCTCCTGGTTGCTCCTCCGAAGTTGCACCAGCTCCTTGGCAGAAGCGGCTGCTTCTGCCTTGTATCTGGCTGCGAGCTTCTCCGTGGTGCGGAGACTAGCTTCCAGCGACTCCGTCTTCTTCTGGTCTTCTTCTTGTCGCAGCAAGGTGCGTAGACCGAATCCAGGTTGCAAGGGCCTCTCTTGTGCCTTCGCTCTCTTCTCCAGCAACTCCATAGCTGGCTGGATCTCCTTGTGGAAGAAGGCGCTGAACTCTTCCAGTCTTCTTCTTGCGGAAGACAATTTCATCTCTACTACTTGCTCTGAGGTGTCGACCTCGTCTTCCAGAGGCAAGGAAGCCTCTTCCACCACAATGGCCTTCATCTTCTACGCACGAGAAGAAGCTACTCTTCTCATCTTCCGGGGTGGAAGATCCCTCATGGCATGAGCGGTTCTCTTCACTGCGCTTCCTCGCATCGCAGTGGGAGTATCCCTTCTTCTCTTGTCTTCTGGAGTCTTCAGAAGACTCCCAGGTGTTGCAGAAGCGGTCTTCTGCTCCGATCGGGTACTCATCAGTTCTTCTTCCGAGTCGGACTCCGATCCTGAATGAATGAGGGAGGTGGGCTTTCTAGGTACACTTCTAGGACCCATCTTCCTCGGTGACGTGGCGTCTTCTGACCCACTAGACTCGTCTTCCCTCACCAGAAGCGTCTTCTGGTGAGAGCCGGGCCTCAGCTGTGGCATCAGAGTGGGAGGGGGCGTTGCGGCTGCTGCTCGGTCATCGTCTTCCGAGGTCTCCTCCTTCACCTCCTGTTGCCCTGTTGGCCCATACTCTACCAGCTGATCTCCCCTAAGATCCCCCATGGCTACGTACAAGTAGCAGAGGAAGGGTGTTAAGTGTCCTCTCGCCGGGGTACCCAAGTACGTTAGCTCCGTCTGTACATAGTTGTGGACGTATGCGCCCCAGTAGATGGGTACTCTGTTATCCCACACTGCTTCCAGGAACTCTACGTCCTGATCTCCCAAGTACCTCGTCTTTTGCGCTTTCCCTTGGGGAAGAGATGCAGAAATAGCTTCGCCAGAAGTCGCTTCTTCGGCTCCCGGTAAGATTCGATCTTCCACCCATTCCTACCCTGCCTGTCTTCCACGAAAAGACAAGTGGTGCTCCCAAGCACATGCCACGCGCTCACGACCCTGGGCAAAATCTTCTTCTCAAACTAGTACCCTCGGTCCTCGGAGTCTGGCCTGTGGAAAGCCCTGCGCCACCAATCTTCAGTCCAAGAAGATGGTCTTCCTCGAGCTATTCCTGCCTTCGCAGGTACACGGTTGCGAGGTGGTAACGCTGCCCACACCTCCTCCAGAAGTCCCTGGTTGCGAGGTTCCAATCCCATAGGAAGAAATCGAGACCCAACTCCTTGAGGAAGGGTGTGGCCTCGGCCAACTCCGCTGCTGGTAACACCAACCCTCGAGGATGCATCGTCATACTGGAAGATCTGTTGCACTAAGCCACAAGCACCTACTATGAGCGGAAGGCTCAGTCCTTCCCAAGTGCCCACAGTCTAGCTTCTACTTCTCAGAAGACGAAACTAGTCTTCCAGAAGACAGCTACTCCATCTTCCGGGATTCTAACAGTACTTCCTAGATAGCTCTCGTCTTCCGAGCTATATCTAAACAATCCTATCTAAGCAAGGCCTCGCATGGATTACCAAGAAGACAACCCACCATGCAGTACATCCTACTTCTTATCAGAAGATACAAGATTTGCGAAACATAAAGTGCATAACAGGTTCGGAAGATGGTTGCGGCTCCTGCGGTGACAGTGGCCTCTGGGAAGACACCCGGGACAGTTTCCGAGTCAATGTTTTCTCAGAAAACTTCCCGAAGTCAGGCTTCCCTTCACTGGTCTCACATGTCTTCGACTTCCTACGCGCAATCTATCCTCACAACAGACTCAAGACAATTGCACTCTGTTCTTTTGACTTCTTATCTCTCATACGCATTCAGAAGAAGCTTGCTGCTCGGTGGGAAGACATGACCCTCGACCATTCTCTCCAGATTCTGCCAGCAAGTCTTCTCACGACTCTCTCTTAAGTTTGGGAAGAAGAAGGAATGGCTGCTATGGGTCGGACTGAAGAGACCCGAGATGGACCCTCACGTCTTTTTGCTCATTTTGCCAGCCTTTCAGTCTTCTAGTCTCTCTAGCAAGATGTGGAGTTGAGAAGCTTGGAAGACCGGGAGGCACAGGCCTAGTTCCCGACTTCCAACTTCTCGAAATAACAAAAGAACTCGCCACGCCACTCAGGATTCGTACCAAGCCTCTCTTAACACAAAAAGCAACACAAATCCACTCTTGATACGAATTGGTTATAGTCGACTTCCGAAGATAATCTTCCGAAGACAGTTAAGTTCAGAAACGTCTTCCGAAGATGTTCCAATCTTCCGAAGTGTCTTCTGTTCCAGGTTTCGGGGTAGAGAGGTAGTAGGATAGGGAAATTGATAGCTGGGATCGTGAATTTGAGGACGATGGGTAGGGAAGCTCGAATTGAACTCAGGAAGAAGTAGGAAGATGCCTGACAGAAATTGGGCAGCGCTTCCGCACCCAATGTCACAATAGGAAGAAATGGGGATGGGAGTAATCGATCAGGTTGCCTGCAAACAACCGGAGAAGCGCGGGGGATATCAAACAAGGGCGAGAAGAAGTGGGAAGGAGAAAGAACGTGGGAAGAACCTCTACAGTCTTCTTTTGCTTCCCGAGTTGCCTTCAACCTTCTGCGCGCTTTTGGCTCTGGTCCTAGCTCTAATACGACTCCACACGGCTGCTTCCGCTGTCAGTTTCTGGCCACGTCTCAATCACCTTC
Source organism: Asterella californica (assembly GCA_036924285.1). NCBI lineage: Eukaryota > Viridiplantae > Streptophyta > Marchantiopsida > Marchantiales > Aytoniaceae > Asterella > Asterella californica. Next base: position 3,364,248 of record JAYKYS010000009.1, on the reverse strand, counting down.
GATTCTACTCAGCTACCCTCCAATGTCAACTTCCCGAGAGCTCACAGAAAACGCCTTCGCTTCATGCCTTCCGTGCTTCAACAATTCGACCTCGCCTCGCTTCTACCTTCTAATCGATCCTATCCTCACTCAATTCCACCTCGCTGATTTTCCTCTCTCAAATCAATCACTCTGAAATCGATCTTCTCCACCAAGAGCGCTCCTGCTGCGGGAAGCTGAGAATCCACTAATGCGCTTCCTGTATCTTCCCCGCAGTTTAGGGGTTTCGACCCTAGGTGACTTACCTAACCTACCTACCTGTTCGATGCCACCTAGTAGGTACAACTACTCCTTTACTGAAAAAGCCGTGGTTAGACCTTCGCGGTCGCTGTCTTCCGGAAGATGGATGCCTTCCGTCGTCTTCTCGTCTTCCGCCATCTTCCGTCTTCCGAAGACGCAACTGAGAAGACGCTCGTCTTCCGAAGAAGTCAACTTCTTATTACAAGAAGCTCATAAGATCATCTTCCTTCTAAGGAAGCAGTAATCTTAAGTAACAACGCTTCTTCAGTTATACAAACAAGTTATTAATCTTAAAAATTTTGAAAATTTGTGAATCCTGTAATTTGTGGGCACCACATTAGGGAAGTTTCTGTTCAAACTTCATGAGTTAGTAGCTTGGAGGTTGAGCTACTAAAAGCCACAAAAATCTTAGAGAGATCTCTTACCGACTAAGAGATATACTTTTCGACATACAAAGAGGTCTTGAAGATATTTCAAGAGGAATCCAATTCGGATGCCGAGGTGGAAGAAGAGACGTTTGGGAGTTCGAACGGAGACGAAGATATCAAAGTTAAATATAGATGAATTGCAAATACGCATCTATAGCACTTGGCCCTCTTTACTCTATATCAAAAAGCTTCCTATATCATTGACGTAGATGTGAAGAAGATGGAGCTGATAGCATATGGAGGTCACGAATGCTCCTAGTGAAGTAGAGTTGGATCCTTACAAGAAGGAGTTTAATATGTCTGCTGTGATTAGTACAGACAGTGATCATGAGGATCATATCTTAGATAGTTAATTTTAGATTGATTTTTATTTCATGTATAACATGTATAATACACGATTTTCTATATAAAGCTCGAAAGAGTTAAGATAGTGATGTAAAACTATTTCTCTCAAAGGTATTTTGTCCACTTAATGATTGAGAAGGTGCAACATGAGTGGAAGTTCAAAAGACTAGAAAGTTAGACTTAGAAACCTTCCTCAAGGTTTAGATGTCATAGTAAGTGTCGAAGAGAGCTCGAGAGAGATTATCGTTGAGTTTGAGAACACTAGTACAAAACCTCAAGTAGAATTCTCCGAGGAGAAGAGTAGAAACTAACTTAGGTGTTATTTTTGTAGAGAGTTGGGACATAAAGTAGTGAATTGTCCAACTAGGATCAGAGCAGAGAGAGCCAAAGGAAAGTGAGAGTGTATTGATTTAAATCTTCGAGTGGGTCCATCGTCATTAGCGTCAATTCATCTTCTAGGAGAGGATCCTTGTCCAAGTTGTAGAGTGGGTGATCTATCAAGAGGACACAAGTGTGTAGATGTGACCGTCCTACTTACATCAGTAATCGAGAATTTGGACGAGACTCAGAGAGCTGAAACGGAGAAGTTGTCGATTTCAAAAGAGAACTCAGCTGAGTTGTGATGGAGATCATTATTCGGATGGTGGAGAAGGCGGTGATGCGACTCATGCTCATGATTACCTTGGGAGAATAAATGACACAAGAGGTGTTGTTACAACCACTTTCTTTTATTTTATCTATGGTAGATTATTCTCGAATGAAATTGATGATGTTTGTACTCTTTTAGCTAGTAGTTATTGCACGAAGATTAGAAGAGTAGAAAGAGTAGTTACAAGACGGGAAAGCTACCAATGTTCCATGAGAAGGACAATGAAGAGATAGAACCATTTGTTCAAGACTTCAAAAGGGATTGCATCGGAAACAACGTTAGAAGAAAAGAAGAATGGGTGTTGTTATTGCTAGAGTTTTTAGAAGATTTTGCTCTTACGTGGTATGAAGACCGAGTGAAGAACAAGACACCTGGGGCAGTTGAGGACACATGGGAGAGATTGAGTAATACATTCATCGAAGAGTTTCTTCCAGAAGAGAGTTATGAGAAAGCTCATGGTGGAGCTTACTCATTTGAAACAACGAGACAAGGAGAAAGTTCGGCAGTATGCCGAAAGGGTGGATAAGTTGGAGCAACGGTTTCAGATGATTCTACGAAGAGTGGAGACAACATGGAGCTAACGATGGCGGGAAGAAAGTTTGGCAGTATGCCGAAAGGGATGGATAAGTTGGAGCAGTGTTGACCAAGAACTTGGTGGGAGTGTGGTACCCACAATTTACAAGATTGGAGATTTTTTAAAAATTTTTAAAGTTAATGACATATCTATGTAACTGAAATAACCTTATTACTTAAGATTACACCTTGCTTAGAGAGAAGATGATCTTAAGGACTTTTTGTAAGGAGAAGTCGACTTCTTCGGAAGACGGAAGACTGGCATCTTCCGAAAGACGTCTTCTCGGTCATGTCTTCTAGAAGATAGAAAACGGAAGACAAGTGTCTTTCAGAAGACAGTGACCGTGACTGCAAGGGTACCAACCACGCGCCACATAGACAAAGGATAGGTGTACCTACCAGATAGCCACCGTAGTAGTAAGTAGGTCAAAGTAGTCGAACCCCTAATCACGCAGGGAAGATACGAGGCGAGGCACATTAGCATGAGATCAGTCGCCTGCTTCCAACATTGAAGGACAACTGCGCTTTGAGAGGTCGATTGCAATCGAAGTATCGAATTGAGTCGTGGAAGCAAGGAAAGTGGAATGAAGAATTCATAGGATCGAATTGAGGCAAGAGAGAGAGAGAGCGAGGTCGATTCTATTAAACTGGAAGCACAATCGAGCTGAAGGAATCTCTGTGAATTTCAAGAAGCAGACAACAAGGGTTGATTAGAGAGGTTTCGATTGTAGCAATAAAGGGACGCAGCTCAAGATTGACGACAGGAGCAGGTTCATGGGATCACAATGGAGCTGGGATTGACGAGCGGAAGCGCATAGAAGACTGAAGGCGCAACAGAAGCAACCAGAAGCAGTACTGAGGTTCTTCCCGAGTTCTTTTCTCTTTCTCACCGCTTCCTATCTTCAATTTGATGTCCCCCGCGCTTCCCCGTTCGTTCGCAGGAAGCCCATCGATCGATTTTCTTACCTAAACTTTCTTCTATGAAAATTGGACACGGAAGCGCTAGCCAATTTTTGACAGCCATCTTCTCACTTCTTCCCAAGTTGGAATCGAGCTTCCACATCTCTCATTCTTAAATTTGATCACATGACTATCAATTTTTCTACCCTACCACACCTTTGTTCTCGAATCTCTAGACAGAACACGCTTCTGAAGATATGAACATCTTCGGAAGACGCTTCTGAATGTCTAACCGTCTTCGGAAGACGATTGTGTTCAATCCGTATCAAGAGTGGATTTGATTGGACTTTGTGTTGAGAGAAGCTTGGTACGAATCCTGAGTGACTTGGTGAGTTAATTGTTGTTTCGAGAAGCTAGAAGTTGGGAACCAAGCCTGTGCCTCTCGATCTTCCGAGCTTCTCAAATCCACATCTTCCCAGAGAGACTAGAAGATTGGAAAGGCTGGCAGAATGCACGAGAAGACGTGAGGGTCCTTTACGGGTCTCTTCTGTCCGACCCATAACATCCTATTCCTTCTTCTTCCTGAACTTAGAAGAGAGTTGTGAGAAACCTTGCTGGTAGAATATGGAGCGAATGGTCGAAGGTCATGTCTTCTCATCGTGCAGCAAGCTTCTTCTGAGCGTGTATGAGAGGTGAGGAGTCGAAAGAACAAAGTATGAACGTTCCTTGTCTGTTGTAAGGTTAGATTGTGTGTAGGAAGCAGAAGACAGGTGAGACTAGTGATGAGAAGCCTGGCTGCATGAAGTCTTCCGAGTACTTCAGTTAATCGGAAGCTGTCTCGGGAGTGTTCTTGGAGGCCACTGTCACCGCAGGAGTCTGCGACCATCTTCTGAACCTTTTTCATACACTCTGCTTCTCACATATTTGTATCTTCTGTTGAGAAGTAGGATGAAATGCAAGATGGGTTGTCTTCTTGGAAATCCATGCGTGCTTTGCTTAGTTAGGATTGTTTAGATATAGCTCGAAAGACGAGAAGTACTTAGGAAGCACTGTTAGAACCCCAGAAGACGGAATAGTTGTCTTCTGGAAGACTAGATTCGTCTTCTGAGAGTGGAAGTTAGACTGTGAGGACTTGGGAAGGACTGAGTCTTCAGCTCACAGCAAGTACGTGTGGCTTAGTGTAATAGAGCTCGAAGCATGTCGATGCATCCTCGAGGGTTGGTGTTGCCGGCAATAGAGTTGGCAGAGGTCAAACCTTTCATTAAGGAGTTGGGTCTTGACTTCTTCCTGTGGGACTGGAACCACGCAGACCAAGGTCTTCTGAGGAGGTTTGGGCAACACTGCCTCCTCGCAACCTTGTATTTGTGAAGGCAGAGATCGCTCGTGGAAGACCATCTTCATGGACAACGGAGTGGTGACGTAGGGCTTTTCACATGTCAAAATTCAAAAACCGAGGGTACGAGCTCGAGAAGAAGATCTTACCTATGATCTCAAGGAAGTGGCATGTGTCTGGAAGCACAACTTGCTTTTTCTTGGAAGATAGACAAGGAAGGAATAGATGGAAGGTTGAAGCTTACCAGGAGTCACGGAAGCGTCTTATGACGAAGCTGTTTCTTCATCTCTTTCTCAAGGAGAAAGCGCAGAAGACGAGATACCTTGGAGATCAGGATGTGGAGTTCCTGGAAGTTGTCTGAGAAGGACTACTCGTTAATTAGGACGCCTTCTTCCACGCTTACGTTCAGACAGAGTTGGTGTACTTGGACACCCCCAGCAGGAGGGCACCTCACCCCGTTCTTTTGCTATTTGTACGTGTCCAAGGAGGATCTGACAAAAGATCAATTGACGCGGTATGGACCAACATGACAGTGCGAGATGAAGGAAGAGACCTCGAGAGAAGAAGACCGAGTAGCGGCCGTAACTCCCCCTCCCACTTTAGTGCCTCAGACGAGACCAGGCACTCATCAGAAGACGCTTATGGTGCGAGAAGACGACTCCAGCGGTACAGAAGACGCATCATCACCGAGGAAGATGAGGCCTAAGAGTGTGCATAGGAAGACCGTCTCTTTTCCGATCATTCATTCTGGATCAGAGTCAGTTTCTCAAGAGGAGACGCTGAGCACCAGAACCACACAGAAGACAGCTTCTGCAACTACAAGGAGTCTTCCGAAGACTCCAGAAGTCGAAGTTTGGGTTGACATTCCGATTGCGACTCGAGGAAGCGCAGCGAAGAGAACCGCTCCTGCAGTGAGAAGATACCTTCCACCTCGGAAGATGAGAAGAGTAGCATCTTTCGACACGCAGAAGTAGAAGACCACAGTGGTGGAAGAGACATCCTTGTCTCTAGAAGACAGGAAAGACACCTCCGATCAATTCGTGGGGATGAACTTGTCTTCTACGAGAAGAAGGTTGGAGGAATTCAATGCCTTCTTTCATTCGGAGGTCCAGCCAGCTATGGAGTTGGTGGAGAAGCGCACGATGACTCAGGAGAAGCCACTGCGATCTGGATTCAGCCTGCGTGCACTGATGCAGCAGGAAGATGTCCAGAAGAAGATGGACGCTCTGGAAACCAACCTCCGCACCACGGAGAAGCTTGCGGCGAAGTACAAGACGGAAGCAACCGCTTCTGTCAAGGAATCAGCACAGTTACGGAATAGCAACAAGGAGTTACAAGCACGCCTACAGCAGCGTGACCAAGAGGTTCTACGGATAAAGGATAAGGTCATCTCTCTCGCATAAGAAAAGACGACATGGAGGACAATGCAAGAAGCAGCGGAAGCACAAGCCGCAACAGAGAAGACGCAGCGGGAAGAAGCAGAAGCTCGAGTAATTGGAGTTATGCGCAGATGGTGGAAGCTCTCCGCAAGAAGTTCAACTTCACCGCGGGTAGGAAGCTTCTCACCCTAGCTAGGGAGTGGGATGACGATTCCCGGACGATGTTAGTGGAGTGCAAGGACAGCATGTTCCGCTACTTGGATCGACAGATTGAGAGCTTGAAGATGTTTTACGGTCTTCTCTCAATTTCACGGTCAGCAACTACATCTTCTCATGCTCCAGGACCAGCGATCAGGACAGATTTGGAGAAGGAGGAGTTCGACCTCGCTGTCCACTTGGTAGTGACAATGTTAGAAGCCGAGAAGATCCCAAAAGAAGCCCCAGAAGACAAGGTGTCTTCTGAAAAACGGGAAGTAGAGTTGTCTTTCCATGTGTTTTGAGTGGAGGAGGTAACTTCCTTTGACCACTGTGAAGTCACCCAAGCCCCCAGCGTGGAACCACTGTCACAGAAGAGCGAGGAAGCGCAGGTGGACTTAGCTTCCCAGAAGACGCTTCCGTCTTCCGAAGCCGTCCCAGAAGAGCAAACCACGAACATCAAGGAGGAAGCCACCTCAGTCACACCCGAGGTACCAGCAGGGCTTCTCACTTTATTAGAGGTCGATTTAGGAGTTCAAGTAGGAATCGATCAAGAGGAGATCGCACCCAAGAATTAGAGTAGGCAGCAAGTTAGGAAGACAAGTTGACTGACTAATTTTGATAGGAAGCGAAGTTTACTATCTTGGGAAGGACAACTCCCCTTGTAACTTTAGATGACTGTCCATGTGATAGAGTAGGCAGCACAAGAGTAGAAAGTAAATTTCCAAACTGAGAAGGGAACCGACAACATGTGAGGTGGTGGTCTTCTGACATCGTCTCATTTCCCTTGGCTGCGAGTGAGGATTGGAGGGGAACTCTCTCCTGCGACTCAAGTACAGAAGTATAAAGTAGGATACAACGCAAGATTTGAGACACACATTGTACACACATTACGTCTGATACTAAAGACATACGAATAGAATTGGATTACACCGGAAGGATCTGCATTCTCGCTTCCAACAGTGGATCGAAGATGTAGATAGAGATAATGGACAGCCTAGAGCAGAGAACGGCATCATCATGCAATCTTGTTTCTAAGCTGGTGTGACGAGGAGTAGGAGCAGGAAGTAGAAAGAGTGAGCTTCCCAAAACCAATGTACCTTTTTCTCAAGGAATTGATTTCAGATTTGAGTGCAGAAGCTTTATCTGTGTTTTCATGACAGTGGGTTTTCTCGAATTCACACCCAATTGTGCATGAGAAGCCTTCTCCTTGAGTGGTGATGATTGTAGAAGCTATGCAGAGTCGAAGCTTGTCTCATCCAATGGAGAACTTAGGATCCACGTAAGGACAGTCCTATGAGTAAACGATCTCAGAAGATAGAGTAGTCGGAGCAACGACAGAAGAAGACTTCTTCTCACAGCATAAGACGACATCCTTGAATAGAAGACTGTGTAACTGTAAGTCAATTTGTGGTCTTCTTCCCCAAATTACTACAAGCAAGGATGGCTTGTTAGTCAAGATCCGGACTAGAAGCATGTCGGAGTTTTAATTTCTCATTTTCATCTTGTTTTCACTTGTTTGGATTTTCTCTTCTTTCTCATCTTCCCTCATCTTCTCATCTTCCTATCTTCTTCTAGTGAGCTTCTGAGACTTCTATTGAGCTTCCGTGAAGGTGAATGTCGTTGTAGTGGTGCAAGAAGACCGTTTCGTAGGTGAAGCTTGAGAAGGCTACAGGGGGCATACACCTTGTGATTGATCTAACCCCGTTGGAAACTGGAAGAGCAATGTGTGATAGACAGTGATAATTTGACGTCTACAAAGCAGGAGCAGTCTTCGGGAGGTGCGAGAAGCCGAGTTGAACCCCCAGAAGTCGAGAATTACTTCGGGAAGACTGTCGTGGGAAGCATGGAAGTCGTGATCTAGAAGCAGAAAGCGTCTTCTCGAGATTCTCTGTAGATATCTGTGTGATATTTTAAGTTGTAGTTGTTTGTTTAGGTCCAGAGCACCTTCTGAAGGGTCTGGAAACCGTGTGGTTTTGTGAGAAGACGGGATTTCTAGATAAAACTCGTGTGTTTATGTGTTTGAACAGATCTTAGAACCTAGAGCAGCGATACTTGTGCAAATCTTCTGTGAGAACGATATCTTTTATGCTAAATGAGCTAAAGGAGAAATCTTACGACACTGCATGGAGGGTTGAGACCTTCAATTCAAACCCAAGTGAGGTACGAGAAGCCAGCAACCAAAGCGGAGGTCATCAAGATCACGACAAATATGGAAGAGAGTTTGGGTGAAAAAGATATCATCTAACCTCATCATGCCACTTTGGTGTCGACTCCTACTCCAACGGTGGTACCAAGACCGTTTGTCCCTACAGCGATGTCTACTGCCACCTCTGGTTTTCATGCCGAGTTAAAAAGCATCACCGATACTCTTACGGATCTCAAAATAAAAATGGCGTAGTTACAAGAATGGAGGAACAAAAGGAAGAGGTCAAAGAGGTTATGACAACAATCCCAACCGAGGAAATCAAGATAACTTTAGAGGCAACCAAGGTAACTTTGGAGGAATCACATGTTGGACGTGTGGAGGTTCTCATTTTCAACGAAATTGTCCTAACAACGGAGCAAGAAGTGCCGAAGTTGTCAGAATGAATGTTGGTGGAGGAAATCCATCACAAGCACAAGATAAGGGAGTGGCTACTATCGATGTAGTGTGAGATCTCATCTACAAGAAGGGAGAGAGCTCAAACACTTCTCATGCACCGATGGAGCTTTTAGCTCAAGAAAGGAAAAAAACTTGATTTTCTGCTGAATCGATTTTCATGACGAAGTCAACAACTAGAAGTACTCGCTCGAGTAATATTTCGAGTACACCAAGAGAACCAAGAAGAAAGTTGGGATGACATATTTCACTATTTCGTCTTCTCAAATGAGATATGATGTGGTTGAAGATGTAGGTGCTCAGAAAGTCAACATCATTGTTGGGTAACTGATCGCACTCAATCCCAATTTACGAAGGGAACTCAAAGGAGGACTGAGTTCTAAGCGAAACAAGAAGAAGAAACCCAAGAGCAAGACATCAAAATATATGAGAGTTGGTGTGGTGGATGTGCATTCAGAGGTATGCACTAGGGCTTTAAAGATTGAAGTTCGATTGAATGGTCACTACGTCTCTGACGTACTGGTGGATGAAGAGTCGGCTATAAATGCCATATTGGAGAGGTTGATGAAGAAGTTGGGGGTGGAACAATCTCGTCTGGCTAGCATTGTCGTGAGAATGGTAACAAGCAACGGATAAGACCTCTTGGTGTGTTAGAGAAGATGGTTGTGTCTGTGATGAGAGTTCAAACATTGATGTCTTTTCAAGTGTTAAAGGACTCTAGTTATGACTTACTCCGAGGTATGTCTTAGTTGAGAGTTGTGCGCGCCACAGATAGATGACACAAGAGGTATTTACGGATTGGGTCTAGAGATCACAGAGTGATAGTACCTCTCTCGGGTGTTGGAGTTGTGACTTCTGACTCCGATAGACCCACTAGTAACTATTGGAAATCTGATACGAAGGATTATCAGAGTTCTCAGAAGTAGATACGAGAGATTCTTATGATCAAGAATCCTCGTCTGATGATGAAAGATTTGATCAAGATGAATCACTACATCAACTTAGTGCTATTGACTTGTTGCCTCGACCAACAATGGAGAAAGATCTTGACAAAGAAGAGTTGAGTGAGACAAAGATTATGAGAAGACTCTCTACCGTGAATTTTGATATCAATGTCACTCAAGATGAGAAAAGTAGATTCCTAGATATATTTCGAAAATATATCCATGTGTTTGCTTTCAATTACAAGGATTTGAAAGAGGTGACTCTAGAGACTCATCGAATCGAATTGGAGGAGAGCGCAAGATCAGTTCGACAGAAGCAGAAAAAGATCAATCTTACAACGACAATGATGGTCAAGGAAGAGATAGAAAAGTTGAAGGAGACAAGTTTCATCTACGAGGTGGAGAACTTAGAATGGGTTTCACCCATTGTGATTGTCAAGGAGAAGAATGGTAAGTTGCGAGTGTGCATAGACTATAAGAAGCTGAATGCAGTTACCAAGAAGGATTATTATCCTCTACCATTTACAGATGAGTTCTGGAGAAAATTGCTGGTCATGAGTGGTATAGCTTTAGTGATGGTTATAGTGAGTATAACCAGATCAAGATAGCACAAGAGTACCAGCAGTTGACTACTTTCACTACTCCTTCGGGAATATTTGCATTTCAGATGATGTCATTCGGATTCTGTAATGCTCTGACTACATTTCAGAGGTTCATGAACGAGGTGTTTGAACCATTCATATGGAAGTTTGTCTGTGATTTTATTGATGATTTTTGAATGTACGAAAGAAAAAAGATTCACTTTGATCATCTGATCAAAATTTTGCAGCGGTTAGAGCAAGCCAACGCTTCTCTAGTCCAAAGAAGTGCATTTTTGGCTGCGAAGAAGGTCTATTGTTGAGACACATCATTTCTAAGAATGAGATTGCGTTAGATCTTGAGAAGGTGAAGAAGATTTTGGATCTTCTATTTCCGATCAACTTGACAAAGTTGACGCAGTTTCTGACATGTGAGAACTTGAGGGACGTCGTTAGAATGGAGAATTTTAGTTGATGAGTTCATGAGTGTGTGAAGGATTGAACTAAGCATTTTCTCTTTAAGTTAATGGTGTGCTTCTATCAAAGTCATCAGAAGTGACCTCTGAGTGAGAGATAGATCTGACATGTTACGAACTGATCGATGACTATCGTGGAGGTTGAGAGATTGGGGGGTAGTTGATCGATAGGACCGCTGAAGGTTTACATATCTCCGTGAACATGGCACCTAATACACTCTCAGCCGAGTTATATGAGAAGATCTACGAAACATAGAAAAATCATACAATACAAGTTCTACACTAAATTCACATGTGAACCGTGTCACAACACGACATCCAACCCTAACGGTACTAACGGTCCTATCGAGACTAACAATTACGCACTTGGTCAACCTACCCGTGGTGTTAAATTGATGTTAAATTGACGTGATCACTATCATACGCATACACATCACTACACAACATATACCGCTTTCAGAAATACATCACACATATACATAACACATGGACGATAGTCATACACATATACAAGTGTACCACGATCATCCTCTAATTGGCGGTTAGGTCTCTCTAACTCCATATAGCCTCATATCTCAACTACGTCATATACACCTTCATGGGTGCAAGGATCAAGAGACCGAGTGCTACATCGTCTCATCGTTAGTCATATGTCTGCAATCCATACCACGCGATCTAATCGGCTATTTTTGCTATATACATCATGGACAAACCCATAGTAGGAACGACACTAAGAGATGGAGTCAAACACTATATGTGTCAACCTCTCGAACAACCATCACACACCACCATACGGGCTGCTCCACCAGCAGATCCATACAACATACACTTAAGCTTGAATCAACGATACCATCGATCTTCAGAAGATGACATGACGTGCAATTACATGGTCCTTTCTAACAACACCATCATGAGCTTCTAACATGAGTACTCTAGAAGATAACACCTCATGCACTTGTAGAATAGTGCGTCATGCCGGCGCATCCAACGTCGTCGATGCAATCTACTGCAGATAGATATAATTGAAACATGCGAATCGGTGGCTGATAACCTCCTCCTTGAATAATCGCTTACTGCAATGTGTCTCTATGCTAAGCAATCGCTAGGTTCTCAAAAGTCATAGGCATGACTCCTGAAATGTCTCTACTCGTTAAGAACATGCCCTCACTCACATATCCGAGTCATCAAGGTTCAGCACCTCAGCAGAATCATGATGAATGGTCGAAGATAGATCTGGATATCGACCATACAATAAGAAATACGATGAGAGGGAAGCCAAAGACGCTTGCCGACTAAATCGGTGGTCCATAGTCAATCGTGATAACTGCAAATCTCAGTCTCTTGCAAGCCATACATGCACAATCCTCTCTTTACTGTTTGAGCAACCCTCTCCGCCAAACCATCCACCTCAGATGATCTTGAGATGTAATTCGTTGATCAATCAGCGCCTGATCACACAAGACCTTAAACTCACCAAGAAACTCTATACCTTGGTCCGTCAGCACTTCAGTTGGTATTCCAAAATGACTCAACACTCGATCTAAGAATGCATATCATGTCCTCTCACTTGTCTTGTCTGGTAATACCACCAACTCAATCCACTTGGAGAAGTGCTCCATCATCACCAACACATATCAGTGATGACGTACAGTTAAGATAAGGACCTCGCAAACTCCAAGTTCTAATGTAATCTAACCTCATAATCGATAAGGGTGTAACGATACTCGTACTCTATCACAAACCACACATCGTGCGACAAACTACTGCACGTCGATGTACATACGACGCCACCAATACTATCCTTGGAGTAAGCTACGTGTACGTTTCACTCCAAAATGTGTCAACTCCTCATGGGCATGTCGTACTAACTGCGCCCTATGAGATGGATGTGGCACTATCCGTATTCCCTCATCGTCTCACACTCAAAATACATGTCATCTTTCTCGTCAAAATCTCTTCAATCGTTGGAAGATGCGATCTCGCTCCTTGACACTTATTGTGTCTATCATCATGCTAGTACGTAGATATCTCATTAATGTCACATAGTAATGGATATCCCGCTGGTTTGGAACACCATCTCCACACGCAAGATCTAGAGATTCATCGTCTTCTCTCACGTGAGAAAGAACGGCCCTATCAGGACTAGCCACTACGCACTCGGTCAACCTAGCCGAGGTGCTAAACTGGCGTGACAACTGGACATTCCAGAGTTGATCGTGAGTAACAACCACGGGAGGACAATAGATCGTCAAAAATCACCCATGAAGAAAACAAAAGAAATCGAAAATTTCACACCGCGGACATGGCCGTACTTGTCAAAGTGAAGAAATAACATCCCCTAATATCCTTGTCAATTCTCCCACCATGGATATTTACGCCTTGTAAGTTTATGTTGTAAGTCATTTTTCTTCATTTCTTCAGACAACTAGAAATTACAGCCAAACTGAAAGTTTCATGCGAGTATTTGAGCTCTAATCCAGTGGTTTATCACTTGTGGTATTGTGCATCATAGGATGATGCACGACTAGAAGTCCTGGCTGAATGTCATTTTATTGTTTCACTGGATTATCTCACAAAATAACTTATGGCACAAGTGCAAGAATGTAATAAGGAAATTCTTGATAGAGTTGTAGGTTAAGAACTGGACTCTCGACGACATGGAGGACGTCGAGGTCATGACTTAATTGGAGCTTTTCACAAAGAGACAATTAATGCATTGGATCTACCGCAAGGTGCTATGATCGTAGATAAAATCATATGCTTGTTCAAGGAGTGACATAGTTGCAACAACTAGAAGAAGAAGATCCAATACGATCTCGAGGGTTGATGTATCCATAGCTAGATGAGCATGATACCGCAGACAAGCCGAAGGGTTGCATTTATACTTGTTGTCAACTAAATGCACATAGAACTATATGACATGATTGTGGTCATGTTCAAGAAAGATGACGACTCTTTTGTCTTGTGTTTAGACATCAAGAACGCCTTCAATCATTAGACGAATGAGCACTCATGTTGTCTCGTCCTCCAACATAAAACAAGAAATCTTGTTACTATGCAATCAATTTGAATAGATCAATATCAACAAGTATTACAAGACGAATAAGTTTCCTCTCAATACGGTATTCAACTTCAACATTATTATTTTTAGTTCTTTTATTGATTGTGAATTGTTAAAATTGATTGTACTTTTTAGTTTAGTATGGTTTGTACTCATATTTGTTGCATCTGCGTAGATTCTCCTAAGCATTGAGCTATGGTGATTTGTCTTCAACAGAGTATTGTGCTTGCAAAGATGCATTTATACAATTGAATTCCGCAATCATTTAGTGTTGATAAAGTTATTGTAGATTTACTCCTCATTCATATTAGCTATTATCAATTTGATCCATATTATTAGCCATCGTTTGTGCCTTGCATCCAAGTCTCTCTTTCCAAAACTTAAAGACAAACATCGTGCAATATGTATTTAATGGGTTATATAATTACTCCGAAAGGAAATACTATACACTCAACGAATTACCGTACCTCAAAGTCAAATTAGCACTAGTCTACAGAATATTTATCTCTTATTATAAATGAGATTCAACACTCACAGATTGAAATTATAAAAGAATTCCACAAACTTCTGAAGTTCTTTCTGTTAACCTTAGAAGTTCAACCATTTTTACATTTCATTCTAGCTCATTTTTACAATTTTTAAACTTTTGAGATTCCGGCATTTTTAATTCACATATTGTTGTTTAAAGTTGTACATGACTTTCTTATAATTAGTTTATTTATTTTGTGCATGACCTTCTCATAATTATTTTCTGCAGAATCCCACCTTAAAGCACGTTATTCCATTATCCAGGAGACATTAAAATAGAGTCGACTGTAGTGCTCGATACTACTTCCACGTTCTCCAGTAACTTCCTGGGAACAACGGGATGCTAAACTACGGATAACAAGCACAAGAAATCCTCCCGACGGCCTTGCGATTCTCTTTCCTCCGTCGCGGTGTCTGCCTGCTCGCTGTGTACGCTACGGTGGGCAATTGTAACGCCGTTTACTATATAAAGGGCGATGATTTGACAAACTACATGGCGGCTACAAGGACAAAAAGAAGGCTCACGAGGACTAGTTAAGGGGTTCGTGAACCCTAAAACGCTCATTATCGTTTTCTCTCTTTGACTTGGATGAGTTTTTCATGGTGGCTGGCAGAGAGATTGAGCCAAGACTGTACAAACATAACCAGAGGCTGAGCAGAGGACAAAAAGAAGAACGGTGCCAATTGAGAACGTTGATTAGACTGTGTTCAGTGTAGACAGTGGGTGAATAATCACAGGCTAAGAGTACTTGACAGATTATAGTGTTGATTTGAGATTTAGTTGGTGAGTGGAAAGACCAGAACGTTCCCAGTGAAGTTTTCTGAAGCCATTTTAGTTCCAGAGTGAAATTATCCCATATGAGTTGCAGAGCAGTGAAGAATTGCCGATCCAAGAGCTCTTCGAGACCTTGTCAGCAATTGAACGCCACGTAATGTATATGAGCCCTTGATTTCTCTATTCTATGATAAGCAAGCTTGGATTGAGTGCCAAAGTTGGATTGAAGCGTCTGGTGTGGAGTTGACTCTATTTCGGTGTGCCTTCCTACTTCCTAGCATCCACTAGGCTTCCTAGTCTTGGTTGTGGCTCTTCAGGGTTTATTGCGTTCCGACTTAACCACCAGTAGCGGAAGCGCTGCCCAAATTTTACCAAACCCAAGCTTGGAATAGTTTCCATGGTGTTCTGAAACCTGAGATTAGTAGCAGAGGCCTGTCAAAGACTAGTTAGTTATTCCAAACCCGTCCGACGGTTATCAAATCCTTGGTGTTTATTAGCGGAAAGTTTAACGAACTGGATCTGGAGACACAAATATAGTATAAGGTCTTCAGGGAGGTTCACGTTCGGCGATTCATTGGCTAGAGACGGACGACTCGACTCCGTGATCTGCGGTCGAACGTTACAGTTGGTATCAGAGCAGGTTCAGGTTGAATTGTTGCTGAACACCATCGACAATGGAAGCCGTGTCAACTGGGATGGACGAGATGCAGGCGTTCCTGAAGAAGTTGGAAGGCCGACTTGAGCAAGTGGAAGCTAAGAACAAGGTGCTTAAGGCAGATTTAGCTCAAGCAAAAGCAACACAGGAGAAAGAAGCAGAGGTCCATGTACCACAAGCTGAGCAAGTCAAGGATTTAGCACTGCTGGGTGAAGGAGCAGTTGATGCTACTCAAGCAGATAAGAATGAAGATGGGTCACAGAAGGCGCAAGAGAATGTTGCGAAAGGCAGCTCAGTCAAAGAAGGGCACAAGCGGAAAGTGAAGTGGGCTGAACCAGCAACGCCATCAGCCTTCAACGGTGAGAAAAGCTTTTCCAAGTTTGAGTTATGGGTTACTGAGATGGAGAATTACTTGGAGAACTTCGATGAGCGCAGTTGGTTCACCTATGCTGTTAGTAGATTGGAAGGAGAGGCTAAGGAATGGTATAGAGGTCAACAACGGATGAGAAGTTTGAACGGTACAACTCCTATGTCCACTTGGCCGGAGCTGAAGGATGAACTCAAAAGACATCTGGTACCGGTGGATGAAGCTACACAGTTTCGGCTGGAGCTCATTCATCTGAGACAGACAGGGAGTATCAGGCAGTACCTCCAGCAATTTTCTGAGTTGGTTACTCGTTTGCACATGGTAGATCGCACCGACTTGCTGTTTCACTTGAAGAAAGGTTTGCAGGGCTTCTATGCTAGTGTATTTGATAGCTGGGTTATGTTTCACAAGTCTGAGGACATGCAAGACTTGTTTGCATTTCTGGAAGCAGCAGAGAACACTAGAGAACGTAACTACACCGTGCAGCCCTCCAAGTTTCAGCGTGGAACAAGTGGTGGTGAGCCTAGTAGAGGATTTTGGCTCAATCCTCAAGGACAGATAGCGTCCTCTCAAAGTAGAGGTGGTAGAGGACGTGGTGGTGGAAGATTTGGTGCATCTGGAAGAGGATTTTCTCGTGGATCTCAACAGCGAGGAGTTACTCGTGGTCCTACTCAGACACGACCTACTGGATCTTATGCATCCAATGCAGGATCCAACCAAGCTTCGACTTCAAGTGCTAAGAGCAGTGGAGCTAGCAGTGCGACACCTTCAAGGACGATCATCTGTTTTCGATGCGGACGAGATGGTCACATCGCTCGTGAGTGTCCTCAACGTTCAACAGCGAGCAACGTCCGTGGGTTGACAACTGAAGAGACAACCAATGTTGAAGAACCAGTTGAGGCGACTACTGAAGCAGAGGTATGTGCTGGTGAGCATTTGATAGAGCATGGGGATTTTCTGCTGTGGATTGAAGTGAAAATAGGAAACCACCCGTGTTGTTTGCTTATAGATACTGGAGCAGATGTAAATGTCTTGGATGAAAAACTAGTCAGGACCTTAGGGGTGACTAGAACCAAGATCATGAGCCCGTTGTTGGTAAGGTTTGTGCAAGGCAGCACAACCGTTACAGAAAAGCTCATGTGTGTTCCTATTACTGTTGGAGGGGTAACTAGGAAGCACGAGTTTTTAGTTATGAGCTTGGGTGACATGATGGAGGGTATCTTGTCTTGGTCTTGGTTACAAGAGACCAAGGCAAAGCTAGATGTTCAAGAAAGGAACGTCATTGTCATGGATCGATGGGGCTTGGGTCAACCACATCTTTTGATCATTAAAGAGAGACCCAAGGAGCCAAACCATGCTGCTCGTAGATTCCAACGAGCCAAGGTGGCATTTCAGATCTGCACAGCTAGACAATTTGAAAAGCAGATCAAGTCAGTAGATGAAGCTTGGATTGCAGTGATGTCTAAACCCAAGGTGGAGACGGATGAGGAAGAACGTGTTGCTGCTCTTCCCATACATCCTGATATGCAAGCATTGATTGAGAAGTATTCTCACATAATGCCAGACCAGTTACCAACAGGACTTCCTCCGAGGAGAGCCTTGGATCATGCTATTGATCTGGTTCCTGGGGCTACGCCTATTGCAGTGCCATCAAGACGCATGTCGTTTGATGAGCTGACAGAGCTGAAGACTCAGTTGAAAGAGTTGGTAGCTCAAGGTATCTTACGACCCAGTATATCACCTTATGCTGCCCCGGTGTTTTTCGTGACCAAGAAAGATGGTGGTATTCGCATGTGTGCGGACTATCGTGCACTCAATAAGGTTACTGTCAAGAACAAGTACCCTCTTCCTCTCATGGATGAAACCACCGATCGGTTGGCCACAAGAAGGTACTTCACCAAGCTGGATCTGCGTTCTGGATATCACCAGATCCGGATCAAAGAAGGAGATGAAGAAAAGACAGCTGTAAGGACGAGGTATGGCTTGTTTGAGTTTGGCCGTTTGGATTGTCCAATGCACCTGGTACTTTCTGCAGGCTAATGAACGAGATCTTCAGAGATCTCTTGGATGAGAGTGTTATCGTATACTTAGACGATATCATCATCTTCTCATCCACTTGGGATCAGCAACTAGCTGATGTTGAAATGGTGTTTAAGCGCCTGGAAGAACATCAACTCTACCTCAAGAAGAGCAAGTGCTCTTTTGGACAAGAGAGTGTGGTGTTTCTAGGATGTTTGATCGATGTGCAAGGTATTCATCCTAACAAGGCTAAGATTCGAGCCATTGTTGAATGGAAGAGACCTGAGAGTGTTCATGAGCTCAGATCTTTTCTTGGATTAGCTACATATTTTCGACGTTTTGTTTATCAGTTTGCGCATAAAGCTGCACCTTTGTTTGGCTTATTGCGCAAGGCTTCCAAAGTTGTTTGGAATCTAGTAGCTGAACGAGCGTTTCAAGGGTTGAAACAAGCACTGACAGAGATGCTCGTGCTAGCTCTTCCAAAGATGGGAGAACCTTTCGAAGTTCACACTGATGCTTCTCAATGCGCCATTGGAAGAGTGTTGATGCAAGGAAAGCATCCGGTGGCTTACGAAAGTCACAAGTTCTCAGAGACTGAGGCAAAATGGCCTGCTCATGAACAAGAGATGTTCGTAGTTGTCCATTGTCTGAAGCGTTGGGAGCATTATTTGTTACCAAGCAAGGTTACTGTTGTGACGGACTGTGAGGGTAATACATACTTTCAGAGTAAACCCCATTTGTCCCGCAAAGAGCAGAGGTGGCAAGTGGAACTTGCACGTTTTGATATCGAATGGCGGTATCAAAAAGGAAAGGAAAATATTCCAGCGGATGTGTTAAGCAGACGTGTCCAGGCGTTAACAACTCAGGACACAAGTGAAGAGCTTTTGGATCGAATCAGACAAGCATTGCCAGATGATCCTCAGGCTCAACGTTGGACCAGCCAACAAAAGAGAGATCCATTGGTACGTAATCTCTCATTTCGCAATGACCTTTGGTTTTATAAGCAAACCAAGGTCTATGTTCCAGCTGGATCTCTACGGAGTCATGCAAGAATGTCATGATTGTGAACTGGCTGGACATGGAGGGCAGAATAGAACGTTGCAACGAGTTAAAGAGCAGTTCTACTGGCCGTCCATGTTCGAGGATGTTGTCAAGTATGTGCAGACTTGCTTGACATGTCAACAACAACGAACGGAGCGAAGGAGACCTGCAAGGTTGCTGAGGCCATTGCCAATACCTGATGGGCCTTGGGAGAGCATAAGTATGGACTTATGCACAGGTTTACCCGAATCAGGAGGTTTTGATGCTCTGTTAGTTGTTATAGATCGTTTCAGTAAGCAAGCTCACCTTATCCCTTGTAGGGAAACAGTGACGTCAAGAGGTGCTGCTGAACTGTTTATACGATATGTTTTTAAGTATCATGGGATGCCTAAAGACAGTGTTTCAGATCTGGATAGGAGGTTTGTAGCTGAGTTTTGGAAGGGTTTGTTTCGAAGGCTCGGAACTACCCTCAAGTTCAGTTCCTCTTATCATCCTGAAACTGATGGTCAGACGGAGAGAACTATACAGATAGTGGAGCGAGGATTGAGAAATTATATCATGCGAGATCAGAGTGATTGGAGCGAGCACTTGGACTTGGTGGAGTTTACATATAACAACACCAAGCACTCGAGTACAAGATTTAAACCATTTGAAGTGGTTTATCGGGGCTCTCATGCACCTTGGACTCCTATAGCTTTAGCTACCAAGGGGCATGAAAACACAGGAAGGTCGAACCAAGATCCCCCAGATCTAGAGACTTTCATACGTATTCAGGATACTGTGTTTCAAGACGCCAAGAAACACATGGAGAAGGCACAACAACGGTATACCAAGTATGCAAACCGTGGTAGACAAGACGTACAGTTCAAAGAAGGGCAGAGAGTTTGGTTGAGAACCAAGAACTTCAGAATCCCAGCAGGAGTGGACTTAGCCAAGAAGCTTCTTCCAAAGTGGGCAGGACCGTTCTTGATCGAGAAGAAGTTAGGTCCTGTGACCTATAAGTTACATTTTCTGGCTAGTATGAAGCACTATCACCCCATCATTCATGTTTCTAACTTGAAAATGTTCCGTGAAGAACTAGAATCGTTGCCAGGAAGATATCAGAAATGACATCCAGTGTTAGAAGCATTACCAAGAGCTGATGATCTTGAGTTGATTGAGATAGTAGATCATCGAGCATCACCGAATCCAGATGGGGCTGGAGAACCCGTTACTCAATACCTATGTCGTTGGACAGGTAGAGTTCCGGGATTGGTAAGTGAAGCTTGGGAGTACTTAGATGATCTAGCATTGTACAAGTTTCAGGAACCACTGCATAGATATTTTGTGAGACGACAATCTGCAGTGGTTTCTTCCAGCTAAGCGGTGGATTGAATCGAGTCAGAAGAGTCATGCCTAAGGACCCTTCAAGGACACTGAAACCGAGTAGATCTGACCAATCTGCTCGTCTAAAGGTGGAGTTGTGGTCTGCTGACTTCTTATGACTATCGGATGTCAATCAGGTTTAGGTTGACGCTACTATGTGTATATCATAGTAAGGAGGTGGATAAAAGGAGACTGACGAGTTCACCACCTGGAAGCTAGGGTTCTGTCTCACTCGAAAGCTTCAACGAATGCTCGGTAATGGAGCATAGCTCTGAGAAAGAGCTTACCCTGGATGGGGTAGTATTTCTCTGGATTTGAGAAAGTGTTATTCCTAACGTGGTATTGCAGATACCGCAGTTCAGTGGAAGAACTGCTTTTTCTTGGTTGGGACGATTGTAACGCCGTTTACTATATAAAGGGCGATGATTTGACAAACTACGTGGCGGCTACAAGGACAAAAAGAAGGCTCGCGAGGACTAGTTAAGGGGTTCGCGAACCCTAAAACGCTCATTATCGTTTTCTCTCTTTGACTTGGATGAGTTTTTCATGGTGGCTGGCAGAGAGATTGAGCCAAGACTGTACAAACAGAACCAGAGGCTGAGCAGAGGACAGAAAGAAGAACGATGCCAGTTGAGAACGTTGATTAGACTGTGTTCAGTGTAGACAGTGGGTGAATAATCACAGGCTAAGAGTACTTGACAGATTATAGTGTTGATTTGAGATTTAGTTGTTGAGTGGAAAGACCAGAACGTTCCCAGTGAAGTTTTCTGAAGCCATTTTAGTTCCAGAGTGAAATTATCCCGTATGAGTTGCAGAGCAGTGAAGAATTGCCGATCCAAGAGCTCTTCGAGACCTTGTCAGCAATTGAACGCCACGTAATGTATATGAGCCATTGATTTCTCTATTTTATGATAAGCAAGCTTGAATTGAGTGCCAAAGTTAGATTGAAGCGTCTGGTGTGAAGTTGACTCCATTTCGGTGTGCCTTCTTACTTCCTAGCATCCACTAAGCTTCCTACTCTTGGCTGTGGCTCTTCAGAGTTTATTGCGTTCCGACTTACCCACCAATAGCGGAAGCGCTGTCTAAATTTTACCAAACCCAAACTTGGAATAATTTCCAAAACCCAAACTTGGAATAATTTCCACGGTGTTCTGAAACCTGAGATTAGTAGCAGAGGCCTGTCAAAGACTAGTTAGTTATTTCAAACCCGTCCGACGGTTATCAAATCCTTGGTGTTTATTAGCGGAAAGTTTAACGAACTGGATCTGGAGACACAAATATAGTATAAGGTCTTCAGGGAAGTTCACGTTCGATCCAGAGACACAAATATAGTATAAGGTCTTCAGGGAAGTTCACGTTCGACGATTCATTGGCTAGAGACGGACGACTCGACTCCATGATCTGCGGTCAAACGTTACAGTTTCCCCCTAATATCCTCTACTCACGGCCCGATATCTACCAGGTATACGTTTTGTCGATGCCCAATGAAGTCATTCTGCACAATTTACTGAGGTGGGATTTGGAGCACCGAGAATGGTTCACTAATTCCTTAAAAAGAAACTGATTTGGAGGAACAGCAAACATATAATCATCAGGAGATACCGAGTTAAAAGCGAACGAGGAACAACAGGACAAGAAACGCGTGAAGGTAGGTCGTGTTAGTGTAGAAACCTACTCTCATGCCCATTCTCCTGAACCTCATAACGGATAAAAGCGAGGTAGTACAAAAAGGTCTTGTGAAGGCCGTGTGAGCATCACTGTGGACAAATTCAGCCTCAAGTGTTGGCAGCACTGTCGATATCTTTCTCTAATCACCTTCCACGATCAAGCTGTATACTGAGAACTCCCACCTATAATCTACTCCACACACAAGCTTCTTGACATTACAGCAGTGGCCAGAGAGGAGGGGGTTGTGTGGTATGGTTGGGGCGTGTGTAGAACTTCGGCGCAAGCCTGAGGTCAAGCTTGTAACTAATCTAAAGCAAAAGACATGGAATTCATGGCGATAAAACATGGTGCTACTACTCTCATGGACCCATAGCCATAATCTGCTTCGAGGAAAGGTGGGGAATCCTGTCTACTGGGTGGAAAGTGCGTTGTGATCACGGCACAGAGAGGGAGGTACCTTAAAGGTGAACTCTACTGGCAGAAGCGAGAGCCACAGCAGATGACGCCACGGTCGTCATGGCCGGCGAGAGGGAGTAACAGAGAGACGGAGGGGGGTGAGCAGCGCAAGGGAGAACGACCACCCAATGCACGAGGAAGCTCAAGATGCGGGCAGAGAACAGGACTATTCAACCTGACTCTCAGATCCAACGGAGAATTCACAGGGACTGGACTAGAACTCGTGGGCGGAAGCAGACGCTGAATACGGCGACGATGATATCAACGCAGGGGCCATGCAGGTTGAGGATTTAGAGATAAAGGCACGATCTGAACAGGCATTGTGCTGATCGACGTGTACTCTTCTTGATATGCTGTCTTTGATTGCCTGAACGCCGATAACGCATCTTTGGCTGGGGATGAAGTACCTTCCAAATTCCAACTTTTCAGGTTTTCTCACTCCTATTAACATCCTGGCTGCGACTGCGATAACGCGAACGTTTAGCCTGGCTCTGGAAGATAGAGTCCTGATGAGCAAAGGATAGCTCAAACCTACGAAAATAGTCGTAGAATCGAATTTAGTTGCTGTGGTAACTAGTAATAAGTGCTAGCAATGCACATACGCAACATCCCAAGCAAAAACAAATAAATTTGATCAATTCCACAAGTCCAGTGGAAATAAGACTGAAACAGCTAACGAGCAATGATGAAGTGATTAAATATATTCTCCTTACGGTACATGATTGACGTACTGAATCCAGACCACCGTAGAAAAATACTGGAGGTGGTCCAAACCAAGATTGGACGCATACGACTTTTAACTTGTATTAGGGTGTAGCTACAGCAAGCAAGGACAAAAGGTTGCTGGTCGTCCGCATATCATAGACGTCAAATAATATCTTCTGCAAATGTCCACCGAGTTCTTGCTCACCCTTCATGCAGTAAAATTCGTAAGTTCGCCTGGACCATCACGTAATTTGCGCTTCCATTTCCTCCTAACTACTCCTTTTTCTCCCGAGCCAAGCGAGCTCTGTGTCTAAGTTCTGCTGTCTTCCACTTCACTAAAAGCTTGGCAAGAGTGAGAAGGCTGTTTAC
This sequence comes from Asterella californica, assembly GCA_036924285.1. NCBI lineage: Eukaryota > Viridiplantae > Streptophyta > Marchantiopsida > Marchantiales > Aytoniaceae > Asterella > Asterella californica. The sequence goes on along the minus strand of JAYKYS010000009.1, from coordinate 3,340,558 downwards.
CTGTAATAATCATCAAACTTGCTCGTTAATACTATAAAGAAGCCACGGACAGAAAAGCCATTGGAGTCACCCTCAACGACAACATAACGAGATGGAAAAGATGTGATTGCGATGCTGCACTCACCAATATCAGTGTTGACATCAACAGAAGTGGTACGGACCACACCGTGGAGAGGAAAACCCCATGACGGTCGAAGTACGGCTGTCGTGCAAACTTCTTCCAGTTCCGATCTAGTACGGTGTTTAGTCTCTCCGCAAAATATACACTAATGACTGCGACGAACAGGACGGGTTAGTCTGAGGACTATGGCCCAAAAGTGAGGCGAACAAAGATCTGTAAGAGCTTTTGTATGCAACTCAAATATGTCACAATCTGCGAGATGAAGAGGAGACTCAGTGTGAAACTTACGGCCGGAGAAGAACAGCGTCATTTGAGCTTTATTGTTTTTTCTGGTCAACACGGCCAGCACTAGGAGTACAACGTGCATACACATAAGACCTATAAGCCACGGTTCCTGTACACAATGAAACCCAACAACCCGATAAGAAATTTTCCTACATTACGGCGACTCTATCAAGTAATAAACGTAACCATATATGAGAAAGGGAATGTGCACTTTTAGCCAGAAAATTCTGCTACTTCTGGTTACTTCGACCAACCTAATGTTCCCCTAACATATGAAAACGAACATTTTAAACGCATTTGCTATAATCAGAAGAACCATTGATCATTTTCCCCGATCAGCTTGAACTGGAATACATCTGGAAATTCCAAGGTGCAAAAGACCAGCAAACACACTTTCGAGATGTGGGTTGCTCGATCCAGATTAACGAATGTTAACAGGAAAGAAACAGGGAAACTTTGTTCTTACCGTCCAATCGACAGCATGTATGAAGGCAAGGACAGGTTCAAAAAAGCTACCCTCTCCAGCCATTTGGTTCCACTGCTTACGAACAGAATACGTAACATTTTCAAACAATGCAAGAACTTCATCCGCGTAAGCTACCGCAGCTGCTGCCGATTCCATCTTTCCTGCCGCCTCTGGATCAAAGCCCGATAAAAGGAGTGCATCTACAAATCAACACATATCTCCTTCAGACTCTAAATCTCATATAAACTCCATCTATCGACCTGAAGACCTTATTATGTCCGGACCCCCAAATCGTCTAAATTCACAACTCGCTTCCCTTCGGCTTCTCACGATTGTAAGTAAATGCGCCAAAAACCTGATCCGAAAACCTCTATAGATCAGGAGAACTAGTGAAAGAGACGATCGATCTGATCAGTCGACGCAGCTGGTGCTGCGACTATCAGGGAAAGGTAGGACGCAGGCGGAAAGTCCGAAGTAGAAGCCAAGTAAGAGGGAAGGAGACGGAAGGGCGAGGGTCGTTCTCCATCCGACACCAAGCGGAACGCACAGACAGGGGAGACAGGGGAAGGCATTAGGGCTCTGAAGGGTTCCACTAGAAGTTTTCCACACGACGACCGTCGTATAACGTCACGTCTACGCACGAAGTCAATCGTTACACCGAATTCTGCATTAGTCTATGCTAAATATTCACTGAAGGTCTGGAATTAGGACCACGTAAACATTAGTATATGTGACACTAATTCAGGGTAAACCTGTTTCATGGTTGTTTATATTATATACATATATGTGTTTTACTGTCAGTATAGAATTTGTTTAGTGCATTGGTTTTTCCCCTTAAAGTATTCAAAGGAGTACCTTTGTCCTTCAAGTTACGGTTATGTGTGACTAAATCTTTGTTAATATACATTAGTAGTATTTTTGCTTAACCAAAGTCACCGGTTCAGAACTTTGATTAACCACGAATTATTATATGTACTTCTGTTCAAAATTTTAATTTACAATAATTAATGTGAAATCTGTTCCAAATACTTCCACTTAGAATTAGTGTCGTACACCAACTGAAGCATGCCACTAATTCCAAACATAAACTAATTCAAGTAATCAGTGTATTAACTTTCTCAATTTCTCCTAACCAGTGTACCATGGTGATTTTATAAATACATACTAATACATTTATATTCCACATATAAATAGCTTATGTATTTAATTGTCTTTCTGTATATTTACAGTTCTGCAGTCATTCTTTGAAATGTTTATGAATCTTATTCCTTCAAGTCACGTTGCATAACGAACCATATCATGTTACTTGAGTTACGATATCTAACTATACAAAATAAATGAGGTTTACTTTTACCCACATGCTATTCAGTGGTGTCTTGATTTCATCTCCCTAGGTACTTACTAAATCAATCATTATAGTGATTACTAGGTTAGATTGATTATAAAACTGAGAATCTCCATAACGCTTTTGGTTTCCACATGAAATATAATATGTTTGCATCATTACAAAGATATACAGTATTCACAATCGAAACTTTAGATTGTGTACTTTATCACAATCCAAGACCAAGAAAAACTAATATGTATATCAATGATACCTCACTAGACTCAAGATCAATGCATTATAAATCATTATTAAATATATCAGTAAAATTAAACAACATTATAACCAAAAGATTATTATTGAGTTGCATTGAACTCTAGATCAAGTTACCCTAATTTATTTCAAAAGTCAAGGTGATCTTTTTACTACGGTTATGTTGAAGAAAACATTTCAGTTTCAGTTGTAGTTTGTGAGAAGAAGAGTAGACTCGATTGAAATGTTTCGTAGTATATATCATGCACGATTGTGACAATATTGAGCTATTGTCTTCATTGATGAGAAGTATAAATTCTTAAGTTTGGAGGTTGACACGAAAAATATCGAGCTTCACGATCGTGACACAAATGTCCAAAGAAGATTAGCCGACAAAGACGAGCGAAGGCAAGAACTCTCGACCTTGCATGACTTTTGTTTCATTTTTTGTTGCATCCATAGAATCCACGGATGCAAATGTGTATTGCATGGACGATCGCTCTCATGTCATATCCTCCCACTCCTCCCATCTTATTTCTCTCTCATCCCTTCTCTTGCACATCTTCCACCCTTCACACAATATCCTGGTTGTCAACCTCAGTTTGAGACACGTTGTCGAGAAGAGAGAGCTGTGCTAAAAAATATGATATGCTTTCTGGCTATGATCAGTAGACTTAGCCTCTGCACGATCATATCACCTAAGATGACTGATGAATCCAATGTAGTACACAAGAATACACAGATTACGATATGATCACCTTTCAATCCTTCTTTATTAAACATTGGACGCAAAAATATTAACACTGAAACTCATCAAGATTTTGAACAAGAACTGATCCTTATATAGCTCTCTCACTAAGTGAAGGAGATTCTTTCTCTTTGTGGGAGGATCGTCGTTCTACGTACACTCTCAACTAAGTTGAGAGAATTGTTTTTCTTGAACCCTCTCTAAGAGAGAGAAATATGTCGTGCACATACACATCGCTATCAAAGTACACCACACACACACACAACACATGGACAATGTCATACACATACATAAGTGTACTACAATTGATAAAACGGTATGGACTCACTCCACCATGTCAACGGATACTAAACAATCACTAAAGTCGAGCCAAATTCACTCTATGTTCGCAGAGACTCCAGATTGCACTCATCAAGACTATCCACCATAGCTAGGAGCTTGAAGAACAAAGGCCTCCAAGCCCTACCTGCGAAGTATACCCCTAGTGGGTCATCTCGAGAACTCGCCCTAACGGCACTAACAGCCCTATCGAGATAACCACTTCGCACTCGGTCAACCTAACCGAGGTGCTAAACTGACATGACAGCTGTCGTGCGCATACACATCGCTATACAACATACATCGCTGTCAAAGATACACCACACACACACACAAAACATATGGACGATGTCATACACATACACAAGTGTATCACAATCGCCCCCCCTCCCCCCATAACTGACGGTTAGGTCCCTCTAACTCCTGATAGCTCCATATCTCAACTACGTGATACACCTTCATGAGTGCAAGGATCAGGAGGTCAGGAGCTACATCGTCTCATTGTTAGTCGCATGTTTGTAATCCATATCACACAAAGATCTAATCGACTATCCCTGCTATATACATCGAGGACAAGCCCACTGCCCAGTAGGAACGACACTGAGAGCTGGAGTCAAACATGACATGTGCCAACCTCTCGAACAACCATCACACACCAACATACGGATTGCTCCACCAGCAGACCCACACAACATACACCTCAAGCCCGCACGTACAACTGCTAATCTTGGGTCAACTGTACCATCGATGTTGGGAAGATGACATGGCGTGCAATTACGCACATGGTCCTTCCAAACAACATCATCACGGCCCTCTAACATGAGTACTCCAGAAAGTAACTCCTCCGATCTTTCACCAAATCGAATGATTTTTGATGCGTTGGAATCGTCTTCTCAGCGCGCACCTATTGCACTATTCAGCACCCAAAATTACTGACCTATGTCAACATGATTTCGGTCGACGCACTTCTCCGACCTCAAATTGATCACAAAAATCCGTCACAAGAAATTCTAGCAGCACTTTCGTGCTACCTCACCACCAAATCGATCAAGAACAAGTTCAAACGACAGTAATCCACTATCGCGATCCTCATTCTCAAGATCGGACGCAAACGCGAACAATAGAACTCTAGTGGACTTGCGCTGGGTTGTGAATGCTGCGAGTTGGACTTAACGACTTGCCCGGGAAGTCAGGATCAGATGAACCCTAAGTGGTTCTCTGAACCAAGGTTGGAACATTGGTTGAGGACATAGGGACCTACCCCAAAACAACCCCAGATGAACGCTGACCTAAGGAAGGCAAGTCTAGAAACGGATCAAAATATAAGTCTGAGACATAGGACCGAGACGTGAGTCTGAGACGCAGACGGACAGTGGTTCGGACGCTGGTCCGGACCATGGGTTCAAGTCTGGATCTGGACCACAGGTTTCCGAAAAATGACTACGTGTTGGAGCTCCAGCGACGTTTTAAGTCGTGGACGGAGCTCCATGTAAGATCTCGAGACAAATAAGATATCATTGGAAAGATCTCGATGAGATCTTTCCAGTGATATGTAGAACTCCTCGAACTGACCTCCGAGCTGAGAGTTATGGTCGATACTGTGATCGAGTCTTGGTATAATTTTCAGGGACCAAAGAGGAGGACGGGGCCATTTTAAAAATCAAAGTGTTCATATAAATAGACACTTTATGATAAACTGATACAAATAAAAACTGTATATGTCTCGGACCTTAAAAATTTCACATTCACATCCGAATATAACGCGACAAAGCGAGAGTCATTTGTCAAGTGTTTATGACTCTCATGAATTGGTATAGGTTGTCGAGTCAAGGCATGACTTAGTCAGCGCAAGAACCATATTCTGATCAAGTTTTGAAAGTATAGTGCAAGACACTGCCTGCAGAGGCTTTTACGAGCCCAAGTCACTACAAGAGGGCGGCTTATGCAAGTAAGGCTCTAACTGCACAACCCATCAGAAAATCAGCGATGTTGATCATTTCAACTAATGGTGGAGTTGCAAGAAAATCTTTATTGAACGAATCATGTCTCATAAATTACGTATTCGATTTTGATGTGAAAGAAGTCCTCTTCACTTTGTGTCTCTATTTTGATTTTTCCAAAAACATTAATTTAATTTCCTCTACATCATTCACGTGCACTAAAGAAGCATTCCTAATAGGTAGTACACTTGTGCAAAGAGGTGTACATACTAGGACTATATTCTCTCTGGCTTTTGTAGCACGTCCGCATCATCATAATTGTTCTTGTGTGCTTGTGATATTTTTGATTCACAAATGCTAGTAAAATATACTTATCTCAGACTTTGTTCGAAAAGAACGGAAGCTTGTAACAATGACCTTTTCTTAGACTAAGCTTCTAGACGATCCAAAAAATCATACTCATGACAATACGTGCACACATTATCAACCAATCTTGAACAATATCTTCGAGCGGATGTGGACCGAATGACCATGGTGGGTGGTCCTGTGATGACTAATAATGTTGTTCAAGCTTTAACATGCTGATGAGAGAGTCACTTACACACTTAAAATATGCCATAGAGCAAAGCCTTTCAGGGCATAACTCACGAGAAAAAAGTTTAATCTTTTGCTTGTTACATTATCTATTCTAGCCATGACATTACATTGTCATGTCGTGAAATCGGCTATGATTTGAACGACAATTGGTTTATGACTTTATCTGAACTTGCTTCAACAGATGATATGACTTCACGATACCATAGGACTCGCCAAGTATAACAACTTTTGTTCTTGGATTACTACAAATAGAGTTATGGTGTGAGTTGATGATTTGTGTATTTTAAGATTCTAACAAAAAATGATGACATGATAGGTGCTGATGTGGCATCAAAGGTTATGATATCCTATGAAGTTTTGACATCAAACTTGCTGATGTGGATGGGATGTTGCATGTGAAAGTATTTTTTATGTACGTTAAAATCTTAAATAATTGATAGTTGATAAAAATGATTTTGATTTAAGAAATCCAGAATAGTTGATAAGAGTGGTTTTGTGGTCTTAGTATGAAAGATAAACGTGATTCACAATGTGACTTGAGACTCATTTTCTATCTAATTTTTCATTGAACATAAATAGGATTAAAAATCTTATTTATGTCACTAGGACCATCATCTTCATTCTCTAATCAGATTATTCTTCTTGGATCTCTATCAAGTAGACATCGTTCACATTCGTTAACCGTAGAAAATATTTTTTTTCATTCATATCATTGCTTTTCCGAAAGATCGTAATCATTTGATAATTCTTTACAAAACAATCAATTTTTGTCAAAATCCTAGTTCGTGATCTTTTGTAAAGTAATAAGGCTTGTCAAAACTAAAAAATAATAATTTCTAAAATCTAGAAGGAAAAAATATGTAGTTTATCCAAGGAAAGTTTTGTCTAGAGCAGTGTATCGCTTAAGGTGATGTTTTTTAACTTCTATATGTATTTTTTATTTTTTTTGGTGAAAATTCTAGTACAATTTTTATCTCCTTAACTTGCTTATGGCTAAAATTCACGTCACATTTGAACATTAGAGACGCATGTGAGCATTTCCTGCGAGTACCTCCGGAGGTGCTCGTACTTCTTGACTGTACCCATAACATTCATCCGTGCGAGAAAAATATTTCCTAAAGATTTTAGCTTTGACATGCCCTAATAGGGCAATTCAAACTTAGCCTTTCTATGGAATTCCTAAATCTTGTAAAACATTTGACAGATTTTGTAGTAATTTTGAAGTGATACGTAACATTTATAGTCAATGGACGTATGCAATGTACTTCCGTAAATGATATCTCTTGAACACCTTCAAAAATGAATGAATCAAGTGACTACAGACTTTTCACAATTCCAGACAAAGTCAGATTTTTTTCACTTATGTCTTTTCATCTGAATCCTGTAATTTTTGGGTATGGGAAAGGTTTAGTCGTAATAGCAGCAATGCAACAAAGGAAGAACATGACTACCGTACCTCGAGGTAAGATGCGGTATTTGTTTACCGAATATTTATTTTGTCTGACAAAATGAGGTTTGGGAGTCAAGACTGAAGTTAAAAGAATTTAGCACATTTCGAAAGCTTTTCTATTAATATTAAGAAATTAAATGTTTCTTTTACATTCTATTCATTGTTCATTCCGAACATATTAGAATTTTAACAGTTTTTAATCTTTTGAGATCTTGGCAGTTTACTCATTTATATTTTTTAAATTTCGTACATGAACTTTTCGTAATTAGTTTCTGTCGAACCTGACTTCAATGTACGGTATGAAGTTTGAGTCATAATAGATCGTATTTCTCTGTTACCCAAGAGTTTTATGGACACGTACGTGATTACATACAATTTAAACACTAGAATATCTAACGTTAAATGATACACAGTGATGGACACTTGGGTGAGCTTACAGAATGTAACCAATAGATTACGTGATGTAGACTGCATGAACTCAAGGATACACTTTGAATAGTGATTGCGTTTGCTGATGTCCCGCCTAAATACAAAGGATGGGAGTGAGTGCTTTACGGTAGAGTGTTGCAAGACCAGAGAAGAGATTTACTTTATCAGACCCTTACAATGAACGTCGGACTTGATCGGACCATTCTCGGAATTTCTTGTTTAATAAGACACCTGACCTGGAGTTTTCAGTCATACAGGGAATGTTATTTAGTCCCGTCAAAAACTGAAATTTGTCTCGTTTTCTGGCAAGAACAAATGAGGCGAAAAGAAACTTGAAAAGATTAATTTTAAATCGTTGATCGATTTATTTCTATGTATGCATAGTCTTTTTCTCTAACACGCATTGCTGTTGAGGCAAAATCCAATATAGGCAATATAAGCGGACCCGCTTATATTGCCTATATTGGAAATTCTTTCTAGGGGTCTGATCAAGTAAATTTCTGGTTGCAAGACGCACCGTCTCCAGTTGACGAGGCGACGTGACGTGGTCGTACTTTTAACTTGCCACACTGCTCGCGCCTCAGCAACTAGTAGGTGCGTCTACGTGGGGCAGATCCGCCGCGCTGCCGTTCTGCTTCCAAGTCCCAGAGGGTCTTTTCGGCTTTTAGAGCACACGTGTTTCCATCCTGTGAAGCCAATTTCGTCGTCTGCCTCTTACGTGGATGCGAAACTCCTTCCAATGATCTAGCCGAGCCTGCAAAACTTCAGTTTAGACTGAGCGCTGGGTCTTGGAGAGGAGCGTGGCGAGGAGGAGCATCGCCTGCGTTTCAAACCATCGAGAGATTCTGGAAGAGGAGTGGAGTTTGGCAATTTGTCCCTGGAATCTCATCGATCTCGAGTGTTGTTTCCGAGACTGTGCTCTTTTGAAGCTCAGAGGGTGCAGAAATATTCTGCGGATGTGTTGGTTTTGGGTGTAGACTCTAGAGAGGTGGAACAGTGACGGAAGCGACAGGGAAATAGGTTTAATCATTTGATAGTAAATTTAGGAGTTTAATCGGTAGGTTTGCGAGGAGGACGACGTATGCGTGAGTTTCGTTCTTGGACAGCGGCAACGTAATTAGTCAGTGAGTTACAGGCAGCGTTCGGACAAGAGAAGAGCTCCATTGTTTGGACGGAAGGGTGCAGTCCTTGATGAATTGTACGAGGAAGGCACGGAGAATTCGGGATTCCCGGAATAGTTAGCCACTTTAGGGGAGTTGAGCCGTGAGGAGGTCTTAGAGGGGGTAAGAATAGTCTTAAGGATCGACTGCGAGTATTCAGAGAGCAGGGAGTGTTAAGAATAGTCGGTGTGTTTGCGCATGTGTATGGAGTTGGCGGTTTCTTACAGAGTGTATGGGAGCGAAGAGTCGTTCCGAGGGCTTGTCAAAAGAGCGAGAAATGTAGTGCAAGGTGGAGCTGCAGCTTGTTCTGGAAGTTCGCGTAACGTTTCATCTCGTAAATTTATGCTGCGCTACCAGTTTTCGGGACTACGTGCTGGGGGATTTTTTGGCTCTAAGCTCAATCTTCGGCGTTCCCGGCTCCGGGGTTCGAGCTATACTCTTAATACCGGTACATTTGTCTTGTTCGGACGTTATCTAGATCATGTGTGGTACACACGATCCCCTCTTGTTCTGCACTGTATCTCTGCGAACACCAATCGTTACCTTTGAACAATCCTTTGATCTTATCACAGTATGGTACGAATGCGATGCTGAATTCCAGTTTTTTGGGTTGAATCTGACAGGATACAGAATAAAAAGATGGAGAGCACACCAGGGCTCGCAGAGCACCGGAGCACTGCAGAACGGGCAGAACAGCGGAGAACATGAGGCCCCCTTTACGAGTGTGCTTTGGGAGAAAGTTACAAATCCTCTTTTCCAGAATATTCAGTATATGCAAGAGCGCAGCATATTCAAAAATACAACACCGGAGGTCGACGAAAATATTGAAATTGCCAAAGCAGAGACGAAGCTTTACTTTCCACATGACCGCACTTTTCCCGTGGAAACTTCAAATGGGGCGCTTTCTCCTGCTGCGATAGACTGCATCGAGCAGTTCAGCAGGTTGGCACTGGAAGACTCTGTGACTCGTTTAGTGTGGGGAAAATTCTGATTATGTTCATGGCTTGACCTCCTCCCGAGAATTTAGTGATGGTTAGTACACACTTGGTAAATATTAAAATCATCAAAAGAATTTGGACTTGATATGAATGCTTGCTGATTGTGAGATGTTCCGAGCTTCCAGTGCGGGGTGAACCTCCTTGCAGAGGAACGTACCAATGTGTCTTCATAGAAACTGTCGTACGCAGAAATTCAAGGGACGTAGACGGTCAGACATACTACACCTGTTCCTTTCTAGGAACTGGTAGAACAGATTCAAAGCATGTTCAGGAAGTACCGTTTTTCTGATACCCTGTAAAAGTCCGAACAGAGTATGTGGGTACCGGATAAGGTCGTTAAGCAAGTAAGATTAGGTGAAGTGTGAGTGCTTTGCTGCTTACGAGTGTGACTTGTGTCTATGCTACCGTTCCGCAAATGTTCCAGGTTAAATGGGCTAACTGGCAAACAGATGAAGGCTAATTTTGAGTCTACGGCACCATCTGTTGTTCGGAGTGATGAAGCAAGAAATCTTGTAGAGTTCACGTGTTTTAGATTTCTCTCAAGATGTAATGCCGATTTTCATCCAGCTTTAAAGGTTTGGTGCTTTTCCTGACCTGTTTGACTATATTCTTCCTTCAAAACAAGGTCCTTCGTTTCTCGTTGCTAATTTATATGCCCTTTCACGGCTATTCCACTCTGTTAGTCTCTTGCCTATTGTGTTGTCCAAAACGCCATATTCAAGAAAGTAGGTGATTTTGCAGGATACAGCCTTTCGCCGCCTCACATTCAGCGCCATGCTAGCATGGCAGCGGCCTTACAGAGAAGACATACCGAAGAATGGGACAGCTCACAAAGGGCTCCCTGTAAGTCCCAAACTTCCCGTCCTCGGCATGTGCATTATAACCTCCCAAACCTCTGTATTAATGTGAATACTGTCACCACGGCGGACTTTTCAGGGAGTCAGGAGAATCAGGAATACTTCCCGTCTAGCTAAATATCTGTCATCTCTTCTCTTATTGGCAGCGAACTGGTCTTGTGGGTGAGAAGGCCTTTACCCGAGTTGCCCCTGCAATAGCCGGAGTAGCAGATCGAGCAACCGCTCATTACCTCTTTAATGCCCTGAAGGGAGAAAACGAAGGTTTTTCGTTTGACGTTTGGAATCGCTACTGTGCAGAGCTCTGCAAGTAAATTCGCAACTCTATAAACATCTCCTGCTGCGTTTCGACTCACTTTAGTCTTTGAGTTGTTGCCAAATTGGGGTTGTAGCTCTTATGGTGTAGTTAGCGTACGCAGAGTCCAAAAAGGACGCGAGCTGCAACAAGAGCAAGAGGGCGCAAGGCTGGAGCTAGCAGAAGGAGAACGCATCATTTGTGTTGGAGCTGATAAAAGACAGCCTGTACAGAAGTGGAGCAACGGCACAGCTTGGCCTGGAAGGCTGACACTGACGGACCGTGCCCTGTATTTTGAGGTATTGATCACCTTCGTTACGTAGGATTTCTTGGGTCTTTATTGGGAGGAAAGAATGGATGAGGAAGACAGATTGATTGAACCTCGAGATCAACACTGTCAGTCGAGTCGAGTTGAGTTCAAAAACCAGAACATAAGTGAATGGCATAAAGTAATCTCTCTCTCGCTGACAGCGATTTCCTTGTTTTCCCAGGCCAATGGGCTAACTCACCATCAAAAGGCCACAAGGATGGACCTTACGGGACCGGAGGTTCATATTGAACCAAAGAAGGTTGGACCTTTTGGTGTTGAAATTTTTGATTCCGCGATCTCGGTTGCGTCGAGCCCTGAGTACGTATCTGGTGTGCCCTTGCCTTATTGCATGTCCTCCACAGGTCATGATCTGCTCCTTGTATCGCGTACTCTGAAGGATGTCCCATGCGTAACTTGTCCAATCTTCCAATTTCTGACGTTGAACAAGAGAGCGGCATATGGGTGTGGTGTGACGGTAGGAGCAAAGATTTAGGATTTGCAAAGGGTTGGGAGCGAGTTTCCGACGTTCGACTTGTAGTGACCTGAAGAACACTGAGGAGAGGATGTGAGGCTTTGTTTAACCTCTAGCATCATAGGACGTGACATTCTTGCGAAGCTTTCTCATACACATTTATTTCTGAAGAAGTTTCCAACAAGGCACTGTAGGAACTGGATTTCTCAAACCTCTTTCAAAGGAAGCTGATGACGCGGTGGACCCTTATGGATACGTTGTGGGGGGATGTTTTTGCAGGTCTGAACCTTGGGTTTTAGAATTTATCGACTTCAGTGGTGACAGTAGGCGTGATACTTGGTTTGCAATCTTGAACGAAATAGTTGCTCTTTATGCATTCATTGCTGAATACGGGGTTAGAAAGGAGGATCCCCTTGTGGGTTATATATATGGAGCGAAGAACGGCCGGACTAAAGCTTTAAACAGCGCTGTGGCTGGCATATCTAGACTACAAGCTCTTCAAAATGTTTTAGGCAGGTTACCATCGAAGCCTGAGAAGCTACTTCAGTTCTCCTACCTCCGGACGGCGCCTAGTGGGGACCTTGTGCTCCAAGCTTTGGCTGTATCGTTTTGGGGTGGACGAATAGAGGTTAGGTCCCGAGATTTAGACCACCTGGCTTTAGGAGGCGGTGATGTTGGAACGGATGAAACACTGGTATCGAGTCCAAATTTCATTGGCACAGATGGAACTGTATACCACCGTAATTGGGCAGTGTCACCTACTTGGAGTACAGGAAAATCCACCGCTTTTTGGCGTGCAAGAACGGGACATAAAGGGCTTGTGCTTGGAAAAAATCATGTCGTTGGAGGATTGACCCACGTCGAAAGGGCAGTTCTAGCATGTCGCGAACAAGCCCAGTTAGCTGAGCAAACCCAAGCTACAATAGACGGAGCTCTCCTTAAAGGCGTGCCTAACAACGTTGATCTCCTGAAGGTAATATATCTAGGTACCTATATTGAATCTTTGGGTAGATGTGCTCCGAGGCTCTTGGGCTTTGCTTTCTTTGACATGTTATTTCTACTTTAGTGTCTTCCAAATATATGTTTGGAGAGATAATTCCTAGAATAACTTATTCAATGTGCGTGCGCTTAGAGACCTAAGAGCATGTCATCATGCGGCGCTCGATAACTTGCACTACACGCAGGCCAAAGGTCATACATACATCCATTTATCTAGTACTTGGGTATCTATGTGCTTACTTTGCCCTCCTCATGTAATATTCTGTCGTGCTTTTTCAGGAGCTGCTTCTCCCGTTTTCTGTACTGTCAGTCAATTTGGTGAAGTTAAGGCGGTGGGAGAATCCTGGTGCTACAATGACGTTCCTCTTCTTTGTGTATGGAATCATATACATGTAAGAATCGGTATCAAAAACTGGTTTTGTGATCGTGTACACTAATGAGGGTGCTCAGCAGAGGACCCAGCTTGATGGGAGAAGTTTTATCAAGATTTGATACAGCTCCTTCTCTTGAATATGGAATTTTATGAGGTTGAGACGTTCGCATGTACACTCTACTGATGCTTCTATACAGGACGGGTTTAGGCGAGACAGAAACTATCCGATTTTGACTGGTGTTCGTTCTTGTGTATGAGAATTTCAACAGGGATTGGCTCCGCTTTGTTTTTCCCACGCTTGTGCTCTCTGCTGCACTCGGAGTTTACGCTTTGCGAACCCTGAAAACCCAAGGTCGGTTGGGGGATGACTTCGGAAAAATAACTATCAGGGAACAGCCGCCGACAAACACGATCCAGAAGATTTTGGCTTTGAAGGAAGCTTTGAGTGCTTTGGAAGACTTTCTTCAAAACAGTAACATTATACTTTTGAAACTTAGGACGGTGGTCCTTTCCAGGGAGCCTCGAGTAAGTTCCTCTTGTCACCTATTTCGCCCGAAGCCTTTTCAGTTAAATTACTGGCAAGATATTTCAGTAAATGCGCACCGAAATAGTCTGTATCCACGATTTTCCTTACTTCCCTTCCTTTGGATGCTTACGTGATATGGTTAATCACAGGGTCCGTTTATCTTGATCTGATTATGACCCAGTGCGACACTGCTTGCGGACACTGTCTTAGTTAACGGATTTTCTTCTTGTCTTCTTCTTAATCGTTCCACTCAATCTGTGTCCGACTTGTCACGCAACTAGACCAGCATAAGTTTGCTATAGAGAAGGTCAAATCGGACTATGAATATTTAGTGTTTCCCAGTGATCGAGATGCTTTACACTTTTTGGCTGTCTCGATGAGCTTTTGAGTAGGCCTCGTCCAGATTTTCTCGTGTACTCAGCCAGCGCGATGTTTGCGCAGGTAACGAACGAGGTCTTGATGGTGCTCGTCGCACTCGGATTATCGACGCTGTTTGTACCTTTTAGATATCTCCTGGGGCTGTTTGTGTTAGACCAGTTCACATGCGACCTGAAGTTTAGAGAGGCGTCTGTACGGCAATTCTTTTCCTACTTGCGGGATTGGTGGAACACTATTCCAGCGGCACCTGTCGAGGTGCTCCCTCCTGAAACCAGCGACTCAGGCGACTCCAGATCTGAGCAGCAAAGTGCACCAACTAGAGCTGAAGCCGTGATGCAGGCCATGTCCGAGTGGTTGGGTGAAGAGAGTACGGTGAGCCAAATCACAGGTGGAGCTTCTTATTCTTAGCCATGGTCTGAAGGGGCGTGTAAATCTGTAATTAGTCTTGGAGAAGATGAAGTCATCTTGAGCTTCAGGTAGCGAGAATTTATGGAGAACTTAACGACTGCTATTCCTGCCAGTAGGAGCACAGTTTTTCGTCCATCGTCTGCTGGCCACAGCCTATTTTTGCCCCTTCGCATAATCTCGTAACCCGGGGGTTTGCATCAATCAAGGCTAGCTCAAAACTGAGATATGTAGTGATTCAGAGAAATGATTTGTAGATAAGAGCTCGATCCATTTTTCGAAGGCAGAGAACCTTATGTGGGTGGCTATGCTGGCAACTAGATATCTCCCGCGTAGTTAGTGGTAACGCGTTTCTGTTATATCTAAGCGGACGCTGACTGTAAAGTGAGCCAAGAAACTTAAAGTCTCTAGCAATTGGCATTATTTCCGTGCTCTGCGTCAAGTGCACGGAACCAAAGAAGTGTGTGTGTGTACTATGTCAGGACACACTAACAGCTGGGAATATGTTTGTGTATACTTAGATATCGGATTTTACAACATGAAGGTGATGATTTGTGAAGATATAGTTACAACATGAAGGAGATGATTTGTGGCGGTATAAATCTACATTGCGAGTACATGGCATGCACGAGATAAATGATCTGTGTATGAGGGTCACGTGTTTCGGGGTTGGAGCGTCCGATGAGATCGCCAAACCTGCTGCCTGTTATCAAGCGATATCCTATTGCGAAATCCCCTTCGGGTTAGATCGGCCCTCTAACTTCTTGGAGGCAAAGCGGAAAGCGACATTTCCAGCGGGAGGCCGTTGGGAGTACCATTTCCAGTTCTCAATGGGCCTGTGTTCAAGGTAAAAGTCTCGACCGGCAGAAAACATCTGCCCGTGACAGTGCAGGTTGTATCCTGATTTTGCGTACCAGTTTCTTGTACTGAAAGTGTGCGCTTCTTAGATGCGTGAGTACTTCGATCACCGTTACTCTGAGTAAAAGAGAATATCTGTCGATTCTTCCTCGAAAGTAACTTCCCTCCCATCGCAAAGGGGTCTTCAGGACCTTTCTCTGGAATATTACTCGCCTGGGGATTTTTATAGGCTCTCAACTTTGCTGACGGGTTTCCTTAATATGCACAAGTTAAATCCAAAGTGAGAAGAGAAAATTTAAGGTTTAGATAATTTTGATGTGACGTTTCTGTCTCCTGTTGTTGATTATAAACGTAAAGCTTTTGGGAAACAATCTCCTTACGGTTTTGGGAAACAACCTCTTGATAGGTGTTTAAAGTCCTCGTCATTTGATGTTGCCACTGACCAAAGAATCTAGCCACTACCTGTTCCAAACAGGTAGTGGCTAGATTCTGAGAGCCATCGCACCAGCTCAGGTGGATTGGAAATACTGCCAGGAGATGGTTCTCTCACTGTCGACTGAAGTCTCTGGCCAAGCATTCCGAGAAAGAGAAAGAGAGAGCAACATCATCAAGGAACACTATCATCAAGGCACACAGAACTGGGCATTGGCATGGAAGATTGACTGTCAGTTCAATCGGCTATGCTGTTTATTCCACACTGCCCGTTACAGCTCTGAGGTCAGTTTCCTTGGAGACATACAGCAAAGCTGGCATCAA
This sequence comes from Asterella californica, assembly GCA_036924285.1. NCBI lineage: Eukaryota > Viridiplantae > Streptophyta > Marchantiopsida > Marchantiales > Aytoniaceae > Asterella > Asterella californica. The sequence continues at coordinate 3,324,244 of JAYKYS010000009.1, read as the reverse complement.
CTATGAATCCAATGATTTTCAAGAGAGCCGCTACTAGATTCTGTTGCCTACAGTTATAAATAGTTAAATTACATGGATCTGATAAAAGAATAAATCACTAATACACTACGATGGCTAGAACCGGAGAACGAACTAGAGCCTGAAACAGATTCTATTCCTGCCAACGCTCCTGTCTCAGAGTCGTAAGCTGATTGTTCGGATGTTGGTGGTGGTTTCTCGTGATAAGTTACCAAGATCAGAACTCTCGCACATGCAGTCGGGCGCAGGAAACTTGTAGATAGAGGCGTTTGACTTACGCAACTCGTGCCCTTTTACATCTCCGTGGACCCGCATGGCGGCGAGTTGCTTCGAAAAGGCCGCCCAACTGCATCACAATATGATAACCCACTCAAGTTCTCGAAAGCACATGAAACCGGAAAGCGACTATTCACTTCATAACATTCATCCAACATTCTCTCTTAAGTTAGTAGTAACAAGGCCCACTTGAACTTTCGATGTTTCAGGTTGTTGCCTTCGTGACAACAGCAGCTAGTCAAGGAACGAATCACCTAAGTTGCTGGGAGAGCACCACGACATCCAAGAATTCACGAACAATACGTGGTCATGGATCTTGCCGATTTCCCGATTGACTCACCTGATGTTCGGATCGTCAAGTAATACAGCCATCTTGCGGGCGTCAGGACGGATGGTCTTCGAATGACCATTGTTTAGATAACGCCTGTGGCCGACCAAAATTTGAGGGAAGTTCCCTCCTTTTGTGCTCACAAAAACCTCACTGTGCAGGCAGACAGTGTAGTCTAGAGCAGCCAACCTTGATGAATGTTTCTGCGCAAAGGGAGCATAAACATTCAGTGACTCCAAAATAGTATATTCAGTGACTCCACAAATGGCTTAAAAACGGGTCCAGTCAATAAAATCGAAGAACTACACAGTGGATTACGAGTACTGAGGGATGCAAAAAGTTGGATCAGAAAATGGTCAATCTCTCACCTTGAAAGGAGCAAGCTCTTCAGGAGTAAGGAGGGTATCTTTGGTTTCAAGGTAAGGGAACATTTGCCGCAGAGGAAGCATGGTCGTGTCGGCTTTGTAAATCTTTCCTGCTGCTATATAGATAGGGGTTGTGTTTCGAAATCCCATTCCACGTAAAATCATACCAACCTGCACGACGACTCAGCAAATTCAAAGGTAACTTAGAAACAACCTAAGGGCCAAACGATCAAACTATTCGAAGTTAAATGCAACACGGAAACTAATACTAAACAAACTTGGTCTGACAGGTTCCTCCAAAACAAAAGCTTATGTTCGAGACAACGCAAAGGCAGATGCAGAAAAGTGCTGACCTCCAAAGGTGTCAAGGGACATTGGCCATCCACCCTGTTGGCAGCAGGGTCAACGATCCGCCCATTCCGAGTGAACTTTCCCCTCCATCCTCTTTCACGGGCAGCATCCATTTCTTTCTTTTCTTCTTCCCCTCCATCAAAAATACAACACGAAAATGCTACCATATCCTGCAGCACACACCATTATAAACCTTTAACAGCAAACCTCTATGCTTGCATATCACGTTTTCTAATCGCGCTGTACTCACGAAGCTCCTCCAAAAGGTGGGGTCGTAGGAAAAGAACCACATCAGACAGCGAACCACAAGACCAATTTCTCGCGCAGTGTTTCCCTTCCGCTCAAAGTACACTCGATCCAACTTCACGCCGGGAATTTCTTCTCTTGTTTTCCTTTACTATGTAACTGATTCACTCAATATGGACGGACTGCTCAAAGTAACAACTGACTGACTTCCAAGATCTACACTTCCGCCAACGAGCATAACCACGGTGCAGCGAACCAAAAGAACCCCATTACTGAACTCCATACCTCTTCAAATCTAAGGTGAACGGCGATGTACTTCCCTCCATGGCTGGCACTCTTTTCTATCATTCCCTTCACCAAAACATCTGCGAGCGACGCAATAGGCTTGGCGAACCGAAGAGCTTCGAAGTTCGTCTTACATCTCAACTGCTGGACTCTAGGAGGTATCTTGTCGAACGACAGGCGATTTGCGAAGGGAGAGAATCTGACCACTCTGCACCAATTGACCAACATGAGCCTTTAGTAGATACAAACGGGGATAGTCTCGGGCTTCTTGTGCAGCAGAAGAGTGATTGTACAGCGTGAAGCATAGATTCATTGTAAGGAGATACAACCCTCCCCAAAATTTGAAGTGAGAGTCCGTACCCAGCTTCAAGTAACTTGGGTTTGACCTTTTCAAGGTAATAGGACGCTGGTGCCCATGCCTTCACCTTGAAGTTGTAAATATTGCTCATGTTTCCAAACGGCTCAAGAACCTCATTAGGGAGCTTCCTTACCACCCTAACATCCTCTGCCAGGGTCTCTATGAAGTATTTTTCATCATAAATATCCCCAAACTTGCTGCAGCCAAAATTTGCAAGGCGGACCAGAACCGTCAGTTTGGTAACAGCTAAGTCGAGATCCGCCATAGGACCCTACAGATACTGGGCCCCCAACCCGGAACAGGGCCATGGCCTTTACCTGCGTTCAAAACCCGTACGTTCTTACAAAGCTGAGCCTTGCTGTGGCTCCCATGATTACAGCTACGTGAAACCAAGAGCTTCAGTTTCGAAAGGACCGACCACATCAAGCTTCAAATGTGTCAAATACTCGGAAACTAGCAAACTAGAAAGACCTGATTGTATCCGTTCTCAGTCACTTTATCTAGCTTAACAACCGTCACTCGTGTGCAGCCTTCCAAAGTGGGATGTAGAAAATTGACAGTTTCTCCCTCACCTATTGTCTTGCCAGACACTGTTGAGATGGAAATGTGGAATGACGAGAGTGGCATTCAACAGGTGTGCCACTGCTACAGCATTGCAGATCTAATCAGGAGACCCACCACCCAGACGGGCAACACAAAGAGAAAGGAAAAGGTTAGATTCAGCCAGCAACTAGACAGTTAGGCACCCGTTTACACAATTGGCCGCATGTGAGAAATTCCCTAATTCCCCTCTACCAGTCCCAACCCTCCTTGATCCAGAAGGGTTAAGGAAATTAAAAGACAGAATATTTAGCTTCTAGTGACTTATCTCTCTTGCAGAAAATTTTATAAGACAGATTCTTTGGAGCAAAACAGAAGACTTCAAAGGGACTATTAACGGGAAACTAACTATAGTACCACCATACTCCATGCTTAAAACAAACGAAAGTAAGGAAAAATAAAAATTAACCATTCAAACTCAGCTCCAAGGGTGACAATGTGAAGATGGCATACAGATGAACGCTGCTGGTTAAGTCCACCGTTCGCCTCTATTAAGATGTATCCATTTGAATCTGGCAATCCTACACAACAAAATACATTTCGACCGATCACTGTAAGATCTTCGGCCAAGTAGAACCACCTTAACCATCCTTACACCCTTGTAGTCCTCTCATTCGAGAGCCAGATAACGTTCGCCTCTATTAAGATGTATCCATTTGAATCTGGCAATCCTACACAACAAAATACATTTCGACCGATCACTGTAAGATCTTCGGCCAAGTAGGACCGCCTTAACCATCCTTACACCCTTGTAGTCCTCTCATTCGAGAGCCAGATAATTAGTTCGATACGCAGTAGACTTCACCGTCCCCTGAGGAGAGGACTTGAAACGACGGAAATAAGAAACTATTTGTCAGGTGGCGTTGGATGACCATGAGGACTATTACATTATATCTCCGTGAAGTAATTTGAACTGTTTATCCGTCGGGGCAGCGCACTATGAATAGTTCAGGGTCAGGATCGGATGGCCTCCTTTGACGCGCATTTAGAATTTGCCCCTAAACAATGACGAACGATAAGCGAACGACCAATTGTGCAGATTGGTACCTTCGGCTTCTGGTTCACGTGATAGGCAAGGGCGCCATCCTGCTGCGTCTGCATACTCCCAAGCTTCCTCAACCTGGAGTAAATACCAACATATTTCATCATCCTGCTGCAGAAACTAACTAGCTAGAAAGGTCTGTGTAAGTTATGAGTAAAGCATACCTTTACGTGCTATAAACAAGCTCAATGCGTCTCCTTTTCTAGCGAAATGTAACCCGGGAGCGGAACAATGACATTTTCTCACGACCAATCCTTGAAATAAGATAACAAGATAAACTCCATGAAAAGCCGGCGAACCATTGTAACTGCGACTCAATAGTTGCGGAGAGATACGGGTCACATGGCCCTTACTGGCAGCAAGCCAAGGGCGCACCGTCGTCACTTCACGTCAAGTACTGATGAATCTGCTAACGTTCAACTGCGGACCTCGGGGCGACATGGACTCTAAACTTGAGATTGTTTCGTTTCTAAGCAAAGTAAAAGATTCGAATCTTCATTACTGGAAGTGTTCATACTCTCATATATCTACGTAACGCCGATCACAAGGTAATAGAGTCGGAATCAGTTACTCACCCCAAACGATGAGTCATTATCTGCTTCCATTGCAGGCCACAATTGCTCAAAAACTTCCGGACTTCTGTACACAGTTCCGCGGGGAACTCCGGTGGACGACGGCATATCCAGGGAAAGTTTTCCCATGTATAAGAGCATGCCGGATATATATATAAGTGGGGCAAGTAAAAGGACTGCATGTCTCCTTAACAAGAAGGAGAACAGCATGTAAATGAGGCGTATCACGTAGGGTCTCGTCGATCCCCCGCCGGCTTGGCGGCCACTTCTCGTTCTTCCCAATCGATGGCGTGGAGAATTGACGGGAGAAAGGGGAGGCGAGCGGGCACGACCAACTGGCGGCCGGGCGTACACATGCATAGACTCCTTGCCGTTCTGCATCAGCAGAAACTCCACAAACCTCCTCCCTCGTCCATCTAAGCGCCCATCGATTTGGCATGAACCAACTTGTCGAATCCCCGATTCATGACCCAAACTAGTACTCAAGGTTTCAAGAATCGTGCAAAATGGGGGAAAAGATCGTCCTATCCTCGATAAGCATCACCATGGAAGATCGACCGATCCTATGAACCATCGATTTGGAAAAGGAAAAATAAAAATTGTATATCAGAACTAAGCCAATCGAGCTTGAGAATGAAGGAACCGTATCCTATATACGTAAGATGAACAGATTCATTCGAAGTCACCACCAGCCCCAGGGGTTCGTATGTATAAGTTAAACTCCGCTAGAAATCACACTAAACTAATGAGAAACATTTGCTGCAGCTCCTCGCTAGCTGCAGAAGACCAACAATATTTCGTCTCGACTGCCGTCGAGATCGTCATCCGGTAGCGGGATGATTCACAGACAGCCCCGTCTGTTACCTTGGAAGAGCGTGCACGCACGCACAATCCGCAGTGCCCGCCGCAACTGCTCTATAATCTCCCAACCTTTTCACACACCGACACCTCCACGGCAACTTGCACGCATTCAAGGCTCTTCATCTCCCACCTATAGATGGCAGAAACGCCGGCATTATTCGCCACGATTTCTACAGTGCCACTCTCTCTCTCTCGCTCTGTCACAACTCGCGGCATAACCCGAGCCACCCTGTAGCATCCAGCAGTGACGAATCCCAACTAGAACCAAATTTTCCCAAATTTTCCCACCGCATATATGATCCTGGTCGACAACGATCTCCGCGTCGTCTCTTTGCTGTAAACTTGCCAAACAAAATTTTCTCTCTCGTACATCAAACTGACGCAGCATTTCCAATCTGTTCTTCCTCCTCAAACCTCGGCTTCTTCATTTCCTGTTCAGCTGAGCCTGACACACATTCCCTTCAGAGTTGGGATCTTGTTGGTTCCTACATCTCCTCAATTCCTCCCTTTTCTCTCTCGCTTTTCTCCCTCTCTATGCCTCCCTCGCTTTTCGCCTCATTCATGCCACTCGTCTACCACCACCTCTCTCTGCCTGCCCTGCCAGGCGCCTGCACGAGCTTGCCCTCCTGTACACTCGGGTAAAATTTCCTGACCCGGAGTGGCTCGTATATTCACCAACACTAAATCTCCAGGAATGACTGCCAGTTGCCGGTGGATTTCCGAATCTTCCTCCTGTACCGTGCGATGGGGCCCTCAACGAACTCGTAGGATGCTGCAAGGGACTTGACGAGGAGATGGGATAATGGGATTTACGTCGTGAAGACAAAACGTCGATGGGCTTTGCTGGGCGGACCGGTAACGCCTGTTCCCGGCCGTGCCAGGCACTGGTGTGACCGGCAAATGGACCGTTACAGTACAGTACTTGTCGTGCGACGCGAGTCAACTTCGACGTCCAGACTCCAAACTCTGGTGCTTTCTCCAAATTCCTCTTCCTTGCCAACGACATGACAAGGCACTTCTTACTTTCTACTTTGGGTGTCCAAATCCCAGCGCTCGGTGCTAACCTGCATTCTTTGTATTCCCAACCGGTTGGAATTTTGAAAAGTCGGGTTGAAATGGTGTCGAACCGGATATTTGGCGGTTAAAGGTTTATAAAACGACAAGTTACCTTTTAAGAAAACCGGATCCCGTTCATTGCCTTCGGATAATTTCCGGTTCCCGAAACTTTTTACCCCGAGCACTGCCAAATCCTCTTGACGGGAGAAGTGTCTTGTCATGTCGTTGGCAGTGCTCGCCCACCCGAGGCCACCGGGATCCAGCCGAGTCGACAGGCTTGGGAAGGTCAGATCGGGTCGTCGGGAAAGACCATGACAAGACCTTCCAGACGGTCTTGTCTTGGTCCTTCCCTTTGACATAACATGATTGCGGTTTATTCTTCCACACAGTAGACTTTATTAAGCAGCAAGCTACTTCGGTAATAATTGAGAAGTCGCGAGTCACTTTTACTTCTACCGCCATGTGGTAGTACTGCGTTTTCTGGTCGGCTGATGGCGACAACAGTTTGTGAAAGAAGCCGAAAGTTTACCTTTTACCTTTTCTCTGTTAGTTGAGGAATAGTGGAGTGATGAGGCACCAGGTGAGCTACCATCTTCGTCTTACAGTGCGTGGTTGTGTTGTGCACGAGGAATTCTTGTACTGTTACGTTCTCGTTGATGACGCAGTCGGTAATTAACTCAGTTTCCATTTTAGTGATCAGTGTGCAGTCTGCTCAGTGAAGCCACTACAGTAGCTGAACTCGGGAAATTCGCACAACTAGAATCTTGATCGATCGATTTGGAATTTTGGATGTGGTTGTTAGTTAAAATGATGCCGTGGTGGTCGTTTGAAAGGTACAACACTGTACGTAGTCCGGTGTTGCACGAGGGAATTCGAAATTGACCTGATTCACAAGTTGTATGGTTGCTGACCGTGCGTCGCCGTCACAGATTTTTTGTACGTCCCTCAGTCCCTCTAAGGAAGGTCACAGTATCACGAAGGAAAATCTGTCCTTATCATTATGGTCCACGCCACAAGTTCAGTCCAATGGTTAAGATCCAGCAAAAGATTCCTACACTCTTTCTTCTTGAATATCAGTATTCAAGACAGGAGAGCAACCTTCTCAAACTGGTGACCGGTTACCAGAGGCGTAGCATTCGACGATATCGTAATGTTTATTTTATTCCACCGCTAATCTTTACAGTATCTTTTAAAGTTACTGCGCTTCTCTAACTTAAAGATTTTAATAAGGATCCTTCGTCAACAATCCAACCGTTGTTGGGTAACAGATTGTAGTACTTTGTATTGCGTATCAAATTTCTGATCTGTTTGGGGACTGCGGTGAGAAAATCTCACCTTTCAAATATAATGAAATTTTTTATTATCTAAAATAGAGATAAAGTGGATATTTTCACTATACGGGTGGAGATGTTATAACTGTATCACTTAACATGTTTTAAACCGGAGCGTATTTTCCCGTTGTACATATTTAGGTGCAGAAGTTTATAACTTTTAGAGCATTTTCACATTTGGACAGGGTAGACTGTAGTTTATCTAGATAAACCATGACCATTCAAGAACCACGTATGCCTTTCTTAGACGTTATTTTATCGTTATCATCAACATTTCTTATGTGACCATTTATGCAGTCATTTCAACATTGCTTAGGTTGTCTATATGACTACTATCCACCTCATAAACAACGTAGATTGATAAAGTCCAGTTTCTTTTCTTTCCGCCACATTCATGAGATTTTGCACTGTACTATTAATTAAAAGTAATCATTCACACATTTATGAAGAAGAAAAAACTATAATGGTTTAAAGGATCTCTTTTGTTCGAGTATGGTCCAATGAAGAATGTAAAATAAAGTATCAGTCTGTTTTACATCGTCATTGTGCTATGCGTTAGTATAACTATATGTCGATGGTGGTCAAATATAGGGGTAGGTGAGAAGGTCATCGCTTTCCATCTTTTAATCTTTGAATATGTTGATAGTTTTACTTGAGATTGTGGTAGAGCTTATTACATTACAACTCGAATGTGTGACTTTTTTTTCTACGATGCGGTTTGTATCATAAAGTACTCGGGATAAAAGAAATTATTTTTTTATAAAACTATACTCACTTACGATGCACAATGTCTCTCAACTTGCAATGCTAGATATATTGTATTTGTCACATCGCAAACACATTGTAAGTACATCAAAAATTTTGAACCATAAAATTATCTTTAAAAAGTGGTTTGTGATGTGCTGTGTATTGTAACTTGTGATGTAAAATGCATCACAAGTTACGATGCATATCATAGTTTATGGTGATCACATGTTATCTTATTCTTGACATCACATACTATGATGAATGTGTCATCACAAGTTACAATGGGATATGCATTGCATGTTGTGATGCTTTGTGTATCAAAATTTTTGATGTATTTCACATTGTAAATTATCATTTATTTTGCATCATACTTTATGATATCTCTCTATCATTTATTGCGGTGCATTTTGCATTGTATCTTTTATTTCATGACGTGTTTATATATATTTGTATCATAAATATACGAGAGTATTTGAGATGCTCTTACGATGTGCTTTGCATATAATGTGCGATGCGTTTTTTATCGTATGTTCAAAAAGTTTAGGGAAAAAATATTTTTAAGGTTTTGGTTTATATATAATAGAATACAATGATGCAGTGTATATTTTATTTGTTAGTTCAACTAAAAAATTGAATGATATTTCAAATTCATGAAAATAGCTTTAAACATATACCAAAATCCAGAAATGTAGTACATGAAGATACACAAAAGAAGAATACACATAGGGCTTAAAAGCCATAGATCTATATATGGGTTAAAAGTCAAACTGGATAAACTGACCTACCTCAAAAATATATGTAGAAGTCTACATCTTATCCAAACAATGACGATTAGCAATAGAACTATGAGAAACGATATGCTGATATAATCATAATCATGATCTTGATGCTTACAACATATACACAACTTGAGTTAAAACTATATTATTAGATGAAAAGTCAAGACACAAACTTGAATAGAGCATAAAGAAAACTATAACTCAAATACTTATGATAGAATTCTTATCTTTTTTTTCCACTTCCTCTACGACTCTTGTCTTCTCACTTCCATTTGTAGAGTTCGCTACCAGTTCTCCGGTGGTTGTCTCTTCTCTGGTGGCTGTCTCTTCTCTGATGGTTGCCTCTTCTGTGATGACGGCTGCCTCCTTGAACATAAAACTGATATGGGTCATCTGACTCCACATCAATGTCAACTTGGTCATATTCTAGATGAGGAGGTAATGACGGACTAGAAGGCTGTCGAGAAATAGCAAAGTACATATAAAGTTTATCAGTATTGTGTACATAAAACACAATTGATACTCAAGTTTAGATAATACGTAGACCATAATGATCACCATGCTGACCTACTTGCTCTCATAACTTCTTGACATCATGTTCCTCTGCATATCGGATCTCTTCATTCTTGGATTCACATTTCTGCTCATGTCGCTGCAATAGAACACACATAACACGTACGTGAGTGAAGAGTAAGAAGTAAACTTGAAGAGACTTAAGAAGCAACTTAAGACTAAGAATTAAAAAATCATAAAAAAGAAAGAAAACAAAGTACTTACAAACTTAGAGAAGCGCTAGAAAGCCGATTTGTCCAAATCGATTGGTGACTTTCTTACGAACAAGGACATGCTTTCTTCCTTCAATGAACTTGTGGTCATGATCACCCACGTCACATCACTCTTTGCATTATCTCGCTTGTTTCTCAAAATATGACATGTCACGTCAGTTTGGCACCTCGGCTAGGTTGATCGAGTGTGGAGGACGAATCTCGATAGGGCCGTTAGTGCTGTTAGGGCGAGTTCTTGGGATGGTCCACTAGGGGTATACTTCGCAGGTTGGGCTTGGAGGTCTTAGTTCTTCAAGTTGAGTCTTCAAGCTCCTGGCTATGATGGATAGTCTAGTTGAGTGTAACCCGGATTCTATTCGAGCATAGAGTGGGTTTGACTTGACCGTTTGTGAGTAATCGTTGTTACCGTGTTGAAGATGATAATTTCTCTGTTGAGACTACTTGAAGAACTTGAACTGCGAGGTCTGATTGAGAGATTTCAGGTCACAGATTTCTACCGGTAGTATCTCCAAAATTTGCAGATTGTTGATATCTTCGATTTGCGAATGCGTGCGTGCACGGAGTGGTTATTTTTGGTTGTGTGATCGATCACTATGTGGATTAATACTATTTCAATCTGTTATTAGTCGGATTTGGTGGTGGGATAGTGCGGAAGCGCTGCTGGAATTTGCTGTCACAGATTTTTTTGATGTCAATTTGAGATTGATAGAAGTGCGTCGGAGGGCATCAGGTTGGCGTGAGTCAGCAATTTCTGGTGCTGAAGAGTGCAGTAGGTGTGTGCTGAGAAGACGATTTCAATGCATCAAAAATTGTTTGATTTGATGAAAGATCGAAGGAGTTACAAGTCAAAAAATCTGAGGTAAACTCGTCTCCGAGTGCCAATTTGACAGGTTTCCATCTTGTGTAGTGTAATTTTGACATGTTTTGAGGTGTGTTCTCTTCATGCGCGTCCTCTTTGTATATTGTTTGACTCAAGTTCTACTCTATTCCAAGTGGAGCGGAGCAGAGCGGAACGGAGAGTGAGCGGGAGTGTAGTGTTTGACCCAAGTCATACTCTACTCCAAGCGGAGCGGAGCAGCGAGTGTAGAGGTTTTGAGTTATAACTTCTCTATTCTCTACTATCATATCTCGTGTATAAATGATATTTCACGGAGAAGAAATGTATTCAAGGTATAAAAGTATTACTAAGAAAGACATAACTAAGATAGGTTGAAACATTATTCTTTTGGATTCATAAAACTAGTTTATCCTTTTATATCAAAATCCTAAAAACTAAATTTTCTTTTAATGATAATCTCTAGACCGTGATAGGGTATTACAGGTCTCTACTCCATTACTATAAGCAAGCATCTTTAGTGTATAAAAAAGTGGATAGGAAGTTTAATTTATTACCTAAAATTGTCGTCAAGAAGAGGTATGTAATAGATTAATGTCTGGATTAAATTAATGTGTTTTTGTTAGCAGGCTCCAGCATTTATAGTTTCGCCGGTTAATATAATAATGTTTGGATCTTCCCCGTAACTCTAATGTCAATTATCATTTAACCATTACAAATAAGTTAAATTTTCGTCACAATTTCTTACAAGAATTATACATCACAACACTTACATCTTTTGCCATAAAAGAAACCGAGCAAAAGTTCCCGAAGGCGATTGGAGAAGCTTGCTTATCTTGCTTCCAGATTCAAATTCAAGTTGCATGGATACTCTACAGGAACTGAGTATATTCTGCATAAAATCCACATGAAACTCTCTCGATATATACACTTTGTATGCTCGATCCGGTTGCTCATTGATGGAGTCTTCTGGTATACTGGTAAGATATATACAGTTTGTATGCTTAGGATTCCGTGCACGAAACGAGCCACCTTCTTACACTTATGTAATCTCTCCCTCTCGCTTGCACAGCATCATGGATGTCCGTACTTCCTACCCCACTGAAACGTGGACATGGAAGGACGTGAATAAAAGAGATGAACAAGGAAAAGAAGACTAGCAGGAAAGGAGCATAGAACTGAGATATGCGTGGACGTTGAAGTGATGTCGCATGCAAATCATTTGCGATCAGTGAACATCGTCGAGCAAAACTACCGTAGGTCCGGACTCCGGAGACGTTTTCCCGTCGTGTGAACCAACGCGACGGGACTCGGGACAGGACAAACCGGAATGTGGGATCGATTCTATCGTGCGGAGCCACGTGAACTGATAGGACTGCACTACTTCGTCGTATCTGCGATCAGCCGCGCAGGTGCAAGCCCGTGACATTCCCTTCTCACTCCGAACCGCACGATCATTTCCGAAATCACGGACAATCACCACTCACCGTAGGATGTTCAGGATTGCTACTGTCCACCTTGGCACTCTACTTTCAGAGAAAAACATGGCACGCTCTGCCATGTTTCTTCCTTGCGTGCTGCGCTTCTGCGGTTCCATGATCCCTCACGGACCCTCGCTTTGCCTTTCTTGAAGTCTTCGTCTGAGAATCCTGCACCGTGCACAGATTCGTGCGGGTTCCTCGCTGTGAAAGAGTACAACTTTCTTCGAACGCCATTCTTCTGCTTTGTTTCATGTAGTTCCGAGCGAAGAAGAGAGTCCTAGCTGGAGATGCATTGACCCTGTCGTGCTTAACTCCATCAGATGGAATATACAGTACGTAAATGATTCGATGCATGTTCCTCCGTTTCATATAGAACCTTCTGCACCTGCCTTCGTTGTTTGGAATCCCGAGAGTACAGCATTTGGAGTTTGGAGAAGCTTTTTCTCTGAACCCTAAACCCTCCGAGTGAATGCATGTTGCCCATGTAATATAGAAACTTCGGTTTCGAATTCTAGGAGTGTTACGGAGTTTCGGAAAAGCTTATGCTTAACCCTAAAAAAGCTTGCTCTGAACCTAAACCCTGGGAAAGTTACCTCTGAACCCTAAACCTCAGAGACAGACAGAGAGAGGGAGAGGAGAGATTTTTTGTATTCCCGTAACACAATATCTAATATCTTGGCAGGTTTCACAGCGATGGATTAATTAACATCGGTTGTTGTCGGGTGTTGAATCGACCTAGAGTCCCAAAGATGGCTATGGCGAAGGGAATGCTCCGCCGAGGGGCATTGCACAGCACAATGCAGTCATTGCCATGGCGGGTGGTGCGGAGTATGGGCACGAAAACTGCTGCAGAAAACGCCGAACATCTTGCTACCAGCAAAAAGAAAATGGCGGGTAAAAGATTCTATGAGAAGGCGCATATGAGGCCTGCTGAGAATGGTGGTGGTTACGAGGTGCTGCTGGATCATCGAGTGCTGAGAACTCCGGCCAAGAAGCCGCTGAGATTGCCTAATCCGGTGCTTGCGCTTGCACTGGCTGCTGAATGGGAATGGCAGGTGACTGTTGATCTGTGGGTCGATGGGTATTGTTAGAAGTAATTTCACCTTCAGTGAAGGTAGCGTTGTTGTTGGATTGCAGCCTAGTGGGTTTCGGATTTCTCCAGTTACGAATGGACGTGGACCGGCAGCTAGGGTTTCTGAAGATTGGACTGTGTGTCAGGACAGAAGTGGAGTTCGCTCTTTCACGATGCCTCTCGTCAGACTTGCTTCTATCACTATTGATCAGATTCCGATGGACAAGGAGAAGATTATTGCTAGCTTGCTCAAGTATTGTCACACTGATGCTCTCTGCTGTAGGGCTGAGCCCGGAAGCAAATTAGCTGGTGAGTCGGGTGTTTTGTCCGCGTTGGTTACTTAGAATTTTAGTGTTTCTGCCTCACTTAGTCATCTTTTCTCGTCTTGGGGAATTGAAGAGTCGGATAAATTTGACTCTTACTGCGTCCTCTTTCAAGAGAGGTTTCTGGGTAAACTAGCTCTGTTGGCTCACCACTACTACGTTTCCGTACGTCGTTGTGAAATCAGGTCGTATACCATCATACTTAGAACTTTGCCCTAGCATGAAGCAACAAGATCAGTAAACCGCGGGGTCGCGGTTATGCTGTGTTATTCTCCGTCGTGATTAGATCTTATGTCAGTGTATCTAGTATGATCTTCCACTAAGGTGGGTGTCAGTAATTGTGTCGTATGGCTATGATGAATAAAAGGCCGGTCTGACTGTTGCCCGGGCATGCATTCATGTGTGCTGTCAGGACGTAGCGCAGTGCTGTAAACCGTCGAAAAAGGTTATCTGAGCCATTTCGAGTTAAGATGTGCGTCAGTTGCGAACGTCTTAGTTTCATACGATTCGTCGAAGGAAAGTAATATGTTTCTTACGTGTTATGAGTCCAGATAAACAGGCCAAGTTCTGGGATCCCTTACTTGATTGGGCAGAAAAGTCGGTAGGTGCGCGTCCTACTGTCTCCTCCAGTATATTTGGGACAACTCAGCCACATCACGTGCTCTACTGTTTGGAGAAGACGATTAGGAGCCTGAACGACTGGGAGCTGGCTGCTGTAGATTCACTAGCAAGTTCTGCTCGATCTCTGGTTGTCGCCTTGGCCATCGCTCGCAATCATCTGCATATTGAGCAGGCAATAGATATCATTCGCCTGGAGGAGGAACATCAGGTTAGATTTTAAGAGATTTTCGTCTTTACATGTTGATCTTTCAGTATCATGAAGTAGCATATTGTTGTGTCAGGTTAGATTTTAAGAGATTTTCGTCTTTACATGTTGATCTTTCAGTATCATGAAGTAGCATATTGTTGTGTCGAGTGCTCACCTGAAATAGCGAAAGCGGACTGAATTTCAGATGCTTATTACTTTCGTACTAGGATTTATGCAATATTTTCAGACTGTTTCGTGAATGCGGTTTGGAAAATCCGAAAATGGCATCGATTCTTAACCCGTGTCATTTTCTTCGCGGTTGTGGAAGGTAGGTTTGTGCTCCGCTGAATCAGAGAAAGCAATGACTAACCATTTTTCGTTTGTGTCGCATCGTTTGTTGATCAATGCAGATAGAGGAGTGGGGCTTGGTTGAAGGAGGTCACGACATTGACATCGCAGATCTTCGAGTTAGAATATCCGCGGCTTCAGTCTTTTTGAGGCTCTTAAGCTACGATGAAGACAGATAGCTCTACGAGTCCCCTGAGAGTCCTCGCTACGTAAAATGATGTCACCAAACCGACGCATAGCCTTGGAGCGAAGAAAGCTGGATTAGTTGGAAGTCAGGTCTATATGTAGGTTTCCTGAAAGCAGCTACGCCAGGGTGATGCAGCAGCTGTGAGCGACACCGTGTACAAGAACACTAAATTTGCCCAATCAAACGTAAGGAACGGGCGGCTGCTTCACCAGTCCCACTGTAAGCAGGTTTCCACTTAGGAAAGGAAACAGTGGGAGAGAAGATATTCTGTGGTTCTGCACTTCTTCCGGGTTGACCGGTGAGGTCAGCTTCTTCATGAATGGATAGCAGTTTACCTCGGTCTCTCAGTCGTCTGTAATTCTCGTTGGTATTCGGTTTTGAAGGGCATCAGGAGGGTTTAGCGAGTGATGTTCACCGAGGGACGGCGCTGAACGTAACTTCTGATTGTACTTCCCACAAGGTGGATATCAGCTGTCGTGCTCACGGATATTTGTTGGGCGCGCACGATTCAGTAATGTAGAGGACCTCTATGTTAGATAATTTTATTCGCCGTTGAACTTTTCATGACCACGGACCACGCTTAGACTATTTTGAGAAGAGAATCGGTCGAAGTTTACAGGTGAAACACGCCCCCCTTGAATGTAGGGAGTATGAGAAGGTGATTACGATGAAAGCAAACACTGAAGCGGTTTGAGAGAGAAGTCAGCGGGGAGAACGTGATGCACATGTCGTAAATGTCTGTTTTATCCGTCTTTGGCATATAATTTCTGTGATATGGTTTTGTGTTGCTCAGCTCCCTAGAACACGACTAAGAATCATGCGGGAGCTACTTAAAACAGTAAAATCAAGATTATTCTGGCTTCGAGACGGCTGGTTTAGCTTATCCAGGGCTTACGCTCTTGGTATTAACCTGCAAAGTTCGCTAGGCATTGTGGTACTATTTCCACGGCTTTGTCAACACGTTGTGGAACAAGGAGCGGTCTAGATCAATGGCGGAGTATTTTCACGAATGTGGTGCTAGAGGCCACCAACTTGTAAACTAGGGGCGTAGTGAACGGTCTTAAGTAATATAAGAGAACTGTAGTCCACTCTCAGTTTACCGCACAGAAATAGCTGCGGAGGAATATTTGAGAACTCACTACTCTTAGAGAGAGCATCTCACGCTTCTGATACTAGACAGCTCCAGGAAAAGCATGATTAGGACAGCACGAGCGCCTGCCAAGAGTGGGCTATGGGGAAAGATCCTTACAGCTTTCAGCGTCTGTAGAATCGTCGTCGTCGGTCTCTCTTGTAAACTAGGGGCGTAGTGAACGGTCCCAAGTAATATAAGAGAACTGTAGTCCACTCTCAGTTCACCACACAGAAATAGCTGCGGAGGAATACTCGAAAACTCACTACTCTTAGAGAGGGAAAGCATCTCACACTTCTGATGCTAGACTGCTCCAGGAAAAGCAAGGATTAGGACAGCGCGAGCGCCTGCCAAGAGTGGGCTATGGGGAAGGCCCTTAAAGCCCGTTACTGACGATTTTACAGACTCTCTTTGAGCGTAATAGGGGTGTCAAAGTTAGTGGCCGTTCCGGTTTTTCTCTTTTCCGCGGGCTAGAGTAACGGGTAATGGGCATTGTTTGTGCGGGTGGCTCTGGAGGTACTTGCAGAAATTACTCTTTTGCAGAAGGTGGCTTCTGGCCAACTGGCCGTAGAGGTATTGTCCGTAGAGTAAACGTTAACATCGACATGACAGATAATCATGTGGTTTATAAATGTTCACACGGAAAAGATTGTTTATAGTAACACGTGTTAAGTTTAAGAAATCTTATCGAATTGGAAAACTGAAATAACTAGTAAATTCTCGGAGAAACAAGTAACCAAGACCCGTGAATTTCAACGACCATTTTTAACAATCATTGAAAAGCTCTGATCCGGGTAATTTTCTCATCATTTTTAGCACTCATCGACGATCTTGAAAATAATTTTATTTTTATTTTGTAAAAATTACTGAACATTTGTAGAGAGCGGAATGTGGCTCGTTCGATTTGAAATTAAACGTTCGTGGATAGTGGAGCTTGGTTCGTTTGATTTTTTTTCATTTGCATTTTATCATATTTCGCATGGATAGTAATGCAATGAAAATGAACTATTGCGGATAGCGGAGTTTTGCTTGTCTGCATCTTACCATACCTCTCGTGGATAGTGTAGCGTTCTGAAGTTTGATCTATTGTATTTGTGAGGTTTTGAGTGTTTTTGGCCTCGTCTGCATTTTACCATATCACGCGGTTCAGAAACAAAATTGTTGTAAGGAAACATCGAAGAGGTTGTTGAGATACGAGTGATGTTAGCATCTTTCAGTTCAGACAGTTCTGAAGAATTCGATGAAGATGATGAGAGAGAAGACACCAAAAAGTCGAGGAAAAAATGTTACAGGAAAGTGGGTTCACGAGTTCCGATGATGATGTGTTTGATTCGAACTCTGATGAGGAACTTTTAGAGTTATATAAAATCTTCAATACTTCCTGATATTTGGAAAGACTTCTTTTCCAAAAGCAGAGACTTTTACAAGAATTATTTTGAAAATCTTCCTCTTCATTCTTTCAAACAGATTACTAGGATAGACAGGAGGAGTTTTGGTAGATCAGTGAGTTTGATACAAAGACATCTTGTTTTTCATAACCAAACGCGCATCAAACAAGCTCCGTTGTCATTACAGCTTGCAGTTGCAGTAGCTAGGTTTGATCACGATGGAAACGGTGTTCCAACTGGAAGATCTTTGTTTCTACGGAGAATCGTTCACGATATTATGATTCTTTATACGAAGAGGATAATGAGAGCTCTTTAGTCGACATTGCAAAGATTTATTCGATGACCAAATCATGAAGGAAGAAAGTTAATCTCCGATGCTTTTGCAGCCAAAGGATTTCTAGGTTGTATCGAGTTGATAGACGGTACTTTATTGTCTTTGTCACAGAGATCTAAGTTCGACGGAGAAATGTATTATGATAGGAAATGCAACTACCCGATCAGTGCTCAAGTGATTTGTTGTCACATGAAAATAATTCATTTCTCATTTAAAGATATGCACGGAAGTTGTCAAGATATCAGTTGCTTGCGAAAGTCTGTGGTTGGTAAGCAAATCGACAGCGAGAGCCTTCTGTTTGGGGGGGGGGGGGGAGGTCAGTATTTACTAAGTGACTCTGGTTATTCTCAGGTGAGATATTTAATTCCTTCATTTAGAATAGCTACTGGAGATAAAGAAAAGCAAGACTTCAATACTTGTGTTGCGCACGCGGGAGTAGCCAACGAACACTGTATTGACATCTTGAAGTCTCGATGGTATTCTTTAAAGCAAGTACGAACACAGTTGAATCAGTTTTTAGTTAAATGAGTTGGGTGTTGTGATATTTTGCATAACCTTTTTGTTAAGAAACGACGAGTGGACAGAAGAGGATGGAGAGCTAGTCATAGACTCGGAGAGAGACATCGAAGTACATCACCTTGACAATGTATCTAGTCAGATAACAGAGATTTGTGTACGGGATAGAATGATGTCAATTTGTCTAAGACACAATAGAAATCCTGGTGGAGCCAGGATATTCAAGCCTTGATAAACTCTTCCTTCGCGAATGAAAGTTATATGTTCACTTGAATTTATTGTAACAAGGTTCTCTTGTGTCTCTACTTAGTGCCCTGAGGTGCTTGTCTCGCAGCGACAATGTGCTCCGTCGCTCTGAGGTGCTTGTCTCACACCGACAGTGTGTTCAGTCGCTCTGAGGTTAATCTCATAGCGACAATATGCTTCGACGCTCTGAGCTCACCGGGAATATGTGTTGAGTCGCTATAAGTGCGACAGTGTGATCTGTCGCTCTAAGCTCACTATGATAATGTGTTCAGTCGCTTTGAGTGTTACAGTGTTCTGCGTCGCTCCGAGGTGCTTGTCTCACACTAACAGCGTGTTCAGTTGCTCTGAAGTGCTTAATTTCACAGTGCTAGTGTGATCTGTCGCTTTGAGCTCACTGCAACAATGTGTTTAGTCATTGTGAGTGCGACAGTGTTTTACGTCGCTCTGAGGTGCTTGTCTTCCGCTCACTTACTGTCTTGTTGCGCCAGCGGAAGCTCTTGCTTAGTAGGTCACGAAATTTACACCGAGGATCGCGATATTGTCTCATAGTGACAGTGTGATTTGTCGCTCTGAGCTCACTGCGACAATGTGCTTTGTCGCTCTGAGCTACGTTATTCATGTGCGATGTAAGTTCTTAGTGCGTCTAGTGCATCTAGTGCGATAAATACGATAGTCGTGGTAAGTGTGATAGTGTCTCTCCGTCGCTCTGAGCTCACTATGATAGTGTGCTTTGTCTCTTTGCTATGTATATGTGCCCAGTCGTGTTAAGAGTGTGGGTTACTCAGAAAGAACACCTTCCATAGATCACGTTATGCACAAGAACAAAACGTCTAAGTGCGACAGTGTGTTATTGATAAAGAACACCTTCTATAGGTCACGTTATGCACAGTAACACAAAGATGTGACAAAGAAGTATCTTTACTGAGAAAAGATATGTCTACAACACATAAAACATGTTTATCATGAACTCTGTTTGTACTTTTTCAGAAACTCCGTTTGCTGGAGGATGCTACTACATCGTCATACGAGATCAATTTCCTCCTCGGTCATCTTACCTCAATACTTTTTCAACACAGAGAATGATTCTTGTCCAAATACTTACAAAAATTTATATTGTACGTAAGTGAGAATTTCCATTGTACTATTTCTCCATGTCTCAACCAAAATAAGAGGACATTCATGGATAATCATCCCTGTCCGTATCACTGCTATCCGGAAGGTAAGAAGGAGGATGAAGAGCGTTAAATGGGTGATTTATGCTATTTTTTTCTGAGGAATCATCTATCATCAAAACGTCTAGAGTACAAAAGTTGAAAGAGTACAAGCTAGAAAAGCCCTTGAGATACAAAAAGGTACAAGTGGAAGCTTCTCGATGAGTCTTGAATCTCACACACATGTTCTGCGTGAAAATCTTACCGATCTGCACAATTATCCACAATGGCGAAAACTATTAGTGTCTAACAATACTATCAATGTGAATACTTATCTATAGATTCAACTTATTTTACTTGATGCAATCTCTTGCAGCAAGTATGAGTTATTCTTCATGGACCGAAGGATGAGGTTGCATTTGTTCAATGTGTGTGTCGTCCAGCTTATAACATGAAATTTGCTGCAGCATGCCGTCATAAACTCACGTACTCCTTTTCGAACCACGTAGCACATATTTTTTCTTTGAATGTTTCTACTTTGTATCCTCTTTCTTTCGCGCCTTGAAGTTCTATCAAATTGCGTCCAATTTTCACCAGCAATCCATTCAGATCTAAGATCAGTGTTTTCTTTCTCGCATGACTTGGATCCACTAGTCGAGGATAAAAGCTCTTGGAAGCACGAAGGCGGGCAAGTTCTGCTTTCAACGCTTGCAACTCCTCATCTTTACGTACAATAACAATCTCTTGATTTTGCACTTGCTGGTTAATTTCTTCCTCTTTTTGTTCGGCTTCGCATATCGTCTTCCTTGTTGCTTCTTCTTCAAGCTTCTTCATCTCAATACGTTTGGGCAGTTCCTCTTCTTCCTTCCTCATGTCAAGAGTTGGCTGAGTAGAAGCTCATGCACATGACGAAAGAGAAAAATAAGATGCACTACGATAAGTAGGCAATTATCGCACTTATCAGTACCATATCAGTCTTGAAAAGACTGAAACTATCGATTATGATCATATTACGTGACTTCATACTACTAATAGTGCAATATGGATAAGCTGTTTGAGTGATAAAACGTACTTGGAATAAATTTTGAAACTACAACTACATCCCATTGTTTGAAATCCTGATTTTACAGTTACTATACTACACTTATGGAGGTAAGGTATCATATAATTTAACATTGAGCATTTTCTGCTCACAAGGTATTATGTGCTAATGAAATTGTAGTGAATGGAATTTGTTACTATGAATTGTCTAAGTACACAATGATACTTGTGTAATTTACTCTCAATTTTAGTGAGAAAAATCACCTGAAATATGAGATTGAAACTCAAACCAATCATCTAATAATACTTGTCAACCTTTTTCTTGATATTTGCATCAATAATAATATTTTTGAGTCAGCATACAAGTATATATTAGAACTTATATAGATATTATGAACAGCTATGGTGGTCGCTTTTTAAGACAATGTGCAACAACGTTTGTTACAACTGTCCATTTTCATTTGTCACCTACAGTGAATCATGCTCTCACAAGAAGTAGCCTCTTTCCTACAAGCGGATGTCAGATACGTTAGGTACTTTTGAATGGAAATATCACAAAGTTCTCTAGATATTATTTCCCTAGATTCAGTCCTCATCCAACCACGCAATGACTAGATAAGCCAATATGCATGCAACCCTTGGTTTCGCGGTAGGGTTTTGCAAGACGCCAAACGGGTTAATAGAGTGGGAAATTCCGTGTTGTCATTCGCTGTGGCGCGGAGACTTTTGATTTCGAAAGTGTTGCGGCAGGGTTTTGCAAGATGCCAAGCGCGTTAGTAGAGTGGGAAATTCCGTGTTATCATTCGCTGTGGCGCGGGGACGTTTGATTTCGAAAGTGTTGTGCGGTGAAGGCGGAGGCTGGATGCTGGCTTAGGCTTTGGAGAGAGAATTCATGCGATGAGTAATTCCGCAGGGCAAACGTGTTAGTAGGATGGAAAATCCGGTCTTGTGAGTGGGCGGTGCGGTGCCTTTCGTGGAGGAGCAATTTGAGTTTGGAGGCGAATTTGATCGTGGGCTTGTCACGCGGTGTTTGTTGTTGTGGCCGCTTGCTTCGTCGGGTTTTGGATTGCTCTGACGAGGCTCTGATTTTTTGCTGTGCGTTGGTTCGTCGTCTTTGGCAGTATTCACCATGCATGATGGACAACGATCATTGTCTTTTGACGTATTTGCTTCGTTTCTGCAGCAGACCTTTGCTGTGCGGTCATTTCCGATGGATGATGGGCTTCGTTGTCTGCTTTCTTCGCTTTCTTCGCTTTCTTGGCTTTTGCTGATTGCTGTCATTGGAGGAAGTAGGTGCAGCAGGGGTGGATGGAGAGCGCGACGTTTCTGGGTTCGTCTGTTGGCAAGAACCAGGTAGCGGTGGTACGTTGTATTTCTTGTTCTGGTTCTGGTTCACTTCGCTCGATGATGAGATAAAGTGGTCTATCGATCTGCTGCCATGGTCGATAATGCCGGGCGGTCCGAGTTGCTTGACGGGACGTTAGATCCTACTGTAAAGACGTCTGATTTAGAAGCCAATAGAGTAGAGTCCCCGTCTATCAGTGTTGATAACTCTTCCGTGGGTGATTCGTTTGCTGTCCAAGAGAGTCTTTTCTTCCCTGAGGGCTGTCCGCCGCCCTTGCAGACTCTAGAGTAGGCTATAACTGAATGTCAGCTTCTCTCGTACCACGAGGGTAGGGTTCTTTTGCAGTACAATACTTACTGTGTTTACTTGAACCTTTTGGCATCTGCTCATCCACCGCATTTCTTGATCGATGGTGATTTTGTGAAAATCAGTCGCTGTTTCCCTGCTTTGTCTGGGTCTTTCTTTTACTTGGGTACTACGGACGATGGGTATTGGATCATTTTGCAGGATCGGCACCTTGTAGTCTTCTCTTATTCTAGGTATTATATAGAACCGAGGTCTAACTTTCGGTGACCGACTGTACATGTGATCTACCGCTCTCGGTTGCTTCTCTATGTCTGCTCTGTCTTGCATCCGGAGTGTTTCTGTTATGTTTGTCCTCATTTTCCTCACACATCTCGGCTAGATGTTCCTTCGGAGGCAAGCGAGGGCGAAGAGAGTAGCCCCTGCGAAGAAAAATCTGGAACTGTCAGTGACAGTCTGTAAGACTGGTGGGGATTTGGAGCTGTCCTTCTTCTCTCTCCTCGGGGAGTTCCTACAGAGTCAGTGCTTTTCTGGTGTCTTTTCCATAGAGAGAGGCGGGGCGCTTCTACACCTACATTACCAGGGAATTATAGCGATAGCAGCCAACTCTCTCCAGGAATGTGAAGAAACGGATCACCAGTGCTCTTGGATGGACAACGAATCGTCCTCTCGGTACGGAAGTTTGTATCAAAACTTTAACTAACAAGGACCTTCATACTTTTGTGGGCATGGTTGGTTATTGCATGAAGGATGAACGCGAGCAGTATCACCATGCGCACACAAAAAATATCTCTGAGAGCATGTTCATCGACGGTAGAAAGTTGTATACTTTGCTAGGTGCTTGTGATACCAAGAATCGGGTTGAGCTGTCGTATGCTAACATTCTGCCCCGCGCGTTGCAGTTTAATAAGTATAAATCTAGCCATCCACTGTCTTCTACCTTCTGGACTTGCCTACGTTCCATGATTCTATCCGGGAAGTATTCTGCTTCCCCTCGTTGGCTTATGCAGACGGGCATCCAAGTGCGCAGGGTCGACTCATTGTGGAAATCTTTTCTGCACCCGGAGCTGTAACCCCCGAAGACGTGTAGAATATTTTCTTTTGGTAGGAACCTCGAAGGTGTCAGAATTGTAAGTACCGCTATACATAGTCTGGAGAACCTGCAGCCGAAGATGGTGCGTCGACTCCGAGCGGACCTATTGATATTGCAGAGGGACCAGCGGCTCCCGATCCTGCTATTGCAAGTGCTGTTCCAGAGTATATATCTCTCAGTGAAGTTTTTCAGCGTGAGACAAGTTCCCAAAGATGTGTGTGTACAGAGGGGCCGACTGTTATAGTCATCGACTAGTAGATTTTACGTGCTACGTAGAGTGCAGTCGTCTGGGTGATAATAAGAGAATGTAGATTTTACTGTGTGCTTGGTGACAACGGCAAGGTTAATGAAGTGTACCCCGTAGTGAACATTATATCGCAGCTACGGCTTCGCCTTCGAGTGTGGAAGGTCTCGTGTATCCGTCAGTATATGATGGTTGCCGTGTGGCCTGTTTGCTTGTGTCCTGGAAATAAAAGTATTTTTTATGTACGCCACTGTACTGTATATTTTACTGTCTGAACGATAAAGAAGTACTCCACCGAGAATAATGGCGGGGAAATAAAAGCGACTGCATGGAACCGAACAGGCAGCCACAGGCAACCACGACTGAAAAATTAATCGTGGGAATTAAAAAGTGCCACAGGCCGACCGAAGACAACCTAGGGTGAATATGCATGCCTAAAGACAATCTTTACACAAAAGTGTAGTTTCTCCATTCATTCTATACTTCCTTTCATATTCACCTCAAAGGGAATATGCAAAGAACTTTAACTTATTTCTTGACCTTTCTTCTTGGAAGAGTTAGGTTAAACTAAAATTAATAAAATTAAAATATTTTTATTTGTAAGAGTCACTGATCTTTATATCAAAAAAAGCTTTGTTCACCTTAGGTTTTGTTCGCGTGAATAATTTATGAGTTTTGTATAACTGAAGTGAGCATGTGTAATCAAGTTAACAAGTGGATTTAAAATTTAAGCAATTTAA
Organism: Asterella californica; assembly: GCA_036924285.1. Lineage (NCBI taxonomy): Eukaryota > Viridiplantae > Streptophyta > Marchantiopsida > Marchantiales > Aytoniaceae > Asterella > Asterella californica. The sequence continues at coordinate 3,299,660 of JAYKYS010000009.1, read as the reverse complement.
TTTAGTATTTTAAATTTAGTGAAGTTAATTTAAAAAGCTTTAACAGAAATCATAATTTACAAACCCTATCTAGCAGTACTTTTTTCTGTGACTGTGTATTCAGTACATTATATTTTTCACTAAATTGTTTTTGAAAACTTTTGTCAGTCAATTGCTCATGATTATTTTGATTATTTTTGCATTTGATTGTGCGTTTTAGTACATTATATTTTTCAATACATTGTTTATGAAAACTATTGTAAGCCAATTGCTCATGATTATTTTGATTTCCTGTCTAAACGTTTTTTCTTCTCTAGTACAATTTCCCCTAGTATACAAACCCACTTTTTGATTAGATAAAACAAACGGATTAGTTGTAGCTTTTCTCAGTAAACTTAGTCTTTTAGGATCATATAATGGAACCACACCAAATCAAGATATACCATGTTAACCTAATGTGTATATAATTCATTATATTATCTCTAAATGTATATTATTGCTCACTTTATGTTAAAGTGGCATATCTTGATTCGATGCAACTTTGAATACTATTTATATTTTTCCGATATTGTGATTGTAATCTTTAATCTACAAGATAAAACTCAGAAAGGGAACTTTACCTGAAAGTCTACATAGCTAAAGAAAATAAATCTAGAGTCCAAATTCGAGAAGTTAAAGAAACCACTCTTTAAAGAAAATAACCTAACTTTACCTGTCCAGTTACTTGTTTATGAGACTCGTACGCAGATTCAGTTTTCTCAAGTTTCTGATCTACATCTGTCAGAGAACCTCTCCGCATTGTTAATGTTAATGCGTGTCTCTTCTGGACGAGTTTCAAAGCAAATGACGGTAAATGCAGCGGGTACTTCTCCGGAAGGTCTGTCTGTGTCGATCTATCCTGTTTAGCTGCAGAGCTGATGCATGACCACGATTGCCTTTGCATGCATGCGTCCACTTGGCCAGGCTAATCCGCCAGCCAAATGAGATCAGGAGTGAGCGAGAGTTAGAGTGTGTTAAGGTTGTCCAGCTCAATACATAAGCGCTCTCTTCTTGCTTCGTTCATCCAAATTCTACTTTCTCCTCCATTCTTTCTTTACTTTTCTTCTCTTCTCTTCTTCTGCACTGCACTGCACTGGGTCAATTAACTATTACGCGGCGAAAAGCTGGAAACGATCGTACTGAAAGCTCGTTAGCCCCTTCTCTTCCATAACAAACCTTTTCATAGACTCTCCTACGCAACGAATCTCTGCTAATCTCGAGAGATCAAAGACGCTCATCTTTTTCTGCGGCCAGACGTTCTTCTGCCGCAAGTGCCCAAACTCCTCAAGCGACACACTGCTACAGAGACAACAGAGAGTGTGAGAAAGAGATTCCACAAAGCGCTTTTGTAGCGATGGCGGTGGCGGTGGCGGTGGCGGCAGGAGCAAGCATTCTTGGAAACCATGTGCTTGAAGATCGCTTAGCAGAATTAAGCAGCAGGAGAATCTCAAGGTTACGATCAAGCGATAGAAGGATAATGAGAGTAAGATGCTCGAGCTCGTCGAGGTCCAAGTCGAAGACAGCGGCAGCTCATCCAAGCAACGACAGCGGCAAAATCCGAAGAAAAGAGGGACCTCCTCCTCCGATAGCGCCCCACCTCGAGCTCAAACACCCCGAAAGCAAGGAAGAAGCTCTGCATTTAAATATGGTTGAGCTGTCATACGGCGGCCAAGGTCTTCTCTACGGCTCGCGCATTCCCAAACACTTCTTCAACGTCCGTGGATTCGGGCAGACGGACGAGGGCGATGGCTCGGATCCGTGGGAGACTGGTTCGTACGATCTAGCCTTGGAAGATGCCGGAATTCATGACCTCAACATCACAAAGTATACGTCCGTCATCCCGCCGGAGGCGTCCAAAATGACGACCGTCGAAGCCAAAGCCTTCTTCCGGCACGGCGCTGTCATGGAGGCCATCATGAGCACGATGCATGGAGTGAAGGGCGACAGAATCACGGCTGGAGTCGGTCGAGTGCAGATCCGGAGAAAGGCAGATGGCCGTCACATCGGTGGATATGCAGCCGAGTACGAAGGGCACGGTACGATCAAGAAGACTGAAGATATTCTGAGGGCCGATTTGCAGGGCATTATCAGTCGGCGCTTTGGGTCTGACGAGTACGAATGCTTCGACGAAGAGTTCACTATCGAGTCGGGTGAGGTCGACAAGGCATTCGGAACTGTGATTGCAGCCATCTGCTTCACAACTTACGTTTTTCCAGTCTACGTCCAGCAGACTCCCTGAATCCAAGCTCATCAGCCGAGCTGTACCACCGGTGTGGTTGATGATCCTCGTTTTTTGCTCTACCGTCATGCGGTTCAGCTTGTGTTTGACCATCATTTACAGACAGACGCTCTACAGAGGGTTCTGGTGACAGTTATTTGCTAGCTAGCCAATGAATGGATTTTGTGAACTCGGCCAGGAGCCTCCATGATACAATACCATACACGTTATTGTTCGTAACCGTATATGCGACAGCCGGCGACCCGATGCTGCTTTGCAAGAGGTGGAATGTTTGGTCCTAATTTGATGGTTCGTCACCTTGTGCGTAGATGTCTCTCTGGACTGAGGTGTACGTTCGTCTCCTTCTCTAGGGGTAGTGTGTAGACAAGAATTAGAAGGTGAAAACTAGAGCCGCTGTAAAAGTTGGATGAAAATATGAGCATAATGTATAGTCGACTTGAATTGCTGTATGCCTACTTTGCTCTGCTGCACACTTTCCACGCACCTTTTCCTGTACTTCTTACGAAACAGAGTTTACGTCGATAGGTTCCCAGGAGTTGTGACTGAGCTTGATTATTTCAGAGCCAGGTGCATGAATTCGACCGAGCCAGATGTTGGGGCCGGAAGTTCACCAACCCAGTGATACCTTCGTTACTCCTTCAGAAGCAGGTGTATGAACACCAACCCAGTGTGATACCTTCGTTACTGCTTCAGGGGCAGGTGCATGAATCTGAAAAATTCAGGTTCACCAACCCAGTGAATTGGGTAGATAATGTTTTAACTTATTTTCACTCACAATGACAATCAGCGGCATGCGTGTGCAGGTAACTGCTTCAGAAGCAGGTGCATGAACACCAACCCAGTGTACCTTCGTTACTGCTTCAGAGGCAGGTGCATGAACCTGATAAATCAGAGGTTCACCAACCCAGTGAATCGGGTAGATAATGTTGAACTTATTCTCACTCACAATGAATATCCTGTTCTAATAAGAGTCATTTCAGAAATGGTAGTCAATGACAATCAGCGTGTGCAGGTCGTCTTAGACTTCCAACTGATTGGAAGAGAATGCCATATGGTCTGGAAAAACAGTAGGGTAAGATAGATACATTGTGCTTAGAGTCGAGTTTTCCCGATAACCCCCGTTGTTACTGACTGCCGCAAGGATGAGTGGGGGTAGTTGGCTCAGCAGAACGACACGGAAATATAGGACGTCGGTCCACAACTCGGTGCGTGCATCACGTATTTTGGGAAGGAGCTTCTTATCAACGCATATATTTGTTTACATGGGAATTTGGACAACAGAGTAAGAAAAGCTGTGTACTTTCATATATGTTGCTGACCTCGTATCACGTGCCTACTCACACCCCGTGTTCTTCCAGATAATAGGTTTCTCATTCTCCAACACACGGTGGCTGCAAATTTGCAGCTTCTGCAACATGTTTCTCCATATACTAATCGAAATATATGTCCCGTCTATCGTGGTAAATATAAACTGTCGACTACAGGCGCACTTTCCACTTATTAGAAGTATGACTAGAAGTATGACAGGTGACTCCCAACCTCGCCACGTATCTCCACAAACAGTAACAAGCAAAGACCCTGCAAGGCCCTGCTGCAACACGCGACCACAAACACTGATCGATGGACCCGGCAACAACTCAGAAGCAATCGTGGCCTCGACTGCAACTTTACGACAAAAGAACTTGCACATGGTGTTCTGCACAAGATACTTTTTCATTGGGAAATAGTGTTCGTTGCCATTTCCCACAACCAACGAATGTGCTTGTTGTACATACAACAGTCTACAAAACTGAAACGGGACTCTCAGTTCCCACTCGACACGATGATTTACAATGATCAGATAACCACAGAACAAATCGGCTTCCTCTCCTACCGCTCCTACCAAACACGAGAAGAGCTACCGGGAACTTCATCTTCAGGACTTACACAGGGACACCGGTACGGAACTGTCCATGTGCCGATCAAACTCGTCAGTCTTGTACAACAGTTTCCGTTGGCAAATCATCTTTAAACCAAGTTCTGATTCCGCCCTCCACGTGTACTATGTTTTTGTATCCTTCCAGTGTCAAAAGATACGCTGCAATGAGTGATCTGCACGGCAGAGAAGAGTTACATCCCATCAACACTTTTATCAACTTGCAAAGCCTCCGTCTTCCAGCCCACGAGAGAGAATCGTTGCCGACTGCTCCCAGCAGGAAAAATAGACCTGTGGGAGCAGGACCTTTCTCTTTACTCTGACATGCCAAGACTTTTATCGATCGACTGCAACCATCATAAACATCCTACGTGGGTAACCAACGAGGCAGGCCAGTATCTCACGACCGAATGCATTCGCGTCCGATTAGGGAGAGGAATGGCCACAGCAGTTCTAGACGCGCTACAGAACCTTATAAACCTACAGCTAAATCTGTAAGGAAACAAATTCCTCACAGAACTTTAGCGAACAAAGAAGGAAATGTAGGGAGACCCGACTCTACAGAAGGGAAATCCAAGCATATAAGAGGTGGCACCCAGAACGCAGCAGTGAAGAAGCAGTTTTGTGTCTTCGAGGAGCGACAACCGTGCACTCATGCAAGAAGTGCTCTGTAGATCTGACACTGAAAGTCCAACGAAGTCGGTCGGGGACTGACCTGGACTGAGATCCCTCGGCGAGATTGGGAGTGGGCTTGAGGGTACCACCAGCAACACAACCAAGTATAATCTTGCTATCCTTACCGAACTTGGCTTTCACCTCTGCAAACCAATCGAACCCACAAACCAAACGAGACCAACCCATCCCACCCACACGAAAACAAATCAATAAGTGTAAGCACAATGAAAGCTGTACCTTGATTCCTTGCCCAAATTGGCTGCTGAACTGGCCCTCATAGTACCCCCCATATGACAGGTTAGAAGCATTGGCGATTCCTTTGAGAGCTGCAACGCAACTTCTGCTCCAACCCAAGAGGTCCGCATGACAGACTAGATTAACCACAGCTAATTAACTACTTCGGTCCCCTTAAGTTCCCTCCTATGATACCCTTCTTTTATAGCAATTATGAAGCCTGACATTTTCCGCGTCTAGAATTCATGCGGATCTCCAGACGGGAGAAGGACCCTAATCCAACCATACAAGGCTTTCCCTCCTTGACCTTGTTACAGATTCTGACAGAAAACTCGTGTAAACTACACCAAGCCAAAACTGCTCTCAAAATATGTTACTCTTGATTGTCCTCGTTACTGCAGTCTGCTTACTGTCTGAAATCTCTTGTTTCTTAGAGAGGAAAGGGAAGGGAGACTGTAACACACCGTTGACAAACTCGGGGTTCTCTTCTGTTCCTTGAAAGATTCCGAAGAATGCAAAGGCGGCCCTCCGGGCGATGTCCCAAGCTGTCCACTCCTTGATCAGTCGATAGATCTGAATGTTAACTGCGCCGGCAGGATGAGCCTGTGCAAAGCACAAGACGAAATGGACGACGGAAGTCGTTCGTCATATCACCATCTCTTCACCATATCAACGCCTCATGATAAACGGCAGAGGGTACAAAAGTGAAGGAGCGAGATCTGAAGAAGCTGCGGAAGGACAGGGAGAGGGAGGTACAAAACTGTAGCACACCTCGTTGAACTCGAACTCTGGACGAACGTCAATTATGGTGTATCCTTGCTCCTGCTGAAGCACTAGAGCTTCCTTGGGAGTAACAGAACGCACCTGCAGAGTGCGTGGAGAATTCAGCTACTCCCATCAAGCAAACACTTTTGCCAGTCATCAATTATGCACAAAACACATACAAACTCCTCGCTCTCGCGATGGCTCATGTCTCACCTTAGCCCTCAGTAGCGCTTCACGTTTAATTTTCCAGTCGGTTTCAGCTGCGAGAAGGAAAATTCATAGCAGCTTAATGTCAGAGTCAAGACTCGCAAGGCTCAGATAGTCAATTCAAACGTTCGCGAGCAACCGACTAAATAATAACGGGTTACATGGCTCGTGGCATCAGCCAGGGAGTATGACCGCTTTTCTTTAACTTTTCCTGATGATACATACAGTCAGTCCCCTTCCTGCGATGTGAGGGTCGAAATAGATATAAACCGGGCACAGGAAGGATCACTAAGCCAAAATTAGCGGAAGAAGGAAGGACGAGAATCTCTATCATACCGGGAGTTTTGGGAGATCTGGTCTGAGTAGCTTCGCTCGTCACAGAGAAGGCCCTTCTTCGTTCGGAAGCCCTGTGATTCTGAGGAAGTTGGAGCTGCGCACATTCTGGTGACACCCTTAGACCTCCGCCTGCTTGGCAAGGAACTACTACTTCTATTCTACTACTCCTCTCCTGGAAAACAGCCTTGCTTGTCTGAGATATGACCATAGTCGAACACTTGGCCGCCATCGATATCGCTGTCGCCATCGCCTCAGAGCAATTCGAGCCAAGAGTTTTGTCACTCAGTTACTACTAAGTAGCTCTACCAGGGTAACACGAGAGGTCGAGGCAGGAGTGACAGACACCTCGAGCTCTCTAGAAACTTGTCGTGACAAGGTGGTGGTTCAATCCCAACTTCTTTGTGCGAACATCCGAAAGGAACCGATCCGGAGAAATGATCTTTAAATCATTTGGTACCTCGCGAACAGTAAGAGGAGAGAGTAAAAGTGGCGGGGACAAAACTGAGTCGAAGATGCCGACTGTCGAGCGATGGAGAAAAATATCGCAGGGTACAAGCGAAAGCTGTTATTGTGAAGTGTGCTGACATTAGAGAGATCTTATCCTCCCCGCGCTTCACTGGAGCCATGCGGCCTCACCAATCGACCAGTGACACTCCAGATATGTAACCGATCGGTCCATCCCTTCCCCTGCACCTGAACTCTTCTCTTCCCATTCGTCTTCCAGCATCAATTCAGATTCGTTTCCTAAAGTGTCGCTCCTTCTGAACGACAGAAATCCTCAAATTTCTGTGGGCCCCAATCTGACATTGTTGCCAGACCCCGGCCTCTACGGTATTTCTGTCCTCCCTGAGTTCCGTCTTTCGGGGTCTTTCCTCCTCTGCACTAGACTAATTCCACTGCATTTGATCTACCTGCAGGTAGTAAACACGCGACCCAATGAATAGCAAACGGATGGGAAGACCCCATCAAGCCTTACAAGGGAAGAAGGACCCGAAGGGCCAAGCAACAAGCACCCTGAAGGGAAGAGCACCGGGGCTAAGCCCCGCTATCAGTAGCTTAGCTATTTGATCTACCTGCAGGTGTGAAGTGACCTCCGTACACTCCTCCACTTGAGATGGCAATGCTGTATTCTTCCTGCTCTTGAAATCTATGCTCGGGTGTTTAGAGTTGCGGCTGCGACTACCTTTTGGAATCCGATCACTTTGGGAGTGGTGTCCATAAACAAATCTCGATTATGGGGAGAGTTTCCAGTGAGCTGCACAACCTCAGAAATATTTCTGGCAAGAGTGGAAACGATGCCCGAAACTTCTCCGTCGAAAGTAAAGCGAAAATACTTCTGCTACCTCGTCGCGTTTTCATTCGGTCTCAATATTTTACATTTAAGGGAACAGTTGACATGAAGGAAGGCCAGATCTTCTGATACAAAAGAGCAAGCAAGGAAGAACGCAAAACAGTAAACGTATCATATTATATATCTATACGTAACATCCTTGTATGGAAATATATCGTGGTGTTCCAGTGCTTTTCGGAAGTGAAAATGTTAGGCTGTTGTTTCCAGAAACGGTTCGGAAGTCCGGCCTGAAATCCGGGAACTCTGCCGACTTAGAACTTATAACGCGCATAACACGTTGAATTGTCCTTCGGAATGTACCATTTGGAAATTATTACTTTCAGATGACTTCCAGGTGATAATAAGATTTTTCAATCCAAAGCTATAAATAATCAAACTAGCCGATTCTTTCTCAAAGCTCCCTGGCCCTGTCTATGAAGTTCAGGCACCGAACAGACCTTCATACCTGATACACACCAACTATTGACTCGCCCCCTACTCATGAGTATTCTGAGTCGTATACTAGGGGTGCTGCTCATGTTCTAACCGAAAAGACTGCAAATGCGCCTGTGTCTTGAGTTTGTACGTTGACGAGCTATTGCGTTCCTACGTGCATAGTCCACCCTCCCCCGGTTTTAACTCATGTGCTGGCTTACAACTTCGTTTAACTGCTTGTGCTGGCCTCCCTATCCCAGGAGCTCAATGTGGACTGTAGTTCTCATGATCTACGTACACTATGAACTGTAGTGTATACGCTGTGGAATACCAGTGTCAGCTATTTGGTGCTGTTTCATTAAAAGTAGATCGACACGCAAGTGCCACATACTTGGATCATCCTAACTCATTAGCCTTATTTCTCTCGATCAACAGCGCCGCATAAATGAAATGGAAGCACGTTTTATTTTATATCCGATGACTCGATCTTTGCGACAATCATCTCTAATTCTTGTTTCCGTGCCCTGTCTGCGAAGGAAGTTGCTGTGGTTGCACATTCAAAAATGCCCTCACAATCAGCTGGAGGAGGTATTCTATCGTCATTAGCTATCTCTGTCAGAGGAGCATCTCTATGGGGAGACCGCAAACTATTCCCAGTCTGGCAGGCTTGCATTGTCCTGCAATGCTGAGCTTCGTCTTCCCGAATGTTCACAAACACATCATATAGATTTTCTGCGCATCAAGGTGACAAGGGAGACAACAAGGAATTAAAAATCTGACCAAAACAAGAGGAAATTAACCTACAACCACAGCACCGCACACTTTCACGAAAGACTGGAACCCTAAGTACAGGGTCCAAAAAAGCAAATACAACTCTTGACAGACAGCGAATGATCCCGGATCCATCATCCCATTTCGTTACCTATCGTTGGTCGTCTTGAATTCGGTTCAACATCAGTTTGAAACTCATCTGCACAAAGCCAACATGGATCAGCAATTGACAATAGACTGTCAGGAGCGACTATAAGTGTCTCAAGTCTCAACTCCCAGGCAACCACACTGCATATCCAACCGAACCAAGAGAAACACACAAGTCTCGGCTTGGATGCAGTGAAATAATATAGACTGGTCTGCATATGATACAAAACAGTGGTAAGGAGCAACTGCTGCATTTGTGCCAGGGATTCCACAGGATTCCCACATACGGCAGCTGCTAAGGTAACCAGCCACAAAGATTCGTCACGATCGCCAAAAGAATACAAGAATGCTTCAATACAGGCTGGTAAGAAGGTGGAGACAGAATTATACCAAACATATAAAGATCTCCCTTAGTATAATATTGCACTGCAACTTCAGGTGCAGGAAGCGACTTCAACTCCTCTGCAGTAATCAGTCACACAAATACTTAGTACTCAACACCATCTAATTCAGGTATAACTTCCTTCGGAACGACCCTCAAAACTGGTGATACTCTAGGATGTGCAAATCTTCAAACCTTTGTGGGACAACTGAACCTTTTTTAGACGGCAAGCTAAGCCTAATATAAGTCGAGAAAACGCACCTCCATGCGACTTTATAAACTTGTCATATGTAGAGAAAGCATGCTTCTCTACACATTCTGAAAAGTTATCTGCAAAAGACATAAGATTGAAACGATATCAGCCCATAAACTCACTGACATTATGCACCACCGTGTTCAGACCCCAAGGATTACTTTACAGAAAGTCAAGTCAAGTACTTACATGCCATTCTAGGGCTAACGAGATACATCAGTACGGTCATGAAATAATAAGCCACAGCAATGTGCTGTGCTAGAAATCTGTCGATCCACCGTTCGTCTCCACCAAGAGCCTGAAAGCACCGCAATATTTTTTATTGTACACTCGAAGTGTTTCGCTTCCGGACATGGAGTAAGCGAAATAACGTGCTACATATTAAGAAGAAGCTCATCAGAAGTACTTGACTGAATCAGATAAAGAAAGCTCGTCAAGTCCCAAGCGAGCGAAAGTTCTCGCGCATTAAAAGTGATGCAGTAATTAAGCTCACACAAATTCACGGGGTAATCTGAACCCCAAGGTTCCGTTACTCGAAGTTTACATTACCAAATGGTTCCAAGACGCTACCTTCCACTACTAGCTTTATCTTCGAAACAAAGTCATGTACGCGCCACTGTCACAACTAGAGTATGTGTACCTCCATAACCAGAAGGTGATGCAGTTCATTCCAGCTTTCGGCGAAATGAATCTTCAGGTAGTCCGCCCGTCTCCACCACCCGAAGCTCTCGTACATGTGTAAGACAGATACAAAGGCTGGCACCGATCACGTCGTTAAAGTTTGCACTGGGGCATTGGTTGGAAGCGATACACAGAGAACCAAGATTGGAATATTAAAAGGATACCTTATGGGACGCATGGACCCGTAGCCGCAAGGATCGGAAGGTAACGGAATTGCTACATCCATGAACATCTCAAACTAATAACTGAAACACTTTGCTTTAGAGAAGTCTCACCAAAGTAAGGAACCCGAGCAATTGTCTCCAAAACATAGAATCTCGCGTAAAGACGCTTTGCGTAGAGAGTTTCCAGTATCTTCACGGTTGTCTCCTGAGATTGCACAGCAAATCAAGTGATGTTATATGCTCAGAATACTGATATAACGCAACAGTTGAGCGATGGTGCAGAAAACATACAACCAAACTCTGTCCCCAGCAGCTTGAGTGACCATTCACTCAATATTTACTGCTAGAGAGAAAGTGCCTCTCTTCCTGTCCTTCCTGGAAATCCCGTGACGTTCATATTCAATCATTATTGGATATATCATATATTATCGCTGAAACTATACATCCCATGCTCAATCTGGACACTAGACGTAAAAGAGAATGGAAGCCCAACTTAAGCCATAGGTTTCAGGATGGCTGGATATAGTCTTACAGTCGCAAAGGTGTTGAACCCGTGTTCAGCTGCAATCACCCACTTCTCCAAACCTTGAGGCACTTCCTCTTTCTCAAGGACGGGCTCTTCTGCTAGAGTAGACTTGATCACTGTCCACCTCCTGTCATCCATAATCAGAAATGTTTGTTTATGGGCCAATATTCTATTTAAGAAGAAATTTCAGCTTATGTTGTACGCTTAGAATCTCTGATAAGGACGTACTTATGCAAGAAACCAGCCTGAACCGAGTAGAAACAGTAGTAATAAGCTGAAAACTCAGATCCAGTAAGAAGTGCATGTTTAGCTGAGATTCAGATACACCTCATCAATCAGACTTCTCAAAAACTGACAAATGAATTTGGCATCTAGTAGGAGTCAAAGTACAACGCTTTATGATTTAAACCCAAATCAACTGTATCTGTTTAACGAAAGTCAGGCACGCAGAACAGAGAGTTCGATTGGTTCTTAACTGTAAGTGGAAGGACGCTAAACCCTTCCCTGAGCTTGGGTCCTTGGACGATTACAAACATCTGAGTTCAACTGAACTTCCATACTAAGTACCTTAGGCTCATAGACGCAAGTACGACCTGCTGAAACAAGCATATCCATGAAACCCCAGTGGATTACAAATTCTGAATTCGAAAACCAGCGACGTACTGAGAAGAACGCACCTCAATCTCCCATCACGAGAATTCGCAGTCGGACCTGAGCTCTTGTGAACCGACTTTAAAAGTGCTCCTGACAAGTAGAATCCAGAATTCAACCGAACCGGCTTCCTACTCACTGCCAAACTCCCACCATCACGACGAACCGCCGAACATGGGGAAGCGGCCCAACTTCGTGAATTTGACGGTACACTTCGACGACTGTCACAATGAAATGATGCTACTCTCAAATCTGACGCCATCAATCAAGAAAAAATCCTCCCAAGCTCTCGAAATGCCCACAAGAATGAGAACTTTTCTTGCGTGAACTGAAACAATTCAGCCGAGCGCAGGCCGACGCGCAATCTATCGCCTAGACAGACGTCATCTGTTCGACTAGTCGGCTCGCCTTAGCAAGAACCAAATGAGGGACGTGTCATAAACTCACATCAAGCAGAACTAATAGAGCTCGTAAAGGACGCGCGGAATATTTTCTCTCTCACTCCTGCCATCCGAGCCTGCAGCCGCGCCAAGAGAGCGGAAGCGCACCGCCCGCGGGTGCGGGCAGTGCAGCTGTTTTGGGACCCCACCCTTTCCTTCATTGTGGCACTGATAGATAGCGTCCGCCGGTGCAGCTTCTTGTCCAACGAATGCTCCTGCCCCCAGCAATATCCACACTACTGGGCCGCCAGGAGGACTCACGATCCTTCTGACTTCGGATCTCTGGTGCTTTAGCTCTCCAGTTTTCGTTGCTTGCTGCTCTAAATAATATCTTCATGTGCCCGCTCACGTGCTTCCTTCTTCTAACTTAACTCAAGTTAGAGAAGTTAGAGACTCTTGGGTTATTTATTCACAATCTCGTAAACTAAATTACAGATTAACGTGAGAAGTTGTAAGTCTTGAATGTTAGATCGTATCAAGGAGTGAAGATCGTCCATAGATAATCGTTCCTATTTCCTAAGTTGGGAAGAGGGGAATATACAAAGAGTTTTAATTTAGATTTTAATTGTATTCTTAGAAGAGTTAGGTTATAGATTAAAACTTATAAATTAAAAATATTTTTATTCATGAGATTCTCAGATTTTTATACCAAAGAAATGTTTTGTTCGTTTGAATCACTTATGTGTTTTGTATAACTGAAATGAATATGTATAATCAAGTTATCAAGTGGATTTTAAATTTTAATATTTTAAATTTAATGAAGTTAATTTATAAAATTTTAACACAATCATAATTTGCAAACCCTGTCTAGCAGTAGTTTTTCTCCTGAATGTGCGCTTTAGTACATTGTATTTTTCACTAATTTTTTCTGAAAGATGTTGTAAGTCAATTGCTCATGATTATTTTGGTTATCTATTTAAAATTAATTTTTTTCCTCCGTTTTCCTAGAAGTTGCAATTCAAACATTGAGAACCATCCAAACAGAAGTGACAAAAAAACAAACTGAAGCAAAAACCACTCAAGTAAAAGTGTTTATTTTGCTTGTGCCCATAACCAGCTTTTAATCACATTAGTATATTTTTATTTTATTATATTAAATATTTATTAATAGTATAAATTAATAAGATACATCCATACTACGAAGTGATTCTCGTACTATCGGTAAGCGAAATGATAACAGTCTAAACTGTGAAAATGGAGGTACAAAATTCTACAAAAATCCCAACAAAGACGTTTTGTTTGCTTCGCGAACAAAAAGTGCAACATAATATATATTTTTTAGGCTTCCTCTCCCCATGGGCACCGTATCAGACGTTTAGCAGTAGAAACGAAACAAAGATACCACAGTGAAATGAGATTACGTCGCGTTTCCACTGTCCCGAATGTCTAATAACTCCAGAATTTGTGGCAGCTCACGTAAGTGTTTTTGCTGTTATGTTAATAAATAAAAAATATTCTTTTACTTCAATTTGAAAAAGGATAAATGAGACGATTCAGATGAAATCAAACGAAGATACAATTGCCGCTCACTTGTGCAAATCCTTGAACTCATTCATGCGAATTCAAGTAATTTTTTTTCAACTTTGTCGCATACACATCGCTACACAACATACATCGCTGTCAGAGGTACCTCACACATACACATAACAAATGGACTATGTCATACAGAAGTGCATCACAATCGCTGCTCTAACTGACAGTTAGGTCCCTCTAACTTCAGATAGTCCCATGTCTCAACTACATGATATACACCTTCGTGGGTGCAAGGATCAAGAAACCGGATGCTCTATCGTCTCATCGTTAGTCGATTGTCTGCAATCTATATCACGCAAAGATCTAATCGGCTATCCATGCTATATACATCGAAGACAAACTCACCGTCCATAAGAACAACACTAAGAGATGGAGTCAAATATGACATGTGTCAATCTCTCAAACAATCATCACACACCAACATACGGGCTGCTCCACCAGCAGACCCACACAACATACACCTCAAGCCTACACGTACAACTGCTAAGCTTGGTTCAACGGTCCCATCGAAGAACTAAGGTCTCCAAGCCCTACCTACGAAATATACCCCTAGTGGGCCATCTCAAGAACTCGTCTTAACGGCACTAACGGCCCTACAGGGATTAGTCACTCAGCACTCAGCCAACCTAGCCGAGGTGCTAAACTGACGTGACAACTTCAAGAATTCTTTAAATCATATCACAAGTTTGAGTTACTTAACAAAAAGAAGGTGAATCCCAAATGTACAGTTTAGGGTTCAAGGCACATATGTTGCTAATATAGATTGGCCGGCTATCCTTGTTTGTAGAACATTCGTCCATGGGATTTGCTTTTTTTTTTTTTTTTTTTTAAAGACAGTATGCTAATATTATCTTAATGAGTAGTCTAGTCCACTTAATAAATTTTGGGATAATAAAAGAATAAGATCTAACCAGTAACCTTGGAAAAAAAGACCACAATCATAACTTCTGGTTCCGGTGAACAAATAGTCATTGAGGTTCTCCTCTTTTCAGACGAGGCATAGGAAAAACCTACCAACAATTAAATAATTAGTAAAATGTTGTTCTGTTTTTTGCAGCATTGCTTCTATGGTCTTAGGAGCACTGGGCGCCATGCCCCAAAACAAAGTAAACTTGTTGAAGTCCGAAGGTCTCGACAAGCGAGAGAGGATGCAATACGTGCCTCTTTTTGTCAAGGCGGAAATCTTGTATCCTGTACTTGACTAAAGAAGAACCAAACAATACATGGTCACAATTGTTACCTTTTTTGTGTTTTTTGTTATTTTAAAGAATTAAAAACCATCTGAAAGTTCAGATGGCACCTTAAAGAAGAGGTAGGTGCGGGATTATTAACCATATAATTTAGTGAGCGGCGCCAAATCTTACTATGGATTGTTTTTTTTTCTTTCTCCATGAATGTGCCTATAGTACCAGTTCATATTTGGTCACCTGAAGCTCATATGGATAGATAATTTTATTTATAATAAACAAAAAACTAAAGATATTTTAATTCAAAATTTAAAATATCAAGGAAACAAGAAGATAGTGAACATGGAGATGAATCTCTTACATTCATACAGAAAAATATTCCCGAAACACTTTCAAAACACATTCCTCATAAACAGAGGTACGATATGGGTAATCACCCGTTGAAAGAAATACTACGTGGACAGGAATTCTAGGTTTGCAAGCAACTCTAACCGTAACAAGACTACAAGAATTTCACCACAAAAATTCTATTAGTCATTTTAATGTGTATTTTGATCTTGAAGTTATTTCAACTATTATATGTGTGGATCTTAATAATAATACGTCATAAGTCAAACCTCATAACACACTCGATGTATGCACATGGATACTCCAGAGATCCGTTATCTAGGTCAAATCTCATACTGCATATTATAAGTCCACATCAATACTAAAATCATCTCTGCCATTGACAGTGTAACATCACTACAGGTGCTAACTCTAATTTGTCCACGAATAGATCAAGATGAAATTTGAGCCCTTCCTATTCTCTTTTTCTCTTTCTCATAGTGATGTTGCAAAAGAACAGAGAAACTAGTTATTCAAACGACTAGGAGCTTGAATGAAACCACATGTTATTGTCCAAAATGGCTGCAATATATATCCCCAATTCCCCCTCCTCTCCTAAAGGAAAAACAAACGAAACGTGAAATTGAGTTTGGATTCAAGAGTTTCATTCGATACTTGAGTGGACAGACCATATAAAAGGACATTGACACATAAAAATACTATCTGGAATAGAATTTAATACCATGCTATACCTTTTGTTAAAAAAAATTGATACTAAATTAAACATCATTCATATTCATCCCCTTAAACGTTAGACATCGTCTATATTGATACACGGGTAACGCAGCTTTCTGAGAAAACAATGACTTCGCACGCACACTTAGGTAACCCCAAATAGTTTCGAACCCATGCAAGTACAAAGTGAATAATAAAGAGTGAATAATAAAGAGTAGTGGTAACATGTATGCTAACTTGGTTTGAAAAGTCAGGGAGTGTATATAACCATAATCATTAGACATCATGTACATCTGTCTTCTCTACACATACACACGTACCCTTATTTATGTAAATTAAACATAATTGTATTAAAACATCTTGTATAAATAGAGCTTTAAAAGCACATTGACTGCCAAAACAAAATTGTTTTCAGAACTACACATATTTTATTGGATATCACAAAACTAAATCAGTACAAAGAAATTATACTTTATCATATATTTGTTTTAAGAAGTTCTGTAGTGTTACAGAACCTTCTATACAGTGTAACTGTTATTATTATTACACTGTATAAAAGATCTTTTAGGCTTTTCCATAACGGTGGGATACCGGTGCGGCTACTCGATAGAGTTTTCTAAGGACATCTCGCCCAGTATAGCGATTAAGATCTGTTCAACGCTACTTAAGAGTTTGGGAAAAAAAGCATTGTACCTTAAGATCAGATTTCCCTACCGCAGGTTTCTTTAAATGAATTGTTAAAGGTGAAAATGATGGGGCATCCCACCGCGTAGAATAAATTCACATGTTGGCAGAACTAATTTACCATAACTGAAGAAAGTACTGAAGCTACGACGAGAATCGGTACTATATTATCCTCTTCCAAATCAGAAACATCAAGCAAAAGCAGACCTATGCACACTTCATGTTACAGTATGATGACAGCACTATTCTCAAAAAATCATGACTACTCCGTCGTGAATCCTTGCCTTCTGGTTTTGAGCAACACACTCTGCAATCCACATAAGGTTCCTGATTTCCTGTTCTCGCAACCTCATGTAAGCGAAGAATACTGCGTAATGGAACTGCACACAACATGTATCATCTTCTTGTTACGGATACTGTTGCAATTGAACAGAATGCTCCAGGCCATGAAATAAGGACATCGCAGAAAGGCTACATACCATTACGATAAATTATCCTGGAAGTAAAATCGATCCACGATCAACCGAAGACAATTTCGAGAAGTTGAAGGCCTTCTTCCGACTTAAAAGCAGAAACTACATACCTGCTGCTCGAAGACGAGAATCAAACGCTTAACCTCCTCCTCAAAGAAAGCCTTATCAAGCATTTGGCTTTCTCCAAAAGAAAGCTTCGCAAAAATGGCTTGGTAGGGTGGATATTTTTCTACAGCTGCACGCACCTGTACAATCAAGAAATGGCTCATTGTTATACCAAAAAAAGTTATTCTCTCCATTTAATTCTTTGACCATCTGAGTACAAACCAAAGCAAAACGTACGGCGACAAATCATGGCCTGTACACAACATAGCATTCCGTACTCGCATTCCCGCATTTTACTTCGAAGTACAATACAAGCATTTTCTCTTAGAAAAGAGATCAAGATTAAAGAAGTGAAGAAAGGACAGAAGTTCAGACCCCATCGAAATCTTCGCACACGGCAAGCTCTTCATGGGCGTAGGGGTACCTGAAGAACGAAACACCATATTAAGTCACTCAACATTCCACATTTTCCGATAGTGATGTCTACACCCTTGTGTGAAAGTAATTTCGACTCTTCCTTTGGATCCCAGCGTCAAAGCATACTCTTACATCTCAATAAAATAACCAGATAATATGTGAGAGTGGCACTACCGACTGTAGATCGATCAACTCGTCAACTTACAGAAGTCCAAAGTTGGAGTAAAGCTTCCTTCTATCATCACGAGTCAGTTCAGTGCCCATGCTGTTGAGAATACCACCACAAGCATATAGTTAATAGCATGATTCCGACAATGAGGGACAATCAATATCTAGAGGTTAGCTTACACAGCCATGCCAGCTCAAGACATCAGACCTCCTATCAACAGAAGCAAATTCAAAACTTAGTCCATTGGACTACAGTTACCTATTTATGGTAATATTTACAGCCCTCCAATCCGCCTCAAAAGCCAATAAATCGCACATCAACTCAGCAGTTGCACCCCCCAGCCTCTGATACAAATGCATGATAGAGGGTCAGTACTATTCGGAGAGTTCCACAGACGTCTTTTGCATCAAACTAGCTGATCCTAGCAACTGAAAGATCCAAACTCGAATACGAACGGGTAAAAGAGATAATGACTAATCAGGAGTTTAGACCGAGTTAGAAGACGATGTCGTTGCTGATTCTCAAAACATCAGATATTAGGATCCTACGACGACGATTTCATAGGATAGTTAGATAATGACACCTCAAGTCACTGTACAAATTTGATGTCTTCACCAGTGAGCCAACTTTCTCTTCCAACGATTAGCTAGTGTAGTTCGATAGATCAAAGCTGAGTAACTGAGCAAACTGCTCACTAACCACTTTTTAACCCAGCAGAGGAACCTTGGGTGTGATCACCTGCTGAACCAGAATGCTCCGAAACAACAAAATATCCCTTTACTTCCGGCACCTTAGATCAGGCAAGAAACTATTCTGCTGTGAATACCATAGCGTTCTGTTAAATAGTATAAGCTCTTCTAAGTGGACAATACTACCACGCCCACGTCGTCTCCGACTCTCGTGTAACCCAAATCATATAAATACGACTTGTGTTGGTATTCTGTAATCTCGAGGTTGGCGTATCGTCTGTGCTAGATGACTAAAACCTAACTAACTAGGGTAGGTGATCTCTAAAACCTAACGGACCTAGCACTGTAGCAGCCACA
Organism: Asterella californica; assembly: GCA_036924285.1. Taxonomy (NCBI): domain Eukaryota; kingdom Viridiplantae; phylum Streptophyta; class Marchantiopsida; order Marchantiales; family Aytoniaceae; genus Asterella; species Asterella californica. The sequence continues at coordinate 3,280,815 of JAYKYS010000009.1, read as the reverse complement.
GAATCTTTTGACTCGTTTATACCAAGTGGCTGCGCTTGGAAAACACCGATGCACACTTTCATTCTGTGAGTGTGCGTGTCAGTCCAGAGTTCCTTGAGTCTATACCAAAGGCCTTTGTGTCAGTTCCCTGGTATATGACAGTAAGGGTGAGTAGTACCCGTGCGACCTCTCCCATTTCTCCGTGATAGAATCGCGTTGGAAGCCCGAAGACCCGATTAAATCTCGAAAAGAAAACCAGAATCCGTACCTAGCTCGCTGACTATTTACATAAGGCTGAAACAGGCGCAAAGAATCAGGTTTTGGGCCGGTGAGATGTCTACCTTACAAAACTTGTAAAAGTCCTCCAGATATGCTTTATAAAGAGTGTTGCGCATAATCTCGATGTTCATGTCATCTAGGTCCTGTACAAAACACCTCAAAGATGACTGAGCCAACCATCCACGTAGTTCAAGAAAGGAGCAAAAATCACGTCCCACTGAATTTTGGATCAATTAAAAGAGCTCTTACTTCCGTGGTTATGCATTCTGAAAAGTACGGAGCCAAAGGAGTATCCACAAGCACAAGTCGATACAGATCTCGCATGTTCTGAGCAACCGCAAGAGTTGCAATGCTGCGCCATGACACCTCAGCGTTAAGTACCGACTAAGAAAGAAATAAGAGAAGATACGACTTTAAAGACGATATTGCTCTCAGGCAAAAGCCAACTTAGAGAACTTATGGGAGTCAATCTGGATAGCAGGGCGCGATGCAAGACTGCCCCCCATACACTCAATGCGAGGGACTACCCACATACACTTAAAGGTAGCCCGTGAATGCAGACCCCAGAGAAGATGTGCTCATAATGAATTGCATGCTGTAGCCTTTCGACCATACATACAGAGAACCCAGAGAAATACACAGCAAGAAGAAAGGAGTTAATGTATGCTAAAATTGTGCGGTCTTATGCGGGAAAATTGTATAACCTGGGGACAGAGCGTTGGAATTGTGTAGCAAACAGCGAAATTTCGAGTGAATACACTAAAAGTCAGGAGCAACCACCATTCATACCTGTCAAACATACCCAAAGGATGGCATTTCTCCAGCAGCTCATTTACATCTCTCTCGTGCAAAGTTCCAGTGACTATGAGCACCACATTGTCGATCATGTGTCCATACCTGATTATCGAGTGGGCCAAAGAGCAAGTTTGAGCACATTCATAGTCCGTGAATCCGACTAAGAACTGCGGAGGAAAATATTATTGTTTCAAGGAAAGGTATGGTCAATTGTAAACGTAAAGCACGACATATGACTCGGGGGAATACGCACGTAATGTACTCCAAAAATGTCGAGAGCGGTTCTGAGACTTGCGTGAGCATAAAATTATAGTCATCGACGAGCTTCTGAGTACATTTTTCCACCATTGTTGCCGTCCGTAATGGTGATGGTTCTGTAAATCCGATTGGAACACAGTATGAGCAACAAAAGTAATGAAACGAAAAGAGAGAAAAGGTCTTGCCAACTGCAGGATACTAAAGTTCTTTAGTGAGCTTAGCTTTACCCTATAAAGCAAGGAAACAACCAAAATTTCAGTGGGCAAGGCACACATGCTGGTGTAAGGTTGGAGTGTAGACTTTCCGTACACAGATAATTTGCCTGTTTCTGGACATTTCTACGTTTTCCTTCTCTGCCTGAATAAGAAAACTTACATCGGGCAGCCAAAGCTACATATACACAAACAATGCGAGCTTGAAGTCGAGGAACAGTATAACTATTCTCTCTCCTAGGCATGAGACATCATAAACAACATACACAGTCCGTTCAAGATGAGCTTTCAGTGGGAAACAAAAGTACCGTTAGCGAGATAAGGACCGTAATCCGTAGCGGACAGATGCATCTTGATATCGTCAAGAGTTTCGCACTGGCAGAGATTGTTGTAATCAGCAGCGGTGAGCAACCCACCACGGTACCCGCGCACGATAGCTTCTAGAAAGCCACCGTGCACATTGAAGGTCATTGCCTCAAATCCGTACATCTTGCCTTAGCCCCACCTGAACTCTTATCAAATCACTGGATCATTAGCAGCGAAGGCATGAAGAAACATGAGACGACTACCACACTCAACTAATATTTCCGTTAGCTTCTCGTAATCGAAACAAGGCTTGCTGGCATGCCTATTTGAACAATCTCTGCCAGTGCGAAACAAGCGAAGATCGTGCAATTTCAGTCCTTTAAATTCGACTTATATCAGCGAACCGCGTCCACAAGAGGCTCGAAACCAGCCGCATGTACAAGTCGAATCAACACTCCCAACCTCTTGCCAAAACTCAGCAATTCATACCCGAAATATTTGCTGAAAGAATAACTGCAGGCGATCACCCACGCTGTTGCAGACTCGAAGGGAAAGAAGGGAAAGAATAGCAGGCAACCTCCTCTCCGTCTAAGCTTCTCCCGATTCACCTGAAGGAAGACTGAGTAGGTGAAATAGAGACACAAAAAAGCAGCAGCTTTCTTTCCAGTGGCTGATACGTGTCAGGCGCGTAGAACCAGACGCCATGTATGTCCGTCTTTTCAAAGCCAAAGCTTATACGTTTCTCGTTCTGGCAGGCACAATAACTTCGCTTCATATGATCTCCACTACTGATGATCTGCCTCCAATCAGGAGATGTGATCTCAAAGTTTTCCAGTGCCATCGGACCAGTTTTTTACTTCCTCAGTCTTCCACCCCGAAGTTCAGTAATTCCTCGCTCCTTCGATCGTAAAACACTATTGTAGACTATTCTTCTATAAGCTCACTTTTGTCGACTATATATTATACTTTCAATTAAATTTAATTCAAATATGCGAAATTTTAATTTATTATCTAATTTTTTCGACAGAAGAGTTAGATAATAAATTATTTTTTGATAATATGTGATCTTATTGTGATAAACATCAGCCGATGTACCCTGGGGATCCACAACAATCTAGTCTTACTGAATCAACAATTTATGATCTACTTGATTTGCAAAACTGAATTTGTTGTATAGAAAGTACAAGGAGCTCCGCTTGCAATGAAATTGAGGGGTTATGTGTTAGCGATTTCTAGATCTATCTTTTTCCTTCTCTTTTCTAGTTTTCACAATGGCTCTATTCGTCCGTTCTCTCTATCTGTTTTAAATTTTCGATATTCATCACGAGTCCATCCGCTCGTTTCGCTACAAGTAAAAAAATTATCTTTTCCATCTCAATTTTCATAAATCTACGTATAGCTTTGCTACCGAATAGCAAAAATCACTAGAATTTTTAATTTCTTAATTGTTTAACTGTGATATGATTATGTAACGTTTGAAGTGGAACTGCTAACCTGAAATGTAGGTTCAATCCAGATTATATCTGTCGTATGATGGTATCTGAGGCCAAAAGTAACCAGTTAGGCTCCTTCTCTCATATTATGGCTGTTTAGTGTTCTCATGTTTCCCAAATTGTCTCGATTTCTGCTTCTCACTCTATAGTTGCACTCTATATAGACTCTACATATACTGATATTCATTGAATATTCATTCATATTCATGTTCTTTTTCTACCTTTGGGTTGTTCACACCCTATGAGTTAAAAATAAATAAATAATTTAGGTATTTATTTGTTTCACACAAATCTTCAGAGTATTCTTGATCTTTTATGGATTATTGTAGTTTTCACCTTCAATCTAGAGTTATCACAACATGTTTGATGCGGAAGTTTGTGCAGCTAGCTATGGTGAACAATTGTTGCGTTGATGCAAGCATCAAATTTCTAACTGCACAACACCTTGCTGCTCCTCGCTGGGACTCTCTGCTTTCTCCGCAGAGTTAAAATTCACTTTCATGTCCTCCATCATGGAATTCATCAGGTCGTTCTACCTTGAACATAGTAAAAGGGTTGCTTTCTGTTTAGATCAAATTTAAATCGTGAATATCTATCACAGACATCGTTCAGAATTTGTTCTTGCCCAGCGCTTGGTAATTCTCGAAGTCTTTTGCACTCAAGCCTAAGAACTTCTCGGCTACACTCCGATTATACAAACTGACAATACTTTTTCCTCTCGATGCTTCACGAAATGATCAGTAAGCCCCACGTGAAAAAGACATTTCCGCATCCGAGTGCATGAGTGTCAAGTTGATAGTTCGCCTTCGAGAATTGAGTGAGTATACAATAACCTTCTCACTGAAGAGCTATTTGCCATCACTACCTCAAAAGTGTGCTTATTGCATTCACATGCAAGGGACATTAGCTCAACGTATATAATATATAATATGACTAAAACTTTTGTGACACTTAACTTATAAGGAACAGGTTTGAGTGAATCAATATATTATTATTATAACAAAATCTCGTTGCTCTTTAGAACTCGTTGTATAGTCGCTTCCATCCACACGCAATAAACACTAGCGATACACTCTTTGATTCACCCAGATAACACATTATGCACCTCGATCCTACACATACAATAATTCCATGTGCCAATCTTCAATCCTTTCTCACGTGCTCAGTACATTTATTGCTTTAGAACCTCGCTTGTAAACTCCACTTGCTATCGTCCTCCCATCTACATTCTGCGGCCTTCAGAATAATACTTTTTTTGTTTGGTTATTTTTTCCTTCAGAATAATACTCTGTCAGTTCATATTTCATTCTTTGGCACGTGCACGCGCGTACAATTGACCTTAACTTGTGTAGTGTAATGCTCACATTTAGTCCAAAGTGGATAGATGCAACAAAGTGTTGCACCTGCAATGGGATGCGAGGCTATACAATGATTTGGCTGTATGTACAATGTTTTCTGTATTATTATATGAATATTAGAGGATGAAGGAATTTGGATCAAGGATTATCTTTCCGATCCGGATAATCGCAAATGTATAGTCCGCAAGCGTTGCTGTACGTTAGCATATCTATCAGTCGATTGTAAAATCCAGAGAGGAAAAAGAAATTGTTTCTTGTATTTCCTTTCTAGGTTTCTCCCAACGGATAGCTACGCATAACAATAATAACACATTTGATGGATAAAAAAAATCTCATACAAGTCACAAGACCCACAACAACAAGATTTTAAGGAGAAGTATAAATTATCCAGAATGTCCTCATACGCGGTTTCAAGTCGAGTTGATCTAAAACCTACTCGTCTTTCACTAAATCATTAGGACAACACAATAGCATTCCTTCTCATCCAATAATGATCAAGTTTCAAGATCACTAAAATACTGATCCAAAAATGCATATCACAAGTAGTGAGAAGAAATTGACTACAATATCGTTTATGTAAATCATTGCTCTTGTATTCATCAAATTCCATCCATTAATGGAGTTGCAAATAATAATTTGCTTTCTTTTTTTTATAAGGGGATGAGTTTGAAACTAAACTAAGTTGTATACTTCGAATATGGTTATTATATTAAGGAATAAAATCTTATTCCAAAAGACTATGTGTTGTAACATATGGCATAATTATATCACTTATATACTGCTTTTACAAGATTCACTTAAAATATTCATCTTCTTTCAAAATTGTACACTAGCATATTCTGAAAGATCTAGTCAGTTAACATCTCGTTAAACTTTCTTCAAAGTAATATGAAGTGAATATTGCATCCCAAGCTAAGGTGGGGAAGTTTGGAGTCGAATACGACAAGCGATAAAATCGTGGAAAAATCTAGATTGCTAGTGGTATGTGTACGGATTTGGAGAACGGGAAAAGGTTATACTTTTGCGAGGAGTAGATTTATTTTGTCCATTTAGATGTGGACTCCATTTTGCGGGAAGATCTAATGTATAAGTAAACATATTCATTTGGTGTTATTGTAGAATATGTAAATGTTATTTCTAAATTCACGACTAAAGTAATGTAAATAATTGTTTTTCTTCTAAGTATTAATTATTAAGCAACCTTAGAGTTCCAGAGATTACCCATAAACTTAACGAGAACAATAAGGAGGTCGTTTTACCGCTTAAAAGCTAGAAAATTTAAACCTTAGTGCAGGAAAGGTTAAAAGATAAACTATTCAAGCATAAGCAAAGGTTAGGGTTGGGGTGTGGGACTAAATTGCGACCGCACCAAAAGCAGCTTTGAGAAGTCACTCACATGACTATGTAAAGGAGAATAAAGCAGACGATCCTTTGAGGCACAAAGTCCATAACTGTGTCGGCGTTCAGATATGCATGTAACATGAACTTCTGGGGAATTGTTGCGCGCTTGCTGTTATTAGAAAATGTATAAACGTTATATATAAATTGTATATTAAACTAAAAATCAAAATCAAAATATTTATAAAAATTAAATGTTAAGTAAAATTGAAGATGCAAAAAGATCATTCTATAACCCATAAAGCAAAAGAGCCAGCCACGTTCCCAAAAGTATAAATGAGGGAGTCTAGAAGAAAAAAGCAAAAAATAATAAGAAATTTAATTTACTACCTAACCTTTCCGGTTAGGCAGTAAATTAATTTAGTAACAGTTTAATTTAGTAAATTAAACTGCATGCATATTTCTCCTCTCTGGACTTGGAAGAGGGTGCATATGCATGCTGGTTGAAGTATATGCATACAACTTAGACTTGACGTATGAGGGAAAGAAGAGGACAAGTGTGGAGAACAGAGCAAAATCTAATGGTGTAATTGGCCCAGACAAAGTCAGTGAGATATTGAGATATTATTTTGGTCGGATTTAGTTCTGATCTAAATGATAAATTAATATCTGTCTAAGAATGATAGTTGTAATGTTAAAAGTACTAAATATTAAATATAAATTAACTTTAAATAAAATATATTATATATATAACTGTTAAATGTTATATATAACACGCATGTAGGAAGTGCTAGGAAAAACCTGTATGCAATGCAAGAAACTTCGCTCTAAGAACCATCATACCGACTGTTTAATTTATAAAAGAAAATCCTTTGTTACAGGTTTAATTTATCACCCCGCCTTTCCCGTCAGAAGGATCAGGTGAATATATGCAAGGAAGACTTTTATGCATATTCACTTGATTTAAGTTTAGTATATGTATTAAAGTGTGTTTATTTGTGCAGATGAATTATTTTCACTTAAGAAAGAATCAAATATAGTCTTGGAGTACTTTAGTCACAACTGAATATATTCACAATATCTCTCTAAACTTTTAGAGAATAATGAAACTGCTTTGGAATTTTTCATTTTATGATTCGTTTGCTCTCTTCAGCAAATTCAGATCAGTTTTCCCCGGCTCGAACTCGGGACGTGTAGATTTTTAACGACAACCATTATTAGTGCGTTATCTTCAGTATGTATAATAGTATAAATAAGTTTAAATATAGCTATAAAGGAATTGACATATGTGATATATATAAAATTAATTACTTAATATAATGCACATTCAACTGCATAATGATCATGAAAGTGATCTCTTAGGACCGATTGCTATATCCGCCATGTAAATTTTCAGTTTTCGGCACTGATTTTTGTTTTTTTTCCTTTTTCACAAAGTGCACTTTGGATGTATAAATGCAAGGAAGATAATGTGTCATGTAACTTGAAGTTTGTACTTACTTATATTATAGTTTTGACATATATATATAGTTTATACATATTATGGATATTTTCATCGAGTCCAATATAACTAATATTTAAGTGACTTGAAAATTGCAAGCGAAACGAATCTGCAAGTTGCGGACGCGGAATTCTGAAAAAGTGCATTCTGCGGACGGTATATATAAGTCTCTGACACTCCGCAAAAGTACATTCCGCGGACTTTGGAAGGTCATTTGAGTGACTGCAACGGCTGCCGTCGACGGAGCCGAGCCGCAATTGGGAAAACTGGTCGCAGAGCGACGAATGTGAACCGGATCCATTTAGATCCAGGATAAATCTCTAACGCATAGGCCCGCAATTCCATTTCAAGCGTAGCACATATTTATCAACCGTTGACTCAATCTGGTCACCTCAGCATTGCACTACACAAGTTTCCCTCACATTCCCCGCGTCCTCAAGATGAATTCACGTAAATATCTTCCGTTTTGCACTCATGAAGATTGTAGAGGTGACGGGTCCCCAGATGACACTGGAGAACTTTGCAATCATCTCCTGAATGGGAAATCATCAAGAGAGTGGGGATCATATGAAGCGAAGTGACCGCCAGAGTTACAGATTTGAGGAACGAGTACGTACAAGCTTGGCCATTGAAAAGACGGTCGTACAATGGCTTCTGGTTGTACAGGCCTGACACGTATCATCCATTAGAAAGAAAGCTGCTTCTTTTTGGCGTCTCAGTTCCTACCTACTCAGTCTTGCTTCAGGTGAATTGAGAAAAGCTTAGACGGAGAGGAGATTGCCTGCTAAAATTCTCTCCCTTCTTTTCAGATCCTATCCTCAGGTCTGTAACAGCGTGGGTGATCGCCTGCAGTTAAGTCTTACTTTCAGGAAACATTTCAGGTATGAATTGGTCAGTTTGCAGAAGGTTGGGAGTGTTGATCCGACTGGTACATGCGGCTGGTTGCGAGCCTATCGTGGACGCGGTTTGCTGATATAAAGTCCATTTTTTAATGATTGAAATTGCACCATTTTTGGTTGTAAAGCTACACATTGAGTTTTTGTTCTTCATTCTTTTGGTTTTTCCGTTAACTGATATTCGAATAGGCATGCCAGCAAGCCTTGTTTCAGTTACTTTCAGTTACTTGTGATTAGGGAAGCTAACGGAAATATTTGTTGTGAGTGTGGTAGTCGTCTCAATTTTTCTTCATGCCTTCTCTGCTCATGATCCGGTGATTGGTAATAGTTCAGGTGGGGGTAAGGCACGATGTACGGAGTTGAGGCAATGAACTTCAATGTGCACGGTGGCTTTCTAGAAGCTATCGTGCGCGTGTACCATGGTGGGTTGCTCACCGCTGCTGATTACAACAATCTCTGCCAGTGCGAAACTCTTGACGATATCAAGATGCATCTGTCTGCTACGGATTACGGTCCCTATCTCGCTAACGGTACTTTTGTTTCCCACTGAAAGCTCATCTTGAACGGACTGTGTATGTTGTTTATGATGTCTCATGCCTAGGAGGAGAGAAGAGTTATACTGTTCCTCGACTTCAGTCTCTGATTGTTTGTGTGTATCTGTAGCTTTGGCTGCATGAAGTCATTTTTCTTTTCAATCAGAGAAGGAAACCGTAGGAATGTCCAGAAACAGGCAAACGATACGTGTACGGAAAGTCTACACTCCAACCTTACACCAGCATGTGTGCCTTGCCCATTGAAGATTTGGTTGTTTCCTTGCTTTATACGGTAAACTAAGCTCACTATAGATTTTTAGTATCCTGCAGTTGGCAAGACCTTTTACGCTTCCATTACTTTTGTTGCTCACACTGTGTTCCAATCGCATTTACAGAACCATCACCATTACGGACGGCAACAATGGTGGAAAAATGTACTCGGAAGCTCGTCGATGACTATAATTGTATGCTCACGTAAGTCTCAGAACCGCTCTCGACATTTTTGGAGTACATTACGTGCGTATTCCCCGAGTCATATGTCGCGCTTTACGTTTTTCAGTTGACCATATCTTTCCTTTGAAACAAGAATATTTTCCTCCGCAATTCTTAGTAATTCGGTTTCACGGACTATGAATGTGCTCGAACTTGCTCTTATAATCAGGTATGGACACATGATCGACAATATGGTGCTCATAGTCACTGGAACTTTGCACGAGAGAGATGTAAATGAGCTGCTGGAGAAATGCCATCCACTGGGTATGTTTGACAGGTATGAATGGTGGCTGCTTCTGACTTTTAGTCTATTCACTTGAAATTTCGCTGTTTGCTACACATTTCCGTCGCTCTGACCCCAGGTTATGCAATGTTTCCGCAAATAGACTGCACAAATTTAGCGTACATTAATTCCTTCTTTCTTCTTGCTGTGTTCTTCTCTGGGTTCTCTGGATCTACAGTCGAAAGGCTACAGCATGCAGTTCTTGATGAGCACAGCTTCTCACGGTTCTACATTCACGGGCTACCTTAAGTGTCTGTGGGTAGTCCCTTGCATTGCGCTGCTATCCACATAGATCGAAATATATAGACGGTGTACTTCTCTGTGTTCAACCTTCACGAGTTACCTCAAGTGTATGTAAGCAGTCTTGCATTGCGCCCTGCTATGCACATTAACCCCCATAAGTTCTTTAAGTTGGCTCCTTCCCGAGGCAGTATCGTCTTCAAAGTGGTATCGTCTCTTATTTTTCTCTTAGTCGGTACTTAACGCTGAGGTGCCATGGCGCAGCATTGCAACTCTTGCGGTGGCTCAGAACATGCGGGATCTGTATCGACTTGTGCTTGTGGATACTCCTTTGGCTCCGTACTTTTCAGAATGTATAACCACGGAAGTAAGAGCTATTTTAATTGATCCAAAATTCGATGGGACGTGATTTTTGCTACTTTCTTGATATACTTAGAAGGTTGGCTCAGTCATACTTGACGTGTTTTGTACAGGACTTAGATGACATGAATATCGAGATTATGCGCAATACCCTTTATAAAGCGTATCTGGAGGACTTTTACAAGTTCTGTAAGATAGACATCTCACCTGGTCAAAACCTGATTCTTTTGTGCCTTATCCAAATCGTTAGTGGGATTCTGGTTTTCCGTTGCGAGATTTAATCGGGTCTTCCGGCTTCCAACGCGATTCTTTTGCTGGCTGATTAAGGTTTCCTCACTGGGGAACGTGAGGGTACTACTCACCCTTACTATCATACACCAGGGAATTGACACAAGGCCTTTGGTGTAGACTCAAGGGACTCTGGACTGACACGCACAATCACAGTATGACTGTATGCATCGGTGTTTTTTTTTTCCAAGCGCAGGTTACTTGGTATAAATGAGTCAAAAGATTTTGCCGCTGCTACAGTGCTAAGTCAGTTAGGGTTTTAGGGATCATCTACCCTAGTTAGTTAGGGTTTAGTCATCTAGCACAGACGATACGCTAACCTCGAGATTACAAGATACCAACACAATGGAACTCGTACTTATACGATATAGGGTGATTACACGAGAGTCAGAGACGACGTGGACGTGTTGGTAGTGTCCAGTTAGAAGACCTTAGGAATATTTAACAGAACTCTATTTTATTCAGAGCAGAATAGTTCTTTGCGTGACCTAAGGTGCAGAAAGTAAACAGATATTTTCTTGTTTCCTTACTTCTTAGAATATTATGCTTCAGCAGGTGATCACACCCAACGTTTTCGTCTGCTGAGGTTAAAGTGTGGTCCGTGGGCCATTGCTCAGCTTTGATCTATCAACTAATCTAGCTAACCTTTGGAAGAGAAAGTTTGCGCATTGGTGAAGACAACATTTTTGTACAGTAAATGAGGTCTCATTATCTCTCCTATCAAGTCATCTCCTAGGATCCTGATATCTGATATATTTTTGAGAATCAGTAACGCATCATCTTCTAACTCGGTCTAAATCTCCTGATCAGTCGTCATCTCTATTTACCCGTTCATTATGACGACTGATCAGGAGAACGTCCCTAGTTCAAGTTTTCGATCTTTCAGTTGCTAGGATCGGCTGGTTTGACGCAAATGCCGTTTGTAGAACTCCCCGAATCGTACTGATCTCCGTCATGAATTATGTATCAGAGTCTCGGAGGTGCAACCGCTGAATTGATGTGTGATTTATTGGGTTTCGAGGCGGATTGGAGGGCTGTAAATATTACTGTAAATAGGTAACGAGAGTTCAATGGACCGACTTTTGAAGTTGCTTCTGTTGATGCTGAAGCATACACTGTCCGCAGGACATTCGGATGTCTTGAGCGCCATGGCCGTGGGTTTCACTGCAGATGATTTTTTGACCTTGTCGGACCTTTTACTTGCTTCGAAACTTTGTGATGTACATCTAGATATTGATTGATTTTCCCTCATTCTCGGGATCATGTTATTAACTGCTGATTGTGGGCCTCTCAACAGCATGGGCACCGAACTGACTCGTGATGATAGAATGAAGCTTTACTCAAACTTTGGACTCCTGTAAGTTGACGAGTTGATCTGATCTACAGTAGGTAGTACCACTTACACGTATTGTCTTGTTATTTTGTTCAGATACTGAGTGTATGTTTCGACGTTGGGGATCCAGAGGAAGAGTCGAAATTACTATCAGATGACTTTCTGTTTATCCTGATTAAGGGTTTCGACATCACTCTCGGAGAGTATCGAATGTTCAGTGTCCTAATATGATGTTTCGTTTTCAGGTATCCCTCCGCCCATGAAGAGCTTGCCATGTGCGAAGATTTCGATGGGGTCGGAACTTCTGTCCTCCCTTCACTTCTTTAATCTTGATATGTTTTCTAGGAGTAAATGCTTGTATCTTACTTCAAACTAAAATGCGAAAAATGCGAACGGAATGCTATGTCATGTATAGGCCATGATTTGTCGCCATACATTTGCCTGGGTTTATGCTCAAATGGTCGTAGAAGTGATGTTGAGGATAACGTCCTTTCCGTTTAATGGGCCATTGCTTGACTGTACAGGTGCGGGCAGCTGTAGAAAAATATCCACACTATCAAGCCATTTCTGCGAAGCTTTTCTTTTGGAGAAAGCAAAATGCTTGATAAAGCTTTCTTTGAGGAGGAGGTTAAGCGTTTGATTCTCATCTTCGAGCAGCAGGTATGTAGTCACTGCTTTTAAGTCGCATGAAGGCCTACAACTTCTCCAAATTTACAGCAACTTTTTCGGTTGATCGTAGATCGATTTCCCGTATAGGATAAATTTTTTCGTAATGGTATGTGTAGCCTTTCCATGATCTCCTTGTTTCATGGCCTGGAACATTCTGTTCAGTTGCAACAGTAACAAGAAGATGATACATGCTGTGTGCAGTTCCATTACGCAGTATTCTTCGCTTACATGAGGTAGCGAGAACAGGAAATCAGGAACCTTATGTAGATCGCAGAGTGTGTTGCTCAAAACCAGAAGGCAAGGATTCACGACGGAGTAGTCATGATTTTTGAGCATATTGCTGTCTATCATACTGTAACATGAAGTATGCATAGGTCTGCTTTTGCTTGATGTTTACTGGTTTGAAGAGTATAATGTCTACAAAGGCCGCTGCGTGTAAGACGCGAATTTCTTAACGTTTCTCATTCTCATTCAGTTGTGATTCTCATGATTTCACGTTTCTGTCTACTTGTTAATTGTCGAATTTATTTGATTAGAGTCTAAAGTGTTGATGCCGTCATACCCGTCTATTCGTCAGTATGGTAAATGGATGGAAATAATAAGGCGTTCCTAGGGCCTCGAAGCTTGATACGTTTATCCAACTTTGCCTTGAATGTACATTTTCATAAACCATCTTTTGTTCTCCCGAACTTGTCGGGAGCTTAGAGGAACTCAAGACGTCACTATTTGGGAATAGAATCTGAAGGTACAGCACCCCAGCTGGACACGTGTGTCGTGCGTTCATTACTTGAACGTACGAATGCACTTTGCGATGATGCTAAACACCTGTGGTGTTTAGCATCATCGAGTTGAGGTTCAGTTTCCGCATCGTGTACGAGTTTAAATATTTAATGTGACGACAGTTCGTATCTCACTGTAAATTTTATCCTTATGGTTCAGTGGATCAGGGATAAAGCAGGTTCGCATGCGTCTCCAAGGTTATTTTCTGTTCTTGTACATATTGTAGATGGTGTGTAGACCTGATGAGTTGACATGACTAAGTTCTCCATCAAACGGATTCAAAGATATAATAAGAGACAAGTTGTACTGTTCGTATCCACTGTAACGTTTCATGCCATGGTTAACAATATATCAGGTACCTAACAGTTTCATACGCCCTTTACGTGGCCCAGGGTGTTAGACGGTTCTCTGACGTCCAAGTCTTTTAGGATTTCGGATGGAGGACGGTGCCCTTTCTCAAATTTGGACTCTTGAAGCTGTTTGAGCGTGGGGGTCGGGATCCAAACAACATGACGGGTGGCAGAATCAGCGGGGAGCAAGTTGCACCGGTTGGTTCTCCGAAGAGCTAAGGCGGTGCAACGGTGTATCTTACCGGCACGCAAAGGCAGGAAAAGCATCCACCTTGGCATACACAGTGGAAGAAGGAAAGGAGAAAAGTGGCAAGCCGTCAAAAGAACTATGTGCGTCTACGCTATGTCTTCTAGTATTGTCGTACGAGTTTCTTGGAGCTCTTGTGTGTTAGTTCTTCTCGTAAAGGATTCTGGAAATATAAAGTCTTGCTTCCTTTGTATTTTGGAAGGTATTTATGTACGATACAGTATCTTTTACAGTTGATAAATCATAATCTATATATATTATTTTATAAACTACGTTCTGTAAATGTTATTCTATCTGAACCGTTAAGAATATGTAAAAGTTTCTCTCGATTTTTATACTCTCATTTTCCTTTACTCTGTGCAAGCCACGAGAGTGGTTATAGCTTCTAAGTCCTGAACCACTCCCCTCCCCGAGGTTGAAACCACTCCACTCCCCTCGGTGCCACTCCACTCGGAGTAGCCACTCCCTCGCCACGTATACACGTATAGCACGTATCCCGTGCTACACCTACTTTATGTTGTAGTGATCGTTACCACCTTTCTTTGCAGTGCATCCGCTGCTGATATAACACTATTGTTTCCAACAGTCAACCAGCCAGATAAATCCGAAGTTCTCGCATTCTCCATCTAGAACAACTTCCCAATAGTTCTCAACTTTGACCTCGCAGATGTCAATGTTGTTTTCCCGACGCCACAAGTCCCTCGCCGAGTTGGGATATTTTACACGTGGTGTTCACTGGAATGTGAAGAAGGTGAAGTCCTGAGTAGCCTGCGAGCTGGCATGTGATGGTGGATCTGGATTCACTCACATACATTGGTGTTTGGAATGCTCCACACAAAAGGAAAGGAGATACGCGGAAAAGAAAAGTCGTTTCTCTCCCTCGTTGGGTTAACTTTAGAGTAAACCTGGACGTATCGCCTCGTCACCCTCCTCGCTTTAGAGAGATTATTTCCTGTAGGATAGTACTAAGCAGGGATACTACCGTAGGGGAAGTCAAACTGCCAACAGTATACAAGAGACATGGGGTCCACCTTTCGAACTTCCGGGGAAGGGTAGATAACATAACAAGAACCATTTTCTAGGCAATTTTGTCCGTTTTCTAAAACCTTTTACACGACATATTACTGTGAATTTACACGGATAGAATTGCAGTTATCGTTCTTTCATAATTTGCTTAAACGCGTAAATATCTTCCCTCACGGCCTTGTACAAGTAACAGAAAAAGGACAAGAATAATACAAATACCCGGTCGTTCGAAGAGG
Source organism: Asterella californica (assembly GCA_036924285.1). Classification (NCBI taxonomy): domain Eukaryota; kingdom Viridiplantae; phylum Streptophyta; class Marchantiopsida; order Marchantiales; family Aytoniaceae; genus Asterella; species Asterella californica. Next base: position 3,265,563 of record JAYKYS010000009.1, on the reverse strand, counting down.
ATTACACGTCAACCAGGACGTTTAAATTTTGAGGGTGCAGTGTATTAAAATATACACTCTTAATCTTATACAGTGAAAGAATTTAACGCGTGGGGTGTAATGTAAGTTTAAATATACACTTTTAGTCTTGTATAGTTAAGAAATCTAACGTGCCTGGTTTCGTGAAGACGTCAAACTCAAACGACAAATTATAGTCTTAAATAGAAAAATAATTTAAAGTCCTAAATTTAAATTGTTATATTTAAAATATTTAATTTAAACTTCTCTTAGGAATGAAACACATGGCATTCTGAAAACCACAAAAAACCATAAGCGAAGTGACCATACCTGGAACTAACCAACTATAAGTCAATTCTTGTTTATTACTCGAGTCAATCATTGAGAAATTAATTTAGAGCTAACCCTCCTAAGAAAAAAGTTAGTTCTAAATTTCACCCCATGTACATTGTCTAAGTGTACATGGGTGAATATATATACAGTACATACAGCAATATGCATGCTCAACCACCTTTGGGGACTTTTGTCCTGTATCTGTTATCGGAAAAACTGTAATTGTTATATATAAATTATATATCAAGTTTTATGAAAGATTTAAATGAATGTTTAAGTGTTAAATATTAGCTCTACAAGGAACTAGGAAAACATCCCAGAAACCCATAAGTCAAGTTCATAGCAACTCTCCTCCAACGGTATAACTGTAGCCGCTTACCGACTGTAATAAACTAGGTCATAAATTAAGCTTGCAACTGCAAGAAGATTGAGTATATGCACCGCGTATACCTACTCCTGGTAGCCAAAAGTACCCCATTTGGTGGGTCCGTTGTCACAGAACTGGAAAATATAACTGTTAATCAGAAAATACTCTGGTGATAACATCTTCATCCTAGGATGGAATCGGTGAAGTAAAGAGTATGGTCTTTGCGGTAACTAATTATTATGTTGCATCAAGTTCACAATCTGAATGATGTGGTGTGATTAAATAAAAATAATTAAATTAGTCTTCTTCCATATGGATTTAAACCCCAAAAATGCTATATCAGATCAACTATAATCTCCGCTGATATTGAGTTTAATTCGGTTCAGAACCGACTGAAACCCAACGGTTTAAACCAGAACTTTTTCTAACCTGGGAACAGAATGAAAACCATAACTTTTCTACTAGAACTACATTATTATAAGATCAAATTCAATCAAAACTAGAATATACAGTATTTTTCTAGTCGGATCAAGGCAACCACTATTGGTACCCGAGCATGTAAACTTTCATATAAACATCAGGAACATTTCATGCGGTTGTTTCATTTGGATCATTCATATATGTATATGAATGATTTTATGAGATATTTATCAGTAGAGATCCATTAAGGCTACTTAACTTGGCTTGTACGACTTTACGATCATCGAAGAAGATCTTCATAGTGAGTAGACGTAAAATTTACGCACCATAAACAGAGATGGTATACAAAACTTTTACATCTTTGGACGTTACTTTAATCAATCTTATTGTCATTTAGCTGACAATCATAATAATGATACTTTACACATTACATCAAATGAATCAAGTGCTCAAGATTTAAAAGAAAGACAATAAATAACCAGAATAAATCTTTTAGCACTCCTGAATGCTTATACTGCATTCCACAACACCCTTGATTGTGCGAAATATCTACAAGACGTTCTGCACAATCTCTCTTTAATGAATAATATGAATATGCTCTTGCGTTTATTTTATTATTTTATTTAAAATAAAATGTTTTTAAAAAGGTGATAAACTTATTTTCACTCAAATTAAATAATTTTATAATATTCTCTCACGTATACACTACTCACAATAATTAGTGTGGATTACATTATTTAAATTCTGAATGGTCATACATTTGTATGACCATTCAGAATTTGTATTAGTGTGACCCACATTATTACTCACCCCACACTTATAGAGAATATATGAAAGTAGTGTAGCCCACACTATTACAAAAATTTATTTGTAGTGTGAGTTTTTGTGGAATACTAGATTGAATAATTGTTTAGTATCTAATCTTTATTTGTTTACCAAAGAGAGAAATTTTGAACACAAGGTAAAGCAAGAACATATGTATTAAATGATCACTTAATGCAGAACGTGGAGAAACACGCACTCAAAGTATTTGAAAGCTAAACTTCTGATAGATAAACTTGTGATAGATGTTTAAATAATCAATTAAACAGATCGATGTTAGGAACATATAACCTAATATTTATTGTTACAGCTATGTAAGATGTCTCATTCATCACTCCGTACATAGAACCACACTAGTATTTTATCCTATGATAAAAAAATTTACAAAATAGAATGTAAAACACACTATATTGACATCCACACTACACATATATATTGTAGGACAAATACACTACGCATACACTCTAAGTATTCCAAATATGCATCCAAATTGCACTTATAGGAAACGGAGGAAAAAACAAACGTTTCAATAGAAAACCAAAATTTAATGAAAAGTAAAATGTACTAAACCACAGAGTCACAAAAAATATATTGCTCGACATGGTTTGCAAATTGTGATTTGTGTAAAAGTTCTCTAAGTTAGTTTAACTAAATTTAAATTATTAAATTTCAAATCTATTTGGTAACTTGATTACACATTCTCACTTCAGTTATACAAAATCTATAAATGATTCAAGTGACAAAATCTTTTTTTATTTAACTTTAATTTATGATCTAACCCTTCAGAGAATAAAAATTAATATATAAATTAAAATTCTTTGTATATTCCCTTTCCGACCTTAGGAAGAGGTGAATATATATATGCAAGGAAGTAATTTGAATAGTATAGTTTCTTATTCCGTAAACATTCAAGTTAACTGCTTTAGGTATGTTGACTTAACTCCTCTGGTAAACTTTATAGGTTGGGTTCGAGTCGCCGTATCATGTAAACGCCTGTAACCTTACAGGGTACACCCAGAAGGTCGCGCGTCGTATTTACAGGAGCGACAAATGGAGAGGGTTGAGAGGTGGTAATATCAAACAAAATCCTTCCTTGACACGTAGGGCTAGCCTGAAGCTCGGATTAGCTGAGTCATCCGCCACACTGTGGCCATTGGATATGGATATGGGACAGAAATAGACCATGGTTTGTGACAGTCCGAGAGAGTTCTCCGTCGATTAAGAAAATCGAACGGGTGGCATTAAGTGTTTTGTGTGGAGAAGAACGAGTAGAGCCTAGAACGGAGAAGCAGCCCAACACTGTCTGTTTGTCTGTCCCGTTTTGTCCGCCAAAACCAAGAGGAACTTGCTGCCGCCGACACGAGTCACCTTGTGTCTAAGAACAGTTATTACACTACAGTACCAGCAGCTAAAGGAGAGTCTAGGTAGAACAACACATATCATTCGTCGGTGAGATAGTTAGTAAATAACCTCGTGACCACGTAGCGTATTCACCGCAGGTGAGGGCAACGCGTGTCTAGCATCGGGGAAAAGCGTCTTTTGTCAATTGCGATGTGTACCATTTCATTGAGAAATTCTGCCAATTTGGGAGCTGCACGAAGCCCCTCACATTTCCGGTATGTTTCACATGTGTGCCCTTGGCTCCACACGAGAATACTGTAATAATTGGCAGAAAAGAGGAGAAAAGCTCTGAGGGGAGAGAGAGAGTGATCTAACTTTCTGAGAATCGACAGGATCGAAGCTTTGGTCACTCGTGGAATTTGCCTGGATCATCTGTTTTTTGGTTAACTGAATGTCGAAAATCTTTGAGATATGATGCAGTGATTGATGATGGAAGTCTAGGAGGAACGGCAGGAGTTTGGATTCGGACGGTGACTCATACGGTCGTATTCTCGGGCGGAAAAGGAAGAAGACCAGGACGACAATTGATTGTTGGTGCCGGTGACTTGTTATTGGATTGCGCTCCGATCCGTCCGCTGGAAATTCGGTGCGTGCCGTAGTTCTCGGTTCTTGGATACAGCCTTTGAACAACCTATACGCAAATCTATCGTCTGTCACCACGAGACGTCGAGGACCTTTTGTACAGAAGCGGTGGAAGAGAATCTGGTCGAGTACATTTCGATCTTCTTCCTTGTATCTTGCAACTAGTCGGGAAAGGCCGTGAAAGTTTCGTCAGTTGGCGCGGTGCGATTGCAGTGTCCTGATTCTCCTGTTCTGAGGAACTAAAGTTGTCTGTAATTGTCTCACTTGTTGCTGACCTCCGACGGAATCTATTCCATCACGCTACCGCCAACCATTGCGTTCCTTGCCGTTGAGGCTTCGGAGTTACCGTTTGTGCACGGCAGGTGTATGGATCAGTCGTTGTGAACACGTCCTCGGGCGATCGGTTTGGGATTTGGGCGATTGCAACTTACGTCCTTTGCCCGATTTTTCGTCCAGGGTCTAGGCCACATGGCCGGTGAATTGCTGAGATGCTGCTGCTAAGTACATCGAGTTTTGCAGCCGTACTTTCGTGGGATTTTCTTTTTCACCAAGCGAGGGAATCGCTCTCTAGCGACTATGATGCAGAGGCTGGTTGACACGGTGTTGGGAGTGGCGAAAGAGTAGGTTTTGACCTCGAAGTACATTGTTAGCATTAGATAGTAGCATGCTGTCATTAGTCATATTCGCATCGTACAGAGGTCTGCTGTCCGTAGTTCTGTGTTTGAGGGTGTTAGTCGGGGCTTCTAACCACCTGAGCATATGCCTGTTCAAAAGGTTAGAAAGTCCAATAGGCGCATGGCACAAAGCTTACTTTGGCTCCATAAAGCTAGTGGGCAAGTTGATTACTCTTTCTTCACTAGAAACTTGTGCGCGGGCTGCGGCCAGTGGTATGTACGATTTTTATCAAGCGACTTGTTCAACTCTGGAAAATTTGTGAAATAGGACATTGACAGTCAGGCTCTTAGGAGACGGTGAGAATGTGGAAATTTATCATTCGCAGATTGGGCTTTATATGGCTGGTCCGCATTGTAAGGATTAACAACTTTTGTCAGTGCAGGGTGAATGAAAGATTGTCACAAGCTAACGTTCCTCACGTCCTGTTCTCTTCAGATCATTGAAGACGTTCAGCCAGGAGTCGTTCAACAATGCCGTGAAACTGATCAATGGGTTTTCAGCCATTATACTCGCAGTGCTGCCTGGCAAAGCCAAAGCCTTGGAGGGTGTGACGGGCTGGGAGTTGCATCCGACTTTTCGAGCACCTGGAATCCCTAAATGGATGGAGGAGTAAGTGGAACCTCCTTAGTAAAAAAAATTTGCAGATAAGCGGAGGCGATAGTATTTCCTTGTCACTGGCAGCATACTGGTACTTGGTAAGAGGAAGAGGAGTTCGCCTGTAGTGTTGTGGCATGGACATACAAGCACTTCACTGACTGTTCTCTACTGTAATTGCAGGCGAGTGTCTTCGTTCAATCAGTTCATTCATGACTTCGATTTTGACTCCACAGAGTCCGATGGTGAATCTGAGTACGCCACAGACATGGAGGATTACGATAGTAGCATGCCATCATCTCCCTCTTCCCAGACTTCTCGCCTGTCACGCAGTAGCAGCTTTAGTCGGTTTGGGCATGAAAGAAGGGGTTCATTGGTACGGCGTCTCATTCGTAAGTTGACATGGCCGCTCCGTTGGATACTTGGCACGACTGTCGGTCTCAGGAGGCAATCCAGCTCAGGAAATTATACTCCAAAGGGTCATCATAGTCACACGCCGCGCAGGACCACCAGCAGCGAGAGACTTAAAACTATGTACTCGCTTGCTAGTAAACACTTTAGTGGTGTGAAGGATCACCTTGCACATCGTACTACCGACAGTCGACGGAGGGGTGTCATTGAGGTGAATTTCTTTCCTTACTTCCGATGTCGGTTTTTCCTGAAATATTTAAGCAGATTCCATGATCTTTCTTATATATCTTGCGCAAATATAATATGCACTACTCTAATGTTTTGTCGGTATGGGAAGCTTATAACAATTGTTTTGCTTCTGTTTGGGGATGACAGGACCTACAACTTGGTGTGGAACTAGTTATTGAGAGGGTGTTTGAGATCGTGCGGCACTGCATTTATTGTTTCCTTTCTCCCCTTCAAACATTCAAATCAGTTTTTAGAAAGATATTTTTCTCGGATTCCTCCAAGGTCGGGAATACGGACACTGTTGTAGAAAATAAAGCAACTCTAGGCGATTCAGATCCAGGGATCAAGCGGGAACAGCGGAAACATCGAAACACTTTAAATACAGACGGACGAACGTGCGGAGATTTCATTACTACCTTGGGGTAGGTTTGCTGATCCACTTTTGGCAAACTTGTTGCTGGTGTCCTTGTTTCACCGTTTTGTTCATACTTATAATTCTTCATGTTTGATGCAGTTACCCGTACGAATCTCTGAAAGTGACTACTGGGGATGGATATATAATCTCAATGGAACGAATTCCAAGGTAGCAGATCTTTCCTTCAGCACCTCATTTCTCGACAGCTCTCAGTCAACAACTCTCAGTTTTCGAGAAAGGTCCGTGGTATCTACAGTATTTTAATCCTCATAACAATGACTCATCCGGTATTGAGAGCGACATGTGGCTCGTACGCTTGTGCAGACCCGAATCGAAGAAGGTGCTTTACCTGCAACATGGCATTCTTGATTCATCATTAGGGTATGACTTTTGACCTAACCGGAATTCCTAATAGCAAGCATATATTTTCGTTCCAACGTTTTCAACGATGTCCTTAAGCATTTGTCGCTCTCTGCTTTTCTGCTGGATGCACTTCCATTACTTTCATTTGTCATGACCCGTTGTTCTCAGTTAGACTTTGGGGTTCATTTCACTCATTGTAATATAGTTTGTGACTTGAACATTTTCTCTTTTCTGGTTATCTGTACAGCTGGGTTTCAAATGGGGTTGTCGGCTCACAGGCTTTCGCAGCTTATGACCAAGGTATTGTGAACCAAATCAGCATTCTCACCGTTCATGGTAGCATTTGTATTTATTTCCTCCGACCTGTGCTGTCCACTCACGACATAAACACTGCCACAGTCAGGTTAGCGTGTGTACATTTTACGATTTGGAACATCCTGGATGCGAGCTTGTCTTATCCGGGACTAGGGGCAATGTGACTCTTCAGTTGATGACCGAGGCTCCTGGTGTGTAGGTTATGATGTATTTTTGGGGAATTTTCGAGGGCTTGTATCTCGGGAGCATGTTAACAAACACATATCATCACAACGGTGAGTCCCGTGACCTTCGCCTCGCAGAAGCAGGTTTTCGTGCTAATCTGTCCGCAACTGGAAAGATCATTAGGATGTATGGTAATGAGTTGGTCATGCTTACAAACTTTTGCATCGTTTATGGTGCAGATACTGGAGATATTCTGTGAATGAGCATGGGACTCAGGATATACCTGCCATGTTGGACAAAGTGCATGAAATAAAGATGAACGAGCTGAAGCACTTAAACTTACTGAGCGACGAAGAAGTAGCTTCCTCATCTGGATCTGGAGCTAAGGAGACTTTGCCATATTCACTATGCGGTGTGTCTCACAGTCTAGGTGGAGCTGCTATGATCATTTACTTAGTAACCAGGCGTTTGGAGGGAAAGCCCCACTACATGAAAAGAGCTGTTCTTCTTTCTCCGGCTGGTTTTCATGAGAAAGCCCCACCAATATGCAGTGTGATGCAGTATGTTCTTCCATTATTGGAACCTTTCCTGAGACCCATTGTTCCTGGGGTGTACATTCCGACGAAGTTTTTCCGTATGGTCTTCAACAAGTTGTCAAGGGACTTCCAAAACTACCCAGCATTGGGAGGCTTGGTGCAGACGCTCATGAGTTATGCTGTTGGAGGGGATACTTCCAACTGGGTTGGCGCTATAGGGATGTCTCACTATAACATGGAGGACATGCCAGGCATAGCTTATGGAGTAGCACTTCATCTCGCCCAGATGATGCGTAGCAAACACTTTAACCTTTATGACTTTGGAGAGGCAGGCAACTTGAAGGCATACGGGACGAAGCGGCCGTTAGACATTGGAGCGAACTATGGACAGATCGACATTCCGATAGATGTAGTAGCTGGGAAGAAGGACAAGCTGATTCCCATGTCTATGATCTTGAAACACTATGAAACGCTCAAAAGTGCAGGTTGCAAAGTGTCCTACTCCGAGTTCGATTATGCGCATCTGGACTTCACTTTTTCTCACCGAGAAGAATTGTTGGACTATATAATGTCCCGCTTACTTTTAGTCCAACCACGATTTGATAGGAGGCGGCCCCGGAGGCTCGATACCCGACGTTCTAAGTCAATCAGGGATCCAATGAGTAGAGAGAAGTACACAGATAATGAACTGTATAGCCGCTCGAAGTCCATGGGCGACCAAAGACGTCGAAGTCTGAAGAATGTAGAACAATTACAGGAAGAAGCAGCAGGCGATCTGAGAGCATCTACAGGCGAACAAGGCGCTCAAGGCGCTCAAGGTAGTGATGCGACTTACCTCCTGCGAAATCAAAATGCATCTGTGGGTGAGCTGATTGAGATAAGATCTGCGAGTGTCTTTTTAGATTCATCGTTTTGATGTGAAGGTCTTGTTTTAATCTGGCCCTTACTTGAATCTCTAAATCTTTAGTATTGGCCTCCGTGTGACAGAGTTGAGACTTCGCCGTAGCAACAGCGGCAGCGATTTGTACTATTGTAAACAGCACTGTAGGTGATTTATGCCTAGAGTCGGGTTAATGAAGGTTAGCACTCGACAGGGGTGCTAAGGGGTGCACCTTGTAAACTAGATTCTCACCACTGATTACATTGGAGACCTTAGATCAGATGTCTTGTCTTAATTTTTCCAGTTGAGCGAAGTTGGTTCACTGATAGTAGTGTATATAGTTCCTATCTAGGAAGTCAGTCTGAAAGTAGGGTTGCAGACTGTGTTGACATCGGCTGGATTCAGATAAATGGAAAAGGGAGATATACTGTACCGTTCGTTTTGTAGCCGTCGAACAACGGACTAGTTGTAGTTTTCCATCATTTGAGTTACGTGAAGCTTGGTGAAGCTTCATCCTTGTACCATCATTATCCCTTGTCGAGACAGCTCTATGCGGACGGGACACTTAAAAGTCTTTGCAGCTCACGTTTTGGGGCCTTCGTCATGTTCCACAGCTGTCTTTGAAGTCTAACGAACCAGGAATTTATGTAGAGTCCAGAATTGGCCCGCCCTCCTACTTGGTATGTGAGCGATGAGCATGGGTTCAGATTCTGGAGGATGGGTTAGGTTTGAGGTCTTGTTTTAGTAGCGGAGTAGGTGTTAGGTCCCAGACAGAAATTCAGAAATTCATACTTAGGAAGGGTAGACCCCGTTTAAACGTTGGTTATTGGAAAATTATTTGAATCACGTTGGAATTTCCTCCAGGCATTTTCCTTCCCAGCAAGTACTTGGGAAACCCTACATGCTTCTTCCAATAAACCTGTGTTTACAGTACGTTTGTACATCTAGTTATCAATGTCTCACCGTTCGTACCTTACTTTAAACCTTGATAAATCAAGGTACAGCTTCATGTGATTGGAGAGAAAGGGTTGTGAACCAGTGCCAATCAACGCGGCAGGGCCGCAACAATTATCTTTACGTTATTTTTACGTGGGCTTGTAAGTCATCTTTAGGTGCAGCAATTTTGCCCTTCCTACAGCAGTCCATCAGTCCGTCGAATAACCTTGGAGGTGCCAGAAAACCTGAACATATCAGGTTTTCTCGAGATGTGTCGATCTTTGGCTGTAACCATACTTGGTTCTAATTCTCCACTCATTCAAGGATTCGATATCTCTAATCGAAAACTGGCAGTAACCTTTGAAAGAAATTAGACCTTCCTTGGAAGGAAACCCTTGGCTAAGCATACTTTAATTTATTCCGCGTACAGTTTTGTTCAAGCAGTTTCAATGGTTACTGCTACCCTGTTCTGCTGTGCCGCTTGAGACCACGGAGGTAGCTTAGCAATTATGTATTTAAAATTTCTTGACTTTACCATTTCTAACTCTTTTCTTTCCTTGAACACGTAACCTTCTCTTGCCTGTGTCGTCATAGTCGTCTATGAAGTAAGCTGGAAGGTATGTACAGTATACCGGCCTTACATACGAGGAACCGAAAATCTCCCTAGAGAAAAACGGTGGCAAGTCAAAATCGAAGTAGCCTGCGCAGTGTGCAATACCCCTAGTACTGTCTGAACTGCGCGGGAAAACCAGAAGGATCTAACTGACCTCCGCAGACAATCTAGAATTAAGGCCGACATCAATGATACACCACGGGAAGCGACAATATATGTTCGGGATATTTTACCGGATGATTTACCCCACGAAGGATGCTAAAGTTATTGGATAAATTGCTCGAATTCCTCGATCCAGCGTAGCAACACATATTTACAGGAACTGCTGAGCGCACTGTGTGTGTAAACGTGCCTACCACAGGGAAGATATTGTTGATCCACTAAGGTCGCAATCCACAAGAGCAATTAAAGAATGAAAGTTGGGGACAAACTTAACAAGATCTATATATCTGTAGAATTCAATCCTCCTTATCGGTCTGATTGTTTCCAGCTACCTTACTCTCATACGCCAATTGGACAATAAGAGCAAGGAGAAGCAAGACGTAAATTGCAAGTTTCGGCAGTTGAACGTCGCCAGAAGATCCCGCCTCGATAATCGACACAGTCAAAAGGAAAATAAGAACTCCATACAGTACACGCCTTGATTTGGATCCAGCCGATCTCTTGACAGTCTCTGTCACCTCGTTGGCCTTGTCCTTAATCTGTTTCTGCTCCTCTGGTGTTTTGGTTTTCACCGTCCTGTATAACTCTTTGAAGAAGAGTCCCTCACTTCGTGCCTTCTCTACATTCTTCTCAAACGCTTCAAAATCCGCTTCATCAGCTTCGATCTGAGCACGCGCTGCTGCTAGCTCCTCTTCGAACGCCGAGGCTTTGCTGTCAATTTCCTCGAGAACCTTTCATGAAACAAGGTCGAAGTACTCAGATACTGTTCACGTGCTACATGATGTATGATAAACTACAGTGCGACATCTACATTTTTCCACTTTTCCACTTCAGTGATCGGTTTTAAACGTGTTCTTTTGTTTCAGTACCAATTTTACAGTTAAAAGTAGAACTTCTTAGCTATCGTCATCTGACTTTCAAGGTGAAAGACTGATGACCGAGGGAATAACCGCAATGTAGGGAGGGCCGTCTTCAAGCCAGGTTGCGGTTCAGGCCATCAAGGAAACTGTTCGGTTGACAAAGGACGATAGGTAGCTTATATCTGTGTGTGCTTCTAAACGCCCGGCAAATAATAATCCTTGTGGAGTTCGGTCAGAATGATCTCCTATCCAGGGTTAGCAACTGTCAGAAACCATGTGATCACTGGCCATACGTTTATACCGAGCTTATACGCCAGGCACTCTCGTCTCTACCTTAATGTAAATGACCTGGAGCCATGATTATGATAATAAACTTGCATATTACTCTATGGCTCTCCTCATCGAACCTCGCGTCATAATCTCCAGTTGATAGATCTAGCAGCCAACTCTAACATGCAGTAACATGCTCTGGTCGCCCTCACGAGAAGCAGTGACGGTTGGTAGTTCACAATCTAAGTTACGTACGATACAGCAAAGTAAAGAATTGCAGATTACTCTCAAACTCCTTCCCTCCAGAGTTTCAAACTATAACGAGTTGTCATACGGACGACAGGAAGATACTCGTAAACAGGAGGTCTCTGAAGAAAAAGTTGGAACGACAACTCCCTAATTTCGAAACACACTCCGGACGAAAGGAGCTACTTGAACTAAGAAAACAAAGCGCAAGTCAGAAAGCCGACTTGTTGGCATACCTTTGAGCCAGCTGCGTCCATAGTTCGCTTGGCTTCTTCCGCAATCCTGTCGTACTCCTCATTGGCTGTCTCGGCAATGTCTGTCAAGTACTTGGCCTGTTCCTCGACAAATTCATTTACCCGCACTTTTCCAGTCTCAAGCCTCAGTATCTCCACCAGCGTTTCCTGTACATCTCTGTCTCCACCATCTTCATCGCCCTCATCTCCACCGGGAGGCTGAACCTGCGCTCTCACTCTGAACTGTTTGGAACTCGACCCCGTTCTAACAGTTCCAAAACCACGAGAGATATGATGCCAAGACGTGCTCGACCACAGAGGGCGAGGCAGTCTCGGCTGCCCATTATCAGTCCCACATCTCAGAGCACAGCCTGAAATTCCAGGAGCGGAGCAGAGATCTGGAAAGACACCGCACTGCATTCTGTCAAAGCTGTGCAGCTTGAAGTCACTCGGCTAATTGCAGATAAAAGATTCTAATTCCTGTCCGACCAGACGATCAGGAGTGGAACAGCTCCCAGATGTGGTGCCACACGAGTATCGATAGTTTGTCTGGCGCGGGCTCAGGGGCCTGGCGTACTCATTTCTGCCATGTACTCGAGCTACAGACAGTTCTCGCAACGTCGGGCCCCATGACTGCAAGCTTCAGCACTGGTTGACGAACTTGAACTTTCCATATCATCTCTCTCTACTCTGCGTCGCACGAAAGTTCCGGCCGGTGCCAAAAATCAAGCAGCCTCAGTCCTAGCCTGCCAAGGAACTCTCCCCTCCTGAGCAGGCACACATTAATATATCCTCCTATTATCGTCATCTGCGTAGTCTGGAGTCCAGACGAGCAGCAACAGCTTCTCCTCCGAGACTGGAGTCACTGGACATAGCGGCGCGGAATCTCTAAGATCTTGTCCTCTTCTCTGCCCGTCTCCTGGTCAGAGCGAGGTCCGGGAGGGGAGGAGAGATGGGAGGGCAGTCACCCACGAATCCAATCCATTGAGCGACACCAACCCTACAATAGCCTTATCCACTTGATCTCTCTCTCATTCATCGCAAAATACGATCAACAAAAGTCTCCTTATTACTTTTACACCGTGATCTGCCTCCACATTCATTTACATAGGGCCTGACGCTACCACTTAATAACCTCACCACAATGCCCGAGGAGTGGAGACTGAACATGCTCGAGTCAGGTATTTGACATGTCCAACCTTCAGAGTCATAAGACTGCACAACTGGGATTTATTGAACGAGAGGAGTACTGGAAGTACTCTATCATGTTGTAGTGGCTTTTCACATCTCGCGTGGTCTCCGCGGAGGATACGTCTGCTTGCTTTCACTTAGCAGGAAGGGAAGGACTGCACAATCAGTAAAATCTGTCGACACACTTGCACATCTTGTACATAAACACTCAGTTCTTAACGAATTAAGTTAACTCGCTCAGGCACGAACTAGCTCAGGAATTAATTGCCTAATCTACTGCAGTGAAAACCACAGAAGTGGCCCTTTCAGTACCGATCTAATCACATTCATACCGTACATTAGCGTACTTTCCATGACGAGCAGGAGAGTGGAATGGAAATGCGGATTCGTTGCACTTCCCATTCTCATTCATTTACCGTATTCGAAGAACATTCATTCGTGTCTATGAGAATTATGTTGCATTAGCGTAGCTTAGTGCACCAGTTCCCTAAAACAGGCGGCAAACCATATTTTGCGTGTGGCCCTTTTATGAAGATGAGGCGTGACGACTGCAGTACTGAAGATACACTACACGAAGAGCTCCGTTGCTTAACTAACTTCAGTACTGTACTGGTGCGTCGTTATGACTGTGTCCTCTTGTCTCTCTTCCTCTGTGGTTTCTCATTCCTCGCTCTGAACGGAGTTGCGACTTGTGCCTTTCTCGTACGGTATTCCCCTATCAAGTGATCACAGTCCACACGACTCGGTAACTACTGTAAGAGCGTCCTATTACGTAGGCTTCTCAACCTCGATATCGTTCAATATTAATAGAACGCTGGCTGCTGGGAGCCCTCCAGACTCCTTATAAAGATCGCGAGTAACGGGTTGGGTGCCATTGAGGCCAAGTGGGAGATCGGGGGTTGCCATGTGGCAGCAGCGTGGGCACTGGCTTCTGCGGTACGCTTGGCTCCCCCGCTTGAGCAATCAACGCCTCGGAGTTTGGACGCTTTTGGCCAGGAGTTGTTTCCTCTGTATGTGCTCGCGGCTGTGCTGTCCGCTGATCCTCTGCTCCGTCGTTTGTTCCCATGTTTCCTGGTCCTTATTTATATCGTTTGCTGTAGGTTTGGATTTTGATACCGGCAGGAGGTGTGAATTGCTGCTTGTTTGTGCGCTTTGGCAACTTCTTCTCGTCAGGACGGATGTTGCTCACGTTTTTGCTGCGAAAAAGAGAGTTTTTTGACAAGTTGCTTGGTTCGACACAATCGGCGTCGATCCTAATGGTACTTAACTTGCGCAGTCCAGGGTTTGGCTTCAGTTTTGGGTCTTGTTGGCGAAAGATTGAAAGCGGGAATATCTTTGTCAGGCGAGAGTTAATTTTTCTTGAATCGTGCCGGTGACCGAGTATGAGGTTCCTGGTCCTCTCCCTTTGAAGCTGTACACCTGGAATTCTCTTTCATTCATGCCCCGCCCTCTCGCTGAACCGTGGGTCTCCCTCCCAGGTAACTCTTCTGACTTGTGACATGACTGGACTCTATTATTTTAACTTGTGCCTTTTCTTCAGTTTAGTCGCACATTGTCTCGCAGTCATTCCCATCGAGAGCAAGCCGCCCTTACGTGTAAAAGAGTGCTGGTTGGCTCAATCAGACGTCACAACCAGTATATCAGCTCCATGTTCATCAACGAACAAGATGATGTTTGTTTCAAACTGCGCAATTCCGCAGTTGCTCTGCACTTGTAATGTGTTGTTCAGAATGGTCTGTAATTTCTGAGCACATTTTGGACAGGGCATAAAAGTCTGAAGGGAAGAGCAGGGCACACAGCTACTCTTGTCGGCCCAAAAATTTACGTCCTCGCTGGGCGAAATGGAAACGAGTTTTTCAATGATCTATGGGTTTACGACATAGAATCATCCAGCTGGACTTGCCTACAGAAGCATGTACCATTTAAAGCCAGAGCATACCACAGCGCCACTCTGATGAACGCTAACCAAATATGGGTTATTGGAGGAAGCGACCACTTGACTATGTATGGAGATGTCTACGTTCTTAACACCGAAACCTTGGAGGTAATATTTTTAGCAGAGTCTACCCAGGCTGAATGGTCTGATTTGACCAATTTCGTCTCATAAAATTGAGTGACGTACTTACGGTGAATTTCTGTTGGCGTAAATTCTTCGTTCTGGTTGACAGTGGACTAGTCCGGAGACGAGAGGAGAACTAGCGGGCAAGCTGAGGGGAACTCATGCTGCCCTCCAGCACCCTCTGCACAAGAAAATGATTCTGATCTTTGGTGGATACAGCGGTGATCAGTGGCTCAATGATATATGTATTCTCCGGACTGGTTAGTGTGTCTTTTTTTTACTGACAGGTTTTGGCGATCGAGAGATCTCCTTCCTCTTTTTACTTGATTTCATGTTTCACTGTTCATATGCTGGAGAAGAAGAAGTAGAGGCGACTGCTTGCTCCTTTGAGGAACTGACGATTGAATTGATCGCCTCCAACAGACACGTTGACGTGGGAAACAGTGAGGTGTAGAGGGGGAATCGCTCCAAGTGGTAGAGGCTACCACACCTTCACTCCTTTCGGGACCCATGTTGTTCTCTTCGGTGGCAAGGGAGATCATGGCATAGTCTCGTCTGATGAAATTAGGTGAAACAACACATCTACTTACGATTGAGGATTTATCATTACAGCCTTGGAGAGGTTTACCTTTTGTTTCACAATTTGTCATAGTTGAAGGGTTCAGTATTTTCTCATAAGGATCAAGTAAATGCTCTGCTTGAGAGAGCAACCTGGAGAGGACCATTTACCTTTTCACAGTAATACCGTGCTATTGGGGATTTTATGCTACGAAGTCTAATTCAGTAGAAGTTGGCAGTGTTTATGATGTTGCAGCGAATGTGTGGATGACACCGAGGGTGAAAGGAGTTTCTCCTGTTTCGCGTTCTAATCATGGAGCAGTTTTGCTTGCGGACGATCTTATTGTCATTCATGGAGGACGCCATGGTAGCTTGCGGTTAGATGACTTCTGTCTGCTTAGGGTATTGTACACACCTTGACTGAGGTCTAATAGTCGCGTTGTGCGGCATTCTGCACAATGGGATGCTCAGATTCCCCTGATACTTTCAAGAACCATTTTAAGGGAATAGTTTTTATTCCGTCTCAGATCTACTAGTAGTTTCAGTTAAATACTACGTTTACATGTTCGGCAACAAATCCTTGACTACTTTTTGCTATGTGCTTTGCAGAGTATTAGGTTCTGTCTTCTCAAAGAAAGTCTCTAGTTCCA
This sequence comes from Asterella californica, assembly GCA_036924285.1. NCBI lineage: Eukaryota > Viridiplantae > Streptophyta > Marchantiopsida > Marchantiales > Aytoniaceae > Asterella > Asterella californica. Next base: position 3,249,281 of record JAYKYS010000009.1, on the reverse strand, counting down.
CTTTTGTCGATTTCGTGTAGTTTTCTCTTTCTTAATCTGTTCAGAACTGAAGTCTTGGTCTGAGTTGTCCTATCCATCCACAGATACTCTCGGCGCCACAGACCGGCTGCTTAGATTCTTTTGAGTGGGAGTATGCTGAGCAAGAGAAAGAAAAGGAGAAAGAGAAAATAAAAGTTTCAAAGAAGAAGGAGCATCAGACCATTGCTACCGCAGCTCAAGGACCTGGTGGTCGTTCGGCCCACGCTCTGATTGCCTCTGGCGGTTCTTTGTATTTAATTGGCGGTTATGGTGGCGGAGGTATGGTGCACTGTATGGTTACTCAGCTCAACAGAAGATATGGAGCACGTTTGGAACGTTGAGCACGTTCTGTTGGGCATGACCGGTTTATTTTCTGTCTGTTTGTGAGTAACGAAGATTTCGGATCCAGTGAATTGTGAATATTCTAGTTCATAACATTTGATTACAGTCATGTGGTTGAGATGATTTTTAATCTTGAACTTTGGCGACTGTAAACATTCTATTAAGTTTATATTGAGACACGTGATTCAGTTGTTTAGTCCTTTGTCACTGAGGATGTCAACGTAAACCAGAAGTCTCAGTGTCTTGAATCAAGACAAGTCCAAGTGCAGTATTTTGCTCCTCGGACTGCTTCAAGAGCTGATGTTGAAGATAATCCTCGAGTTGATTCATGCTTCTCTTCCTTGTTGGTTGTATCTGGAAACAGGTTATACATTCTCTGATATCTTTGTCATCCCACGGTTCTTCAAATTTGCAGGTATACAAGACCACTGTGCTCTGTAGACTAATCTCACGATTATCTCTACGTAACACAGTTAAAGCTTCTTGCATCGCAGCTCTTCCGCTCGAAACTGAAATATTCCTGAAGCTCTCGTCTGTTGTTCTTTTTTGAATCATCGTATTGATGAATGAGAGGAATATGATCTCTGCAGAATCATTAGTTGGTCAGAAATCTCCTTTGGGAACTCGCCCCAAAGGTTCTAAGAAGGCGGTACGACGACCTCCGGAGAACATTCCTGATAGTCCAGAAGAAGAAGGCTGGCGTAGCACCAAACAACCCCGAAGAGTTTCTCATCCGTTTGCAAAAGCTGCTCCAAGTGCCAAAGTTTACATCTTAGATTCGGATGGTAACTTGTTCGGAGTCTCCAGTTACATTATGGTCCTTTGGCCTAATTAGGTTTCCTGGCTAGCAACTATTTTGGTGTCTGGGCTTTCAACATGTAGTAAGTCCAGTAGATGTAATTCTTTCTTTCATTTGGTGCAAAGAGATCTCCGGGCTACTTATAAGGTGTACACCCGATTCTGGGAGAAGCAGTTGTCGATATTCTTAGCTCGTAGAACATTCCTTCAAGTCATATTCACAAGTTCCATAGTCTTGAGGAAATTAACTTTCGTTGATTTTACTCGCTTCCTAGTGAGGGGGTGAAACTTTCCTTATTATCTCACATATTTCCTACCTGCTTGTTAGTAGGTCTATATGTTTTTGACAGGTTTTTGTCCCTTTGAATGTAGGTAATACGACACCAAACAATTCCGGCGGTCAGCTGGGTGGTACCGGACCTGCTTTGGAAGAAGATCGCATGCAAACGAGATCAGTCAACCATGGTCGACCTCAGATGCAAAACACTGTGGACGGTGAGCAAATAGGACGGACAGAGGCTTTCACAACTCTGCAAGGAAGGACAAATGCCATGGCAGCTCATGAATTACATCAAAAGGAGCTGGCAAATATGCAGCAGATTGTGGACTCTCTCAAGGCGGAACTGCATGGCAAGGTTTGGATCTTGTCTGGCTGACAAGTACGTGTTATGTCTTTCACCGTACGTTGACTCGTGTAACATTTTCAGATGGTTTCAGAAAGGAAAAGGACTTAAAGGAGTTACTTTTCTCGTTTGTTAGAGGGGAATCATTCGCAACGTTACTGAAGGCTACTGATAGTGGTAAGACGCGTCAGCTTATCCACATGTTATTATAGTGTAGTTACGTCATGGGCAGGACATTAATAACATTGCCCTGTGCTGAAACAGAATCTGTTGGAATCTGAGTTACGATCTGGTAAGGCTGCTTTGGAGGAGAATATTCTTCTACTTAAAAAGCAGGTCCAAGATCCCAGCTTTCTTACGAGTCATTGACTTTGGTTACCTCGAAAACAAATGTTGCATCGTACCTTGTCTTGGTTCCCTGGCTAAGTTTCCATTTGGAGTCTGGTTCCTCTTTGTACTGCTTGATAGATACTCGCCCGTCCCTTGCAGTTAAGTACTCGTTTCCTCTTTTTACAGTTCAGACTGGTGTCGAGCTCAAGCTCATATTCTAAACTTTGTCAGGCTTTCCATTTGCTTTCAGGTAGAAGAAAGTAATCGAACAACAATGGAACAGCAAACTAAAATGGAAAAGTTGAAGTCCGATGCTCAGGTTTGCTCCTACAAGAGCCTCAGAGTATTAGCCACAGTTCTGCAGTCTTATCTTATCTCTCCATCAAGATAAGAATAGGTTTATTATTATTGTCATCTGGTATCCATACTCTCGCTTATTGATCTCTATCACTCACCTTTATCCTGAACAGGACTTGATCTTCCAGTTAGATGATAGAAAGAAAGAGGTTTTCGAAGTAACCCACAAGCTGAAAAGTTCAGAGGTTAAGGTTGACGAGTTGTCAAGGTAATTAAGTTCTTTCCATATGGGCTTGCAGCGTAAGAACAGTGTGGATACTGGTCAATAGATATTAGCAAGAGTGACCTATTTATGTATATCGTTACCTTTCCAGCCAGATCGTAGAAGTTTGAGCTTCCGTTTGCACGTGGATGATGGGTTATCATGTCTTTGCCGCTGAACCGTCTGAAACTCTCTTCGTGTGGATGCGGTCTTGGTTTATCTCTGCAGGTCCCTGCAACAGATGACAAGTTCCTACTCGTCGACAACGCAAGAACTCAACATCTGCAAACAAAGAGTATGGCCATTTATTACTTATTATGCAGTCGATCATGTCCAGTGCCGATACTTTGAGTCATTCCGCATGGTCGTAATGGGAATTGGTGCAAGAAGGTATGATCACAGCGTTTTATGCGGTGAAACTCTAGTATTAGTGCACTGACAGTTTGGCTTTCAGCATGCCGACCACGATCCTTGGTCGTCACTCCATGAAATTTGGGGAGTATAGTTTATCTTTGCGGTTCCGTTGACTCTCTGTTAAAACTGAATGAGGATTGAACAAATTACTGAGCAGGTCGAACAACTACAGATGGACGTTGAGAGAAAGTTGCAGGTAATTCCACATTATTCCCACGAGTCTGAAAGGACCGCGTTGAATAAGGCGAGCTTTATCTTGTTGCTTCTTGTTCATTTTTTTCGTTGTCAGCATCTCTACATCTATGACGACTCCGAGTAGCGCTTCATCATGGAGTGCAAGAAGCCACCCAATTGGTGCTGATCATCAACGGTTACTCGTGTGCAGGAGATAGCAGAGAGGCGCAGTCTAGCTGAAAGGTTAACAGATGAACTCGAGGTTTCTAAGGTATTCTACCTTGTTTACGTATGTTTCCTTTGTGCCGTGAACTCTTGTGGATGGAAGATGGAAGTATCTGTAGCGGCAAAGAGTCTTTAAGTGAATACTTAATAGCAGTAACTATAGGATCTATGGACAAGTGATAGAGTTACGGAGCACGTATTAGAAATGACACGAGACTATGGAAGTGATCGAATAGTGGCAAACTTTAGTGATGTTTTGTGTTAAAAAATTTGTTACAGACTTCAGCGCGAGCTCTCCAGGACACAGTGGATCGACTTGTGAAGCGTGCTGAACGGGTACGGGAGGACCTCATTAATTATATTCTCATTCGGCTGGGTCCCGCTTCAGACGATTTTACTTGTGTACTTTCTTCATGGAGGTCCACCAACGATTATTTCATCGATTAGCGACCAAAAAGACGTTTACATGTTTGCAGGATTCAGCTAAGATCGATACCCTGCAGAAGGAACAAGGAGAGCTGAAGGGTGACATTACAGTGCTTACAGCAGAGCGAGACCAGGCATGTCTTACAGTTCTACAATTGCACGTGGTGCATCTTGCATTATTTCTGTGGTTCGACCTTCTAAAAGTTGACCAGGGGTAAGCTTGATGACATTTGATTGGGTTGCAGCTGACAGCAGCAAGGGATAAGGCGGAAGCAAGCGCAGAACTTGTTAGGGAAGAATTACGCGTTGCACGGAACTTGGTTGAACGAGTACGTGACAGTGCATTTTTTTCTGCTTGTATATATGAACATGGACCTTTGCTTGTTGCTTGCTCTGTACCCACATAGTTTACTGACATATCTAAGGTGCACTCTGTGTTTTGTTTTCTTTAATATTGTTGAGGTTCTAGAGTTCACTTCATTCATTAGTCTCTTCATGTCATTCTTGAATTCGCTTCTTTTCCGGTGCACCTTCTCGTGTTGTTTGTTGTTTTAACTCGACATGTCTTAACGCTCCAATACTAGAGAACGGATGCGAGACACCGGAAGAGCGATTATGACATCCATTTTAGTCATACATTCATTGCTCCATTATGCCTTCCTGAGTTCGCAGTTCTCCTAGTATTTGATGAATGCTTGCTCAGTTTTAGACCTCTATTTTCCAGACGTCGTAGGAGGATCATACCCATAGAAGAGTATGCACTCATTCATCTTCATTGTTCTTCCATAAAACGGGTCCCTGTTTCTCGGTAATGCTACACATTTCCAACTGCTCTATCCAAATAATGTGTAGTGTGCGCTTTACTACACATTCCCGTTGGTCTGACCTTCACCAGTTCGTTCAGAATTTTGATTGTCTTGGACCGGATAGGCAGACCCAGGAGGATGACGGAATTCCTGGTGAAATGGGAACTTCCGCATGCATGACTGTGTCAGATGCTTGCTTAATAAATATGCGGTATCTCAAACATAGACAGGTCTTACCCTCCAAGCGGATATCTGGAGCTTCTAACCACGATTGAAGCCTTCGCTTTTTCGTAAGCGAGCCTTGAACAGAGTGAAATTGCAGTTAAGTGCTTATCTAGTCTCTTTCCTAGATATTTGTGCGCACTAGTCAGTCACCCACGTAACGTGATACGTTATCTGTTGCAGAATATAGTCGAGATTGGTCGGTTGAAGGAAAGTGCTGACCAAGCAAAGGAGCACATCGGATCTCTTCGTTTGTCAGTGAAGAAGGTATTGTCTTGACCGTCGTTTCTGTTTCGTCCTACTTTTGATTCACGAACACTGGCTTGGCAGGTGCTGATCCGCAGTTATCGTATATTCTCAGAACGAAGACGAACTTAAGCTTTTGACAGAAGAAAACTGCCAGCTGAGGTAAGTCCCGAATTCTTCATCCTTCTTCTATCTTGGATTCTGGCGTCGTCTGGAAGCTGGGCTTCGACATGTGAGTCGACTTTGATATGTGGTTTCAGGGCGCTTCTGAAAGAGATTGAAGATTTTGAGACCAATCAGGCTCGCAACCTCCAGCTGCATGCTGAGAAACTTCGCTGTACGCGACAATTTGGACCTCCTTCTTGAGAAACATTCTCATTCATAAAACTTGGCGCAAGCAACTTCGGAAAAGGACCTTGGCAAATTGAAAACTAATAGTGAACCAGAGTCAATCTTCAATCTTTTAGTTGCAGATCAAACGCTTAGTGTTATTATTGTCTATTTATTTCTACAGAGTAGATAGTTGAGAAGTAGGGGATCGCTCGGTTGTCCTGATAATTTCACGACAGGTATTTATAACAAGTTTAGGAACTACTATTTTATGGACGAATTCCTTTGTTATTAGTTTGAAGTGAAGCTATGGATTAAAAGCGACACTTCAAGCTAATAACAAAGCAAACCATATTAGTAAAGAGCTCCAAAGAGCTCCCTTTTCTAGCATAGTAACTATAACGAGCTTTTTCCATGGGACAAAATGTGCGTTTCATACAAATTGGTGAGGAACAGAGATTAGGGTTTTTGTGTCGCATGCGGCAGCTGGAGCGCGGAAGATAATATATCGGCCCCACAGAGATAAGGTTAATTCATCATTTGCAAAACTTGGTAGAGATGACTACGCCACAGCCTAAACCCTAACCCAAAAAATATGGATAGCGCATAAATAAAGTGAATAAAGTTGTTAACTTGTCCACGTTATCCCTTCAAGGGGCATCGGACTGTCCTTTGTGGGTAACCACAGCGTACCCAGATCATAAGCTAACCACATACACTGAAGGTAACGGTTGTGGGTAACCACAGCGTACCCAGATCATAAGCTAACCACATACACTGAAGGTAACGGTTGTCTTTCTCGGCAACCATAAGCTAACCACATGCACTGAAGGTAACGGTTGTCTTTCTCGGCAGAAGGCGGAGTCTGTGAAAGGGTAGCAGCAGAACTAACTCGCTTCTTGACTCAACAAGTAAAAAAGAAGGTAACTCCCTTCTTGACTCGACAAATAAAAGAGAAGGTAACCTGTGAAACCCAAGAAGTACTCACAAAATTACCTTAAAACAATCTGTAGTACAAAGTTGAAGAAGAGATGTGGTGAATTGTATAGGCACTCTCTGTCAAGCTATTGGCTCGTATATGCTATACAGCTGTTTGGCTCATATATTCAGCTCTTCCGACTGAAAGCCCGCTGCAAGCTTCATTTATTACCCAACTTTTGACGGTAAGAGTTTGAAAATAATAAATAATATATTATTATATTATTCTGATTGAATAGACTATGGTCTTGCGCTGCAAGCTTAATTTATTATTTAACTTTTCCGATGGAAAAAGTTAAATATCAAATTATTGTATTTATTAATATATTATTTTGATTGAATTTATTATTTAAACTTTTTTATGGAAAAATAGATAATAAATTAATGTATGTATTAATATATTAGTTTGATTCAATAGGATCTTGAAGCGTATCCTCTTGCTTTTCACTTACGGGTAGCATTTGTAATTTTCGAAATGCATTGTAGGAAGATTGATATTGCTAAGAGAACATTCCAAAGGAAAAACACGAAGAGAAAAGGAAGTAAAGAAGAAATGAGACGTATATATAGTCAGGGTGAGTAAAAGGAAAATATTTATGGTGGGTTAATTTTTTAACTAATTGCACGTAATAATTCTAATTATTCTGATTGATAATTAATAGTCGATCTACTAGAGTTTGAGACTATATTAACACTCTTTTTTAAACTCAATTTTACATTTTATACTCCTAGACAATGTATGGAAATATCAAATCTACTCTAGTCAATGCTTTAATAAAGATATAGGCAATTTGATCCTTTGTGCTTTGGCATAATTGAACTCAATTTTTCTTGCAAGGACATTCTCTCTAATGAAATGATAATGCACTTCAATGTGCTTCGTCTTAGCATGGAAAACATGATTACTAGTTAATTTCATGCTGCTAATGTTGTCAGTATATAAAACAACAAGATCTGTACACTTCACACCAATATCAGATAATAGACATCGAAGCCAGATCAATTGCATGTTGCATTAGTTGCTCCTCGATACTCTACTCATGTGGATGACAAGAAGCTCAACTTATAGCAGCGTTTTCATATCCAAAAGTGTAACTTGACGTGGATCTCTTATCGACACTCCTTGCTCAATCAACACCAATGTAATCATATAACAACAATAGTCCATCGTAACGATAGTGAAGTTCGTACTGCATCGAGAACTTCACGTAACGAAAGATCCGCTTGACAACCTCCAAATGTGATATTTGTGGTGATTGCATAAACTGATTGATCATATCGACGGTATAGCTCAATTCTGATCTGGTCCTAGTCAGGTAGATAAGACTTCCAATCATATGTATGTACATGCGAATATCATCAAATAACTCACCATCCTCTACTCCTAGCTTTATTCTTTGCTCTAATGATGTAACAATGAATTTGTAGTCAAGCATACCAAATCTCTGAAGCATAGTGAGAGCATATTGTCATTGCACAAGCCAAACATCCTTCTCATCTCTACTGAACTCCACAACAAGGAAGCACTTGAGTTCTCTTAAGTGCATCATCTTGACTCAGATTTCAAGTGATCTTTGATTTGAGAAATAAGCTCTTCGTAGTTACCGATAATAATCAAATCATCAACGTAGATGATGTCACCATAATCCGACCTTGTATTCATGATGAATACAAGATAGAGTTTGAACTACCGAGATGAAAACCAAGACACTACAAGTAAGAACTGATCTTTGCATACCATGCTCTTGGTGCCTATTTCACACCATAGAGGACTTTTCGTAACTTACACACATGCGAAGGGAACTTATGATCCTCATAACCTACAGGTTGCTGCATGTAGACATCCTCCTCAGGATCATTGTTGAGGAAGACGTTCTTGAAGTCAATCTAGTGCATCTTCTAACCTTTCTGAGTTGTAACTGCTACTGTGGTTCTAATAGTCACCATCTTCGCAACTAAAACAAAAGTCTTTGTCAAATCCACTCCATGTTGTTGTGCATAACCTTTGGTTACCAATCTGACCTTGTACCAACGCATGATATCATTCGAGTTGTGCTTGATCTTGAAGATCCACATGCAATCAATCGTCTTCTTATCCGCAAGTAAGTCCACTGGTGGTGAGACACACCAAGCTCAACTTCCATAGCACTCATCATTGGACTTTGTGTCGCCTCCTCAAATGAACTCGGTTCTTGTTCTTGAAGAACATTGGTCATATATGTATGGTGTGTAGCAAGAAAATCTTCATGCATATACTACTCATTAGATACTTTGACCGTTCAGATTTATGAGAGAAAATCGATGCACTAGTCACCTCCCTTGCAACTGATGTGACGTAGACGCCAAGGTCTGAGACAAAGTATCCAAGAGATGTGCAAGATCTACATATCTGGATCGTCAAACAAACGTTGTAATAGCACTCACTCGTCTTGTGTAAAAACTACACTAGTCTCAGTAGGTTGTGCTACGTGGACTCCAACGTTAACAACAGCTCTTTGTGAAACTGATTTTGATCTGGAATCAATGATTTCTATAGATCCTCCACTTAACGTTCTATTGTGAGGTACTATAGTGAATTGACTCCTTGGTTCTACAGTAGGTACAAGGATAGTTACGACAAGTACAAGAGCAAACCAAGACTGTAGCTCATCAAAGACAAAATCTCTATTGAAATAGAATTGCTTCGAAGAAAGATTGTAACATCTATACCTTTTTGTATCAAAAGCATATCCAAGGGATACACATCTATCTACTTTTGGATCCTAGTTTCTTACATTTCTCGTCTAATATGTGTACATAACATATACATCTGAAAACTTTAAAAAAAGAGTAATCAAGCTTATTGCTTGTGAAGATCTCTATCGGTGTCTGACTGTGAACTGTCTTGTAAGCTTCCGATTAGTGAAATACAATAGGTACAAGGATGGCTACGACAGATGCAAGAGCAAACCAAGACTGTAGCTCATCAAAGACAAAATCTCTATTGAAATAGAACTACTTCGGCAAAAGATTATAATATCTATATCATTTCGTATCAGAAGCATATCCAAAGAATACAGATCTATTTACTTTCGGATCTAGTTTTTGATTAGTGAGATACACCACACATGAAACAACTTTTGCCCAGTAAGGTCTAGGCATGGTCTTCTCGTCCGACATAGCATATGCAGCTTCTGCTGGGTGTCAGTTCTTGTGCTCCACAACCTCGTTCTGCTGCGAATTGTAACTATAGGTCTTCTGACATTAGATGTCATGCTCACACAGATATACATCGAACTCTTCAAAAATGAACTCAAGCCTCTTCCATCAGATCTCAGAAAAAGATAGATTCTCCATATTATTTCTCCATCAACTTGAAGAAAGTCCGAAATGTTAATAGTACTTCAACAAAAGACTTGTTTCTCAACAAGTAGATCCAAGTATAGCAAATGATCAATAGCTTCTCGATGGACCGAGGTCCATACAAACCTCTTACCTTTCCTCAATAATGCATACAAAGGCTCAGCAACATGAGCATAATGAGGAATGGATAAACGAAAAAATACACAAGCACCTAAAAAACGTCGAACCTCCGTGATATTCTTACAGTCTGCCATCCTAGCTATTGGCTTCAACCTTCTCCGGATTTGATCGCCTTCCAAAAGCACCACACAAATGTCCAACCACTAAAATCTCACCTTGACCAAAATCTCAACACTAACCAAACTTGGACTTAGCTCTTGACAGGGTGAGATGTACCTCCTCCAAACGAGTTAAGATACGTTCTACAGCCCTGATATGATCTGCAACAAACCTCCTACATCCATTCGCAAGTACTGCTTCATCCTTGTCTTCAACCGCGCAACCTTTTATAGGAATATCATCTAGAAATGGAATGGTAACATCAGGCACAAATTCCCTTAGTACCTTGTGCATCGCATATGGGCCACCGAGTTCGTCGCTCCTTGTGGAAGAGTACACATCCGCATTAATCCTAGGGGCGTACGCATAGTAGTTAAATCTCTACTCTCCACAACCAGCTAGAACTGATCATAACCAAAATATAGATCTCTTATCGAATAGATAGCTCTCCCTGCAATGCCTCTGCTACCTCTTCGATCACAAGACCCGTCCCAACGTTACGAATGGTTATGTTATTCGCAGGCTGTAGGTCTTGAATAAAATGCAAAGCTCCTGACTTCTTGGGTACAGTGAACCACTTGCTAGAATATGGCCTCATTGACGGCTCAAGTATCCTCATTTGTAACTTCTCTTTCAACAACTCGATGAGCTTAGGTAACAAAGCACGAGAAACTGGGATCGGTTTCAAGTCCCAAGGCACATGAGAGATTGTGAATATAACCATAGGCGCTTTAACCATTGGGTCCACACAACCTATCTCTTCTGCTGAAAAATAGAATGCTTTATCATGCTTCACAATCATTTGTTCAAACACTGTCTTTTCGATCTCAGTCAAGAAATCACCCCCTCCTATCTGGAGCTCCTTCAATGTCTCCTCAGTAAACTGATGCCCTACTTGTCAATGATCACGCAATATAGGCTCAGTCTCCACTAACTGTACTTGCTGCTGGGAGTTAGCAGGTAGTTGAGCTGCTATCGGTCTTACCTTTCTCAGTACAGATTTGTACTTCGCATGGACATCTGCTTCCTGAGGGAGTGCACACCAACAACTTGCTTCTCTCCCTTCATTATTCTGCATCGGATGAGGAAGGAACTGCACGTATGTAGCAATCTCCTCATATATGCGTCGAGAGTGGATAGAGATCACCGCCACACTACCAATCTACTCACACTATCTAACCAACCGACAACTGACTATCCAGACATAAACTCTTCAAACAAACCAGAAACCACTTCGTCTTCAGGTAGAACTCCTACACGCCACAACTCTGATATCTGCTTCACCATCCATCTTTTTGTGTTTTTCTCCATATCTTCAACTCTTGAAAATCGACTTCACCCATCTGTCTCAAACATCAGCAATCCAGACTGCCAACTTTGTACACCACACTTGTCTCCAGACCTTTGTACATGTCTCGCTTCCAACTCTGAGGGGACCTCAACAGTAGGTTCTACACCCCTGTCTTCCTGCTCTACAGGAGTGGACTGCGAAAACCCTTACATCTCTTCGTTTGAGCATCTCTAAGGGTTTGTGGTTCCGCTCATGTCTTGAACGAACCGTCAAAAACTATACTGAGTACTTATCATCAGGACTCCGAACTCTGGCATAATGAGACCCATCATTCATCACCTTTGTCTCCATTCGAACAGCGATGATGTATGGTTGGTCCAGTATGACAGGATAGGAGGTAGACGATTGTACAAAGAAATGCTGATCAGCTTCTACATCCTCAATCCTTACACGCATATTGGGACAAGCTCCATATAACTCACCCTTTTGATTATTTGCAGCACGAAGTATCCAACCATGATTCCTTTCGATTGACCACTGTCCCTTCTCATACACCTCCTTGGAAATGATGTTGATCTCCGACCCGTGATCCACAAGTGCAGGTACTGGTTCAGAAAGTCCTCCAAGCCGAACCTGCGTCTCTGTTGTCGCTCTTGCCCAGTGCTTCTCTTTGAAATCGCTGTCTGCGCTTGACGTATCCTCTTAAAACTCTTCGTCTTCATTCTCAATAACAGCTGGACCAGCAACCCATGTCTCATACTTATCATCTCTAAACTGATCAACACCAATAGCATCTACTGCTCCAACCATCTGACTACTTACTTGTTCAGTCAATACTTGTCTCTTTTTCTTCATGATGTCTATTATCAACTCATGAAACTCTCTCTTTGCGATACCAAGCACTTCACGAAGAGTAAACTCAACTCTAGCATCCAAAATGCGTTGCTCTAGAACAGCACGCAAGTCTGTTGTTGTTTCGATGTCTGTCGCTAACTTGTAAGCTGGAGCTTTCTCTTTCTCTTGTGCTATAAACCTCTTTTCCCGTACTCTATATGTAGCAGTAGTCTCTTGTGGCAAATCCTGTACACCTTCCATAGGATCTATTGCAGGTGGTGGAGCTGTAGAGATAGAAGGTATATCCTCTACAGCAGGAAATCTACCAGCTGGTACAGATGGTGATGGTTCCGCTGCTCTTCTCCTCGTAACCCTCCGACGGTCACTGTTCTCTAGTACTCCTGCATCTAAATCAGAAGCGTCTCGTCTTCTTTTGTCTTCGATCATGGCATCTTGTTCACCACTCGTCTCTAAAAACGCTCGAATAGAAGTTGCATCTACTAGATCTCTCCATCCAGTAGCTCTCCTAATGCTTTCAGCACCTCTCTTCATCATTTCAACCGGAACCTCAACAGCCTGCTCAACCATAGTTGGATTAGAGCGCACCTCAACTCTCCCAGTATATACATCAGCCTCCGTAGAACCCGCAGTCATCGCAATAGTATTCGCACCAGTAAGTGCTGGAAGAGAACTCCTCATTCCTCCTCTTTCAAAATATGTGTTCAGAGGTTGTCCAGTGGAGGTTAGATACAACCTGTTGTTCTGATAGTTGACTACGCCCTCTCGTAAGACAACCGTCAAATCTTGACAGTCTCCTCTGAGATGATCTGGGCTGTCGCACCAAATACATCTCATGGTAAAGGTTCCTCCTACATGTCGGACACCAGGTGCAACGGATCATTGATCTCTCCTCAAGTCTGCCATCTCAACTCTCAAATCGCTCAACTGTTGAGTAAGTTCTTCTATCAAGTTGTGTTGATTTCGGTTCTCAACAGGTCGCTGCTGCTGTCTAGGTCCTCTCTGTGCTGGGATAGGTACTGCAGGCGCTTGAGGAACCAGTTGGGGAACCACTATAGGTGCTTGAGGAATCACAATAGGTGCTTGAGGTATTGCAGGAGGAGCTACCGGAACATGAGGAGCTACTCTCTGCTCTGGCAAGGTCTCTAGCTGTAGTACCATCCTACCACGACGTTGTCTAGCAAGGGTGGATATTGCTTCCTCCACTCTCCTCCAATCAGATGTAACTCCCCCTTCAGCTCCACGATCAGCCAACATAAAACAAAGTCTGTCCGTTGTGAACTCATCCAGAGCCCCCAAGAACAAGTCCGTATTCCTAGCATCCAGCGTCAACCTCTCTAGACCATAAAGTTGAGAGTACCTCTTCTCAAACTCCCGAATTATCTCATTCAATCCCATGGAACGTCCAAGCTGACGCTCTATCCAATCCATGAGGGTTCTTCTGGTGACTCTTTCAGAATCCTCTTCTAAAAACTCTTCTCTCAATGCACGTTCAAACAGAGTCCACCCACCTAAATGTCTTCTCTGTAAATTTCTCACCTTCTCTCTCAATTCAGGGACAACAGTCAACTCAAAGCTTAGAATTACCTCAACTTCAGGTGCCTTGACCAACTCCATCTCACCCACATACTCTCGCAGGTACCTAGTAACGTCTCTTTCATTGAATCGCCCACATCGACCAACAATTGCTTGTAATGCTCTTGTGAACTTCTGCTCAGTTCTCCCAATTGCAGGCTGCTGCTGAATCAACGCAGCCAACGCCTGAAGAATCTGAGACGTGTCTACAGCAGGCTGTGCTGTTGCTGTTGGAACCACCGTATGTCCTCCTTGAGAACCAATTCCATCTTGACCAGGAGTCCCTTGAATATGAGGACCTTGAGCAGCAGTTACACCTTGTACGACAGCACTGTGATCCATCTTCTCAATTCAGTCAATTCTCCAAATCAATCACCCCAATAGCTCTCAGTGGAAGCACCAGATGATGTGGCGAGAGTCTTTCTTGGGGAGGACGGACCTCCTGACTGTGATCGATCAGAGAAACGACCACAAGAGAAAAACAGGTAGTTGCTGACGATGAGATCTCCAAAATCCTGCTTCTTGCGTCCACCGATTACAGAAATAAGCACTCCAACACCCTTTGGATACACAGATAGGTCTCTCAAGATTCAAATAACTTTATTTCAGTGTCGCTGCACCATCAATCTCTTCAACTGTAAAGCAAATCTATCTCTCTTCCTCTCCTGCGTGCCTCTCTCTCCCGTCAATCAGTTCTCAACCAAAAGTCTACCAAGTATGTCTCAATCTGAACCTAATAGTGAAATTCAGGCCCCTGAATCTTATTCCTCTCTTTGTCCCAACTGAAACTCTCAGGAATTTGATCCAGCGTCGATCAAAAGTCCTCTGTAGATTTTCAAACGATCTCTCTCAATAAAATTGCCTCCTGAGAGTAATTTCTCCTCAGAACAGTTTATTAGACAACGTCCAAGCTTAAAACTCCTGGCCCTCTCCCTACGATGATCTCCCAATTTAATCTGTCAGCAATTTGATCTTCCCCCAGCCTCCTAGCTTCCCCTGCGTGTCCTCAACCCCCAATCCTTAATCCTCCTCCTTCCGCTTCAGCTCTCTCAGAAAAATCCTTTTCAAATTATCTCCGATCCCAAGCCGCCGCAGGTATTTAACCTAAAAGTTAAGGCCACAGCTTAAGCTGCCCCCTACTGTCCTTATAAGCACAAGCACTTATCAGAAGCAGGGCCCTAGCTAAGCTGCCCCCTGTTGTCCTTACGTACAGAACTTTAATTACTAAAGCAGCTCCTTTTTTAATAAAAGCTTCACAGTTGTCTTTACAAAGCCGACCTCTTCATTATTAAAGGTCTCACATCTTTCTTTGCCATTGCTAAGCTGACTCGATGATTAATTAACTGATCAGCAAAAGTTTTCCGTGCTCTTGATGCCATCTTGATGCCACTCTGAATATACTACAAGCCATCCAATGTAGGCCAAAGTTCCAACACTTATGAGGCTGCCACACAGGGCTTACAGCCCCCCCCCCCCCCATATGCGCACCAGGTATCTCTCAAAGTATATTCAGGATGGCATGCGGAAGCTTAAGCCAGGAAGCCCACAATTAAGGGAGATACCGGTCTCCCGTCCCTAGATATGCAAGACGTGGCTGCATATCCAATATAGACTCCCTTCCAAGAGGCCAACATGTCGGAATAGGAAGCAGAGGCCAGGAGGGATTGATCCTGAGACACTTCCCTCCTAGGCAGGCGCCCTATCACTGGGATGGCCTTTGGTTCCTTCAAGAAGGTAAAAGTTTTTGAACATATGTTTTCTTGAGGAAATTTTTTTGTAAAGTCTTTACTAGCTTTTCCTACGCTAACTTCTCTATACAACTCCGTTTTTAATGAACAAGAAGTCAAAACTATAGTACTTGTGAACACCTACACACTCACGCTATCAGATTCTGAGTTCGAGTCACGAGCCAGAATCGACGGATTTCTTTCTTTCACATATTTCTCAGTCTAAAACACGTACTAACTATTGCTTAAAACACTTTCTGTCAAAACTGGAAGCATGAGGTCGCTCTCCTCGTCGAGCTCTGCATTCTGGAAACTTTCGCTCTCATTCAGGGTGATATTTCAACCCAAGCTAAGGGGCAGCTTGCCAAGCATAACCCTAGCTTAGCTCCTGTCCAGCTTGATAAGCTAGGCAGCAGCTTACTGAACAAATGCCGGTTGAGTGTCTTCTGAAGCTCCGTTTCATCATCTTGAGCGCCATGCACTACGACAACGGACTCAGCAAGAGTGGTAAGTAGGTGCATCGATTCAGACGAATATTGATATTTATTGCATCGAACTGCAATGGTTGTGGTTGAGCTTCCTCTAACTTGTGTTTCTCATCTTTCATCGGATCTCATCATCCGACAACGAGCACTAAGTTGCAATCGCTTTAGTGTGTGTTTGGATGTTTGTCCACTAGATTCACTACTTAGGCTCTCGGTAGATTCCATATATAGCCTATTAATTTAACATTTTTTGAACATAACATTTTGATATATATGTATGTATATATCTTTGATATGGTTTGAGATCAGTTGTGAGATGTTGTGAACTATTACTCGAGATCATCTTTATTTATTTATTTTCTCATACATGATTCATTATCTATTTCGAATGGTCTTTAGTTTACATGTTGCTTTAGACTTAGACGTTAGAGAACCGCTAGTCTAGAAATGATATGCTACTATGAGTTCTCCAAAATATCTTTAGGAATGAAGAGAGAATTTTCTTGCCGTAATTACAAACATGAAAACATTCTTTGCCGTAAATTAACTATCTACCGAAACAGATATATAATACATGTTTCAGCAGGTTTTATAACAGGTCCAAACTAGGTCTTTTATACCTACCGATTCAAGTATATAATAACTATTTGGACTGGTTCTATAACCTATTTCCACCAGGATATCTATACCTGATGAAACAGGTAATATATACATGTTTTGGTACGTTCTATAACCTGTAAAACCAGATCAGTTTTTCCTGCTAAAACTTGTATATAATACCTGTTTCGACGGATGATTTACCTCTGCTGAAACAGATATTATAACCTGTCAAACAAGGTTATGAAACCAGCAAAGCAAAGTTCACAAACTTGCTTCGGCATGTTTTATAACCTGTAGATACAAGTTATAAAACCTTGCTGAAACAGGTATACAAACTTGTTTCGACAAGTTTTGACATGTTATAAGCATGTTTCCACTTCTTATGAAATCTGTCAAAAAAAACTTTTAGAGAACTTGTTTCGGCAGGTATATATATCTTGGTGGAGTTCCAGGTTTTGAATAATGGTAATGCAGGTTTGAGGAAGCCTACAATCAACAGCAAAAATGATCTTTTAATACTTTACATATCAAATTGTGTATCCTCGTTGAGAGTTGAACCCAACTAGATAGCCATCCCGAGAGAAGGTTCACTCTCATCACAAGAGAGGAGGAGGCACAAGCCAACAAAAATACAATAAACATCACACTTGTAATCAAATTGCAAAAACTCTACCTTGTATCAGTCGAACATTTAGTACACACAAACACTGAAATATATTACAAACTAACTAGGAGCAAAAATGTCTACGGCACAAAATCTATGTGTTTTTCTCCTGGCTCCTCCCAAGTTAGTTACACAGGACTATAAAAACTCAGAAAACTGAGTTCTCTCTTTCCAACCAGCAGCATACGATAAATAATGATACACCAAATACTGCTGCTTCTTAGGGTACAGCCTCAGCGTACCACTAATAAGCACAGAGAATAAGAGACTCAGCCGTCATGTCCAAACTTGCAGCGAAAAAAACACATGCATCACAGAAAACAAGAAAATGTTCTCATAGTTTCTCAAGTGAAACTAGTCTAGCAATCCGCATAAGGAGAAGTTGCGGTCCGAATTTATAAATACAACCCAAGAGAACTTCCAAATCCTCTCCAAAACTCTGTCAATGCATGGTTTGCTCCAAATGTAATGCATGGTTTGCTCCAAATGTCATGCATGACATCAATATGAGATTCATATAGGTCCATAAAACGTCTCGGATGATCCGTCGATATTGTATCACCGACTAGAGCTCGATGGTTCTTGATGATAGGTCTACTATTGCTCGAGCTCACTAGCGCACTGAAGACATTAAGAGACTTGGAAATAGATAAACAAATGCAGTGGTGATGTCAAACTGACTCCAGAAAGAATAAGATAAAATACCACCGCCTCAATATCTCAAACCGATACCCAACCCAGAACCAATGTCAATATCACCACCCCAAAGCCAAGAATCAATGCTCAACCTAGAACCACTGCCTAGAAGCGAAGTCAAATCAATACTGCTCAGAAATGATAGAAGAAGTCAAATGAGGAGCATAAACAATGACGACAACTTAACGATGAAGAAAAAATGAGATCTCTGGAATGACCTCACCCATAGCAAAAGCTATAAAAGAGATAACGAGATCAGTAGCAGTACCTAAAGTTTCTCTCCTCATTCACGTCAGGTCGTGCAGCACTGAAGCACAGTCCTCGGTCAAGAATGAACCCAAACCGTCACCAAATGCAGCTACACGATGATCATATGAGAGCATGTCTTTTAGTCAAAGCCAAGGCACAAAAAAACGAATTTTTTCCTGTGCAACCAGAAGCCACAAGCTAGGAACGGATCGAAGACCGTGAGCAAAAACACGTGAGTACTAAAAGCTCGCGACTGCCAAAATGCGAACCAAAATGCAAGTCAAAATAGAATCCACCAGCTAAGACTCCCATCACAACAGCAGCCCACCACCACCTTCGAGCCCACCACAACTCACGACTCAGGTCCACCGCACCTCCTCAAACTCCCACCATAACTTGAGCCCACCACCAAAGAGACAAAGCAACGAGCAGCGGCGGCTGAGGAACACGCGCAATAATTAAAAAACCCTAGACTGCAAACTCTCTGGCCGAGAAGTACGCTCCGACTCTTCTCAACATTCATTAGACTGACTGGAGAGGAATGTCACGTCTGCACCCTCTCTTTTTTATACAGCACCCGTGGTTTCAGAGGTATCTTGATTATTAGATAGAATACAAGGTAACTCTTTTCTTACCTTTCCTTCCTTTGGAATACTAGCCCTTTCATACTCAAATATAATGGCTTCTCATGATAAATTATCTTTATGTGTTTCTCTAAGACCATAACTGTTTTGCTGCTGTTGATGGCTCTAGACAATTCCATACTAACTCTTGTTTTGCTTCCAAACCCTAAAAGTCACTACGTCCTAAATTCCCTGTCGACACCCTCACTTTGTGGATGGAATGAAGATGACGTTTCATCCGAAGCAGAGGTATTGACGGGTTTCGGAACCGTTCGGAGGGTTGGAACTATACTACGGTGGTCTTCGGCTGAAAGGCTTGGGATCAATGAGTGCAAACAAGTTCCATCTGCACAAGGTGGCATCATCCATTTTAGATTGACCCATGGGAAGTGTCAATCGTGACGATGATCCTCAGATTCTTCCCTTGAGTGTCGCGAGGTCGAGCAGTTTGCTACAATTTCAAAATCGGAAGTCAGTCCGGGGGTTCTAGCCCCACTTGGAAAGTTTGGTCAAAAAATAGCAAATTTCTAGTTTCTGCTAAAGCTTTCCAGAAGTCAGCAGAATATTCCCGCAAGAAGGATATAATGAGAAAAAATGATAACATGCTGTCCAGAGGCGCCCGTAGATCTCTCCGAAAATAGCGATTGGTTTCTCATCCGTAGCAGTTCTCAACTACAGAACGTTTTGAAGCTATCCAAATTGCTTGTGTGCCCGCTGCCTCTGATAGTGATTATCACCTGAACAATAGCTGCTGCTGCATATCAAACGTTTACAAGAGAAGATTGTTGGCGTCGTCGTCGCTTCGGCTCCCAGAGAATGGCTTCCGTCTTGCTGCCATTAGGAAGATGATTGTGCCTACATGTCAGGAGTACGTGAAAGCAAGTTGTGCCTTTTAGTGGGTACCAGAAGCCTGCAATCATTTCACGATAGTCAGAAAATGTGAATGCAACTTCCGCGGCGGTTCCCACATTCCAGCCTCATGGCTATATAACGTATTTGCCATGTTTGGGGCCATTTGTCAGTTTCCTTTGGTCAAGAGAGACGAGCAAGACTGATGAAAGGTGACATCCTGCATCCAGCGATGAACCGGTGGTCCATGTCCATTTCATGGATCTGCTCATCAAAGTGCCAAGGAATTATTATTGTTTTGCTGTGGAACCAAAAGATTTTTTATGAGTCGATCAAGTCACTCGGCTGCCTTTGGTTACCCGGAATAATGGCTGTAGGAATGTGTCAGTTGTCCTTAACTTCGGGGTTTAATTACAGAACAGAGTGGGCAAGGTAGTTACATGAGACTTGTTCGAGTCTGATATCAACTGCTTGATAATGCGTCTCTCTCGATCTTGCCTGTTGGTCTGCGCAAGAGATATCTGCGTAGAATAAACTGCGGTTTACCATATTATTTATGGCTTCTGAATTTTATTATATGTGCAAAGAAGAACATGTGAGTCAGCAAGATTTCATGGATTATTTCTGGTGCTAGTGTCGTTGCTGACTTTAGTCAACCTCTCAGAAGTAAGAATATCTATTGCTACCTCTTAAACCCTATGACACCACTCACATCTGCAAGAGGAAATCTGATGGCTGGAATTGCTTCTTGGGACCCTCGACATGGTATTGAGTTGTCGGTTGAGTGTCAGTCATACCAGCAGCCAAGTATTTGAGACTGACTTCCAAAACTCTTGAATACGTTCATCAGAAGCCCGACAAGTTTTTAAACTTCTTGTCAGCACTGGCCTATGAAGCTTGTCCTTCTAGGGTGAGTCTTTAATATGCTGAAGGGAGGAGAGAACTGCGGCAGTCCGTCAGAAGGAAAGAAAGAGAGGAGATTCCAAGGTGAATACAGGTGGAGACTGGATCCGTGGCAAGAGATGTTTAATGTTTTCATCTTCTTTGGAAGAAAGTGGAAGTTTTATGACAGAAGCAATGGTTAGATCTCAATCCTGGTAAAACTTGATGTAGCAGATTTCAATCCTAATTCTCTAGAGGTCCTTTCTCGTCATGATTCTCGTTTTATTGAAGAAAGGGCACGGTTGTTGAATCACATGGTTTCTGTACGGGGATGGGCACACAATCAACACAATCATGAGAGCAACCAATCGTCCTCACATGTCATTGCAGCGTAGAAGACAGCCCGATGAAAGTTCACCGCATGAATTCGTCCAAGCAGACTTTGCGTGACATGCAGGTGCAGCCTTCTCCTTCCGTAAGCGTACTTGTACCCAGTTCTCCATTCACCAAATTGATTGGCAGAGCGAGGCAGACTACCTCAAGTGAACGGAGTAATGCACATGTGGCTGGATGATGAATGCACTCGAGTTCTATTGACTGGGTAGGCTTCTCAAGATGGTGACGCAGCCAACATCTACGTTCATGACGTCGTGGAAGGAGTATTCTTCGTGATCAACGACCAGTGAGCTCTGATTTGCATAAGCTTTTGGACACAGTTGTACTTCACGGCTCCTTTGACTGTTTGTTGACAAGTGTGAACACATCTTTATCATGAGACTATATCACAAGGCCCAGGTTCTACCGGAGAAAGAACCACCCCAAGTTCGTTAGAGAAATGAGTAAGTTCCATGTACACACTCCTTAGGAAACACAAACGACAGTCGTGGAGTAAACACCATGTCAGTTGTCGAGGATAGAAGTTCACTGCTATTGGACATCGTTCCTGTTGTTATTGGTAATTTGCTTTTTGTGGACGGTAGGGGCGTTCATCGCCCCACCGTTGGGACGGGAGCAAAACTGTGTGCATGGTAGGGAAGCCATCGAACTGTCCAGTCCCTCGGTGCCAAGTGCTCGGGCGGCTGACACCTTGGGACCAAGGGCGTTTTCGTCCCATGGAACCTGGGCCCTAAGTTTCCTGGAGGGTATTTGTATATTTGTGGCCGAACTCTCAGGGTGGAAAGATAAGTCGTTATGGGTCCTACTGCCAGTGCGGGGAAGGTAATTAGTTACGCGTTTCAGGTCCCACACCCTTTCTTTCTTACCTTACCAAGACACAAGTTAGTTATGACTCTCAACGGAAGCGTGTGACTTGCTGAACTATTGTCTAACTTACGGTACATGTGGCTCACAGTGGGCCTAGAGGGCCTATGCTGGTACCTTTCTGGTGCTGGAATTAGTTATCAGAAGTGCCAATGGAGCCAGCCGATTAGTTATAGGTGTGTTGTTTGAAAGTGTATCAAATCCAACTCTGGAGTCGGGCACTGGCTTACGCTGTGAGACCCATTGCTGATTCAGGTACCATCGATCTGTCCTTTTCCATTTCACCTCAAAGTTTGTGCTCTACCCTGTCCACTAAAGAAACCAATAACTAGACAAACAGCAGACTTTGCCATCAGGGAGAATCCGGGCAGAATCAGTTCCCTTCGAAGTTAACTTGTTGGACTTTTCTGCGCACAAAAAGGTCAAATCAGCGTTGTCCTAGTTTACTAGCGCTGTAGTCCCACAGTCGGCGTATAGCCTCTCTAAGACAAACGTTTATTCGTTGTTCTCCTTAGCCTGATATCATGAGGCCTCGGACCTTCCGACTACCGTCTTCCCTACATCTTCTGGAAAGAAGAAGCTAATAATTATTCGCTCATGGAAAGCTCAGTTCGCTCATCTCTCCGGTTCGCAGCCACACTAATGGTCTTCTCCAAGTCCTCCAAATCCATCTGATTGGACAGTTACTTTTCTCATGGGACTTCAGTATCTTACATTCGTATTATTGCAACCATAGTTCACATGTCCCTGCCCCTTGCCTCCAGGGTAATCATATCTTAGTCTTGTCTGTCAACCTTACCTATAGTAGTAATTTCGAGGAGCTAGGCAGTTACCAGTACCTCTGCAGTACTTCTTTTCCTGGCATGCTGCTACTGTTACAAAGAGGAGAGGCAGGATTTCCCTTGACCTTGACTTCGCATGCACGCCCACTGCAAGATTATAGACGAGTTTTATATATCCCAGGTGCAAGACGAAGCAGCTGGATCACTGGTACATATCATGTACCGTATTGGCGCCCAGACGTCAGACTCGACGAACCTCAGACCACTTTCTAAATGTCGTAAGCCCAGGCCTCAAGCCCGCCAGGCAACAAGATCAGGCAGGATCCACTGCCCGATGGGGCTTGTTACGCCTGAACTGCAGAGTTTTCAGACATTATGTTTGTCATTTCAAGTCAAGTCTTAGTACTGTCTTGCATCTTCTGTTCTGACATCAAGCTTCGCTTAACCATACCAAAGAACCAATCTCTACAGCTGATTCTACTGATTAGCGAATCAAGGACAAGGTAGACAGCGGAATTTTTCAGGGTAGTTCTGCCTGCCAGATATCTTACATTTCAAGCAAGGCTATAACCCATGTCCAGTCGAATGTAGAAAGTCAGATCCACACAATATTCAACAACGCGAACAGAGCCTATTGGATTCCGAGACTTCAGAGTCCAGTCTTCTAAGTCCAGCAGGAGTTGCAGGGCACCGTAACTTTGACAGCGAAGACCAGGCAGAACCAGGGCAGTCCTGATCCTCTGACTGAGAGACCACATCAGTGGGACTACACTTAGTGAACTCAGATTGCAGAACCTGAACAGACCATAAAACTCTCCGCTTCACAGATTAATCAGGCTGAACAACTCCATTTCTGGCTTCTAACCCCATTATATATCCCCTGTCTTCAGATATGTAGGAAGACCTTAACTACAACAGTCCTTCTGTCTCAACACTTACACCAATCGGGACTATAAGTTATAAAACGGATCGACTTCTGCCCAGTTGAGCTTTGCTTGAAACTTCTTACCGCTACGGAGGCCAATCTCCCATCGGAAATGTCCGCAATGTCTCATTTCATTTGATGGTTATTTTTTGAGGTAAGCTGGAAGAATTATCAGCTTTCTCTTTCTCAAGTCATCTGTACAGTTGTCGGTCACGCCAAGATCTATATCCTCCAATTCTGATTCGAAGTGAGTGTATGCAACTCAACTTCTCCCATGAGGACCATGAGATTGTTGCCGTGTACGCTGGTATCTGATTTTCACCACACTCATAAACCTTTTACGTAGTTCTCGAGTTGTGGCGGAACGGAGCACAAAAAGCTTTCTCTAGTAAGCTATAGTTAGAAGTAGACTGTCCTTAAATTCCTTCCTATCAGCAGTAAAGTAAATTCTCAAATGTTGCAACGCATGTACAACTGAACTGCTTTGCCTCGAAGTCTGGTCGACGAAGAGAGACTGCAATGAGAAACTTGGTCCTGAAACAACATCTACGTGGATAGGAAGCAGCTAGAAATGGTATCCCTATGAGTGACGTCAGCTGCCTAATAGAGATGATCCGCCTGGCTTCCTATAGCACTTTATGTGGGCCATTTATTGGAGTTGTTCACTAGATTTCATGATTGCCTAGGTTCAGGTATGGGGGTCATACAGGCTTGCTTGCATGCATGCAAGCAAGGAAGGAAGCCAAGTAATAATCTTGAGAGAAGAAGAAAGAGTACCGGTAGTTCCAAGAAAGAGTACCGGTAGTTCCCAGGTAGTTCATACACAGCCGCGGTTCGGGGAGGTTGTTTAGGAAAAACTGCTTTTCGCCGGAAAATAATTACAGGAGATCGGTGGCATTGTTTTACTTCCGGAACCTTCCGTGAAATTTAACGTACAGCATACACTTTCCGATGATAATTAAAGAGGGTCCGGATTTATCCGAAGATGTAGTATCCTTCTACAAAGTTTTCGATAATTCTTTTAAACAAGCAGTTTTTTCCCGATTGTAAGAGTTTTCTCCGAAAATCCAAAAATTACTTATGATGGTTATTTTGATTCCACTATCATCTATTGCGGGCAGTTCTTTCTCGACTGCACCAGTTTTTTTTTGAAAATCTAAAAATTACTTATGATGGTTATTTGATACCACTATCGAATATAAACATCTCGGATTCTCAACTGAGACAAGAGATCCAACCTCCTCCGAAATACAACTGAGAACTGTATTTCTGAGAGTTCCCAAGAACTCCTACACACACATATGCAAACCACAGAAAAGAGAAAACGTTCTCACATAACTCAACTCTTGTCAAACGACTAACTTTCAGACACTGGAGCAGTAACACTGGAGCAGTAACACTGCATGAACCTGGATCCGAAGAAGCCGAACTCAAATGCACAGCAGGATGTGCGTACATGTGTCTATACTCCATGCTGTTTCTCCACAGTGAAACAGCTTCAGAAAGAAGTTCATCGTCTCCTCCAGTACCTTCTAAACTCACTCGCATTGTGACTTCAAGATGTTTAGTTTGTAGTTTATTTCTAAACTTGATCTTGATAGAATTCTGGATAAAAAAAACTCGTTCACATATGATTGTGGAAACTCACTAAATGCGTGCAGTATTGACCAACGTAAATAAATTTAGATACTGACCTTCGTACACTTCATCACCAGACAACATGAACCACAAGTCGTTAAACCGCTTCTCTGCTCATTCTGATCTGCAATGAATCTTAAAAGATCAAAATTCACCTCGAATAACAGACAAAGAAATTAAAGCTTTTGAGTACTACCCGAACCGAATAATAGATCATGTCCAAAAAAATCACAATGCAAATCTCTCTCTCACATCTCATTCTCTTACCTCTAAGGCTGTTGAAGGCATCAAAAGAAGGTTCAAAACCTTGAAACAGCTAATGACCGAATTATCCTCGAACCTCTCCTCCAAAGCAGAGCAAACCGCTTGAGAAAAATCTTTCTAAAAAAGCAAAGGACTCTCCAAATCTCTACCAATGCGATCTCTCTCCAAAGTCATAGAGTGAAAAGTTTTATCTTTTAGTTCAGATTGAAGGCGTTTCAGATAACCACCTGGAGGACCATACTCCGGTAGTCATATGTCTTTGTTCATAAGACATGCGTTGAGATCTGTGGTCTCCACTAAAAATTTAACACCGATCTCAGTTATTGTATTCCTCACTATAAGACTTACATTAGAACAGTCTATGGAGAGACTATGAAAGGCTTTGTTCAATCTCATCAAGCTACCTATAATATCAGTCAAATAATACAAAATGTCCAACATTCTGAAAGACCCAAGCTTCTAGAACAAAGATTTGACCACACAATCGTCAGATTTTGCAACATCACGAAATTAAACTAAGACTGACTCGTAATTATCACAAACACTGGTAACATCATGCCAACGGCTTAGCCATCGGATCTTCAAGTATCGCTTCATGCACTTTCGTGCATCATTCAAAGCTTCTTGCAACGATGACAGACTTACCTTACGCTTGGAACTGCTCTGGAAGTAGGATGTAAGCGTATTAAGGATACTATCCACATCGTCACTAATCTCTTTACAGCCAAGAGTTTTAGCTATGACTAGACTTGCCAAGTTAGTTCGATGTGTGATACAATGCACAGAAAGTATGTGAGGATTAAACATTCGTTTTAAACGCGTTGCGGCTCCATTTCGAACACCGATCATGGTGCTCGCACCATCCGAGCTGAATCTCATAAAACGATTAGACTCCAAGTTACAGTCAAAAATAAGATGCATTATAACATAAGTTATAGCTTCGGAGTCTTTTAATCGCATTTGCAACAATGCGATAAAAGTAGATTTCACTACACCTTCGTCCAAAAAGGTAGCAAAGACCACAAGATGACCAATCATGGATATGTCAGTCGATTTGTCTATCATTATCCCAAAAAAAGAAGACTTTCTTATCTTGTCCAAGACACGCTTGTGGATAATGAGACTAATACAGAAGATAATCTCAGCACAACTCTTGTCATCTTGAAACATGGAAGTGGTTATGTCATCAATAACAAAACGAAGCATCTTATAGAGCTTCAGAAACTTTGAGAAAGAAACTTCTTACCAGTAAAATAAGCAGCACGAAATAGTGTTAGCACTGCTTTGTCACAAGTCGCTCTCGTGGTTGTCATGGCTTTCTCCAAGGTTTTTCCACCCAGTAATTTTACAGTCAGTATTACCTTATGCTCATTTGAGCCAGCATGGTCATAGAACACAGATGTCTTAACATATCTAGACCCTCTCGTAGAAAAATGCCCTCGTCCCTACTTTTCTCACAAAGTTTACAAAATACTCGGCCGATGGAAAGATCAAAGCGGATCCAATCAAAGTCAAGCAGCAATTTATCATTCCAAGTCTTACAATTATGTAAGATTTCTGCCTTCTCTACGGCAGTGAAATGTTTATACTATTGCTCTCATCTAAGCCTACATTGTCTATCTCGATAGATGATAACTATACAGTTATCTTCTCTGACGTGAAACCAAAATCAAAAAGACGCTTCTGTCCCTTCATTGCTCTAAGCTGTAGATAATCAAGAAAAAACTGCACAATATCATTTCACAATGAGTTACATAGAATAGAGGTGTTCTGAAACTCGACAGTTCTCTCCTATCGAAGTTTAGTTCCTTCTAGATAGACCCTTCTCCTCAACCGACTTTAGAAGCTCAGCCTATCTTGAGAGTTCTCTCCTGAGTCCTGAGTCTTGACCGGAAACTCAGTAGCAGATCGGATCGCTATAGCCAATCTTGAATTTAGTAAATCTAAGAAGCGAAGACAACTGAACTATGGACATACCTCAAGTTTTTAAAAATCTTCGTCCAAGAACTATATACAATGATAAATCAAGGATAATAGAAGATTAAACCCCCGAAACACTAGCTATGTTA
This sequence comes from Asterella californica, assembly GCA_036924285.1. Classification (NCBI taxonomy): domain Eukaryota; kingdom Viridiplantae; phylum Streptophyta; class Marchantiopsida; order Marchantiales; family Aytoniaceae; genus Asterella; species Asterella californica. The sequence goes on along the minus strand of JAYKYS010000009.1, from coordinate 3,221,738 downwards.
GCAAGCTTTGCATCTTACTCAACTCAAGTAAAAAAGGTACGAACCTCCACGAGCTAAATCACAGAAGTACCACCTCTCGGAGCAGACGAAGAAAGATGAGGAGAATTTCTGAATAGCGCTCATAAATGTGGCTATGGTGGGTGGGTTTGGACCAGCTCGCGTTTGGCAAGATAGAGGAAAAGAGATGCAGCGACGCTAAAGAGTGCAGAAAGTGAGCCCACTATGGAGGAGGGGAGGAAGGTGCGCAAGGTATGAAAGAAAACAGCGGTGAATGCAGGAGGTCAGGAGGAAATGGACACCGAGAGAGCTTAGGAGGGCCGCCGCTTTCCTACTCACTTGCTCCGTTTCCTGAAGAGGACAAAAGATAGTCCAAATTATGAACGGAGATGAACATCAAAGAAAAGCTGAGATTTGCTTGAGATCATAGAGGTCACTTCATAGAACTCATGAATGTCAAACGATTGAGAGCAAACACCGCATCTGTGAAAATGTGCCCTGCAAGATGATATTGATCACAAAACCATGCGGATGAACTTCTCGACCGAGAATCAATCGAAATTGTCATAGTAGAATGATCAGTCACTGTGAACAGTCCCAATAGACTAGTGGTCTGCCGCCTGTGCTTGAAGTTCAAACAAGATAAGAAAAAGACGCGCGTGGTAGTTCAGACTCCAGAGAGCAACAAACATAAACTAATCCGACAAAAATGAATGTGCACAACGAATCAACGACTAGCAATAAACAAATGACATATATTTGAAGATCATACAACAAGAACTTGATCGAGGACGATAGTGAAGAACGTAGATTCGACACAGTAGATCGAGAACGATAGCGACAAGAACAAACAAGTCGATAGGGTAGAGCTTGCCTTAAATGATGAAAGTCCGTCTCCATCTAGTCCACGTTGCTCTGCAAACTCGCTAGATTCACATCATCGCATGTCAATTCTCTTCGGTCTTGTCTCGATTTGCACAGTACGCATTGCAGTCCCAATGTCTCAACCACGAATCTGCATCGACTCTGCGACTTTACAAAACCACAGACCCCGACTCATTGCTAATGAACATTAGCGCTTGCATGCAGCGAGACGAGGATCTCACTGTTTGCAAAGAACAGACGAGATTCATTCTCGTTTGTCTTCTGCGGTCATGATTCTAGACTCCGGAGCACGAAAGTTTAAAAACTATTAACCTTAAAAATTTATATACGTGTCACTTATGTAAGTGTCATATCTGATCGTGACTAATGGTAGTCCATATTTTTCTGAAAACTTAAAACGCAACAGTAAATGATCCGAAGTAAAAATCTTTCCATCAGTGTTTTTCCGAAGAACTCCTCAAAAATCCAGCTAATTTCTGGTCTTTCTGTGTTCGATCCATTAATTTCTAATTTTCCGGTTGCACACGCCGGAAACGTATTCGTCGCTTTTCCCTCCTTGTCGGTAATGTAAATTTCGGACCGGAAGACACAACGTAACGCCGGTACTCCCCGTACCTTGTAGGCTTGTACACAGCACACCCTCGGGGTTGGTTATCAATCAGTTGATGGGGGCGGGCGTGCAGCCACGAGATCTACACTAGTAGTATGCTCTGTATTGATGACCATGAACTCATAACAAGCAATAGCTTGTTGGCTACCCCATCCGCCTGTAGCCCCAGCGGCGCGGGGTCGAGTCCGCCTGGCGGGGGGACTCACGCTGTGCAAGGGCAGCAGCATACGGCTGCAGAAAGCCCCACAGCGAAAAGAGGCCTAAAAACAAATCCAAACAAAAAAAGATGACCATGAACTCATATGATCCTTATCATGAACTCAGGGGAATGACATGCCACTTTCCGTCAGCAGTCCATACAATTGTGGTTTCCAATATAAAAGCAAGGTGACGGCTGTTTCGATACAAAACTGGTCTATTTTAAGCCCCGTCTTTTAACTACAGTACGTTCTAATCAATCTCTAAGACTGAATTCGATCGTTTGTATGAATAGTCTTGAATGGGACGAGATGAGATTCACCACATGGGACACATGAATAAAAGATGACTCATAGTCAGGCCTACATTATGATATTGCCATACGGTGCACTCCTGATGTGGACCACGGTGGTATGGTGGCCAGGAGTGAATCATGAAGATTCCACGAGTGTGGGTAGAAAGAAATCAAATCAACTTCAGATTGCACTTTCTGCTCTTTTTGGGAAGATGTGGTGTTTCTTTACAGCGTTATTTGATAGGAATCTTGTGGATGATCTTGAGTTACTCTGGGGCTGGTGCAGTCTAAAAGCTAAAATGAATTCTCTTGACGTTTCGCCTAACCATCTTATTTCAGAATGCTCACATGTATTCGTGCTTTTAACAACTAGTGTTTGTAATGTTGTGTTTCCCATGTATCAGAAACAGTAAGAAGTATACTTTAGAGGCCTTACATCCCACCGGCGGATTGGTAAGTACTGATAACTGATTATATATACAGGAATTACTCAGATAAAGGAAGTGAATCATTAGACAATGGGCTTGTGAACAACATTGAGGAGTTTAGCTTAAATATTATCACCAAATGCTACCTCGGCCCGCTTACTTTGTGATAGCTGTTCACAATTGCTCGTCGGTAGACATTACTTCACCACAAATTGCCATTCTGCTGGATGAATATGAAACAACTCGTATATTTCTGATTGTAGCCTGATGAATCCGATATACGGTATGAGGGCTGACCACGCAGCATCAGGTGTGTATGCTTAGAAGATAAGGACTGCAAGAACATGTGTTGTGATCTGAATGACCCTCGCACATTACGACAATATGTGTTCCGTGTTTGTTTTCAGGCGGAAGGAAACATCACCATCGAAACTACCACACATGCCCGTCGCAAGCGACCATACAAAAAGAGAAACTACTACTTTGTGTTGTAAGATTCTTTATTCATGCCTCAGAAACATCGGATTGTTGTTGATATTCTTGTCACTGAATGGTTAAGATGAAAAATGTTGCCTTCCTGTTTCCTTCAACTGCTTTTCTTTTAACGCTTTGATTTCGTGGAGGTGTCTGCTAGGACACATCTTGTTTGTGAGAGACAAGAGAGGAGTAGTTGGTACTCCGGGCAAGGTAGAGTTTCTCGTCATGGTCTACTTCTCCAGCAACCCTTGAGTTCAGTGACGGTGCAATGCTTAGCTGTAGGCTAGCTTTCCAGTCTCAACCAGTTTAAGAGTCGCACGTGAAACATCCCTACAGTATGATCGACTACCTGGAAACCTCTTGCTCTAGTGAAAATGCGACGGACAAGTAAATTTAATCACTGTGAGGACGTTCTAGTTCAACTCTAGAAAATGGAGATGTACAAGTAAGAACCTCATTTCTTGCTAATACGTTGATTCCTTGGAAAGCTAAACTTCAGAAAACTCTGGGTGCTTGGGTGCTGTTCAATCTGTGCTGTGCGTGCTGATAGACGTTGCTGGTTACGAACCTGTGTTCTAGAAGGTGATTAACTTCAGTTCTAGGTGGCAATCAGTTGACATACGCGTTGTGTCTAAGGTATGTTTCGTTCAATGAGAAAAGGTTTTCCAGTGAACAGTATTGAAATATTTAAGGGCTTCGTCTGTTTTCTCGGAATACCTAATCACTTTTGGTGGTGACACAAGCTTGGGGTGGGGTAAGAGTCCGTAAGACTAGTGATTGGATCCGGCTTTTATGAAGTTTAGGGAAGCGTGTTCTAGGAGGAGATATCATAATAGTAAGTGACTTTCGTTCAAGGCGTTCAGAACTTGAGAAGTGAGTTGAAAGTCGCGAACATTTCGAATGTTTGCGCCTAGACAAAGTGCAAGGGACAGCTACTTGGACATCTCGAGTATCAACCAGATTTGTGCTCGGTATAAAGGCCAAAAAGATGAATGAAGGTTAATCGACAAAAGACGGACATACATTTCAAAGCTGAATTTCCTTGTCGGAGCATGTCGGGAAAGCCAATTGAATCCATTGACCATAATTACTGTTGTCGTTTACCATGGTATTGTAGAAACCCCGTTGTACAGCTCACATAAGAAGAAAGTATTGCTGCTTTGGGAACGTCACTGTATAATGGACTCGACTGGAAGAATTGCTCGTAACGTGGCGAACTTTTTGGAGATTTGATGCGCACTGATCATGAAGTAAGTACATGGAATGGAATATAGGGAGAGTTTGACGTCGCATATCCGGGGAAGTTACGGGCTCAACTGTCTTTGAGAAAAGGGTTGGCCAGTTCATGAAATTCCTAACTGTCAACTCACTCCCATCACATATCACATTTTCTTACTCTCCGCTTATACTTGTCAAACCATCATTTACCCCATAGACTGAATACGCTGAGTGTTACTCCTTATCTGCATGCCACTTCTCAAAAGGAAAAGTCTATGTTGAAGTAATCGGACGTGTAGTTCCGCAGGCCCAGTGGTTATTCTGCTAAGCCAGTTTCCATCCATGGGTGCTCCAAGCTCCAGAACGGATTCTGGGAAACAGATTGTTGTCGCAACACGGTTGCTAGAAAGGCATGTGTGAACTAGCTATCGCCTCATAAAGCCATGACGGAATAACAAACATCATATGGTTAAATCTACAGCTCACATCGGACATAAAGCGGCTGAAAGTGAGCGCGCTTTGGTTAGGGTGGAAGCAAGTCCTGCCGCCCTGAAAGGTGTTATCGTATGCGGTTGAATCCCTGGAGACAGTGAATCGCATATTTGGGTGGGGCGAGAAACACTTCATGCTGGAAAGTGACCTTTATTTGGTCTTCTTCACCGGCTTGAAGATATTGGGATTTTCGTGTGAGATACGCCTTACGTGATGGATGGGTGTGCAGTAAAGTGATTCTCGGTGGTGTTGGCAAACTCCATTTCCAGGTACTTTTGAAGGTCAATATTTTACGTTTAGGTTGAGATCGTCCGTCCTACCGTAGGAGCCAATTCTCTGGAATTGGCATGACCGTCACTTTTGTCTTCTGCTTGCTTGCTGGAACAAAGAGCAATTCTTTTCTTCATATGTAAGTTGAGTTACGTACAGGTAGTGGAATCTGTCTGGAAAGATAGAGGATGGTTCTTACCTTTTTTCTCTTCTTCGATTCCTCTCTCTCTCTCTCTCTCTCTCTCTCTCTCTCTCTCTCTCTCTCTGTGTTACACCTCAGAGTCTTCAAAACGTCTGCTTCAACTTGTCCTCGGGTCTGTTTTGTCTCTTGTCTCCAGCCGCGGTCCAGCAATATGATCATCACTGCAAAGAGGATTCTGGCTAGCTCTTTGGCTGTCGAGCCCAGACGGGTTTGGCAGAGCCTTTAACGAATTCAAATCTTGATCAGAAAAGAATATCATACGGATTCTTAATCGACACAACTTCTCTCTCTCTCTACAAAATTTGTTCACCTACCTTTCTCAAACGCGCTTCTTACACTAGAATTTATAGCTATATGTATCGAAGAGAGTCGGAAAGATTCTATCTGGTCAGTTCGCATCACTTGTACAGCTCGAAATTCACAGCTTTTACATAAGTTATATAATTCATATGATCTGATCGCTGCTCACACTTTTCTTGTGTCAGATCTTACGCCTTGATTGAAGTTCAGTCAAATATGAAACGCTGTCTGGAGAATGTGAACACCTGTGAATTCACTAGAATTTATAACGCTTTTTATAACATAAACATATATTTTTCCTGTCTGTAGGCTAATTCGGATCCAAAAGGTTAAAGGCCGCCTTCTTCATGTCAGGTTTGTTTTTACCCCATAAAGTATACTAGATTTCAATTTCTGAACACTTAGGAACCACATGTCTCACGGGAAAGGTACTCATGCGAAACTCTTGCTTGCGAATTCTAAGCGAAATTATTCATCCGGAGCTTCATTTTCTATTGAATTGCAACCAATGATGTTATTCATTGGGAAAATCGCTAGTTAGTTCGGATGAACTATAACAGTAGCTCGTGATCATCGAATGAGATCCAGAGTTCGCTTCACATGTGACCAGTACTGCGAGAGTCTCCACCATAAGTATATAGAAATATACTCTATCTAATCTATGAATATTCTAGTGAAACTATGGATTCAGACAGATAAAGATAAGAGCCTTCTAGATCGACCGATAGAGAGACAGATACCGGTAGACTACTATTTGCACCCTGGTCTGGTCTGGTCTGGTCTGGTCTCTTGGGTGGTGGACGCTACAGTTGGCCAAGAAAACATTCGTTCTGGCGGCCAGTGACTCGGGAGTCGGGTGTCAAAACTAACTGACCACACCCCAGCCTGCCGTGCCAAGCAAAGGAAGGCATTGAAAGTAGAAGTCCATCTGTCTTGCAGGCAATGTATGTCAGTTGCATAGGTTCCTTGAAAGATTCAAAATTCTCCGGCTAGAGAGAAAAGAGAAAGGACGTTGCTTACTGGCTTCGTTGTTGGGGTTGGGGTGGAGAGAAGTGATGTTTCTCCGAGGAGACATGGCCCACCAAACGTTCTCTTTCTTGGTACAACCTTATCATTAATAATTGGGTGTGTGTCTCTTGTTCCCAGACGGATGTGACATGATTGACCTCTAGTTACATCAGGTCCGGATTGTGGTGTACGTACTTGACTCTAATCAGGTCATCATAACATTGACCGATGCGTTGTAGCTGCGTGTGCTTTTGCTCATATGCTTATGATTTTTATTGTTGCTGCTTGTGCTTTTGCTCATATGCTTATGATTTTTATTGTTGCTGTTATGACCATGTTAGATAGCAGACCAGGGCACATGGGTCTGTGTGATTTGGGGGCTGAGCTCACATGGGTTTGGAGCAAGCGAGGATTCAAGGAAGCGCTATGTGATTCCTATATCTTTTCCGTTGATTCTCACTCGCATTTTCTCTCCCGTGTTTCTCCACTCTTCCGGGTCCGGGACTTAGGGTAAGCCCTAAACCCCAAACTCATCTCTGCTAAAAGTACAGTAGTTGCAGCCTACACTTAATAACGCATTTACTGTTAGTAAGCCTATTTTAGTATTTTTCAAGAAAACAAGCTCGTCTTGTTTGTCTTATGTCCCTTTATACTGTGACTAAGATTGACTGTAGTTAAACATGTGTAGTGTGACTAACACTACAAAAAAAGAAGTATGAAAGTTGAGTTACAGAACGGATATAAAACTGAAGCAAGCGAGATAATTTCAAAAGTCTTTTCACATGAGCAGACATACAGCAAACGAGAGGGCTATCACGGTAATCTCCTCATTACTTCACTACTTCCTCTTTCACGACAGTCTTTTCATTACTCCACAACTTGAAGTTCGCACTTATGGAAATCGCTCTAAAACTTGAACTATGATACAAGCGAACAAATAAGTGTTAAGAAACTCCACAATGCAAGGTAAAGCATTTACTGATGGAAGTCTGAACATTTCTAGTAATGAAGTTATAATGATGTTTGTTAAGTATATGTTTTTTTTTTATGTTTTTATAAGTAATGTTTGTTATAATGATATCATCTCCTTGTATTAAAACAATCTTGATCATGAAAACAGTTCAAACTTGAGTTCAGACAGAAATCGTGTCCCATCAATGATTGTTCAACCGATCGGAATAGAGAGAACGTCAAAAAATAGTTTCGTGTTGACGAGAGAGAGCCTCTCCTTGTGTAATTACTCCGTCTCTTTTTTTCTCCTCTCATTCTTCCACTCTCTTTTCATTATCTATCACGTCGCTCTCGTCATCTCTGCTCTGACATAGTTTACTTTTGCTTTGTTTTTATGTTGTTTTTATAGTTTTCTTTAGTTTTCTTCTCTTTCTACTATCTTTTGTTAAGAGTAGAAGTTAGTACGATTAAATTAAAAGATTACAGAGGTAGCCGTCAACGATAGATACCGACCCAAATATTATTTTAAGAGTAGTAGTTCCGGTTCAGTGAAATGGTATAGTGTACTGCAGTAAAGAAAGAAGTTGAGACTATATCTAATGACTGATCGAAGAACGGAGCATTAGTTCATGACATTAAGATTAAACAGTTACCGTTAAAAGTAATGTTATTGGTATTTCTTCTTCTGTATACTGATAACCAGATGCGAAAGTGAGATGGCTCGCCTAGCCTCTAGAGAACATCTCTATTGATAATCTGGTAGCTTTATAATCATTCTTGTTCGAGATCTCATTTTCTTTTTTGATTTTAGATTTTGTGAGTAGTGGCGAAATACATTTTCTTGAGAATGTTATCGGGATGGATTATATGTCGTAGAACGTCAGTTTTGGTTCAAGTCATAATCAATCAAGAAGACCAATGCTATGCAGTCCAATGCCCTTTACGTTTATTGAATATAAATACAAAGAGGAATTTCCAATTTACGTTAATCCCAAAGATCATCGCATATCATCATCCGTCTTGAGAATGTTATTAGAGATTTAAATATCCATATGAATGATGAGGCCCACATGATTCTTCTTCGTCGGGAGTATTGTCAAAATAATTTTTGTCTTCATCGTTCTTTTCATTTTCATCTCATACTCGTGTTTTGATTCCAAAACACGAGTCTTCCCTCTCACCCAATATTTTCTATTTTTTTAGAAAGCATTTACTTTACTTGGCAACTATATTAGGTCTAAATCAAGAGGTTTACCTCTTGATTTAGATCTAATATGGTTTCTCTTTCTTGTCATGTGTGATTATTCATAACACTTTATAAATCAAAAATGATTTATCATCGTCTATCCAAACTATGATATTTGGTTCAATGTAAATCTTTGATGTTGTTAGTAATGTTTTATAATATATAACTTGTGATGAATCCTTACTGTGGTCTTGTCACAAGTCAAACACAATCTCAATTTCATAGACAAATGAAGAACGACAATAAATCTTTATCACTATAATTTTTATCATATTTTTCGGAAGTCGAGATGATTTTTTTAGACTCAAATCTGTCTATCAATCCCTACAGATTGGTCTTGTGACAGAATGCTTGAATTAATCTTTAGGGTGATTTTCAGTCGATTTGCATCATCTTACTTCAAATCGGTTGAAATCGAATGTGCACTCCATGAAGTTCATGAGTTGCATCCTCAAATTGATCCAAAGATGTTTCGATTCGACTGAAATTTACTATGTTTGTCAATTATGACATATTGCACAAGACCACCATGTAAGGGTTTGTCTATAGATTTGAGCTTAAAAAAATCATTTTGATATTCACAAACACAATCTAAGACTATAACCACTTGTAGTTTTTTAGTATTGATCATGACTATTACTTCATGTTTTGCTGATTGAGACTAGACTTGACCTAGCACAACATCAAAAAGAGGACGTTGCTCATGCTTTCTAATGTCTATGACCACTCATTACTTATTGTATCTTAATATAATTGATTGTGTGTATTTCACAACTTCTTCATGCAATAAATTCATCAACTATGATGAACATCATGTTTTCTTGTGACAAGTGTGTGAGAGCATTACCTCATACGGTTCACCAATATGAGTGACATGAATTATATCACTTGTGAATTTTTATTCTTTTTAGTATCAAGGTCAGTTAAAGTTCATAAATACGGATATGCACACAAGTAATCCATGAGTAGATACTTAGGAGTTGTGAGAGGCTGCTTTATTCTTCATATCTTGAGATCTAATCCAATATTAAATGATTTTTATGGATGTATGTCCAAACATAAAATTTGTTATCTTGTGTGTACTTCAAGATAAGATCATTATTCAAAAGTGACATCTTGGATTGAATAATGTTGTAAACACTCTGAATGTACTCAGTTTCCAGTTTCTATTTTTTTGTTAAGGATTTCAGAAGACTTCAGAGTCATCATTATAAACATAATTCAACTTTTAAAATCCATTCGTATCTACTTGCTCGTCTAACAGCTGTACACGAATTTCAAGGACGAATCTACACAAGAGAGGTATAAAATAAAGATTGTCCACATTGATGGAGTGCACTCTATGTATTTCATGGACTACTCCGCACTAAACTGATGTAGCCTGTAAAGTTTTTGGTCAGCTTTGAATCAAAAGAATATAATCCACGAAGTTCATGGGGCGCATTACATAAGAGAAGGCAGTCTATGAAGTTCTTGGACAACTTTGCACAAAATGATGTAGTCCCTGGAGTTCATGAGCTCCAAAAAATTAGAGGAGTGAAATCCGTGTAACTCGTAGATCTTTTTGCATTTAAAGAGGAGTAGCCTTTGGAGTTCATGGATTGTTCTTTTCTTGATAATAATTATTTTTTGAACCTTTTAAGATGAACATTTTTTATGTGAGATTGACTACAAATTATTAGAACAAAAATATAAAATTCTAGATATCTACTGATTAGTTATTTCTTGACTTGTCAAATTTAAATTTCTTTACACTAATAAAGTTGTTTTGTTGGTCATCATATTTGTGGACTGATCCTAAACATATAATATTGTTTAGCAAATTATGTTTACTACAACTTTTGAAGAGTTGTTATGAAGTTTAAGAAAAGTTTCATGTGAATTCTGAAACCCATGATATTTTAGAATGTACCACTTCTTGATCGTCCATGTCATATAATTAAAAATTGAGTGATTGAACTCGTTATCGAGTATCTGGTTGTTGTTAATGATTGTTTATAGTGCTTGTATTGAGTTAATTACAACCAAAAATTTCACACTTTCTCTAAGAAATATCCTCTTCACTACATTTGTTTCACATTTATTGAATTGAACGATTACAATCCAAATCGTTTAAACAACTTACAAGTTACCAAGCTCGATTAGATCATTTCAGTTTAAATTGAAATTGTTTGAATTGTTAAACTTAACCGTTTGAGTCAAACCACTTGAACAAAAGATTGAATAACTCGAGGGACAAATGATATCTATTACCAAACCATAAGCTACTTAATGAAGGATTTCAAAACTATCATTTAAATTTTACTATTTAATGAAAAATATAATATATATATATTTATTACCTTTTACTTTTTAGAACTGAAGAGCTCTACGCTAACCACAATAACTTGTGAATCAGTAGGTTTTGTACCATGTTCTACATGGAAACTTTTCTGGATTAAATTAAAATTAAAACTTTTTTGAGCTGAAAAATTAATCAAGTTCACATCTGTTAAATAATTTTGATTAGCAAAATCTCGAAGGCCCTGAGAGAGCAGAAGGTAGGGTCATTAGCGTCTTTCTAAAGTGTAGGTCATAGTAAAACTCTTCTTGTTGAACTAATCCCTGATCCCATTGATAAAGATATAACTTCTTTACAGTATATTAGATGTTTAGTTTCTATTTCTTTCGAAAAGCATGTTCCTGAAACTTGAGTTGAAAATTGACAGAATATCTATCAACCTAAAATAGTTTATTCAGTTTGAGAACTCAAATAAAGTCTATCAACTCAAACAAATTAAAAGATTATTCTCTTTATTTTTAATGTATTAAGGGAGACTTTGGATACTCTCACTTGTGGATTTCATGTCCTCCAAGAACAGAAATTACTAGTGAATAGCACCTCGTGTTAGAGTGTTGTGTACATCAATTTTTTAAAATAGTAGCTGAACTGTAAGAGTACTCTTAAAAAATACAGGGAAGAACTATTAGTCTAATAAAGCATTATTAATCGAATATAATAATAATAATAATAATAATATAACAATATAATATATTATTGAGATAGTAATTATATTAAAATCAAACTTTCATTACTATAAACACTATAGTAACCAAAATCAATTATTTTTACTGATATAAGTCTGTCATTTTCTTGATACTGATAAGCTTCTCGTGCCATTTATTTATTCGTATTTTTTGCATTCAAGGTTCAGATATAATCCAAATTAAAGTATAATATTATCAATCTTAATTAAGTTGAATTATAGTGAACCAAAATCGATTTTGAACTGTGATTTGTGGATGTATGAACTATTGAACCGGAATGTAATGGGTTGTCAATGTAATATCAAAATGCTAAACAAATGAAGTAAAAAATATTTTTTGATATGCATTTATATAACCAATAATCGATTTTACAAGACAATATGATAATGAAAACAAATTATCTTTTTTCTGCTTTGACTTCAGATGCATTCCAATACATTTGCTCTCCTATCTTTCACTAGGTTCACTTTCTATGCTGCACCAAATGATTAGTCTGGCATTACGCAACATCTTGTTGTGTGAAAGAAAGTGAAATTAATTTCTGGTTTGAACTTCTGACGTCATTTCTGGTTTGAACTTCTTACTAGCACATCATCTAGGGCATCGTTCTAGATATATCTTCTTTCATTTCCTAAGGGGTCAGTCTTCTATCTGTCGTAGGAGATGCATCTGAGCTACCTTGCGTACACGAACTTTTTTATACCCCTGGATATATTTATACATAATTTATAAATTTAATTTCCTTTCAAATATCATTACGAAAGACTAAAGAATGAATATCTCAAAATGTTTATCTCCAGAATCTGCTTGTCCTTTTCCTTCCCTGGCCAGAAGTGAATGCTGCATGACCAAAACGAAATTGAAATTATGGTATGATAAATGATATTACCTATCCCTTGGGGTCTTCGAGGACCATGAGACTGTCCATGGTCCACCACAGTAGGACTCGGACCAGAAGCTTCATTAACAGTTTGCAGTAGCATGCATCTCCAACCATGCCCGCAAGAGATTAAACCCACGACTTTTCTCGTAGAGGACTGTAGGCTAAATCACTTGGGACACCGATATTTGATATGGAACCACTTCGTTTAAGTATCAACTATTTTTAAAACTAAATCGTTTAAAAAACAAAAGACAGAACTGCTTAAAAACTCATCATCTATGAAGCTAAACTTCCCTTAAACCGAACTGCCAAAGATGGTTCAGTCCCATGCATCCCGGTTGAGACTAAACCGGGATCGACTCCTGGTTAAGTAATAAGATTAACAATAAGCGGACTGGCTTTTCATACAAGTTCTCAAAAGGTGGGGTGTCTTTCAACCTCTAACGAATGTTCGCAAAGATATGTTTTTGAAATTTTTTGCTAACCAAGTGAGTTTATGAAAGGCATCACGTGTACGAAAACAACTACCCAAATACTTTCTAAGTATAGACTAAACGTCCAAAGATGTCACCATATTTTAGTAATATTGTAAAAACCGTCCAAAGTTTTCTTTAGCTATATGCTGGGCTCCAAAATTTTAGAGAAAAAAAGCTAAGGCTTTCTGATCATAGCACTGTTAGATTAAGACAATTAGGTCGTAACCGCACCCACATTAAGAAAACTGGTTTATCGTCAGACGTGTGTGAAAGTTATGGTTGGAGACAGACGCGTTCATCGCACAATAACAGATTTCAGTTTCCACGGCGGGTTGAAGCCGGACCGTATGCATAATTTGACGTTTCCAAGATGAGTTTCAAAAGGATGAGGTCTGGGAGATGACATGGATTTTTGGTCTTCCGCACGAGTCCGGATTTTTTGTCTCTCTCTTTGCTTCGCATGTGAATTAAACACGAAAATTCCACCTGTGCTGCAATGGAGTGGGAAAGCATCAGCTCCTCGAGCAATTGGATGTCAACATGTGCAGAGATGGAGCGGGAAATGCTCGGCTCTCCAGAGTTGAGCATTCGCAGTAAGAAAACCGAGAAGCATTTCGCAGTGAGAATCAGAAATGTGGAATATCACGGTTTAGTTGTTTGCGTTGTGTGAAGCCTCTCCAGTCTTTGCAATTTCATTTGTAATTTATAGTGTCGCAACGTTATTTTTATTTTCGAGTATTGTTAAGTGGAGAGTGCAGATGGTTTTGAGACGAAGGGTTTTAGAACTGTTTGATCTCGTTGCAGATGAGCCTCCCTTGTTCATAGAGAGCCAACTCGATGATTCGAATGAGAGAGTTCTCAGTCCCGACAGTCAGATTCGACATGAACTGCCATTTTACAATTATGTTGCTGCACACAATCATCGAGTATATGCACCACCTTCGAATCTTCATAAAATCATGCGAAGTTCTCTCGAAGATGTTGTTGGAGCTGAGGAGGCAGTACGAGATGAAGGAGTGTCACGACTACTAGTTAGAAGCAATAACGTTCGATTGCATTTCATCTCAATTTCTGAGGTCGATGCTACCTCTCAGCCAGACTCGTCTATGTCAGATAATTGTCATAAGCAAAGTAGGTTTGTGCGACAAGATTGACAAGTGGTGCACCTGATTGAGACGAAGCGATTAGAGCATGAGGATCAGAATAGGAGTTCAGGTCTGAAGAAAATGTTCAAATTGCTTGTCACGGCGACAAGCAAGTTTCAGCAGGTCCAGTCGTTCCTTCGTGCAAAAGATGTGGTTATCATAGACATATCTGTGATAAAGAACAAGTGAGAAACAATGATTACATGGTACAAAAAAATCTGAGATCACAACAAGATCTCTGGGAATGTCCCGTACACCTCGTTGAACCGGCGGGAACATGAAGAGAAGAAACTCTTCTTGAATTATCCATTGCATCACTATCCCCTCATTGACTGTTGATATTGTCTCTAACCTGGCACTACCTCGCCGTGCATGGTCAAATCTCTCACTCCGAGTAATGGTCCTGCATGTCAAGATAATGATGATGTTCAACCGGATGTTCAACCGGATTCTGAAGTTCAGAATTCTACAGAGATATATGCCGAGGAGTCAACTCCATAGTTGAGGTAGAGAAATAGAAACTCGAAATTGATAAAAGAGAAGTTGAGTTTGTTTAAAGAACTAGAAGATCAGAAGCTCTTGCAAGAGAAGAACAAACAAGAAGGAGCTAACGTTCATTCGTGCCAAATTGTGAGTGTGTTGGATAAGATGGCAGAGGCACTGGTTGACATTGGTAGCGCCTTGATCAGAAACTAAAAAGTTCAGAATGATTTCACTGTTCTAGTTCTCATCGGTATCTACACTCGGAACATTTTGTTTCTACTATTTCTTTGTTTTGAATTTTCAGCCATGTTTTTTTGGTACAGATTCTGTATTCGAATTATCTTAGTGTGTTCTCTTGGATGTTTCACTGGTCTAGTTTAGTATCAAATTTCGAATATTGTTGTCTGTGTAGTTCATCTACGAAGTGTTTCTAACTTTCTTGCCTAGCTTGTATGATGTTGTGTAAGTTCAGCCGTTTTCAATGTGCTTTTTAATTCTTTTAGTCTAGTGAGCTTCACTCTCTGCTCAGTTGTTTGCAACTTTCAGCTCTCCATATGAATTTGTCTTGCTTCAAGTTCGAGAGCCGAATCATAGTTTCTATGTCATCAATACCGTCTTGCTAAAACATCTCAATATAATTTCTATAATCTTAATTCAATCACCGAGAGAGTAGTGGTTAAGTGACAGAAACTAGTTACGGAAATAACAAAATCAACCGTTATTTCAATATTAGACTTGAGGAGATCTCGCTGTAGTGGTTTCACAACTTCAGAAATGACTCGAACAAGTCTTAAATTCGCATTTTGAGGTTGTAGTGGTTGCAACTAACAGTACTGCTTGTCTTCGAAGCATTTTTGTTCTCCCTTCGAGGTAGGTAAGTAACCTAGCGAAGATGTCTCAGTTCAGTCAGGACAGCAATGCATCGAGATTTCGCTTCAAGACTTCATTTGCATCTGAGTCGAGAGGAAAGCTTTGACCATTTGCGAGATAGAGCTAGACAACATGGGTGAGAACTCGTTCGAACAGCAGAAGCGATTATCTAATGCAGTTCTACACACGCTTCTTCTCAATGTTTAGTTCAGCAGACTGATATTCACTTCGATTCATCACAGAACGGTCAATGTGGACCTTGGAGTCTGATTCACCTCCACAGCCGAGGTTCGACCACGACTAGTGTGCAGATGACCCTCTGTCCGTTGTAGAAGATACAACGAGTTATAGGTTCAGAGAAGTGGGAGGCTGTTGATGCAGAGCTGACTTGATCCGTGGAAATCGACCCTGAAGATCTGAAGGCGTTTCTGGTGTTGCACGAATTGTGCTTGCAGTGATGAGAAGATGCACATCACGTCAGCAAAGAAATAGATTTTGATTTCATTTTCGAGCTTTCGATGCTTATATGTGTCGGGTTCACAATCACTGATCACAAAGCTCAGTGCAAGCTTGTCAAGAGTATGATCTCAAACTTATTTGCAGCTCACTCAGTAATCTATGTTGATCCAGTGTTACATTACGGGGTCGATCAAGTTCTCGTGTCCTTCAGATTGCTAGACTGTTCAATTCCGTGGGAGTAGCAAGCTACTTGATTTGTAAATATCGTTGCCATGGCAGCCTGCAGTTTGGAACTCGAGCTTGAGCTCCCGATGACTTGGAATTCTGCTTGTTTATAAAGTTTTTTTTCATTTCAAACTGCTGCTTACCAAGGTTTAACTCTCGTTAATTTATCTAGTTTTCTCGGCAAACAGCTGCTTATCATCGATTCTTTCTCGTTTTAGCTCGGGTCTTTCTCTTTAGTTTATCTCATTTTCTCGTCGAACCGCCATTTACCATCGGTTCTTTCTCATTTTCGCTTGATTCCTATCACGAAGTTCAAATCGAGGTTTCTGATCTCATTTTCGCTCGGTTCAAATCGGAGCCTTCTCGTTTTCGTGAAGTATATATCTCAGTTTCTGTTCTCGTTTTTGCTCGATTCAAATCGGTTCCTTCTTGTTTTCGTGAAGTTCAAGTCGAGGTTTTTGTATACGTCTTCGCTTGGTTCAAATCGAGTTTTTCTCGGTTCGCTCGGTTTTGCTCGATTCAAATTGGTTATTTCTTTGTTCAAATCGACGTATTAGTGTGACTGCAGTCGAATTCGAAGTTCATACTTCACGGCTATACTACGTGAAAAACCGCCCTAGACGAGTGCACTCACAAAAATGTCTCGCTTCATTCACTTTTTTGCATGGCAGTCGACGTTAGATCCATAGTGTCTCGTGTGAGTTTAGTCTATCGTGTGTACGCTTATTACATCGATAATAGCGCACCATAATGTTAGAGACGGCTGCCTGATGCGATGACAGTAGATTTTTAAAATACAGAAACCGTGACTCGTGCACCCGTCTTGACAGCCTTGGGATAAAACTGATTATCACGCTAATCTCTTACTACTGCCATGAATCCAGAGGACATTGGTAAGAGTGAACGAGGACACCCTTCTATTGTTCACGCTATCGTGTCAGATATTGCATGAAGGATGTCCAGGAAAACGTGAGGTTCCTGGCTGTGGAGATGCTATGTGCTGAACAAAGACAAGACAGAGAAAAACAACCAAAGAAAACGAATGCTGCAATATATACCAACTCCAAATGTATGTACACTGCCGGTTCTTTCTTCCTAAGAACACAAAACTGAGAAACAGGCCAGAGCGGTCTGTAATATGCTTCAAAGCCCCTAAAACGAACCCCTGAATCTCAACGCTGACCCAAAACCACCGGAGCGTAGCTCAAAGCAAGAGAAACTGTTCTTTGCTAACAAACAGAGTTGCTCCAGTATCACACAATTGAAACCCAAGTCCAAACCACATCCATGTACAAGCTCTTAGCCAAAGCTGGCTACCACAAGCTGTATATAACCAACCAGAGCTCTAATGAACTCAAAAGAGCAAAACCCGTAGCGAAGAAAATGAAAAAGACCTATATGAGAACTTTCTCCTTTCGCTAAACGGACTTCAGATGTCATAGGGTCTCCTCCGCTGACTCCGTTAACCCAAGAAACCTTCAGATCCGAATCCCAACAGCCGAGATATCGCCGATTTTCAGTCGCAGGTGATCGAATTTTCAAAAACTACTCCCTGCAGCTTAAAACCGCACACACCGCTCAAACGGATCGCTTGATCTGATATCTGCCTTCCTTGGCAGGTAGATCTAGCTATCATGAACCCAACGGGACTCCAAACAAGCCGTTTGGAGTTCCCTTTGCAAAACCAGGCAAGAAATTTGATCGTAGGTTGTAAAAAAACTGACGTAAATGGAGTCCCTACAGCTCAAACTCGCTCACCTCACCCAAACTAACAATCCAATCCACGTATTGTCTTCTCCTATGCGTAGATGAAGACTCCTTGGTCGCGTATGCATCAAGAACGAAGAGCTTGGCACACCGATCGTGAAGAACAATCCAATTTTAGACCGCAAACGATGAAAACCTTGACGCAAGTGCTTCCTTGCGGGCCAATTTCACTCAGAACTCTTAAACCGTCCGATGAAACTTGGTATCGTCTTCAATTTCCTGTAGAACTCGGTGTTCTGATCCCGATGGATCCAAGAACAGCAAGTTTGGACTCCAGAACGGTCCGAACGGTCCAACTCTCCTTCACAGATAACTGAAATCTCCAAATCTCTTTCCTGCGTCTCAATTTCTCTCAATACATATCCCTCGATCCTTCTCTTCCCAAACCGTCTTAACTTGTGCGTAGCTTGCACAATTCTGAACCCAATGATACCTTGCGCGCGTGTATTGGACTTTCCAAATCCTCAAACCATCCATCGACAAGTCTCAGACGCAAGATAGCCCTTAAGCTGCTCCCTTGTATCAGTCTCTGTACGTACGAAGTTCTCTGTGATAATGAGGAAGCATGCCCCTTGCGTCTTTAATATAACGCCTGGGCTGCAAATACCCAGTCAGCAAGTAAACTATGGTCTAGCTTGATTTTCTCTTCTTTCGAATCGCTTGTTGTCAGCTTTCCGAAGTTACAAGACTCGAAAGATGGAGAAAACAAGCTAGGCTCCAGCTTACGGGCTTTTGGTACAACTTCGGATCTTCGCTTTTATCGCATCAGTGGATAGAGCTCCTTGCCAGCTTTTCATAGGCACTTTGTCTACTTTGTTTGGACGCCTAGTGGAGAAGTTACAAGACTCGAAAGATGGAGAAAACAAGTTAGGCCCTAGCTTACGGGCTTTTGACACAACTTCGGATCTTCACTTTCATCACATAGATGGGTAGACCTCATTGTCAGCTTTCCATGAGCATCTTGTCTATTTTATTTGGACACCTACTCGAGAAGTTATGACATCTATGCGATGAAAATGAAGATCCGAAATGATGCAAAAGCTCATAAGCTAGGGTCTAGCTTGTCTTTCTCATGAGTGTCTTTGGAGCGACAAGCATCGAAGTCTGAATTTCAGATAGGAGCCGGTCCACGACACGACATCCATCCCCTCTGAACCTGTGCATCCTCCGGTATGCACCAGAGATAACAACCAAAGAGTGTACCGGCACGCACCTCGTCATATCGTCTTACTTCTCATCGTAGCCAACCTCACCTTCAAGGTCTTCTACATAATCCTCATCCTCAAAATGAAACTCCGTCAAGATATCTGCTAGATCGATCTCATCATCTCTTTTTTTGAATATCTTGACACGTTTATCTGCCACTGGTACCTTCAAGTTCATTCTATCCAACTCTTGCAGGGCGTAAGTTGCATTGTCATGAACCTTCTTCACCACATACGGATCAAATCATCGTCTGGAAACTTTCGAGAGTACACTATGTTGGTTGTCTAGACTGTTATCATAGACTAACATTCAATTATTAACAGTTTCCTTAAACGTGGGTGTGGTTACATCCTTAGTCAAGTTATTAATTAAAAACATTTATGCTAATCTTGTTGGGTAGAGTGTTCTTCCCACCTCCCACACAAAGATATAGTCCCTCCCCGAACTGTACGCACTAACTCTAAGGCTTGTCCCGGCCCCACGATCTCGCAACCCATAATCGGCAGTAGACGGTGATCGTAAATAATGGGGGTTCAGACGAGGAACGCCAAATTTGGAAAGGCGGTCTTCGTGGTCTCTCTAGGAAGTTTGAAAGGCCTTCAAAGGACAGCAATCTGATCTGAGAAGGCATGACAGAACTGAGCGAGCTGACCAGCCCGGCTCTTCTCTAGTCGCGACTCGCGACTCGAGACTCTAATCGTACTCGTTTCAACTTACGGGATTCATGCTTCAGTCCAGTCCAAGGTCTCTAGAGTACAGTACTCGACAGCAGACAATCAAGTACTGTACTATACCTGGACTGCAATCCGAGTTCATCAAAGTTCAAACCCAACCGAAGCAAACCACTCCTTCGGCTACATCGTCAAGTTCCGAGTCCCCGACATGGACCGGACCTGACTGACTCGCCAAGTGGGCCCGGCCGGCAGGTGCATGGACTTTTCATGACGCCGGGGAAACTGCAGGATTGCGGCCATTACTGTACAGGTGACTGATATCGCCTCCGCAAACACATGGAATGCGGAGTGTCAGAGTCGCATTTTCTGGCTACGGTACTCCGTCGGCGGAACGCGCGTTTGCGGATCCCGCACTCGGCAACTCAACTCAACGGAAAACCGCATATCGTAGATATTGAGAAAAGGTTGAACTTGAAGTAACGTAAAGTGTCTGAACGATGATATGGCCGGTTTGGAATTAAGCAGACCTAGCCCAGAACGGCGCTGTCTGTCTCAAATTTGCGACGTCGCCAACCCCAAAAGCTAAGGTGGCTACGGAAGTTATTCACGATGCGACACAGTCTGTGACCGTCTGTCTGTCCGGCTGAAATGACAAACAGAGCAGATACAGGTTCGGGAACGAAAGAAACGGATGGGAGAAGGGTCCGGAAAGTGAAAGAAAGATGAAGGGGAGAAAGAAAGGGACAGTACCGTGTGGTACGAACTGATCCGAGCGAGCGAGCGACCTTTTGTGCAGTGAGGTTAAGCTTGTATTTCCAGTCTAACCTGTCAGAATTAAATTAAGGGACCAGTTCAAGCCCCAGCAGCAGCAACGGAAGCGAGTGCCGTACGGACAGGGGCTTGACTGGGTATGTCTGACTGACTGACTGACTGACTCAGGGGAGGCTTGAGTTAGAGTTGGGTGGCGGGATTAACGATAATCAATGGACCTAATTCAGGACAGAGAGAGGGAGAGCGAGTGAGCGAGAGAGAAAGAAAAGGGTATGGTAAAACGCTAATGCTGCTGCTGCTGCTTGCTGACACAGTTGTAGTATTGTGTGCTGAATGAATGAATGAAGGGTGTGAAGGACATGCACACATGTTTATATTTTGAGGGTGAGGGAGGGAGGCACAGATTGTCTTCTTCATTCATTCTAGTCCTTTCCATCCGTCTGCTTGGTCTGGGCTTGGCTTGAGCGGGTGAAGAAGAGTGTGCTTGTTTTCCTTCTTATCTCTCAGTCCCTTTCCTCTTTCTTTACTTGCTTTACCTTCACTCAGTCACTCACTGCCACCTGCTTGCTTCCACATGATGCTTCTCCACAAATGTTGGACCAGTTGATGTGCACAGTGTGATCATCCCCCAGGTGTTTGCTGGATGGATGGATGGTTGGAGCGAAGGAAGGAAGGAAGGAATAGGATTGACTGATTTAGTCCCTGAGTGTGTTCCAAGCGGAATCCGTCAAGTGAGCCCGGTTGACGAAATTCGCTTCAGTCTATCATTGAGTTTTGTGTTTTTGAGCGAGGGAGGAGAGGAGAGGTTGGCCTCTGCTCAGGTGCTTTCTGCTTTGCGGCTGAGTTAGGGAGAGTGAAAAGGAAGGGAAAAAGGAACGAACTCCTGTGCACTACTACTGTGTGTGGCTAGGAGTTTGGTGGTGGTGGTGGTTGGTGGTTGGTTGTTCGTCTGAAAATTTTTTCTAAGCTATTGCTGCTGCAGCACATTCGCTCGAGGAGTCTGGTACAACATGGTTAGTTATGACATTTTTATTTACTTTTGTCTCTCCTGATTCTCGGTCGATTCTTCATTGCTTTCTGGATTCTTGCTAGTTTCTACGCTTACATGCACGCTGGATTATGGATGATCGGTCGCTCGGTCGGTGGTTCATGATTGTCCAATTACGATTCGGACCGCCCATCGTTGGGTCGTTAAACGACTGCGTCTTCATCCCTTTCTGTCATCTGCGCTTCTGGAAAGTAGCGAACGCAGCAAGGAACCTGCTTGGCTGGTTGAATGTTCCCACCGATTACTGTCCACTTCATCTATGATTCGTCATCCGACATTCTCACCCGGACGGACGCGTGTTTCGCAAATTCGAATTGTTGCGTCCTCTCGTCTTTTTATTGTATAGCCAAACTTCCACTGCTCCCTGTCATCATGGAGAGTTCCTATGAGAATTTCAGGTGATTGTGGACCAACCACAATGTGTTTAAGTTGAGTCGTTTTATCTTATCTGGCGCTAGGAGAATTGCGTTTGATCCTTCCGCGAATGGAATATGTGGCAATCGGCGGCCTTGTGGCCCAGCCAGGCGAAGCCGTGCCTCAAACTCGTCCATAGAGAGGGAGATGGATCGTTGACAATTATCTCGTCCGGGCTATCCATGGCAATCCGCAAATGTCAAGCCGCGAAGAGGAATCAATCCGCTCCGTGAACATTCGAATTTTGTTGGAATTTGCCGCTTGTTTTCTCCGAGCTTAATTTCTCTGGTGGAAGCTACAAATCTTTCTGTCAAACAGCAACCATCGTAGGGTTATGGCCAAGGTTTCCAGGTCAATTACTTTTGCTGCTGACATGACACTCCCACATTGAGTGATTGTGTGAGCAAACGCGCGTGCGTGCGTTGAGGGTTTTTTTAAGCTACACAAGTAATTCGAGTCTTGTCTGCCCTCCCTAAGATTCCTGGTCGGTGCTTGTGATTACGTGCTGTAAATCTGCATGTGCTGTGAGAGGGACCAATTGTCGACATAATTCACTTCACGGTTTAGGCACCTGACTGCATTGGTATCAACGCCTGTCAAATGGTATGGTATGGGGTCGTCATCATCGTCGGAAACGCCTCGAGAGTCGGCGACTGTTATTTCGGTTTTCTTCGCAATAAATCTAACTAGCTAGCTAGAAATCACGCATCGCTTCGGTTGTTTCAGTGATATCGTTTGGGAACATGGTGCTGCAGGCGATGTTTATAAGAGTGAAGCGGAAAAAGACCACGTACTTCCTCCACTGCGATCCGTCCGAGACTGTACTGGAGATCAAACAGAAGCTACAAGCATTAAGCGACAACCCAGTTGATTGTCAGCGACTGATTCTGCTGTCGTCTCAGCTCGTGTTGGAGGACTCCAAGACGCTTGCCGATCAGAAGGTACAGTACTGCTGAACCGTGGAAGTACACGCTTACTGTTCGTCAGTTCTACCTCATGAGGTTACGACTGACCTTCTCGGTAGATTGTAAATTCTCTGGCCTATCTATGCATGACGGTGTTGGATGTAAGTGGAACTTGATTCAGTTTTCACGAATCTCTCTTCACTTTCGCATGCCCTCGTCATCATCACCTTCATGCGTACTAATGAATCATACGTTACTCCCCTTGTGTGATGTCGTTGTAAAAGTCGGTCGAGTCTCTCGGTATTCCCATCCACATGTTGGTCCATCCAGGGCTTCCGCCTCACGGTTTCTCTGTACAGTCAGTCGAAAACCTAGTGACGAGGGAAAGTTCGCAGCATAGTGGTTGAACTTCGCTGTGTCTAGTTCAACTTACCGTACCACAACGTTTTGGTTTTGGTTTGCAGCTGTTTTCGCGTTACTTACTGTCGCCTACTCATGGGCCGAGGGCATTTAGGCCTGATTGTATGACTCGAACGGCTTGTCTTCGTCCTGCTCAAATGATCTGTCGTGTTTTAACCTCCCATTCTTCAATTCTCACAAGGGCCTGTCGTTTCCCCAGGACATTTCACCTTCTCCAACGCAATTCTGGTTATCGGGAAGGTGGCAGTTCTAAGAGATTTGTGTCAGTGTTCAGGTAGTCTTAGGGAGTGTCAGTTGATTGGTACAAAAGCTCCACAGAAAATTCTGGAGGATTGTTTCCTTGAGTAATGATTAAGGGCTAATAGCCTAGATTAGAATACGGTCGTTATTAATGCTTCTCTTGACGGGACAGAGTCAAGCACAACGTACGTTTCGGATGTAGAATTTTGGAAGTGGCGTCAATGGCCACGGTTTCACTACCGCCAGACTGTTGGTCATTTCGATGTGATATCGGTGATGTGATACAACCGGTTGCGTTATATAAAAGTTCAAGCATGGATTCTTTCTTATCGCAGGTGGAGAACGATGCGATCGTGGCGTTGTGTTTGAAAACATCAGGTAACATTCTGCCTTATATCTTATCTGGCTTGCTCCTTCAGCTGTTCTCGTCCAGGTTGGTCGCAGCAATATTTAGAGTGTATGCATATTTCGAAACGTTTTTGAGGACGTTTCTGTTGTCGTCGACAGTTCTAGCATCGGAAGCAATGCCGTGGTATTGACACTACTCATAGCGTCATGACGCTCTCACCACTGCCTTTCTGATAGAAGGAGAAGTCTGAACTAAGTATGCTGAACTAAGTATGCTTGATGCAAGAGGCGAGAGAAAGTCTTTGAAAGGCTTAGTGTCGAGAATTGATCTCTAGTACTCCCGAGGAAATTATGGGGAAAAGGATAAGTGCGGAAACATGTCCTTAAAGGCGATTACTTCGAATTAGGTTTTCCTGGATGTATTCTTGACTGCCATGGTAAGTAGTGAGGAACGTTTAGTGTGTTAGACGCAGGTTACTTCTAGTTTCAAGCACATACGAAGCTGCGGTTTTCATCCTAGCTTCATGGCCGGCGTCTATCTGTGCAGTCCCTTGTATGTCCAGCGTAAAAGGGATTACACATAAGGATTGCACATCGCCTCCAGCAGTTCAACTTCCAGAAGAACTTCGGTGCAGTTTAGTGCTCTTTCCTAAATCCTACGTCGGAAGCTGCTGTTGCCTCAAGGACTGTCCCAGTTCTTGCTTCTGCAGTCTTGACACTCATTCGATTGATTGAGCTGTCATGTCCACGTTTTTATCTTTACATGATAGCAGATCCTTGAACGCGGGGAGTTACATCGTCTTCTGCAGTAAGGATGGCAACAGTTGTTCAAATATGAAGTACCCAGCTTCCTAGAATCTAATGTCTCAGATGACTTTCTCTGTTCTGGACATTTAGAGGTTCCTTTGGATGGTGTCCACAGTAGGAACCATCCAAAGCCAACCGTCTCTTGAGAAGGTGCAGTTGCCAACAAGGAGCGCAGAATTTATGGAATTGTAATGCTCTGAAGCAGCTCCCTGGAGACAAGTTTGCCTAGAATGTCCTTTCTAAAAGCCACCCATCATTTGGATTTCGTGTTGATATATTTACTTCCAATAAACTGCTGTTATTTGGGTCTGTGAAGATCTGCTGCTTATGCTGGGACGATGCAGATCCTAGAGTGCATCGCATCGCCACTGGACTGCGGCTCCCAACAGACCCGAAGCTATATGAAGTATCCGAGCCTCCCACGCCCAAAAGGCCTCCGGAGGCTGACGGTGAAGCCCAGCTTGGTATAGATGGACAGCCTCTTCCACCTCCAGCCCTGGCACCAGTCCTGCTAGAACGTGCGATGTCAACCTTATTGCGTACACCATATAGACCACCACCTCCTACTCCCGAGGAGATTGCGAAGAAAGAGGCGGCTGATAAAGAGGCTGCTAAATTAGCAGCAGCAGCTAAGAAAGGTGCCAAAGATGATACTAAGATGCCGAAGGAAGTTAGAGGAAAGAAAGAAGATGGGAAGAAAGGTGCAGGAAAGAAGGGAGAGATTAAGAAACTCGGGCAGAAAGGGATTGTGAAGAAAGAGGCAGGAATGAAAAGAAGTGCTGATAAAAAGAAGGGTAAGAAGGGTGAAAAAGATGAAAAGGAAGCTAAACCACAAGTTGTACAGATTCTTCCGCCTCCAGGTTTGACTTACTGTTCGACTTCGTCGTTGAAGTCTGTAATACTGTTTCTTCTCGAGTCATGGATGCTGTTACCTTTCAATCAACTTATGAACCGGCTGCCTGATGACTTCAATCCTAGTTGCCAGATGAAGGCTCCTCTCTGATCTGTTGCACTAACTA
This sequence comes from Asterella californica, assembly GCA_036924285.1. Lineage (NCBI taxonomy): Eukaryota > Viridiplantae > Streptophyta > Marchantiopsida > Marchantiales > Aytoniaceae > Asterella > Asterella californica. The sequence goes on along the minus strand of JAYKYS010000009.1, from coordinate 3,195,974 downwards.
GTTGACAAATTGTGGACCGAGTCTTGATGCAGACACAGGAGTTTGGGAGGATATCTGCATTGACAGATTAACTGATTACGCCACCCTCATAGATTCTGACTGAGAGTCTAGAAAGGATAAGCGATTGGTGTCGTCAGACTTCACCTCAATGTCTTGCATCTCTTCCGAGATCCAAACGCTGCTGATTTCAGCCCATATCAGGCCAAGTTTCAAATGGTTAGTTGAGGAAGTGCTCTCTTCGGTGAATAGCCAGATACTGGCTTTCAAAGCATGACCAGTCTTGTACTGTATGGCGCGAGTATGGATGCCGATCTTGAGCTGAAGATTCCACTGGATGGTAGATACGAGAACTGACAGATTGTACTGTCACTAACGACATGCTAACACCTGCTGGGCACTGACATCGGGAGAAGGAGGAGGTTTGCACTTTCGACGTTCTCAAATCGCTCAAGTGGAAGTTCGACCCTTTCGTGATGTTTGGTGTAAGTTTGGCGCTGCTTCGAACGAGATTTTTGTCATCTTGATTGCATGCCAAAGCTTCTGGACATAGTAGTGTTGTGATGATGCTTGGCATCAAAGTGCGTCTGCTGGCCCGTTTCGAGAGCTTAGACCCTTCAAAGGGTTGCTTCTAGGACGTTTTCTTAGGACTTGTGATGAGGAGCTATTACATTAATAAAATACAGGACATCTTTTACGTCAACGTCGTGAGACTTCAGAGCTGTCTGTTCTCCTATCCTCCCCTCCTCTTCCCACCCACGCATGACTGCAGACAGACTTCTGTTCCATGCCCGCAATTATTGCTCTTCTCAAGGTTCCTGCCATTCTGACATTATTCTCCTTTTGTGTGTCTAGGCTAGCTCGTCATGTAACAGCAAAACTTAGTAGGTAGTTCTGTCGTGTGTTATGACTGCGCACATTCTGCTTAGGCCTACGCCGTAGGCTGCGTGTTGTACTGATATAGGACCTTCGTAGATGTTAAGTACACAGGAAGACCCCGTTGTAAGTACAATGGCCTCATAGTTGGTTTCATAAGAAGAGTTGGTCTTCCTTTCAAGAGAAAGTAAGCATTTGAATACGTAGAGTCTGTCTAATAAGACTCGGATGAGCTCAATGCAGCCTTGTTAGCAGTGTGATGCTATACTCATTAGAAGGACCATACATTCATGTGTAAAGTATGATATTTCATGTTGTTACTAGAATTATGTGTTTGTTTTCTAAGGTTTTTATCATTTTACTTTTGAGATAAAGAGATTAGACGTAGTAAAACTGAAGAGTGGGAAACTTACTTTGAATTTTAAAACATTTATGAATTTTGTCGAACAAGTTTTGTAGTGTTCAAAAGAATTGTGAACACAAGTGATGTTCACATATATGAAACTTTTTGAATTAAGTTGTATATTTATTCAAACCGGATAATATCAAATATGAATACAGTGAAATATCTTGTAGCATGAATTTGTTTTCTGCACCTGCCCCGTTGGGTACAAGATCTGTCGTACAAGTGAAAATGGGCAGAGACAGCAAAGCATTTGCACTTCCAAAGGATAGACTCAGCCGTACGAAAGTTGGAGCTAAGTAGCACAAACTATGTGCTTCGTTCTTTTTCGTGCTGCGGACTTATCAGTCAGAACCTTCCTGACTAGAGCAACTACAGTAGCCCTTGGGAACCTCATCAAACACCCTTGTAGACTTCGCTTAGAGCAAAGTGCAGTGATGATTGATCATTGATGTCTTTTGTTCCTGGCTGCATAGTCTACTGCTGTAGTAATTGACTGGTGTCTCCGGGTATAGATTCGCTGTACTGTAGCGGATTCTCAAAACTTGTCGTCATTTCTCAGATTCGAGTGTGTGTTTAAATTGTCCTTATCTTATTTCCGGCCCCACCCACCCGAAGGGAGTTCACCTCCAGAAGTACAGGGCATGAAGGAGACGCAGATAGATGCAGGCAGAAGGATTCTGACTGATTTCATCGTGCAACTCGCTCTGTGTAGATGATCATCACCTAACAGCAAAAGTACATCTTCAGGTTTGGGATGATAAGACCGAATTGAAGTAAAAGACTGAAACACTTCTCTATCTTCCTTGGGCATCATACTACTCGTGCGCAATGAATTTTCAGCTTTCTGTTAGCAGCTACAACATCAAGGCGCTGACAAAGAAAGGACAACGAGACGGTGGGCGACAAAAGCCAAAGGGAATTTAGGAGCACTAGTCAGGACGGAGGTAAGGAGTTTTTAACTGACCCTGGCCTCGCCTCCTCGACCAGCTGAGCTTTCTGTCAGTTTCAATACGTAAGTTGTACCTTCTCTCTGGTGGAAGGACCAACGCCAGAGAGCTAACCTCCCTCACTCAACTCAACCACCGGGGGAGGGTAGAGAGAGTGTACGAGTCCTGGAGAGAGAACATATTTGTTGAACCAGGTCCACCAAGAGTTGGATAGCGGGATTTGCGTCAGCTTTGAAAACTTGAGAGGGTAGTTGTTGTTCTCTAGATCGATGAATGATCCATCTCATCTCGTCTTCAACTCTATCGACTAGGATAGGAGGAAGAGGAACAAACAGACGCACGCACGCACTCACTCACTCACTCTTTACCTTTAGCAGATACAGTAGATCCAGGGAGAAAGAAGGATCAGAACGAACGACAAACAACATGGATGGCATGGCTAGCCCACAGGAGAGGATGATGATCAATATGAAACAGGTAAAACATACTTCAAATCCGCGCCAAAAGGAAGATAGGAGTGTCGTCTTCAAGCTTCACGGATAAACGAGCCAATGCTTCCAACTGATTGCTTGCTTTGTGACGAGACGGCGCTCCTCGAGGCAAGCTGCCGGCCTCTGAAGTTGATGCTATGTCAAGGTTAGGTGGAGGATAGAACTAGGGTTACACGAGCGTTCTACTGGAAGCAAGCCAAAGCATTCATAGGCAAGGAACACACTTAATGCTAGTCCTAGTGCTAGTACTCCATGTGGATTTGATCATAAAAGTAGGCAGACATTCAAGCGTACCAATCTAATCGTCGTTATTTGATAAGCCAGACATCAAAGAAGAAACGGGACGGATCGACATCAGCAACCTTCAGCACCAAGAGCAGTAGAGTATTCCAAGACGGTTTCAATAAGATAATGCCTGTGGTCATCGTGATCTGTCAAGCGTTTAGTAGGTACACATGAGAGTCGTCAGTGCATTCCAAAGTTTAGGTTATTCTTGGATATCATTCGAGCTCGAGGTACAAAACGCTTCACTTCGATTCAACTGTTTGATGGATGGTTATCTTGAAGAAGTAGAAAGTGCTCCTTTCCCCGCTTTAGGAGACCAAATAGCAAAGCTTTGTTCTCACTTTTGTTTGGAAGGTAGCGTCGGGTCGTCGCTTGGCGTCATCAACTTCTCTCTAACTAACTAACTTGTTCGCTTCGTACCTTTTTGTCCTCTCTTTCTTTTTGGGTCGGGTTCGAAGTTCCTTTCTGTCTGCATTTCTATCATCCTGCCACTCACTGGCTGACAAGCATCTGAGCGGCTGACGACTCGTTCCTTCAGTTACAGGTCAGTTTTCATTTAGTCCCTTATTGTCTGGCGTTTGTAGGTAATCGGTCTGTTGCTGTACGTAGTGCTCTCTGAAGGCTAGATGGTTTAGGGTTTAGGGTTTAACCCTAAAGTTTGTGTTTTGTGTGCTGGCGTAGATAAGTAAACAGCTCCCAGAAAATCCTCATGTCAACCAAAGATGGATCTTAACTCTTTTACGGAGCCAGGTTTCTGAAGAAGAAACACGGAACGAAAGTTAGAAAATTCTCAAAGTTGATACGTTTATCGTAGAATGACTAGAACTCTTCGTATATGAAAATCTCAAAGTAGACATGACTGCTTCGCATGTCATGATTTAGTTCTTGACAAGAAGAAGAACTGAATGAGTAAACTTTAATTGCAGCATGTGGGTTGTTGTTACACTTGAGCCTGTTATATGGAGCTTAGGGCTCAGAGTCTTACTGCTGGATGTTAGGCCACACAATAAGCATAAAGAAGGTGAGATCGACTTCTACTTGAAACAAGCAAAAAGAAACATATTGCAACGGAGAGGATAATATAAAAGACAAGCTAACCATACAAGTTGTGAACAGATGCAATCCGGTTTTAGCATAGGGGTATTGTGTAAGGATCAGTAGCAAAATGTTGGTTTATTTATAATTAGTTCGTATTTAATTTATGACCAAACCTTTTGGTAAAGAAAAGTTTGTACATAATTAAATTCTTTACATTCTCGCCTCTCCACTTAAATATGCTTGCTAATTACCAAAAAAGAAGAGGTGAGAAATGGAATGAAAAGAGTTTTCTTTTCTCTTTCTGATGCTTGTGCAAGAGAAGAGAGAGCAGTGGTTGCATAACATTTTGGGTATGGGGGTTCGAAAATTATCCGGATATTCTCGAAGGGAGCCTGTGCTTTTCAACATTGATGTGGAACATTTTCTGCTCGAATTCCCCTTCTCCCTTGACAGTTTTTACTCTTCGTCATTTGAACCGACTGTTTTCTCTAGAGATTTTCACTTTGTCCGTAGTTGCCAAATATATATTCTCTTCTCACTGATTTTGGTTTCTTGAGATTTTTTATTGTCACATCCAGCAGATGTTTAATCTTAGAATCATATCTGGTGGAGTTTGTACAATAATGAAATTTATTAATTTATCGACTGAATGATATATCTCGATGATATATTTTAATACATTTTTCATAAACGTCGTGGCTTAGTGATGATTTGATTTTATATTACATGATACAATATTTAACTCTCAAAGGTGCAGCATTGTGAGTAGAACCAAACATGAGCCAATACATATTCTAGAATATGAGATCTGAATCACTCACCATTAAGAAGTAAGTAAGTAAGAAGTAAAGAGTAAAGAGTAGTCTATGGTGTCCATTTCTTAATGTGTTCGAGTTAAAATTGGACAGATGATTTGGTTTTCAGTTTTATGTGAGTATCATCTTTTGCACCAATGATTTGTGGAATATCATTAACTAGATAAATGTTTACAGTAATGTTATTGTATGTAAAAATAGTTGACTTATCAAGAAAAGATATCATGAAGTTCTATTTAATGTAGTTGCAAACCGAAACAGATAATGTTTCGGTTCTTAATTCTAATTATTAACTACAATCACTACTAGAAAGCATACTGATTTATGACAATAATACACTACAAAGAATCAGGAATCAAAGCTGATATAGACAATATGAAGATATGATGACAATATGAAGATAAACATTTCGTACATTACGAACCGAGAGCTTTCGTATTTGACTTTTGGTAAGATTTTTGTACCTCTTTCATAATAGTTTGGTAATAATAGTAGGAAAAACAAACAAACAGTAGTGGTATACGCAACACAACGCTGCATACAATTTTCATATATTATGAAACAAAATGTTTTGTACTTTATGAAGCTGTAATATACATAATAAATGAAAGCATCATAATCGTTCATTTTGAAACACATCTCTTCATTACTTACGAAGCAAAGCACTTGTGAAGAATAAACATTTTCTCGTAATCATAATCATGTAATCATTTTATGTTATCATAATTAATTTTATCTGCCATGATACGAAAGCCCTAAAATTATCTTGAAAATAGTGAGTGATGGAATCCGAGCATCTGTTTCAGCTCCTATCCAAGATGTACCACAACTCAAGAGAGAAGATTTATCTTTAAGAAAATAATTCTTATATACGGTATGAACATGATACTTTATTACTTTATGACTTTTAGAATTTTAATTGTAACGAAAGCATAGAAACCTCGTTTGGTCTAGATTTTACAAACTTGTCTTGGATCGATAACAATGGCATTTTACATTCTAATCATTTAGATAGAATCCATTTGAGAAGAACTGTGTCACGAGATTTTTTCCAATGGTTAGTTCGATGGAGTGCGAAGCGGCGTGCGCCGTTAGTGCTGCTCGTTCGGATAGTGCCATTAGTACAGTTAGCGATGTTTCTTGGGTTGAGATAATCAAGGAGTATATTTCGAGTTGGAGCTTTTAGTCTCTCATCTTTTTTCGAGTTGAGTCTTCAAGCTCCTAGCTATGATAGATGTGCTCAGTGAGTAGAACCTGGATTCTCTGTGAACACAGAGTGGGCTTGGCTTGATTCTTGAGTGACATGTTCTCATATTGGACTATTGTGGTATACTTGTGTATGTATATGACACTCTGTGCTTGTTATGTGTATGTGGTTTGTAGTTTAGACAGCGATGTTTATATGTAGCGATGTGTATGCGCACGATAACTATTATGATCAGCAAAGATCAAAATTTTCTACCTTGTCGTTGCAAGTAAAGACATTTAAGTAAGTCAACTTAATGTAATTCAAGGAAGTATATGATAACTAGCAGAAAAAATGATCAAAGTACACTAAAAAGACATGTTATAGAAGAAAATGTGCAATGAATATAGGTGCAAGTTGCACAGAAAAATGCTACAGGTCTGCTGGAAACTTAAATTTCAACGTAATACACAAGATAAGAGTGCCTTTATGAGCTTGCACAAAAAGTGCTGCAAGCCTGCTGTAAACTTAGATTTCAACATAGTACACAAGATAGGAGTTCTTTTACGAGCTTGCATAGAAAAATGTTACAGGTCTAGATCCGCTGGAAGCTTAAGTTTCAACATGCACATAAGATAGGGGTTCCTTTACGATAAAGTTTGAAAGAAGGTTCTTCAATATGAACTCTCAGTATGTCTCCATCTCTGTCTTACTGTTATGAATCTTTTGAAAAGCAAGACGGCTAAGCTCCATACATGCTTAATAGCTGTTCAGGAAAAAACATACAAATTGATTTCAGAGAGCAAGAAAGAAACCGAAATAACATAATAACCTTACATGTGACGTTATCTGACGAGTGTTGGGTTGAGTGTTGGTCTTGCTCTTCGTCTTGCTATTCTGTAACAAAATCTTCTTCGTATTCTCCATCTGATTCTTCTAAGCTGATCGGTTCTGAATTGGATGATTCACCAGTCGTCTACCAAAGAGAACATCGATTGATTAGAAACTAAAATTTAAATTTACAAGGACTGTTCTTTGTGTTGCTTTTGGAGCATATCACACAAAGCTTTCACTCCATCTGTCTCGGCAAGAGCTAATTCTTCTTTGGTAGATTAACTTTCTGCAAATAGAAGTCAAATGATCAAACATAGGATAATGCAACCCAACACTGAATCTGGAGAAGTATTTGCAGTTGTCTCTTGTATGATGCTGTGCAGCGGATCAAAGCTTATGATGGAAACCTACCAGCAACCTAAATTGAGTTCTTATTTATCACCAATGACCCGATTATTTGTCAATTTCTATCGAGATCTCTCTGTCAAGTCTGAAAGTAATCTTTTCATATATTAGTTAGAAGCGGCAAATATGATATGCTACGTTAACACAAAGGGCAATATGCGAACATAAGAAGAATTCCTTAGACATATAAGAAAATGCTTCTTTTGTAAATGATTTCTATGTAAAGACACACACGTGAAATAGGAATCATGCTTTCTGTATATGTCAGAAGGGATAGCAAAGAGAATAGAGAGAACAAAGAACTTACAAAGCATGCAAGGAAAACCGAGAACCCTCCTTGTCCAAACCCATTCATATTAGTTTTCCCTGCATTCACTCTCTGTGTCATTCGTGCTTGAGTAAGGGACAGTGATCTGTTTGGTGGTCCAAGCTCATCCGATCTTTGCTTAAGACGATCTCTTTCAGAAACTAAGAACTCAATCACATGTAGAATGTGTTCTCTTGTATCCAGTTTCTCTTGGGCTGATATCAAACGTTCTTCTGCTGCCAAATATTTCTCACGAGCATGAAATTTTTGAATGTCAAGGAGCAACTTCAGATAACTTTCTTCATGTATACCACCCAGGCAATATGGATCAACGTCACGCGACAAGATTTTCAGCATTTGCAAAATCTTCCTGTGAGCTTCGTATCTCTTATTATTAAGCACATGTTGCATTCGCTCGTCTAGCCACTTCTCAGATAACTGCGCATCATTTCTAAACCTCTCCTCTATTTGACGATGTACCTTGTTTCGTTCTGTAATATCAATATTTTGTCAGAACACATGATGTTGCCAATTAAGATCCACGACTTGCTTCACTCTAGACATAACTAGGTGTCAAGATCCTCCTACAGGGTGTCAATTTCTAGACAAGCTAGGTGTCTCTCATCCTTCTCTTTATGTTGTCCTTCTCGATATCGTGTTTTCTCCTCATTTCTCTCATTGTTTGGAAGAGATGCATCTCCTATGCGGTTGTTCATTTAAAGTCGACGCTTTCTTGATAAATCTTGTGTTCCAGACAAGAGTCGGAGCTACCTCTCGTCTCACGTAATCTTCTAACATTCCTGCAATAAGTGTAAGAATATCGGCTGGACAGAGGACATCGGGAACACTCTCTTTGTGCCAAAGTGGGAGCAAGATACTCACGAATTTCTTCGTCATCAATGACAGTTTTCCTCGAAGAGCAGAAGGATGACATGTAAACTTCCAAGTGAAGAACTCACAACAATCAGACAAGATTGAAAGAAAAAGCAGCAAGAAAACACTCTTTAGATTGGGTGAGTAATTCAACTCTTGGAAGCTGCAATGTTTGAATGCTCAACAGATGTTTCGAACGTGGTTGGGAATGGGAAAGTAGTACGAAGAGTTTGTCACTAGAACATTATGAGCTTTGTCCAACTTTAGAGTGACAGTTCAGATCAGAAAATACGTAGATGTTAGTTTCAACGTAGAGAATATGAAAATTAATGTTTTGTATACCCTTCATAAAAGCTTTTGAATAGTACCGCCAAAAACTTATTTTGAGTATAAGAAGTGCTAAATTTCATAAACACTAAATAGACTATTAATGTTTCAAAACAAATAAAAAAGATTGTACACACTCTTTTTGTATTGAAGATAAAATATATAATATTATTCTAAGTTTAAATGATCCATTTAGAAGATTGAAATATAATAATTTTTGTTTGAAAACATCGATTGTAATAAAAATATATATTTATATTTATTATTTATTGTTGTATTTTCAGGATCCAATATTGCTCCATATGGGAAGAGGAAAATGAATCTCCACTTTCCTCAAAGTTCTTATAGTTCTAATGACTCCAGTAGTCATTCTTCTGATATTTTGAGCCCTTCTCCATCAATATCTCGTCCATGATTTGATCTAGCCGAGAGCGGCAAGTTTTCTTCTCCACCAATATCTTCTCTATTAGGATAGAGAGGATATTATTAATTAATGTCCTCTGACAATTAGTGTCCCGGAATTATCCTCCAAGCAACGCATCAACCTGGACTTCATTTATTGGTTATATTATGATGAGTTGGCTACTCGGAGACTGGTTAACATATATCACTTACGAATTAATTTAAAATTTTTCAATAACTTTTTATAATATTTTTATAATATTTAGACATTTTCTGATAAAAAAACTAAATTCACTGTACAAGGCTGTGGGGGAAGAATATGCACCAAGTGCCGCGGAGGTGTGATAAAGATGGAGGTAGTTTGTCTTGATCATATCCGCAAATGATCGTTAGAATCTTGGAGAATCTTCCAACGGAGAGAGTTCTAAGAGTGATCAGGTCTGTAAAGAATCTTCTCACTCGAGCTTGCATGCTATTAGAACACGTCAGCGTGAGTCACTTATGCAATGAATCGCTTATGTGTCAAACTTCTAAGAGATATAGCATCTACGTCGACCTTGCAGTCAAATTTGTCACATAAAGAGGGTAAAGTCTTTATCATGTCTATTTTATCTCTTCAAGGAGCATCAGACTGTCCTTTATGCGTAACCACAGCGTACTCGGACCAGATTCACACAGCAGCAGCTTTTTTGCAGCACCTCCAACCGAGAGCAGGAGGGTTTGAACCCCAGACCTATCGCTTAGAGATCTGGAACTCAACCATCTCAGCCTCCGATCTTCCGTCGCTCACATGATCATGACGATGCAACACATGTTACTTCCACACATGTATCTTCTCCTCGAGTAAGCCTTATGAGTTACTCTTCTCTTCTCTTGTTGTGCCTTTGAGATCATCTTCATCAAAAAATATTATCAAAAAGTATACAGATTTTCATGCTCATAAATATCACATGTTTATGTGAAGCCACATGTAGAGATATTCAATGACTCCATTCTAGAAGTAACGGTGTGCTTATAAATTAAGCACTTCTCCAACCCAACTCATTCTTAGTGAATGATCAATCCACATTATTGACATGAATGTATCTTGTCGACCAGCTTTATGAAACTTGGATATGACATCCGATATCTTTGTATCATATGATTGTCCAAAAAATCAGATTACACTATTAAATTTTTTTTAATAGTGTAATCTGAACAATTAATTTTTATGAACAATCTTTCAAAGTGTGAACTTTCTTGATAATACTAGAAGATTTTATGATCCACTAATGGGAGGTTGTTGAAATATAGCTCTAATCTCAGTAACATGTTTCACGAGTCAATAACGTTTTCTCCTTCTATTAGATTCTTCTATAGCATGATCGATATTATATCCTTTAGTGTAGCATTTTTCATAAATCTCACTTAAATCCATGATGATAATATAGTGCGGTAGAGGATAGAGTACTGATTACAACTCCAGTGGACAATCAAGCATTATCATAGAACCATGCGTGATGTAATATAAGGTATAAAAAGAAAGAAAAAAAGAAAATTATTAAAATTTAATATAAAATATAAAAAAGCTCACCCACGAGCAACTGAAAACATTTTTTATTTGATTTTGCAAGGCGATCTTTTGCTATACCTGGGCAATAATCCTAAGCTTTGTTATTCATTTTGATTCACCAAAATGCCTAACGGTGACAAATTCCTGTAGATGTGAACAAGAAATCAAAAAATAATAATTATTATTTGACCTTTATAGAAGCGTCCATTTTTGCTTAGTCTGCGTCTCTTTTCACTGGATGAATGTGAGCCCGGGTCTAACGGCACGTAAATGATAAAAGAATTGCAAACTAATTCAATTTCGTATAAATATATTCGAAAACTGCACATCTAACGTGCTGGTCTAGCCTTGGGTCTGGCAAGTCCAGATCAATGGTTCAAACCCAACCGGTGGCTGGGGTTGGCTTGTGAGACCCAGTGTCATGGATAAAACTTTAACTCCTGGTACTCATGGGTGACCCGAGTACTCGAGAACGGGGTACCAACCAAGGGTTGGTCTTATCCGTGTAAGAGCAAAAGCTTCACAGCGAAAACAGTTCCAAAAAGAAATATCAAACAACAAAATACTGAAATAAACACAAAAAATAATGAAGAACTCAAAAACTAAAATGGATAATTTAGAAGGAACAATCCAACTCATCATAGAAATAATGATATTTGAAATAAACATAAAAAATAGTGAAGAACTCAAAAACTAAAATGGATAATTTAGAAGGAAAAATCCAACTCATCATAGAAATAATGATATTTGACTTGTAAGTTTATGGTTGTAATAAATTATATATTTCAGCAAAAGGTCATCTATAATCGTATTTTCTCATAGAATGAACCAATATAGTGATATCTTAAAATTTTAGAACTGGAGGTTTGAAAGAAGATATATTAATTTATGAAAAATTTAAGTTAAAAATTATTAATAAATTTAAAATTCATTAATATTGTACTTAAAAGGGTTGATAAAATCATTAATGTATATAATAAATATCTATACATTTTCCAATCTTTATAAAACACTAATATGTAAGAAAAGAACTAAACATTATTCACATGAAATTTAAAGAAAATGTTTAAGCCAAGTCATTAGTCTTATGATAATCTCTGCTAACAAGTTTATGAAGAGTACTACGTTAGCATGCCACGTCGCAACCTACTCAATGATTCTTCGTGGGGTTGAAATATAATTTGTTTGTTTATAGTGGTTATCTAACCTAACGAGCAACAAATATCATATGCATCCCAGGGATGTGATAGGCGAAGAACGACAAAGAGGGTATGTGGTGGAAACTCGACCAAGTATATTGATTCAATGTGGGTTGAGTTAGATGAGCTCGAGGAATGACAAATAATAAAAGTATATTTCATCGGATTAATAGGCTGAAGAAATGAAGGAGGGAGACTAAGTAAGTACACATGGGCGACTGACCTCAGGATTAGATATCAGAATTTATGCTGCTAAATTATACAATTAAATTTAGTGTTTTATAAATACAGTTCTCTTTATAACTCACTTCGTTACACATGACCGTGGTTAGAACATAAAAACTGTAAATTCAGTGTGCAAAAAGACCCCAAACTATTATAGATACCATAATCATTTTCGAATAATATTATAACTTCGGTGATTATGATTATGAGGTGATTATGCATGCTTGATTAGTATAAGTCATGTGATGCCACGTCTCAAGGCAAAGCCTTCCCCTACACACAGTTTAATATAAGATGTCTAGTCTGTCAGCTTTCTCTGGCTTCTCACTGCACAAACTTGACAAATAAATTGAACATTTCAACTACAAGTTTGTTAGCCACAATCTTTGATTCTGCAAAGTTTTCTTGGCATAATCATACTGCCGCAGATCAGTGTCCATATACGCTATATTTAATATTTACTGTTTTTTATTTTATTTTCAAAGACGCCAGTCAAATCTCACGACGACGGTCTTCAACTCCACGAAAACTCCAATAATCTCCAGTAAATTCCAATAATTGTAATAAAAAAATGAGATAATCACAGGAATAAAGAGGGAAGTCCTAATGTTGAAACCGAAATAACTAGTCGCATTACATTTGAACATTTGCTACACTCTGTCAGAGTCTACATCCATATGTAACATCTAGGAAACAAAACTATCCATTATAAAAGTAAATTAAACATGTTCAATCACTTTTGAGGAATTTTTGTTCGATACTTGTTATCGAAAAAGATATATCTGTTATACAGAAATTTTACATGAAATTTTATTAAAAATATAATATATATTTATTGAATATTAAATATTAGACGTACAGAGAACTACGGAAGCGTTCCAGAAAACCCATAAGTGAGACCCACAGTAATGCACACTGTTACTGACAAAAAAAATATTTCTAAAATACTTTAATTTATTACCTAACTCTTTCTACAGGGTAAGATAATAAATTAAGCTTGCTGCCCACTTCCATCTTCAGATGGAAAAGGTGAATAAATAAGCAAGAGAAAAGTAACTAATCGAACTTTTCCTGTTCTCCTTGAAAGACTATAATCCAGATGGATTTTTCCTACTCGTATTATCATTAACTCTTTTCTGGATGAGCCTCCCACCAATAACACACGTAACTCTTTTCACAGGGACTTCCGTTTCCGTTTCCGTTTTACGGAGGTCGCTTTGGATGCATGAACACGAGTTCTCCGGAGGTTTATCTTCCCAGTAGTCCCGTTGATCCCTCCGTAGTGTTTCAAGACTTCCCCAGTAATTACAAAGAGGACAACCTTTCCTCTCTTGTACCATTCTCTCGAAAATTCCAAGTTCCTCCTTCAGGGGCCTTCTCTAAAGCAACCGTGTGCTCGTCAATCGAGGACTTCAACTGAACTTCAGCGTGCATCTTGAGGTTATTCGCAGACCACAGCAGAAGGGGACCTTGACTCTGGAAGACTCATATCAAGACTCCTGTTCTTGACACAGGCGAAGCGAAGACATGATGGCCTTTAATTTCTTTCCTGGCGAATGAAGCCATCGTTTGTGCTCAAAGGCCATGCAATCAGCAGACTTAAGCAGTAATCAATCTACGTTTCCACTGGCGGTTTATGAAAGTGCTCCGGTGGAATCTTTACCTTGAAAACTGAACTTGCAAACTGATACATACCAGTATTTTCTTTGTTACCGAACAAACTGAATCATTTTCTTCACGAGCCTCTCCAAACTAACTCTCCGACACATACAATGAACCAGTGCACTAAAAGCTCGAGGTGGCTCCAACCAGGATCTTCTTCCATTACAACAGTGCGAACTCTCATGATGATGTTCATCTAAAGTGCCTTCTGCCCTTAAGCCAGCACTACGAGGAGCATGGAGGCATCGCGACGCTGTATTTTTGCATGAGGGTAGAGTCTAATCTCCCTTCTCTCTTTGAGCGTGAGCTAGCCATTCTAAAACAGTATGGCTTCGGTGGTCCGGAACCTCGTCCTTTACATGGCCGGTCTGGCTCAATTCGTGGCGCTGCTCTGGTCCCACGTATATAACTCCTTTCTTCCTTTTGGCCAGACAGAATGTATCAAACTAGCTTCCACCACTAGGATCCCATTTTACACCATTAGCTTAACTCGCTAAAGAAAGGCTGTAGCAGTTGGACGAGTTGGTCCGGTAAACTGAACTCGTTGAGCTAAATTTCGTGACGTTCATATACTAAACTGTGTTCGGTCTCTGTGGCAGGAGAAGGTTGTAGAACTTATTCTGGAGGAAAAATGATTGGCCCGTTTGAGAAACTGCCTTCTTCCAGCCAACCCATCCTCCACTTCTGATGGCTTTAAGATCCTCCCCTTTTGTGTAATGAGGGTCCAAAATGAGGAAGGAGCTGTCACCAGTAAGCTCATTGTAGTCCACTCCCAGCAAAGTGTATGCCAAGACACCACCACCTGATGACAGATAGACAGACAAACGCTTAGTTAAACACCCTATAAATTCATCGAGTTCTGACGACGATAATGACCTTTCCTCCACCTTATCTCTAAAGAATAGAACGATCCCTTCGAGCACAACCATAACGCCGTATCGCCCTCTTATCTCAGTCGTTCAAAGACTGAGATAAGGTCGAAGGCACGAGGTCAGGATTAAGACATAAACTAACCAATCATAACAGGGGTGCCCTGTGTTTCGAAATGTAAGGCCAGTTGACGGCAGTAGCTTGGCATCTCAGCTCCAGTTGGTACGTTCAAAATTTTACAGGACACCTGTAACACAGGTCAGCTGCGTCAGTCTTTCTCTCACTGACTGGAATTAATCCTGAAAGGTGTCGTTACAGCTTCATGTACGTAATACGCTCATAGGCCTGGACTCGCAATGGAAGGACACCACGACAGGAATTCGTAACATCACCACTTACTCCCAAAAGCTTATCCAATACAAAACTGATCTCAATGGCACCAATCCACTCATTTGAACCAACAAACGAGGGCTCCTTATCTCCTATATCCACGAGCGTTTGTTGTATCTCTCTGCGGCAGTGTATCAGAGTTTTAAGAGAAGTAAGTCAACAACGTAATATCAGGAGCAACTAGAGAAATGACTCATGAACATAACACCTGACATGATGGGACCCGTTCGTTTACTACACTATGAGTTCTTGAAGAAGCCAAAACGGCCGGTTCACTTCACTACCTCATTTCTAGCTGAACATGTGAGCCATAGATCAGACTACAATATAGAGCCCAACACCGCAAATTCTGTGTGTCTAGAGCATGAGCATGGAGGAACTACAGAAACAGATACTAATACTAATACTAAAAAAGGTAAAAATACGGTAAATGACTTAGTAAAAACTTCCTGCGGCTACCAATGTCATCCTTTGAGATGCAAACATTGTCTGGCTCTGCTTCACAGAGGATCCGATCCTTACTCGTGAGATGGCACCGGAAGAGTTGTATAATGCTGAAGTCTGAACCATGATACTATAGTTTGAAGGGAACGATATGCACAGCCCCATCCCTGCAGTTCGAGTCCAAACTTAGAATTTATGTGTGAACATAATGCTGCTGCTCATTTGGGTTGACTTCACACCACATCAAACTTTGAGTCTCATTTTAAGCGGGACCAATACATACTGCTTTGAGGAAACGGAAACGCTCTAGTTTGCTGAAAAGGAAAAGCTCTTAAAGAGGAAGAAAAGTGTTTTACGTTATCATCGATTCGGTCCTGGAGGTAGTGGTAGTACTCATATGACCCTTGAATCAAACTTTGGCGTCCCCCTGGTACTGTTAGTTTTTACCAGAAAAGCGAATACTTCAAGATGGGAACAGCTCACTTAGACAATCGGCATAACTACAGACAGAAACATTTTAACCTTTCTACTCCCTAGACAGTTCAAATAACTCAAAAGCATCATCAGATAAAGTACATCCAAAACGAAAGAACTTCAACACTATCCACAACTGAGCAAAACTTCTCACAAACGAATTAGCATAATAACCGGCAATAAGGGTTTGACAAGACGAGATCTTACCCCCCGAGTTGACCAATCCAAAATGAACATCAGTCAATCGCTTTCCACCTGTAGATCAGGAAGACCGATTCTGTTGTTCATAAAGGTCTTTTGATTATAGAAACTAGACAGCAACAGATGCTCCCACTGATAAGCACTCAATAAGAGTGTTCCAGAATCCTTCGGAAGTGCTTGTCCGGAAGGATTGCCATCTCTCTACGCCTGCACCCTGACGCTAGCTTGACGGACCACTATCTCAATAAATACCTGAGGTGCGAGGAGTAGCCTCGAGATTCTTGAAGGAAACGGCGTTTGCGGCGCGGAGCAGAGGGCGATCCAATGTCAGTCCTAGTCTGCGGTGTAGTTTCTTTCGCCCTTCCACTGTTAAGAACAGGAAAATGTACACGTTCAAACTCCATGCCCAGTATAGCCAGTATAGTGTAAATGTGTAACTGTTGCTCTGGTAACATAGGGGCCGAAAGTAAACGAGTATCTGCATGATCTGCCTTAGCAGCCTCAGAAAATTCGGAGAAGGGGATGTGAGTCCACGGACGTCAAGCCAAAAAGAACTAGTGAAGCTACATGATCTTTGACATTACTTACCCAAGGCAATCTCCGTTTCACCATGACTAAGGTCATATATGGCTGTAACTGGGTGCAGCCATCCTGGAGGACAAAATTGATAAGAACATACCTACATCAACATACAGAGGAGATTGTCCAGATTGTATTCAAACAGAACACCCAGACGCGCAGTACAGTCGCGCCTAGATGACATCTACGTGGAAATTCGGCTTGGCGTTATAAATAAGCACGTTTTATACTCAAGTACGGGACCTAGTACTGTGTGAAGGTGAGAGTGGTTGAAGAGGTGCCAAGGTCTTCAACATCTCAGACTATAGCGATTGCTCTCCTGGCCAGGAGATCACCGTAAACGAGTCAAATTTCACATTCTTCTACTTCCATTCTTGGCAGCTTTCATTGCAATGATGACCTAACTCATTAGACGCATGTAGCAGCAGAAAAGCTACAGTAACCCGGGTCCACGTCGACAACAATGACTCTCCAATCCTGCCATCTCACTGGATAGAGATTCACAAGTTCTCGTGAGCTAAAGATCTGAGTTGGCAACTAACCAAGACCCCAGATAGAATCCTTAAAACCGATGCGCGATACTGAGAAAACTGTGTCCTCACCTCTGCCTTGTGTGCTGTGTTCTTCATTGCAGTTGCTTTCATGGCTGCAAGTTGGTCACGAAGTGCTGGCAAAACCAGATCTGTTGCAGCATCCACTAGCGGCACATGACTGCCTCCCATGCACACAACAGCCATGCTTAACTTCAATATCTGAACAGTGGTTGCATTCTCCGCTGCTGCAGCTCACGACGATTCACATCAGCCTATTGAAGCTTACAACAGCCGATAAGCAGAGCAAATTTCGTGAATATATATAATATCTTCTGGGAGTCCTTTGGATGGATCGTAACGCTACCAAACTAAAACGACGAACACGAATAACATACACTGTTTTAATCCTAGTTCACGCACAACCGAAACTCCTTACTTAGAAGAGAGAAGAAGAAAAAGAAAAAGAAAACAAACTCTGATCCATTAGATTATACTGTGTATGAGCACTGAGTAAGACTAAAGGCTTTGTGGCTTCTTGCAAGTACCTGGCACGTACTGAACAACCGGAGCTGCGACTTTCCCATCCGCAGTACTGGACTGTTGTAGCATTATTGTTAGCTCCACAGGCTCCGGTAGCTGGATGGGACAAAGGTAGAAAGCCTTAGCCATTCAGTTATACAGGAATGGAGTTCCTTGGGAAAAACACAGTTACATTCGGCATCATCACTTAAACTACAGAGGGCGAGTCAATACAGAAAAGTACCCATTCATTTGTATGTAAGCTACGTCATTTGCACTTCTCAACAAGAACATACTCGCTCGAGTGACCATACTAATCATACTGGGCCATTACTCATCAGGCAAAAATCTAGAATTGACTGTCCACTTAATTTGAAGGAAATTCCAGAACACTTCGCGCTAGAATCCTGAGTTCGGAGGGAAAGATCAACTATCGTTACTGCGTTGGTAAAGCACTAAACACACCAAATCTAACATAGGGTTTTACATATCTAATCAGGTTCGCGACCATGGCCCCGAGAGAAGTGAATACAATGTCTGGAAATAAACACAGATGATGAAAGCTTACTTGAACACCGGATGAAGTTGTGAAAAATGATGGGGGTTGACACAAGTCTGAACAGAGGGACCTGGGCTGTACACCTTCTTTCCTCGCGTCACTAACGGATGCTTGGGCTGTCTCCCGGACTTTCAACTGATTGAAAGGTTGTACTAGCACCACGCCTTGCTTTTGTGCCTTAGCAGTTGAGCCTTTCGCCAACAATACTACTCTCGAGCTTTTCAGATCTCGCATTATGTCCTCAACTGCATCTGCAAGTTGAGCTTTGTACTCTGCATAAAACTCTTTATCAGCCTAAGAAGGATCGAAATATTCTACGATAAGAAGACTAGATAAGGCAGAAAATTATACAGTACAATCATCAAGCAAGAATTGACACGCCGATCCAGGATATACAGAGAGCAGACAGACCCTTTTGAAAAAGCTAATCTACCCTCAGGCCCAGATTTCTCCAGTTTGTCCGCATTATGCGGTTAATATGCGACCGCTTAGGCTTGAAGTTTGCATACTGCTGCAAGAGAAAGTCAGACAAACCTGATGCATTGGGCGTTGGAGCTAGGTATAGAGGTACACTGAATTCCATTTGACAGCACAGCAGACTCAGATTCCTCCATATTGCATCGAAATCACCAGAATGTTGACTCATGTCCAAGGCCTCCGTTTTGGGTGGCTCTCCCGGTTGGTATAATTTATACTGCATAACTCCACTAACTGCAGCTGCTTTACCGACAATTACTTCAACTGGTTTTGATGAACCAGCCGATTGACCTAGAGCTTTTTGCATCTGGACAACTAACTCTCCAGCTTTCTTTACGTCTTCGGGACCTCCATTACCGACGACAATTGCCCCCGAGATTTCTAGACCCCTCGGTATGAGATAGCGTAGCTCATCTGATAAACGCAGCACTCAACTGTGTCAGGGTAACTATTAAAATCGTTGGAACCTAAGGGATCGATGTAAATTATAGCACAAAACTTTCACAACAGGAATGTGCAAGAAGGAAATTCGCCCACTGGAGGAAGGACCAACCTGCTTCAACTGAAAAATCAGGCTCGCCGGTATCGCCCACAATATTCACACAACGTAGAACAGACAAAATCGTCAATGGCAGCGAGGGAGCCCCAACCAACCACAACAAGCGATCGCCTGCTTGCACAGACAGTGGGCACAGAACCTGCACCGTACGACCCATCGCTCCTCCCCTTCCTCTCCTTTCCCTTCTCTTTCTTTAATCTTTGGTGCTATCGATCTCTCCGACCTGTCGTTTTCGGTGAATACACAACCATCTCTTCCCCAAATACTCGCTTGCTTCGTGCTTTCTCCTCAACTCCACTCTCTGATCGCATAGCTTAGGAGAGGTGAAAGTTGGAGCGTGCCTGCAGAAGAACAAGACGATGAGAACCCCTCGGAAGAATCTACTGTCGACGGATGGAAGGAATGACTCAGGGAAAGAAACAAAAATTATCATAAAGTACATGAACTCTGATCGGAATTTTTAATGTGGGTGGATTTCCACGATCGTGAAACTTGATGTTTCACGATGCAAATTTCAATTTCAAATTTGGTAATGTCGAGGAATCACTGACTGACTGAGGTGCTTATTTCTTCAGAAACCATGTTGTGGTAGAGTTACGAAACTAGCACTCCCTCCGCTCTACTGTAGTTAGTCAGTCCACATGACTCCACCGTCCAAATCAACATTTCAATCGGTCAGGTTTGCCAAGAGCTCGAGAAGCTAACACTGTCCGTCAGTATGCGAGTCGAGGACAAATGTCGGTCAACCCAGCCCCTCCTACTAAGTTACTTCATGTACTAAACCTTTTCTACTGGTATTCTCGCAGCCTCTCTACCACTAACTACCGGGAGCACCAATTCAACCTTAGAGAACCGTATTGCATCAAACCTAAGAAACCTAGACCAGACTATCATAGAAGTGTAAATATTTTCGCACTGCAAATTGCATGAACTTAGAATATTTGTTTCCAATTGTTACCCCGGCCGATATGCATGCCTGATGAACTTCTTGGAATTAAAAGCTTCAAGCGTAAATTCAACCATTATTATTTAGCATGTTTGGTATGGTTCATTTTTTGAAAACCTTTCAGAATTGTATTTGAAGCTTGTATGAAGTATATGATCTCTTGTTATATTTAGGAATTACTTTGATGTATCGAAATGTTCGCATTTTAGGAACTTTACCATTGATTTTATGGTTAAAATTACTTTTTATTTTGTTCACATTCATGTACTTTTCTTGCATGTTCACTATTTGTGTATGACTATTCAAGCGTTTGATGTATGATATATTAGTAATATATAAGATGGTAAATGGTTTCTTATATCATCACTTAGTGAAGTGTCAGAAAAATACTAATTAGTTACTGAAATCACTCACTGTTATGCTATTAAAAGCAAAGAGTCGCATTATTATTTATATATATGTGATAATTGAAAATAAAAATTCAAATCTATTTTAGTATTGTTTTTATTTTAACTTGAAATCTCCTTGTTCGAATAATTGTAATCTTATACTATAAGTTACATGTGTAAAAGATCAATATTTCTAGGAAGACACTCCAAGAAGATAGATAGAGTGGACAAAGAATAAATAGGAATGAGTTGTGAGAGACTTTGCCTATCCATATATATATTAAGGTGAGTACAAGGAGAACTCCAATGGTAAGTTAGCCCTCTAGCTAACTATATATAACACTCCCTAACTACTTCGACTGGTAGATCTCCTAGAGCTTTGGACTTTATCAACAACATGAATATAGTTTCTCATTGTATTTATGATATGTAAAATTACGTTATTTGGAATATGTATCAGTAAAATCTTTTGAAAGATATTTATTATATCATAGAACTTCTGTACAATACACGTTAATTCAATCATCTTATAAGATACTCATGTCTCATATTACCAAAAAAAATTACTAAATTTTTCTAAAATTTAAAATAAAATACAGCAATATGTTACGCTTGTAATAACATTTCCAAGCTATGCATTGCCTGAAAATCATGTTATATTTAAATCGAAATGGATCTTGTTAGTGGAAGACTACACATAAATCTCACCTTATTTTCTGCATTTTATCTTGTTTTGAACTCTTCAAAATGGACGATTGGTTGTACGATATTGAGTGATTCACTCGTGCATATTTCACCTTTTTCAAACTTTGGAAATGTGCACATGTGGTTAAAATTTAATATCTAACGCTTTCGGCCAAGTCAAGTCTCTCAAGTTAGTTGTAATTCGGTCAAGAGGCTTGGAATACCAAAGAAATAGATATTCATGCAATATGGAGTTCTCTCTCATGTGAGAAATAAATCGACAACCAGCCATGTAGGAAGGTAAATAATTTTCCCGGGTTCATTGGTTATCTCGATATATCTGCTCGATTTAGAGGTTAATTCGGAACAATATGGTTCCTTATGGTGAAATCTTGTATATTTAGAAAAATATAAAGGCTTTCACAATCTTTGATTGGTTTACAATATATATATCATAGTTTTTGTGATAAATATCACTGATAAATACATAATTTTTAAAAATAACTGTGGACTAATTAGATACGATAAATCAAAATATGGTTTAACTATTAAATGTTACATCTCAAATGGAGTTACAAAAAGAATCCACAAGCGAAAATTTGTGTAAACGTGCTCGAGAAATGAACGTCAATCTCATGAATTAAAAAGCTACTTTTACTGAAAGTTTAATTTATTACTGAAACTTTTTTCCAATACATTAACCCTCTAGAAATTCTGTCCTAAAGTTAACAAAAAGAATAAAAGTTCCTGTAAATATTAAATCGTAGGCGGATCTGGAGATGCAAGAGGATCTTGACATAAGAAAAGGGAAGTCAAACGAGTTCTTGATCTATATAATTGTGCGAAGTTATAAGCAACCAAATAAACAATTAACGAGACATTTAGTTTGTTATCTAACCTTTCCTAATGAAAAAAGTATTCAACTTTTTTATTTTCATTGTTTTCAACATGAAAAAGCAATCGGGTCAATTTATTAAGCCAAAGGTAAAAGGACATGAAGCTTCTCACCACACTCCGTTCATAGGTCAGACCCATAAGAGCTCGCATCACAGTGAGGGTCAAACACATGGAGAGAAAGAGGGAGAGATGTGAGAACGAGTCTAAGTTGCCATGATCACGGTTATTTTCCTCCACCATCTGAATTATGCTATGAAGTTTAAACTGTTTTGTGTACGTTCAACTTATAAACTTGGTAAGTTTTACTAACGATCTTCTCTTCTGTCCATTTTCTCCTCTTCATGTTGAGGAGAAGTAGGATGTATATCTTATTTATTCATCCAAGCTCAAAATAATTTCTTATCTACACAATTACAATTATAAATGATTTCACTGCGTCACGTGTCGTGTCAGTGGACAAGCTATGGTGAGAAACCAATGCTTAAGGGAACAAATTCTCACTTGCTCAAAATAAGTTTCGAAAACATTATTGTGTAAGTCTCGCAGAGTAGACCAAAACCGCTTCTTGGATCATCACAAATCGAGTTACAAAGAAAAAGTTATGAGGACTCTAAAGTTTTAAGGTTTGACATGATGTGATGCTGATGTGGCATCCGAGTGCTAACATGGCACTTGATGAAGTGTCAGATTTCTGACATGGAAAATTTGACGAGAAAACATGTTGATCTAGTATACTAGATGTCAAATATGATGACGGCTACTACCACACGGATCGATGAAGATGACGCGATAGCAATTGATCACGAGACTGAAATGCAGACATGACAAGGTGTTGTCTAGATATTGTCGTTGATGTGTCAAGGTTGACATGGATTATGACAATTATGACAGCAACTGGATGACATGGATTCAATGTTGAGATGACAATTTGCGTGTGTGACATAACGTATGTGTGACATTTGACAAAATGATATGACGACACGTGTACTATAACAAAGTCCTGCAAGTATAAAAGGAGAGCTCGCGAATGTCATTTTAATGAAGAAGTGTGAGAATTTGCTAGAGTGTCAAAAGACTCCGTGATTTTTGTCAAAATTATCAGAAGACTTAGGTGATTTTTTTGGGTTTTAAGGTCTTTGAACCTCCACTGAGGATATAAAAGAGTCGGAGAAAATCATTCTCTCCGGATGCCCTTGCTTGGATCGTGTCAAGATCTGGACGGGCAGTTGAGCTTCGTGTCCCAGCGCGAGACTTCCCGCTCTGCTCAACGTCCCGAGCACGACGTGTCCTAAGTAGTGCGCTTCACGAGCGACTAGCACATGCAGTAGTTGTCGGTTGATTTTGATATTTCTCGAGTGCAAGAATCGTTGTTGTTCAGGAGTGTTTTCTCGTTGCTTTCGATTCACGTGTTTTCTCGCTGTGGCTTTCGATTATCAGTGCTTTCGATGCTTTCTTTCGGTGGAGTTGGCTACATGAATTTTAGGCTTTCTGCTTCTACTTCGATCTCGGTGCTTTCTGCTTGTGCTTTCGATCTCGGTGTTTTCTCGTTGTGCTTTCGATCTCGGTAGAGTTAGCGGCAGGAAGTTAGACTTTCTGCTTGTGCTTTCGATCTCGATGCTTTCTCATTGTGCTTTCGATCTCGGTGAAGTTAAACTTTCTGCTTGTGCTTTTGATCTCGGTGCTTTCTCGTTGTGCTTTCGATCTCGATGGAGTTGACGTAAGAAGTTAGACTTTATGCTTGTGCTTTCGATCTCGATGTTTTCTCATTGTATTTTTGATCTCTGTGGAGTTGGTGGCATGAAGTTAGACTTTCTGCTTGTGCTTTTGATCTCAGTGCTTTCTCGTTGTGCTATTTTTCTTGGTGGATTTGACGGCAGGAAGTTAGTTTTTCTGTTTAGCGAGTCTTGTTGGACTTTCTTTCGGTGGAGTTGGTGGCAGGAAGTCGAGTCATCTGTCCTCGTGAGCATGACATCTTTATCTTTGTATCTCGACTAAGGAGCTTACTTGGCCTTCTTGAGACATATTGATTTCACTTCGTCTGTGATTTCTCTTTTACGTTCCCTGTTCATTTCAAACGTCTTCGGTTTCTTGTTATCGACTGCCTATTGATATGCTCATTCCATTGGATCGATACGGCATAGGCCGTTGCCTTGCAAGGATGTTGTATAATTGGCTTTGAAGATATGGATTTTCTGCAATTCGCTCTCGTTGCTTCAATTGCAAGTGTTGAGTACTTGAGACTTCTTTGAGTGCTTTATCGAGTGTTTGAGGCTTCTTGAGATTTCTTTGAGTGCTTGAGATTTCTTTTGAGGCTCCTTGAGTGCTTTTTTGTTCTCGAGTGTCTTATCTGTGATAGTGACTGCATAGTGTGATTTCTTGACGACTGATTCTTGGCGATTGATTCTGCAGTCATGGCTGAGTCTAAGGCAGTAGAAACCCGTCATACAACAATTCTTCAATGAGAAGGGGGACGCTTGGCCACTATGTTGTCAGTGGAGGAGTTTTGGAAACTCTCATATTTGTGACTCTTGAGCAAATCAGATCGGAGTTTCTTGTGTTCTCCGAGACATGTGTAGAGGTCTCCTAGAGGACTGATATGCAAGTTGGTTTTGACGACGAGTTACCACTGTTGGCATGTGCAGCAGCATCATACACCGAGGTCAAGCTATTGCGAAAAAAGTTTCAAGTGTTCAGGGCTATAGCTTTTTGTCTTGGATACAGAGATCGAACTCAGTTACGTGACTCGTTAGAGAAAGATGTGAAGGTTACTTGGTCATCTCTTGGAGAGAAATTTGTTGGCTTCAAAGAGTAAATTTCATTTTATTTTTATATGTTTTATCTTGTCATGACATCTACATTGCATCTATTAGCTGCATCCCGACTAGCGGCTCCAGGAGTTGCTTGTGCACTCTTGTGAAACGTCAACCCAGACGAGAGTTTCATGGATTCAATTCCAGCTGACGTTAGTTTATCACAGTAAGTAGACGAAAATAGAAGCTCATAGCACTTTGAGATGTCTCATAATTCTACTTACTAGTCCCAGCAAAGCTAGACGTTTGATACCATGTCTAGACTGACTGTACCTTAGCTATATAATCTATATATCTTCTCGTCAAGTGTATCTACACGGGGTCAAATCATTTGGTTGGAGATGGTGTTGAATTTTCATGTGGTTAGTATAAAGTGTAACGGTATGCTTGCACCGAGCAGCTCAAGTTTCGATTTTGTAATGGTTGCATTTTGGTGGATCTTATGTCAATATACATATTGATGGTGACTCTGTCTGTGGCCCAGTTTAGGTTCCCTTCTATCTCCTTTGGAAAACTCACGAAGTTCTCCACTCTTTCATTTTTCTTCCTTCTTCTTGTGCTCTCACCATGTGTTGTATTATCTCTCTCCTTTTATTCGGAAACCGTCTGATTTTCTTCTAGTCCTTCATGTTCCTTCTACAAGCTTTGCTATAATATTCTCATGCCATCTCCAAATGTTATGATCAGTTCTCACCATAGCCTTACATGTGACAGAGATATCATTTCAATTAACTATGTTTTAACCCGTTTTATCTCATTCTCGATGATCTCACGAGGAAAACCCAACATACACTGCAGAACGCATAGGGTATTTGTCTCAAGAGGACCTATAATAGAACATGAAAATGTGTTTTTATTTTGAAGGATAATAAAAGCAGATACAAAATTCTTGGTAAACCAGCAGGAAAATGCGCCTTCTGCAAGAATTGAAGAGACAAGAGACCGCACAGTCTGTTACAATCACCGCAACAAGAGGGACAAGTGGCAGTGAAACAGCAAATGCATGAAAACAAATACAAATCCAAAAATGAAAGGAGTAAATCTTATCCGATAAAAGCAAACAGACTAGACACCACAGGCTCACCATCAAGTGCAACATGTGGTTCTGTACCTGTAGAATGCAGTTTCCAACTTTGTGATCTCGGTAGCTCAGCAATATAAGAACTACGATAGGTTCCAAGTGCCCAAAATATACATGTAAAGTCAAAATATAAAGAAATAATATACTATGTAAAATAATAGTAAATCTTATACAATCAAAATGTAAAGAAATTTATCTATTATTAGTATCCAAAAATACGCTATCTCAGTTCATCCTTTCATGTCGTTGTTCGACGCACAAGAACCATGTTTGTTGTCGATCGTCGATGGATGATACTATCATTTTGTCGACGTAGATAAACTGCTACTATCTCTCGACGAATGTTCTCGTTCCAATCCATAGCAGCACAAGCTAATCGAGCCTCATGCGATCTCTCTTAATGGATCTTCTTCGTCCCAAACTTGTTGATGACAAAGTTAAAGGTCTCGCTCATGAAATTCTCTCTTGCACGTATGTAGAATCGCATCTTCGCCGGTGTGATGTGTTTAGTAAGGAATGCCGCCACAGCAAGATGCATAACTCCGTCATGTGGAAAGCGCACACCTTCTCCAAACTCACGCTCACTACAAGGTCAATCACTCAGAAGAATATAACAGTCCGAATGATCACCAGCCCAATGTGATGCGACGGCCAAGATGTCAAAAGACATCAACTCTAGACAAAGATCCTCTCTGCAACAAATGGAGGAAATATGGTTCGATAAGTGAAAATTGTAATAACGTGAGATTGAAATATTTTAATCATTAAAGTGACAAACTACAACAATGAACTTATTACCTCTCAAAAGCACGACGAGCACAAGTTTAAATCCATGACTTGAGTTTATAAGCAATATCTTGTGCACCAAGCTCAAGATATTTCAGCCCTCGGGTGCGCTCAGACTACCAGTAGTCATATGTCAGAAGAGCTAGATGCTCGACAATTCGATTCATGAGCACTATCTTTGAACCGCCTAAAGGAAGGGCTCTCAATCGACAAAAACTCTTCAATGTTGATATCGAAAAGATCGCTAGCTGACTTTTGCTCCGTGCATCCTCGATTCTTTGATCACTCACAAACATACGCACATCTTGCAACTCCTCCTTGAACTTGGTTACAATCTCTTTACACTTGTGTCAAAGATCCTTTTGGTTATGGATCTCGTTCCTCCACCACAAGATGCAAGATGAAACCATAGAAAATAGAATTTTCTCCAAAACAATTTGGAAACAACTTATGAAGTTATATACCTATCAATAATAGTGTCGACATCGTGATTATCATTATGGATAACCTCCAAGATGAAAATGCCTTTCTCTTGGAGTTTCTCAATTCCTCTTTGAACCGCGGTAGTCTCTATTCTCCAAGAGCTCTCAGCTTCCACCCGCATCATCGTGATCATCTCAATAATTCGATTGTCGACTGCATTGATGAATAGAATTGTCTCATAATATCCATTGCGAGATGAATCTCATCGACAATCGACGTATAAGATCAAAGGCTCTAGTATGTACAATATTACAAAAAACATTTCTAATAATCTTGGTAATGATCCCAAAGTAGAATAAATATCAAATATCTTATGTTTATAAATAATTTAATATAACTAAAACTATAAATGATAAGATAAGTATTTACCTCCAAACAATGTTGCATGCATTGCCGTCTTGTGTTCTTCTCATTGTGATAATACAGCACTGCACCACCCGAGAGCACGTCCAACTCCACCTTGAAAATCATACCAATGTTTCTCCGTGGGGACGTGAAGTCGCATGACCTCTAGCATACTCGCAATTGAGGTCTAACTAAGACCTGCACATAATGCAGCGTGAACATCTGCCCTATCACATCGGACGATCTTTTCTTTCTCTCCATCTCTCCTGTCACAAAAATCGTCATATGGCCTGCATCGCATCCGAACTTCAACTGACAAACCTGATGCAACTCTGTAATAACTGATGCGGTGCAATACAATACGTAATCTGATCGTGGAAATTTCACACGAAATACATCACCGAACTTCATGATCTTTCATCGATCCCCTAACTCATATTTGGCCTACACGCGTGTGAGAGACTCATCCTCCGTCTCGACAAGAGACTCCTCCTCCAACTCATCAGTATGCACTCTTGTGGACTCAACCTGACTATCTTGAACAATAGTTTGACTATTATCCATATGGTCTAGTGACTCTTGTTTAACTATGGACTCATCAGACACATGCTCGGGGGCTGCTATACGTTGTGCATGAGCAGACACTAAGACATCTATACGTCTTGCTGAACCATTAGCAACCATCTCAAAACTTGTGCATGTGTCGCTGTATGTCCCAATGCATGACTAAACACAAGTAAGTGTCTAAAAGATCCTCTGGAATACAAATAACTTGAACTTTATTCAGAGGTAGTTGATTTGATCATAAGGAAATTGACCCCAAAGTCGATCCGTCATATAGTCAAAATAGTGATCTGAGATACAAGTATGCAACGTTTACGAGTAACAACTTACTCCTAAACGTCATGCCAACAAGTCCAACTTCAATTTTGGAAAAACTCAAGAACATAATTTATATCATTTGAAACTTTGGAATAAGAACAAAATACACAATATCTAGTAAGCTCAACAATAAAATATAAATTGAGTATAATCAACATAGGTTAGGAATGATTATTCATAAAATAAAATAAAATTCAAAACTAACATGACTAAACAGCTCAACAACTCATAAATTTGTACCAAAACAAGTCCATAAACATCAAATATCATATAATTGTTATGGCACTAGATGGACAAAAACTAAGGAAGATGACATTCACACCACACATAAGTGATGTTTGTTTTGTTGCTTGGTTTTTGTTGTAATGATATACCTTGGCTATCACTTCATATTCTCGGTTGTTATCATCATTTTTTCTTATTCATCATACAAGACACCATGTCTTCGATCCAGCGTATCCTTACCAAATTCCATCGACTCGAATCTTATTTTGTTTCCACATAACCTATCCAACAGTCAAAACCTACCAGTCTTAGCACTTCTGCTCCATCAACTCCTCGTCCTTGTCTTCTATATTATCATCACCTACAGTTCCTATAAAGTCTATAGTTGTGATCCCAACATCTCATGAGGCATTCATTGTTACTTCCCTAGAAAAAACAACCAATCGTAGCTTTTTCGTCTGAAGATGAAATCTCAACAGATCTATTATATTCTATGCATCATGTCCTCACACATGTTTTTGTTTGACATCGAATTTCTCTTCGTTCTTACCGCCATCTTCCTATACTCAACCGACGTTCGATTTTTTTAGAGATGGAGTCCGTAGTTTTAATGAGACATAACTCTAACGTCAAAATTATTATATTTATGTGGATTTAGACTTTTGTGACAAACCATCTGATTTTCTTCTAGCTTGTTTTGATTTTGTCTCTGTCAATAAGGTTTGCAGAGGACCAATCAATTGTTGGCAATGGTTTTTGGACCATATCATTATATCCATATTGTAAATGATCGTGAACTCCAGTTACGAGACAAAAGTGACCTTACTTTCTTTCATCTTAAATTCTATCAGTCTCTCGATAATCTTCTCTGGTTAAACCAACAACTTAGTGTATATATCAAGATCGTTCTATCGTATCTGTACTATCTTGAATCCTCTCTTTTTCAAGTTTGCTTGCAAGCATTCGCCTTTTGCATCCTAAAGAGATGTTCTTCATGAAGTTAGTACTAGCGAACTGATAGTGTAAACTGCGCTGCATAAAAACAAGTTGGAGGTTTCCATGATAGTAGGAAAGATCGACTGACATCGAGATGATTTATTTTGACATGTTGTTTTCATTTTAAAAGACGAGTGTATCTCTGGCTTGCTTTTTGTTGAACATAGAGGGAGTTTACTTCATTTGCATTATCAAGGAGTATTCTGCTTGTATGATGCGTCTGCTTAAGATATAATAAAAGACTTGTTTTAGTATTAAGATGGAAAGGCAACAATCTATCGATTAGTGCGGAGGTATTCATCAAGAAATTTACAAACAAATGTTTGCATACTTTCATAAGTATGGTGGGATACTGTATGAAAGATGCAGCAAAAGAGCACAATCATTTTTCATGAAAAATATTTCTAACATTATGTTCGGTGACGGTCGGCAGTTACTAACACATTTTGAATGACACCGAAAATATGGTGGAGCTCAATTATTTTAGTTTCTTCTCTCGTGCTTTGTAGTAATACAAGTACTTTAGCTGACATCCATTGGGTACAAGTCTTTGACACTATTTATGTTCCATGATCAACTCGGGGAAATGCACCCTTAGGTTAACAGGGCCTAGAATTCAAGAACTTCGATCCAACTCCTTGTGAAAATGCTACTTGTATCTTGAAACTGTTACCGGAATAGATATCGATAGTATTTTCTTTTGGCACACCACATTTTGAAGCATGTACTTTCAACAGGAACAACAACGTCAAGTAAGTCCAATCTCTCATACACCGCCACTCGAAGCTGCAGTGGCATCGACAACAATATTAGGAGATTTCATTCTGTTGTATAGTGTTATGCTTCGACCCATGAGTGCAAAAAGAGGTTTCCACACTTCCATTATGTTTCTAATTTATGTTGTCTTTGCCCAAATTCTTAACACTTCTCATCTTATCTCTGTTGTACATGACAGGTGGAACATCCAGAGAACAGATGATGATGTTGGTACCTCACAATGATATTCCACACAACTATTTTAATATCTTCACTTCGTGCAAAGGGATCCACTTGACGTTGGAGAAAGTGACCATGCTCAAACGAATCATGCATTGGACATTAAGAGCTGACATGATCACTACATCTAAATTGTTAGATGATGATTCTGATTATGACCACGAGGAAGGTTTAAGGAGCATGCATAGTCTAGAATCAAACCATGGTACATACTCACGGTCAGAAATGTAGACTACATCTTGCTTTCCTTCGATTATCGTTCATGAACACAACTTCTTCTTCTTCTCGCTGCAGATATGTTTCCACCAACACTTCTTGTTGTATATGTGGTCGATACCTTGTATGATGAGAATCATCTTCTTCATAATCTAACACTCACTTTTAGACAACATTGTTCTTTTGCTGTATACTTTCACTACACTACTCATTTTCAATAAATTCATTCCGTTATCTTCTTTTCTCGGTCGTGTCTGAAATAAACTAATGGATATTCACTTTCCTCTTGCTTCTCATTTCAAAATTCTATGTGGCACGAATACAAATATGCTTTCTATCACAAATGTAGTTGCCACTGAAAGAACAAGAAGCCAGACATACACTCCAATATAGAACTACAAAGTTTGCAAGTAATACATTGTTGCAGAGCGTACAAGCTCACTTTATACCTTACAGTTTACAAAGTTACTTCAAAACTGGTAGCGAAACATAAGGATAAGTGAAATTGAAGTAAAGTGAAGCATGAGTAGAAGCGGAGTTAAAAAAAATGTACCGGCATAGAAATAGAAGAAACGTCTATATGCTAAGTAATGCACTACCTGGCGTCAATTGCTCTACACGAACTTTATGCTGAATAATGTACCACTCAGCATGAGCTTTTGAGAAGCGTAAGTCACACACTCGAGCAATGTCTTACATCTGTTAATATTGATTCTATCATGTGCATATATATCGCTACACAATATACATCGTTGTTACACTAAATGACACATAACACAACATGCATATGATGTCATATACATACACACGTGTACGAATTTCAAATAATATTCTATTTAACCATATTGAAATACCAACCGGCAACATAAAGATCACTTTTGTCAAGCCAAATCCACATTGCACATCAGTGAATCAAGGTTATACTCACTCTGATCATCTATCATATCCAAGAGCTTGAAGTTAAACTCAAAAAAATGAGACCTACAAGTCATTACCTCACACTATACTCTCCAAAGGGATCCGAACCAAGAATCTCTCCTAACAGGGCTAACGGCCTTAATGATACTACATACCATACACTCTGTTAACTATGAGAGCCATTACACATGGCGTGACAATGCTCATGGACAACAATGAGAAGAAGAAAAGATTTGGATATGAACATACAAAATGGACTATGTTGCAGTAAGTGATGTAACCTCTTGTCCATCAGTTATATGTATGATTTTATTTATTTATCGTCGTATTAGGGACGGTTGATTACTTTAGAGCTCAAGATTGTGAGGATTGACGACTTTAGAGCTAGTGACTGCCAAAAGGTTGGAGACTTTAGAGCTAGAGATTGCAAGTTAAATCCATAATTTCTCTTCACCTTCAATATGTAGGATGATTGGTATGTTCGACCATTCTTTTTCTTGTTTGGCTTGATGAGATCTTTCCATCCATTTCGTTATTCATTGTATCACGTTAGACCATGTTGTGTGGGTATTGTGAAAGCATATTACACACGATAGTTAATCATATGTGACAGTGAAAATAATTCAATATTCTATAGTTTTCCTATTTAAAGATATATGTACTTATTCTAATCAACTTCGCCACTAAACACTACCTACTTTTTGTTAGTTCATGTTAAACACCAGAGAAACCATTATCAAATATGATATATATAGTTATGTAATATATTAGTATGATTAGTTATCCTCAGTGTGAATATCCTGATCATGTCTTTAATCCAGTCCATGCATATCGATCATAAGCGAACCTCCATCACGTGGATTATCTTGTGCATTGTGATCTGATTTTAGACCATGCTATTTGAAGTAGGAACAGACTGATAAGCTTAGAACCCAATTGTTTTCCTACCCTTGAAATTGAATTGGATTGAACTATGACCGAACCATATAACAAAATCACCAACCCACATAAGAACAAAATCACTTACCACAAAATATACGAGGAACTATCTATCTTCCTCCATGTGACATCTTTTCTATGTAATAAATAAGCTTGAGAAGATTAAAGTAGATTGATTGTATCATATTCTAATATGAGATATGATTCATTTCAAATCAACCATCGGCAATAAAAATCAAATAAGAAAATATAAAATCACTTGTTAATACTGATTCTTTTTCCAACCTAAATTGGACTGGAATTGAATCCTCTTATTCAACTAAAATCACTTTGGAATCACTTTCATTTATTATAACCGACTCGGTTCAAAATCAAATCAGGGGTGAGCTATAATTATGACTATGTATTTCTAAAAAGAGAAGGTGAATAATTAGATATTTAGGTGAATAATATATTAATATATATACTTTTCTTGTCAATTTTCATAATAAAAATTTAGTTATGCAAATGCACATCATAAAACATCGTTCTCTTATCATGCTACATGCATGAGAACATACATAATTACGTTGTCGCATTGTACGACACAAAAGTTATATTTGAGAATATGTGAGGTATCTGGCTGTAGAAAGTGTGCATGTTCTGAAAGACAAGCAACAAGGGATGAGCGTAAAGACTTTTGATCTTAAAAACTAACGTATTTACACTTTTACGTTGTTCTTTATACATGAGATTTACATGCAGGCTTCAAGAGTCTTTGATTTTCACCCAAGTGCTCAAGCCTTGAATCTAGTTCTTCCAAAAAAACTCTTCTCAAGGATATGCCACATCTCTATAACTGACATCTGTAGAAAGAGCTACATCACATAAAAGATTTTGACATTTCTCCTCAAAAGCCCTTCGTCCAGTTTTCCCAAAACCCAAAACCCAAAAATCTCACAACTCCTTCAAAAAATACTCAAAAAAATGGTCCGAATGTATATGACCCCAGGAGGTCCATAGACCGAGTATGGACACCTAATGTATTTTGTAGAAAATCCTCCCCTCGTGAAAATCTGCACGAGTCCATGTGAAGTTCTTCCAACTTGACCTAAAACACTCTATAAACTTCAAAATGATATAACTATCTCAATACTTATCCAAATCAACCAATTTTTATTTCTATGAAAAGTCTTTAAAAAACTCTTCTCCTTCAACTGATCCTTGTAGCATGAGATATGTTCTATTAAAGTCCGTTGACTATCTTCCAAGAGTTTTATCACTTAGATATCGCAAACACTCTTTTCACCAAAATCTACACGAGCCATCACGTGTCTTGGCTTCAAATTTTGAGATACTAAGTGAATTTAAAACCTTTGAAACGTGTTCTCTTTAATTCATAATATAATGAAAGTTGTCTCGTTGGAAACTCATTGTCGTAAGTTTTTCAATGATATCAAAAATTCCATGATATGACTTAACCACACGGAGTTATAGCCAATTTAGTGATCATGTATCATTTTCTTGAACAAAACTACACGATGCCTCACACAGTTTTGCACTTAAACCTCCACTACCGATATATATGCTATGGGTAACCCAGAGCCTCATTTCCGCTTTTCACGATTAACGGAAAGCGGGCCCTAGGTTACCCAGAGCAGATTTTGCATAGCAATGATGCAGGCTACTGATGTCCGTTCGTGCCATACTGTATAGCGATAGAACCAGCGTCAGACGTTCTACATTGCTGTAAAAAAATTAATATATGGGATCCGAAGATATGTATGCAGTACCCACTAAAACAAAATGACCCTTCTCACGTGAAATTTGTAGTGGCTGTGAAGAAATTTGAATTTGAAAAAGTTTTGACATGGACAGTTGTCTCAATATCTCTGGGCAGTAACTCCAAGAATCTCTGGGCAGTTGTCTTGAAAATCTCTGGGTAGTTACAAACAGAATGTGCTTCTTGCAAGAGGGGTGGAGCAAGCCATTATCTTCCAAAGTATGTTCTGACTGTAAACTTGATGCTGCAAAGGTGGGAGAGACTTGGGGAGTTAGCTTGCTAAGTTTTGAGTTTAGGCTGGATATCTTTCTCTGGAGTGATATTCATTTTCACTTTGATTTTCAAATTTGGACATTTGATATATTGATCATGTATCTTACTTTCATGTCATTTTACAAGGTGATGTTCCGAGACCTATAGAATTATGGATGCAAACTCACAAAAAGTAGAAGAAGTCGTAGTCCACAATGTCCAAAGAATGTAGCCTTGCACAGCTCTTGTATTTACAGATATAGTCAGTGTTCCGTGATATAAAAAAAAGGAATCACTACTGATAGAAAAACAAGTGAAAGAAAACAATACGACTCCGAAGCAATACATATAGTGTAATAAGAAGTTTACCAACATATAAGATACTCATACTGACATGATAGTACGAAGACAAGACTGTGCTACAGTTAAAATTGATGCACATGAGAAACTACGAACAATTTACTGAGTCTTGTACACAAGAAAAACGAATAGGAGTAGGAGTCTACCTATAAGAGGAGATGTGAATTTCGTGAAGGATTAGTCAGTGGAATCTTGAAGCAAACAAAAGCTGAAATTGTAGTGCTTTGAATTCATAGAAGAAAGAGAAGTGAGAGAAATACTGAGTCAACCGATTCAGTCTTGAAGATTGTAGGTTGTAGGTTGCAAAGAACGACGTCGGACTTGACAACATTCGGATAAGTTGGTCCATGCCGGTCCACCACATCCGTTCCGACTCCAATGCTATCATAGGAGCTTGAAGCTATGGGTAAATGTAACTATAATAAGAATCATAGCATAATAGAAGACTGTTCTTGGAGCTTATGGCTCCAAGATAGAAATCGTGCAACGCGTTGTCCTGATGTGAATCATTTTACATTGTAAATAATTCACCTCTCTGTCAAGCGTTAGTCTCTCTGAGTGAAATTAGGACCTCAGAGAAGTCGACACTGGAGGATGTTATATATATTTGAGTCTTAGTAGGTTGATTACCATGTAGATGGAGTTAAGGTCATGGGTTGTAATTACATGTCGCCCATGCATGCTTCCTAGCGAGGTTAGGTTATCTTTCGGGATTACGTGTCGTTTTACATGTCTTCGCATGTAGTTTAAGGTCTATGCTGGCATTTTAGAGGCTTGACGTGGTAGCCTATGTGCAAAATCAAGTCACCACGTGGTTTGGGACACAAAAGGACAGGGGAGTGAAGCTATGAACTCCCATTGGTCCAATTTTGTCTTTGTGTACTGCTAAACTTAGTAGTAGGGGTCTTAAGAGGAGTTCGAGCATTTGGAAAAAAAACTTCAAAATCTGAGAGCACAGGGAGATAGGGTTCGTCGTGCCAAGCACTGTCAGCGAAATTTTTGATCGATTTGGAGCAATAAAGAAGGAGTTATGGCTGATTGAAGTTCGATTTGTGCCAGAATTGCAGCACTTTTGTTGATTTTGGGGTTTTCGGTGTCAATCGCAGTAGATTTGAGAAAATCGCTTCAAACCTTCGAGGTCGCGTTCATTGGCAGCAGGGCTACGACTGTCCCCAAATTTTCATGTCAATTGAAATTGTGACTAATTCAGGGCGACCGCTGAAGCAGAAGGGGTCTGAAAAGCTCTCAATCTAGAGCACCAACTTCAGAGAGCGAGATCTGGAGTTCTGTGTACAATCAGGAGACCCAACTTCATAGGAGTGTTCAGCAAGCTGTTTACTGCAAATCCTTTAAGAATCTTTGAAAGTGATTGAGCCAATTCTCTGTTCTAGGTCGAAATAGCTGACTGGGTATCAGAAATTGCCGTAATTTCTCTGCTCAGAACTTTTCTGCCTATATCTCGACACTCTGATTTGATCTCAAGCTGAAACTTCGTGTGTATGGTCAGTAGGGCCTCATTTACATGTAGGAGGAGTTCTGAAGTCTGAACCATCGTATGTTTCTGATTCTGGACCGTTAAAGTTCGCTGTCTGACCTTATTACTGCTAGTCTGATCTGATATTCGCTTCTTGAACATACTGGAGGGTCCATTCGACCTGAGTGAGTGTTTATACTATTCCCTTTTGACCTGAACCCTACCTTTGTATAGTAAGCAACCACAGCTTGAAGCCCAACGCTTCCCTGAGTAGACCGAACATAGCCTTCAAGGTCATATCACAGCCAGAAGGTTCCGCCCTTCCCAGGAAAACTCTCAACTCGACATCTGGTGCTTCCACTGAGAGCTCTTGGGGTGATTGATTGAGAAGGTTGAGTTCACTACAAGGAGAAGAGATGGATCGCAAGAGTGCTGCTGCTGCTACTTCTATGCCTGCTGCATCTACGTCTACTGCTGTTCCTTCTGTAGCACCAGCGGCTACAGCGACATCTGCATCTGGTCTAGATACGGCTGAGATTCTGAAGACACTTGCGGCCCTGGTCCAACAACATCCGATCATTGGAGGGGGTGAGTTGAAGTCTACCAAGGCTTTGCAAGCAATTGTGAATAGATGCGGTAGATTTGAAGGTAGAGATATTTCTAGGTATCTGCGTGAGTATAGAGGAGCGATGGAGCTGGTTAGAGTTACTGATGCTGAAATGATAGGTAGTTTTGAGTTAGCTGTCATTCTTGAGTTGCGGGACCAAGTTAGGGATGTACAGAGAAGAAATCTAGGTGTCTGGATGAGTTTCGAGCGATCTCTTCGAGAGGAGTTTCTCGAAGAAGATTCAGAGAGAGTCACTAGAAGAACGTTTCTGGACTGGGTTGAGCAGCAACCTGGTCGTATGATGAACCTGAATGAGATGCTGAGAGAGTTTGATCGGAGATACCGACAACTCTCAACTCTTGAGAGGATAATCTTAGATGCTAGGAAAACCGAGCTTTTCCTGCAAGCTACAGATGATGCTACGGCAGATCGATTATGCTTTATGTTGGCTGACCGATCGGCTGAAGGAGGAGTTACTACTGATAGGGAGAGAGTTGAGGATGTTGTTGCTGTATTGACGAGACAAAGGCGTGGAAGAGTGGCTGTGGGAGGACGTCCGCTTGCAGAAGTGACCGCTCAACCTCGCACTGCTCCTCAAGTACAGCAACCTCCGGCTCTTGCTCCGGCTCCTAGACCTGTTGTCCCGGCTGCAGTTCCTTTGATACCAGTGGTGCCAGTTCCTGCACAAAGGGCACCGGTTCAGAGACCTGCAGAGAACCATGGACAGCAGAATCAGATCGAAGATCTGATTCGACAGATGAGAGAACTGAAGGTGGAGCTAGCTGGCCTGCAGAGAGAGCAGCCACCGGCGCCTGCTGCTGCACGTCCAGGAGGTGCTCCTGTTCGTAGATGTATCTGGTGTGACAGTCAAGATCATTTCCGAGGGGACTGTCAAGAGCTCACGGCTGCTCTGCGAGATGGTGTGGTTCGCTACCAGAACGGTAGGCTGCACCTTTCTTCTACTGGAGAGCCGCTAAGCACGCAGTTTGGACGAGGAGGCATGAGGAGTCTACCTCAGATTACAGCTGCTGCAACTGTGCATGCATTGATGGCACCACCGGTAAATCCTGATGTATATGCCGGTCACATTGAAGTTTTTTCTAGTCCTACGTTGCTAGATAGGACTACTGAGAAGAAACATGTTCAAGTTCCTTCTGAAGTACTGAAGAGAGGAGCAGAAACTATCCGTAGGGTCACAGGATGGGGAGATCCTGTTGATGCTACGTCTATCAAAGCATTCTTGGACGTGGATAGACACGTTCACTGGCAGGATGCTTCTGTGGAGGAGAAGAGGCGGCGAGAAGCCTCTGAACTTGATACTAGAGTTCCAGAGGAGACTGGAGATAGACGGAGGGTCACAAGGAGGCGAGCAGCTCCTCCAGAAGACATCCCGTCTACTTCTGCGGCTCCTCCACCTGCACCAGGTTCGATGGAGGACGTGCAGAGATCCCAGCAGGAGCCAACGACTGCTGGTAGACGGTTTACTGCTCAAGAGAAGGGGAAGGGACCGGCTTACAAGTTGGCAGCAGATATAGAGACTTCTACTGATCTCAAGAGCATCTTGGAGCACAGAATACTTGATGCGCGAATCGAGTTTTCTCTTCGGGAAGTTCTTGGTATCGCGAAGAGGGAGTTTCACGAGCTGATCATCGACATCATCAAGCGGAAGAGACAGGTGATGTCCGAGCAAGTAGAAAGTCAGATGATTGATGTGGTAGGAGCTTCTGTGAATGACGCGGAGTTCGGAAAGGTGCATTTTCAGGAGGTTGATGATACAGAGTACCAGCAAGAAGCGTTGGTTGCTGGTACCAATACTGCTGAATTCGATGATGATGAAGCTGGCAATGAGAGTCCAACTACTGATAGTGACTTCAGGAAGAGACACTGGGCTCGTGCTACGACGGCTACACGAGTTCGTCTTGGAAGTCTTGAACCTGTTGCTGCTTTGGTTGATCACGGTTCTGAGATCAACATCATGTCACGAGAAGTGTATGAGAGAGGACAATGGCCTATCGAACTGAACCATGGTTGGGTGCTACGAGCTGCAAACAACCAGAAGGGTGAGTTATACGGCGCTTGTCCCAACGTGAGAGTGAAGCTGGGTGATGTGGAGGTAGATCAGCACTTCTTCGTGCAATCTTCTGCTTCGTATCCTGTGATTCTTGGTCAGTCTTATATCACTGCAGTTAGAATGGAGACCAAGGTGATGGACGACGGATCTCATTATGCTAGGATCCGTAGTCCAGATGATAGACGTTCTGTACAGTTTTTGACCGTTCGTACGAACCACGAACGAAACCGACAGACCTTGAGAGATTCTCCTATCTGTAGGGGCAAGGGTTTTCTGAAACCACTCTTGTAGGACGGGATACCAAGAGTGACGGATCTGTTACTACTATGATCCCGCTTGAGCAGCCTGTGGGATCACAGGAGATTGACGAAGAGGTTGCTCAAGATTCTGAAAACTGCTACACTGTACATAGTTGGAAATCTGGTTTGATGGCTTTCAGTTCTGATGATTGGAGTGAGTTCACACGAGTAGAGGATATGACGAAAAGAGTAGAAGGCAGATAGAGAAGTATACATAAAATCTGCACTGTACAGGAGTTCTGAACGAAGGTGAGATGATTTCTGGCGTTTACGAGGAGTTTGTAGGTGTACAGTCTTTTGTTCGTTGGCTGGATGATGTAGATAGGTTGATGGAACAGATGGGAGGAAGGGTGGTGATCCCTATCCACTCTCGTAAAGTCTATGAGGAGGTTGTCTCGTGCTTACAATCTCGTCCTCATCCGAGACTGGAGAGTGGATGGAAGGATGCAATCTGCTGGTGTGGCTCTCGTGAAGAAGCAGAGGTTCACACCAAATACAAAACTGTAGCGAAGAAGGTGAAACCAGTGGCGACTCAATTACCTGTTGACTCACAGCAGCAGATGGAGTTGGCGGCCACTGAGCCTGTACTGAGAGATCCTAAACAGATAGGACATGAGTTTACTCAAGAGACACTCGAGCAGCTCCAGATAAGAGGAGGTGGCTTCTTGACTGAAGTGGAGAAACGAGCTTTTGAGCAGATGATAGTTAGCCATGGTAAGGCATTTTCTTTCTCAGCTGGAGAGATTGG
This sequence comes from Asterella californica, assembly GCA_036924285.1. Lineage (NCBI taxonomy): Eukaryota > Viridiplantae > Streptophyta > Marchantiopsida > Marchantiales > Aytoniaceae > Asterella > Asterella californica. The sequence continues at coordinate 3,155,376 of JAYKYS010000009.1, read as the reverse complement.
TTGTGTGGATCCTAGTGTGATAGCTCCGATGGTTATCTTCACTGTTCATCACGTACCTTGGGACTTGAAGCCGATTCTAGTCCCTCGTGCCTTGCTACCGAAGGTTATTGAGTTATTGAAGGAGAGGATGCGGATGGGTATTCTTGAACCATCTATGGCTCCGTACTCTAGCCGATGGTTCACAGTACCTAAGAAGACAGGAGCTTTACGCTTCATCCAAGACTTACAATCTGCTAACAACATCACGATTCGAAATGTTGAAACAGGACCTGTGGTTGATGAAGTAGTCGAGGCATTTGCTGGATGATCTATCTATTCTATTGGAGATCTGTTTTCAGGTTATGATCAGTTTCAACTTGTTTTGGAGAGTAGAGACTTGACTACCATGCGTACACCTTTGGGATTGATGCGGATGTGTACTCTTCCTCAGGGTGCGACAAACTCAGTAGCCCATATGCAGAATGCGATGCATAAGGTCTTACGGGAGTTTGTACCTGAGGTCACTATCCCGTTTCTGGATGATATTCCCATGAAAGGCTGTCCGGTGGAGGACAAAGACGAAACTATGACTGCTGATGGTTGCAGAAAGTTCGTTGCAGACCACATCCGAGATGTGGAGAAGATTCTGATGCGCTTGGAAGAAGTACACCTCACTCTGTCAAGTACCAAATCTCGTTTTGGAATGTCAGAGATTGTGGTGTTTGGTCACTTATGTGGTACTTTTGGGAGACGGCCGAACCCAGAGAAGGTAGATGCTATAGCAAGGATAGAAGATTGTACCAACATCATTGAGGTTCGACGATTCTTAGGAGCTTGTGTGTTCTTTCGTGTGAGTATTCCTCATTATGCACACATTGCCGAGCCTCTGTATGCACTTCTGAGGAAGGAAAAGAGGTTTGCTTGGCGGCAAGAACATCACGAGACGATGGAGCAGCTGAAAGAGATTCTGAAGTCTCCACCTATACTAAGGACTTAGCTACAAGAGCGGAAGACCTATCATACTGACTGTTGACACGAGTCCAAAGGCGATTGGATGGGCAGTTGGTCAAGAAGATGCAGAAGGTGTGCGGTTTGTTTCGAGGTTTGGAGCTCGGATCTTAACAGATAGACAACGTAACTATCCTCAAGTGAAGCGTGAGTTGTGGGGAGCTGTTACTGCTATGAAGGTAGACCGAGAGTTCTTGATAGGTGCACGTGTGATAGTAGAAACAGATTGTTTGCCTTTGCTAGGTATGATAGCAAACTGTAATACTCCAGACATAGCAATGCTACGATGGATTGCTTATATCAGGAGTATGAACCCTGAGCTGAAACATATAGCAGGAAAGGATAATCCTGTTGCAAACATGTTATCTAGGGCTTGTTATACAGATGAAGAAGAGATGTTTACAGAAGTCGAAGATGAAGAGAAGAGAGATGTTTGGTGCCAAGTTGGTCAGCGGACTTCAGACTTGGGACCACTGCCGTTCTACGAGGAGTTCTACACGGAAAAGTTCCGCGATATCGGATACTATCTGAGTTCGTTCTGCAGAAGAGAAGGATGGAGTGATGCAGAGTTTAAGGAGATCAGACGAAAGGCGTACAGTTACCTTCTACGAGAAGGTTATCTGTGGAAACGTCCGAAGAGAAGAGATGGGATGCTGGCTAGAGTGGTGGATGATCAACCGACGAAGCTGAATCTGCTTAAGGAGTTTCATGACACCTTGTGGGCTGGACACCGTGGAGTTTGGGCTACATACACGAAGATGAAGGAGCGATACTGGTGGAAGGGTTTGTATCAAGACGTAGTGGATTTTGTTGGGTCGTGTCTGCACTGCCAGTTCTACTCTAAAGTCCGTTACAGAGATGGACTTGTACCTACCTACCCACCTAGTATTCATTTTTCGTGGGTCCTTGATCTTGTGATGATGCCGCCGAGACTGTGGGAGATGCGCTACTTGGTGTTAGCTCGGGAAGATCTCTCCAACTACGTGGAGGGACGAGCACTACGGACGAAGACTACAGAGAACATATGTAGATTCGTGCTTGAAGATATCATCTGTCGTTATGGATCTGTTGGAAGACTACGAGCAGATAGGGGCGAGCTGAGAGGTGCAGAAGCGAAGGAGTTCTTTGCTCGTTATGGAGTAAAGCTTCGACTTACTACTGCCATGAATCCGGAAGGGATTGGTAAGAGTGAACGAGGACACCCTTCTATTGTTCACGCTTTAGTGAAAGCATGTGATGGTAGGCCTAGAGAATGGCCGAGACTACTTCCATTCGCTTTATGGGCTGATAGAACTACACACTGTACCACGACTGGTTATATGCCAGTTGAGCTTATGTTGGGGCAGAAACCGATCATGCCTGCTGAGGAGGACTTTCCTACGTGGACTACGCTACCGTGGGAAGATGGTATAGATCATACTTCACTCCTTGCTTTACGAACTAGGCAGTTGGAGCGAAGGGAGGAGGATCTTGCTGAAGCGCAAGAGAAGCTGAAGGTGGCTCGAGTCAGAAACAAAGAGCGTTTCGACAAGATTCACCGACTACGACCAAAGCCAATACGTGTTGGTGATTGGGTTCTGGTGTATGATAGCACGCTGGAGAACCAGCATTCTACACTTCGTAAGTTCTCGTGAAGATGGTTCGGGCCTTATGTTGTGTTAGATGTATACGAGAATGCTACTTATAGTTTACGTGAGTTAGATGGTACTCCTTTGAAACTATCTGTGCCCGGCAAGCGAGTGAAGTTGTTCAAACAACGTGGAATCAGTAGATTTGTTCAACTTTCTGGAGTCTGAGCAGAGGATGCCAAGGGACGAAGACGACTCGGCTACTGAAGAGGCTGAGGCGGTGAGTGACGAAGAAGAACAATCAGAAGACTGAAGAGGTTGGCACATGCCGGAGGATGTGCAGGTTTGGAGGGGGTGGATGTCGTGATGTGAATCATTTTACATTGTAAATAATTCACCTCTCTGTCAAGCGTTAGTCTCTCTGAGTGAAATTAGGACCTCAGAGAAGTCGACACTGGAGGATGTTATATATATTTGAGTCTTAGTAGGTTGATTACCATGTAGATGGAGTTAAGGTCATGGGTTGTAATTACATGTCGCCCATGCATGCTTCTTAGCGAGGTTAGGTTATCTTTCGGGATTACGTGTCATTTTACATGTCTTCGCATGTAGTTGAAGGTCTATGCTGGCATTTTAGAGGCTTGACATGGTAGCCTATGTGCAAAATCAAGTCACCACGTGGTTTGGGACACAAAAGGACAGGGGAGTGAAGCTATGAACTCCCATTGGTCCAATTTTGTCTTTGTGTACTGCTAAACTTAGTAGTAGGGGTCTTAAGAGGAGTTCGAGCATTTGGAAAAAAAACTTCGAAATCTGAGAGCACAGGGAGATAGGGTTCGTCGTGCCAAGCACTGTCAGCGAAATTTTTGATCGATTTGGAGCAATAAAGAAGGAGTTATGGCTGATTGAAGTTCGATTTGTGTCAGAATTGCAGCACTTTTGTTGATTTTGGAGTTTTCGGTGTCAATCGCAGTAGATTTGAGAAAATCGCTTCAAACCTTCGAGGTCGCGTTCATTGGCAGCAGGGCTACGACTGTCCCCAAATTTTCATGTCAATTGAAATTGTGACTAATTCAGGGCGACCGCTGAAGCAAAAGGGGTCCGAAAAGCTCTCAATCTAGAGCACCAACTTCAGAGAGCGAGATCTGGAGTTCTGTGTACAATCAGGAGGCCCAACTTCATAGGAGTGTTCAGCAAGCTGTTTACTGCAAATCCTTTAAGAATCTTTGAAAGTGATTGAGCCAATTCTCTGTTCTAGGTCGAAATAGCTGACTGGGTATCAGAAATTGCCGTAATTTCTCTGCTCAGAACTTTTCTGCCTATATCTCGACACTCTGATTTGATCTCAAGCTGAAACTTCGTGTGTATGGTCAGTAGGGCCTCATTTACATGTAGGAGGAGTTCTGAAGTCTGAACCATCGTATGTTTCTGATTCTGGACCGTTAAAGTTCGTTGTCTGACCTTATTACTGCTAGTCTGATCTGATATTCGCTTCTTGAACATACTGGAGGGTCCATTCGACCTGAGTGAGTGTTTATACTATTCTCTTTTGACCTGAACCCTACCTCTGTATAGTAAGCAACCACAGCTTGAAGCCCAACGCTTCCCTGAGTAGACCGAACATAGCCTTCAAGGTCATATCACAGCCAGAAGGTTCCGCCCTTCCCAGGAAAACTCTCAACTCGACAGCGTTGGAAAAAAGAATATCAAACATGCTTATGGACATACACTATAGACCATGCAAAGAAAGAAAGTGGAACAACACTACGAGACAATAAGTGAGGAGATGAGTGGTGCTGCGATGTTCGAAGTCCAAGCTATTAGAATGTGGACATGATGGGTATAAGAAAAGGAGAGAGAGAATCGATGCAAGAGCGAAGAAATATGTGTAAGCTAATAGTTTACTGAATAATGAAGTAAGAGGTCCATATGCCAAATATTTAAACATTTGTACAAAGGACACGAGCCCAAATATACTGAACTAGTTGTTGTACTGAAGTTCAAGCTTAGACAACCTAATTCCAACACTCCCACTCAACAACTAGTTATTGCAAACTAAATATTTAATCATAGTCTTGGTAGGAGGTAGTCCAACTTTAGAGCCATTAAGCATTTAGTTATGACATCCACTACCAGCTCCTGAGTAAGGCAACTTCACTTCAATTGTATTGGATATAACTTGGTTATTAATGAAGTGGTATTGAATATCTATATGTTTCGTCTTGTCGTGAAACTTGGATATTCTACAATGTTTCTATATGTTTCTTGGTTATCACAATACAAAGTGATATCTTTATTCTCAGCTAATCTTATATCAACTAAGAGTTGACAAAGCCATATTGCTTCGGAGGAAGCTGAATGTCATATGCTAAGCTTCAGTACTCGATAATGCGATAGATTGTTGTCTCTTTGACGATCAACTAATTGCTCATTGAGAGTAGACGAATTTTTTCCAGAAGTTGAACGTCATGACTCGATGTGATCTCCCTAGTCAGCATCATTGTAGCCAAATAGAGAGATTGGCTGAGGCGATTGCTTGTATTTTAAATATTGATCTAAAGTACCTTTGATATAACAAAATGTGCGCTTTATGACGATGATGTGCTTTGGTCTTGGGTTATGTATTGAGATAATACACTAATGCTAAGGTTAGATCAGGACGAGTGCAAACGGCCGCCTAGTTAATCAAACCTATTGCACTATGGTATGATAAGAAGCACACTACGCCTTTTCTTCATTAGAAACAAGACAATCTTCAGTTGAGAACTTTTCTCTTGTCAATGGTGTACTAACAGGTTGGCAACTATGTATGCCAAACTATAACAACTTATGGGTCACGTATAAGATTTGACTGAGCCTGATCCATCCTTCTGCTCGTTCTGATTAATCTCTATACTAAAGCAATAGTGGATATTATTGATGTCAATCATTTTGAATCTTACGCTGAGGTTGCTCTTGATGTACTTCAGCAGTCCTTTGCTGCTACTTGCTATGATCGTGTCGTCAACATGCAGTGTTAGGATGACGAAGTGATTATCTTTATGAATGTAGTAGAGATTATCATCAGCTCTTGGCTTACTAAACCCAAGAGAAAGGATGAAGTTATCTATGATCAAGTATCATTCTCGAGAAGATTGCTTCAATCCATAAAGTGTACAAAGTAGCCTGCACACTTTATCAGTTCTTGGGATGTTGATGTCATCAGGGAGAGCCATGTAGATCTCTTTGGTCAATGTCTCGTTTAGACACGTTATCTTCACATTCGTCTTTTGGACATGAAAATTGTGTTGAGTTGCGATTGCCAGTATCAATCGCATTGATTGCACATAGACCATCAAAAAGAAGGTGCCAGTGTAGTCAACTCCGTATACTTGTGTGAATCCTCGAGCCACAGTCGTGTCTTGTATCCGATGATAAATCGATAAGAATTCAGATTCAACTTGGAGCTCCACTTGTTGGTTATGGGCCTTCGTCCGTGTGGTAAGTCCGTGAGTGTTCATGTATCGTTCTCCTTGTGAGAATTGAGCTCTTCGGTGATGATCTCGTACGATTGAGCAACGTCTAGAGATGAGAGAGCTTCTTGGTAGAAGTGGAGCTCCATCGGAACTGATCTCAAAGTCACCATTAAAGCACGCTTCTTATTGGTGCATGTCTTCGAGATCAAAGTTGTAGTATCACAACCTTTTCATGGATCGAGAATAGAAGGTTTGATTGACGTACGGATCGTCAGAGTGGTGGTGGTGCTTGGATCTCGGAAAGAGGTGACTGCGGTGGTGGAGACTGCGGTGGTGAGCGATGTAGGTATGGGTGTAGCGTGCTCATACTCTCTATATCAACTAAAGGACTATGCTTGGTTTGGACGGGAGAAGATAAATGCATAGTATAATAAGTTGAAAAGGGGTATATATTGTGCGACTATGGACTAATTATAGATGAGCTAACCATAGATTGAGTTGATGTGTGATGTACGCCTCCATCAACTCTTCTTCCTCCAGATCTCGTCAAAGGAAGAGGAGGAACGGTCTGGACCAAGGCTACTGCTTGAAGAAGGACCAGAGTCATCGTCAACAGAAGGACCGAAGACGAGAGGTGGAACAAAAAGAGACGAAACAATATGACTCAACGGAGGAAGAGTAGCTCCCACTGAGAGGATAAGAGTTGTACCTGAAGAAGGAGGATGATGATGAAAGAAGTGCACATCATTCTGAATTTCATCTCTGATGATAGTAGTGAGAGTGAGATTAGGAGGAGATGAAGTAGATGCGAGAAAAGACTCATCAAACATCACGAGAAACAGAAGTATGATGATCATATTTGCATTAGAGACTGTATGCCTTGCTTTAACTACCATAGTCAAGGAAGATGCACTCATGAGAGTGACTATCTAGCTTGGAGCGGCGAGTCTCGTGAATGTTGGCAAAAGCTATGTAGTCAAAAATTCGAAGATGTGAATGGAGGGCTTGCGGTCATGCTAGTGCTCAAAAGGACGATGGCGAGATCGATGACGTTGGTGGGACAACGATTCAGAACATAAGTGGTGTAATTAAGAGCCTCATCCCAAAACTATTTATTTAAGTATACTAAAAACATCATAGCACAAACAGAGTTCAAGAGTGTATGATTTTTAAGCTCAGCTAACCCGTTCTGTAGAGAAGTGTTACAAACGGTCAACTGACGGTGGATGCCGTGCTCTTGACAATATACATCAAAGAGGATAGATCTAAACTCGTCACTATTTTCAAAACGTATAGTCTTGAGTTTCTTGCCAATCTGACACTCGACAAATGTGTGAAACTCCTTAGAGGATGTGAAGCAGTCGCTCTTGTAGTGTAGCAAACAAACAACGGTATAGCGGGAGTAATCATCGGTCATGGTCATGAAGTACTCATAGCTGAAAAAAATGCAAAACGAAATACAACCACTTATGTTGGAATGGACAATCTCAAGAATCTCAATGACGTTAGTAGTAGCGACGCGTGGAAACTTTATGCGAGCTTGCTTACCATGCAAACACGGAGCGCAAGTGAAATCGTGAATGATAGATAAGTGTAAGATGAGAATGGACTGATGACGATAAATTTGATCAAGTTGAGAAAGACTGATGTGGCTAAGCCGTCTGTGCTAGAAGTCGGCAGTTGGAGCTACTAACGTGAGGTAAGCAAAGCACGGACGAGTGATTAACTGATAGAGTCAAAGATAGGCGTGTTGAACTCATTAACTATGTAAGACGTAGTGTTAATGACAGCAAACGGGATGGTAGATTCAGACGCATGATGACATAAAAGTAATGTAAAGATGTCATATGTCAAACTCGAAAGAGAAGAAAAGATAAAAGAATTTGGAAAGAATATTCTACCTACATCAATGAGATGGAGGTTATATGAGTCTCTCCATGAGAGACATATGAGGGTTTGACTCTCTCTATAGAGAAAAGTTCCTCAGGAGAGTCCTTGGAAAGACCTCCGAGAAGGGAGGGAAGAAATGTCCTTCTCGACCAAGAGAGGTCAACTCACGGGGGTTGACCTTCTCGAAGAGGGCTCCTCCGTGGACAGTGGAGGAGATCACCGCCTCCTTGAGAGAGTGAGAGGTAGACTCGACCTCTCTGACTATAGAGGAGGAGCTTGACACCCGTCCTCCCTCAACTTTAGAGGTTACACTCCACCCTTGGAGGATGCGCCTGTTGTCGAGGGGGCATGACCTCAAAGGTCGGGAGACTCGTTTTAGATCTAGAGGTACAAATTGCCATGCAAGCAATATGTGCTTATCATGAAGCCCGGCTGTTGCCAAACAGTAGTCGTGGTTACTGGAGGCACGCCGCATAAGACAACATGTCCTTAACCACTCCCGTATAAGGAGGCTCTCCTGTTGGGATGCCCTCTTAAGAGATGATTGGTCTAGTTGGTCAATCTCTGTTTAAGTCATGGATTGTCATGTGACGATCCATGACTACAACGAATAAGAGGTCTGAGATTGGACTTTATTGTGTTTGGCTGGAAGGTGTAGAATGCGTTGGTTGCGTGGACAAGTGCAATGGTAAGATGAGCCGCAATAGATCATGGTTGGTCGACCGGTCACCATGATCATCTCCGGGACCCTCAGTCTCTTGTGAGAAGGAGTTTCAAGAGCATTATCAAAAGCAAGGACTAAGAGTTAGCTCGGGGTGCTCTACTTGTAACTGTGCATCGTGTGTTTTGCAGAAGATATTGAGTGTACGTTATAATAACAAATGAGCTTAGCATGTAAAGATCATTGCTTAATGGACATGAGACAGTTATACGTCTATTTGTATCTTCTAAATAGTAAGCACCATTAACGATTATACACCATCCACTCTTGGAATCAAACATACGAGTTGAAAATAAATTCTTTTGTGGTGCGGAGATGTGCAAGACGTCCTTAATTAATATGTTTTTGCCGTTGGGAAGTTTGACTTCAACATCATCGTGTCTTTCAATTTGGACTGTGGTGTCATCACTTAAGAGAATTTGATCTTGAAGAGCATGTTCTTGCTCATTGTAGTTACAAAATTGGTCACGGTCGAACATCATATGATGGATGGTGTAGATGTCAACGCACCAGTGGTAGTCCATGACTCGAGATGTAAACTTGTTGTGAAGTCGAGTCATCATTATGCACCTCATGCCTCGCATTGTTGTTGTTATTTTTGTTGCACCGGAAGTTTTTTTGATTGCGAGAACGTTGGTTTTCATTTTAGAGTGTCGCCTTGCTGTTGAAACTGATTAGGCAGGGCGCTGCTGCTGGAAGCTTGATTGGGATAATTTTGGACGTGATGTCCAATCCAATTGTATCCAAAACACTGAATGTTGGAGTTTGTTGACCGCTTCTTAGGCTGATTCCATCGAGAGTGATTATTGTTCTTGTCTTGCTTGGATGGTTCTTCTTTTGTATGAACAATGCAGTCAAAGGTTCATGTTACATTCTTCGATGGAAGGTTTCTTCGATAAGAAAAATGAGATGGAGTCTTGCAACGTCAGGTTGGTGTTGCGTCTCATAACTTGTAAGAACATTTGATAGCTATCGAGCATGCTACTCATGAGTGTAAGTAGTTGCTCTGACGCCTACTTGCACGCTTGCAGATGCCAGCTGCTCAACAATAGATTTGAAGATGTTCATGTGCGATGTGACCTTGTCATACGTCTTCGTCTTGAGGATACACATTTGTCCTCTACTTGTTATTTTGAACGCACTGCACGAATTCTGCTAGTGTCATAGGAATGTACGAGTGTTGAAATTAGACTGTCTAAGTGTTAACCTCAATATAACAACTAGTTTAAGATATTTGGACTCGTGTCCTTTGGCAGGTCTAGTATGTCTTTATACCAAAATATAAATACTTGATCGATAGATCTCTTATCTCATTATTCGATAAATTATTAGCTTACACATACTTGCTCTTTCTTGTAGTAATTATTTCTCTCCTTTTTCTGTATGATATGAGAGCTTCGGGTTGTTATTTTCTTAGCACCATAATGTGAGTTTCAAATAGATCTTAGACAAGGGTGAAAGAGCAATCAGGAGACACATTGATTGCTAAGCGGGGAGGACGCTCTTCGCTCATATGATCACAACGCTCAATAGAACTATAGTAGTTCAACGATATATCTGCGACGATGAACATGTTCAACATGAAAGGCTGGATGAAGTTTGATGAAATGTACTTCACATATTGGAAGCATAAGATGAAGCTCCAGCTAGACGTGGAATGTGTCCTTAGAATAGTCGATGATAGCATACCTCGACTAGTTGTCACTCTCAATAATCCTCTATCTATGACTGGAGTATGTAGCATCGTGGAGGAGGATCGTCAGAGTAAAGATGCTCTTATGATGATAAATAAGTGTTGCAAAATAATGTTATTAGTCACATAATGTTGCTGCACGACGACCGTACAATATGTTGACTTCGAATTTTGCAAAAAAACATGACCAAAATGCATTTGAAGGAGAAGTTGCGAAGCAAGAGAAAGTGGATGTGCTAAGAACCACGACACGTGTAGAATTCATGTCGTGCGTTCAAAATAGCAAGTATAAGAGAATGTTGACATGGCAATTGTTAAAACGGCGGATGCTGTTAAGAAAACAGACTTCAGTTTGACGAGTATGTTGCTGTCTGAAAATTTGACAAAAGCGGCTGGCGGAAGTGCGTGCATGCATGCAATTTTCAAATAGCAAACACATAACGACTTTCCACTATACCGATACGCACATCAGCGGTTCGTTTGCAAGCCCAGGACCAATTTATTTTTTCACGAATAACCAGCTCTTGTTTTAGAAGTGCATTTTTCTTTTATTTTCTGCTGCTTATTTTATTTTCTTAACTTGTATCTATATGTTTCGCTTTGGTCTAGTGACCGCAAGTTCAAGAAGAGAAGAAGATTTTATGTCTGGGGTTATTTCCTGTTGCCTTCAGTTCTTCGCTACTGAAGTAAGTTGAGGATGCGTATTATATTGGAAGATGTCTATGTGTACCTCCTTGGAAGAGTGGAATATACAAATAGCTTTAATTTATGTATTAATTATTTCTTAGAAAGATTAAGATATAAATAAAAAACTTATAAATAAAAAATATTTTTATTTCTAGGAATAATAGACTTTAATACAAAAGAATAATTCTGTTCACTTGAGTCACTTATAGCTTTTGTATAATTGAAGTGAGCATGTGTAATCAAATAATCAAGTGAGTTTTAAATTTAATAATTTAAATTTATATAAAAATTGTACACAAGTGATCATTTGTAAACCCTATGGAACAATACTTTTCCCGGTGACTGTGAGATCTAGTACACTGCATTTTCATTCAGTTTTTTTTTAAAACTGTTATCAGTGAATTGTCTATGATTATTTTGGTTTCTTGTTTAAAGTTTTATCTTTTTTTCTCTATTTTCCTATAAGTGAAGTTTGGATGCATATTATACTATACTACACATACAATCAACTCTCGATTTAAAACCACGATATAGTAAGAATAACAAGTGAAATTCTATATCTAAATATTTTACTAACGGAAATATTGTGTCATGCCCGTGACTTCACGTCTCTTGTTCGGGATACTACGTTGGCCGACAAAAATTTCGCGAGTGCTTTACGCTACCACTTGCGCATTCCATGCACCTTGGTTTTTTCGGAGAATTCATTCATGCACTCATTAGCAAGCTTTTGTCGTCGTGACTCGTGAGTCAGTGAGGTGATGCGGATGACGACTTGACTTGCTACGGTGCATGAAAACATTTCAACGTTCACACGTGTCTTGAAATTAGAAGAATTTGATAGACCTCGTGGCAGCCTTTCGCCGAATTCGTTTCTCGCTCTCTCTTTTTCTCTCTTCCTTCTCCCCCGTTCAAAACTTCACTATATTGCAATTCACTCTCAATGGCGCACAAGGTCTAATTGCTACTTCTAGCTTCAGGAACTTCTGATAAGCTGATCGCGGGAATGATGTTTTCCTGTACGGTCGATTCACTGACTTAAGTATTGAAGTCGCGCATTGCCGGCATCGCACCCTCGCAATGCATCGTTCGTTTTGCAGTTGGTGAGGTAGGTGATTGATGGATGAGCACTTTCTGCATTTTGGAGTGATTCCGGTGGGATGCTACTCTACTTGCTGATTAGCTTCAGTAAGTGAGTGTGCGGTAGAATGAATGTGACTGGTGAACGGATACCCGATTCATACCGAACGGAATCCGCAAGCAAAACGAGCGAGAAAGAGAGAGAGAGTGCTTCGACTCTTTAGATACTTCAGTCGAGGAGGTGAGAAGCACTCATATTTTCCTAGCTTGATTCATGTTTTCCTCTTGATGGATGCAACTTGCAGTCTGGTGATAGGAGTAAAACTCTGTCCGTTCGGAATCACACGTCTTGCTGCCCCTTTGAGAGGTGTATTCATGTTGTATCTTTCGATGGGAGCTGTTTGTCACTCAGACAGGTAATGAAGTTCTGAGTTTATTGTGGAGTTCTACTGTATCAAAGTCCAACCTCCCAATTCTGGAGTCACATCAGTAACTCTCGCAGTCCGTCTTCAAGGATATGCAGGAGAAGGAGGAAGAAGAGAAGAGTTCGGTAGACTTGAGCGTTCGTTGATCGGAACAAGAAGAAGAAGTAGAGAGAGAAAAAAGAATGGGGAATTCGTTCGTAAAAAAATTGTTCTTCAAAGAGGAAGCCCCGCCTCCGGTGGTGCTGGTTCCACCACTATTTGAACGTCCGCAGCTGACCGAACGATCCCGAATGATGGAATCGTCTTACGATGTGCTCTTCAGCAAAGTAGCCCGTGCAAAGTTGTTCCGTGATTACTTTGAGGAAGCCGATCACCTGCTCGGGCGAATCATGCTGCAACCAGCCGATGATCCACGCGTGGACGTCACTGCCACCGTTCGAGCTCCTCGCACTGGTGTTTCAGGAGCTGGCTTTGGTGGAGAGGCAGTGTTTCGCATGCAAAGAAATGCGAATGACCCTTACACATTCTGCGATGCAACAGTAGGAAGCAGTAACACTGCTTTGAAATTCGGAGTTTGCTCTTACGATCCCCGAACAGGCCTTGGAGTTTTTGCAACTGCACCTATTCTGACAAAGAAAAGGGTGGAAGGCGATGATTTTGGCAGTATAGGGTTTCGATATTCAACCAACGTGGTTTCTGCTGGATTTGTAGCTTCTCCAATGCTCCTTGATATATTCCATTCAAGAGCTTGGTTCGTTAGCAAAGTTGGACCGGTCACTGCAGGTATTCAGTATAAACCTTATAGTAATCTGGGAGAGGTTCAAGGGACAAGTTGGAGTGATAAACGGAATTGGAGCATAGCAGTAGATTACGGGACGGCTAGCAAGGGTGCGTTGAAACCTTCCTTCAACTTCTGTTTGGAAGTCGTCGGTGACTCTAAGCTCGTTGCTTCATATTACCATCATTTGATAGTACAGAGACGGGTGAAAAACCTTCTGGAGGATGATGCAGTAGCGGGAATTACAAACTATGTTGATCTGGGTTTTGAGTTTGAAGTAAGACTTCGTGAAGATGAGGAGGTCGGTGAAGCTTTGAAGCAGCCGTCCAGTATGCAGCTTGCAGGCTCATGGCAAGCGAACAAAAATATCTTACTCAAGGCTAAAATTGGCACAGTGAACTCTGTTCTGGCGTTTTGCTTCAAATCTTGGTGGCAGCCTTCTGTTACATTCTCGTTTGCAGTCGCCAGAGATCACTTTTCGGATAAAACGCGTTACGGATTCGGTATCCGAACTGAAAACTTTGGTGGTGTCAGCTATGAGAGAGCTGATCCGAATTACGTTATGTTGACCCCTAGCAAGACACACACCGCGGAAGGTATAATGAAAGACTTAAGCAAAAGGCCACTGCTGCTGGATGACGTTGACTCTGGTCGCTCATACAACTTACCTGCAGAGCTCCGGCCTCTGGACGATATTTTGTGATGGACCTCCGGAAGTTCTCGCTGGGTTTATCTACAGAATTTGAAGCATCCATGACGTCACAGCTGACGGTTGGTCGATCTTAGACTGCTAGAGGTCGATCTTATGCTGCTCGAGGGGTATCCTGCGTGGTTGCATTGGACCTGTTGGTTCATGCAGGACAGCTCGTGGTTTATGATTTTCTGGGTCGGTTCGGAGAAGTGGTTTGAAGCTTCCGGTCAGGTATGAGGCCTGAAAGATGTCAGGCGAGAGATAGGCTTCCAGCTGATGAGCATGGTATGTATTCCTAAATCGTCCCTCAAGTAGCAATATGACAAAAGTAAAATTGTCTCTTGTTTGCGCAGTTGTGTGCTCAGTTTTAGTATTTCTCGTGCAAGCAGGTCTTGTACTTGAAACAGGATTCGGATTTATCTGGTCAAGGCTATGGTCTTGAACGATCCAGGTTACGGTGCTTTCTGAGTCACAGGAGTGAAAGGAAGATAAGCTGAATGAGCTAGAAAATTCAAATGACTGAGTTTCTCTATGTCACCGTGGCTCATTTCTAGCAAGCAGCGACATCTGTTAAGCCGCAGAATTATGAACATGGACAACAAAGGTGATCATGACCGTTATGAACAAACAACACTGGAGGACGCGTCAAGCACTTCCAGGCAAGACCGACCCTCCAGCTACTGGAGGAACAGTTAGATGAGTGCTAAATACGAGTGATGTGCTTGAATATCAAAATTATCCTTGACTGAGAACAAATCTCGGGTCGAAGCTGAATCGAAGGTCTTGCTCGCTTACAACGGTCCCTAGTATATTATACTATCAGGTTTCATGACTCGGCCTTATCCCGTTACACCTCGTGGAATAAGCGGGTGCTTTACTCAGGTGTTGTTGGTGTATTTACTGTCATACGTACATGAGCAGTCGAGTTAGTCACGTGTGAAAGAATTGTTTGAAGCAAAGAGTTTGGAGGGAGAAGGGAGATGCAGTCAAAGAAGAGAGATACCAACTGAGATACCAACTTTCTTCTTGTGCGGCTTTAGCTGAGGAAGATTAAACAGCGCACCATCATATCATGAGCAGAGGGCAAGGATCCAGTTGTCTTCCCTGCGAGGAGAGTTTTGGACATCACATACTAAGCCAAGCATAAGCCGTGCTGAACTTAAGCTTAAACCAAGAATGATCGGCTGTGGATCTGTACAACGACAGTAGACATGACTTCAGTCATGAGGTAAATCCAGACGAAGCCAATCCGGCTATGCATCCATGTCAAAGGGAAGGCCAGACAGAAGCAGAAAGTGAATGTGTTTTCCCTACAGGCGTGAACCTTGATTTGAAGTTTCCTGCTATGTCATGATGTCATGACAGCTTGTCGTTGTCGCTTGTTCCTCATACACTCAGTTGAACAAGGCTGGTGAAGGATATTGTTTCGTTCTCGCTTTTTCCTCGTACAGTCAGTATGGCAAGGCTGATGAACTTGTAAAGGAGACGAGTGACTAGACACAAACATGGACTATGCGTACAAGAACAGTAGCCAGGCCTGTGAAGGGAGATACGTCAAACTGATACAGTTCATGCCACGCCGGTCCATGACACCATAACTCCCTTTGATGGAGTCCCGAGAGGATTATGAACTCAGCTCGATAAACAGAACGCAAGTGACAGAGAGAGAATTGCTTGAAGTAAATTGTTGTATATCTTTCTGATCGCCGTCTGCGTAGTCTAGCCCCGGGCTCTCTGGTTACAAAAGTCTACGTTGAGAAGGCCTTTTGGCCGCATTTATGGAATGTAATAACGAGTTGTTCCTCTCACGCCAACTCACTGCCTCAGCTGTGCTAATCTGAGCTCTGAACACTTCGAAATCTACAGATAAACGGCTTGGACTCTGGAAATGGTAGCAGTTGGAATGCAAACTCCACTTACAAAAGCTGGTGCCAGGAAATCAGTAAAAGAAGCGTATTAAAGGCGTAATCAGAAAAGGAGGCGTATTACAAGGTCAGTATTATGCGCGCTACGTGTTGTCCACAGTGATGCATCCACAACGGCCTATACAATACATAGACGTAGTGGAAAAGCACAAGGGGAAATTGAGTGTGGAAATTCATCTATACGATTACAATGATTTGAAAAATAATTATAGAATCTTATTGTTTAAGGGTGCATAGTAAACAGGGAAAAGGAGCTGAGACACAGGAAGATTAGAGAAGTATGAGATTAAATTTAAGGTTGCACTTTGAATTTTTCAAAGAAAAAGATTAAATTTCATTATATATATTTAAAACTGAAAAGATCTGGATCATCTGGATGTAAACCTGTGAGGAACTTATCATAGAACTATAAATTCAAGAGAAGAGTTACTCTGACTTTATTATCTTTGACCTTGTTTTCCAGAAATAATTTCCACGGTAATTAAAAAGGTGTAGGGAGAAAGAGACTCTAGCAATGGAACACACATGTGTTTCATTGCTAGATTTGTGTCACAAACAAATGAGATGTTCAATGCTTGATGCTAGCTGTCTTGTAATCGCAACCATATGATTATGCAAGGAAGATAAAATGAGTGAGTCTTCTCGTCAAACGTTTCATCTCTCAACCATCTCTCAACCTAGAGGTGTAGGTTTGATCTTTTCACTCCCTGATCAAGAAGAAGACCTTGCAATCGGTCTATGAAGCCTCAATGGGTCATGGAGTAGCAAGAGTCACACTATAAACAACAACAAAAAGGATAAAAGAAACCATATTCTGGAATAGCGGATCAGACTCAATGACTTGATGCGACACGAGCGATCGGTCAATATGTAAAACTACTCTTCTCTCGATCATTTGACGGTTGTTACTTCTTGTGCATTCTTGCTCGACTCCGATTATTCAGGTATGTCTCCACCGAGTTAGAAGAGTAGGTCAAGTTACTTCTCCCCTAGACTCTATATAGCGCTTCAGTTGATGATCCTTGTTGGCCTCGTTTTTCAAAAACCATTGTGCAGTAAATATGACCGTTGAGTGTATTGCACAACGACCGAGTAGCATAATCGTGTATGTCATGGCCTCGCACACATATTCATAAAGCATGCATAGCTTGGTAACCCAAGCTTGGTTCGATCGTTATATTGAACTGTTTTTTTTTTTTGTTTAAATTATTTTCCGGTCTTGACGAATCGTTTGTTCTCCTTGTGTGCTTAAGACAGAAGTAAATTACCAAGACACCCCTTTAACTCTTCAGTATTCATTTCAAGTGTTAGAAATCTTTTAGGATAATCACTTATCCTTCGTAGACCCTCTTACTGTTTACTGTTCATCTCTTGGTTTCAGTTCCCTTCATATATATTTTGTTTCACAGCAGGATTCGAGCTCACGTTCATAGAACCCCCAGTCCCAGTCCGTACCAAGACGCTACCCTGTTCTATAGGTAAGTTTGTATTCACAAACCTTTTTACTACATGGAGGTCCGAAGTAGTACTTCCTTAGATAATAGTTTTCTAATTTTAGATACGATGTTCATGGAGACATGAGGGAAACAATGTTCACGGAAAAAATTCATACTGAAAAAATAACTACGGCTACAAATCAAATAACTACGGCTACTTTTTCCAAGACACGAAAAAACCCTACGCCTACAAATCACGTCTCTAGATTTTAGTCCCGTCGATCCCGCTTGTCTTTATCTCGTCTTTTCCCAGAAGTGCACTTTGCATGCATATTACATTAAATCTTGAACGCAGTTTGTCAGGCTATCACAGTACTCCTATAGTAAGCAGGAATGATCGTTGGGGTTTATATTGGATGCTCATTCCATCTTCATTGTAACTTATCCAGCATGGGGTTTCACAACGTTGACCTTTATCCAACGTGAGGATTTCATAGTTGTGATATTCGTATGAATAGCGTACAAGTTAATCAGCATGCAGTAAATAAAGTTTGAATTATTTGTGTTTACCATCGTTGTGCATGCCATCGTTCTGTCAAGAAAATTGATCATGGTTTGCTTTTATGTGGTTTACTGATGCAATAATAAGCTTCCATCTTATCTTTTATTTCAACCCGTAGACTGTTGTAAATTAATCATGAATGTCTTCAAAACGTTTCAGTTGAAGCTCTTTGAGATGCAATACAAGACCCATTAATCATTGCAACAACATGTAGAATGATTGAATCACTTTCACAATTTAACATTGAATGTAGTATTAGATAAACGTGCCAAAACACTTGCAGAAACATCAATCGAACTCTATTATGAGATCTATCAACCTGAACAGAAGACCATCGAGAGAAATCTCAGAAATAATCCTAATCCAACTCTTTCAAATATAATAACCCTAACGCGCTTTAGTTTGCAATCGACGTCCAGCTCAAGAGACCACTTTGAAGATTGAGCTATCACAATCACATTGTATTTATCATAATGTTCTTCATAAACTGAATATTGGATTTTAAACACCAAAGTAATGAACACCATGTGATTATTATTAGTCGCAAACTCAACGAGTTAGACAATAACTCGTTCAGTTGAACGAGTGATTATCTAGCTCGTTCTAACTGAACTTCATTTCTCTACTAATCTCTTATACTCAATGTAGGTCTTAACATATTATCTTGTCGACGTCTCTAAGACCATTGTCATTTTAGTTCCTTGCATGGTTTGCAATCTTTGGACATGTAAACTTTCTTTGATTGGTCAATTGACCCCTTGTGTGATTTCATCATCTTTAAAACTCGTGTGATGTCATCACATATGTGAATACAATCTAGGAGGGTGACTTTCATTGAATGGTAAATCATTTCTGGAGTGATTCATATCCAAGAAGATGACTTCTCTTCAGTGGTAAGTCATCCATGGAGTACTAACAAAATACCATTGTATATTATGTTGTCTTGATCCTCATGGAAGTTTTTTAGAGACTCTTTTCTATTTTGATAATCTATTTTATATATTTATACTTCATTCTTTTTCTTATCTCATCAAATGTGATATCTTTGGATGAAATCTTACTCGTACACATTGCATTTCCATATCCCTTAATGGATCTAATTTTAACACATCGCATTGCCTAACATTTCACAATAATTCAATTAAGGTCATCATTCAAACGCCAATGTTCTAATTTTGCAGATGTAATCGCTTTTTGTTCACAAGGTATTATAGGTTATAACAATACGTAACAATACACATTCTTAAAACCAAACCTTCTACAATATCAATGTATCTTCATATAGGTCTTCATATACTACAAACTTCATTACTAGATAAGTGGATGACACGGTTATCACATATCGTGTTAGAAATAATGTGTTTGACAGCATTTGAACTAACGTTTTGTTATCTATAGTTTCTACACACAATACATCTCGTGCTACAAATAGCACCACAATTCATTTTAATACTAGTTGCTCAGCTCGCATGTTCATGGGTTTGCATTCTGTTTACATTCATATCATGTTTTACCTATTTACAAACACCTTTGCATATTTCACCTCATCTTTGTATAGGTTCTACTAGAGTACAGAAGATAAGGTATTTTAATCATGGTATACATTAATTTATATTGAAAGAATAATTCTTTTGTAAATATTTTTCAACCATACTTTTCTTCATTTACAATGCTCACATTCAAACAAGTCATAATGTTCGAGAATGAATAAACTGAAATTTGAACTCCAAGTTTTAGTCATGCAGAGTACTTAGTCTAGTTGAACAATGCGGATTTCAAAACGTTTTATCCATGGGTTATCGTTTCTTAAGTTAAGTATGTGTCAATGGTAAGTGGAACATTGATAATGTTGTGCCAACAACAATTTGCTTATCTGTCGAAAACTCTTGTCGATATTTTTTCTTATCTTCTCGTCTGTTATATATTTTTCCTCCAGTATCCCTCTCATATTTAAGTAGTGATTTGTTCCATGCAAGTGTCAATATTTATTTGTAATTCATTTCATAATCTCAATTCTTAATATTAAAGAACCCAACAAAACTATCATCATAGGCTTGTAAGGTGCTTCTCTCCTCAACTCTTACTGGATGGATTAGCTAACTATGGATTTCATTTTCACAAAGAAAGAAACAAGTAGATGCATAATAAAATTGAGAGAATATGCATTTGCTCAACAGAGATAGTGAATGACACACGAATAATAATACTAAATACGAACTGAAAAGCAGAAACCGACAAAATAGATTCCATGTTTTGTCATCTTTAGGTTTTTCTTTCAAATCTACAGTTATGTTTGCAAATGCACAGCAATTAAATGAAAAATTAGTACTTTCTTCTCATAGTTGGCAAGTCTACAGAATAAGCATCCTCAACCGCTTTAAGGGATTTTTGCTCGTCTTTTTTATCAGAAAATATGTAAGTGTTATATAGAAAATCTATATTAAATTATTGTTTTATGATAATCATCGAGCTTAGAAGATCAAAATCCAGTTTAACAACGTCCGCATTATCAAAACTATAACTGTAAGTTAAAAGTACATTAAGTTTTCTAAATATTAATTTATTAATCAAACTTCCCTCTTGAATAAGCAAGCTTGCATGCCATGACCTCCATGGACTATGGTAAAGTGACCCGCAGTGTGCAAGGCTACAGCATAGTTCTAACCTGGGGTAAATATTCGAGCAAACCTAAGCGGGCTCACTATAAAGCACTCCTCTTGAAATGAGGAGGTTAGGGAAGACGTGAGACACCCGCAACGAAATAAAATAAACCCGAGAGGAGGCACCCTAAACCCAACCATCGGACAGGGGCCACTCCGGCCGGCACGATACAGGATGTAGAAAGTAGCGCGCTGTAGTCTATTGGTTTGGGCAAACCTATACATAGTCCAATCTGGTGTCGGAAGACTCTGGAGACAACAGTTTGGACTACGGTAGAAACCGAGAAAAAGCGAGAGTGACCGGTAGCCTACAAGTTGGTGTCGAGAGAAGGTGAGAATCTGATTGACCACGGTAGCCGTCAAGCTGGCTGTCGAGAGAGGGAGTTCCCGCCGTTTTCTATAGCTAGCGGGCAAATGGTGAAGGGGCCAGAACTGAGCATCACCGACTACGGAAAGGCGTATCGTGACTTGTGAGGTGGTGCGGCCATAATAGCTGAGCTGTGGAGAGCATGAAGGCGTTCTCGGTGGCACACGCTTGGATGGATGGATGTTTTAGACGTTTTCTGCACATTTAGGGGTTGGAAAATATTCGAGAGAATAGTAGGACAAGAGAGAGGAGTTCGAAGAAGCAGCAGCACAGCACAACGGAACGATAGATTTCGGGGTACGGGTTTTAGGTTCGTACGGTGGATAATTGAAAGCGTATGTTGAAAGGGTCGAGTCGACTTGGCAACAAGCTCCGTTAGAGGGAGGGTACGAAGCGCGTCGTGAGGAAATTCGGCCCTAGTGAGTGGTGGCTGGGAAAAGCAGCTGAGCCAAACCCTTACTGGAGGAGGAGGAGCAGGAGCAGGAGGAATAGACTGGGTTTGTGTCGTTACTGTGCTTCTGTTGTGGGACGGTGGCACTCTTGGACTCGACTCAGAAATGGAAGGGGCACTGGACTGGACTGGTCGAGCATGAGACGAAGGGGTTTTACGTCGTGCAGGGATCGAGTGGGAGACAGTGGTATAGTGGAGCCCTAGCAGTTTATACATGGCACTTGGTGCCATGGCTGAAGACAACGATGATCCAGATTTTACCAAGTCACTAACAGAGGCTGTACGCTTGCGATCCGAGTACTTGAGGGGACAAGCCGAGTGAGTGCATTTGCTTCTGCTCTGCCCTTTTCAGCTTAGGCGTTTACAGCTTAGCTTGGTATACGTTGATGCCATACATTGCTGAAGATTGTGTCCAACTTTCTGTAGTTTGACTGTGTTAGGATGAAATACCGAATGGTTTGTGATTACTGGTCCCAGACCATGTTAGATAATATATCAGGAGAAGCCTGTGATAGTTTGGGAAAAAAGAATATTGGGATGCTTCATACTGTATATGAATTAATCCACTGAGTTCAAGAATTGGGGTGAATATTTTTGTCAATGAGTGTACCGTCGAGCTAGTCGTTTATCTCACTGAACCCAGGGACTGAAGGTCTTTGCGTTTATCGCTTAAGAGTTGGTTGTAGATTCTGTGACCTAAGAGAGAGGGGATGACCAGTTATTTGAACATAGGACACTATTACTGTTTTTAAAGGATAATAAATCCCATACTGTCCGAGGAAATATTGATCTCTTCGTATGAAGCAATGCGCTTGAACGCAGCAACGTATATATATGTGTTTGGTACCACGTTTAGGAGATTCAGTCACCCTAATGGTCACCACATAGCTGAGAATGCGACTCTAGGAAGATGGGAGCAATACAGTTCATAGTGTTTCGGACGCTGCTGCTTATATGGTTTTCTTGAGCATTGTATCCGGGTCTGGGTACGTCAAGCTTTGTGTTTATGTCTAACGCCTGGATTGTTGAACAGTCATTTGACTCTACCAGCCGTACGACGGCTGCTAGAACGTGATCTAGGCTTAAGGACTTCCGAGTTGGATGTCCACAAGGCTCTGATAAAAAGGCTGGTCGATAAGGTATCTATTTCCATCCTGGATCTTTGTTTCTGACACTGTCAACTCTTCGGAATCCGGAGCTTTAGAATAGTCGAGGAAACATTTTTGTACATACAGCCTATTTGGTTGGAAGTCGGCGGTTGTCTGTAACCTGAGTTTAAACGCGACTAGTTGCAGTATCAGTATATGATCCTTTCGTCCCTATTTGGGGGTTACGTTAAGTGTGCGGGGGAAGTCACTGTTTTCTCCGAAAACTGTGTTACCCGTGTAGTAATATATATGATCCTTTCATTGCTTGTTAGCTATGGTTATCCGTCTTGGATGTCTTTCTGGGTAGGACTAAGGGACTGCGTTACTTCTTATGGTCAGAGTTCATGATATATGAGCTGATAATTTTGATGACAAGCATCTGTCGTTCATGCATATGTTCGTTTTCTGGTTTTGCGTGTTAAGACTTGGTTCTGGATGTTTCGGCAGAGTCTTGGTAATTGAGACCTTTGTCTTTGCAAATTTGCTTACAAACGTCTTAGGTACAGGAAAATACAGATCAGTACCTCTCTACTTTAGAAATATGACAAGAAGGTCTTCTTGTCAATCTACTTTCAGGCACGCATTTGGCTGCACTTCTACAAGAACTGTCATTTGTTTAGCAGGTTTTAAATGGTGAAGACGCCGCGGACGTCATTGAAAAGCCAAGGAAGAGGAGAAAGAACAATGCGCGAGTAGTGGATGATGAGGGAGAGCTAGAAAGTGGCAAACCTCCTGGCGGAAACACTGAAAAGAAGAGAAAACTCTCTGAAGATGTTAATGACGTTGAGGAGACAGCAGCCGCAATCGATGAAGAAGCGCTGAAGAACATGGATAGCTCTCGGCCACCCGAGGATAAATGTGAAGAGAATGGAAGTAAAGAGAGTGAAGCTAAGCCTGAGGCAGCTGAGGAGAAGAAAGACGAGAACTCTAAGGCAGATGAAAACGTAGATGATGACTCCATAAAGCGAGCCCTCATGAAGAGAGCAGATGAACTGAAGGCACAAGCTGAGTATGCACCTCATGACTAGCTTACTTTTTATTTGCATCTGGTGTAATCCCTGGAGTAGCATGGATCATAAGCAGGAGCTAACAGCGAACGGATGAAACTTACGAGTTAACATATTTATTGACTTTTGAAATGAGTTGATGTTTGCGTTTACGCAACTGGTTTGTATGCTGAATTCTTTGATGCACGGTCTCAACTGAATGTTTTCTGTGCAGGTCTATAACTGTTAATCACGTAAGGCGCCTCCTCGAAGATGATCTTGGGTTGGAGCCGAATAAGCTAGATGTGCACAAAACGTTCATACGGAATCTCGTATACGAGGTAGTTCCTCTAGCATCCATTTGGTTATTTATTAACTACATCTTTAAGGGTAGCTGGTAAAGTTTTAGATCCGGAGTAGAGGAATTTGATCGTTCTGCTTCTAACTCTTACAGCCCCGATGCTTGTGGTAAAGTCATGGGGACTCTGTGGATAGCAACCAGCCGCGTGTTGAATGAACGTAAGTTAATTCACGCATCTTTCGTTTAGTCTTGAGTGAATAACTTCTGAGCATCGAGCCAGGTGTCGATAGCTTCACTCTGTCAGTTTCTCTTATGTCCTCGTATTATTTCTCTGTTCAAAATATTCTGCTCCACGTATCCCCCGCTAGACTGTTTTCCTGTCCTTTTCGCTTTCAAACTAGCCTACAGACGGGTCTTACTCGTAAAGAATTTATCTTCATGAATATGAATATGAATACCAGACTGATTGTTAATGTCTTAACTGCCTTGCGTGTTTCACAGCTATTAGAGAGTAAGAATGTAGAAGCTGCGCAAACATGTAACGAGAAGGACGAAGCTTCTGATGAAGGAAAGCCCAAGAAATTACTCAAGGGCAAAAGTAAGAAGAAGGAACCTAGTGTAGACCTTGACGAGAAGGGTGATGCTTATTCAACCGGCAGCGACTCCGAAGGAGTCAAGAAACCGAAGGTACGTAGTTTGTAAGTTTTCATCGTATGAGCGAAGAACCACTCCAGCTAGACGTTGAACTCGTTGTAACTCGGGAACTTTACGCTCACACACTTGTTGATGATTAGGTTAATGTGAGAAACAGGTATTCTCAAGAAAATATGGGGTCTTTTCATTATTTCATCTTGTACACAGGTGTCAAAGAAGAAAATCTCGTCAGGGAAAAAGAAGCCTGAAAAAGAGGTGAAAAAGGCTGCTGAATCTAAAAAGCCTTTCGGCCCCGAGGTTGAGAGGTTGAGGGCGCTCTGCAAAACTCTCGAACTAGGGTAAGTTGTTTTTTCGAACGCCGTAAATACCGGTTCTGGAGATCTTTGAGCTTGAAATCTGCTGCTCCATTCTGGTTGTTAACTCAAAAATCCGATCTACATCAGTAGAGTTTGGTACTTAGAGTACAGTCAGCATCGTGGCTTATAATTGATTTGTGACCTGCCTAGTGCGCAAATGTCCGACGGCACGTGTTACGTACTTTTAGAACTTATGTCCCTCAGAACTTTCCGGAGGTTTCAAAAAATGAAATTGTGAAGACTGCCGGTTAGCTAGACCTTCGCCATACGGGGCTCCTCCCTAGATTGAATCTTACTGCGAGGTGCATCAGTCTGGAGTTCTGACTTCTTGAATGTGTGTTATCTGCACTCTATTTCATTTTGGATTTTGAAATTTCAGTTGCTCGAAACTGTTGAATGGTGCAGTATCCCTCCTGCTGCGTATGCGAAGGCAAAGCAGGCTCCGGAAGATGAGCGAGATGAAGTGCTGATTAAAGAACTAGAAACCGTTTTAAGCCGAGTTGGGTGTCCACCCAATCCGTCTCCGAATGGTATGTACTTAACTGCCATGGTTAGTTTAAGGGCCACTAGTTAAGGAATGTGTGACTGCCAGCAGTTTTTGACCGACGAATATCTGTGAATCAGATATGGCAAGGAAGTATCTTGATTCGTGGTGTTCCTTGTGGAGAACTTAGCATACCAAAGAGTGTGAACGCGCATTAACATGAAAATAGTTTTAAAAGTCCGGATCTTCGAGTAAAATTCTAGCTTATCCAGTTGTCATGTCGTTGCATCCAACAGCTTAATTTCATGTTAATGCAGATCTCAGAAGAGCAAAGTCACATCTACAGAAGAAGAGGGAACTAGATGGTATTGACAATACCAACATCGTTTCGGAACCGAGACGGAACAGGGCTTCCGCAAACAGCTGGTTCACTCCGAAGCCTACTAATAGATATCTACAGGAGGAGAAAAAGCGCGACAAAACCTCAGAGGCTGAAGGCAAGATTCTATCCTTAGAATCTCCGGTCGTTTTCGTGGTTTCTGTTTTGTGTCGTCGGAGCAGGGCCGGGCAAAGTCTTCGTGTTATTCACAGTTTGCACTGAAACGTAAACTTACTAGCCATTGTTTCCTTTAGCGGATCTAGGACGCTAACCTGCACTTGCTCGTTGTATTACCAGATTCCGATGATGAGGGGAAGCCTAAAGTGACCGGCCGGATGGATGATTAGGTGTCCTGCTTGCCACCGAGCTTAAACCCGAGTTGTATTTGTGCCTTGAAACTCGAGATTTCCGAAGACCTCGTGGAGTAATAAAATGCCATGTGGTTCTCTTTTTGGAAGGTTTCGATCAGTTGTTGCAATAGTGTACTTCTGATATATGTATATGCAGTGTTCAAAAAGCCCGTCATTGCACAGGATCTAGACGAAGGATTTCGGGCCACAGCGCCCTCATGTGGACGAAGTTAGTTTTCCGGAAGTTAGTTAGATCTCTCCTAGTTGACAAAACGAATTCGGAACTTTCAGTTGACCAACTCATTCAAGTACACTGAAGGATGAGAAGTTTTGCCATTTGTTGGTCCGAATAGAAAGGGTGTCATTCCCCAGGTTATGTACATCTGTTGAGAGCGGGGGTCCTTACACCCGAAATGTGAAGAAACTGTGTTCACTCAAATCACGCTACTGCTTCTTGTGTTGTCTACCTATCTACCAGATTCAGATGTTCTCCAGGTAGTTGCAAGAAATACATGGAAATCCATACCAAAGCCTCCGGCCTTCAGTTGTGAGACCAAAATTGGGCTATAGCGGAGATGAATGTGGTTCTCGGCCCGTCATGCGCAGGCAGAGTCTCATGTAGCCTTAAGCTGCTTAAGGTATGCACTCGGAAGCCCCGACCGAGATGTAAAACTGTACTTGCCGAGCCACTCACCACCGAAGGAAATAATTCTCTTCTCGGTACGCTGTCTTCACACCGAGTACTAGTTTTCTCCCTAACTTTCATGTTGACATGAAATCCTTGGACACATCTCCCTGTCGTAAAACGGGTACACATGTTATATTATGTTCAAGGTTTCCTAATTAACTTTCTGTAGTGCAGGTCGTTATTTAATTTCGGCTAATGGAAAAGTGTGCATATCTTCTCTCTCCTCTGTCAGGCGTGAAATATAGAAGGCGAACACAGGCGGTTCCAGTACATAGCTTCTTCACACGAAAGACTATTGAGAGAAAGTGTATAAGCATCACCAAGGGGAAAATGCATGATAACGGCGAAAGCAGGGACTATTCGAAGTTTTCTTGAATGCCGGTTGGCTGGTGGGGGGCTGTTGGCGGTTTATTTTTCTCCTCGACTTAGACGCCTTCTTTATCGGTCGCAAGGGAACGCTTTTTTATCGCGTTGGGGGCCACGGCCTGAACGGCCAGCGTGGCCCATGCAACGAGACGGACGATCAATGAACTCGTGCATAGCGTTATCAAGTGAAAAAATCATTACTTTTACAAACGTTTGAACGTAACACAGTGGAAATCGTCGTCAATAACAAGTTCTAGGTCTAGAGTTCGATCCCAAGCAACCTTGCACGTCAAGACTTCTTTCAGGAAGAGAAATGACCGTGAAAAAATACACGTCGAGCCACAACCAACATCGAGAAGGAAAACAGGAAAACACCCAAGTGAAAGAGGCCGAGAAGAGTGGACAGACCAGAACTCTTTAAAGATTGAGCGTTCCCGTAAAAACGGGAATGGAAGCCGATGAGGATACTGTAGGCAGGGAAAAATATAACGACCGTAAAAGAAGGGAACTTAAAAAAATGGGTGTAGCCTACCTATGAAGAAAATATTATCATGCAAGCCGCTGCCTCATCCCGAAACAAAAAGTATAAGCATGATGATATAAGTGTATAAGCGTAACTTGACAACAATCAAGATATACATAAAACTGGATCATACAAATGTCTTGAGTATACTGAGCAATGCAACCAGAAGAGATAACAGGTAAGCCTTGCGGCAGAAGAGTACTAGCCGTAAAAGGTTATATAAACTCGCCTGAAATAACGACGAGAAGAAATAATGACTATGAACGATGAACCACAAGTCTATTCTTGCCAACGATGTTTACTTTAGTAATTTGAATGGGAGTTTACTTTACTCAAATAGTCAAGACAAGGTATGGAACATACACAGAATATCTATCCGTAAATTTAAATTTAAAATCTTACATGTATAATATTGTAAATATGATAAACTTAATTTTAAAATAAATAATCCGATAAATCTAATATAGAACATGATGTATCACCAATATATCCAGAGTCCTAATTGGAAATGAAGGTTAGAAAGACATATTATAGATACTGTATTAAGATATAAAAATCCTGAAAAGAATTTGTAATACTGGAGCATGTTGGTTCTTCTGCAAAAGGTTCAAACTCGTACAAACAAGAATATATGAGTAGGCTGTTAAAAGAAACTTCATCCATTAATTGATAGGCTTCATTTTCAACTAAATCTTACATGATGATTTTGAAATGAAATCCAGAAGTGGAAAATAAATTTAAATGAAAACGTGATTTCAGAGAAAAATCATTGATTTTAAGTAAAATGTGAAAAAGCATCTAATTCATGAAATATATACATCTATTAATACAAAACGTGAACTTTCTTCATACGCTTGTATTAACTATTCGCGTAAAGTATACTTGTGAATAACTAAATAGGAAAAATCTTAGATTAATACTTCGATTCTCTCGAAGAGACTTTGAACCTGAACAGGTAAGTGACTAGCTGAATCAGACACGATATTTTGACATTTATTGTTAGGAAATAGATTTTACTTTTTGAATATGATATTAGAATTATGGATTAAAAACTCCCAGGAGTATGACGCGCATGGAATGGAAGATGATTCATACTTTGATATGTGTGACTAGTGGCGTCAAGTTTTTCATCTGGAGATTCGACCTCACGTGTCCCATCATTTCGACAGACGGCCTACCAACAAGCTAGCTACCATAAACCCATAAGTGTCGGAATATCACCGAACAATTACTATTATTTATCCTGTTTCTATATTAATTAATTCTGATGAGATAAGTAATAGTGAGTTCTGTCTCCCTTTCAACTTTCACTCTTCGTCGGGCTCATTCAGGGGACTAATTCATTAAACAACATTTTTACTGTTTTCACTAGTTTTCCTAAGAACTTTGCTAGCTGCTCATAGATGTTAATTTTTTTCCTATGAATCGCTATATATATAATTAACATACCCGATATTCAGATATCGCTTAGAATAGTTATAGCTTGGATCGACGGTGAAGCCTCCCTCATCCCACAGAGATCATTGCATACTATAATGGAGGATTAAAATGAAAATTAATTATATTCAGACTGCCCGTCAGCAAGTTCACGTCAAAGCACGATCAAGTGTCTGTTGAATCAAGTGTCATAGTCTTGCAATATACCGAAAAAACGAACAAAAGCGATCATTCATTTTAGGCTTTAGGGTACTCTCTCCGAGTATGATCATAAGGCCATAGTCATAACTATGTGATGAGAAGTAAAAGAGTTGTGTGACAGATCTCATAAGCAAGACGAACGATTCAAGCTTTGTTTCTAAAAGTACAGAAGGACAGCGAGCAAGTTCACGACACCATCAAACATTGTGAAATTTCCAGTAAATGATCGTTACGATCAAAGGGGAACTTCTCTTCCCTCTCTTCACTCTCTTCACTCTTCTAAGATTCCATAAGCTCCACCGAAAATCGCATTGAAGTGAAGTGAAGGCACGAGCGTTCTGTTCCTCATGCAAGTCCTACCTACAACAGTCTTTCATGCATCCACCCCACCGGTACCGAATGAAGTCTCGAGGAGCGTTCCAGACGAGCTTTATGATACACGGTTGAAACCGCCATCATCATCGTTTCAGGAACAAGAAATTCAGAGACGTGAATGAGTACGTAGCTTCGAGATTGTGCTGCATCTGGAACTTATTGCCCCACCAGAATCTAAGCCTACCTACAAACAAAACAGGACAGTTGAGTAGTCGAGTGCATGAAGACGTTCGGTGACACGAATGCTCCCATCCTCCTCACGGGACAACTTTGAGCTTCAAAGCAACGGAAAAGACCGAGACGGAGACCGAGACCTTCAAGGCTGAAGCCCTGACGGAATACGGACGCATTTCGAGGGTTCCGTAACGGAAAGACTCCCGCAGATAATACTCTTGTCCTAGAATTCCCTTTTCTTTTTCGGTAAATAAGAATCTGGAAACATTTTTGGGCATCCAGAAACTTGGCTCAATATGATAAGCAAGTAAAACAAACTTGTATGGTTTTTCGTATTTATATGAACATGCATTCCAAACTTGCTATGTGTAAGAAAGTTGATAGAGCAGAATATGATAAGCAAGTAAAACAAACTTGTATGGTTTTCGTATTTATATGAATATGCATTCCAAACTTACTATGTGTAAGACAGTTGATAGAGCAGGGTCTTTAAGTGCGCTTCAATAGAAAAAGTGAGTCGAGAAGAGGATAAACTTGATAACGAACATAAAATTAACAAAGTGGATTGGCTTTTTGTTGTTGGGGTTATAATGATTAGAAAAAAATAATGCAAAACCGATGTTTCCACTAGCTTTGAAACGGTTGAGAAATACATATGAGAGGAGAAGAGAAGAACTGAGAAATTTTTTTAAATTTTTATTTAATTTAAAGAACTAAATAATATAATTTATAATTAAACCTGATTAACTTGGTTACACATGGCGGCCGTTGCGATCGAAAACGTATAAACGAAGTATGCAGAATGATCCCTTTCTTCGTATAAAAACACTCTCCTTTAACGAATAGAAATGAATTTCTTTTGAAATATCAATTATGATAAACTTTTTTAAGAGAAAGATTAGCTTGTTGACCACTATCGAAAGAGATATTAGTAAGACATGATAATATGATTGGTACTCTAAAAATTTAGAGGAATATTTAAATTATTAAATAGTGTCCAAAGTACATCAAGAGCACATCTGATTCGTTCTCAACAAAAATAATTCATCATCAATAATTAAAAAATACTCTAATATATAAAACGAAGTGCACTCAGGTGATAATACAAGTATACTGTACATTCTGATAAATATGCAGGAGAATCAGAACTATAACTTAGTTAAAACAAAATTCTCTAAACAAGAGAATGAGAACTACACGGTGTATGAGTTCTATTCTGCTACTTTGGTTCGCTTGCAAGACCAATCAAGAGAGAGAAAGTCCAGAGTAATATATTCATGGAGCGTCGTCAGTCCATGACAAAACTGCTTCATTTTTTATTTTTATTTTTATTTTTATTTAGTTAAAAACCGGACGGGGCCGGGTGTTCTTCATTTGCCGGTTACGAGCCTGGACCAACTGGTCCTGGTGTTACACCGCTTATCTTTCCTACCTAAACGGGGCCGCGTCCTCCTATCATGTCTGTTGCTCCTACCAAGACGGGGCAGCGCCCTCCTACCATGTCTGTTGATCTCTTGATGACCACACTGACTACTCTGATTCTTCAATCTGCCACTACTGCCAAGCAAAGTGCTAGACTTCCTCGTCAACCTAGTCGTGACCGTCTTGCTATCGTCATCATTCTTGAAAATTTTCCTGCTGTCCTTCTCCATCTCCTGCGTCCACAGAAGGCGGTACGTGTCGTGCCTCTGCTTCTTGTTTTGCTCACGGCCCACTTGTCTCCTCGAAGTGACAATCTCTTTCGCAAAGCCTCTCGAGTTCGCCTCGGTAGAGTTGGGCTTCATACTCATCTTCGGATCTCTGCTGACTTTCTTGCTGTTACCCTTCTTGTGGTTGGGGTTGCGCTTTCTCTCCTTACTCCGTCTCAGTACTTGCATTGGTGATTCTTCTCGGCTGATCATTCTCGCTCGGCCTCACTGCGTTTCTAGGCGTAACGTGTTGGATCCTACCACTAGGTATCATGTTATCGCTGGCGTCACGGAGACCTGTTTCGTCTTCTCCTCTCCGATCCTCGCTGGTATCATCTCTCCTCTCTCTCTCTCAATTCTGGCCATCGTGCTTTCTTCTCTATCGACCAGGTTATCCACAGAGTGGTTTCCCCGATCCATCGCGTACTGGTTTCAATTTTTGTGAATTTCCCCAGTCTCACTCTGTCTCCATGTCGGTCTATTGTACGTTTCTCGCATTTCTCTAATCTGCCTCATGAAATGCGGCGCTCTTACTCTTTCTTGTAGTGTGGTGAGATCTCTTCTGGCTTCTTCTTGTTGTTGTATGGTGCATTCCGCTTGTCCGCTCTTCCCTTCTATCGTCATTAGTTTCCTCTCCGCATTAGTCAGGATCACCTGCATTGGAACATCCATAGTTTTGCTGTTGAAAATCTTTTCGTTCCTTTCTTTCCAGACCGTGTCAAGGATCATCAAGGTTCCTATCAATTTCGCCGTTCTATTCCCCTTCATCGCTTCTTCAAGAGTTGAGAAGAAGCTTTCCGGTTGATTTCTCCCCGTCAAGATTCCCCTCGAGATTAAAAGATTGTCCCCACTTCCTTGCCGCCCATCTGCATTTCCAGAATAGGTGTTCGAAGGTTTCCCGGTCCTCTTGGCATCTCTCGCATATTCCAGTGCCTTTCTGCATCTTTGCCAATCGGCTGGCTGTCGAGAATCCTTGTTGTCAAATTTTCCACAGCCCGATCTTATCTTAGCTTCATTCTCCATATTTTCCTCCATCTTTTCCCCCATTCTTTCGTGGTCTCTTCTGTATCCCATTTGGTGTTTAGGCGTGTTTGGTTATCGGTCTCGCTCATCATCGCCAGTCTCCACTGATTTGTAGGTTTTTCCCACCCGCTGGATTTCTTCTTCCCTATAGTCCATCTCCATCCTTTGTGATCTTGTAGGTTTATATCTTCCTGTGCTCCCTCCATCGTGTTGAGCCACTGTAATGTCTGTCTCTCTAATCCGTTACTCACCCTTCTCATGTTCTCCAGGGTGCAGATTTTCTCTTTGAGATCTCTTGCCTGTTCGACTTTGTGTCTTTTAGCCCACTTCCTTAGGATCTGTGCATGCTCTTCCGCGATCTATCTTTCTCTCACCGCCAACAGGGATAGCTGTATGATTGTAAGCTTCCTCCCCATAGTCCATTCCTCTCTCCTCATTTTTAGGTGCCTTTTCAAGTCGTACCAGACTGTTCTAAGTCCATTATGCGTTATCGCCTTTGCTATCTTCAGAGGATTTGTGAGAAGCCAAATCTCTTGCGCCGTCCATCGGTCTCTCTCCTTTTTCCACCTCCATGCTCTTGCGTTCCCTTGCATTGACGTTTGTTCTACCACCTGTATCCAGTCTTCCTCCTGATTTTGAATAATTCTCATGCATTGTTTTGCTTTAAGCGCTCTCTGTTGTATGTCAAAGGCAAAGAGGCCCATACCTCCTTTCCCTTTTGGTTTCTTGAACTCCTCCCACGCTATCATCGTCACTTTGTCCTTTCCTTCTCCATTTTTGCCCCAGATGAAAGTTCTGCATAGTTTTTCATCGCCTCACAGGTTGGTTTCTGGAAGACTAGACAGGTAAGGATGTGTGTTGGTATCGATCTGAGTACATGACGAACCACCACAATTTTTCCCGACATTGATAGCTGTTTGTATAGCCAGTTACTCAGTTTTTTTCTCATCTTTGAGAGGATGAATTGCGCTTGATCTTCCTCCGTTATGTTCCACCCTATCGTGTTACCGAGGTATCGTACTATCTCTCTTTCCCTCGCCACATGGCAGCCCGTTGTTATCATCCACGCTTGTATCTCCTGCATGACAATCGGGATAATTGTTGATTTCGTGACGTTCAGCTTCGCCCTTGACACCTTCTCAAAATTGCTTATTACTTCTTGCAGTTGAATGAAGTTGCTGTGTTTCGCTTCTAGACATATCCCCGTATCATCTGCAAAAAGTTGGTGCAGTAGTTGTTTCTGACCTTTGACTTGTATTCCGCTGAGTTTCTTTTCTCTCGCAGCTTCGTCTAGGAGGCTCATTAGTGGCTGCGTTGCGAGCGTGAACAGTAGCGGCGTCAGTGGGCATCCCTGTCTCACCCCTCTTTTCAACACGATTTCTTCCGTGAAGATCCCATTTGCGTGTATCTTCAATGAGGCATCTTCTACTAGCTCTTTGGTGAGTTTATTGAATTCATTGTCGATCTGCATCGTTTCCATCGTCTCCCAGAGGTAAGTGTGGTTTACTCTGTCGTATGCTTTCTCAAAGTCGAGTTTGATAAACATTGACGGTTGTTGCTGCTGTTCTGCCCACTCCTTCCCGAGGTTGTAGGTGAGAAGGTTATCCACTATGTGTCGCCCTTTGATGAAGTCTTTTTGCTTGTTGTCGACTATTTCGGGGATGATCGCTTTGAGTCTGTTGGCTAACAGTTTCCCGATGATTTTGTAGGTTGTGCTAAGCATCGAAATGGGACACCAGTTTTTGAGAAGTTCTAACTCCCCTTCCTTCGGAAGCAGTTTGATTACCCCTTGTGTCATCTTCCATGTTAGCTTTTTGTCCTCCCAAAAGCTGTTGATGAGGTCCATGTAGTCATCACTCATCACCGGCCACATCGCTTTCACCGTTTCGCTTGTCATGCCATCCAACCCTGGCGTTTTGTCGTCGTCCAGGTTCTTGACTACCTCTTCTACTTCCTCTTTTGTCGATTTCTTCCTGAGGATTCTGTTCTGCTCTTCATCAGCTTTCCTTGTAATGAGACTGAATACCCATTGTCTCTCTGTTGTGGCCTGCTCCACCTCTTCGTCCCTTTTGAAAAGATTCTGGTAGTATGTATGTATCTCTTTTATGAGACAAAAAGAATGAGAGAAACCGTGATGGTTGCTCTCATTCTTTTCGCCCTCATGATTGCGAAGAAGAATTTTGAGGGTGCATCGCCTTCCCTGATCCACCTGATTTTACTCATCCTACGCCAATGTGTGGCTTTTTCAGCTTCTAAGACTTTTATTTCATGCTCCATTCTTTCCAGTTCTTCGTCCACCTCGCTGGTCCTTCTCAGAGCCATCTCGATTCGCTTTCCCTCCAGAATTTCTAGTCTAGCATTCCGCTCTTTCCTCCTTCTAGCTAATTCTTTTTCTCTATTCTGTAGCACTTTCCTCGTGGCGCTCCATTTCTTCTCCCATCTGATTCTGCTATCCTCTCCTATGTTGGTCGCCGATGTTTCTCCCCAGGTCCTTTTTCCTTCCTCCATCGACTCTTCCGCTTGTAGAACCTCTGGTGACACTTTGTAGTACGTTCATTTCCTTCGCTGGTGCTGCTGGGGAGCGCTTGAACAGACTGCATAGACTCGTACGTGGTCTGATAGTGTCTGCTTTCCATCATGGTATATCAGAGGTTTCCTTGGAAGCCATTCACCCCTCCTTGAGAAGTATATTCTATCTAGTCTTGCTTGGTCGTATCTTTGTCCCACTTGTTGTTGTAAACAAGGGCCCCTCTCGTGATGATGCTATTTGCAGACCATCTTCCAGGTCAAGGGTGTACACCAGGTTTTGCCATTTCCTTCTTCCGGTCCCGTGTTGTACCGCTGTTCTGCCAATGCTATCAATTGGTGTCTCTACAGCGTTCCAGTCTCCCCCTAGCACCCATTATCCATCAGCCAGTGTTTGTTGTAGCCATTCCCATACTTCAATTCTTCCGGCTCTGTCATTTGGTCCATAAACAGAGGCCGCATTGATTGTCCCTTCCTTTGTTCTGATCCTCACCCACGCCACTATCCCGTCCCCTTTGGTGCCCTTGTCTTCCACCACCCACTCGCTTTGGATAATTAGAGCAGCCCCTGCTTTCCCTTCTCCGTTGTAGTCAACCACGATGTCCTTGGTGAGTTGTTGAAGGTTAAAGCTCGTTTTCTGTTTCTTGGTTTTCAACTCCTGAAGCATCAGGATGTCTGGGTTCCTAGATCCTTATGTCAGCCATGATTTCAGCCTTCTGACGCTGTTTGGGTTTCCCAAACCTCGGACATTCCAGGTAGCAATCTTCAGGTCTTTTATCATCTTGTGTTTTGGTTGCTTCGAGCTCTTCCCGTTGTAGTTGCCTCTCCAAGGTTACTGTTGCTACCTCTTGACCTGGAAGAAAGTCTCACCTGAGCGGGAGTGCCCTCCGCTTTCTCGACCGCTTCTCTTCTTCTCTGCACTTCCACGGCAAGCTCGTGCTGCGTTTTGAAGTTTTCTATTCCTTGTTCTACTTCCATTTCCTCTTCTCCCTGCCATCCTTCTTTTCTGTCTTTTTCACTGTCCCAATCTTGTCTCTCTGTGCTGCCTTTGTCCGCTTCATCCTCCACCTCTTCTTTCTCTTCCTCTCTTCCTGACGACCTTTCTCGCTTCCTCGTATCTTCTATTTTCTGATTTTCTTCTAGGTTCGTTGTCTCTGAGATTTTCTCCTTGTCCCTTGTTCCACTTCTTTCTTTTGACTCTCCGCTTTTTGGTGGGTGTATCTCTTCCTCTGTTTCAAGTACAGTGAACAGGTTGGATGTTGATGTCTCTCCTGCCTTAGTTGATTCCGTTGCCTTCTCTGTCTTCTTCTTACCCTCCACCTGCCGGAATCCGTCTTCTGTCGTTTGACCTCTCGTTTGTGGAAACTTGTCTCTTGCGTGCCTGTCTACTCCTCTTTCGGCGCTATTGTTCATCTGCTACGTTGTTGCTCCTTGTGCTGCTCTTCTTCTTGGGCAGTGTCAAACGATGTGACCTCGTTGGTGACAGTGGAAACAGGCGTCAGGTAAATTTTTGTATGCTATTTTCTGTCGATATACTGTGATTTCAGGATCGTCCTCCACCTCAACCTCCACGTATTCCGTCAAGTCCCTGTCTAGGTCGAGTAGCACACATCCTCTTACGCAGTTGAATTAGCATTCTTTTTTCTCGTTGGTAAGATATAGTACTTCTCCTAGACTTTCTAACATCTCCTCTCCCAGGTACTCGTATCCTGCATGGATACCCGCTAATTCCACCCATACGGGAGCTTTTTTCGTTCGCAGGTTGGCTGGGTCGAATGATGGTCCCATGGGAACCTGAACACCATCCTTGTTCCCATGAACAGAAGGGAAACCGACAGAATCCTATCTCTTTCCTCCTTTCCTGTGACTTGGAGTCCTAGGACTCTGAGTCTCTCTACATGGATTTCCATCTGCTGCGTGAGTATTATTTCTGACCATTCTCTCACCATGTCTCGGGACGGTGCTATGTCTGTTGTGTAGAGAACGAAGGCGGTTCGCTCCAGCATTGCCATCCTGTTTAGAAGCAGTCGACTCGAGGTCTGAATCCTTGTAACTCTTTGACCCTCTTTCGGTGGGTCTTTCTCTCTGAGGTCTTGCAGTGCTGTTTTGAGATTTTCAAGGGTCGCAGTTGACACGCTTTGGTCTACATACAATTCCGGGTATGTTTTCTTGTACGCCTCCCCCCCTCTCTTGAATCGAGCGATATTTCTGTCGATTGATTCTTTTGACCCTGCCACCGCTGCCCAGTTTTGTTCTATCTTTTCCTTCTCTAGTTTGCTCTCATTTCGCTTTTTCCCTTCCTTCGTGATGTGCTCTTTGCGTGACTCTCCCCTGTGGTTAACTGGTTTTGTGGGATTTTGCGAGAGTTGTTTCCCCAGGTTTCGTCCTACTTCTTCTCCTGCTCTTGCTCCTGTTGTTGGAGTTGGTGTAGTTCCTGGCCCTGATTCCGCGTTTTTAGTCCTTACTGCCTGTCCCTGCTACTCGCGCTGTCCTCTGTCATTCGCTTCTGTCATTTGTATCGTTGGTGTCGGGGTACTTTTTGTAGGCTGTGCGTTTGCCGGGGGTCCTCATTGCAATCTGGCTGCCTAGAGTCTCGAATTCTGACATCCAGTCCTCTTTCGTCTTTTTTGCAGATGGCGATGGAAGAGAGAGTTTAGCTTTAGTTGCCTGTCCAGAAGGTTCTCTGTTCGTAATGTCACCCAGTACCTTTTGGGTTCTGCTGCCTATCTTTCTGCTTGTTGTCAGCTATTGTAAAGTTTTGCCATCAGTACATTTTGTCACCGCGGAGAAAATAAAATCACATGTGTTCAATTTTATTTCTGCTCCTTCTCTTTCATGCCCGTTTCCTCACATCTCGATTGTGACAATGATGCTTGCATTCTTCCTTCGGCGTTCACTTCTCCCACCACGTTTTCTCGTCTCTCGTTGCTCGATTTGATCACAGACTATGGCGCGCAGTTGCAGCCATAGCCACTGCTCCACGAAATGGAAAACCTCGTCCTTCTCCTTTCGCGCGCCCCCCGCTCCACTCTTTTCCAGCACTGTAGTAGTAGTTAAAACTGACAAAACTGCTTCATACATACTAGAAAGAAACGGATTTGGAAAAGAATATTCAAGAGGACAGACCGCCTCTCCATGTATCTAGGAAGAGCATGCATATTCACCTCCTCCGGTTCAGATGGAGTTCATGGGTTTATTTTGATTTCTAATTTGAAGAAAATTTAAATAATAGAGAACGAGACAATGTTTTGCAATCGTATGATCTTCTCAAATATATTCTTCATCTTGAAAATTTTACTGTGAACATTTTGAAAATAGTTCCCGCTCAAAGTTTTCACCCTTTTTGTAATAACTGTAGTAATCTTAAACACACATCTAAAAGCATGATAGAACGAAGGAAAAGTTGACTCAAGTAGAACAATGTTGGGTCGTTCGATAGATAGATATATATATATATGAGCCTTCCATTTGGTGTCAACTCTATCATAATATCAAAATGCGTGCTAGAGAGATATTGAACCAAAGCGTATACGTACCATTGAGAAACACCTCAGAAAATAATACTTAAATTCCTTTTGTTTGCTAGGAGCCCACCCCATAATGATGTACTCCGGGTTACCAGGCATATTTATAGGAGCACTTGTTCTCTAAATGAAATGATATATAAAAATTACATTACTAATTTATGAAATTTATGGACGGAAAATAGTTACCCCGGTTACATGCTACACTCTTGTGAAACCAGACCAGAACAGTTTTACCGTTTAGTAACAGCAGAAGGCACGGGAGAGTGTGACCTAAACCACTCCTCGAGGTGGAAACCGACTCAACCCAGAAAACTAGTTTAAGAATGAGAAGTCGCTATTACGATGTGGTTTTCGTAACTTATAGAATGAAAAATAATATAAAATCTCCGTGACATATATTTATATTTTATATATAACGGTTGAGTCATATACTTGTGGAAGGAGTCATCGTTATCTGAGTTGCCAAAGATGAGTATATTTTGAGTTTTCTCATTTTTGAGTATATTAGTATAGATTCTAAATGATTATATTAATTAATTTATCTACTCATTCATCTGTCACTTTGTGAACCAAATTATTCTTTTGAAAATATCATTTAAAGACCATGGTTCATGAAATTAATGTATAAAGATGATTGCTTATAAGACAAAACATGGTTTATCAAATGTCATGGTTGATAAAACACACTGGAAGATGACTTTATTGTACATAAAGTCACTCCCAAATATGAAAGAAGAAAGAGTTTATATTTCCAGGATCCTTTACGATAGAGAAATCTAAACGATATCATCATGATTTTCCATAACCCTCCACACATTTCACAAAAGTTAAGCCATGTGAATGGAGCATGAGGATGATCGTTGAGGTGTTCTTTTTGTTCGTTAAAAGAGGTGGTAGAACTGTGACTCAGGTAATGGAAGCTCCAGCCTCTTTACTTGAAGAGGCTTTTTTCTTCGTATTATAAGAGAAGTGGTATATATTTTATGAATCCGCTCATGGAAGCTCAGACTCCTTTACTTGAAGAAGTTGCTTTCTCAATTGTCTTAAGAAAGGTGGTATCTTTGTGAACCGCTCATGGAAGCTCAAAGTTCTTTCTTTGAAGAGGTCGTGTAGTTTGCTAGACATAGCTAGTGTTATGATTTTTTCTCGATGTATTTGTATTTCACAGGTGGAGTTTTTCACACTTATATGTAGCTTGCTAGACATAGATAGTGTTCTTAAGATGTTTGGTGGTCCTCGCTTTGTATCCCAAGGGTGGCGTTGTTCACACTTGTCTGTTGTGTTCTTGTCCGGATTTGGATCCCGCCTCAGGAGACTAGCGACCGTTAACTCCACCTCGCATCTCTATCTACAGGAGATAAAGGTTAAGGATGTCTTTACAGAAGAAAGAGAGATGTTCATCCTTGTTGTGACAGTACTGCACATGGGGACGATCTGAAGTTGACCATCTTTCTCGTCGTAACAACCAAACTTCCTGTCTGTCGACCGGATGATGAAGAGTCCGGACACCGGGGCCCGCCCGTCCGACTGTAATTAACTCGCTCGAGTCTCGAGTGGTTCCACAGGTACTGCTGCTGCTACTACTACTACGGTCGTGGTGGGACCGCTATGACCACGGACGGTTGGCTGTCTGCCCGCAACTTGCACCTACAGTCTCCCACATCTGCTTCAATCCAGCATCCAACCAAGTTCCAAACTCTTACTGACTGGCCTCGAGGAAACGCGTTTCGCAGTTACTTCAGCACCGCAGTTCGTGAATATCATATACGCATTTTTGTCTGTGGAAGGTAGTTCTGGTCCACTTGGTTAGAATTGCAGTGATATTTTCTCTCTGTTCTTATCATCTTCTTCCTCCTACCCCATCTAGAAGAAGCTTGTAGAAGATGTCCCATCAATCCCATCCATAAAGAGAGTCTTGAAAGTAGATACTCTTTTATGTCTTCTATCTTCTAGGCGCGACAGTATTTCTTCTCTGTTCTGACATGTTTTCCGCCATATTTCATCCATTGCAGACGATCTGGAATTTAGTTCTGTACGTTCCATAGACGGGTACGTGAGATAGGTCGGGTCTGCTTACTTCATTTTTTCTTCCAATTTTCCTGTCTGCCTTTCTTCGGTTTTCATTGCCATTTGTCAGCTGGAGTAACATTTTTCGTTTTCTACATAAACAACTGAACGGTCTTCTCCCATTTCTTTTCTAAATTTACGAACTGGAAGATGTACTCTCCCCCGTTATTTGTTTATTTTTCTGACAGATACGTAAACTGTTTTTTCCTTCCAAACTTTTTCTACGTTTCTTACCAACTTCCTTCACTTGATGATCTACTTTCTACTTTCGGTCTGTCTGCGCGTTGCATAGCTTTATAGGAGACACATCCACTGAAACGATAATGTTAGGAACTGTGTACAATGCCACTCTAAAGTAGTTTCCATCTTTCTCTAGAGAGCAGGAATTATCGTGTGCTATGTAGAACATTCGCTTAAAATTGTCTACTTACAGTTCGTATTACATTCCATCAACTTTCTTCCAGCTCTCCTGAAGGAGGGGGATGCATGTCAAGCTCAGGTTCACACTGCAAGTGCATGCAACG
The DNA here is from genome assembly GCA_036924285.1 of Asterella californica. Taxonomy (NCBI): domain Eukaryota; kingdom Viridiplantae; phylum Streptophyta; class Marchantiopsida; order Marchantiales; family Aytoniaceae; genus Asterella; species Asterella californica. The sequence goes on along the minus strand of JAYKYS010000009.1, from coordinate 3,114,223 downwards.
TCTACAGAGTGAAGACCTCAGGAAGAATTTGCATAAATAATATGCGAGGGGGGGTTTTGGCATTACACATTGCGCTATAAGACGAACAACTACACGAATGGTGTGCGGACTCTCGGAAGGACTCTGTAGAGTGAATCCTCACACGAAGACAAAACCCCCATTCCGATAACAGTGGGCAATGAGCGAAATTAGTAAAATGTGAAGGTATCATCTCTTTACTAAGACAACGTTGGTTACAATGGCAGGCTGGCTTCTGTTCGCACCTTGACAGGAACCAACTCAATGCTTGAGAGCTATTCCAGTTCAAGTTCACCAAGTTTCCAAAGCACCACCAATCCTCAGACTAGATATCGTCGAGGCTGACAGCCTCTTATCTATACGGTTGCCCGAAGTCCATATTGCTCGTTCGGCAAACTTGGACTCTGCTGTGACCTCACCCCCATATATCCGAAGACTACTCCAGTTCACTCCGCTAGAGACTTTTCACTACTCCCGCAGGTTCTCACTTGGCCGCGGTGATGGCTACCTTCATGCCCTTCGCACAATGATCGCCGATTCCGCACACAAAGTAGTATGTTCCAGGCTTGGAGACAGTGTACTGATCGTTGCCAGACGACAAGTACTTCATGGGCTTCTTGAAGTTACAACTCTGATAGTCCGCCTTGCTCACTTGAAGCACATTGTGCTGCCCAACTGGGTACTTGAAAACTGTTATACCAACAAAGTCACGTCAGCTCAACTCTCACTGATTGTCGACAAGCCGAGAATACGAAACAACAGAATGCCGAGTTCCAACACAGACCAAGGCTAACCACAACAACACGAATACCCAAATGCGCGAAGAGTTACTTCTAACCACTGAGGAACTTTCATAAACCTAGAGCAGGCAGCGAGCTGATCGGGAGAGACTTACTGAGGGTATCTCTGGCCTTCACCTTCACCCCCTTCAGCCAGCTCGGGTACTGGACGCCTAGGAGCCAGCCAACGCCTCCGACCTGGACCTGCGCAGCTGAGGCATGCTCGGCCAGGACCATGAAGCAGAGCACTAATGCTGTAAACCGGACTGCATTGCCAATTCCCTGGACGTCGCCGGGCTTCCCCATATCTCGACGCGCAAGCTCAGTAAATTCTAGCCCCTTAAAAGCTCGACCAGCGCCGAGCAAACAGCGAACAAAGGTACCTCGAGTGGAACAGACGAACTTCCCAATGAGTTTACAACTGAGGCTGCAGAGATGATTTATAGAGATCCACTGAGAGCGAAAGCGACTTCCTCAGCGCGTTGGATGAGCAGGAGGAGAAGATGGCAATAAGTAGTGCCTTGGGAGGCCTTCAGGCGTTGGGAGAGAAAGACGGCGCGCAGGTGATGGGTGGTCCAGGTGGCCGAGCTCCTAAACCACCATTATTTTAGTCCAGTTCTCTGATTCGTTCGGATCCCGTCATGTGCCATCAAACGCCTCTGCGGGGGACTCTGTCACCCGTGAGTCGTGACTCAAGCCAAAGGGATAAACTGAACACTGGAACCCCTCGGAACTTCGGAACTGAGTCGGAAGTTTGTTCTTCTTTAGACGCGACAAAGAACCTCGACCTTTACTAACGAGGCAAGTCGAAAGTTGAAACACAGCGCACATATTTTACGAGGACAATTCGTACCAAATTACGTTTGTCTATTCCCAGCATCTGTTGAATTTTGAAATTTAACAGATGCTGGGAATACTGTGCTTGGGAACGTTCTTCTACTTTCCTTCTGTTAAAATAAATAAAAAAACTAAATACTGCAAATAGAAGATGGGTAGAGGATTTGAACTCAAAATAGAATGATAGATGAATGTTGAAGCAAGATGATAAAAACTTGAAGACATGGACAAGACTAAGAATTCAATTTATTGTTTAGAATCGTGGTGTGTCCATACGTTGCACGAAGTGTGTCTTGAGAAAACCTTCAAAATGATACCAACAAATTTCCAAACCGACAGCTCGACTAAAAGTTACAGCTGCTTGAAAATCATCCAGATCGATTAAATTATGAGAAAGCTGCAAAAATATGTTAACGCTCATTTGCAGTTCATCGCAAGTTTTCAAATGAAATGTCCAAATCCAAGTCCAAAAAAATAAAAAGATAGTGCACAACGATATCTTCTTAATGCCACCAAAATCACGTCAAACAGACACTCCTGTCCTACACTATGCCTTTCCAAAGTAACCTTATCCATCAAGCCTCAAGAAGATTACGATAATCTGCTAACGTCCGTTAGCAGATCTCTGCAGACTTGTCCTAAAATCCATCGAAAATATAAGACCACCGGAAGATATTCCTCGAAATGAGCTTTCATAAACAACAAAAATCATCAACAATGGACGTCCACGACCTCCTATATGGTCTCCCGAAGTCACCCTTGTAAGATTGGGGAAGTAAGAGAAGTAGTCTAGATTCTGAAGGCCTTAGCGGAGACTCTAGATGTCTGTTTGAGAGATTTTTTCACGTCAAAAAGTTCGTCTTGGAAGATTTATATTTGTACTTTTACATTTCTTATGGGTTTTGAGGAAATTCCACGGAGATCTGTTAACGAGCGGTAGCAGGTTACCGGAGCCTTCTTGTGATTTGGGAGGTGAATCTACTAACGCTTGTTAGTATATTACTACCAATTTCTCTTGGTACAGCAAAAAAACTTTTTCCCCACAACTCTCTGCACCCAACCTTACAACCCAAAGTTCCTATACTAACCCTTTTAGCACAAGGTTGCGAGGATATGCTAATGTGCGCTAGCAGTTCACCACGAACTCTCCGACCCAAGGCAAAAATTCCACTTGACTATATCCAAAATCTCAACCAAAAAACCCACAGCAAAATTTGACAGTATGCAAGTGCAATACATATGACATGTAAGGACAACAGTACATTTCTCACATATGATGCTTGCAGTGCATAAGATTTAGAAGTGTTAAGAATTAGTATTGATTGTAATCATATAGAGCGGATGATCACCTTAATCGTATACAAAGAAATAGATGAGATAACGCTCCTTGTAGATCATACCACCTCTGTCAATACACATCGCAATCAACAAGCATACTTCGATCCGAGAAAACATTCAGTCTATTTTTTGCTACACGAACACTAACACGGCTATAAGTAATGAATATGTTTGCACTCCACACACTAAATAATATTCAGTTGACTTCAGCGAAAGTTAGTGCAATAACAGAGATGGATTGTGTCAATCCTCCGGTGAAGCTGAGATACTAGACTTTGTAAACCATCTTCACAAATGCAAAAACCACAATACTAAAGATATACATCATCTCTTCATGTTGGTCATGTTGTGTAGCAACATCTTTTCTTGTCTGAATATCACCATAGGTTCTTTCCTCTAATCTCTCAAATCGCTTCTCAAATCTCACTTGAAGCAATCGCTTCCACAATGAAGCAATCCGTGGTGTTAACGAGGGTGGAAGAGTTATGCTTGATATATTTTTGTTGCTTCATGTTTGAATTGGATGTATTAGTGAAATCACTAATATTAAAAGTGACGGTACTTTAATCCTCCTCGTGATTTCCTAGAGTTTGCATTATCAATCTAGTTAGTAGTACTCTCTAGAGATGTCTTCAACTAGAGTTGAAGACATCGGCTCAACTATAGAGAGAGGAATCATGGATGACATGTTGTCATAAAACCTTTTGAGAATATTTGCTAACTATCTGAAAAACCAAAAAGAAAATTGTGTGAATTTCTCTCGGACTGACCAACGAAACATATGATTCGACGTCAAAATGATTATTCCAATCCTTGGATCTTCTTATATGATTGAGGCATCAATCTTCACTTGTTTCTACACTTTGTTGGATCCAATATTACTCATCTCTCTACCATCGCATCATATTTTCTTTGTCGTTTGGTTTCAAAAAGAAACAATGTATTCTTGATTAACAGCGATTCAAACTATTCTATTGTGCATGTAGCCTTCTTGAATTCCAACACAACATAAATTTGCCAAGACTGTCACCACTTTCTAATTGGTATTGGTTGAGTATCTACTTTTGTAATTATCTCGGGACGTACAGACAGAAACAATTTCAATCATAGAAATCCTCAATCGACTTTCAGTAGTTGGCAATTGATGCAAAGAGAAGTGAATAATTTGAAGTATCAAAAATATCATCGCACGACACATGTATGAAATCCTAGGACTCATAGGTTGGTTCAAAAGAATGAAAAACTGAATCAAGTCTAAACATAAATAAAGAAGCTATAAAGACGTCTAATTAACTGTCATCATCATAAGTAGATGACTTCTATTCCATGATGACAAACCTCCTTTACTCCATTTGTTCCAATGCGAGACCTTATGAAGACCAATAACAAGCATAGAGAACAAATGTACATCTATGCTCACAAAATCACAAATTAGTTGAGATAATGATTGAAGTGCACTTGCACGATATTTCATTAAGACAACTAGGTCAAGAACTTGAAATTCAAAGTCCATCGACTATAACGCGTTCACGTCATTCCACATCATCGTATTAGTACACTCGACTTGTTGCTCAAACGTTATTCTCACTCGTGTTTCAAGAAACAATTAACATCATATTGTGGAATAGTATCTAATAAATCATTTATATGTAGAAACAATACAAGTGTAAAAGAAATTGTTTGAAATTGATATCATAAACATAATCAGAGAGTGTTGCGAAGACTGCTGCGATGGGTCTTCACGTCTTGACCACTTGTCGGATCGTATATGACGCGAAGATTCTATGATATCAACACATCAGAAATAGTGGTGCAGTCCACCTCTAACTTCCATGAGTTCATAGAATCTCAATGTAAGGTGGATCAACGGAGGAGACATGGACTTATGAAGCAAGATGAAAAACAAGCTCGAAGATAAAAGATGATCCCTAATTACATCGACATGATCTAGATTTATGAGAGACATTCGATGTGTCATATCTTGATATTGCTTGCACAAGCTCCATAGCCTTAATATAAGATCCAAGAAGAAAAATTCAACTGATCACATGCACAACCGTTCGTCAACATTTAATTCTTAACTTGTTGCATAATCCGCTCCATATGTTGCATCGCATGTGAGCAAAGTAGTCTCATTTGTTCTTATGGGCTAGGCTTATCCTATACTATGCTAGTTAGGAATATTTTGCAATGTAGAGTAATATCAACATCTGCAATAAAGGTAGTTATAGGAGCTCCACCCTTGTATGTTGATATACGTAGTACAATCTCTTGAAGTTACTATGTAACATACACAATTAGTATAGTTAAGGCACAACTAGGTTACGAGGACCCAACTCCTAATGTCTTTGACTCTCTCTATAGATTGAGAAGGGACGCTACCCCCAAGTCAGTTCCTTTTGGTGATATTCTCTTCCTTCTTTTCATCCTCTTGTGAAGGATGCGAGAGCCTCCTTCCTTGTTAGAAGGTTTTCTTCGCTTGTTGGAGTGGTGCTATGAGTTGGATTCTTGCTGCCATACATCGTAATATGGTATCAGAGCTTGAGTGAAGGAATTAGAGATTGGAGACATACAGAGAACTCATATTGCAATTGGAGGCATTGCAATTTCTGCACATGGAGATTTCTTTGTGATTGCAAGCGGAGGTGCTGCAATTTCTGTACATGGAGATTTCTCTAGAGGCAAAAATCATAATAGATGTCCAAGCTATTTGGAGCTACTTTCGAAGGTCCAGACATCATTTTTGCTATGCTGAAAGGAAGGAATGACAGCATTGGTGACATGTTTTTGAATTTTTGAATTGTCCCTCTTATGTGCTTGTTGTGTGTTTTTCTGAGGCTTTTCACAGTTCGAGTCGGTCAACAAGCTGTGACTGCATTTTTTAGGATCTTCTGCTCATTTTTAGCCAAAACGGACAAAATCATCTTCGTACCAAAAGAATACTTGCCTCGCAAGATCTACCAGAAGAATTTTTTCTGGACTCATTCCGTGCTATTTCATTTTAGGGCATACATGCATATTTGAAGATGTACTCGACAGTTTTTAGACATTCTGACAGTTTGGGTCACATAGACCTACGTCCAGACATATCTATTTGATTACCTCGGAGATCTCTATTTTGTAGAATACGCTTAGAGTTTATTAGTCAAAAACCATTATTTCTTATATATACTTATAATTATAATATATATTAAATATTATCTTCATGTGATTAGCGCAATCTAAGAATTGTGTTATGTGTTAAGACCTCCGTTATATAATTCTTGGGAGAATTTTTTTGAGTGCCTATAGCTCACTTGTAGTTAATGAGATAATTTCTTAGAGTTTGAGTTAGGTTACATGTGGATTCTAAAATCAACTCATTTTGAGTAAAATTATAGAAGACGAGTTACAGTGGATCATTTTGATATCTTTTTTGTCACAAAAGGTATATTTCTGAGAAATGAATGTAATATATTCATTTCTCATTCATATTCATATTCATAATGAATAAATATTTTCATGTTAAGATGATGCATTTTATCATTTCCGTGCAATTTCATAGTCTAGTCTAAACTATAAACCTCAAGTAATATAATTAGTTGACTTTTGTTTCTACTTGTCTCGAAGAAAAACTTTAGTGAACCTCCGAGTTGATTATTAATGTTGTTTCTTCTCTCATTGGCTTTGTATTCATTATATATTATGATAAAAACTCACGTTTTAAATTTATTTAATGTTAGTACTTAATCATTTTAAACAGTATGATTCTAATTTTTAAATTTTTTTATTATTATATAGTTTTATGGAGTATTTAGTATATCGTAAATGATTATGAAATACACCCAAAGAGAACACCCCGTGGTAATGTATATTATCCGATTGGGTTGTGTTTCTGACTGAATTGAACATTGAAATGTGTTTGTCCACTGTGAACTTATATAACAACTCTCTACTGAAGATCGATGTCCCAAGTGGTTAAGTCTACGATCTTCTAAGAGAAAGATTGTGGTTCAATCTCTTACAGATAGCAATTCAAATCCATTGCTTGATCAAATATCTGACGACATGAAACCTCTTACATCGAAGCTACTGCCGTCGTACCCATAGAGAAACCCATGACTTGCTCTCTCTCATCAGCATTAGACTCTATCAACTGTTGTTACTGAGCATCCAACACAAGCCCAAGTCCTCCATCTCTGTAAGCATGTGACACTGGAAAGCTCACCAAAGTGGACAACGCTGTCATGGACCGTCTCATTAGGTTCACCACTTTCATGAGTGACCTATCGGTGACTTTCACTACTTGAGATCGTCGTCATGCATCCAAGATGTCATCAACTATGAGGTGTATTGGTCGTCTTATTGCATCATGTGCGTGCTTGAGCACCTCCTTCGGTAACAAGTTCGTCCATCGCAACCGTAGACAATGTGCACGAGATCTCACTCTCGCTGCATCCAACAGCACTGCCGGACAGACCCAAGACCGCACTTGGTGCACATTCGTCATCATCTGTGTACGAGCATCATCCAACAAAGGAACGTTGTCGTGTCGTGGACCGACTCCTATCTGAAATTCGGACTTCGATGCTTGTCGCTCCGAAGACACTCATGAGAAAGACAAGCTAGGCCCTAGCTTACGAGCTTTTGACATCATTTTGGATCTCCATTTTCATCGCATAGATGGGTAGAGCTCCTTGTCAGCTTTTCATAGCCACTTTGTCTACTTCGTTTGGACACCTAGTGGAGAAGTTACAGGACTCGAAAGATGGAGAAAACAAGCTAGGCCCCAGCTTACGGGCTTTTGGCACAACTTCAGATCTTCGCTTTTATCGCATCAGTGGATAGAGCTCCTTGTCAGCCTTTCATAGGCACTTTGTCTACTTCGTTTGGACGCCTAGTGGAGAAGTTACAAGACTCGAAAGATGGAGAAAACAAGCTAGGCTCCAGCTTACGAGCTTCTGACACAACTTCGGATCTTCACTTTCATCACATAGATGAGTAGAGCTCGTTGTCAGCTTTCATGGGCATCTTGTTTACTTCGTTTGCACGTCTAGTGAAGAAGTTATGCGACTCGAAAGAAGGAAAAATCAAGCTAGGCCCTAGTTTATTTGCTGACTGGGTATCTGTAGCTTCAGGCGTTATATCAAAGACGCAAGGGGCATGCTTCATTATTATCACAAAAAATTTCGTACGTATAGAGACTGATACAAGGGGACAGCTTAGGAACTAGGTTGCGCCTGCGACTTGTCGGTGGACGGTTTGAGGATTTGAGAAGTCCAATACACGCGCGCAAGGTGTCATTGGGTTCAGATCTGTGCAGGCTACGCACAAGTTAAGACGGTTTGGGTAGAGACGGATCGGGGGATGTGTGTTGAGAGAAATTGAGACACAGGAAGGAGATTTGGATATTTCAGTTATCTGCGAAGGAGAGTTGGACCGTTCGAGCCGTTCCGGAGTCCAAACTTGCTGTCCTTGGATCCATCATGATCAGAACATCGAGTTCTACAGGAAATTGAAGACGGGCGGTTTAAGAGTTCTGAGTGAAATTGGCTCGTAGGGAAGCGCTTGCGTCAAGTTTTTCATCGCATGCGACCTAAAATTGGGTTGTTCTTCGCAATCGGTGTGCCAAGCTCTTCGTTCTTGGTGCCTACGCGACCAAGGAGTCTTCATCTACGCATAGGAGAAGACAATACGTGGACTGGATTGTTGGTTTGGGTGAGGTGAGCGAGTTTGAGCCGCAGGGAGTCCATTTACGTCAGTTTTTTTGTAACTTGCGACCAAATTTCTTGCGTGGTTTTACAAGGAGAACTCCAAACGGCTTGTTTGGAGTCTCGTTGGGTTCGTGATAGCTAGATCTATCTGCCACGGAAGACGGATATCAGTTTTGACGATCCGTTTGTGTGGTGTGTGCGGTTTTAAGCCGCAAGGAGGAGTTTTTGAAGGTTCGGTCACCTGCGATCGAAAATCGACGATATCTCGGCTGTTGGGAGTCGGATCTGAAGGTTTCTTGGGTTAACGGAGTTAGCGGAGGAGACCCTATCGACAATCTGAAGTCTGTTCGGCGAAAGGATGAAGTTCTCAAATATGTCTTTTTCAGTTTCTTCGCTACGGGTTTTGCTCTTTTGAGTTCGTTAGAGTTCTGGTTGGTTATATACAGCTTGTGGTAGCTAGTTTTGGCTAAGAGCTTGTACATGGTGTGGTTTGGACTTGGGTTTGGATCGCGTGATACTGCTGTGGCTCTGTTTGTTAGCAAAGGGAAGTTTCTCTTGCTTTGAGCTACGCTTTGGTGGTTTTGGGTCAGGTTTGAGATTCAAGGGTTCGTTTTAGGGGCTTTGAAGCAGGTTACAGATCGCTCTGTTCTGTTTCTCAGTTCTATGCTCTTAGGGAGAAAGAATCGGCAGTGTACATACATTTGGAGTTTGTATATATAGCAGCGACGTTCGTTTTTGTGGTTGTTTTTCTCTGTCTTGTCTCTGTTCAGCACACAACATCTTCACAGCCAAGAACTTCTCATTTTCCTAGACATCCTTCACGCAAAATCTGACACGACAACATTCTCCAAGATGTACGTTGGAGAATCCACCTGATGCATCTGGAGATATCGTAAGATCCGTAACATCTCCCAAAACATCCTAGATCGCAGGTCATATAAACCCTGATCTCTCCCAACACGCGTTGTCGCGCTACTTGGCGGCTACATGCTTGACTTCTACTCCGACGCTTGAGTTTAGTAGTTCTAGAAGTTAGCTCATGTTACTTCTAGTCCTTTATACATATGTTTGACACTTTTGCATACGGTGTTGACACTATTGTGTTATATATTTTGAGTCCTAGTAGGTTGATAGTATGTTATCTATCTTGTTCAAGCACTCCTGCGCTTGTGCAAATGATATCATGCTTATCTATGTTGTGAAAGTACATAACTTAGGGTTTCCATGCTGATAAGGGTTTAAGCTCATGGGTTGTACTTACATGTCGCCCATGCATGCTTTCTAGATTGGTTAAGTTATCTTTTAGGGTTATGTGTTATCAGAGAGGAAGGAGGTGTTAAAAACCAAGGCGTTGCAATCTGTGGTGCATCAGATGGACCAATTCAAGGGGACAGATATTTCCAAGTACGTGCGATACTATGCTAGGGAGATGGATGTGAACAAGGTACGTGAGAAGGAGATGGTGGAGAACTTTGAACTTGCTGTTGTGTCTGAGATTCGTGGGCGTGTGAAGGAGCTCAAGCAGCAGCAAGGACAGAGTTGGGAGAGCTTTATGTGAGCTTTGAAGGAGGAATACTACACTGAAGATTCAGAGAGGGTGACCAAGAGAACGTTCTTGGAGTGGGTGGTGAAGTCTAACAAAGGTTTGTCTGTAAATGAGCTGTTAAGGGAGTTTGATCGTCAGTATGCTCAGCTTTCTAGGACAGAGAAGCTTACACTAGAGGTGGAGAAGACCGAGCTTTTCCTACAAGCAGCGGACGTGACTATTCAAGAGAAGCTTGAGCTGTTGCTGGAAGACAAGAGTGAGGAGAGAGGATTGAAGACTGACTGGAAGGAGGTTGAAGAGGCTGTTTCTTTGCTGACCAAGAGACAGAGAAGAAGGGACAAGGTGGTGGTAAGTGAAGCAGCACCTCTCATAATTCCTGTCAAGCAGTTGCCTACTAATTGCCTTTGGTAATTGCTAGAGAGGAAGACTCACCGCTTGATGAGTTGATTAAGGGTATGAAGGAGCTTAAGCTCAAGCTCACTAGGTTAGAAGAGAAGGAGCAGAATGTACAGCCTGCTATGCAAACACCTCAGATGAGAGAAGGCTTTGTTCATCGTTGTATATGGTGTGATAGCCTAGACCATGTAAGAAGAGATTGTGGGGAGTTTTCAGATGCATTGAGGAAGGATCTGATCTTCTTCAAAGATGGTAAGATCCATCTGAGAGAGACTGGGATGATGTTGGGAACCAACTTTGGCAAGGGTGGTATGAAGAGACTTGTGAATGAGATATCAGCATCACATGATGTTTCTCTTGTGAATGCTGCTACGTGTGGAGTGAAAGTGGAAATGGAGAGAGAGAAAGGGATTACTGGGTTGTGGTCTGATGTAGTGCGATCCGTAGCTAGAACAGAGTTAGACAAGGATGTGCTACGGAGGGTTGGCAACTCAATTCGAGAAACTACAGGATGGAATGATCCTGTGGACACTATGTCAGTGCATGCTTATGTTGCAAGAAGTCATCATGAAGCTGTACTAGAAGAAAAACGCAGGAGAGAGGATGCAGGTGAGGCTTCTACAGCCAAACGACCTGCTACAAGGAGTGAAAAGGCTAGACCAAAGGCAAGGCAGGAGACAACACCTACTCGGGAGGAAACTATGGAGGATCTACCATCTACAACACCAAAGGAGAAGGAGAGAAGCAAGGAGAAGGGTAAGATGCCTGCATACAAACTTCAGTCTGACATTGAGATTGCTACAGACTTGAAGCAGGTGTTAGAGAACCGTATCTTGAATGGGAAGGTTGAGTTTATTTTGATTCTTGGGATTGCAAAGCGTGAGTTCCATGAGGTTATCATAGATATCATCAAGAGGAAACGTCAGATTTTGGGTGAAGCAGCTACGCTTAACGCTCTAGGGACCAAACTGTCAGAAGATGAGGAAGATGAATTGCTGGTTACTGCTCTCAAGTATTAGAGGGGAGTTCGTATCAGCTCGTGAGGTTTGAAGATGAGGTGGAAGCATCGCAGAAGAGCCATTATTCTCACAACCATTGGGCGAGAGCAACCACAGAGACCTTAGTGAAGCTGGGAGATCTAGACGAACCTGTGGTGGCATTGATTGATCACGGCTCAGAGATTAATCTGATGTCTAAGGAGCTGTACAAGCGCGGGAGGTGGCCCATAGACACCGACCATGGATGGCTTATCCGTGCTGCCAACAACCAGAGGGGAGAACTCTATGGTGCTTGTCCCAACATCAAGGTAACTGTGAGTGACATTAGTGATGTTCAGAATTTCTTTGTGCAAGACATGTCAACCTATCCTATCATTCTAGGACAGCCTTACATTACTGCTGTTAGAATGGAGACACGGGTTATGGATGATGGTTCAGCTTATGCTAGGATACGTAGTAGAGACGGCAAAAGAGCTGTTCAGTTTTTGACCGTTGCTGCAAAACATGAGAGGAATCGTGATAGCTTGAGAGACCGTCCACTACCTAAGATTACTCAGGAGTTTAGAGAGTCTAGGGGTTTTGGCAGAGTACCATTGAAGAGCGAGACTTCAACGGTACAATAGAGATAGGATTCTCGTCTGATCCAATAGAGCAGGAAGCTTTATCCACTAGCTTCTTAGGATTGACGTCATATGGATCAGTGTGTTATAGGAAGGTTGAGAATCTGAAGAGGTTTGAGAGGCAACATGTGAAGTATGTACAATAGTCTTTGAGAGATAGTGGAGAGTTAGTCGGAGATGAATACATATATGGAGTGTTTGAAGAGCAGTATTTGGTAGATACTATAGGGGAGTTGAAAAATCTATATTAGAAAGCTCTACAGATGATGTAGATAGAGTGGTGAGAGTGAGCTCCAAGGAGCTTTATGATGTAATTGATAAGTTTATAGATCGACAAGAAGTGTTTGTGGAGACCAAGTACAAGTCAGTGGCAAAGAAAGTCAAACCAGTGGCTTTGCCTTTGTCACTCGATTACAGTCAGAAGATGGAGCAAGCTGCACGAGAATCGACGCTCAGGAACCGAAGAATTGGACACCAGTTCACAGAAACAACACTGAAGGAGCTGAAGATTGGAGGTGATGGATTTCATACCAAGCAAGAGAAGAAGAGCTTCAGGGAGATGCTATCTAGGCATGGTAAGACGTTCGCGTTTGAGTCACATGAAGAAGGATGTGTAGATCCAAGTGTAGTTTCACTTATGGTAATCTTTACTATACTGCATGTGCCTTGGAATCTACGTCCTATCCCTGTGCCTAGAGCTCATCTGCCAAAGCTGATAGACTTGCTTAATGAGAGGATTAGGAGGGGTATCTTGGAACCATCTATAGCTCCCTACTCTAGCAGATGGTTTACTGTTCCGAAGAAGAGTGGAGCTTTGAGATTCATTCAAGATATGCAGCCAGTTAACAAGGTGACTATCAGGAATATGAGTATAGGACCTATTGTAGACGAGTTTGCAGAGGCTTTTGCTGGCCGTGCTATCTATTCAATGGGAGACTTATATTCAGGATATGATCAGTTTCAGTTATCCTCTGAGAGTAGAGACTTGACTACAATGAGGACACCTTTGGGATTACTGAGGATGTGCACCTTGCCACAAGGTGCTACCAATTCTGTAGCACATATGATGAATGGCATGAACAAAGTTTTGAGGGATTTCATTTCTGAAAAAACTATGCCATTCCTTGATGATGTGCCGATCAAAGGGTGTGCTGAGGAGGAGAAGAATGAGGTAATGAATCAGAGAGGGTGCCGTAAGTTTGTTGCAGATCACATAGCTAATTGTGATAAGATACTGAGTCGACTGGAGGAGGTTCATTTGACTTTATCAGGAGCAAAGTCTGTATTTGGAGAACAAGAGGTGTTGATTGTGGGGCACCTATGTGGATCTTATGATCGGAAACCTTGTCCGAACAAGGTTGATGTCATTCGAAGGATGAAGGAGACATGTGGGTCAGTTACCGAGGTGAGAAGGTTTCTAGGTGCATGTGTGTTTTATCATATATGGATTCCACACTTTGCTCATGTAGCAGATCCGTTGTACAAGCTGCTGAGGAAGTGGCAAAGATTTCAATGGCAAGAGGAGCAAAGCGAGTCTATGAGGAAGTTGAAGGATCTTTTGGCTTCACCACCAACTCTACGGAAGATAACATATGAGTTGGGCAGATCTGTTATCCTTACTGTTGATACTAGTCCTATTGGCATTGGATGGGCTATAGGACAAGATGATCAGGATGGAAATAGATATGTGGTGCGTTTTGGTGCTAAGGTATTAAGTTCACGGCAGAGAGACTACCCTCAGGTCAAGAGAGAACTATGGGGAGTAGTTACTGCGATGAAGAGTGACAAGGAATACTTGATAGGAGCACATGTGGTTGTGGAGACATATTGTTTACCTCTCTTGGGAATGATCACTAGCTGTACAACTCCAGATATTGCTATGTTGAGGTGGATAGCATATATCAAGTCCTTGAACCGAGAGTTTAGACATATTGCAAGAAAAGACAATCCTGTGGCAGATATGTTATCAAGGGCTAGGTACTACGGTGAGAAGGAAATGATAGATGACCAGGAGGATGTGGGAACAGAGTTCTATTCTAGTGTTCTTGCTAGAAAGGATAGAAGCTGTTTTGCAGCTCCATTGGAGTTATTTGAGGAAACTATGTACGATGGTGAGTGGTTGGATCTTGGGCGCTATTTGAGTTCATTGGAAAAGTAAGAAGGCTGGTCTGATGCGGATTTCAAGAGGATCTGTAGAATAGCTTATGGGTACTTTTTATATGGAAGACATCTATGGAAGCGCCCTAAGCTACAAGGAGGTGTACCACAGCGGCTGATTTGTGACCTAGAATTGTAGCAGAAGCTGATCAAGGAGTTCCATGAGAGTCTATGGGCCGGTCATAGAGGAGTTTGGGCTACATTTGCCAAGATAAAGGAGAAGTATTGGTGGAAGGGTATGTATAAGGATGTAGTACAGTTTGTTTCATCCTGTATATCTTGCCAGATGTATTCCAACATACGTCATCGTGATGGATTGCATCCTACTTATCCTTTAGCCATTCATTACAAATGGGTAGTGGATCTGGTAACTATGCCATTTGAGCTTGGACAAATGAGGTATCTAGTCTTGGCTAGAGAAGATCTATCTAACCAAGTTGAAGGCCGTGCCTTGAGGACGAAAACCACTGCTAGTGTCTGCCGCTTTCTACTTGAAGATGTTATTTGTAGGTATGGGTGTGTGAGAAAGATCACTGCAGATAGGGGCGAGCTGGATTCACAAGAAGCAGTTGAGTTCTTCAAGCGATTAAGAATCAAGTTGGCGTTAACCACTGCTTACAATCCTGAAGGGAATGGCAAGAGCGAAAGAGGTCATCCGCCAATCATCAAAGCTTTGGTAAAAGCTTGCAAGGGTAAGATCCGTGAATGGCCTAGACTGCTACCGTTTGCTTTATGGGCAGACTGTACAACTCATAGTACCGTTACAGGTTACATGCCAGCAGAGTTGATACTAGGACAGAAACCTGTGATGCCGATTGAGGAGGTTGTGCCTACTTGGAATGTTTTGCCATGGGAAGATGGTAGAAGTACGGAGGATCTTCTTGCATTAAGGATCCAGCAGTTAGAACGAAGACCTGAGGATGTTGCCAAAGCTGTCGAAAGATTGAAGATTGCTAAAGAGAGAAACAAAGGCAGATTTGATAGAACACATAGATTACGACCCAAACCAGTTAAAGAAGGTGATTGGATGTTAGTCTATGATAGTAGTCTTGATAATCAGCATAGCACTATCAGGAAGTTCTCCAAGAGATGGTTTGGACCTTATGTGGTGTTAGAAGTTTATGATAATGCCACATACTCCTTGAGAGAGTTAGATGGTGCAGTGCTCAAGATACCAGTCGCAGGAAAGAGAATCAAGCTCTTTAGGAGGAGAGGGGAGGACCAGAACGTTGCAGAGTTTACAGAGGACGAAGCTGAAGACTCAATGCATGTTGAAGATGAGTTTGAAGCCGAAGCTGAAGAGTCTTGATCAGGATGGCACATACCGGAGGATGTGCAGGTTCAGAGGGGGTGGATGTCGCGCTACTTGGCGACTACATGCTTGACTTCTACTCCGACGCTTGAGTTTAGTAGTTCTAGAAGTTAGCTCATGTTACTTCTAGTCCTTTATACATATGTTTGACACCTTTGCATACGGTGTTGACACTATTCATTATATATTTTGAATCCTAGTAGGTTGATAGTATGTTATCTATCTTGTTCAAGCACTCCTGCACTTGTGCAAATGATATCATGCTTATCTATGTTGTGAAAGTACATAACTTGGGGTTTCCATGCTGATAAGGGTTTAAGCTCATGGGTTGTACTTACATTTCGCCCATGCATGCTTTCTAGATTGGTTAAGTTATCTTTTAGGGTTACGTGTTATTTTACATGCCTTCGTGTGAAGTTTAAGATTTACGCTGGCACTTTAGGGGCTGACGTGGTAGCCTTTGAGTGAAGTTGAGTTACCACGTGGATTAGGGCACTAAAGGACAGCCAAGTGGAACTATGAACTCTCATTGGTCCATTTTTGTCTTTTGTGTAACTCTAAATTTAGAAGCAAAGGTCTAAAGGGGAGTTCGAGCATTTGGTGAGAGGACTTCAAAATCTGAGGGCACAGGAGGGTAGAGCTCGTCATGCCAAGCACTTCCAGTGAAATTTTCGATCGATTTGATTCAATAAAGACGAAGTTATGACCAATTGAAGTTCGAATTGTGCTAGAATTGAATCATTTTTGTTGGATTTAGGGTTTTCAGTGTCACTTGCAGCAGATTTGAGGAAATTGCTTCAAAACTTCGAGGTTGTGTTCTCTGCCAGCAGGGCTACGATTTCCCAAAAAGTTTCGCATCGATTGAGTGACTGAGTAATTCAGGGCGGCCGTTGAAGCAGAGGGGGTCTGAAAAGCTCTTAATCTAGAGCAGCGACTTCAGAGGAGGAGATCTGGAGTTCTGTGTACAGTCAGGAGTCCCAACTTCACAGGGGTGTTCAGCATCCTGTAGACTCCAAATCCTGTAAGAATATTTGAAATTGATCAAGCCAATCTTCTGTTATAGGTCGGAATAGCCATCTAGGTACCAGAAATTGCCGTAGTTTTCTTGCTCAGAACTTTTCTGTCCATATCTCCGTGTCAGAATTTGATCTCAGGCTGAAACTTCGTGTGTGAGTTCACTAGTACCTCATTTGCATGTAGGGGAAGTTTAGAAGTCTAAACCTTCATAGTTTTCTTCTCCGTGAGTGTCAAAGTTTGTCGCCGGATCCTATTACTGCCAGCTAGATCTGAATTTCGCTTTCTGAGCATATTACTAGATCTTACACATCTGTGTGAGTGTTTATAGCCCTATTGTGACCTGAAAGCCAACCTCTTGAGTAAACAACCACAGCCAGAAGCCCGACGCTTTCCTAGGTAGACGGATCACACTCCGACAGCGTGGGATCTTGACATGACCACTCGACTATCACCAAGTGAATGGTGTCAACAAACGTGAGATCCTGCGTCCTCAACAATAAAATAGCCGACGGTAATGTTTGCTGGTATCCTCTAACGGTTGACATGAACAACAACTCAAGATATTTCTACATCAAACGTGTCACATGACGCAATGAGATGCGTCTCGTGACCTCATCTCTCTCCACATACAAGTATTGTTGTACATGCTTGCCTGCAATACCGCAGCCAAACTTGTGCTGATCTCTCCAAATAACTCCAGCACACACACACCCTCCTCTTGATATTGTCATACAATGGAAGTCGTATCCAACAGTGATAAGGTCACATGGGCAGTAGAATGAACAACCCGCTGTATTCCTCTACTGGCGGTACAAAGACTTCACTCCAAACCTACTACACCAACAAATCAGCATACTGCTGCAACTCTCCACTCGAACTCCAAAGTGGAACATCCAAGATAGATGTACTACTGTAGTCATGCTAGACATGTCCCACACCTCTTCAAAGACTGGAGCACCCTCCGCATGAACATTGTCCTCTAACAACTTGCCCGGCCAAGTGATGACCGAACTGAATCTTACAATGGATGCTATCCTCCCTGGTGTAGACTCTGTTGTCCCAACTCTACTGTGGTGCCCACAAATTACAGGATGTACGAATTTTTGAAATTTTTAAGAATAATGACTTGTTTGTATAACTGAAGAAGCGTTGTTACTTAAGGATACGTCTTCCTTAACAGGAAGATGATCTTAAGAGCTGTTTGTAATAAGAAGTTGACTTCTTCAGAAGACGACCGTCTTCGGAAGATCGTCTTCTCAGTGGCGTCTTCAGAAGACGAGAAGACGGCGGAAGATGGGAAGACGGCGAAAGACACCTATCTTCTAGAAGACAGCGACCGCGAAGGACCAACCACGAGTTTTCGAGTAAGACAATAGGTGTACCTACTGGAGCGCACCGAATAGGGAGGTAGGTCAGGAAGACACCAAGGACGAGAACCCCTAATCTGCGGGGAAGATGCGTGAGGAAGCACATTAGACACCTTCCAACTTCCCGCAGCATAGCGCGCCTGAAGAAGATCGATTGAGAGAGTGAGCTTCGCGAGCTAGCATTGAGAGAGGAATCAAGTGAGACATCGGGGTAGGAGAGAGTAAGTTGGCAGCTAGGCGAAGCGTGAGATTGAATTGCGGGAGCACAAACAGCAGAGAAAGCGAAGGCGTTTCTGTGGAGCTTCCGAGAAGCTGACAGTGAAGAGTGACGAGTAGAAGCAGAGGTGGAATCGAGGTGTGGACTGAAATTGATAGCAGGCGCAGTCGTGTGGAGTCGCATTGGAAGCTAGGACAAGAGCTAGAAGCGCGCGGAGGTCGAAGGCAACTCGGGGAGCCGAAGAAGACTGTAGAGGTTCTTCCTCCTGTTCTTTTCCGCTCCCACTTCTTCTCGCCTTTTCTTGGTACTCCCCGCGCTTCCTTGATTGTGTGCAGGCAGCCTGATCGATTACCCCACCCCCATTCTTTCTATTGAGACATTGGGCGCGGAAGCGCTGCCCAATTTCTGTCGAGACATCTCCTTGCTTCTTCCCGAGCTCAATTCGAGCTTCCCTACTCATAGTCCTCAAATTGGAGACCCCAACTATCAATTTCTCTACCCCCCTACCTCTCTACCCCCGAAACTTGGAACAGAAGACGATTCGGAAGACGGGAACATCTTCGGAAGACGCTTCTTGAACTTGACTATCTTCGGAAGACTGTCTTCGGAAGTCGACTGAACACAATTCGTATCAAGAGTGGATTTGCTTTGCTTTTGTGTTTAGAGAGGCTTGGTACGAATCCTGAGTGGAGTGGTGAGTTGTTGTGTTAATTCGAGAAGTTGGAAGTCGGGAACTAGGCCTGTGCCTCCCGGTCTTCCAAGCTTCTCAACTCCCCATCTTCCTAGAGAGACTAGAAGACTGTAAGGCTGGCAAAATGAGCGAGAAGACGCGAGGGTCCATTCGGGTCTCTTCTGTCCGACCCATAGCAGCCGTTCCTTCTTCTTCCCGAACTTAGAAGAGAGTTGTGAGAAGTCTTGCTGGCAGAATCTGGAGAGAATGGTCGAGGGTCATGTCTTCTCATCATGCAGCAAGCTTCTTCTGAGTACGTATGAGAGGTGAAAAGTCAGAAGAACAGAGTACAATTGTCTTGAGTCTGTTGTGAGGATAGATTGCGTGTAGGAAGACGAAGACAGGTGAGACCAGTGAAGGGAAGTCTGACTTCGAGAAGTCTTCCGAGAACGACATTGAATCGGAAGCTGTCCCAAGTGTCTTCCCAGAGGCCACTGTCACCGCAGGAGCCCGCAAACCATCTTCTGAACCTTTCTCATACTCTACTTCTCGCATATCTTGATCTTCTGATAGGAAGTAGGATGTAATGCAAGGTGGGTTGTCTTCTTGGTAATCCATGCGAGGCCTTGCTTAGATAGGATTGTTTAGATATAGCTCGGAAGACGAGAGCTATCTAGGAAGTACTGTTAGAATCCCAGAAGACGGAGTAGCTGTCTTCTGGAAGACTAGTTTCGTCTTCTGAGAAGTAGAAGCTAGACTGTGGGCACTTGGGAAGAACTGAGCCTTCAGCTCATAGTAGCTGCTTGTGGTTTAGTGCAACAGATCTTCCAGGTATATCGATGCATCCGCGAGGCTTGGTGTTACCAGCGGCAGAATTGGCCGAGGCCACTCCTTTCCTCAAGGAGTTGGGTCTCGACTTCTTCCTGTGAGATTGGAACCTCGCAGATCAAGGGCTTCTGGAGGAGGTGTGGGCCGCGTTACCACCGCGTAACCGTGTACCTGCGAAGGCAGGAGTGGCTCGGGGAAGACCGTCTTCCTGGACTGAAGACTGGTGGCGTAAGGCGTTTCACAGGCCTGAGACCGAGAACCGAGGATATTGGTACGAGAAGAAGATCTTGCCTAGGATTGTGAGTTCATGACATGTGCCTGGGAGTACCACCTGCCTTTTCGTGGAAGACAGGCAGGGGAGGAACGGTTGGAAGATAGAGTCTTACCGGGAGCCGAAGAAGCGACTTCTGGCGAAGTTGTTTCTGCATCTTTTCCCCAAGGGAAAAGCGCAGAAGACGAGGTACTTAGGAGATCAGGACGTGGAGTTCCTGGAATCAACGTGGGATGACAGAGTGTCAATCTACTGGGGCGCGTACATCCACAACTATGTACAGACGGAGCTAGCATACTTGGGTACCCCGGCGGGAGGACATCTGACGCCCTTCTTCTGCTACTTGTATGTAGCCATGGGGGATCTTAGGGAAGATCAACTGGCAGTGTATGGGCCAACGGAGCGACAGGAGGTGAAGGAGGAGACCTCGGAAGACGATGACCGAGAGGCAGCAGCAACGCCCCCTCCCACTCTGATGCCACATCTGAGACCCGGCTCTCACCAGAAGACGCTTCTGGTGAGAGAAGACGAGTCTAGTGGGTCGGAAGACGCCACGCCAGTGAGGAAGATGGGTCACAGAAGTCTACCAAGGACACCCATCTCCCTCATTCATTCAGGATCGAAGTCGGACTCGGAGGAAGACTTGCTGAGTACCCGATCGGAACAGAAGACAGCTTCTATAACACTTGGGAGTCTTCCGAAGACTCCAGAAGACGAAGGATGGATGGGCGCTCCTACTGCGTTGCGAGGAAGCGCAAAGAGGAGAGCCGCTCCTACCACGAGGAGTCTTCCACCCCGGAAGATGAGAAGAGTAGCTTCTTCTCGTGCGCAGAAGATGAAGGCCGTAGTGGTGGAAGAGGCTTCCTTGCCTCTGGAAGACGAAGTCGACACCATGGAGCGAGTGGTGGAAATGAACTTGTCTTCCGTAGGAAGACGACTGGAGGAGTTCAGTGCCTACTTCCAGAAGGAGATCCAGCCCGCTATGGAGTTGTTGGAAAGGAGAGCGAGGGCACAGGAGAAGCCTTTACAACCTGGATTCGGCCTGCGCACCTTGCTGCGACAGGAAGACAGCCAGCAAAAGACGGAGTCGCTGGAAGCTAGTCTCCGCACCACGGAGAAGCTTGCAGCCAGGTACAAGGCGGAAGCAGCCGCTTCTGCCAAGGAGTCGATGCAACTTCGGAAGAGCAACCAGGAGTTGCAGACGCGAGTACAGCAGCGCGATCAGGAAGTTCTCCGAGTGCGGGAGAAGATCACTGCCCTCGCAGAAGAGCAGACCACTTGGAAGATGCAGCGAGAAGCCGCAGAAGCACGAGCTGCAGTGGAGAAGACGCAGAGGGAAGCAGCAGAGGCCCGTGCACAGAAGATGTTAGCTCAGTCGGTAGAAGCGCTTCGGAAGAAGTTCAACTTCACCGCGGGTAAGAAGTTACTTACCTTAGCTAGGGAATGAGACAGCGGGTCTAAGACGAGGTTGGTGGAATGCAGAGATAGCATGTTCAGGTACCTGGATAGACAGATAGAAGGAGTGAAGACACTTTATGGTCTTCCCTCACTTTCGACACCTGCAACCGCATCTTCCCAAGCCCCAGCACCCTCGACTGGATCCGGAATGGAGAAGGAGGAGTTCGATCTCGCTGTACACTTGGTGGTGACAGCGTTGGAAGACGAGAAGACACCAGAAGACGCCCCGGAAGACATGATGTCTTCTGGAAGACAGGAAGACGAGCCGTCTTCCCAGGTATTCCGCGTGGAGGAAGCGACTTCCCCGGACCCCTATGAGGTCACCATGGTCTCTAGTACTGCATCTGTGCCTCAGAAGACCGAAGAAGCAACATTCGACTCGTCTTCTCAGAAGACCATTCCGTCTTCCGAAGTCGAAGCCGAGGAAGACGCAGCCGCAGAAACTGCAGGGCCAGCGAAGAGCGAGGAGAGGGAAGCTACCTCAGTGGTACCTGAGGTAAGTGCAGGGCTTCCCAGCCCATCAGAAGTCGAGGTAGTAGCTCCGGTAGGAGCAGATCATGTGGAGATTGCCACCGAGCAATCAGAGTAGTTAGCAAACTTAATCGACACTTCCAGATTTAGTAGGATCGGACATGCTATCTTAAGGGTGGCAGTTTTCCATGTAAAAATAGTTAGGACCCCATGTGGCAGCATAGGTAGCGTAGGAGTAACACAGTGGAGGGCTAATTGGGAAGAGGGACCGCATGCATGTGAGGTGACAATCTCTTGTCAGCGCCTCTCTCTCTCTCCCTGGTGGTCGCCTCCCCTGACTCTCGAGGCAGATGGTTAAGTAGGATCGTAGAGTAGGAAATGGAGCTCTGCCAGTTCTGTAGAATTCTGTAGTAACTGAACATACACATCGATTCTACAAGCAGGCAGGCGAGACACATTAGAGCAGAGACAGTCTTAACGCACTACACCCGTCGTTGGAAACATACGAATAGTCTTGGAATATACAGGAGGGGTCTGCATACTCGCACCAGCAGTGGTTCGAAGATGTAGATAGAAGTAGTGGACAGTCTAGGAACAGGGAACGGCATCCTCGTGCAGTCCTGTTAGCTAGGCTGGTGTGTCGAGGAGTAGACGCAGGAAGTAGCGGGAGTGAGCTTCCCAATGCCATTGTGACTTCTTCTCGGGGAATAGATTGTGGATTTGAGTGCAGCAGCTTCGCTCATGTCTTCTGGGTGGTGGAATGTATTGAATTCGCTCCCAATTGTGCATGGGAAGTGTTCTTCTTGAGTGGCGGTGAATGTCAACAGTTGTGGAGTGTAGCTTGACTCGTTCAGTAGAGCACTTGGGATCTACGTACGAACGGTCTCCTGGGTAAGGGATCCCAGAAGACAGAGCAGTCAGAGCAGCGAAGTGAAGAAGAAAGAAGCCTTCTTCTCGCAACAGAAGACGACATCCTCGAGTAGAAGACGGTGCTACAGTACTCACGTTTGTTGTCTTCCTCCCCAAACTATTACAAGCAGGGATGGCTTGTTAGTCAGGATCCGGACTAGAAGCCTGTCGGAATCTTAATTGCCCTTTTTCATCCTATTTTCTCTTGTTTGGATTTCTTCTTCCTCCCATCTTCCCTCATCTTCCCCATCTTCTTATCTTCTTCTAGTGAGCTTCCGATACTTCTATTGAGCTTCCGTGAAGGTGAATGTCGTTGTAGTGCTGCAGGAAGACAACTTCCGTAGGCAGAAGCCTGGGAAGGCTACAGGGGGCATACACCCTGTGATTGATCTAACCCGATTGGAATGTGAGTGTGAGAGTAAGGTGTAACGACTGTTACTAGTCGACTTCTGCGAAGCCGGACAACCTTCTGGAGGTGTGAGAAGACGAGTTGAACCCCCAGAAGACGAGAATCGCTTCGGGAAGACGGTATCGAGAAGACCGGAAGAAGCAACCTGGAAGCAGGAAGATCGTCTTCCCGAGCTTCTCTGTGAATAATTGTATGATATTGTAATTGGTAGTTGTTTGTTTGGGTCCAGAGCACCATTTGGCGTGTCTGGAAGACGTGTTGTTTTGTGTGGTTTTGTGAGAAGACGGGATTTCTAGGCAAAACCCGTATGTTTGTGTGTTTGAACAGATCTTAGAACTTAGAGCAGCGTTACTTGTGCAAATCTTCTGTGGGAACGATATCTTGTATACTAAATGGGCAAAAGGAGAAATCCTACGTCACTACATCTAGAACTGAAACGCATTGATAAGCGGACTGCCAACCTAGTCTGTAAGATGTTGTCTTCGTCCAATAGTCGATCACAAACCCCATATGGTATAACACAACATCTCCAACCAATACATCATAAGACTCCGCGGTTGTAACGATGAGCTTGATCCTCACCTTGGAGTCATCCGTGAGATGATGTGATCGAACTCTCACCATCAGCATCTCGCGTCTCATGTGTAGAGCTGTACCCCTTGATCTCTCTATAGATGTATGTAGCTGGAATGAACATCTCTCCACCTCGAACTTTCTCAAACTCAAACTAATGCACGCCGTCTTTCTCAACATCAACGGCTGGTCTCTAAAGTCTAACAAGACTTTCTATGGTCGATACACCTTCTCTAAAGGTGCCACCAAACAGAAGATACCACTTCTGTTGTCCAACAACACCACACCTGATGCCAAACCAACACAGTCAATCGTCGGCCTAGTTGGTAACTCATCTAACTTGACAGTCGCCGCTTGTCCAATATCACTGGTAGTTGTTTTGATCCTCGACTCCATGGACACATCCACTGTCTCTCGCTGAACCACCTCAGCACTAGAGATAACTACATCCTCACTCTCACTGAACGTGGCTGCCAACTTGAACACTAGAGCCAAGTTAACTCCCAATGTCCTCATATCTGTGGCTGAAAATAATGAGGTTCACAAAACTACCGTAGTCATCCTCAACATCAGATTCGATGTCGCATCCACAGACGTCGAGAGTTACCTTGCATCACCACCACTCTTGGATGTCAATGTCTCTAACTCTACTACACCATCAATAGACAGTTTAAGAACCATAGACATGGTCCTCAACGTCCCGGATAACATGAATGATCGAAGAAGCATGACTTGTCTACCAGCCTCCCCGTGTTGTGGATCCAACTCCATCGACGCAGCTCGTGGCTCGGAGGCATGTACTGCACCTCGAGTCATTGTCGCAGATATCTCAATGTGTGTCTCATCAGTCATGAAGTCGAAGTCAACTCCTTCTCCTCCATAAGACGTGAAAGTCTCTGTTCTTGAACCAGATCTCCGCTGAGCCATAGCCATACTAGCTATTCTTTGCTCCAACTGCTCTGCTGTTGTGGAGGCCCACAACTCCAAAGCTAATCCGAGCAGCCATACTCGCATCTAACGTCATAGCAGACGGTGGACCGACTGATTCTCTCTCAGGTGATGGACTCTACCTCTAGCTCGACCACCACGGTGTCGAAGTGTAATCCGTCTACCTAGGAAAGCGCCGGGCTTCTAGCTGTGGTTGTTCACTCAAGAGGTTGGCTTTCAGGTCACAATAGGGCTATAAACACTCACACAGATGTGTAAGATCTAGTAATATACCCAGAAGGCGAAATTCAGGTCTAGCTGGCAGTAATAGGATTCGGCGGTGAACTTTGACACTCACGGAGAGGAAAACTATGAAGGTTTAGACCTCTAAACTTCCCCTACATGCAAATGAGGTACTACTGAACTCACAGACGAAATTTCAGCCTGAGATCAAATTCTGACACGGAGATATGAACAGAAAAGTTTTGAGCAAGAAAACTACGGCAATTTCTGGTACCTAGCTGGCTATTTCAACCTATAACAGGAGTTTGGCTCGATCAATTTAGAAGTTTCTTACAGGATTTGCAGTCTACAGGGTGCTGAACATCCCTGTGAAGTTGGGACTCCTGAATGTACACAGAACTGCAGATCTCCTCCTCTGACGTCGCTGCTCTAGATTAAGAGCTTTTCAGACCCCCTCAGCTTCAGCGGCCGCCCTGAATTACTCAGTTGCTCAATCGATATGAAACTTTTTGTGAAATCGTAGCCCTGCTGGCGGAGAACACAACCTCGAAGTTTTGAAGCAATTTCCTCAAATCTGCTGCGAGTGACACTGAAAACCCTAAATCCAACCAAAATGATTCAATTCTAGCACAATCCGAACTTCAATTGCTCATAACTCCGTCTTTATTGACTCAAATCGATCGAAATTTTCACTGGAAGTGCTTGGCATGACGAGACCTCTCTCCCTGTGCTCTCAGATTTCGAAGATCCCTCACCAAATGCTCGAACTCCACTCTAGAGCTCTGTTTCTAAATTTAGAGTTTAACAAAAGACAAAAATGGACCTGTAAGCCGGCCTGTCTCTCACCCAGGGGTACCTCAGATGACTAGGATTACTAGTGCACCTTAATTACAAAGATTCTATCATACCCATGCTCACTTCACTCAACACTCTGACCCGTATGGTCACATCGGTCCCTCTAATAGCGTTCCTGCAAACAAGTTCTAACCCCGCCCTCCACATTGCATCACATAGTACTCAAGGACTCCCAAGGTCTCCAATGCTCACTTTACTTATAGACATGAAAATGAGAGTGTCTTCCACCTTCTCAACTCCTCCTTATATACTCTACAACTTCTTACCGTGGTAACTTTCACTAAGTTACGTTACCTCATGGTAAGTGCGCAATCCAAAATAATAAAACTTCTAAAGGCTACTAAGACTTAAGAATAGCACACACATTACTTGTTCTACTTTACTAAAGTAAGAGATTCTCCTACTTTAGCTTTTGTAAAGTGTTAACTTTCCACGCTATCTAGTCGAAAGACGACAACACACTAATACGTCTTTTGAGGAGCATCTTTAGATCTTTGTGCATGACTTTTCATCATGCATCCAATCAGCGATGGTCAACAAAGTCACATACTTTTGGAAAGCATATTTAGAGCTCCGCACTTGTCTTATAGTGCCATAGTGGAACCTCTAATAGTTTCCTCAACTTAGTTATAACTATCTCAGCTAGTTATGACTACTTTTGATCACTCTAAATTTAGATCTTCAAACTAGAGTAACCTTTAAGATAGTCATACCTAATGAAATGTATATAAGCATACACACAAATAATGGGATACTTGTGGTGTGACATTTACCCCCAGACTTAATTTTCACTCCGTCCTCGGAGTGAAGTATCACGTTGATGGAACTTCTTTAGCTTGTCGTGGTTCACTCGGTCGAAGAACGTACCACTCCTTTCTTGAAGATCGTAGGTGCCATTACTCCACACTTTGGAGATGATGAAAGGTCCAAAATATCGACGTAAGAATTTCTTTTGAACTCGCTTGTGCCTAATAGCATCCCATAACATCACCCACTCACCCTCTTGAAATGGCTGTAACTTCGTTTTGTTCTTCGCCAAGCGCTTGTCATAGCTCTTCTTCTGTTGTAGCTGAGCCATCTCAATTCGTTGAGCTGCGTCGTCTCTATTCTCCTCCAGCTCCAACAAGGTTTCTCCCCTCTCTTTCTCAGCTATTGGACCACCCTTTCTCTTCAGTCCAGCTTGCAAGGTCTGAAAGGTTGTTAGGTCGAACTGGATTGGTAATCTTGATTCCAACCCATACACCATCTTGAAAGGTGAATATCCCGTAGACGTCTTCACTGTTGTACGATACTCCCATAGAACCGCATGAAGACGCTTGTCCCAGTTGTGTTTGGCCCCTTCCATGTCAGCATCCTTTGCTAACATTTGACACAAGGTAAAGTTTGTCCTCTCTACCAAACCGTTTGAACTAGGTTTATATGAAGTAGTAACCCTCTGAGAAATGGAGAAGTGGGTGCACATAGCAGTAGTCATACCACTCACAAATTCTCGACCCCTATCAGAAACTAACTCCAGAGGACATCCAAACCTAGTAATGATCCGTTCGTACAGAAATCTACCCACCTCTACTTCTCCAATAGTTACAAGAGGTCTAGCTTCTACCCACTTCGTAAGATAATCTGTGGCTACAACAATATACTTATTGTTGCGAGGGGTGCGATTCAAAGGCCCAACAAAATCTATTCCCCATTTCTCGAAAGGTCCAAGAACCGGAATAGATCTAAGAGGAGTGGAAACACTAGATTTGATAGCGAAAGCTTGACAAACATCACAGGTTTTACAATACGTCAAGCAATCTCTAAACATCCCCCTCCAGTGATATCCCGCGTCGAGTATCTTATGAGCCGTCAGCTTGCCTGCGAAATGTCCTCCACATACTGGACCGTCGTGGAATTCTTCCATGAGTCGTAGAGACTCCTCCTTGCTCGCAGCTCTTCTCAGGACCCCATCAACTCCTTCACGGAATAACACACCTTCCACCACCGAGTAAGGTTGACTTCGTTTCACCAATGCCTTCTTCTCTCTGGTCCGCATCCCATCTGGATAGACACCTTCCGTAACAAAATCCCAAATTTCTTGATATTCTATTGGGATAATAGAGTTGCTCAAGACCATCAAATCTTCGTCAGGAAAGGTGTCATCCACCGGCTCCTCTCCATCGCCATCGTAAGCTCTAGATAACAAATCTGCATTCGCGTGTTTCTTCCCTGGTCGATCACAGATCTCATAGTCGTACTCTGACAATAAGAGCTTCCACCTTGCTAATCGTCCTTCAACCATAGGTTTATTGAAGATGTACTTCAATGCCTTATGATCTGTAACGATAGTGAACTTGCCTCCTATGAGATAATGTCGAAATTTTCTCAAAGCATAGATCACTGCTAATCCTTCTCTCTCTGTCACAGAATAATTTCTCTCTGCCTTGACCATTTGCCGACTAGCATATGCGATAGGATGATCTCTATCTTCAACATCATACTGACTTAAAGTACATCCTACTGCTATATTTGAAGCATCCGTATATAGAATAAACTGTTTATTCCAATCGGGCTTAACCAAGATCGGAGCTGAAGTAAGAGCTTTCTTCAGTTCCTCAAAGGCGGCTAGAGCTTCTTCATCTCCTAAAATCAACACGTAATCTACTCCCTTCTTCAGATATACAGTCAAAGCATACGCTTTATGTGAGAACGAGAGTATAAACCTTCGATAATACCCCACCATACCTAAAAACTGTCGTAGCTTAGTGAGAGTACTAGGAAAAGGGAGCTCTAAGATCTTCTGCACCTTCTCTGGATCAACGGCAATGCCGTCTTTGGATATGATATGACCCAAGAGTAACCCTTCTTCACACCCAAAAATACATTTCTCCGGATTGAGAGATGCATTTGCTACATCTAAACATTCTAAGACCTTCACAAGGTGCTCAAAATGCTTCTCCTTACTCCCGTAAACACAAAAGTCATCTATAAAATCTCTCACAAACTTTCCTAAGAAAGGTTCGAACACTTTGTTCATAAACCTTTGAAACGTCGCAGGAGCATTACACAGACCAAATGGCATGACTCGAAATGCAAACGTACCCCACGGAGTAGTGAAAGTGGTCAGGTGTTGATGTTCTGGTGCAATTTTGATCTGGTTATATCCGCTATAACCATCTCCAAAGCTGTACCATTCGTTTCCTGCCACTTCTTCCAAGATCTCGTCGATGAAAGGTAGAGGATAATAATCCTTCTTTGTGACCGCATTGAGCTTCTTGTAATCAACACACACCCTCAATTTGCCATTTTTCTTCTTTACGATCACAATGGGTGATACCCATTCAGAATGCTCCACCTCGTAAATGAACCCAGCAGTGTGCAGCTTCTCGATCTCTTCTTTCACCAGATCTGCAATTGGAGGACTCACTCTTCGTTGCTTCTGTCGCATCGGTTTGACTTCCTTCTCTAACTCGATACGGTGTTGCTCCAGTGTGACCTCCCTCAGATCCTTGTAACTAAATGCAAATACATGAATGTATTTGCGAAAGATCTCTTCGAAACAACTCTTCTCCTCTTTAGTAACCTTCGATCCATAACGTAAGGTGGCAATCCTTCTCTCCACCTCCTCGGGAGTCAACGGTTCTTTGTCTCTATCTCTTTGCACTTCCGGAGAAGGGAAAAGATCCACTACGTTCACACCCACATTTCGTTCTTCTCTCTCCTCTTCTGATGATGTATTTTCAGATTCTGAATCTGAAGAATTGGTACCTACATCAGAAGTAGTATCGACAACTTCTGACTCCCAGTAGTCCGATGTGGGTCGATCCGATTCCGACGTCCCAACTTGATCTCCGAGCAATGGAACTTTGATCCGGTGGTGATTCGGTCCGATGCGTAAATAACCTTTGTGCCAGTTATCCGTTGCATGTACTGCTCGAAGCCAAGGTCTTCCGAGTAACATTTCATAACTTGACTCCTTCAAGATTTGAAATGTCATGTTTACTTGCACTCCCATTACTGACACGCAAACTCTCTCCAGCACTCCCAATGGCCTAACTCGCTGTCTGTTAGCCATGCCAACCGTGATACTAGAAGGACGCGTTGGTACTAGATCCAACTTCCTCATGAGTCGTTCCGAGATGGCGTTTACTGCCGATCCTCCATCGACAAGAACATCAGAGACATCTCTCCCATTGATACGAGCCTCTACTTTTGATGCCTTGTTGCATAACTCTCCTTCACTAGCGTCTAAAGCACTCACACCGACAGTAGAAGAATTTACCTTCTTCTTCCGACCTCGTCGGGAGCTTAGACCGCTACGAAGTTCTTTCCTCACCGAAGGATTCAGAGCAATCAACTGTCCCACAGTAATGTTTGCTCGTTGCTTTCCCACGTCTTCCACCACATTGTATTTTGATTGCTCCATTGAAATTGTGAAATCAGTATTTCCCAATTTCTTCCGTCGCTCTTTGGTTTTTGAAGAAGATTTGCTACTCCGAGTATTTTGACTTGGAGAATCTTCCATCACGACAGGTTCTCCCTCGTCGAAATGCGTCCTCATCCTCTTCCTCTCTTGAGCCAACAGCTCTACAGACTGAAAACCTTCTCGTACATCTCGCGGCTCCAAGATGTCAATGCATGCTACACCCTTGTCTTTGCTTTGTGAAGTTGAAGCTCCATCCGCCGTTCCACCATTACGACTCGGACAATTACGTTGAAAGTGTGATCCTCCGCACGTAAAACATCCTTGGCTCGTGTAGTTACTGGGTGATCCTTGCGGTGGTCCACCTCTGGACTGATAGTTTCCATAACCTCGTGAGCCCCCTCCAACATTTGGACTCCGGTGTTGCAACAAATTCACCATATTGATCTTCAAATCTGCCAGAGAATCTGTCAAACTTTTCAACTCATCACGAAAGTCGGGAGTAACAGATCTAGATGGTACAGTGACTGTAACCGCACTAGTAGGAGCTATCGGAGTCAGATTCTGAAATCGAACAGTCGGAACACTCGCAGGTGTCAGAGTTGGCATGCTCGGCCCTTGCACATCTCCACATGCTGCGCCAACAATCATTGGTTGCAAGTCGTCTCCATCCAAACTCTCTTCCATCCTGGTTGCGATCTTCACTGCATCAGCCTTCGAAGTTGGTCTCTCATACCGCACTTGTGTTCGAATCTCCGGCCTCAATCCCCCAATAAAATTCTTTGTGAGCATTGCTCCAATGCCCACCATCGTTGGTTCTACTACATCTCCACTCTTTCGTAAAACCACCCGAAACTTCTGTTCTAATTTCTCCACCCTCTCGGCATAAGTCCTTACTTTCTCTTTCTCTCCTTGTTTGAGGTAAGTTACCTCCACCATTAACTTCTCGTAACTTTCATCAGGAAGAAAAGTTTCAATTAAGGCCTCCGTCAATACTTCCCAAGTATCATCTGGAGTCCCCACTACTCTTCTCTTCTTCCTATCCTCATACCATGTCAATGCAGAACTCTCAAGAAATTCAGGTATCAACCCTACCCACTCGCTCTTCTTTCGATCTCCATTGCCAATGCATGCTCTTTTGAAGTCTCTCACAAATCCTTCCACGTCTTCTCCATCCTTTCCGTAAAACACCGGAAGTTTCCCCATTCTTCTCTTCTTTTCTTCTTCTTACTCAAGGAACTGCTTGCGGATGTGAAGATCGCACTTCACCGCAATCCACAATTTCCCCGTTGAGCTCTCTCCTCTCCAAAGGTTAGAATAAGTTTGACCCTCATGGTCATCTTATCTCTCGTGTGACAGACTATCTCCATCCTCGCTAGAGGTCTTCACTCGTTCCGTTTCTACACTCAACCTTCTCTCGAGACCTTCGGCCACAGTTTCTAGCAAAGCAACCACTGCGCTACACTCGTGCTCAACTGGAATCCCGTCCACTCCACATCTAGGACAAAAGGTTGTAGGATCAATGACGTCTTGTCTAGGGGAAGAAGGACCTATGTGTAAGCTTAAGTCGACCAACCCTCTTCGCTCACGCAAAAGTCTATTCTTCGTAGGACACTTGCTCACTTTATGTCCTTCTTCTCCACACAAAAAGCACCTCGAGTTCTTCTCCTGGTTCTTACGACTACTCTCTGCTTCTTCCTCAAATTCTAGTCGAAATTCTCCTTTCGCCAGATCAGCGGTAACTATCACCGCATAGCCTTGAGGGATCTTGCTCAACCTCAATTTCCACTCTTGTTGTCCTTCCATGACGATGATCCGTCATACATCTCTCTCGCTATATAGCTTGTTTGACAATTTTGATCACTCGACTATCTTCTCACTTAGCAATCTCTCACATTACTAAGTAGAAGCTTAACTTGTCAACCCTGAGCCTTAGAGATCGAACATAACCCTCTCAAGAATTCTGAAATTCTTTCACTCTTTTACTTCAGCAAGCGATATAACAGATTTGACCCCCCTTCACTTCGAATGCCATAACTCCAGTTCTACTCGATCAATTCACGCATGATTTGGGTGCCTAGATAGCTTATCTTCCAAGCTATCAGCATGTAAGATTTCAAGGTCTAACTTTAAAAACTGAAAATATGAAACTGACTGTAAACTCCTTCCCGAGAGCTCACTATTTGATACCGAAAAACCTCCTTAACTTCCGAAAGACATAACTCTCTCCTCACAATTGATCTCTCGGAGATATCAAGCTTATTGGAAAGCTTATCTTGCCCTCTATAACATGGTGTATGTACAAAGGTTCTGAACTCATGCTCAAAAACAGACATGAACTGTACTAACGACTAAATACGAATCTTTGTATCGAGGTCCCGGCAACGGAACCAAAAATGTAAGCCGGCCTGTCTCTCACCCAGGGGTACCTCAGATGACTAGGATTACTAGTGCACCTTAATTACAAAGATTCTATCATACCCATGCTCACTTCACTCAACACTCTGACCCGTATGGTCACATCGGTCCCTCTAATAGCGTTCCTGCAAACAAGTTCTAACCCCGCCCTCCACATTGCATCACATAGTACTCAAGGACTCCCAAGGTCTCCAATGCTCACTTTACTTATAGACATGAAAATGAGAGTGTCTTCCACCTTCTCAACTCCTCCTTATATACTCTACAACTTCTTACCGTGGTAACTTTCACTAAGTTACGTTACCTCATGGTAAGTGCGCAATCCAAAATAATAAAACTTCTAAAGGCTACTAAGACTTAAGAATAGCACACACATTACTTGTTCTACTTTACTAAAGTAAGAGATTCTCCTACTTTAGCTTTTGTAAAGTGTTAACTTTCCACGCTATCTAGTCGAAAGACGACAACACACTAATACGTCTTTTGAGGAGCATCTTTAGATCTTTGTGCATGACTTTTCATCATGCATCCAATCAGCGATGGTCAACAAAGTCACATACTTTTGGAAAGCATATTTAGAGCTCCGCACTTGTCTTATAGTGCCATAGTGGAACCTCTAATAGTTTCCTCAACTTAGTTATAACTATCTCAGCTAGTTATGACTACTTTTGATCACTCTAAATTTAGATCTTCAAACTAGAGTAACCTTTAAGATAGTCATACCTAATGAAATGTATATAAGCATACACACAAATAATGGGATACTTGTGGTGTGACAGACCAATGGGAGTTCATAGCTCCACTTGGTTGTCCTTTAGTACCCTAAACCACGTGGCAACTTAGTTTTACTCATAGGCTACCACGTCAAGCCTCCTAGAGTGCCAGCGTAAAACTTAAATTACTTAAAACGACACGCAACCCCGAAAAATAACTTAAACCAGCTAGAAAGCGTGCATGGGCGACACGCAAATACAACCCATGAGCTTAAGCCCTATCAACATGGTAATCAACCTACTAAGACTCAAAATAGTGTTAACACCGTATGCAAAGGTGTCAAACATATACATAAACGACTAGAAGTAATATAAGCTAACTTCTAGAACTACTAAACTCAAGCGTCGGAGTAGAAATATAACATGTAGCCGCCAAGTAGCGCGACATCCACCCCCTCTGGACCTGCACATCCTCCGGTATGTGCCATCCAGATCAAGACTCTTCAGCTTCGGCTTCAAACTCATCTTCAATCTGCATTGAGTCTTCAGCTTCATCCTCTGTAAACTCTGCAACGTTCTGGTCCTCCCCTCTCTTCCTTAAGAGCTTGATTCTCTTTCCTGCGACTGGTATCTTGAGCACTGCACCATCTAACTCTCTCAAGGAGTATGTGGCATTATCATAAATTTCTAACACCACATAAGGTCCAAACCATCTCTTGGAGAACTTCCTGATAGTGCTATGCTGATTATCAAGACTACTATCATAGACTAACACCCAATCACCTTCTTTAACTGGTTTGGGTCGTAATCTATGCGTTCTATCAAATCTGTCTTTGTTTCTCTCCCTAGCAATCTTTAATCTTTCGACAGCTTTGGCAACATCCTCAGGTCTTCGTTCTAACTGCTGGATCCTTAATGCAAGAAGATCCTCCGTACTTCTACCATCTTCCCATGGCAAAACATTCCAAGTAGGCACAACCTCCTCAATTGGCATCACAGGTTTCTGTCCTAGTATCAACTCTGCTGGCATGTAACCTGTAACGGTACTATGAGTTGTACGATCTGCCCATAAAGCAAATGGTAGCAGTCTAGGTCATTCACGGATCTTACCCTTGCAAGCTTTTACCAAAGCTTTGATGATTGGCGGATGACCTCGTTCGCTCTTGCCATTCCCTTCAGGATTGTAAGCAGTGGTTAATGCCAGCTTGATTCCCAATCGCTTGAAGAACTCAACTGCTTCTTGTGAATCCAACTCACCCCTATCTGCAGTGATCTTTCCCACACACCCATACCTACAAATAACATCTTCAAGTAGAAAGCGGCAGACACTAACAGTGGTCTTTGTCCTCAGGGCACGGCCTTCGACTTGGTTAGATAGATCTTCTCTAGCCAAGACTAGATACCTCATTTGTCCAAGTCCAAATGGCATAGTTACCAGATCAACTACCCATTTGTAATGAATGGCTAAAGGATAAGTAGGATGCAATCCATCACGATGACGTACGTTGGAATACATCTGGCAAGGTATACAGGATGAAACAAACTGCACTACATCCTTATACATACCCTTCCACCAATACTTCTCCTTTATCTTGACAAATGTAGCCCAAACTCCTCTATGACCGGCCCATAGACTCTCATGGAACTCCTTGATCAGCTTCTGCTACAATTCTAGGTCACATACCACCCGCTGTGGTACACCTCCTTGTAGCTTAGGGCGCTTCCATAGATGTCCTCCATATAAAAAGTACCCATAAGCTGTTCTACGGATCCTCTTGTAATCTGCATCAGACCAGCCTTCTTGCCTTTCCAATGAACTCAAATAGCGCCCAAGATCCAACCACTCGCCATCGTACATAGTTTCCTCAAATAACTCCAATGGAGCTGCAAAACAGCTTCTATCCCTTCTAGCAAGAGCACTAGAATAGAACTCTGTTCCCACATCCTCCTGATCATCTATCATTTCTTTCTCATCGTAATACCTAGCCCTTGATAACATATCTGCCACAGGATTGTCCTTTCCTGCGATATGTCTAAACTTTGGGTTCAAGGACTTGATATATGCTATTCACCTCAACATAGCAATATCTGGAGTTGTACAGCTAGTGATCATTCCCAAGAGAGATAAGCAATCTGTCTCCACAACCACAAGTGCTCCTATCAAGTATTCCTTATCACTCTTCATCGCAGTAACTACTCCCCATAGCTCTCTCTTGACCTGAGGGTAGTCTCTCTGCCGTGAACTTAAGACCTTAGCACCAAAACGCACCACATATCTATTTCCATCCTTATCATCTTGTCCTATAGCCCACCCAATGCCAATAGGACTAGTATCAACAGTAAGGATAACAGATCTGCCCAACTCATATGTTACCTTCCGTAGAGTTGGTGGTGAAGACAACAGATCCTTCAACTTCTTCATAGACTCGCTTTGCTCCTCTTGCCACTGAAATCTCTGCCCCTTCCTCAACAACTTGTACAACGGATCTGCTACATGTGCAAAGTGTGGAATCCATATATGATAAAACACACATGCACCTAGAAACCTTCTCACCTCAGTAACTGATCCACATGTCTCCTTCATCCTTCGGATGGCATCAACCTTGTTTGGACAAGGTTTCCGACCATAAGATCCACACAGATGTCCCACTATTAACACCTCCTGTTCTCCAAATACAGACTTTGCTCCTGATAAAGTCAAATGAACCTCCTCCAGTCGACTCAATATCTTATCACAGTCGGCTATGTGATCTGCAACAAACTTACGGCACCCCCTCTGATCCATTACCTCATTCTTCTCCTCCTCAGCACACCCTTTGATCGGCACATCATCAAGGAATGACATAGTTTTTTCAGGAATGAAATCCCTCAAAACTTTATTCATGCCATTCATCATATGTGCTACAGAATTGGTAGCACCTTGTGGCAAGGTGCACATCCTTAGTAACCCCAAAGGTGTCCTCATTGTAGTCAAGTCTCTACTCTCAGAGGATAACTGAAACTGATCGTAACCTGAATATAAGTCTCCCATTGAATAGATAGCGCGACTAGCAAAAGCCTCTGCAAACTCGTCTACAATAGATCCTATATCCATATTCCTGATAGTCACCTTGTTAACTGGCTGCATATCTTGAATGAATCTCAAAGCTCCACTCTTCTTCGGAACAGTAAACCATCTGCTAGAGTAGGGAGCTATAGATGGTTCCAAGATACCCATCTTAATCCTCTCATTGAGCAAGTCTATCAACTTTGGTAGATGAGCTCTAGGTACAGGGATAGGACGTAGATTCCAAGGCACATGCAGTATAGTAAAGATTACCATAGGTGCAACTACACTTGGATCTACACATCATACTTCATGTGACTCAAACGCAAACGCCTTACCATGCCTAGATAGCATCTCCCTGAAGCTCTTCTTCTCTTGCTCAGTAAGAAATCCATCACCTCCAATCCTCAGGTCCTTCAGTGTTGTTTCTGTAAACTGGTGCCCAATTCTTCTCGGTCCTCTAAGCGTCGGTTCTCGTGCAGCTTGCTCCATCTTCTGATTGTAATCGAGTGGTAAAGGCAAAGCCACTGGTTTGACTTTCTTTGCCACTGACTTGTACTTGGTCTCCACATACACCTCTTGCCGATCTATAAACTTATCAATTACATCATAAAGCTCCTTGGAGCTCACTCTCACCACTCTATCTACATCATCTATAGAACTTTCTACTATCGATTTCAACTCCCCTATAGTATCTATCAAATACTGCTCTTCAAACACTCCAGATACGTATTCATCTCTTGCTAACTCTCCATTATCTCACAAAGACTGCTGTACATACTTCACATGTTGCCTCTCAAACCTCTTCAGATTCTCAACCTTCCTATAACATACTGATCCACTTGACGTCAATCCCAAGAAGCTAGTGGATAAAGCTTCCTGCTTTACTGGATCAGGCGAGAATCCTATCTCTACTATACCGTTGAAGTCTCGCTCTTCAATGGTACTCTGCCAAAACCCCTAGACTCTCTAAACTCCTGAGTAATCTTAGGCAGTGGACGGTCTCTCAAGCTATCACGATTCCTCTCATGTTCTGCAGCAACAGTCAAAAATTGAACAGCTCTTTTGCCGTCTCTACTACGTATCCTAGCATAGGCTGAACCATCATACATAACTCGTGTCTCCATTCTAACAGCAGTAATGTAAGGCTGCCCTAGATTGATAGGATAGGTTGACATGTCTTGCACAAAGAAATTCTGAACATCACTGATGTCACCCACAGTTACCTTGATGTTGGGACAAGCACCATAGAGTTCTCCCCTCTGGTTGTTGGCAGCGCGGATAAGCCATCCGTGGTCGGTGTCTATGGGCCATCTCCCACGCTTGTACATCTCCTTAGACATCAGATTAATCTCTGAGCCATGATCAATCAATGCCACCACAGGTTCCTCTAGATCTCCCAGCTTCACTAAGGTCTCTGTGGTTGCTCTCGCCCAATGGTTGTGAGAATAATGGCTCTTCTGCGATGCTTCCACCTCATCTTCAAACCTCACGTGCTGATCTGATCTTCCCTCTGATACTTGAGAGCAATAACCAGCAATCTCATCTTCCTCATCTTCCGACAGTTTGGTCCCTAGAGCGTTAAGCGTAGCTGCTTCATCCAAAATCTGACGTTTCCTCTTGATGATATCTATAATAACCTCATGGAACTCACGCTTTGCAATCCCAAGACTCTCACCCAAAGTAAACTCAACTTTCCCATTCAAGATACGGTTCTCTAACACCTGCTTCAAATCTGTAGCAATCTCAATGTCAGACTGAAGTTTGTATGCAGGCATCTTACCCTTCTCCTTGCTTCTCTCCTTCTCCTTTGGTGTTGTAGATGGTAGATCCTCCATAGTCTCCTCCCGAGTAGGTGTTGTCTCCTGCCTTGCATCTGGTCTAGCCCTTTCACTCCTTGTAGCAGGTCGTTTGGCTGTAGAAGCCTCACCTGCATCCTCCCTCCTGCGTTTTTCTTCTAGTAGAGCTCCATGCTGACTTCTTGCAACATAAGCATGCACTGACATAGTATCCACAGGGTCATTCCATCCTGTAGTTTCTCTAATTGAGTTGCCAACCCTTCGTAGCACATCCTTGTCTAGCTCTGTTCTAGCTACGGACCGCACTACATCTGACCACAACCCAGTAGTCCCTTTCTCTCTCTCCATTTCCACTTTCACTCCACACGTAGCAGCATTCACAAGAGAAACAACATGTGATGCTGATATATCATTCACAAGTCTCTTCATACCACCCTTGCCAAAGTTGGTTCCCAGCATCATCCCAGTCTCTCTCAAATGGATCTTACCATCTTTGAAGAAGATAAGATCCTTCCTCAACGCATCTGAAAACTCCCCACAATCTCTTCTTACATGGTCTAGGCTATCACACCATATACAACGATGAACAAAGCCTTCTCTCATCTGAGGTCTCTGCATAACAGGCTGTACATTCTGCTCCTTCTCTTCTAACCTAGTGAGCTTAAGCTTAAGCTCCTTCATACCCTTAATCAACTCATCAAGCGGTGAGTCTTCCTCTCTAGCAATTACCAAAGCGGGCTTAGCAAGCAACTGCTTGACAGGAATTATCAGAGGTGCTGCTTCACTTACCACCACCTTGTCCCTTCTTCTCTGTCTCTTGGTCAGCAAAGAGACAGCCTCTTCAACCTCCTTCCAGTCAGTCTTCAATCCTCTCTCCTCACTCTTGTCTTCCAGCAACAGCTCAAGCTTCTCCTGAATAGTCACGTCCGCTGCTTGTAGGAAAAGCTCGGTCTTCTCCACCTCTAATGTAAGCTTTTCTGTCCTAGAAAGCTGAGCATACTAAAGATCAAATTCCCTTAACACCTCATTTACAGACAAACCTTTGTTGGGCTTAACCACCCACTCCAAGAACGTTCTCTTGGTCACCCTCTCTGAATCTTCAGTGTAGTACTCCTCCTTCAAAGCTCGCATAAAGCTCTTCCAACTCTGTCCTTGCTGCTGCTTGAGCTCCTTCACACGCCCACGAATCTCAGGGACAACAGCAAGCTCAAAGTTCTCCACCATCTCCTTCTCAAGCACCTTGTTCACCTCCATCTCCCTAGCATAGTATCGCACATACTTGGAAATATCTGTACCCTTGAACTGGTCCATCTGGTGCACCACAGATTGCAACGCCTTGGTTGCTAACACCTCCTTCCTCTCTGTGCTCTGCTGCTGCTGCATGAACATGGAAAAAGCCTGGAACATCTTCATCGTAGCAGCATCAAACTGAATAGGTTGCTGAGCAGCAGCAGCACCTCCACTTGATGATCCTTGGTTGGCCATGATATCTGATCCTGTAACACTCTTAAGAAAACTCCCACCCTAGGTGTTTCACGTCGAGTTCACCAAAAAGAGAGTATGTCGGAGTGTAATTCGTCTACCTAGGAAAGCGCCGGGCTTCTGGCTGTGGTTGTTCACTCAAGAGGTTGGCTTTCAGGTCACAATAGGGCTATAAACACTCACACAGATGTGTAAGATCTAGTAATATACCCAGAAGACGAAATTCAGGTCTAGCTGGCAGTAATAGGATTCGGCGGTGAACTTTGACACTCACGGAGAGGAAAACTATGAAGGTTTAGACCTCTAAACTTCCCCTACATGCAAATGAGGTACTACTGAACTCACAGACGAAATTTCAGCCTGAGATCAAATTCTGACACGGAGATATGAACAGAAAAGTTTTGAGCAAGAAAACTACGGCAATTTCTGGTACCTAGCTGGCTATTTCAACCTATAACAGGAGTTTGGCTCGATCAATTTCGAAGTTTCTTACAGGATTTGCAGTCTACAGGGTACTGAACATCCCTGTGGAGTTGGGACTCCTGAATGTACACAGAACTGCAGATCTCCTCCTCTGAAGTCGCTGCTCTAGATTAAGAGCTTTTCAGACCCCCTCAGCTTCAGCGGCCGCCCTGAATTACTCAGTTGCTCAATCGATATGAAACTTTTTGTGAAATCGTAGCCCTGCTGGCGGAGAACACAACCTCGAAGTTTTGAAGCAATTTCCTCAAATCTGCTGCGAGTGACACTGAAAACCCTAAATCCAACCAAAATGATTCAATTCTAGCACAATCCGAACTTCAATTGCTCATAACTCCGTCTTTATTGACTCAAATCGATCGAAATTTTCACTGGAAGTGCTTGGCATGACGAGACCTCTCTCCCTGTGCTCTCAGATTTCGAAGATCCCTCACCAAATGCTCGAACTCCACTCTAGAGCTCTGTTTCTAAATTTAGAGTTTAACAAAAGACAAAAATGGACCAATGGGAGTTCATAGCTCCACTTGGTTGTCCTTTAGTACCCTAAACCACGTGGCAACTTAGTTTTACTCATAGGCTACCACGTCAAGCCTCCTAGAGTGCCAGCGTAAAACTTAAATTATTTAAAACGACACGCAGTCCCGAAAAATAACTTAAATCAACTAGAAAGCGTGCATGGGCGACACGCAAATACAACCCATGAGCTTAAGCCCTATCAACATGGTAATCAACCTACTAAGACTCAAAATAGTGTTAACACCGTATGCAAAGGTGTCAAACATATACATAAACGACTAGAAGTAATATAAGCTAACTTCTAGAACTACTAAACTCAAGCGTCGGAGTAGAAATATAACATGTAGCCGCCAAGTAGCGCGACAACGGTCTCCTTGAGCTCCTCCACCTCGTCCACGATCAGTCTTCCTTTGCCATAGCTCGAGGTGGAGATCAAAACAACAGTCACTATTGTGATCTGGTCACTCGCAATGCTCACACTACATAGACATTACTTGAGACGT
The DNA here is from genome assembly GCA_036924285.1 of Asterella californica. Taxonomy (NCBI): domain Eukaryota; kingdom Viridiplantae; phylum Streptophyta; class Marchantiopsida; order Marchantiales; family Aytoniaceae; genus Asterella; species Asterella californica. The sequence continues at coordinate 3,072,955 of JAYKYS010000009.1, read as the reverse complement.
CCGAGACATCTCATAACCAGCTCTCCTCTATGGACACTTCTTCTGCTGATGAGGACCATCACACGTCCAGCAAGGACCCACTTGCTGATGACTAGAGAAAGACGGCATGAGCTTTTGTCCACCAGGTCCTCCAACACCTCCTTGGGATCGTGACTGTTCAACACTATCCTTACCACCACCACCACCACGCTGTTGCGTAACATGTGATCCTCGAGAAGAGGTGGTCGTATCATGTGATGCCTCCCTGCTGAACCCAGCAATCACCACCCTCTCCTCCACCATGTTGAGCTTAATCCGCTCAGCTAGACCAAAGACAACCGCCAATGTCGAAACAGTGTCTCTAAGGAGAGTCGCATCTCTGACTCTCTTACGCATCTCTCGATCCATTATCTTGTACCAAAACTGGATCGTGCTTCCGTCATCCCATAGGTAACGCTGATCAACCGCCTCATGCAAGTAAACGTCTCACGTAGGCTCTCTCCAGTCTTCCGTTGGAACTCTAGCAGACTCCTCAACTTGTCGGTCTGCACACCTTGATACTTTTTCTTCAAACATTGGAAGAACTGAACCACATGGTTAAACCTCACTCATACTACCGCCTGCTCCACTACTAGTGGACGCACCATCGGTAGTAGGTACTCTGTCACCCGAGGATGTATCACTGCTACTGACAACTGAACTCGCAAGTGCTACGCCTCTTGAAACTACACCAGTAGTGATAGAAACGTAGTTAGGAGACCAATGTTGTCTCCACAACTCAATCTCCACGTTGTAATCTCGCCTGAACTCATGATAATCGTTCATCGACGGTCCCTCCAAGTGTTGGAACAAACCCTTCCACGTTGTCGTGATGTGAATTATTCCACATAGTGAATAATTCACCTCTCAGTTAGAAGTTAGTCTCTCTGAGTGAAGTTAAGACCTCAGAGAAGTCGATTCTGGAGGAAGTGAGCATTCTAAAATCTGAAAACACCACGGCGTAGGTCTCGTCGCGCTGATCACCGTGGTATGTTCAAAAGTTACAAACGGAGTTGCACGCGAAAAGTTACTTGGGGTTCTTCTACAAGATTTCTGATACCGGGAAATTTATCATAAATCTGAGTGAGTTCGAAAAATATCTTTTAGATTTTCCTCATGTAGATTGTAGTATGTAGTATTTGTTTAAAATTCGAAATGTACAAAAAGAGCATTTCTAGAGAAAGTTATGGCACTTCGTGTTAGCAAAGGAAAGATGAAATACCGTTGCTTTCTAGCATATTAGCTTAGAAACTGGTCTTCAAAACCAGTTGTGAGATCAGCTTCCGTGGTGTAGCTGAGAAACTTGTAGGGAGGAGGTCTCCGGATCAAATCTCTTCAGACTCACAACCGGCTTGGAGTAGGCTGGCCCCTTCGGGGGAATATGAGGAGCACCAAGTTGCCTAGGGGCGGGACACTAGATGTCCCTTAAACATACCGTGAATGCGGGACGCCTCCGTCTACCGCTGCACTAGTGCAGTCACCTAGTGTGGATGCTAGAGGGAGATTACCACCGGGTTTCGAAATGGACCTCTCACCTTCGGGTTGTCGGGATAATTAGTACGAATTCGGTTGCGACCCTCTAAGTCCTGGGTAGCGAGATGGCATCAAAGATACTCCAAGTCGGTACCAATTCTTTTGTAGAAAAATGCAGAGTTCGAAATATTATTCACTTGGGTCGAAAAATCAAGTGAAACTGATACCTGAGGCAATACTTACGGCACTTCGAAGTTTAAGGGGGTCGAGAAACGACAATGATGATAACTCGGGCTCCACGTGTCAGAACGAGGTGATTCTGGTGGCCAAAGGTAGCCGTGGTGGAGTTACTTCGGATGGAGGTGTCAAATGCTGACTAAACGACCGACTCGGTGGCCATCCGTACAGATGAACCTGCGAAGCTTAGTGAAATAGTCTTCTTACGTGTAGATTTTTTATCAGTGATTTATTTTTCTGCTGCCATCTGTTTAGGGCGTCTTTTACCCCTGCCAGGTGACACTGAAGGTTACGTAGGGTGGAGGAAAACCCAGAGGGATGTACTCCGGAGAGAGAGAATTCTCATCCCATTATCGCATTATCGCAGTTTGTCGATCATCGAGCAGTGTTGAGTTTACCGTGCGGAGACTATCGAGTAGAGAGAAACAGTAGAACTGAGGAGAGAAATTTTACACAGAGGTTACGTCTGAAGAGATTTTCTGACTGGTCAGAGTTTTTGACATCGAGAGATTGAGCTTTGTAGACAGAATCGAGTAGAGAGGAGACCTACAACTTGTACGCATACTTTTCTGAAAAGAAAACGAGAAGCTTCTAGATGAACGCGCTGGTGCTTCACAGGAGCAGTTTTTTGATATTCTGAGTCCTTGAGCATGAGCTTTTCAATCTGCATGATCTGGAGTTAAAGATCTACTTGCACGCCGTGTGTTTTATCTTGATCGGATCGAAATCGTGGTGGTGTGTTCTCTTACGGTCCATATTCCGTGTGTGGTTTTCGCCCTCCTCTTCACGATCGTATCACAGCTAGAAGGTTCGTCCTTCCCAGGAAACTCTCACCTCGACAACGTCATGAAGGGTGTGAACAACTGTGGATTTCACATCTCCTGCAAATCGTACCAACTGTCAACTCCTAGATGAAGTCATCCAGCTCAATGGTACCCACTATACTCGAGTATTGTCGAGGCCCCTTCGTGATCCCATAGATTTCATCCATGTCCCACAGCAACGATGCGGTGATACTAGACTCACCCTTAGAAAACGCACTATCTACGTCTGACTCGTCCTCTGGAACAACGGACGACAATGGTGAAGGTATTTGATACCTCACCCCACTCCTTGTATACCCACTGTCCGAGAAGTCTCTATTAGAACCTCTCGAGAACTCCGTGATGATAGAATCTCGTGAATATACTCTCCAACCAGAATATCGAAATCCTCGTCACCACCGTAACCACAACTTGTCTAACCCCGCTCTTACTGAGCTCACATATCCCTTACTAGGACGGTCAAGATAAGGACAATATGTACCTGTCATCACCACAGGTAACCTCTCACTGTATGTTTGTCGTCAGTCCAACCTCACCGTGAGAGAAACAAAGACAGTCTGACTGGTCCGCAACTCCAGTCTCATTACCGACATCACACTGAAGTGAAATCATTGCAAAAATCAAACGCCAACATAAGTAAACACGGTGTCGCGCTACTTGGCGGCTACATGCTTGACTTCTACTCCGACGCTTAGGTTTGGTAGTTCTACAAGTTAGCTCATATTACTTCTAGTCCTTTATGTATATGTTTGACACCTTTGCATACGGTGTTAACACTATTTTGAGTCCTAGTAGGCTGATAGTATGTTAGTTATCTTGTTCAAGCATTTGTGCGCTTGTGCAAGTGACTTCTTACTTGTCTATAAGGTTCAATGTACATAACTTAGGGTTTCCATGCTGATAGGGGTTTGAGCTCATGGGTTGTACTTACTTGTCGCCCATGCACGCTCTCTAGCTAATTTAAGTTATTTTTCGGGGCTATGTGTCATTTTAGATAGTTTAAGTTTTACGCTGGCACTCTAGGGGGCTTGACGTGGTAGCTTATGAGTGTAGATAAGTTACCAGGTAGTTTAAGGCACAAAAGGACAGTCAAGTGGAGCTATGAACTCCCATTGGTCTATTTTTGTCTTTTGTAAAACTCTAAGTTTAGAAATAGAGCTCTAGAGGAGAGTTCGAGCAATTGGTGAGGTATCATCGAAATCTGAGAGCACAGGAAGAGAGAGCTCGTCGTGCCAAGCACTGTCAGTGAAATTTTTGCTCGATTTGGATCAATAAACAAGGAGTTATGCCCAATTGATGTTCGGATTGTGCCAAAACTGCATCACTTTTGTTGATTTTGGGGTTTTCAGTGCCAATTGCAGCAGAATTTAGGAAATCACATCAAAACTTCGTGGTTGCGTTCACTGTCAGGAGGGCTACGACTGTCCAAAAAGTTTCGAACCATTTGAGTGATTGAGTAATTCAGGGCGGCCGCTGAAGCAGAGGGGGTCTGAAAAGCTCTTAATCTAGAGCAGCGACTTTAGAGAAGGAGATCTGGAGTTCTACAAACAATCAGGAGTCCCAACTTCACAGGGATGTTCAGCATCCTGTAGACTTCAAATACTGTGAGAAGATTTGAAATTCATCGAGCCAATTCTCTGTTCTATGTCTGAATAGCTGTCTAGGTACCAGAAATTGCCATAATTCTCTTATTCAGAACTTTTCTGTCAACAGCTTGGTGCTAGAATTCAATCTCAGGCTGAAACTTCGTGTGTATGTTCAGTAGTGCCTCATTTACATGTAGGGGAAGTTTAGAAGTCTAAACCTTCATAGTTTTCCTCTCTTTGAGTGTCAAAGTTCACCGCTTAAGCCTATTACTACCAGTGAGACCTAAATTTCGCTTTTTGAGCATATCAGAGGATCCTACACTCCTGTGTGAGTGTTTATAGCTCCTGTTGTGACCTGAAAGCCAACCTCTTGAGTAAACAACCACAGCCAGAAGCCCGGCGCTTTCCTAGGTAGACGGATCACACTCCGACAACGGCGTACAAACATGAAGCAGAATATGGAGGGGTTCCAACAACAAGAAGTCCAAACGATAACCCTCCACACTCAAACATTCACATATTGAGAAACCCAACCTCACTCCGACTGACGCCTCCTCTTTGATGATCACATGCACAATATATGATCACCAACTATGATAACTTATACCTAAGATCACTAACTAGATATCCACACCTCTAGTAGCTCCAAAATTATCTACGTGGTAGCTCTACTAACTCACCTAAGACAACTGCCACCAACTCCCTTCATACGCATCTCTACGGTGTAGACAAACACTACCTCAACGACTCCTTCTCTTAGTACTATAGGGTCGCCTTACCACTCCTCGAGGAACGTGCGAGAAGGTCTCATACTACCTTAAACAAGTCCATAAATACTTGCACGCATCCCTGGAAGACACCAAGAGCTATTGATCTAGTGGTAAAGTCAAAGCTAAGAACTGCAGAGTTAAGTGTGCAAGCTCAAGAAATAGTGTTGGGATGGATGACCTGCTGGTTTTACACTTCCCACACAACTGAAAGCTTGCATATCTCTCTCACGCACGCTAGCAAGCTGACTTGCGGTGAGCTCGGCCTCGGGCTCTGCTCTGTCTCCGCACTCTCGCACTCCGCTCCTCACGTCTCTGCACTCACGCACCTCTGCTTCTCTACACGCACTCACGTCGCGACACTCCCGCTCACTCTCCGCTCCGCTTGGAATAGAGTAGAACTCGGATCATACTACACAAGAAGGCCGCACATGAAGAGAACACAACCCAAAACAGCAAAATAGGTCAAAAACACACTCCACAAGGTCAAAATCTGTCAAATTGGCACTCGCATGCTAGATTACGTCAGATTTTGGACCAACCGTGACCTTCTTCTCCTTGTAACTCCTTCGATCCTTCACCAAATCAGCTGATTTTTGATGCGTTGAAATTGTCTTCTCAGCGCACACCTATCGCACTCTTCAGCACCAAAAATTACTGACCCACGCCTACTTGACATCCACCGACGCACTTCTGCCGACCTCAAATTGATCTCAAAATTTGTCACAGGAAATTCCAGCAGCACTTTCGCATTACCTCACTACCAATTTGATCAAGAACATGTCCATATAGTACTAATCCGCACAACGATCAACCACAACACCAAAAATAACTACTCCATGCGCGTGCACCCGCAAATTGAAAGTACCAACGATCTGCAAACTCCGGAGATACCACCGGCAGAAATCCGCGACTTGAAAGCTCTCAATCAGACCTCGCAATTCGAGTTCTTCGAGTGATAAACGGTATGTAGTCACTCCACCATGCCAATCGGCACTAAACAATCAATAAAGTCGAGCCAAATCCACTCTGTGCTCGTAGAGAATCCAGATTGCACTCACCAAGACTATCCACCATAGCTAGGAGCTTGAAGGCTCAACTCGAAGAACTAAGGCCTCCAAGCCCTACATGCGATGCCCCTAGTGGGTTATCCCAAGAACTCGTCTTAACGGCAGTAACGACTCTACCGGGATTAATCACTCCGCACTCGGTCAACCTAGCCGAGGTGCCAAACTGACGTGACATGTTTTATCGTTTTTAACCACTCTGAGGTTTTACAATACTAAACCACTCCCCCGCTCCTGATATTTATGGTCTGGTTACCTAGACTCCTCATTTTTTGACATGCACAGACGTGAAAGACAGACCTCTGGATCACCCAGAACAAACTGCGTCTTTTCATAATGTTTGAGTCTGATCTCTGTTGTTGACGTGATAGATAGCGTTAGAAAGTGCTACATTTTTGCAAAAAAAAAATTTGATTTTCATCCAAGCATTATCAGAACCCAGTTTGTTAAATTCTAAGCTTTTCTGGGTGCTAGATTTTGGAGAAGGATTTTGAATTCAAATAAAGAATCTAAGAGGAATATTCCATCTGTAACCCTTTTATACCAAGAGGTGGGGTTTAAAGGCTCTTCATCCATATCTTAGACCACGTAGATTTTTAACTTTCCAAAGACTAACTAACATTACCCTAGTTCTCGGAAATATCGAGTCTTGTACATAGAAGACGTGAATAATAGATTTTCACATGTCAAAGCAAACTGGTTTACATGATGTTCTAGTAAATTTATTCTTTTTACGGTTGAACTTGACAAAACCATTCCTTTTAAAAATAATCTTGACCTCGCAAAATTGAGATAATATTGATCCGCCAATATGGTACCTCAAATAATATGCTTGTTATAGAATCTTTCACTGGTTTACAATATGCATGCCAGTTTAGCTTCAGAGATTTTTCTTACAATATAAACATTTATTGAGAAATATATAAATATAAGCACAAAATAAAAATAGGTGTGATATATCAAAATAAAATTATAAACCCATAAGCTCCAAAAACTCCAAAAACTCGCTCGAGCTCCAAAAAACTAGATGAACTACATCCTCCGGAGTAAAAACAACAGTTTTTTACTGAAGTTTTAAGATATTACTTAACTCTTCTTTGAAAAAAAGTTATTAATAAATTACTAAAATCTGTCCATAAATTATCCATAATTCATTCGGTGACTGAAAGGTTTGTAAGCATTACTCAAACTTCGGAGATCAATGGATTCTTCCGCATGGGAGGACGAAGCGGCATTCTCGTGAACGGGTTCTGTTTTATTCAAAGTCAACTTGGTTAGGTTGACCATTTATTGTTTTGACGACATGAACTGCAAAGTGCTATAACGACTTTATTCCGCGGATAATTCACAAACTTCTCATACCTGCAGCTTTGAAATCTTGATAGCGCGCCGGCGCTGAGCTTACGTCTTTACGAACTCTCCCGGTTCATTGAGTTGATGGGACGGGTACGTCTGACAGTTCTGTCAAACCTACCGTAGCGGCCGTGAAGAGTAGAGGCTTTACGGCAGTTTGAGAACGCGATAACGATCGGATGTGCCATAAGGATACCGGCCACCTACTGATGTGTCTCTTTCACTCCCCGCTTTGAATTCCTATGGGCTATGTCTCGTGCTGTGCAACATCATCAACTGCATGTATGTCAGACCCACGTATACTCATCAAGAAGGCCCAATATACGAACGGTTTATTGTTTCATGAAAATCAAGCATTAATGTTCACATAACCACAAGCGCCACAACATTAACGGCGGGATTTATCATCGATAATCAGTTTACACCGACTCTAGTTTCGTTTAGCTGAGGGGAACGAGTGGGGAGGATGGGTTTGTCGTCTAGCGTCCGTGTTTAGCGGTGTCTGAGAACGTCGAGATTTCGATAATCACATATTTGTGGGCTATGGTGGTCACCACGACGTAGAGCGAAGTCGAGAACTGGGATTTAGGTCTCCTCGAATTCGTAGTGCGAATTCGAGGAGGACACTCTCAACGAATTTGAGAACGAGAAGGATACGCGTCATCCAGGGGAATGCAGCTGGAAACGAAGATTAGCAGAGACGAAGAAAGTGAAAGAAAATTCATGCCAATTTTTATTTTCACTGCGAAGGAGAATGTGATACAAACTCGGGAACGAGAAATTTCGTGCCCAAGACCAGACAAGAGAGTGCTAAGTGAGATTACAAATAAGCGCTTAGTACTAAGTGAACCGAAACGAGGTGGACCGGTGGCAAGAAAGAAGCAGAAGGCAGCAGCCATGTCAGAATTAGAAATGATGGGACAGCAGATAGCTGCGAAAACGTTATACAGCAGGGAGAAATCGATGCAGTTGGGAGACACGGCATTGCGGCAGTCTGAGCCCACTATCCCGCCACGGAGAGACCCAGAACGTACGCCAACACCAAACACCCAGCAGCACCTGAGCCCTACAAACACTGTGCATCAGCTGCTGCACATGACAGAGGGGAGACAAGCGCATCAGCAGGCGTTCCCCAACCAACAGAAGGAAGACGCACAACACACTCAACAGAAGCAAACGGAGAATGCCAACACGACGAAAGCAACACCAGCTACCGCACAGGGAACCCTGAAACCAGCATACGACAGGGGTCTCGCCAAGGCCGAGAGAGAGAAACGGAGACAGCAAGTAGAGGGTGCCTGGAAATCTGCGATCACATCAGTCGAGTGCGTTAAGAGAAACATTAGCAGATTCAAGGGAGAAAAGGGTAAAAGGAAAGACCCCTACCCGGAAATTCACGAAGGAAGGCAATACGGAAAGGAGGAAAGGGAAGAGCACAGAGCAACTATCGACATGCTTAGGAAGAAAACACCAGCACTGGAAGGGCAGAAGGTTGTCTCGGTCACCATAAGCACTCAAATGGTGCTCAATCGAATGCAGATGCTAAAGGAGAGGGCCTTCATCCTATACACCGTTGATGTCACACCGTCCAGAGATATAGTGAAGGAGTGGGCCGATTTCATCCTTACACAGGAGCTAGGCATAACGGTGGAGAAGATACGAATGTTAAACCGGAGATGTTTTCTCATCACGGTAGAGACAGAGGACCAGCGTGACAAGATCCTGACGGCCACGCCACTGTATATGGGCAGAAATATGGTCTTTGCCTTCCCCTGGGAACCAACGTTCGATCCTTCGGCAATCCACACGAAGAAATCTCCAGTGTGGGTCGAACTTCCTGATATCCATCCGCATTACGAAAGCTTCGGGAGGGAACTGCTATCCACGATAAGAGAAGTCTTATACATCACAAACGAAACAAGTGAATGTAAGTATCTTTGCATTAGAGGATGCCTCTTGCTGAACCTCAACGATGCATTACCAGACGTGTTGAGTGTAAACGACGAAGACGGAGAGGGGGCATACTTACAGAAAATTATCTACAGGAGCATGACCGATGTGTGCTTCGCATGTCATAAGAGAGGCCACCTAGCACGCAACTGCCCTGAGAAAGATGGGAGAGCAACCACGAAGGGACACACGACGAACAGGGCAGATCCACAACAAGCAGAGCTGCAAGCCAAGCATCACAACGAGCAAGGGAAAACCACAAGTACGGAGAACTTCACACCAGTAGAGACGTCGAAGAGGAAATCAGCAAAAGAGGTTCAAAAGGGGACTGCTCCTCCAACAGAGACAAATCGCTTTCAAGCACTGGCAAACTTGGAAGAAGGAGAGACCAATACAGAGAAGGGAGAACAAACTCTTGATACGATGATAGGAGAAAACGATCGACCCACTAAGGAGACGATAACAAAGGGTATCAAGACAATGGTGGAAGAGGAACTGAGCGAGAAGTCGACATCCACAATACAAAGACTTACATCAGAGGAGCCAATGGAAGTCAGTAAGGAGAAAAGAAAGCGGAGAGCGGAAGGCCAAGGGGCATACCTGGAAGCGGAACAGGAGAGTGGGACAAATGAAGCGACAACCCAAGACATGGAAGCAGCATGCAGCCCTGAAATGGAAGAAGGTCAGATGTTCAGTGAAGACGGTGCAAGGAAGGACATCGAGGAGTCAGACGAAGCGACAAGAGGGATAGCAAGCGTGGGTAACGCACAGAAGGATGAAGAGGTGCAGATGGAAGAGGTGGAATCAAAAAATCAAACAGCTGCTGCGAACGCCAGAAGTGCAGGAAGGTCGTCTGGAACGCTGAGGAGACTCTAAGCATCCTGCATGATGATGAATACAAAGATAATAAGCTGGAACGTGAGGGGTTTAGGCGACCCCAACAGATTGCGAATTGTTAAAAGATGGATAAAAAAACAAGGGGAAAAGGTAGACATAGTTTTACTACAAGAGCTGAAGATCCAAGAGAGTAGAGCAGATTTCCACCTAAACCAAATAGCTAGACAGGGCAGATACCTAGTAGATTACACGAGCGAAGGGAGAGCAGGAGCAGCAATCATAGTAATGAACGACTGGAAAATCATCAACAAAGGCGTGAAAGGAGACGGCACACTTCGGTGGATGGAGTTGGAGACGCAGGAAGGAACAGTACACATAGTCTCTGTACACGGACCAAACGAGAGGAGAGAGAGAAGCACCTTGTGGGCATGGATGGACGAGCAATGGGCAACAGGGAACTGGATCCTCGGTGGGGATTGGAACAGCGTAGAAACACCGGTGGATAGCGTAGGTAGAACGGCTCTCCAACACGGAACAAAGAGAAGAAAATGGCAGTCGCTGGTACAATCGCTTGACCTAGAGGATGGTTGGCTGGGAGCATCCCAAAGGTCAGGTCCACATTACACCAGACAATGTAAAGTAGGAGACAGACTAGACCAAGCCAGGCTGGACCGCTTCTACATCTCCCAGAGAGCAGAATGGTCAAACGCCCAAATCCAAATGCGACATGATGAAAGACAAACGATGTCGGATCACATCCCGATTATCCTATGTCTTGTATCTGTCCAAGGACAAGAAGAGGTCAGACGAAGATCGTACCTTAAAGTGAACCCAGAACGGCTAAAGGGAACAGAAACACTGCAAAGGATGAAGGATACATGGGTAGCAACAGCCAACACGATCGAGGATCCTCGAATTAGGTGGGAGCTCAAATGGCAAGCAACAAAGCAGGTGGTAGCACGGAGGGAAAACAGCATCAAACAGGAAAGAAGATAGGAGGAAGAAAAGGTGAAAGAGCTGGAGAAGCTACGCATCTTATTAGCGGCAGGAGAGTCCGCTGAAAACGAAGCCCGACTGAGCGTGCTCTCCACGGAAATTAGACGCTTGGAGCACAGCCAGGCAACAAGATGGAGACGGTGGAGCAGACATAAGTGGATACGGGAGAGAGACGCCCCGTCGAAGTATTTCTTCGCTATCCTACGAGCGAAACAGATCAAGGAAACAATGATGTCTCTACAGACAGAAGAAGGAAGGTGGATAACCAGAGGAGAAGACATCACCTCTGAGCTACATAGATTCTACCAGGAGCTATTTAAAAAAGACCAAAAGGTGGAGGACGAGACGTACCTGAGAAAGGCAGCGTTATGTCTCACCAAGAAGAGGATGACCGAACCGCAGAACAGGAAACTGAGAGAAGTACCGTCGAATGAGGAAATCCACCACACAATTCTGGAGCTGAAAGCAGAGAAGTCACCAGGCCTGGACGGCATGACGGCTGAGACGTTAAAGACGATGGGCAGGGAGATGGAAACAGACCTCCAGGAGATGATCAAATGCTTTTGGCACACCCAGCAACTCACCTGGAAAGCGAAGCAAGGGGTTATAAAATTAATACCCAAAGAAGGAGAACTCCAACGACTACGAAATTGGAGGTCGATTTCGATGCTGAACATAGCATATAAGCTCATAGCGAAGGTGATGGCGAACAGATTGAAGGTGGATCTCTCCGAAGTAATCGACAACCGTCAGAAAGGCTTCATCAAAGGGCGCAACATCTCAGATAATATCCTAACCTTCAAACTGGGCCAAGAATGGGCCGAACACAAACATCTACCATCGGCGTTTCTCAAGCTCGACTTCGAGAAGGCATACGACAGGGTTAACCATACTTACCTGTGGGAAACTATGGAAGCGATGAACATAGATCCGATGTTCATAAAACTGACAAAAGGCCTGATCGAGAACGCGACCTCCAAGATTCACATGCAAGGGGACTTCACAGCGGAAATAAACCTTGAAAGGAGAGTACGACAATTGTGCCCACTAGCACCCCTGCTGTTTGCTATAGCGACGGTGCCACTTATGTCGATGCTAGATGAGAAACAGAGGCAAGGTACAATAGAAGGGGTCAAAATCTGCGAAGGCAAGTCACTTCTTCACCAACTCTTTGCGGACGACAAGGGCATACATATAAGAGCAACAGAAAGGAATTTCGAAGCGGTCCAAGAAACCATACAGTGGTATGAAAGAATATCGGGGGTCAGATTGAACCTTCGGAAGTCGACACTTGTCCCTATGGCAATTTCAGAGATCCCTCAATGGATGGTGAGCAGCGGGTGTCACATTGCGGAGCCAGGAGAGGTCATTAGATACCTGGGTTACCCGATAGGGAGGAAAATAGGACCGAGAGAACACCTGCAATACATAGAAAAAAAAATTAGTAAGAAACTAAGCTACTGGGCCTACAGAACATTGTCCCTTGCAGGGAGACTCATAATTGTGAAGCACATACTCAAGGCGATGCCGAGCCACCTGTTTACTGGAATCGCCCTTCCGAAATATGGCACGGAGCGACTGGAGCAGATATGCAGGGAATTTGTATGGGAAAGATCAAACAAGGAACTAAGAAGGTGCCACTGATCGCATGGAAGGATATTCAAGAGACCAAAGGGGAAGGAGGGCTGGACATAATACAGTTTGGTGACCAGAGTAGGGCAGCACTGCTAGTACAATGTGGGAAGATCATGGGCAACAAAGAGGAAGACTGGATATACTTGGCGGAGGAAATGATCATTGAGGCCCATCTAAAGAAAAAGAAACGAGACAGAGGGCTAAACTGGACGGCCCAAGAACTCATGATCACGGGGCAGGTAAAGCACATCCAAAAAATGCCGTCACTCAAAGCGATGATGCAAGCGTGGTTGTCGGCGACAGGGGCACTGAAGTGTGAAATTCCAAGAAGGAGAGTAACAGGAAGAAACACCGCTGCACTGAAGACTATCGCAGTGGACAGAGCACTGGGGAGGCTGGACGAAGCCACAAGGACAAGGTTAGTACAGATTGCCAAAGCGAACAAGCTACACACGATAGAGCAGATGTGCAGGTGGATCAGGAATGAGGCGGAAAAAGAGACAAACCCTGAAAATGAGATGGTGAGGGTGGCGATTACCTGGTTGGAAACGTTCACGCTGAACGAGGAATCAAGAAGACTCGAAGAGGAACAGATCTGGTACTGGGAATGGGGAAACAAAAAGATCGATGGATGGTCCCTACCGACGAAAGTCTAGAGAATGCTCTGCACTGAGAGAACCTCCGGAACAGACAAGCTCAATGACAGATGGGGGAGTCAAGATGCAAGAACGAAGTGGAAGAAGAGGTTGAAGCGTTTATGGACGTCGCAGCTTGCCGAGAGAGACAAAATGTGGCTATGGAAAGTACTGCACCAGGGCTTCCCGACGTCCTTGCGCCTATCGAAATCCGGGATATGTCAGGCGCGATGCGGAAGATGTGACCGGACGGATGAAAACATTACACATTGTCTGTTTGAATGTCCATATGCAAAGCGAAAATGGACACAGTGGCTCACTCTCGCGAACGGCCTGCAAGGCAAGAGGTTAGAACCGAGAGACGTCCTCCATTTCTTCGATGAGGTGTGATAACCACAACGTGAAGCGAGTCAGTTCATCTCGGTGGAGATTTTAAAGACGATCTGGCACGAAAGGAACAAAAAAACTCTTTGAAAATAAATTTGTGGACACTCCTATCCGAATTCCTCTTCACAACGCGTACACTGCTGTCCTGATCCAACTCAGATTCAAAACGGACAACGCAAAACTCAGACAACGGCTGGAGCAGGTGCAGAGGACGATTCAAACTATGATGGATCGCAGTGAAGCCACGATGCACAAAAGTGGAGGAGGGAGACATATCCGGAGTGAAAACCACGAGAGAATCGACGGAAGGAGAGAACGGGAAGTTACGACTCCGCTCGTTGACAGGATCGGATTGGAGAACACCACGAGCTCCAGAGATCATGCAATCGTGACATAGAAGAAGGGAGAAAGAGACCAGAATCAAAACGTTGTTGCACGAGGAAATTGTGAATCAACGTACCTCGAAGGAGAGATCGAAGGAGTACGTTCTTGATTCTGCGCACGATAATTAGATGGCCACGCTTAGGGAGGTGGACTGCTATCAGGTGCTGGCGATTAGTTGGCATACCAAGACGAGGTACGGTGGGAGCGAGCACCAGAAGGCGAAGACGAAGCGGATCCGCGAGAGTTACACCAAGAAGATCACGAGAGAGTATACTAGAGGGAGGTTTAGAGTTAGGTTTAGCGACAAGCTGTCGAAGATGGAGACCCCGATTGGGGTCGGTCTTGTTAAGACCGAGGTGAACCCTCTGTACTTGGATAGGGCAATAAAGTTTACGGAGTTGCATCTCCTTCCTCATTAAAAAAAAAAAAAAAAAAGTTTTGTTTAGCTAGGACGAGATAGCCTTCCGATTCTATGTAACTTTGTCAACATTTATTTGTGGTCCGCATAAGACAATTTACGATGCAAAATGTGCATGACAAAGAACTCTTTCGAAACCCATGATGGACAGCTTTATTTCTTTTCTCCAAAGTCTATACCATTTTCAGTGCAACACTCACGGCGGAAGATATTCACCTGATGTACACTGAAGTGTACATGAGATACGTTAATTAATATTCTAACCCTTTTGACGAGAAAGGTTAGAATATTAATTAACGTCCTCGGCAAAGGACGCGATATAACTAACTAGGGCTCCGGACTTATACCCCAAGGAGCGCAGCAGGCCGCCCTTCACTTATGGATTTTCTCCAGACGAGTTGGCTACTCCGGGACTGAGTAATATATAATATTTAAAAATTGAATTAATTTTCTATAATAATTTAGTAAAATAAACTTTTATAACACTTACACGTATTCTGATAAGAGAAAACGAAATTCACTATACAATGTCGTGGGGAAGGATATTCACAAGTGTGTATTTCCAAGAAGACTGAAAATATATGTCTAACAATGACGTTTTTCTTCTTTATATACTAGAGATAGAGAAATATAAAGTTGCACATCTTTTGCACCATTCATTGGTCATCATGAGGACTGATGACTTGGCACTCTCACTCACAGACTCAACTATCATTCATTAATTTCACATGGATCGCTATATGCTCACTTCATGCAACTCTCTAATCAGTATGCTCACATCGTTCTGCTAATATCATTCCTACAAACATGTTCTGATCTCACTCTTAACATCACATCTCATAATACTCAAGGACTCTCGAGGTCTTCATTGCTCACTTTACTCATAGACATGAAAATGAGTGTCATTTTCATCCCTCAACTCCTCCTTATATACTATACAACTTCTTACAGTGATAATTTTTACTAAGTTACGTTATCTCATGATAAATACGCAATCCAAAATAGTAAAGCTTCTAATGGCTACTGAGACTTTAAGAATAGCACACACATTACTTGTTCTACTTTACTAAAGTAAGAGATTCTTCAATTTTAGCTTTTCCAAAGTGTTAACTTTTCATACTATCCAGTAGGAAGACGACAACAAACTAATATGTCTTTTGAGGAGCATCTTTAGATATTTGTGCATGACTTTCTATCATGCATCCAATCAGCGATGGTCAACAAAATTACATACTTTTGAGAAGTATATTTAGAGCTCCGCACTTGTCACATAGTGCCATAGTGAAACCTCTAATAGTTTCCTCAACTTAGTTATAACTATCTCAGCTAGTTATGCTTAGTTTTGATAACTCTAGATTTGGATCTTCGGACTAGAGTAACTTATAAGATAGTCATACCTAACAAAATTTATATAAACAACACTCAAATAATGAGATACTTGTGGTGTGACATTTACTCCCATACTTAATTTTCACTCCGTCCTCGGAGTGAAGTATCACCTTGATAAAACTTCTTCGACTTGTCGTGATTCACTAATTCGAAGAATGTTCTACTCCGTTCTTGAAGATCAAAGGTGTCACTATTCCACATTTTGGAGATGATGAAAGGTTCAAAATAGCGACGTATAATCTTCTTTTAAACTCGCTTGTGTCTAATAGCATCCCATAACATCACCCACTCATCCTTCTGAAGTGGTTATAACTTCGTTTTGTTCTTCACCAAGCGCTTGTCATAGCTCTTCTTCTGTTGTAGTTGAACCATCTCAATTTGTTGAGTTGCATCGTCTTTGTTCTCCTCCATCTCCAACATGATTTCTCTTCTCTCTTTATCAGCTGTTGGGTCACCATTTCTCTTCAATTCATCTTGCAAACTCTGAAAGGTGGTTAAGTCGAACTAAATTGGTAATTTGGATTCTAACCCATACATCGTCTTGAAAGTGAATATCTTGTAGACGTCTTCACTATTGTACGATACTCCCATAAAACTGCAAGAAGATGCTTGTCCCAGTTGTGTTTGACCTCTTCCATGTCAGCATCTTTTGCTGACATTCGACACAAGATAAAGTTTGTCGTCTCTACCAAACCGTTTGAACTTTGTTAATATGAAGTAGTAATCTTATGAGAATGGAGAAGTGTGTGCACATAGCAGTATTCATACTGCTCACAAATTTTCAACCCCTATTAGAAACTAACTCCAAAAGACATACTAGGTTTGTATGTCTTTTGGTTCATAGAGAAATCTATCCACCTCAACTTCTCCAATAGCTACAAGAGGTCTAGCTTCTACCCACTTTGTAAGATAATACGTGGCCACTAAAATATACTTATTTTTGCAAGGGGTGCGATTCAAAGGTCCAACAAAATCTATTCTCTATTTCTTGAAAGGTCCAACAACCAAAATAGACCTAAGAGGAGTAGAAACACTAGATTTGATAGCGCAAGCTTGACAAACATCATAGGTTTTACAATACGTCAAGCAATCTCTAAACACCCCCTCTAGTGAAATCATGCGTGAAGTATCTTGTGGACTATCAACTTGCTTGCAAAATATCCTCCACATATTGAACCATCATGGAATTCTTCCATGAGTTGTAGAGATTCCTCCTTGCTCGCAGTTCTTCTCAAGACTCCATCAACTCCTTCACAAAACAACACATCTTCCACAGCGTGTAGGGTTGATTTCGCTTCACCAAAGCTTTCTTCTCTCTAGTCCGCATCTAGTCTGGATAGACACATTTGTTAACAAAATCTCAAATTTCTTGATATTCTATTGAGATAATAGAATTGCTCATCAAGATCATCAAATCTTCTTCAATAAAGATGTCATCCATCGACTCCTCTTGATCACCATTGTAAGCTCTAGATAGCAAATGTAGATTTGCGTGCTTCTTTCCTGATTGATCGTAAAGCTCATAGCGTACTTTGACAATAAGAGCTTCCATCTTGCTAATCGTTTTTCGACCATAGGTTTATTGAAGATGTACTTCAATGTCTTATGATCGATAACGACAATGAACTTGTCTCTTATGAGATAATGTCAACATTTTCTCAAAGCATAGATCACTGCTAATCCTTCTCTTTTTGTCACAGAATAATTTCTCTCTACCTTAATCATTTGCCGATCGGCATACGCAATAGGATGATCTATGTCTTCAACATCATACTGACTTAAAGTACATCCTACTGCTATATTTGAAGCATCCGTATATAGAATAAACTATTTATTCCAATAAGACTTAATCAATATTGGAGTTGAAGTAAGAGCTTTCTTCAATTCTTCAAATACGGCTAGAACTTCTTCATCTCTTAAAATCAACACGTAATCTACTCCTTCTTCAAATATATAGTCAAAGCATACGCTTTATGTGAGAACGAGAGCATAAACCTTCGATAATATCCTACCATACTTAAAAATTGACGTAGCTAGTGATAGTACTAAGAAAAAAGAGCTCTAAGATCTTCTGCACCTTCTCTGGATCTATTGCAATTCAATCATTTGATATGATATGCTTTGCTGCATCTAAACATTATAAGACTTTCACAAGGTGCTCATAATGCTTCCTTACTCCCGTAAACACAAAAGTCATCTATAAAATCTCTCACAAACTTCTCTAAGAAAGGTTTGAACATTTTGTTCAAAACCTTTGAAACGTACAAGAGCATTACATAGACCGAATGGCACGACTTGAAATGCAAACATACCCTACGTAGTAGTGAAAGTAATCAAATGTTGATGTTCTGACATAATTTCAATCTGGTTATAACCGCTCTAACCATCTCCAAAGCTATACCATTTGTTTTCAGCCATCTCTTCCAAGATCTTGTCGATGAAAGGTAGAGGATAATAATCCTTCTTGGTGACAACATTGAGCTTTTTGTAATCAACACACACTCTCAATTCGTCATTTTTTTTCTTTACGATCACAATGAGTGATACTTGCTCAAAATGGTCCACCTCGTAAATAAACTCAGTAGTGTGCAGCTTCTCGATCTCTTCCTTTATCAGATCAGACTCACTCTCTGTTGCTTCTGTCGCATCAGTTTGATCTCCTTCTTCAACTCGATACGATGTTGCTCAAGTGTGACATCTCTCATATCTTTGTAATTAAATATAAATACATGAATGTATTTGCGAAAGTCTATTTGAACCGACTCTTTTGTTCTTTAGTATCATTCGATCTATAAAGTAAAGTGGCAATTCTTCTCTCCACCTCCTCAGTCAACGATTTTTTGTCTCAATCTCTTCGCACTTCCAGAGGAAGAAAATTTAGTACATTCAGATTCCAAATCTGAAGAATTGATATCCACGTCATTCACACCCACATTTCGTTCTTCTCTCTCCTCCTCTAACGATGTACATTCAGATTCCAAATCTGAAGAATTGATATCCACGTCGAAAATTGTATCGATAACTTCTAACTCCTTATAGTCAAATGTGGTTCGATATGATTCTGACGACTCTTCTTGATCTCTGAGTAATAGAACTTTGATCAGGTGGTGATTCAGTCCGATGTGTAAATAACCTTTGTGTCAGTTATTTGTTGCATGTACTGCTCGAAGCCATGATCTTCGAGTAACATTTCGTAACTTGACTCCTTCAAAATTTGCAATATCATATTTATCTACACTCCCATTATTGACACACAAACTCTCTCCTGCACGCCCAATGACCTAACTCGTTGTCTATCAACCATGCCAACCGTGATACTAGAAGGACAAATTGATACTAGATCCAACTTCCTCTTGAGTCATTCCGAGATTACATTTCTATGGATCTTTCATCGACATGAACATCTGAGACATCTCTCTCATTAATAAGAGCCTATACTTTTGATGCCTTGTTGCACATCTCTCCTTCACTGTCATCCTTCGCCTTCCGCGATGCAACGATCACCGCGGCTCCGTCTAAAGCACTAACATCAACAGTAGAAGGATTTACCTTCTTCTTCCGACCTCGTCGAGAGCTTAGACCGCTGCAAAGTTAGTTCATCACGGAAGGATTCAGAGCAATTAACTGTCCCACAATAATGTTTACTCGTTGCTTGCTCACGTCTTCCAGCACATTATATTTTGATTGCGCTGTCGAAAATATGAAATCATCATTTCTTAGTTTCTTCGATCTCGCTATGATCTTTGAAGAATATTTGCTACTTCGAGTATTTTGACTTGGAGACTCTTCCATCACGAAAGGTTTTTCCTCGTCGAAACACGTCCTCTTCCTCTTCCTCTCTTGAGCCAACAGCTCTATAGATTGAAAACCTTCTCGTACATCTCTTGGTTCTAAGATATCAATGCAGACTACACCCTTGTCCTTGCTTGTGAAGTTGAAGCTCCATCCGTCATTCCACCATTACAACTTAGACAATTACATTAGAAATGAGGTCCTCCAAACATAAAACATCCTTGGTTTATATAGTTACTTGCGGTGGTCCACCTTTAGATTGATAGTTCTCATATTCTCGTGAGCCCCTCTAACGTTTGAATTACGGTGTTGTAACAAATTCATCATATTGATCTTCAAGCATGTCAAAGATTTTGTCGGACTTTTCAACTCATCCCGAGAGTAGCAGATCTAGATGGTACAGTGGATGTAACCGCACTAGTATGAACTACCAAAGTCAAATTTTGAAACCGTATAGTCGGAACAGTCGTAGATGTCAGAGTTAGCATGCTTGGTACTTGGACATCCCAAGATGTTGTCCCAACATTCACTGATTGCAAGTCGTCTCCTCTTCTATCATGGTTGTGATCTTCATTGCATCAGCCTTCAAAGTTGGTCTCTCATACTGCACTTGTGTTCAAATCTTCGGCCTCAATCCTCCAATAAAGTTCTTTGTGAGCATTGCTTCAATGCTCATCATTGTTGGTTTTATTACATCTCTATTTTTTCGTAAAACCACTCAAAATTTCTACTCTAATTTCTCCACTCTCTCTACGTAAGTCCTTATTTTCTCTTTCTCTCCTTGTTTGAGGTAAATTATCTCTATCATTAACTATTTGTAACTTTAATCAAGAAGAAAGCTTTCAATTAAGGTCTTCGTCAATACTTTTCAAGTATCTATTGGAGTCCTCACTCCACTTCTCTTCTTCCTATCTTCATACCATGTCAAGGCAAAATTCTCAAGAGCTATTAAGGGTGTTCGAAAGACAATACTCTCAACTATCTCAGGTGGAGGAGTTAACCTTGCAAACCTACAAGACGGAGCTGTTTCTTCAAGCTGCGTATGAGAAATGGCAAGAGCGATCGGAACTACTCCTGGAGGATGGAGAGGAAGAAGAAGGACTGACAAGGAACTAGGAGGTTGTGCAAGAAATAGTTGAGGTTATTGTCAAAAATCAACGTACTAAGGAACGGATTAGGAGGTCGACATCAATATCATTTACTACCGCACTAGTTCATGTAGTATATGAGGTTCAACCTCCAATTGTGATAGTAGAGGAGGAGGATCCAACCATCGAGGACCTACGGTAAAAGATGTAAGGTCTGCAAGCTAAGGTTACTAGGTTGGAGATTAATGGCCGTCAATTGAGATGAAGCTTATATCCAAAATAGCTCGAGTACATCAATGTATGTGGTGTGATGTACTAATCATCAATGAAAAGATTGCAACGAGAGATTATTTCTTAGGAGGATCACAAGGTTGCATTCAAAAATACGTATATGCTCCTTCAAATCAACGTTGATAAAGGAGGTATGAAGAAGTTTGTCAATGATTACTTTATGATACATGCAATTATAGCTATCGAAGCTACAAGCTATGGTGCTATGGTGGAAGAGATTAATCATTATCTTTAGAGAAAAGATTTGAACGAGCACGTGAGGTCTGACGAGTTCATGTTGGATGTTGCATCCAAGATGCAGAAGGAATAGAAAGGACGGGAAGAGACTTCTTCCGAGCAGCAAACTTAGGAGGAGAAAGTTTGACATGAAACTATTCTTCTAAATTTGACATGGAGGACGATCCTTCACAACCGGAGGAGATGATTGGAGAACAAACAGTTGACATGGGTGAACTGGTTGCGAGCAAACAACAAACATATATTAGGATGGTGACGAATGTGAGGAAAGGTTAGGAGGAGCACTTTCAATATGTGAAGGTTGGGATCATATCATAAGAAGTTTTGGGTGTAGCTACAAAGAAAGTCCATGATGTCATCATTGACATCATCAAGGACAAGAGATAAGTTGAGGATGAAGGAGAGTGGATGTAGTTCTCGAGACTACATGTATAGGATGATAAGTATGGATGGCTTATAAGAGAAAAAACCATTGCTGAAGGTGATTAGGGTTGGGAGGATGATGTTTGGGAGGTTGTAAAGATTTTGAGAAGAGAAGCAAGGGAGGATGATGTTTGAAAAAGATATCATTGCACGACGATATAATAATGGATGCGGTTGAAGATTATGGTTGTAGAAATGTGATATTTTTTTGAAAAAAGAGAGGAGATAGATACAAAGAATGACATGTATCAGTTTGAGATTGAGGGCGACAATCATGGTATATGGTGATGATTGTGATGACGAGTAATATCTATTACGACACCAGAGGCACAAACCTCGACGGTGAGGTTCAACTAGGTGATATGGTAGACGATTCTGAAGTATGATGATTTATTCTTATGTCTTTGGATGCATATTGAAAGATGTGTAGATTTAGAGGGGGTGACTCAAGACAAGCAAATGGATGAAGGCTGCAAAAGAGAGAAGACGACACGAATATAAGAAAAGTCATGATAGGGTTGCAATTTCAAGATGACGATCAGGTTGCAAACTTGAGGATGAGGTTGACTAAGATGAGAGGTAGGATGACAAGACGATATGCGTGCCGGTCCATTCTTTGATTGATATTTCTGATTCATCAGAGATACCAACCAAATCTGATGATTTGGTTGTTACATTATTAACCATTATCGGATGATGCATATGTTTAGAGAGGATGGATGTCGTGTCGTGGTCTAGCTCCTACTTGAAAATCCAAATCTGATATGATAGCGTGTCAAAACTATAATCTTTGGAAAATATGCTTGTCTGGCGAGGTGTAACGACCTATGTTACACATAAGAAGTTTATCTATTAATAAGAATTAGTTATAACTAAGTGTGGAGAATATTTATTTACTTCCCAAGTACTTTGAGGAGGTATCAAGTTAGTCATGACTAGCTAAAGTTATTTATGGTTAAACTTAGCTATACTTTTGGACAGAATTCAGATATTTTCTAAATAGTGAGCACTACTATCTTGTCATCTTGTTTAAAAGATAGCAATGAGGTGGAAAATATCTTTTTATCTCTTTTTCGACTTGATATTGGTGGTGGAACTAAAGTTATTGACTTTGTGGACATAAAAAAAACAATAAGAGATTCCACATGTCACCTTTTTAGTGAATCATAGTGTAGAGAGAGGTGGAAATTCGAGATTCTCTAGCAATACTCTATAATCCTCCTAGAAGTTGTTGACTTGAGGGAATAAGCTCATGCAAAAAGAGAAAAAGCTCATGTGATAAGTGCTTTATCTTAGATAATATCTTAGTAAACTCGGTAAAAATAGATACGATTGAGTTACCAAAAGTTACCAAAGTAAAAACCTAAAATGAATAAACAGAGGAGTAGACAAGAGCTCCTTATCCTTATCTTCACATCATCGTAATGACATTTGAGTAATATAGAGAGAGAGTGTGAGATATCATAAGTGTGGGGGACTGTGAAGACTTGAGAGACATAGTTAGAATGGAGAAATTTAGTTTGAGTTTATGGATTTGTGAAGGTATGAACTTAGCATTTTTTGACTTATAGTTAATGTTTATAGTCAAGGGTCACATCAAAGCCACAAGATGTGACCCTTGAGTGAGAGACAAGCCAGACATGTTGTAGATTGATTGATGACTATCGTGAAGATTAATAGATATGATAGTTGAACGATAGGACTACGGAGGGTTTATAGGGTTGAATCTTCTACCTCGATGAATAAGGCATGTTTTTTGTGAGTAGTTTTTGATAAGTTAGTAAGAAAATGTTGCAGATATTTCTTATCAATTTAGTATTCATTGTCAGAAATGGCTTGAAGATTTCAACACATGATGATTTTCTGATGAATAAATTCAAAAATAAAATATTTAAATTTAAAATAAGAAGAATTATGTCACTTCACAAATATGATTATAAGCTTTCAATGGCTTTGTACAAAGTTATCCTTTCACGGACTTTTGTATTCATTGAGAATCTTATGTCTTAGCTCTACACATTGTTATCTCTATAATTAAAATTTCAGTTTCTACTTCCTCTCATGGTTTTTATTGTAAAATACTTGATCATACCTCCATACTTGATGTGATATTTGCAAGTACTCATCCTAGTCTAGGTTGATGCATAGTCACCCTCTTCCAAGTTCGAAAGAATGGAAATATACATAGACTTTAATTTATGTCCTAACCCTTCCTCTTGGAAGAGTTATGCTATAAATTAAAACTGAGAAATTATAAATATTTTTACTTGTGGGAGGCACAGGTCTTTATACCATAAAACAGTTCAATATGCGTCATTTTTTTGTGGATTTTCTGTATTTGCAGTGACCATGTGTTATCACGTTACCAAGTGGTGCATGATTTTAACAGTTCACATTTAATCAAGTAAATTTATAAAACTTTGTCACTTCGTCTCATTCACGTATTTTCAAACCCAGTAGAGCACCAATCTTCCCCATAATGTTTTTTCCATGTTACTAATGTATTTTTCACTAACCATTTTTGAAGGAAGTTGTCAGTCAATGGATCATGATAATTTTATTACCTGTATATATTTTAAAAGTCTTCTTCTCCTCAGCCAGAAGTAAACTTTCCATGCATATTCATCCATTTAAACTTTACGTCTTTAGAGTGATGAGTCCTTGAAGGTTACCTCGAGTATGCTATGCCACAAGTTTCATCCAGTGAACTGAGGTCTCGTATCCTAATTGCACATCCAAGGGAAGAAGCACTTACCTCCATTGTTATGATAAAAAACAACAGCTGGGGATGCTGAGAATTCTTGATCACACTCTCCCGTCCACAATTTTGAATAAATAACAAATAAATTCATGTATCTTCATACTAACATGCCATCTTCTCACTTCATGTTTAAATCATTAGTACTTTGTGTTTAGTGGTATACCTCAAATACAGTTTCGTGTTTGTACAGAAGTTGATATCATGAAACGATAGAAATGCAAAAGCTGTCACCTCCATCCAACCTACACGTCGTCCGTTCCACCCGCTGCAAACAGTTGGGGTATGATTAAGAAATTCTAGAAACTAAGAATTGCCGTAAGTAACACTTCTTGTTTTGGAGGATGATCAAGTAATTATTACTGGTGTGGTCTCTTAGGACGTTTTAAGTTCAGAAAAATACAGACCCCTTACCTCACAACATCCTTTCTTTTCCGTGCTTTTGCTTGCATGAAACCTTACCTACGTAGAAATACTAATCTAATTTTGTTGGTTTGTACTTAGATAAGAATTAAGGCAGCAATTTGCTTGATCACACCCCCAGTAGGTTCCTTGAGCTTGATCACACCCCTCTTACGATGTATGGCTTGATCACACCCCCGACTGGCTGTTGCCTGTAAAACCAGTCACTTTGTGATGTTACTCACATGTGAGACTGCACCTATTAAATTTCTGAACATGTATAGTCTAACTATATTGAATAATGTTAAATATTTTAAATTACAGTGATATTTAATCAAACTTGAAAGTACTAAAATGATGAACCAGTGACTAAAATGACTGGTTCTACTGTCAATAACCCGTCAGGGGTATGATCAAGCTTAAGGAACCTAAGAGGGGTATGATCAAGCTCAAGGAACCTACTGGGGGTATGATCAAGCAAATTTCTGGAATTAAGGGCAAGTCGCACTTAGTTGATTTTGACTAGTTATTTCTCTGAAGGTAGGTTCGGTAATAAGAAGCACCCTATTACAGGTTCTCAATAAACTGAAATGGGAAATATTCTAAAATTTAATGAATCATAGAGGGTACTCTTGCGTACCATCTTATGATTTTTCTGAGAGAGATTTGTCTTCTATGCCTCATTATTTGTTGACTTTTGTTGGCGTTACTGTAAAATACAAAAAGTAATTACTTTTTAATAGCTCTTTGTATTCATTGTTCACACGTCTGATGTTACTGTCGTCTTCTGTTAAGTAAACGTAAATTACCAGAAATTACTGGTGAATGACAAGAATCCTCGACCATGGTTCCGATCACAACATTTACCCCATGTTCCTGGAGTGAAAAACCTATACGTTACCAAAGAGAATTATCTGCATCGGATTAAAAAATAATAAAATGATAAACTACTGGTAAACTAGTGCGGTAAACTAGGTGCGGTAAACTAGTGCGGTGCGGTAAACTGGTGCGGCTGTTCCATCAGATGAGTTCTCTCTCAAATTTAATTATAAAATCTTGAAGCTGAAGGTTGCTTTAACGTTCTTGAACGTGCTTGAAACTATAAGCCTAGGGACTATTCTAACGTTCAAATTCTGGGATAGTTCAAATGAACTTAACTATAATCCATTGCTTTATGAGACTCTTCATAATTCAATTAATCTATATTTGTTTTGAGATTTAACATCCTTAACTTTTTTTGTTCTTGAGATTTTGTTATGAATCTCGGATGGTTCACATTACTTCACAGATGGTTAAAGTAATATCTATAATAAGAAGATTAAATAATAATAATATAATTGCATAATAGGAAGTGTCGAAGCTAAGAAAAGATTCTCTAACGATCAGAAGGAAAAAACCATAATTTATCAAAGAAACATTTTGTATAAAATCGTGGATCGCTTTCTGGTGCACTTGTGAACTGATAACATTATTTCAAGTTATAAATCGCTTGTCATCACTTCCTTGAATAATAGTTTCCTTACTTCCAAACCCACCGCCAAAAACGAGTAAAGAGCAAAGAAACACTTGTGATATTCTTTTGCGTCTGCGGCAAAAAATCGTAAATCTTGTTCGTGGACCAAGATTCTTCTGCAGAGATTATAGCTTAAAACCCCGCTCCTCGTATTTAGGGTTTGGGTTATCAAGAATCTTCAATTTTTGACGTGTGAGGAAATGAAAGATGGATCTCTAGGTTACCCATAATAAACTACGTCTTTTCATAATGTTTGAGTCTTACTCCTGTTGTTGACATGACAGGTGACGTGATAAGTAGCATTGAAAAGCAACAGGAAAGCAATACATTTCTACAATTTTTTATTTTCTTTTCATCTAAGCATGGTAAGAACCCAGTTTGTTAAATTTTAAACCTTTCTGTGTTCCAGATTTCAAAGAGAGATTTTGAATTCTAGAGCTAATCCAGTAGGAGTATTCCATCTGGCACCCTTTTATACCAGGAAGTGAGGTTTAACACGCTAAAATAGATAATGGATTAGGGTTGGAAACAAAATATTAGATCGAGTGTATTGAAGTAAAAGCTTTACTCCTTAGACTAGTATGTTATAAAAGTATGAAAGATAATATTTTTGTTTTTCTCTCATATTTTGAGTCTGAAAAAAGATTCATTTTTGCTCTAAAAACCCATAAAATCTTGATCTTAATGTTTTTCTATCAATACTAAGTAGTTTATTTTGGGATCAATTTTAGGGTTTCTTCTAACTTGTAAAACTTACGAATAGCTTGAATCATTATTTCATAAACTCCAAGTTGGAATGAAGAAGAGTGTAACTAAAACTATCTTTTGCATAACGGTTAAATTTCTCATGTTTCTCATAGCGAATCGCAAAATAAGGTAGTCATACTCGGGCAAAAAAATCTCCCAAAGTCAAAATGGTCTTAGTGCAATTTCACTAGATGGATGATTAACTATAAAAATTATAAAATGTTATCTTTTGTGAAGTTACAAAAGTGGGTCGTTGGAACTTGGAATCCATACATCATTCTCCGCTGATAAAGCCATATGTTCTTCTTCAAGTTCTTTATGTAGCACCTATGCATCTTCCCGTGAATTTCACAATAAAGAATAAGAGCAAAAGATCATTATTGTCAAAGAATTTATATTATTATGAACTTTTGTTAAAGAAAAACACGAAGTTCTATCTCCTGAAACTATCAAAATAGGTGGTTTGAGAATATGGAACTAGTCCTATGCCATGTAGATTCTAAGTGGGCTCTATATAATGCCAACTATGTTCGAAAAATATCAATATAACTTACATAGCAAAAGTTTATGAAGTGAGAATGATCCAGGTTCCATGAATGACCGATGAGATTAAATTTTCCTTGCATATTCACCTCCCTCTTATGGGGAGGCAAATATGCAAAGGTTTAATTTATTATCTAATTTTTTTTTGAAAACATTAGGTAATAAATTCAATCTTTGATATAATGTGCTATGTTGGTAATCAACATCTCTCATATGGGCTTTGGGGAACACTTGTCACTGCTCCCCTTATGGTTTATGTCTGAGTCTTTTTGCGTCTCTGGATTTTTTTAATATTTAATATTTATAAAATAGTTTGACTTGTATTGTCAGCTTGGTCTCAAATCTTAGTTTAACACTTGTATCTTTTTCTTGATACCAGCAGCGAAGTTGATCTTGCATGCATCTTGAGACGTTATGAAATAAATTTATATCTGTCAATCAAAACCATCCGAATTCAAGCTCGGGAATTGAGATATTTTTATCGATCAAGTGAATATCTATATGTATGTCTAAACGTAATATCTTATTGGCAGAATGAAAATAACAGTGACTTTTCAAATCAATGTAAAACATATTTGACCCAAAAGTCATTTATGAATGATCTGGATGTCTGTTAAACCACAAGAGGCAGTACATTAGCGGTGGGATATACCACCGCTAATCAGTTTAGTGGCTACCTAGCAGAGATTAGTGAATGCGGGAGTGCCCACTTGAACTGCACCAACCTTTACTGTACTTATTTCTGAACAGAACTTGTCATCTACCTCTTGAGTGAAAGAGTAGATCTAGACCTACAAAATGAGCTCTTGATGACCTCTAGTCGATATCTAACGGCTCAGCAACGTTTGACCAAAGCTGAAATTGATCTCAGCCAATTGAAAAGAATATTCTCAAAATTTGAAATTTGAAAGACCTTGTGCAAAACTTGTGCAGGTTATAAGAGCCAAACCAAACAAGAGAATAACAAAGTAGCAGCCGACGAGCCATTTCTCCCCGTCTCGCGTTATAAATCGCGGATTATTATACTTGTTTCCGGCGCCCAGAGAAGGGCCTCCTGACGTACGGACGTCAGGAGGCTCCTGTCAGCCAAATTTGGCTGGCAGGAGCCCCTTTGGCCCTTCCAGCTTGGAGGGGGAGAGCTTGGGTCTCGCCCATAGCTCTCCTTTCTGTTCTCACTCTCTCATTTCTCTAGTTTATTTTCAGGAGCTTCTAGTCTTGTCTCTCTCTCTCTCTCTCTCTCTCTCTCTCTCTCTCTCTCTCTTGTTTTCTGCAACTTGCACAAGATTTATTTTTTGGAGGTTTTTGCCTTGTGTTTATTAGGGTTATAGTTTTGATTAGCTGTTCTAAGCTAAGTAGAATTTAGGTCATCCTTGAATTTGTATTGTTCATTATCAAATAGTTAGTTGGACCTCCGGATGGATAGGGCTGATTACTACCAGGCTTAGCATTTATTGTTATCATGCCACCACGAGTTCATCCTAGACGTCTCGGAGATCGTCATGCACCTAGAGGATGTCCGGAGGTCCCTACGGGTATGGTGAGGGTCCCAGAGAGTTTGCTTCCACGTTATGTTCAGTTGATGAGACTGTTGGGACCTACAGCTGGGCACACTACAGTGTTGAGATCTCTTTTCTCTACCGCTGATGTCAGAATAGATCAGATGGCTAGGGAGGCTGAAGTGATACCCACAGATCCAGATGTAATCCCAGAGGAGGGTGTTCTGGAGGTAGATGCTACAGAGGCGGATGATGGAGAGTTTGACGCTGATCCGTTAGTCTTACACGCTCTTGCCGTCCATTCGACTTTGACTCAAGTACATTGTTTTTCACTTTGCAAGCATATTTGTCTGAATTTTTTTCAGACAAATATAATAAACAAGATATTTTGAATGTTTTTCAAAATATCTTGTTTATTATTCTCATATTGTTGTTTATGATGGACAGACCATACCGACACTAGCTGAGGCCGTACTTGATTCACAAGTGCCAGAGGTGTCGGTCACTGGGACCGTGGGGAGAGAGGATGAAAGTGTTGTAGGAGCTGAAGTTGATTCGCTCCCAGTATACGGTTTTGTGGCATAGTCTAGACTGAGAGAGCTCTTCCAACTGTTTAGAGTGAAATGTCCTCACCGTGGGTGCGAGCACTTCTTTCTACCTCTCATAATCTCGTCTATCCATCAGAGCTGGTCTGTAAAGCTTATCTGCCCAGATCGTCACACGTACGGTTGGAGATCAACAGAGATGGAGATGTACAATCATGTCCCTAACATCACTCATAGACTTTATAGTGCATCACTATGTGCCGGTTTAGGGTTTTTCCAATTAGACTCAGTGTATAGAGAGGGAGGGTTGGCTCCAATGTCGAGGACCCATTTTTTTTATTTCCAGAGTGGGAAACATCGTGAGATTGGATGGTTGGAGACGACGTTGGATCAATGGGCAAGACTGAAGGATGAAGTGCAAAGTGAAGTGATGAGGAGACACTTTACCGACTTGAATGAGTTACCTTCTGGAGGTAAGAACGCATATTCTTGAACTTTTTGAGCGTTGACTTTAAGAGTTAAACACCTATTTTTCGTACGTATTGAGAATTTGTTGATCTCATGCTCATCTTAGCTGTATTATTTATTGTTTGTATGTTTAGAGAGATACTTTATGCATTTTGTCACACGGAGAATTATTTAATTTTTTGTTTATCTTTGTCATATGCTTGGTAATTTTGTAGTGTATGCTGATCTGCGATACGATTCTACGAGGAATGGATACAATGGTACATGTGCATCCATTGCTGCTCATGATGGACGTGTCATTGAGATGGTGAACATGACACGCGTTGAGACCGACAACAACTCATGGCTTATAGAGGATCGTGCGTTTGAGATCGGTATTCAGCGGTTGATCGCTCGTGACATCGTGCTCAATGAGGTGGTACATGACGATAGATCCTCTGTGGATGCCATATTGCTTCGTCATGGGATTGTGCCTCAAAAGGATTTATGACACAAGTGTAAGAACGTGGTGAAGAAGTTTTTGGTGGACCTACAGATCAAAAAGTGACCCCCTGGCGGTGTGGAGGACACCGAAGTGATTGCTGACTTGGAGCTCTTGACCAAGCGACATTTGGTGACTTGGCTTCGTCTTCAAGGAGCTCCGATAGCTGGTAAGAGGTCTATGTTATTTCAGCGAGTGGCACAACTTAAGCATCTAGAGGAGAGAGGCTCGATACGATCTCGGCGTTTGATGTACCCGAAGCTATCTGAGCATGGCATTGCTGACAAGTTGAAGGGCTGGATTTACACTTGTTGTCAATTGAATGCACGGAGGACCGTGGGACCTGATGGTCGTTATGCTCAAGAGGAGGACGATTGCTCTACCTTGTGTTTAGACATTAAGAACGCAGCAGACCATTGGGCAAGGGATCATTTATCTTGTTTCATCTTACAACGACTGACTGGAACACGAAGGCCTTGCTGCGATGGTTACGACTTGAACCGGCCAGCAGTTGACAAGTATAACGAGAAGAGTGTTTACTTCTATTTGATATGATAACTCATTTCGGTTCTGTCGATGTATGATGTCTGCACTGAATTTGACATTCATGTAATGTAGATTCTCCGACGCATATTGCCATGGTGGCTTTTCTTCAACAGACCATAACGCCGGCTAAGATGCGGTTCTACACACGAGCGCGAGAGAACTACATGTCTGAGACATTCAACTCAGTGATATGCAAGTTTGCCACTAAGAGGATTCACTTCCAAAAAACTCATGAGGCGCGACTTGCTGCATGCGCCATGGATTGGAATGAGAACATTGTTTGAGAGCCCATCAAGATTTATAAGCGTCGACCGCAACACACATCGGTACGACATAGGACATCCACAACTCGGGTGTTACCACCTCGATCTACCGTGTGGAAGACCACACTAAGAGAGAGATTGTCCGGTGTCCGTTCAACAACTTGACAAGTAAGTTATTCTTTATCTTTAGTGTTCGAGTAATCCTCCTCTGATAAGGTGCATCTTCTAAAGACTCTTTATTTCTGGAACGTGTAGGCAGATCGAGAACAGCGGAAGATCATTGTTCAACAGTGATAATGTTTTCTCTGAAACTGTCTTATTTTCCATGGAGATTTTCAATAAAAACTCTTTGTTTTTTGAGCGTATATGCATGTCTGGAACAGCGAAGGGTGATTAAACTTTGGCATGAATTTCTATTTTTTGTGCAACATCATGTTTTTCCAAACTCGTTTCAAAACAAGTAACCCTAAACATGTATCAACATGTATATAAAGGGAGCTTCCGAAACAATAAACCCTAAACCTGTTTGTAAACACGTTTAAATTTATTGAAAACTTTTAAATTAAATTTAAATTTATTTGAAACTTTTTAATATTATTTTATACTTCAGAAACAGGTATTTGGAATACCTGTTTCGACAGGTTTTGGTAACCTGTTTCTTCAACAGGTTTCCAAAACCTGTTAGTAAACAGGTAATATAAAACCTGTTCGGGAAACATGTTATGTAAAACCTGTTTACAGGTTCCTGAACCTGTTTTGGATATAGGTTTCTGAAAGAGGTAATCTAAAACCTGTTTCTGAACAGGTTTTAGGAACCTGTTTTGGATACAAGTTTTGGAAACCTGTTCCGAAACAGGTAATCTAAAACCTGTTGAATAATAGATAATTAGAAACCTGTTTCTAAACAGGTAATCTAAAACCTACATCTTTCGACAGGTTTTGGAAACCTGTCAATACAGGTTTCTAACCTGTTCATACACTTTTCAAAAACGTAACAGAAATAACAAAACATAAATCCACGAAACAGATATTCAAAAATGCTACAAGGGGTTGAACCCTTGAAGCCCCCGATTGGGCGTAGCATTTCATAGGAGTTGTTACAGCAACTCCTTGACTCGCTAACCGAGATGCATCATGCATGCAACTACAAAAAAACAGAAAAGTAGGCAGAAAGAGAACAAGATAAAACTCAAACATTGCCGCTCAGACTATGCTTGGAAACCAACAAAAACTTCGCCTACATCGTGGAACTCTCGTTCTACTGTCTCTTCTAGCAAAGGAGGAAGTTCTGTTCGGTCCGCATATCCCAGAAAGAATGCGAGTTCTCGATAAATGACAAAACGTTGTATTTTCAGAACGGTCTCGCTGTATGCTGTAGATACACAACACAGTAACTCATCCTCGATGTCTGGCTGATGTGCAAAAACCTCTTCCAGCACAACAGTTTGAGCCACAGCTACAGCATAGTGCGGAAAAGCTGCCCGTAACTCAGATGCACTGACTGTAAGCTGAGTATCACCTAGACAGCCCCCCGTTACGGACCAATGCTGATGCAGCTCGTCATCTGGACAAACTCGCCGACTCTTTACTTTGTGCGGCATAGCTCGGCGGCACTACACGAGGCAGATGAACAAAATAGAAGCGATACTCACAGAAGCAATGAACAGAGATTCACAGAAGCAGCAACGAGACTCACAAAGACTCACAGAAGCAGCAGCGAGACTCACAGAAGCAGCAGCGACACTCACGGAAGCACTGAATTTCAACTAAACCTCCACGAAGACTGCACCAAGACAATAAACCACCACGAAGAGTACACCAAGACAAAAAATTATCACTTGGAGACTGCACAAAGACAAGAAATGATGTATCCTGGTCCACCAAGGAAGAAAATCGATGCAGTATACTCAAGAGCGAAAACTCCACTGTATACCCCACACTGATGATGTCCCATCGTCAAGAAGCGATCAATGTTGGCCCCACCCTGAAACAAAATCGATGCAGCACAGAGAAACAATTACAAAATACTCCACGCAGGTGATCACCCTTCACAAAGCGACAGATGCAAACGATCCTGCATGAAATCAAACTGAACCGTGATCGTCCACCACCACGATTACAATGAGACACCAAACAAAAAATCAACGCTCGCAGTGCGCCTCCTCAAGTTCACTTTCACGATGACCTCAACGTCCGTAGCGCGGCTCGTAGACTAGAGAAGCAGGCCCGGACATCTCAAAACCAAACCCTAGAGTAATGCTCGGCCGTCGAGAAGACGCTTAGGCAAGTGTCGGTGTTCGATACAAAGACTCGCGAGAAGGCCAGGTGGGGGGTTGGGGGTTTATATACCCCACTTGTGGTTTAAACAGATGTAAGTTAGATGGTATCTGGATAAAGTTAATGCAAATACACCATTACTGTACTGCTGTGTACAATCAAGCTAAACTGTATCTATCTTCACATGCAGAGTCAAGATTATAGAAAGAAATTGGTTTGATCACATCTTTAATCTGTTTGTTGTGTTAGATCACATCTCTCTTAGTGATGATGTATTGCTTGATCATACACTTTAGTGATATTATTACTTGATCACATATAAGAGTTATCGGTAGTAAAACTAGTTATGTCACGTACCGTTTTATTATTTTAGACAGTGCATGCACAAAGAACACAACGTGACTAAATCCTCTATCATTCGAACTGAACGTACACATCAAACAATACATGTAAAAATTACTAATGTGTACTGTCTGAGATAACAGAATAACTAGTTTTACAATCGACAGCCAAGCAGAGGTGTGATCAAGCCAAGCCATACATCAGGAGTGAGATCAACCAGAAATTTGCTTGATCACACCCCCAATAGGTCCATTGAGCTTGATCACACCCCTACTGGCTACCACCTGTGAAATCAATCACTTTTTATGTCAGAGATATTTCAGAATACACACATGAACTTTAAACAAATAATAAAATAACTAAAGACAAGATAAAGTGACTTGCTTTACTGTAAATAATCAGTCAAGAATATTATCAAGCAACACCTAGTTAAGAGGAGTGTGTACTTTCTCAGGAAGGAGGATATTCACCCATGTGCACTGAAGTGTACATGGGTGTCCATTAATTAATTTTTTAATCCTTCCGGCGGAAAGGGTTAGAAGATTAATTAATGTCCCCGGAAAATGATGCGATTAGACAATTAAACCTCCGGTCTTATACCCCCAGGAGCGCAGCAGCCCGCTCTACACTTATGGGTTATCTTCGGATGAGTTGGCTACTCCAGAACTAGTTAACATATAATATTTATGAATTAATTTGATATTTTATAATATTTTATTATAATAAATATCTATAACACTTACTCACTATCTGATAAGAGAAAACGAAATTGACTGTACAAGGCCGTGGGGAAGGATATTGATCAAGCTAAACGAACCTACTGGGGTGTGACAAGAAAAATTATGTGAGATAAAGCTACCAAACATATGTACTCCTCTTCTTCTAGTTGGTTAAGTAAAACATTTCCTGTCTAGTTATGGTATCAATTGCAAAAGCAGAAGAATACGGATTAAACGTTCGCAAATAAAATATACCTCGTCCTTTGCTAATTTACTCTCAATAGGTTTATCGCCCGATAGTTTCTCTTAAAGATGTATTAGACGTAAATAGACTGGGTGCAGATAGAAGAGATTTACAGATTTATGGAATTTAAATTCAGTAAGTAACTGCAAAATCATGAATACGTAACAGGTACATTTGTTTACAGGAGCGAATTTGTGAATTCTTAAGTTCGGTCACGTTTTTTTCGCCTGTGTAACATTTCCGTACCCGGACGGATTAATGGAACAGCGGCGACGCCAAAGGATGCGTTTGGGCGCGCACGGAAGAGGTGAAGTACAGTAAAGTGAAGACAAGACGACCGGGACACGCTATGGAGTATGGAGTGAGGACGATGTGGGCAGCCGTGTTCCACAGCAATGGAGTGTCGAGCATCAGCTTGATGGCAGTTGCCTGAGGTGGACAAGAAACGAACGAACGAACCTCGCACACGGAAACGAAGCTGTGTCCGCAGTTGTGTATGCTCGTGGCGTTACCCGTTGTTTGTCAGTGAATTGTAGGACACGCTGAAACCGAAGTTGCGCGAATGGACGATTTCGGGTCTGTTCAGCTCTACTCGAATTGGTTCTTGTGAGTATTCTTCTTTTGGACGTGGATTGGTGTTTCTTTTAGTTGAAGAGAATGAGGTGATCATGCAGAAATTTGGAACTCCTTGCATATGAACTTCCTACAAATGGACCCGGCTTGTTCTGTTTTTCAAGTCCCTTGTGTTGCAAAGCCTCTTCGGATAATTCCAGAGCTTGATTGTAAGGGTGTTGGTAAGACTATCAGTGGATTTTTCAACCGTAAAGTCTCAGACATTGGGTATGCCAGGGCAGGGATTTAACTTGTTTGTTTTACTCGTGCTCGTCAGTCTTTCCTGACAACTTTGGTTCGAAACGTCGGGTACGGGATATGGTTGTAGTGGAACATTGATACGTTGCGTACCTTTCTTTTTTCGTTTAATTCCTCTCCCACTCAAGCTCCAGTTTCTTGTTTCGGCTTATGTGTGTGTCGGAAATTATTCGAGCTCTTTTTGACAGGTTGGATGGATGGAATTTTGCGACATTCAGTTAGTTGAGGTGGGATCGAGCCGTCGTGGTTACGCCAAGTTGTATATCATACCGTAAGCACTGAAATAGTTCATAACTTTCTCTGGAAAGTCAGATGGGTGTATCTTGTCAGACAACGATGTGGTTAATCGCTGGAGCAACATGTTCGAACTCAGCATTGTGTGGTCTAGACAGAAAGAATTCATGTGGCTCGAAGGCCTGCATTACCTCCAAGGTCAAATTTGCATCTGTAGCTTCAAGACATTTTATTTCTAACGCTCGGCTGGAAAGTAAACGATTAGTCAGTTTAGTTGATGGCTCTAGTCACGGATCCAGGTTAGCACTGGCCCGGAGTCAGTTGGTCCAGTTCCAGTCGAGTAGGACCGTGAGTATTCCTTTCAGAGAAAGCAGCTCCACAGCACAGGATTACCTCGAAGATGTCGAGAGAGTTGTTCGAGTCACGTTTCCAGACTCGGCTCGAATTACTTACTTAGGCGACTCAGTTTGGCGAGCACGACTGAAACCAATCACGTTCATCAGTATCACAGCAACACCTCTCTGTGATATCAGGTGTGTGTTCATGTTATTTTCTTCCTTCTTTGGTTATCCCGCGCAATTTATTTTCCCTTACAGATAGGTGAACGAAAAGAGGTCTGTCCTTTTGGCTGCAGTACATTTGTTCTATCTTGAAACATGATTGTTGTTCATATCTTTATAATGCAGGGTTTATAACGAAGGCAGTGCTCTTTACATATTTTCCGATAAGCTTTATCTAGACTTTACTGGCGTCCCAGACCAGTTCAAGAACTTGTACATAAACTTTAATCTAAAAGGTTCCTTGCGAGCTATTCCGCAAGGATCCCCTGCAGGTGGAGTCAAGTTTGACGGGAGTGTAGTATTAAAACTCGGAACAGATTTACCCTTGCCATTCTCCCTTCTTCCCGAGGCTCTCCTCACAGGTGCTGGTAATGGGATTTTGGATACTATCTTGGGCGCTATGGAATCAGCTTTGCTCAAGGGGATCATAGATGATTATTATTCCTGGTGCCGCATTAAGCAGCGGACCAAGGTTGTAAAAGCTTCACCTTAGTAGTGTAGGTTAGAACATTAGATCGATACATTCAGTTATCTGAGAAGCATCTTCCAATTTCGACTCGATGCAATTAGAGAGTTCATATTTAGCAGTTGTGCGTCCCAGTTCGTGGATGTCTTCGGTGTACACAGCTGAAGTGAAGATGAAGAGAACGGTACTTCCAGTACAGTAGACTGGTAGAAGTTGCCACCACAGACATCATGATGTGCATATCTGACAACGTTCTGTAACGTCGTTGGAAATAAGGTCGAGTTTTTTAAGTTTTTTATTTGACAGGCAAATGCACCAGATTATACACGCTTTGTTATAGTTGATGCTGAGATAGGCAGTTGCACCTGGTCGCCTGTTTCTTTGGAATCTAGATAATAATGTGTTAGTGTGTGCTTGCCATGGGGTTCTAGATCGCAACACAATGACACTATCGATGGTTAGACAGAACGGCGTTTAGTCCAGAGACTTTTGAAAATCGAGCTATAAATTCTAGTTGGAGCTTGTCTTGTTGCTAAGCGGCTTGTCACAAGTGATGTCGGCTGTGAAAGTTCAGCGGGCTTGACATGAGAGGAAGGGTACTGAACTGACCATCCGAAACAAATATCTGAGTATAATATGCACACTATATATGCATAAACATTAGTATCTTTATGCTCGTCATTAACTAGAAAACTCGCTCTTAATGCACGTTGCTTTCCGGCTTTCCTCTCTATCTGACAGTTATAGTTGCTCCCTCTCTCTTAGATCGTCAGGTATCGGATATTGTACTAGCCATCTCTCCTGCACTTCTCCACCTGGGTGGGGGTACCATTTTGTTGCAGGGGCAACACCACCTTCTTCCATTGAAAAGGTTTGTGACAAATCTAGCAGATAATGCACACTATCTTCACCATGACCAGTCATAGATTGCAATTCTTATCTCCTTGGCATCGGGGAACGATACGTAATCTTAACTTGAACTTCAAATAGTCCATGAAGGGTGGGGTGTTTGGTTCTTGGAGTTCATCTGGATTTTGTCTCATCAACGAGATGATGACTTTGGAGCGAGACTAATCTAGAGATTCAGATGTTTTTGATGCGCCAAAAGAAGAGAAGGTCGATCAATCCTCTCTCTTGCACTCACTTGGCGGACGATGTACAGGATCATCACGGTCATTTGCACAGGAGGGGAAAGCACAAGTCTTTGTTTCCTATCCTTCGTCTTCCTTGCGAAGTTTTGAAACTTGGGAATCCTCAAGACGAAGTCGTATATTCTATGCATAATCACCTCAGTTCATTTCACGTGATAGATTGTTGTTATTCTTCCAGATGAAGTACTTTTAACTCCAAATGAATCAGATGTAGTCTTTGAGTATTCTAGGGACAATTTGATTTTAAAAACACCTCTTGAATTGATACTGTATGGGCAAATTGACTCTAAGGTACAGACAAGTAATCATGTATTCAATTGTAGTTCAAAATGATCAATTGAGGAACGATTGTATTTTAATTAATTGTTGTATCAGTTGTCTTCAAGATTTATCCATTGCTTTGTAGATGATGGTGTTAGTGTTGAATTTTTTATCTGAGAATTTGTAATAGTACCATATCATACGTGACGTCGATGTTGTTTAGGAATACCAGGATATCTAACTACGAAGATACAGGTTTTTACTTGATCAGGCCCCCAGAAGGAATCGCGGACTTGATCGGACCCCTCTACTAAATCCCTTCTTGATCGGACCCCCAACCTGCCACAGCACGTAAAGCAAGTAACTGTGCCATGTCAGAGTACAGCTAGGATGATATCAACCACACCACGATGACGCGAGAGCCATGTCAGAGTACAGCTCATCGCCAGAAATTTGAGTACATTCTGTACTTTTCAGGGACGAAGACGCGGCCAAGCGACGGAGACGCGGGAATAGAAGTTCGAATGAAGCTTGTTTCAGATTGTTAGCGGGAGAGCAAGTCGTGTTACAAAAGCGGTAGAGCTTACAGAAACGTCGTGTTACAAATGCGGGAGAGCTTTAGCGCGTTGAATCGAATGTGGAAGAGCATAAGCGCCTTGAATCGAAGGCGGGAGAGCTCGAACGTGTTGAATCGAAGTTTGTAGAGCTTGAGTAGAGGCGACAGAACTCCAAAATGTGTTCTTTGGCAGAACTTGAAGAGTGCATAAATAATATGCCTTCCATGTGGGTGGTAGCTTCTATTCAGCGCATAATCAAAAATCGGAAGTGGAGTTCTATTTCGTACGTTGCTTGTAATTTTCCAGGGTGTTTCAAGCAAGTGACAGAATAGACACAAATCTCGTCAAGCTCGGCAAGGAAGGTGTTATATTTCAATCACTCGCAGTCTGATAGTAGGAAAGCTTGGCATGCTTGTGGTCAGAGGGGAAGTAAAAGGCAATATCGTTTTCATTTAGGATTGATCGATTATAGTGTAAGTGATCGTCCAGAAGCAGCCTTACCTATAGCCATTGTGTGGAGTATTGGAGAGAAACTATTAGGGATCACTGCGGAAGAGTTCGAGAAATTATCTTCTGATGAACACGATAGCATTTTCAATGCTGTCTGCAGAAAGAAATGGCGATTCAAAATAGGTATGAATTCGAAGCAGAATCGGTTTACCGTGTTCGATGTGGAGCAGAAGGTAGAGGAGTTAGATGAGTTCGAAGACGCTATAGAAGATCTTGCCACTGCCATGGATAGTGTGACATTTTATCCTTCAATAGAAAGTGAAATGTCCACGGTGGGCAATACTGCGGAGCTTGTTGAGATAGAACGCTTACACTATCGAGTACTGGCCCTAGTTGAAAAATCAGAAGAGACTGAACAGAGCTTAGAAGGTATTGCTCGGGATTTACATGCTGTAATAGAGCTCAGACGCCAAGAAAAAGAAGAACTGTTAGAATTAGTAGAGGCATTACGAAAACTGAAAGAGTTGTAAGTGTAAAAGGATCATCAGTTTGATAATAAAGTTTTGAATTCCATACAGTGTTCAAACTCATGCATGCTTTCGAGAAAAAGCTAGTAATATTGCTAGTTAAGGAGGCGAAACAGGTATGTTTCACTCAGTTGGTAGACGAAACATACATGTTTCGCAGGTACAATCCTACCAGAGGGCGAAACACGATGTTTCGCCTCGACATTTAGTCGGAGGTGAAACAGAGAGTGTTTCGCCTCGACAGTTTACTCGGAGGCGAAACACTCCATGTTTCGCCTCGTGACAGTTTACTCTTTGTGTCGTCGACTTTCTGTTTACCCCGAGGGCGAAACACGATGTTTCGCCTCGTGAAGATTAGTCGGTGGCGAAACATGATGTTTCGTCCTCTGTTATCGAGTTAACCGAAAACCCTTATGGACGCGAAAATCCACTATTTGTAAGTAGCTTTGTAGCGATTTTTCATATGGCTTTATAAACTTTGCAGCAAGTGCAAGAAATAAACTGCTCATGGAAGTTCTTTATCCGCATGGAAACTATTCGTCGTCTAACCTCGATGTCCACGTACTGCTTCTCCCGGCCAAGCCAGCCGATTTAGAAGCTTGAGATATCTTCAAATCTGAAAATTTGCTTCCTCTCAATTTGCTTCCTCTCGATATTCATCAAATTTGAGTCCAATGGAATAAAATCCAGAACTGTTTGGAGCCGAGTATCGATGATGTGTACTCGGCTCCAATCAGTACTGGATTCTTTTCCAGAAACGCATGTTTCTCTTTGTAGCGTGCTCCCGATATGATCAAATTTGAGTAAAATGGAATAGAATCCAGAACTGTTTGGAGCCGAGTATCCATGATCTGTACTCGGCTTCAATCAGTACTGGATTCTTTTCCAGAAACGCATGTCTCGCTTTGTAGCGTATTCTTAAGCTCGCTCGATGTTCACCTGCAGCTTCTCCTAATCGAACCCTACACACGGTGTCTTCTTGTTGTGTTCTTCTCTTTTTCTCAAACAACCCTTCACAGGACAATCTTTAAACTAGTGTAACAGTGAAGGACAATATCTTACAGAAGGACAATATCTTTAAGTAGTGTAGCTTAACACGAGGAAGTAAGTATTACAAAATATAACTGTTTACAAGGTAAAGTTATGGACTTCCTCAAAAAGAGTAATGTTTCTCATCGAAGTTTAGGATAGAGATCCATACAAACTCCATGAGGAACAGATCTCCATACAATATTTACCTCCTCCTGGGTAATATTGGTCCAATAGCTGTTAAGAGCTACAAATGGATCTTGACCAAAAACCTGTGAATATCTGCTCTCTACATAAGCTGGTGTTGCCTCTGGACTAACACCCCAACGAAGAAGCCAAGGCAACAAAGTGGCTTCTAGATACAATTCTCTATCACTATCCATAGTGAAAGGAGAGAAGGGAGGAGGATGTATAGCATTAAAAGGATGATTAGTACAGTTTTTCACTGGACTATCATCCACCAATAATACGTCTCTAGTGCTCAAGTTGCGATGATGAAGCTGTGTAAAATCTTTCAAGTACAAGTGGTTCCCAAAGGCAGCTTCTCTCACCGTCTTGTATTTGAAACACATGTCTTGAGCAAAAATTTGACATACCTAGAAAGAAAAAAAACCAAGATTAGGATATATATCTTAGCTCAAACATATAACATATAATACAACAAAGATATTGATAAGTTGATCTTAAAAGAAGAAGTTCAAACTCGGAACAGTTCATACCTTCCCTTTTGCCACTCCAAGAGGTAGATAATCAGCATCCTCCATAGCACGTAATAAAGTCGCAGTGTTTAACATCGTCCGAGAAGTCCATATGATGACATGAAACTTATCTAGACAGATTTCCAAAAACTGCTTCACTCCACGTCTCGCCACGTACCATATAAACGGCTTCGATGTAGTGTGTATTACATATCCTCTCTCACGTGCAGGCATCAACTCATGTTCGTTTCTTCCCACTAGTACCAAAAGACCATTCAAGTCGAGGATTAAGGTCTTACGTCGATTTGCAGTAGGAAAGACTAGACGAGGATAGAACTCTTCTGCAGCTCGTACAGTGGTCAATTCTTCTTTCACTACCATGAGTTGATAGTTCAAATGCTCAAGTTCGTTGTTCTTGGACTTAAGCTCAGCGTCCCTCCTCTTTATAGCTTCATGGAGTTGATTAATTCTCGCTAT
The DNA here is from genome assembly GCA_036924285.1 of Asterella californica. Classification (NCBI taxonomy): domain Eukaryota; kingdom Viridiplantae; phylum Streptophyta; class Marchantiopsida; order Marchantiales; family Aytoniaceae; genus Asterella; species Asterella californica. The sequence continues at coordinate 3,030,544 of JAYKYS010000009.1, read as the reverse complement.
GAGAATAGCTTCATCATCTGCAGATAAAGGATAAAAGTTAAATATATCTGAACACATCATAGAAGATAAAACAAATCTATAACTAAAGAAACAAGTTGAAAAGAATCAAAAGATATGTAAACTCTAACTAGAAACACTTTAAACTATAATATATTTACCTGACGAAGGAGGAACATGATGAGAAGATTGAGGATCTTGCCCAGGAGAGGAAGATTGCACAGCAGGATCTGGAAACACTACATGATGAGAGATGAGAGTTTAAACATAATATAAACTTTATCGTAAAGTTCATGAAACAAAAAAGGAACCTGAAACCCTAAATTGCTATATTCTTACTTGATGATGGAGTAACATGCTGCAAAGACTGTGGGTCTTGACCATGAGAAGAAGACTCTGCTCGATCTGAAATCATCAAAGAAACATGTGAGTTAAAACACTACATATTCAAGACTAATCATTAAAATGTAAGTAAAAGAAACCAAAGACAATACTCTCACAAGAAGTTAAAGGTCTTACTCGATGATAAGGGATGTTGTCGAGATGAATCCACTCGTCTTCCCTCGGGAAGTATACCCATGTGGATCATAAGATGGGTCAAGATGATACCTACCCATGTCTCTGGATGTCTCACTAATCTCTCTTTGCTCATATGTTTTTTGATAGAAGAGATCTCAGTATCCAATGAATCTAAAATAAATTCCGTCCAGTCGTAATCTTCTGCCGTCTCCTCTACTTTAGTCTTGACGTACAAAGCTAAATGACCATGTACTTCTCTTGGCCGTCGTCTAGCCAGAAAGAGACAATTGATAAGCTGGAAAACGGGTCTTCACTCCGGATACTCACACATCCACAATAAATATCTCTTTCCCTTCTCATCTTTTTGAGGAAACCAATCATCTATCATGCTCCTCTTCACATTATGAGGACGAGGGATGGTTGTTCCCATAGGTAATACTAGTGACTCGCTTAAAACTGACTCATCCAACACTATCTCGTGGCCTTGTACAATAGCACGATGATTTTCCTCATCGTATGACTGGATGAACTCTATACAAAATGGAACCTGTAAAATAAACAATCTAACCATATAAAAAGAATTGCAAATCCATTACAAAAGAATAAACAACCTCAATGATATACAAGATTAACTAACTAACATAAGTACTGGAAATAACATCCTTACTATAAAAGGGAGTACATGCATCCAACCAAAGTTACATAAGAAAGACTACTTACATCCGGAGGAGGAAAGTCAAAGAAGAAAGCAACAAGTAATCCTAGTCGATCGAGAGCTTCTTCCTCCACTCCCATCAATGAATTCTCCACTTCATCTCTCGAAACCCAGCACCACTTCAAATGATATCTCTCGTCCTTTTCGTGAGAATACTTGAATATTGAAGGTCCTTCCTTCATACTCTCCAATGCCACACCACTAGAAACAAAAATATTATAACACACCAACTACAAACTAGTCTACTAAAAGTACCCCGATATATTACAGTGGGCGAAACACGTTTGTTTCGCCTCGATATATAATCGGGGTAAGGGGTACCCCTTACCCCGATATATTATAGTGGGCGAAACAGACGTGTTTCGCCCACTGCGAGGCGAAACACGTTTGTTTCGCCTCTGTAAATAATCGGGGTAAGGGGTACCCCTTACCCCGATATATTACAGTGAGCGAAACACGTATGTTTCGCCCACTGTGACGCGAAATGGACGTGTTTCGCCCACTGCGAGGCGAAACACGTTTGTTTCGCCTCGATATATAATCGGGGTAAGGGGTACCCATACCCCGATATATTACAATGGGCGAAACAGACGTGTTTCGCCCACTATAACGCGAAACAGACGTGTTTCGCCCACTGCGAGGCGAAACACGTTTGTTTCGCCTCTGTAAATAATCGGGGTAAGGGGTACCCCTTACCCCGATATATTACAGTGGGCAAAACACATATGTTTCGCCCACTGTGACGCGAAACAGACGTGTTTCGCCCCGATATATTACAGTGGGCGAAACACATCTGTTTCGCCTCGAGGGTAAGGGGTTTCCCTTTCCCGATTATTTATCGAGGCGAAACACATGTGTTTCGCCCACTGTCATAACACGGGGAAGGGGTACCTTCTCACCGCGAGGCGAAACACATGTGTTTCGCCCACTGTCATAACACGGGGAAGGGGTACCCCTTCCCCGCGAGGCGAAACACATGTGTTTCGCCTCGACAGTGGGCGGAACACATATGTTTCGCCCACTGTCAATAACAAAACAACGGCGAAACAACATGTTTCGCTAACCCTAACCTACCAAAATGCATCGAAACAACCTGTTTCGCCTACCTAACAACCATTTCAAATCGATACAGAATGATTCAACAAACACATGGATGTAAAATATATCTCACAGGATTCATCTCTTCGAACTCTCCTCTCTCCCGCGACTCCATCGCGGCCTCGACCTCGTCCCCTCTCATCGCCTCGACCTCGACCTCGACCTCGGCCACGTCCAACTCCTCGAGTTCTCATCACAGCGATGAAATCGCTCAGAATAGGAACTTCGAATTCAAAACTCAGTCAAGAAAAACTGAAACTTTCGCACTCCACGCGCTCCACACACACGATGCACTGTCCTCTTCACTAACTCTCCTCTCTTCTCGGCTCTCGTATAACTCTCTTCTCCTCTCCCTTAACTCTCTTTTCTCTCAAACCACTCTCTCACCTCTCGTCTCCTCCCTCTCCTCTCCCTCTCCTCGCTCCTTCTCCTCTCATTGTTTTGGCTTCTTTTTTATCAGATTTTGTGCAAACTTTTGGGGGTTTTAGTGTGATTTTGATGTTACATGACGCTGCTAATATTTTATAAGAGTGGGTATGCATTGGTTTCCAAGCTGATATGGAAAGCTGCCACCACTTCATAGTGTTTGCAAATTATGAAGTTTACAGTAAATGTGGAGACTCGATTCTACAATGCTTTGTAAAACATGAGACGTGTCTTAATATCCATCGTTACAATAATCGTCCAACATTGTTACATAGTTAATCGTCAAACAATATTGATAGTTTCATAGTTTTGAATCCATATAAAGCTCAGTTCGAGTATTACGCTATACCTGAAAGTACACAGAAGCTTGAACTAGTTACACTTCATCCTCATCTTCATCACCACTAGATGCAGTGAAGATTACCTCGTTCTCATCCTCAACCAACATATCGTCCTCCACCACTGGAAGAGAAGTAATGGGTTCATTAACTACTTGTTGTTGCCCAGGACAAGTCCGTCTGTTATGTCCTTGTGCTTACACCTACTGCAACTCCTTAATCTAGATCGGGATTGTGATCCTAATTGGTCAGATGATGAAGGATCAGTCACTGAAACTACTCTTCTCCTTCTATGAGTCAAATCCGAACTTGGAAAATGATTCACAGGCATGTCATGTAAAGGAAAAATGTTCTCAATAGTGACTCCGCCTCTTGAAATTGCTTCTCCATCGTCAGCTCTGTTCTCGTCAGCATCACCAGTTGCTTCAGCTGCATCACCAGTTGCTTCAGCTGCAGCGGTAGCTCTCGCTTGTGAGAACTGAGTATTATTATCTATCCTCACTACTCTATGTCTCCCGATACGCTTAGCTATGGGAGGTGGTCCACAAGTCCACACTGGTTCTAAGTCATCGGTTGTCATAGCAGGCAGAAATGAATGACCATAAATTGAAATAAGACTAGAACTGTACCAAATTGAATCTACTCGTGTAACTGGACTCTCTCTGAGCTCTCTGTCGAAAGCTATCATGTGACCACATGGCCAAGCCATTTCTTGATACTGCAAACAAGTGCATGTACCTCTACCGTTTACATAATGTTTCACAACATAACTCTTTCCAGTTCTATGACAACGAACCGTGGTCTCAGTTTGGCTCGATATTTGACAGAGAAAACCTTCAGCAGCTTGCTCATTCTCATTAAACCTGAGTCTCGCGAATTTCGTTAACAAATTTGTCTCCAGTCGAAGCTGTGTCCTTCGCTTCGTAAATTGCTGCATAATGTAATACCAAAGATCGAGTAGAATCTTAAGAGGTGCATTCAATCGAATTTGTCCCAGAGCATTGTTCATGCTCTCTGCAACATTAGAAGTAACCTTTCCATAACGTGGTAAAGGAAACGCACACCTACTATATCTCGCTGGATCGATATCTCGTAAGTATTCTCCTAGCTGTTTGTCTCTTTCTCCAGAATCAGCCAGCTTGCTCAAGACATTGTCGTACCTGCATTCATACATAATTAACTCAATTAGTAACCAGGTTAGTGAAACAGACATGATTCATACAAATAGAACGATAGCGGATAAGAAATATTTTTGAAAAAACTTACATTTCACGAGTTCGGGCATAAAGACATGCTAAAAACGGCTGCTCAGCATCCTTCCCAAAGCGTGTGCGCACGTTGATGCGAATGTGTTGTGCACAGTGCCCATGTTTTGTGTCAGGAAATATTGTAGCAACGGCTTTTTCAAGACCTTTTTGTCGATCACTGATTATAACAGTTTGGGGTGATAAAATCCCATGTATCGACTCATGCAGTAGACCACAGAACCACGTCCAATTCGAGGTATCTTCTCTTGGAGCTACTGCAAATGCCAGGATGATAGCTTCGTTTAAGCCATCAAGCACCGTGGCTAAAAAAATCTGAGATGGAAATTTTCGGCTCTTACTGTGACAAGCATCTAAGCAGATCACTCTCTGACAAAACCTATATGCATTACGGGTGGCACTTGGACACACAAAGAACCTGCTGAAAACTGTTGGGTGATTCTCCCATGTTCCTCAATCTACTACACACTCAAGGTCTACATCTTTAAGCCTTCTACACACGGATGGAATATAGTGAAACGAGACGGCTTGGTTACCTTCTAACCAGTCCCGCGAATGTTCTCTACCTCTCCATATTTGATTATAAGGTGCTCGCTTGATGAAAGATGTTCGGATTTCTTCCATCAAGTTACGAATAGGTGTATGCGGATCAATCGCCACTCTATTACACAGAACAGTAGCAAGAAACTTTGAATTTGATGCAAGACCACGCCAATAAGCCATGTGTGCCGGACAAGTATGTTCTAGATTGCAAACTGTGACAGTGATTTTCGCACTGAATTTTCCTCTTTGTGCTCTGATTCTCCATTTGCATTGATTTAACACCTCTCCGACGATAGAACCTCCTCCATAGAAGATGGTTCTCCCCGCAGTCAAATATCGTAATTTCTCTCCACTTTCCGACACCCTTCGATCTACTGTTGGTGTTGGTGTGACTGAGCTTGCTTCTTGATCATCTCGTCGCCGGCGTTGTCTTTGTCTCTGAGAGAACTCATGAAAGCTGCGTGGTTGACTATTGCGAATATCTCCTTCCGCCGCTCTATTTATCTCTCCTCTCTGTTCGACACTTTTGCGGCAGCGCGCGCTGCCACCCCACCTGCATGTCCGCAGCTTATAATTCTCTTTTGATTTTGCCTTTTGGCTTGCTCTACTATGAAGGAAACACCAGCTATCAACAACAAAATCAAAATCTTTGAAGGATGAGAATTCCGCTCCCAACTTCAATCTACCTGCAGCATCACGCAATGACTCCAATGTTCTTCCTTGCAACACGCGGTCATCAGCTCGAGCTTGTGACATTTGTAGCCGTCATTGATCTAGTATGCTCAAGTCTCTTTCTTCATCGGTCCTCGCATCCAACGTTATCGTGTCGGATATTGCGTGAAGGATGTCCAGGAAAACGCGAGGTTCCTGGCTGTGGAGATGTTGTGTGCCAAACAGAGACAAGACAGAGAAGAACAACCACGAAACGAACGCGCAATATATACCACTCCAAATGTATGTACACTGCCGTTTCTTTCTCCTATCTGGGAACTTTCTCCTTTCGCCAAACGATCTTCAAATGTTGATAGGGTCTCCTTCCCTGACTCCGTTGACCCAAGAAACCTTCAGATCCAACTCTCGATAGTCGAGATATCGTCAATTTTCGGTCGCATGTGACCGAACCTTCAAAAACTCATCCCTGCGGCTTAAAACCGCTCACACCGCACAAACGGATCTTCTAAACTGATATCCGTCTTCGCTGGTAGGTAGATCTGGCTACCCTGAACCCAACAAGACTCCAAACAAGCCGTTTGGAGTTCCCCTTGCAAAACTACTCGAGAAATTTGGTCGCAGGCTACAAAAAACTGACGTAAATCGGCTCCCTGCGGCTCAAATTTGCTCACCACACCCAAACCAACAATCCAATTCACTTACAGTCTTCCCCTATGCGTACATGAGGACTCCCTGATCGCGTAGGCACCAAGAACAAAGAGCTTGGCTCACCGATCGCGAAGAACAATCCAATCTCAGGTCGCAGGCGATGAAAACCTGACGCAAGTGCTTCCCTGCGAGCCAATTTCTCTCACAACTCTCAAACCGCCCAATAAAACTTTGTATCGTCTTCAATTTCCTGAAGAACTCGTTGTTCTGATCCCGATGGATCCAAGGACAGCAAGTTTGGACTCCGGAACGGCCCGAACGGTCCAACTCTCCTTCACAGGTAACTGAAAACCCCAATTCTGCTCCTTGCGTCTCAATTTCTCCCAGAACACAACCCCCGATCCGTCTCTTCAAGAACCGTCTTAACCTGTGCGTAGCCTGCACAGATCTGAACCCGATGACACCTTGCGCACGTGTATTGGACTTCCCAATTCTCCAAAACATCCACCGACAGGTCGTAGGAACAAGCAAGCCCCTTAAGCAGCCCCCTTGCAACAGCCTGTACGTACGAAGTTCAACCCTCAATAATCAGAAGCAGGCCCCTTGCGTGTTTGATATAACGCCTGAAGCCCTAAATACCCAGTCAGCAAGTAACTAGGGGCCTAGCTTGATTTTACCTTTTTCCGAATCGTATAACTTCTTCTCTGGATGTCCAAACGAAATAAACAAGATGCCCATGGAAAGCTGACAAGGAGCTCTATCCATCTATGCGATAAAAGTAAAGATCCGAAGTTGCGCCAAAAGCTCGTAAGCTGGGGCCTAGCTTGTTTTCTCCATCTTTCGAGTCCTGTAACTTCTTCACTATGCGTCCAAACGAAGTAGACAAAGTGCCTATGGAATGCTGACAAGGAGCTCTATCCATTGGTGCGATAAAAACGAAGATCCGAAGTGGTGCCAAAAACCCGTAAGCTGGGGCCTAGCTTATTTTCTCCATCTTTCGAGTCCTGTAACTTCTCCACTAGGCGCCCAAACGAAGTAGACAAGATGCATATGGAAAGCTGACAAGGAACTCTACCCATCTATGCGATGAAAATGGAGATCTGAGATTGTGCCAAAATCCGTAAGCTGGGGCCTAGCTTGTCTTCTCATGAGTGTCTTTGGAGCGACAAGCATCGAAGTTTGAATTTCAGGTAGGAGCCGGTCCACGACACGACATCCACCCCCTCTGAACCTGTGCATCCTCCGGTAAGCACCAGAGATACCAACCAAGGGGTGGACCGACTTATCGTCCTACTTCCCATCGTAACCACCCTCACCTTCAAGATCTTCTGCATAATCTTCATCCTCAAACTGAAACTCCGTCAAGATATCTGCTAGATCGACCTCCTCATCTCTCTTTTTGAAAATCTTGACACGTTTACCTGCCACTGGTACCTTCAAGCTCGTTCCATCCAACTCTTGTAGGGCGTAAGTTGCGTTGTCATGAACCTTCTTCACCACATACGAACCAAACCATCTTCTGGAAAACTTCCGGAGTGCACTATGCTGGTTGTCTAGACTGTTGTCATAGACTAATACCCAGTCACCTTCCTTAATTTCCCTAGGTCTCAAACGATGTCGCTGATCAAATCTGACCTTGTTCTTCAACCGTGCTTCTCGCAGTCTATCCAAAGCAGTTTGGATATCCTCTGGTCTTCTCTCTAACTGCCTAATTCTAATAGCAAGAAGCTCTTCCCTAGTCAAATTGTCCTCCCAAGGTAACACACTCCATGTCAGAACGTGTTCTTCAATCGGCATGATAGGTTTCTGACCTGTGATGAGTTCCACCGGCATGTAACCTGTCACCGAGCTGTGTGTCGTTCTATCTGCCCATAACGCAAATGGTAAGAGTCGAGGCCACTCGCGCACCCTTCCGTTGCAGGCCTTCACCAAAGCCTTCACAATGGGTGGATGACCACGTTCACTCTTGGCATTCCCTTCGGGGTTGTAAGCAGTTGTCAGTGACAACCTCACCCCACACCTTGCAAAGAATTCACGAGCCTCATGTGCATCTAACTCTCCCCGATCTGCAGTGATCTTTCCCACACATCCATACCGACAAACAACCTCTTCCAAGAGAAATTTACATACCCCTTCAGTTGTCTTCGTCCGAAGCGCCCTACCCTCGACTTGATTTGAAAGATCCTCTCTAGCAAGTACCAAATATCTCATCTGCCATAATCCAACCGGCATAATCACCAAGTCTACCACCCACTTGAAGTGAATCGCCAACGGATAAGTCGGATGTAATCCGTCACGATGTCGGATATTCGAATACATCTGACATGTCAAACAAGACTCCACAAAAGATACAACATCCCTGTACATGTTTTTCCACCAATACCGCTCTTTCATCTTTGTAAAAGTGGCCCAAATCCCTCGATGTCCAGCCAAAAGACTCTCATGGAACGCCTTGAGCAACTTCTGCTGATCTTCCTTGTTGCAAATCACCCGTAGCGGTACTCCACCTTTTTGCTTCGATCGCTTCCAAAGAAACCCATCCTGCAACATGAAGTTGTAGGCCTTCCTTCGAACTCTCTGAAACCTCTCATCTGTCCAACCTGTCTGCTTAACCATTGTACTAAGGTACCTCCCGATATCAAGCAAATCACCATCATACAACCCTTCAACAAACAACTCTTCTTCCTTTCCTGTCTGTGCAATTGAATAGAACTCTGTACCCACGTCGTCAATGTCTTCTACCATCTCATCCTCCCCATCATATCGAGCTCGAGATAACATATCCGTCATCAGATTATCCTTCTCTGCAATATGTCTGAACTCCGGGTTCAACGACTTGATATATGCGATCCATCGTAACATCGCAATATCAGGGGTTGAACAATTCATGATCATCCCTAACAACGGCAAGCAATCAGTTTCAACCACCACTACTGCTCCAATCAAATACTCTTTCTCAGTTTTCATAGCTGAAACAATACCCCACAGTTCTCTCTTCACTTGCGGGTAAACACGTTGTCGAGCACTTAACACCTTCGCTCCGAACCTAACCGCAAACCTGTCTCCATCCTCATCATCCTGTCCGACTGCCCATCCAATTGCAACTGGACTTGTATCCACAGTAAGAACTACCGGCCTAGCACCCTTGTAATCAATCCTTCCCAGAACTGGAGGAGATGATAATAAAGACTTCAGCTTCCTTACCGCATCAGTATGCTCTTCCTCCCATCTGAACTTATGACCCTTACGCAACAATCCATACAACGGATCCGCCACATGCGCATAATGAGGAATCCAAATGTGGTAGAATACACAAGCACCCAAAAATCTTCTTACTTCTGTCAGCGAGTTGCAAACCTCCTTCATCCTTCCAATCGCATCCACCTTGTTCGGATCTGGTTTCCGACCAAACGATCCACACAAATGACCAACGATCAAAACGTCTCTAACCCCAAATGTAGACTTCGCACCTGACAACGTAAGATGAACTTCCTCAAGTCGAGATAAGATCTTCTCACAGTCTGCGATGTGATCAGTGATGTATCGCCGACACCCCCTCTGATCTAATGCTTCATCCTTCTCATCTTCCACACATCCTTTGATGGGGATGTCATCCAAGAACAGCATTGTCTTTTCGGGGATGAAGTCCCTTAGAACTCGATTCATCCCATTCATCATGTGTGCTACCGAGTTGGTAGCTCCTTGTGGTAAGGTACACATCCTAACCAACCCCAAAGGTGTCCTCATTGTCGTGAAGCTTCTGCTCTCCTCCGCTAGTTGAAACTGATCATACCCCGAGTAAAGATCTCCCATTGAGTAAATCGCTCTTCCTGCAAACGCTTCTGCAAACTCATCCACAATCGGTCCCACCCCAGCATTTCTGATTGTTACTGCGTTCACCGGCTGCATGTCTTGGATGAACCACAGCGACCCATTCTTCTTTGGTACTGTAAACCATCTGCTTGAATATGGTGCAAACGACGGCTCCAAGATCTTCATCCGCATCTTCTCCTTCAGCAACTCCACTAGTTTGGGCAAGTGAGCCCGCGGTACTGGAATTGGTCTCAGGTTCCATGGCACATGCGGTACCGTGAAGATAACCATCGGGGTAACAACGTACGGATCTACACATCCAATCTCAAGTGGCTCAAAAGCAAATGCTTTCCCATGTCTTGAAAGCATCTCCTTGAAGCACATCCTCTCTTCTGGTAGAAGAGACCCATCAGATCCAATCTTCAGCTCTTCAAGGGTCTTCTCCGTGAACTTGTGTCCTATCATTGCAGGATCTCTCAAACTCTTCTCCTTTGAAGCTCGATCCATCTGTTGGTTGGTATCTTCCGGCAAAGGACCAGCAACTAGCTTTACTTTCCTATCCACTGTCTTGTACCTTGTCTCAACTCGAACCTCCGGTGCACGGAATGATTCGATCACCGAATAGACCTCCCTTGAATGAATCTGCACGACCTTATCCATATCCTCCCATCCAATAGACATGATCTCTCGCAAGGGATCTTCCAACCCATCCTCTTCATAAACACCAGAAATCCATTCATCCCCTTCTAGCTCACCCAACTCTTTCAACATCAACTCAACACCACGCAAATGTTTTTGTTCTTTTCTTCTCAACTCTTCTACCTTCCTGTAAATAGCAATCCCACAATCTGAAAACCCAACAAACCCTGTACAAAAGACACTATCTCTTTCAAGCGAGAGTACCTTCTCTTGCGCACCACCACAATCCCGCTCTATAGTGGTACTCAACGAAAATCCTTGAACTCTTCACTCACCCTTGGAAGCGGCTTCTCCCTCAAACGATCTCGGTTGCGCTCGTGATTGGACGGTACAGTCAGGAATTGTACCGCTCTCTTCCCATCTTGACTTCGGATCCTAGCATAAGCAGATCCGTCGTCCAGTACCTTTGTCTCCATCCGAGTTGCTATGATGAAAGGTTGTCCAAGAATGAGTGGATATGATGTTGCTTCCTGAACAAAAAAGATCTGCTCGATAGCAACATCACCTATGCGCACTCTGATGTCCGGACAAGCTCCATATAAGTCTCCTCTTGTGTTGTTGGCTGCTCTTATGACCCATCCATGTTTTGTGTCGATCGGCCACTTCTTCTTCTTGTATAGCTCCTTGGACATGATGTTGATTTCTGATCCATGATCGATCAGAGCAACCACTGGTTCATCCAAGTCCTCGATCCTCACCAACGTCTCCGTCGTAGCTCGAGCCCAGTGACTATGGCTGTAATGACTTGAGCTCCGCTTCCCATCCTCCTCTTCATCCTCAAAATGCACCCTGCGCCTTCGATCTCTTTCTTCCTCCGGAGAATAGACACTGCACCTTGCAAGCTCTCTCTCCTCATCCACAGACATCCTAGTATCCAAAGCATGCGATAAACCAGTCTCACCCGTAATCTGTCGTTTCCGTTTGATGACATCGATGATGACATCATGAAACTCACGCTTGGCGATGCCTAACACTTCTCTCAAAGTAAACTCCACCTTTGCATTCAGAATGCGATCTTCCAAGACTCCCTTCAAGTCTGTTGACGCCTCGATATCCGACTGTAGCTTGTATGCAGCCGGCTTACTCTTCTCTTTCTGAGATTTCTCCTTCGATGGAGAAGGAGCATCGTCCATCGGTAAGTCTTGAGCTCCTGCATCCCGAAGCTCTTGGCGAATCTTCTCTCTTCGAGTCTGTCTCTTTGAAGAAGTCCCTTCTCCTGAATCCTCTGAATCTCGCCTTCTCTTCTCTTCCAACAACGCTTCGTGTTGGTTCTTGGCGATGTAAGCATGCACCGATAGAGCTTCTATCGGATCCTCCCATCCAGTATCCCTTCTGATCGTAGCAGCTGTCCTCTGCAACGTCTCACGTGCCATCTTCCCTTTCTGTTTCATGGAGATGGCAGATGACCACAACTCACTTGGTTCAACTTGCTTGTTGAAACTCCTCTCAGTTGGATCCTCAACCCTTGTACCATAAGTTCCAACTTCCACCATTGCAACTGCTTGCGCTGATAGGTGGTCCTCAACCAACTTCTTCATCCCTCCTTTACCAAAGTTGGTCTGAAGAAGTGCACCAGTATCCCTCAACGCTACCTTCCCGTCCTTCCAGAAGATCACCCCTTGCTGTAAGGTATCACTGAACTCTTTGCAATCTCTGCGCGGATGATCGGTACCGTCGCACCAGATACACCGCTGGATCCAGCCTTGCTTCTCAACAGGTTTCGCTCCGCTTGTAGACCCTTGTTCCTCCAATCTGGTGAGCTTGATCTGCAAGCCTTGAAGAGATCATGCATTCCACGCATGATCTCTTCAAGGCTTGAGTCCTTCTTCGGAGATACTATCGGTGTCTGAACAACTGGAACAGCAGGAGCAACCGGCACTACCTGTCTAGCAACAGGAACAACTGGTCGAACTACAGGAACAGGTGTTACAGCAGTTGGTGCTGGTGTCAGTCTCCTGACAGGAACCTTCTCTCGCCTCCGCTCCCTCTTGGTGAGCAGACCAACAGCTTCTTCAACCTTCTTCCAGCTGCTAGTCAATCCATCGTCCTCCTCCCGGTCTTCCAGAAGTACTTCTAGCTTCTCCTGCAACTTCTCATCTGCAGCCCGAAGAAATAGCTCTGTCTTGTTGGACTGCAACGTCAGCTTCTCCATCCTAGTCAGTCGTGAAAACTGCTTCTCAAACTCCCTAAGCAACTCTGTAGCTTGTAAACCCTTCCTTGGTTGCTCAACCCACTCCAAGAAGGACTTCTTGGTGACTCGATCAGAGTCTTCCAAGAAGTACTCATCCATCAAGGCACGCGCAAACGTCTCCCAGTCCTTGTTAAAATGCTTCGTTAGCATTTTAACATGATCTCTAATCTTTGGAGCTGCTGCTAACTCAAATGTCTCAATCATCTCATCTTCTGAGACCCGGTTCAGCTCCATCTCCTTCACATAATGCCTCAGATATCTTGAGACATCTCTCCCATCGAACTGGTCAATCCTGCTGACCACCGCTTGTAGCGCCTTCGTTGCCAAAGCTTCCTTCCGCTCATCAGACTGTTGCTGCCGCAAGAACATAGTGAAAGCTTGGAACATCGCTTGCAGTCGCTGGATCCAACTGCACCTTCGGCAACCCACTTGAACCACTAGCTCCATCTCCATCACCTTTCCCATCCCCACTCATGACTGCCAATCTCTTCTTCAAAGTTCACACACAGAAGAATCTCCACCCCAGACCTTCACGTCGAGTTCACCACCTTATCGTGTCAGATATTGCGTGAAGGATGTCCATGAAAACGCGAGGTTCCTGGCTGTGGAGATGTTGTGTGCCAAACAGAGACAAGACAGAGAAGAACAACCACGAAACGAACGCGCAATATATACCACTCCAAATGTATGTACACTGCCGTTTCTTTCTCCTATCTGGGAACTTTCTCCTTTCGCCAAACGATCTTCAAATGTTGATAGGGTCTCCTTCCTTGACTCCGTTGACCCAAGAAACCTTCAGATCCGACTCCCGATAGTCGAGATATCGCCAATTTTTGGTCGCAGGTGACCGAACCTTCAAAAACTCCTCCCTGCGGCTTAAAACCGCTCACACCGCACAAACGGATCTTCTAAATTGATATCCGTCTTCGCTGGTAGGTAGATCTGGCTACCCTGAACCCAACAAGACTCCAAACAAGCCGTTTGGAGTTCTCCTTGCAAAACTACTCGAGAAATTTGGTCGCAGGCTACAAAAAACTGACGTAAATCGGCTCCCTGCGGCTCAAATTTGCTCACCACACCCAAACCAACAATCCAATTCACTTACAGTCTTCCCCTATGCGTACATGAGGACTCCCTGATCGCGTAGGCACCAAGAACAAAGAGCTTGGCTCACCGATCGCGAAGAACAATCTAATCTCAGGTCGCAGGCGATGAAAACCTGACGCAAACGCTTCCCTGCGAGCCAATTTCTCTCACAACTCTCAAACCGCCCAATAAAACTTTGTATCGTCTTCAATTTCTTGAAGAACTCCTTGTTCTGATCCCGATGGATCCAAGGACAGCAAGTTTGGACTCCAGAACGGCCCGAACGGTCCAACTCTCCTTCACAGGTAACTGAAAACCCCAATTCTGCTCCTTGCGTCTCAATTTCTCCCAGAACACAACCCCCGATCCGTCTCTTCAAGAACCGTCTTAACCTGTGCGTAGCCTGCACAGATCTGAACCCGATGACACCTTGCGCACGTGTATTAGACTTCCCAATTCTCCAAAACATCCATCGACAGGTCGTAGGAACAAGCAAAGCCCTTAAGCAGCCCCCTTGCAACAGTCTGTACGTACGAAGTTCAACCCCTCAATAATCAGAAGCAGGCCCCTTGCGTGTTTGATATAACGCCTGAAGCCCTAAATACCCAGTCAGCAAGTAACTATGGGCCTAGCTTGATTTTACCTTTTTCCGAATCGCATAACTTCTTCTCTGGATGTCCAAACGAAATAAACAAGATGCCCATGGAAAGCTGACAAGGAGCTCTATCCATCTATGCGATAAAAGTAAAGATCCGAAGTTGCGCCAAAAGCTCGTAAGCTGGGGCCTAGCTTGTTTTCTCCATCTTTCGAGTCTTGTAACTTCTTCACTATGCGTCCAAACGAAGTAGACAAAGTGCCTATGGAATGCTGACAAGGAGCTCTATCCATTGGTGCGATAAAAACGAAGATCCGAAGTGGTGCCAAAAACCCGTAAGCTGGGGCCTAGCTTATTTTCTCCATCTTTCGAGTCCTGTAACTTCTCCACTAGGCGCCCAAACGAAGTAGACAAGATGCCTATGGAAAGCTGACAAGGAACTCTACCCATCTATGCGATGAAAATGGAGATCTGAGATTGTGCCAAAATCCGTAAGCTGGGGCCTAGCTTGTCTTCTCATGAGTGTCTTTGGAGCGACAAGCATCGAAGTTTGAATTTCAGGTCGGAGCCGGTCCGCGACACGACAACGTAAACTCCTGTCTGTCAATATCCTCAAAATATAATCCATCTAGACATCTCTCCTCTTCAGTACTAGGAGATTGCACATCCTCCATCGTTTAAGTGTATGCACTCACTGCTTCCTAACTACACCCGTCGCACTCTATTTACAACCGAAGTATCAGTCGACGAATTTCTACCCCTCGCCGAATAAAGAGGGAAATTGGTCACTGTGTTGTCGCGGATAAGTTTTCAAATTTTCTCGGAAATCATTTCCGACACTTCAGTTGTAAGCATGACATATACAGTCCGAGCTGTACTCTGACATGACACAGTTACCTCTATTTCGAATCCGAGCTGTACTCTGACATGGCACAGTTACTTGTTTTACGGGCTGTGGCAGGTTGGAGGTCCGATCAAGAAGGGATTTAGTAGAGGGGTCCGATCAAGTCCGCGATTCGTTCTGGGGGCCTGATCAAGTAAAAA
This sequence comes from Asterella californica, assembly GCA_036924285.1. Classification (NCBI taxonomy): domain Eukaryota; kingdom Viridiplantae; phylum Streptophyta; class Marchantiopsida; order Marchantiales; family Aytoniaceae; genus Asterella; species Asterella californica. The sequence continues at coordinate 3,014,895 of JAYKYS010000009.1, read as the reverse complement.
GCTGTATGAAGATATAATATGCTAGAACAAAGACGAGAGAGACATACAACCACGAGAACGAACCCTCAAATATCTAAATTTCATTTTATATACACTTTCACTGTGAAATCAACTCTTGATGATCGAAAGTTCACCGATGCGGACTCTAGTTTACTTGTGAACTTTAGACTGCTTTGAGGATACTCTTATCCTTTCTGGACTAAATGTACATGCTTAATTCATTTCAAAATCCATAATGGCCCAACATATTTTTCTGACATTAGTACATTATTGGGATTGTATAGTTGAGGATATATGTGGATATGGGATTATATACCTGGGAATATACGTGGATATACTCCTACGGCGCTTTTCGAGGTTTAGATCATCCGGTAAAAGTGGCTCCGAATCGAGTTCTACTGGGTCCATGCGTTGAATTGAGCACGCCCCGGCGCAACAGATTTTTCCATTGTCGATGTCGACATCCTAGTGATCGAGACTTGTGCATGCCGAGTGGCCAACGTCTCCTACAAGTTTAGTAGAGTCTGCAAACGTCAAACTATATTTAAACTTTAGAACTTGAAACAGTGCATGTTACTCCTCCTTGGTTTACGTTGGTTTGAAGACCACCATGAACTTGTGAATTAAGTGTGACGACACATCTCGGGGTCACCATAAAAGCGATGCTGTCAACAAATGATAATTTTTTAATTCTATTTTAATTTATGGCTAATTTCTTTTGCAGAAAAGGTCATGTCACAAAGTTTCATTAAGTGGAATCTGCAAAGAAGTCAGAACGAGTGATTGGAAACTCTACTAGCTGCTAATTCAAATTCTCTATTGTATGGTAGTAAATTGTAGTTCTCATCGATTGATGTATTCGCTTGCTGGTTGTAATGAACAGTATCAAGTTTCACTTCCATGGTTTTCTTTTAACGGTACAGTTTGCTATTCCACACTGTTCATTGTAATTAATATGTATTACTAGTATCCGTTCTACTGGTTAATTTATATTAATACTTGTGTAAAACAATTGTGTATACCACACTAATTATGAATGTTTGAGCAAGTCATAAAAGGGGAAATGAGGTACTATGTTTATTCACTTCTTTGATTATATATATATATATACTTGTGAGAAAAGAAGTTATATGTAATTTAAAAAATTTGATATGTCCATGCAAAAAACTTCTACCTTGTTACATAGTGAAACCGTGAAAAAGTAAACATTATATTATTTAAAGTTTTCCATACCTAGACACGATTAATGTGATAAATTAAGATATTTCATAATAAAACCCAATACGCGTGACTACGCATATCTACACTAATAACAACGTTCTACATATATGCACAACTATATTTGAAACCTGTTCAAAATAAAAATATTATTGTGCTATACACAAGTTGGGTATTCGCGGTACCTGCTTATTAAATTTAGTTGATTTAGGTGGTGTCACATCAAGTATAAGCCCAAGTTGCCGAGTCTCAAATGTTTAACTATTTAAGTAGCGAATTTGAATAGCAATACGGTACGCTTAAAGCTATATGACTTGTCCGCTTGGAGCTGTTCACACACGCAGAGCATTACGTGGCGAAAGGTCGAAATCCTTCGTTGAAGTCTACCTTGCAGCAGCACGAGCTTCTTAAATATTTGCAAGAAGCGCAGTTCGGTTTGCCCAAACACAATAGCAGTTTGATCTGACAAAGGTGCGATTGACGATTTTCCATCATACTTGCATCACTTTCATGCGTTTAGGAGGTGAAAGAGGAGCTTGTGACCAGCTTGTACTTTAACCACCACGCATATACAGGTTGAGCAATACAAGTGCAGACCCTATTCCGTCTTGTGCTTGTCTCGGAACTGCGTATCATCATCTGAATTCCTGCACTTCATCATGATCTTGCAGGGACATTCAGTAAGCGCACTACCACAAGTCAATTGTTTGAGTCCTTCCGAAATGCCCTCTTAGAAGGCTTGAATATTTGTCCCACGGCCTCTAACCCTGTGACATTCCAACTTTCTGTATGCTCCATAATCTGGGGAAACACAACAACAAACTTCTCTTCAGAACCACATAAAGTGAGGTTGTGTAAAGAAGAGAACAGGAGAACAGCGAACACCATGAATACGTCTGCAACAGGAGAGATATTTCTCGACTTCTCAACAATCGGTTTTGGAAGATCCATCAACCCTGATGTGCGTAGTGTACGTAATGCTCATTCACAGGCAAATCACTGTCAGCTCAGACTAGACAAAGAAAAATACTTGGATGCTTACTTGATTCTCGCCATTCAAGTTGTACTTGGTACGCCCGTCCACAGAAATGAAAGGTTTCCAAGGTAGTTTTAGATAAACTCTGCTGGACGGAAGAAAAGGGGCCAAACGAAGATCAGAAAGAGTCATGGAGTTGTCTTGCCTCACTTAATAATGACAATGCAGCTTCGACCAATTCGCCTGCAACTCAGCAGGATAATCACCTCAATTTCCAGGAGGTCTCGATAAATCTTGAGCCACTATCCTCACCCTGAACATAATAATGACCATAAAACTGTTTAAGACCGTGAGACAAGGTAAGGAATGAAATATTCTTCTATGAAGATTCATTAACGACACCATGCTCGATCTACGTGTAATTACACTCTCCAAGCAATCAGCATGCATCAGCAGGATTTATGGAATCTTAGGTCATAAGCAACTTCCGGTTCGTTTATGATATGTCCTCCCTTGCAACCTTGTACTCCAGTTTAAGCGACAACCATGAGAATCAATCAGACCAACAAGCAGAACCTGCATTACAATTTATTTCCGGTAGATATGAGCCAGACTCTTGTTCAAAAGTATGTGACTGACTGACTGAGAATAAAACCTGCTTGATGCTATCAAGCGTGAGTAAAGGATCTTCAAAGAAAGGCACAAGCAACTTCAAGTTGCGCTTGTACAGATCTCTTCCTGCATACCAATCATCAATCCGAAACAAAATGCCATATTTAGCCTCGTTAAAAACAGGCAGTCCAGCCAATTTAACAAAGGACTGGTTGATTGACTTACGCTGAACGCGACTGAGAACAAGATCTTAAGAACGACAAATTGGAAAACATACGAAGCACTAAATCCTAACTGTTACATTTCGCCGGACGTTTTGACCAGTTTTGACCGTGGTCTACAAATCCTCCAAATTGACATCCGGTGATGATGTACGCATCTCATATTCAGAGCTGTTTGGAAGGAGAACACACCTGAGAACTGAATGGTAGGATCGGCAAAAATGCAGTCCTCCGTGTAAATTGATTCCAGGAACTCTCCTGCATGTTTCAAGCACACAATGAGGTTAGAATAATTGCTCCACTGGACTTCATCCGTCAAATTTAAAACTAAATTGCAGGTTCAAAGCATCACACTTAGCCTGAAAACATACTGGGATGTACGCTTACTTTCTTTCTAAGACGGTGAAGTGAGATAGACACTTACCTGTCAGAAAGTACGTACGCGCATAATCCTGGCGGATTCCAGCCACAATGTCTTCAATGGCGAAGGTCGAGCTTTCCGCCGCTACAGAAACAGCAGGGCCACGTTCCCTACAATAGAAAGGGACACCAAGCCCAACAAGCAAAAGTACTGCAGTCCGTCATGTATCTATTCCTCTCATAAGAGTGTCGATATCCTGCAAGCTACAGAAACTGGTAGGCGCTCTCTGCAGCTTTGACGCATCACAGTCTTACAGAACTACTGTAGTACTCAAATCTGGCCCGTAGATTTGGCAACTGTCTCACAGCAGACTTCGTGGGAACGATTGTGTCCGGTATTCTTCTTCTAGACTAGAAACACACAATGCCACTGACAAACCTGTCCGTGCCGATCATCCTCAGTAGTTCCGTGACACCGGAAACGGCGGCCCGAAGCCATGGTGGCTCCGTCTTTACCCCTGTCTTTAACTCATCTCCCGATGAATCAAAATTGCCCTCAGTGGAATCGGCTCTGCTCTTCCCCGCGAGGCATAATCCTTCTCCTCTTTCGTACCTTCTCGAACGTACTGAGCAGTTGCATGAATTGAGTCGTAAGAAGCCAATCTGTACGGTCGCAGCGAATGGATGAACTTTGATAGAGTTTGACATTTAGCCCAGGAATGGTACTGGAACTACGGGATACAGTGAGCATGTGCAAGGTACTACGCAAGCTTTGCTCTCAAGCCCTTGTAGCTGGAGAGAGCATCAGAAAGTACCACCTCAGAAGAAATATCATATTCCTGCTGTTTACATTCCTGTGACCATATATTTCCGCGGAGCTTGATAAGACACTACACAGGCGACTGCAGTTTTCGGAGTTTTCGTAGTTTTTGCATACACCGGCAGCCGTACCCCGAGAAAAGTCTGGTGACGAAGGACCTTAAACATCCCTTACATGAGAGTGCTATCAGAGTTTTTAGGCTGACTCGGCATTGATTCGGCAAAGTCAGCTCGATACAGACAATACATCCAGACAAGCGCTCTAAACAGCCGTGCTGTGTGAGCCTCACGTTTTCAAGTAGTGCACGCCCTCAAGGAAAATTTCAGATGAGATCATTGTGTGCCATTGAAACGCCCACATGGCACATTCTAAGCTTTAGATACGAGAAAGCTGGAAACCCTTCTGTCGATGGACTCGGTTCCAATGCTTTATTAGTGTGCCGTTGGCCTGTCCAAAGAGGACAAAGAGGCTTGCACCTCAATCCATCCGCTAAGAACATAGCGAAAATTTTGCTTCTAACAAGTTTTCTCAGTTTTTCCAGTGGTACTGCGTCAACTGCACGCGGGAATATACTTACGCGTGATGTCCGTGCTTTCATTCATGTCCAAGGTGAATATGTTGTCTCTGGTACTACAAACACTCGGGGGACCAACCTTTTATTTCCACGCCCCCGGTTACTTGATTCTTCGGCACAAAAAAATGCCGATGAAACTCGGGCATTAAGGAGAAATTCTGTCGTCAAATTTCCCGAAACAGCTGATAAAGCTTGGCTGATGTGGTTGAAGACGGTTCTCGTAATCGATGAATGCTGAACTACAAAATGCTATACTATCTGAACAGAGGTGGTCTTCCCCTTTGAGGTACCTTCCCCTCTAGTTTCAGTCTGCGATATGCTTCCCGTATATGGCAGGGTCTGATTGGGCCCACGTCACCTCTCTCAGTCATCACAATTCTTCCTGCAGAGTCAAAGATAAACTGGTAAGCTATAAGCAAACACTGAATACATGAGATAGGACTTGTCCAAGTAAACTGGGTTGCCTCATCAAAATAAAGGATCACAAGGGAACCTGAGCTTACCCACTTCTACCAGCTCCCCCACAAACATCTTGGAAATTCCGGACATCACGATGGTCATTGGAATAGAAATTGGAGAACCAGCAACAAATCCCAATATCTGCAGCACACCCACTGCCAATCAACTCAGGAAGAATTTGCGAACAAATTAGACTCTAGTTTAGCTACAAGAGGAGCTCTGTTTCATCGTCTTCTCCGACTACACGTTTCAGAAAATCGTTTCTTCAACAGAATTACACGGTGTGGTCACCAGGAAGAAAGAAAGAAAATTTTAGAAAGCATATACCTATATGAAGGACACAGACGAAGACTCACACTGAGATAACCGAACTCCTTTAAAGTCAAGGTTCAAGGTTTGAAGCATTTGACCGCTGAAACCAACCAATTCACACTTGCACCTTTGATTGACACAAACCCAACCCTCCTGTTAGGCTCTCCACTTGGTTCTTCATGGTAAGGAACTCATGAAAGTTCCCGAAGTGATTATGTGCAGTCCCCCACATGCGAATCCCCGTACATATGTCGGTCCATGAGGATAGCAGCGACGAACCATCTCACTTTAACCATCAAGTTTGCCGATCCCAGCATGTCTATAGTGGTGACTTTCACATTATCTTCGTTGTCGAGACAGAAATCCATCAGAGAGCCTAAGTAACCCCGAAACAAGTAACAAGAAAAAAGACAAGACATACCCTTCTCATATTTGCACGCTGAAAGCCGGAACGCCGATAACACTCATAACGACTCATCTGCTCTGTCGTGAATTTATTTAGTACAGCTCTGTCGTGAGACCAACAAGAAAATCCATGGCTTAGAGTGTGTCGAACTAATATCTCTTTGACAAGACAATGAAATCTGAGAAACAAGTCAGAAATGGCTGTATAAAACTGAATTTTCAATGCAGACAAGGCGTAGATTATATAAGTGCCTAAAAATCAATGCTTACACAAACTCTTGTAAGCAATGACTACAGCCGGTCATAGCGACAATAAATTTGTATCAAACGGACCAAAAGAACATAAATCGGAACGCGGAGAGCAGAACTTACTGCATCCTCTGTGGATCGACGGCATGGTGCTTGCCAAGATCTACGTTCTCCAAATTTTCCTCTTCATCTTCATCCTCCTCCTTGCCTTCTTTGTCTTCACCTCGTCCTCCTCGACCGCGCCCTTCACCATCGTCGTCACTACCAACAGGACTGCTGAGAATCAACTTTTGAGCCGGCAATTTCTTTTGGGGATTCTTTCCACTTTTACCAGTCGACTTCATTTGCTCAGGCTTCTCCCTTTGGTGCTCTTCTGACGCCGTCGGGGAAGCATCAGGCGACATCGGGGAAAGAGGAGGAGACAAACCCCCGCCAGCATCTCCCCCGCTCAGCTTTGCAAACTTCCCCTCACCGCCATCAGCAAGCCCTGCGGATGATGCCGACCTTTTCATGCTTTTGTACGATTCTTTGACCCCAAACTACGCGTGTAGCACCACCTCCATCTCCTCCGCGTTTACAACAGACGCTTGCAGACACTCATTCGACGGCATTACCACCCTTCTTCTGCGAAGGGCGAGACAATTGGAATCGTGATATCGAGAACAAGGTGTGATACTCACACCGCCTCCGAGAGATGGCACGTCAACTCAATAACTCATCCTAACCAGTGCAAACAATGCTGCCTTCGATTAACCTTACAGAAAGATGAGCGAGAAAGCTCCGTAACCAGCAAGCGCGCTATCCTCTTCTTGAATCAACCCTGCGCTTACGCTGAAATGCCGAACACGGAACTTGAGCGTAGTGGTGGTGGCGCCACGCAGGCAACTCCAACTATTCAACACTGTTGCTCACTCTGAACGCAGATACTCGTGTAACTCAAGACTACGTAACAAAACCAGCGCCTCCGTATAGACGAATTTGTCGATTGGTGAGTTTGGCTCTTCGAAGGTCTTCGCTCGGAGTGCTTGTGAGGGAGCTTTTCAGAGGCCTGACAGACATCAACGAAACCGGAGGAGAATGCCCTCCAGTGCCTCCGCGCAGTACAAGTCGAGGGGAAGGGAACTCCAAAGGACGCAACCAAGAAAGTGTGGGCGCCATCTATAACTAAAACTAAATTCTGGGTACAGTACTCTACTTCTCGTACCTCTACCCACCTACCTATAGGTCACCTGAATGTAACAACTCGCCCGGTGTCCATTATATGCAATGTATGGTCCAACATATATTCACCCTCCGATAGTTGCAGGCAGTTTTCTGAACACTTATTTTTTATCTGCGACGATTATTTTCCGGCTGGGCCAGTGGTGACTTCTCCTTTGCCGTCTTGTCCTCTTTGGTAAACACATTCACTTCTACACTACGGATGGTACACAATATGTTTAATATTACTTTTATTGCAAATATCTCTTCGCAAACATGAGCTTTATTAGCTCCACAGCACACAGTCGGGAATCGGTCGCTTTAGTAAGAAGCCATAGTACCGTCCGAACAGAAAAAACTATCCTTCAAGGGTATTAAGCCCATAGCAATTACATAAGAAAGTCGCAGATAAGAGTAATCGCCCGGACAAAGTCTCAAGACTGTACATAAAACTGCGAACTGTACAAGCACTACTCGACTAGGATGGGAGCAGTCTGACAGCATCTAATGAGCACATCCGCCAGAGGTATGAACTCTGGGAGATGTTGGTCTGGATGTTCAAGCGGTGCTTGCTCTGAATCCCCTGCCTCCTGCTGCTCGCCTGCGCGCTCTTCTGCCTGTTCATGACTGGGGCTGTCCTCACGCTGTAGGTCCTGTTCGAAGTACCTGCGACTACAGTGGAGGCATCGTCGATTGTCAAGGTGAAAGAATATATTGTTCACATCTTCGGGGGTTACCTGCTCAGGCCTAATAAACGAGTTCCAGAGCGAGTCTGGCCGCTTTTTTTGAATACCAGCCTGCATGACCCACCTAAGCGAAGGTGAGTACTTCCCAGAAACCAACATCTGTCGCAGGCACTGAGATAACGTATTGGAGAGCGGATGGGAGCTTTTATACCTGTTAAACTGAAGCGCCCTAGGTAAAATATTCATGTAATTCAACTCTACACGATTCTTTGTATCAGCGGCTCCAAGCAACACAAATAACTCCCTACCATCCGCAACCATGCTCTCAGTTATATTTTTCATCACATCGTGATGATGCTGCAATTTCTCGTCCTTCAAACAGTAGCCAACCATGCCTACAAACGTGTGCAACCCTTTGTTGGAGAGTTGCTTCACGCATATCTCTGCACCAATTGGACGCTGCTGTTCCCACCCAACAGCCTGTAGCAGTTTCTTCTTGACCTCGACACAAGATTTAGCATGGATAGAAATAACGCCCTGGAAATGCAGGTGCAGGAGACTACCCCCTCTCAATAGAAAACATTCTCGAGATGCACTGCTTCTGCAAGAAAGTAGAAAGGAGCGGAAACAAAGAGGGCTCAAGGTCAGTTCCCGTCCGACACACTGTCACTGACAACTCCAGGGTCGGTGTCCTCGCCCTCGCTGCTTTCCGGAGACATAGTCTCGATCCAAATTCGTATGGTGGCGGCAAACAAACCGGTATTTCCACGGCTGTAGCTGGCTACAGATGCAGGGTAAACCAAAAAGTCTGTAAATACCGTGCACAATGGAACGTTTCCGACCACCTTCCCGGACAAAGAACGCAGGATAGCTGAACATACGAAAGCGCTTGTCCTGTAAATACAGAGAAATGCCGTCCTCTGAAAAAGAAAAAAATCGGTAGGGGCCAGCTAAACTCGCCAGAGGAACAACGTGGATGGGACACGGATAACAGGTTTTCCCTATGAAGACGTAGTCGAACTTGAGCAGGAACTGTACAGGAGTAGTACAATATGCTAGGTCCAGGTAAGAGTAAGAACGCGTGAGCTGCAACCTACGCTCATCGAAAGCGATCATCGGAAGCTCAGAAGAAAGGAAAGGAAACTTTGGAGCGGTATCAGGAATCAGTAGAATCTCCAACAAGGAGTTGGCTGAAGTGTTTTCTATCCTAGAAGTATGTTCATCCTCAAAGGAGGCAGCCAGCAGCAATAGGTCATCGTCTGAAAACATGGCCGGAGTAATAAATTCATCATCGAGCAGAAGCGGTGTGGAAAAGAACACAATGTGTAGTGAAGCTAACGTACCTAAAAGTAGCAGAAGCATGGACAATGACTCCACCCGAGCAATGTCAGCACAAGTAAACCGAGATGGCACGTCAGACTTCGTCGGCAGTAGTGGCGGAAGCGAACTCAGAGGACGGCAGTCGCCAAGCACAGCAACGACGAAAGACAGGATAAGGCAGAAAACGTTACCTGACGGAACCGAAGAAGGAAAACGACGAAAGCAAGAAACTATCAGTCTAAATCGTGCCATACCGCCACTGCTACCTGACAGCAGTGAACGAAACAACCGACACAAGAAACCGAGCAGGTGTACCGCCACAGTCTTCAGGTGTCCCTCGCTCCGATAGCCGCCATATCAACACCAACCTCCAAAACCAGCAAGCACGAAACAACGGAGAGGGAAACAACATGACTTCCAAAACGAAGAAGTGCGCAATCCTCAAATTTCATAAAGAATGATAAATTAGAAGAAGATGATACAGCAGAAGCTCCAAAAGCACATCTAATCGCACGGGGTACCGCCAGTGTCCGTCTCAACGATAGCCGAAGACCGTCATAGCAAGAGCAACCTCCAAAACCACCAAGCACGAAAGAACGGAGAGCGAAACAGTACAGCAGAAGCTCCAACGAACGACGCGGCACGGACAAAAACGAACAATGCGAGAGGAAGGCTAGAAAATCCGCCATCTCGGCAGCAGGATAATGCATGTCCACAGCCTGGTCCCGCGAACGTAACCCCCACTGCCCTAGCCACGACCCCGTCTTTCGCACCTCTCCGTTTCCGCTCCCGACAACCCCCGCGTCCTACCATCTACGCGAATTTTTAACCCCGCCTTCCGCGCTCGTCCGTTTCTCCTCCCTGGCCAGAACGGCCATTGCTATGCATATTCACCTCGGTTAGTTCCTCAACATATATTTCAATGTACATTTATTTTTTAGATTATTTGTAGATTGAACCAATCCTGAGACATCTGGGAGGTTTAGTAGAGAATGAATGTTCAGTGACATCTCTTTAAATATTTCATAATATAAATTTTTAATTTTATTTAAACTTACCTCGGAGAAGGAAACACTTGAATTATATGAAATGATTTTTTCTGTTTAAATTTATTCTAAGAGGAGACGAGTTTTTTATTAATTCCGTGCGTTTACTTTTGAGAGGATTCGAACTCAGGTTGCCAACTCCCTATGGACAGTCTGATTCCAGTGAGCTATTCACATTCTTATGACTACTTCTATGCACAATTAGTATTAGAAGGAAACTTCCCGACTTCCCGTCTGGTTCTCCAGAAAAGTGACAGGAAACCAAGCAGGGAATTCTGGTGACTATTTCTATGCACAGCTAATATTAGAGATACATTTCCCTACTTCCCGTCTGATTTTTCACAAAAGTATCAAGCAAGGAATTATGTATCATGTATTGAAGAATCTCCTTTCTTGATTTTCTCTTCCGTGCCGTCCGGTTATTTTTTTTCTTGTTTTTCACAAAAATACGTTTTAGATATATATTATTGGTCTAACAATCATCTGGACCTTGAGGTTAATATATTATATGTAAACAAAACTCTTCTCGCGCCTAAAATGATAAGTAATGGACGAAACTTCGAGAAGGTGACTTCCTTTCACGTTTTATCCCCAAACCGTTACACCTTTTATAGTAATTACTGTGGTTTACACTAATTGCTGTGAAAGGATGTTTAGTTGTGAAATTTATATTAGTCAAGTCCATATTATTTAGGCTCCAGATTGATATGGTGTAAAAAATAATAATATCCCCTATATTGATTTCATATATAATAATAGTTAATATTTATATTGTTTTATACTAATTACAAGTCACACTTTACAAAGAATTTCAACTCTCTAGGGAATCATTATGAGAATATGATTTGATATAAAAAATAAGATGGTTAGTATATAAGAAGAGAACCACATATTAAATTAAATGCATCCACGAATCTTCTGTGACATTGATCAAGCAGCACCATAATTTGCTCTCTCAGTTTGAGAGAGAGCTAAAAACGACTTTCACATATTCATATACGCTCATTCCAAAAAGTGCGATATTATCTTCTTTATTTTCTCATTAGGCGTCAAATTGTTTTTTTTAATATCACACATTAGTGTGGATTTATCTATACTATTAGATGTTAGCTTTTCAAAGATGAAACCATATGGAGTCTAAGACGCCATATTAATTTAGTCTCACATTTATTTCTATTCTATATTAATTAATGAACGATGTAGCTATTTCACTAATTGCTTATTCATTCTACTTTTATCATATACATAATATCAATGAACTGTTGGATGTCAGACATCTGAGAATGTAAGTCTTTAGCAAATTCATGGTTACCTGTATCGATTACTTGGAGTATATGTGACACTGTTTCATTTAAGGTTCATAATTTGTTCTTCTCAAGAATAGTGTATGTAATCATAATTTCTAGTAACATTATTTGATCATTATTTACATTATGTAGGTTTAGTTTTTTAGTTTTTTTGAATGGTAGTTAATTTCATTTAAACCATCAATAAATTTATATTTAATCCATAATTTTGCACACATCAAATAATCATGCTATGTCGTCTTGAATTAACTTCACGCAAAAGTAATATACATTACACTTTATAGTAACACTATTAGACTAACTCAAGTAAACAGTGCAAGAGTTTGCAAACTTAAACTTACATATGAACATTCCAACTAGGCAGCAACATTAGCCATTATGTTGGTATAGTACATATAATATTCAAAGGTAACGATATATTTTGTAAAAATGAACTTTGTGCGATGTGGAAAGTTTAGGATTTATGGACTGGTATTAACGAGAAGTTCATGAGTTGTCACTTCAAACAAATTGCATGTGGTCACAAATTTTAACCAAACGAAAGCAAGAGATATGTGCAAAGTCGCAACAATCAACCAAAATGTCAATTAAACTGAATTCTTGATTAGAATTTTTTAGCTTCAAATGTATGTTTCATAATTTGCCTTTCCTAGGTCGACGAATAAAATGTAGTGTGGTGTGTTCTTTTTTCAGTATTCTCATACCAAACATAACATATTTAGAAACAAAAAATCGGCTCAACATCACAACAACTATATTATTGTTAACCTAGTGTCTCACCTTCATGATGCAAGCGTTATAACGAGGTTATAACATAGTTCAAGCTTGGGAGTTTCAGTTCAAAGTTCCAGGTTGCATGAAGGACTAGGAGATTGATGAATGCTGTACAATTATCATGTGGCAGACAAAGAACTTCTTAACCAATACGATCGCTAGGAAGTTCTGCTCGAAGTTGAAGCTGAGCAGTGAGTCTTTTCGGTTTGTGTCACTAAGCCCAAATGAAACTATCTTTCAATCCACATGAGGGTCAGAGTATCGATCATTCAGATATTCACACATGCACCATTGACCTAAACATCATATTATTTTGTTCCAAATGTTAGTCTCATTTGTTGACTATTGAACTCTAGATACAAAGTGATGCACAAAGCAAGGACCGTCAAATTTGAACCTCGACTTGCCTGGTTATTGATTAATTTAATAGTGTAAAAGTCGTCGTCATCAGCGTGTTGTGGTGCAAGAGTTTCTTATTGCAATATCTTTTATTCCTTCTTCTTTCCTTTCCTTTTAATCTCTCTACATGCATGCAAGATACCGATATAGAGTTCTGATGGTTTTATGTGTGTCATCTATCATAGCAATGCATTTATAAGTGAAACAAACTCGTATGAGAGGAATAGAGAAGTATAAAATAATTTGAATCAATCTTGCATGCGCTCTTCCATGCTCCTCTTGGTGTCTTTAGACTAAACTTCTGATGGTGTACTTTCTTAATTATGAACATGTCTAATGTTTCACGCCCTATATCATAAAAACTGACCATATAACTGATGACCTATATGCAAAAAATACAGTAAAAGAAAATTCAACTCTGCAGAGGTGAATGAGTTAGTCTTACGTGGTGGGCTCGTTAGGTTCAATCTGACAAACAATCTATTAGTTCACTATTATAAAAACATGATGTGTATACACTTAATTGACATTGAAATACTGTTACTACTTGTTTGTTGCATTTTTTCTCCTTAATATTTGTTGTCAGTGATTGAATCGACGTACCATGCGCTCATGTCTACACGTTGCTAGCATAATATTCATATTATGAACTCCTTCCAAGTTTCTATGCACTCCCCTAAAACTCTAAAACTCTAATTATGGTAAACCAGTCTCCTGTGATTGAAAAGTCCATATTACTCCGCTAAACCAGTCCACGCCTTGGTATTTTTTTACTACTTTGCTTTACAAAGATTTCCTCTTTTAACCTAGGACTCTACTTGTCTGCCTCGAAATTAACTTATTTCTAAAAAAATATATATACATTTTTCACCCAATTGAATAATCTGAAACGTGCTTGAAACTTGACAAAACATGATTTATATCATAAACCTTTCATCACTCATTCGTTTTCCTAAAATATATTTTACTTGACTGCTTATTAAGTCAAGTACTCTATAGTTAACACATGCGGATATCAATAGAACAAAAATTAACATATGGTTAAAAAAGATAAAATCTTCAGTTCCCATGTTATGAGTACATATGTCATCTTGATTACAAAGAGAAGTGATTGCAAACAACAAAAGAGGATATTTGTAGAGCTATTGAAAGCGTGTCGTTGAGATTACTAAACTAAGACTAATCATTATACAGAGAATAATCTCATAAATATTTTAAATCGGAAGCTGTAGTAAACATCGAAGCTAGAGGTGCAAGCGTCACATGAAGTTACATTATTCGGACATATTTATAAAAAGGTTATGGAAAGATGTTACTTTCTTACAACCATCTTTTTATTACTTTGGTAATTATGTGGGTCAGAAGTTAAGACAGTTCCTAATGAAAATAAAAGTATTTTCACAATGTCATATAATCAGTGATAGAAAATAGAGAACTAGACAAAGTGAGATAAATTTCTCGGGGCTTTTAGAGCACTTGTACTTTTAAGAGTGAGATAAAGCTTTCGACTTTCTAGGATATTTGTATTTGTGTGAGGGAGAAAAGATTATATGTGATATTGGTATTCTTTCCGCAGAGTATTGTGCCTTCTAAATTCCTCACTTGTTCAAAAATGAATAACATGTATGATAATTGTTGAATTATATTTACAATAATAGTAACAATTATAATACTTATACATAAAATACTGAAAAACAACATCTATCAATTGATTCTGTTGTCAAGTATTTTATTTATTTGTATTCATAATAAATTGAATTAAAAAGTAATACAAAAGGTCATAATGTCTGCTATAGACAGTACAGAAGTCAATTCAACGGTCATTTAATGAAAATAAATATACTAGACAACACAAAAATATCCCTTCTTTCACATGGTTCATAACCTACGGTTAGCTATGCATAGTAAAAACATCCATTCAAGTTTAGTTGAATTCTGTTCAACAGCCCAAGGACTGCTAATTTCCGAGCCAGAAAGAGACAGTGAAATGGGGTTGCATAGCGTTTTCTCTGTCCCGAATATCTTTCCCCACGGCCTTGTACACTGAAATTCGTTTTCTCTTATCAGAAAACGTATAAGTGTTACTAAAATTTATTTTACTAAGTTATATAGAAAACTGAATTAATTCATAATTGTTATATATTAGTCACTCCTGGAGTAGCCAACTCATCCGAAGAGAACCCATAAATGAAGAGGGGGCTGCTGCGCTCCTGGGGTATAAGACCGGAAACCTAAATGTCTAATGGCGCCGTTTACCTGAGGACATTAATTAATGTACTAACACTTCTCGCTGGAAGGGTTAGAACATTAATAAGTGTACCCTCATGTACACTGAAGTGTACATGAGGCCCATATCCTCACAAATGCCCCGAATGTCTAAGAACTCCAGAATTTAGTACAGCTCGCACTACTACACGAACACAGAAAAACTAGTTTATATGTATAGTAAACTATAATTCTATATTATATGATTTAAATATTAATACTCTCGTCAAAATAAATAAGTAACCATAATGCAACATTTTCATCAATGATATGTTATTATGATCAAAAGTCAACCATATATTATATTCGTATATTTTGCTGACGTGCGTTACTCTCCAAGCTATATTGACAAAATATTGATATCTACATTAAATATTTGATTACCGATATTACATCTACTACTAACAATATTCCACAAGATATAAAATTTTAGAACCGACAAGTCCGAGTGTATATTTTGTACAAGTGGTCATTTTATCTTGCGGTTGCAAATTCATGCTGAATGTGTATTGTATTAAGCCTTACACTTTCATTTGAAAGTTCAACATAACACGATGTTTTATAACCATATTGGAGGGGTCGTGAATGTGATATACCCTTAGGTTACAATTTGACGCAACATGAAAACATTGGGCTTGCATTCCTCTGAACAAATTTATGTTTCTTTGGGTCTAGCATGTTGTAAACTAACACATGATATGGAATAGGAGATACATTGACAAAATATCACACGTACAAAGGCGACTTTCAAATAATTTATATTGCTTCTTCAGCTCAGCTGGAGAATTCAATCCAACATCATATTCGATGTAGGATACCATGATAGTTTGTTACACTTTATCGCACTAACAGACTAGTGTACTTGTATTAAATGAAAAACATTTACAAGATGCTTGTTGATGAAATAAATTATCAAGATCTGCTCTAAATGATATGCCTCTTATTGTGTTTAAGGGTCAGCTCTTTAGAGTTTAACAATATTTGTACGTTAGCATCAGTGTTTTAATAAGTACATTTTGTACAAATGGTCAGTTTACCAGAACATGTAGACTAGGAAATCTGACGACTACACTGATCTTGAACTAAGCTTCAGACTTAGATTATTATAAAACAAAATAAGACAATGCTTTGAAAGAATCATATTGGAGGAAGAACAACAATATTAATCATACAATCTGAAAAACATGATAATTGGGTCTGACTTCTTCGAAACGAAAGCAAGCTTTCTGCATGTCTCACATATGCTACATTCAACTTGCGACGTAGGTATAAAAACAAAGCAAAGATTTTCTTTTTCTCTCGTGTATTTAGGTTGGAGAGAAGACATTGTTCTTATCAAAGAAATCACCAAAACTTCATTTATTGCTTCTCAATGTATGCTCACGAATTAGTTGTGAAGTGAATCCCATAGTGCAAAACTCTTGAGGAGCTTTGATTTAAATCTTTACTTATCAGTAATCTCATAGGCAAATTCTATCAGCAAAAATATTTTGAGTGTAACAGTTAAATTTATTTGTTCTTAGAAAACCCAAGCCCAGAATGAAATCCTCATGATCACCGGACACATTCACAAGGGCTCATATTCATCTGGGATTTAAACTGAAATACCTCTCTTTTGTTAAAACGACAAGAAGGTTTCACTTTGCCTTCTGGATGTCTTCTTCTCACTTTTGCAAAACAGACGATTAACTATGCAAATGCAACATATGGCAACGTTTGTTACAAAATACGTATTTGCTATCTTTCAGTTGAATGTACCAAACAATTATAAAAGTATAAATTTGTAACAATGGGAACTCAAAGAAAAGAACAACGAGAGCTCATGGAAGACCAATGTAAAAGAAAGTAAACGAAGAAGAGACGTTGAGTAGCTTCTGTAGCGAGTAACCAGGAAGACATAAAGTAGAAGGTGATTCTTTTTTCGATGAAGAAAACATATAATAAATATGTTTTCTTCATCGAAATAACAACAAATAAACAAATTCACTATGCAGTTAACTTGACCATATTATTTGAAGCGAGTAATTTGCATCCTCTAATGAAAGTTTTCAAAATTCTTTCCACATACTGAAACTCAGAGTAGAAGTATGAGTACTAAAGATGGGTATATCTATAAAGAATTTGCTATTTCCACCCCTATGTGTCCTAGGCTCATCGACGATTGTTTCAAATGATTAGATAGACGTATCCGATTGCATGTGGTGCTGGAATTAGCACAATACCGGTGGAAATAGCAATTTCCTATCTATTTTGAACTCCATATGTCAGTGGTCCTTTGAAAAGTTTAAAGTTTAAAAGCAAAACCTGTTCGTTTTCGTTTATTCCAAAATCTGATAATGTTACAATCCTCCCTTGGAAAAGTAACTTGCGGGAAAAGAATGAAGAGTCTTAGCCTAAAGAAAAGAAGCAAACTCAGAAAACTGTAGACTCTTTGGAGAGAGATGGAAGAAATAGGAGAGTCAAAGTTAAGCGAAATATCACACACGGAAGAAAGAAAAAACGTCAGAAGTTTTTAACGATTAGTTGAATCGCAGTTTTTTTTGGGTCTTTCTGATGCATAGTCATTAAACTTATTTTATATAATTTTTTATCTGGAATCATTATTTTGAAAAGTTGACCTCTCTACTACAAAAATAAACAAACAAAAAGATGAAAATTCATCGTCATTTATGAACTGATAGTACTGTGTTTTCATTATTATTTTTGACTTCTGGAATCTTTATTTCGAAAAATAAATTTCTCTATTGCAAAATTAAACAAACGAAACCGATGGAAATTCAGCAAAATCAAACTCCAAGGTGTTTTTGTTACGAGCACATCCAAAAAATGACCGTAGAAAAAACATCCGCAAAGATCTGGCTGGAGGTTCTCGCAAAGAAAACATCTGCAAATACCTGGCCGAAGTGGTACCCTTTCACGAGTCAAAAATATTTCAAAAAAGTTCCACGTTTGATACCCCTAATAAGTTATAACAAAGGGGAAAATTTTAGGTTGTCACAGATAACAGCGATAAATAGGAGCTAGATGAACAATCTCTCGATCGAAATTTGAATACGGCTTAGACAAACAAACCAATTTTAAGAAGAAGGCATAGAAACGAGAGGGGTAGTCGCAGAAAGTATCGAGGAAATGGTGGATGTTTGACACAGAACGACTGACGTCGAGTGTATGAAGAATCTTCTTCCGTATCAATAATCTTTCTGTTTCGCTCCCTGGCTGCTTGGAGAAACGGAAGTACGTGCATGGAAAACTACACCAAGAGTGACAGAGCGTAAGTATGCAGTGCCTATGAGACGATCCCAAATCGAGAGGTGGAAAGAACGAGAGGAAAAGAGGGTAACGCAAGCTTAGGGTACAGTACCTGCCGTAGCGCGATGTAGGGAGGTGGAGGTGGGGGGGGACGACATGCTTGCCATGGGATGGCATGGGATGGTATGGCATCATGGTCTATACTGGCGCCTGTCATGGCTGTGACCGACCCTCGACTGGGGTAGAGAGCTCTGCGCGCGCACGGTAGAGGAGGGGGAGAGAGAGAGAGAGAGAGAGAAGTCGAGGCGAGACGAGAAAAAGAGCCTTTTGAGTTTCAGCTGTCGAAAGCGATCGTCCAGGAGAATATCAACGCAGCAGTAAAGAAGATGAGGATCTGCCAGGGGCAAAGCAGGAGGTGGTGGAGGTAGGAATCGGGAGAACTGTACAGTGGTAGAAGAAGTAGTGTAGGAAAACGGAGGCGGAGGAGGAGGCGGCAGTGGAGAAGTATGGGCGACGACACTTTTTGGAGCAGAGAGTTGTTCTAGGTGAGAACGGAGCGAAGAAGGAAAGAACGGAAAGTGGGATAAACAGAGCTTGGAGGAAGAGGAGCGGTGAAGATTAGGGAAAAGTGTAGTAGAGGACTGGTTGCTTGAAGTGCATGGCGTCGGACGGGGGTGCCAGTGATGTTGACGAGGGTTGGAGATCAAGGGCTCGATCTCTTCCCAACTCCACGCCCATGGCGGCCCCGCCCCAAACTCAGCTGCAAATGTATTCGAGTTCTCCCTTGGTGGATCCCGATCGTTCGGGCTATGGTTCGGGCGCTGGCGGAAAATTGAGGTCTTTAAGGAAAAGTGGGAGAAGAAACACGAACCCGTACGAGCGGCCTTCAGTAGGTCGACATGCTTCGGCTGGTCCGCAGGCTGCCGTTTTGATTAGTAATGGAGGCGTTACAGTTGCCCAGGCCCTGGCTGAGAAGAAGCGAGGAGCTTGGCTTACAACTGGTATCACGAAGATTATTACTACAAGCGCAACTTATCTTTATTCTTCAATCTTTAGGCGCAACCTTCCGGCACCGGTGCAAGTCTCGAACAGTAAGCACTCAGACGTTTACACGAGTATTTGCCTATCAGTCATCTTGACAGGCTGTTGCTTTGGTGCTACAGAGTTGGCGTGTAACGTCGCTTTATGTGGGACTTATGTGCCGTTCATGCCTGTTAGGGACGAATAAGCTGGGTTCGGGGACATGAGTTTTCCAGAGAGTAGTTCGAAGTGCTCAGTCTTCCGACGACACCTGGGTCTAGGTTTTGCCGTTGCGGTCTGTTCATAGTATAACAGTGTGTCCAGCTAGAGTTTGAACGCCCTGCACGAGATACTAGTGTCCATATTTTCACTGACCATATTTCCTTCGTCCATAGCTTCGTCCATAGAGTAGCTTCTCCGCGATTGCAGCCCATTTCTACAGCATTTGCATTATTCTTGCGGTTTTTAGTTGGCTGAGTGCAAGGAGACAGCTCGTCTGATGTATCCCTTGCAACTCTACTGATAATCTGATACTCTCAAGGCCGGCGAAAATAATGTGGCTCTATCTCTTCAGCTGACTCATTCTTTCATTGGTTTCACCCCAACTGCTTATGCAGCGGCCCGTGGGACTACAATCACATGCTGACAATCACGACTTATCTCCTCTTTACTGGCCTTTAGCCCGGCCTCTTCTCTTCTCTCTGTTCATTGTAGGCCCTGCCAGGTTAACGCAGTTCCTTCTTTTATTCATGTCCTGTAGCAGGATGTTCTCCGGGTGGTTAATCTTGTTTCTGCAGCGCTTCCTGGCTTAGTTCTGACAACGTGTTACCATTACCACTCTATCGCCGACTCACAGTTCATACGGGGGCTATATATAGTCCCAAAATTGAAATTAGGTTGTTTGACCCGAGTCCAGTTATCGTGCTTTATTGTTTCCAGGGTTTTGATTAGTAACTCCGGGGACGATTGACTTTCCGAAAACTGTTCCGGCAGCTAAAATTGTATTACGTTAAGCAATCGAGAGCCTAACATCAGGGTCTTGAGGCTAAGTCCCTTTCATCGTCCACACACGTGTTTTAAGTTTGTTTATTCTGTTTGCTGTAAAGAAGAGTCACTTGTTTATGGAGTTTTTGGATTTGAATTTTTGAAGATAAGGGTCGATTATCAGGGGTGGAAATGATTTAAATTCGAACATTTAAATCACATTTCCAGTCAGATTTTGGTTAGGTATATGTTTACATATGTCTTTCCTGCAATCGCGATCAAGCTCCACCCTACTATTAAAGCGCTTCGCTACGAAGTCAGCAAGGCATGATAAGTCCAGATGGAGGCTTAGGAGACCCCGAGTTCTTCATGCTCTGCTGCTTACAGGATCTCAAAGGACTTTATCGTGATCTGGATTAGGGAGCCCTCTTTTGTCGAATTCTGATCCTTCCTTCACTGGAAAGTCCAGCTTTGAGATTGTTGTTCAGCCGTATCTCTTGTCGAGCCCTTTTTCACTGTCCATGATCTGTTTTTTTTTCCTATTTGGGACACCTCTGCTTCTGCATCGAAGGAATAAGACAGAAATTTATTGCATCGTAATGCGTGGAAGCTCTCAAGCGTGTAAACAGTCTACAGATAGTGACCCGATAACATTTCCCCGTCGGCGTCCATTAGATTACTCAGTCGGCAGTTCTATTGTTACGGTGTTCACTACCACTACTCCGTCTATTTCTGCCACCGTAGGGATGAAAATCTCTCAGGGTGAGACAGTACAATCTTTTACATCCTTACCTCTGTAATGAGTGCTGGATGATACGGTGATATGACTAATTGATCTAATTTTGATTTCTTTCGAGATGCTACTAGACTCGAGGTTTCTCTTCACGACTCCGATTTTACGCGATGATGTTAGATGTACCTGTGGATGAGGATGTAAGCGTGGCAGGTTTTTTGTTGTCACAAGGCCATATCTTGTACATAGACGTAGCATCTCCACTACACAAAGATGGGAGTTCACCCGGAGACGTTCCAGAACAGAATAGAGACTACTGGCCTGCTGAGTAGGAAATATCTTCAACTTCGGTTGGTCACCTTCCCTTCATCTATAGTCTCACCCTCTCTGCTAGGTGCTGATGAAGTCGGAGACAAGGTTGAGGTGCATGCCAGGGGAACCTATTCTGGAAATGCTCTTCGCACTACACATTTCCATCGGCACACCCTCCGGTTATATAACAATTCGCTAACTCCGATCGGCATTGTTAGCGCACATTCGGCCCCTAATTGATTCTCACTGTGTACTTGGCTGGACTAATGGCGTGATACCCCTATACTAGAGAGTGGTCCTTGAGCATATCTGCCATTCTCGACGTATGAAGAAAACTACAGCCGTGTCTGGCATTTGAGCAAAAGTCTGATCGAATAGTTTTCTGATCGTGCACCCGTGCTTTTTGTTCGCTGTGTGTTCTAGTAGGTTAATGTCATAACTAAAGCGCACCCTATTCGTTCTTTCCTTCCTGTATCTTGAAGTAACTGTATCATTCGTATCATGCTTCCTGTTACACTCCACATTCTCATCTCGATCGTGTTCTCTGGATATGTAGTAACCTACACACGGATCCTTTACAGTTTCCTCCCAGTTGAGGTTAAGACATTATTGAAGCTCTTGCTTCATTTATTTAGTTAGACATCGTTCCATACGTTTTCTTCCAACTACATACTAGCTCCGGTTACCCGTGTACCAATATACATGCTAGCTCGGTTCTAGACGAAGGCATTAGATAGAACAGCTTGCATAGAACCGCTTGCGCTCCATCTACTACAGGAACTATCTTCTTGTTCGATACTCGAGGGCCCTGTTTTCCGGGAATGTGCTGTTTGCTACACTTCCAACACTCTTCTGACATTAGGTTATAAATTTTTCCGCGTATATTTATTCCTTCATTATTATGGCTGTGTTCTTTCTATGTTTATCTTTTCATAGGTTACCTTCAACGAGTGTATGTTGGTAATACTTGCGTTGCGCATCTGTCGGTAATTGACTGAAATATATAAGTCTAGTATTACACACACCGTAAGTACTCTTATAACATTTTCTCGTATTCACGTAGTCCGTAGTGATCATTTAGTTGCCTAACCCGCTTCGTCTGTTTCGAGTTGATTGTTAAGAATCACGTCAGGTCAGGGAGTTGCTTTTTATCATGAGTGGCTTTGGAGCTGTTCAAACAAGAACTCTTTTGGAGATTGAGCTTCTTCCTATCGTAGTTTTGGCGGTTGACTGATTACGCGTGAAGACATAATAGGAATTAGCTCCAAGGTGTTGTTAGAAGCCTTGTCCGATCCAGACTCACTACTAGAGTAGGTAAGACTGGTCGGAATAACGTAAAGACCGCTGGACGCTCATCTGTCTTTCTTAGTAGCGCCAGAAGTAACAGCAGCAGGGTTGTCTAATCCGGTGTTGTGATTTTGGATCGAGAACGATCCAAAATCACAACACGGAGGGCAGTGTACAGCCGTTCAGGTCACCTGGAGAGTGGTGGTCCTGGTTGTTGCAAGAACCTCTAGCCTTGGTTGTTGTGTTGATGAGAAAGTGGGTAGTTGGTGCCAGTGTGAACGAGGTGTGGGATCTAGTGAGCGCCGGTGGCTTTTAGCTTCGTAGTGCCAGGACCTGTTCACAAACATTGAATTCTGGTTACAAACTAAGAATCGGAGGAAATGTGCTCAGTCTAAGCTGCAAGAACACGGAGGAGTCTGGAGGCAATGAACGGTAGTCTGCTACTGAGTGATCTTCTCGTCCGTCTTGCCAGAAAATGGAGTCCACGCGGGTTTGGCAAAACGAGAAGGACTTGCTCACTTGAAGTTGTTCATTAAGTCCCGTTGAGGGAAGGTACTGCTTGTTGACCTGAGTTGAGTTTCTTCGACTATCACTGCGCCTTCTTCCTAAATTATTATACATTGTTTAGACACATTGCGCTGCTGTACGCATGGATGGATACATACTGTACGCATGGATGGATACATACATGCTAACGCTGTATGTTTTCACCGGGTTGCCTGCATGTTTATATCGGTGGCATATTCTTCCACGCCATGGGCTCAGTCCTTGGGCCTACCACTATACAAAGACAGGCGTCCACCTTTGGTTGGCAAGACGCCGCGGAACTAGGAATGTGTCTAACTTCGGTTGTCACCTTCCCTTTGATCTACATCCTGACCTCTGCTGATGGCGTCCTTGCATTGGGAGCGTCATAATATACCGTTCCTTTGAATCGTGACGTTGGTGCCAACGAAGTCAAAAACAGGGTTGTGGTGCATGCACCGGGAAATGTGGCTACCCGCATACTCGACATGCATGTTGCGATTAGGTACTGAGTGATCTCATTACCTACTGCGCTTTCGCTGAATCTTGAGCTCAAAGACCGATCGGCTGTCTTCAGGAACATGGACCTATGTTTGTTGCTTGCTGCATACAAGTACGTGGGTGCTCAGTTCTAGACCTTAGATTTCCTGATCATACTCATAGATTAGTTTGCACGTGATCACACAGGTCATCCTGTATTGTTCCTCACTACCAGGGTTCCCTGTTTCTGGGACTATGCTGTTTGCTAACATTTTGTCTCCAGTAGAACTTGACATGAAAAACGTGAACAAGTTTAGCGTATATTCACACCTTTACTATTCTTGCTATATTCTACTCTGTGACCTTTGTTGGGAGATGTGCTTGCTTGTTGGGAGATTTCCTCTGGGTTCACACTCTAGCTGTTGCTTTTGCTGGCTCAATTATTACCGATATTAGTTGTTTCTTCTCGCTCAGCTCGTTAGGCATCGCATTTATCTTGTAATTTGTCCTACTGCCACCAGGGGGTACCATCTTGGAAATGTGCTCACTCTACACATTTCCTCTTGGCCCGACCTCGGTTATATTCATTCGCTGACTTCTCCAACCAAGTCAGCATACATGTTACCACTCTTCCTTACTCACCTTGTACTTACATGGGTTCAAAACTATTTTGGGGTTACCTTTATTGTGCGGGCGAAGTGACTTTTTTCTCTGAAAGCTGCTTTAACCGTGTATCAATATATATACTACTCTGGATATGAATGAATGAATATCTGGGTATGGACGTATGAATATATGTACTACTCTGGGTACCACTTATCCTACTCATCTACGGCTTAACCCTCTCTGTGGGGGCTGATGAGGCAGGAACAGGTTGAGGTGCATGCGACGGGAGTGTGTTCTACTGCATGCTGTGAGTGTATGTTATGGTAATTAGGTCCTTGAGTGTACACCCACTCAGTGCCTAAATGCATCAGTGACACAATGGCATAAAAAATTTCTTCATCAAGGCCGTTATGGCGAACGTAGATTGAGATAGCCAAAAGACCCGAAGCAAAAAGAGAGTTAGTTTAAGTGAGTTGAGGAGCACCTATTTAGCGAGTAAAGCGAGCAGACAGTCCGAGGAAGTAGATGAAGAAAATCAGAGGAATCTTTTGGCTATCTCAATCTACGTCGCCTTAACTAACTCTCTTTTTGCTTGGGGTTCTTTCTGCTATCTCAATCTACGTTCTCCTTAACGGCCTTCGCTTATTTCACTAACGTAGTACACAACTCCAGTTGTTTTCACTTCTGCATTAGCTTTACGTTAGCTTTTACTTTAGAAGCGATCAGATTGCATCAGTACGTACTGCATTTCTTTTTCCTCATTGGACAGTAGCATTGAAGTTTATACCAAGGGGAACCTTCTCTGGAAATGGGCTTCGTACTACACATTCCTGTTGGCTCACCCTTCGGTCACAAACAATTGACTAACCCACTTGGCAATTTAGCGCAATTTACCCGTGTTAACCTCTGTACTAGAGAGTGGTCCTTGATAAATCCTGCCATTCTCGACGTATGAGTATATGTACTTGGCCGGGCTAATTGCGTGTTGCTTCCCCGCCCACAGGCTATAGGGGTGTTATGGAGGCACGTAGATTACCTTAGGCAACAGTCCCGCAATCGGTAACATAATTAAAAAGTACACAGGCACTACGTGCTTCTTTGGCTTTACCGGGACATACTTTTTTTCAGTTTTTGGCCGGAGCGAAATAACCAATTTTATGGAATACAGGAAGCGAGAAGGAGGCAGGGTAGTTTATAGAAGGGATTGACAACCTCTGTACTAGAGAGTGGTCCTTGATAAAATCTGCCATTCTCGACGTGTGAGTATATGTACTTGGCCGGGCTAATTGCGTGTTACCTCTATACTAGAGTGTGGTCCTTGAGGAAATCCGCCATTCTCGATGTATGAATATATGTTACTACTCTGGGTCCACAATCGTTCTGTTCTACTCAGTTTTTCAGTTCAAATCCAGTTGTTTAAGTTCTGCATTAGATTCTACATTAGAAATCTATCAGCTTGCATATTTCTCAGCTGCATCGCACTCTATACCGAGGGGAACCTTCTCTGGAAATCTGCTTCGCACACACGTCCCCATCGGTACACACTTCGATTACAAACAATTGGGTAACTTCACTTAGCAAGTTAGCGCACATTCAGCCCGTATTTGCTACTTATTATGTAGGCCGGGTTACTTGCAGGTTACCTATGTACTAGAGAGTGGTCCCTGATAAAATCTGCCATTCTCGACGTATGAATATATTTTCTTCTTTTGTTAAAGCTAGCCCACTTTCTGCCCCTGTTTGCTGCTTTCACCGGGTTTCTATGGGCGACCTAAGTGCTAGAGCGTGGTCCTCGATCCTATCTGTCATTCTCGTATATGGATATGTGTTCCTCTAGGTTCAGTATTTTCAGGTTACTTGATGTGTTGTGTTAGTAGTCCTTGCATTGCAGTGCAAGAACTATCCACATATGTCTAATCTGCTTTATTCAGTGTCTAGTTGAACGCATGGTCTTGTTATGTTGCGGGTAGCTGGAACACTTCCCCTCAGGAATGGCCATTGTTTAACCGTCTGAGATTGTCTGGGAATTTATTATATCCCTTTAATGTCTCCATGTGGTGCCTACAGCACACTAGAGATCCAGAATATTCAAGGCATGGTCACTAACTTGGTTTGGCATCGGGTCGTGTATTCTACCAAAGTAAGATAAGCACGCGAACCTAAAGTGCAAGGTGGTAATGCTTGGGGACTTTCACCTCTGGGACCACCGGAGGTGCTTTCGGTGAAGCATGATCTTCTGACTTCGTTTAAGTTCTAGAAGATCTTCGTTTAAGTTCTTACTTCCGTCAAGCAGCACCTTGCAGCCAGGTGGCGGGGTCTTTGTTCAAATGCTACGGCATCAATTCTTTATGAGGACATCTCACGTCAAGATGGTCCATAAAAGCAAGAGCTGTCGAGGAGTGCTGAGTGATATTGAACATCAACACCACCCTGGCGTTTGGCCACATTTTAGGAGTTGAATGAACTTACTGATTGGTTTAGAAAAGGGATTGTGCGTAAAGGGTGTTCGCTCAGATCTGTGGGTCAATACTTCCGTACGTCCTCACTTTGTGTTGCACGAAGTTCTGGCCCCAGCATACTGTTTTACAAATTAAGGGCTGTCTTTTCCCGAGTGATGTTATAACAACAATGCAACATAAAATGTTTGTCTGCTGATCCCTTAGCGGACATGTAATCTGATGAGGTCCCTGAGTGGTATCTCGCGTGTATATTCGGTCACGAGAGTTATATCGTAACATTGGTCACCACGTTATGCAAGCTTTATCTACCTCGGAGAGTTTCGAATCTTGCTGTGTGCTAACTCCGTCTACCCGGACTTTCACAGATGACGCGCTGCCTGCTGGTGCCGAGGAGCAGGTGTCGTCACCATCAGCAGGAGCAGTAATATCTCTTTTCAGCTAAACTTAGAACTTTCTTTATCGTCTCATTTGGTGTCTGAGTTCGAAGTGTAGAGATTACGTACATTTATGTAGAGATTACAATGGCCGTTGAGTGGATTCGGGATTACTTGCGTAGGGTCCGCTTGTAGTGTTATGTGTTTACTTGTGGGATATTAAATGGCCACTGCAATTCTAGGAATGGAAGTCTGGAAGTCGTTAAGGACGTCATGGTTGTCTCTCGCGTTATGTATAACATTGTCTGATTTGTATCTTCCAGAACGAAGCTGAAGCAGTCAGCAGGTCCGAAGGCGAGAACGAGGAGCAAGCGGACGTGCAAGAACCCGTAAACAACACTCTCGGTGATATCGAACGACTTCTGCAGAGGAAAACTTTATCAGGGTATACTGAGATTTGAAATAGTGTCTGTCTAATCTACACCACCTGACTGGGTTTTAATTGTAATCTGAAGATGATGTTTTAACTTGTGATTTGTCCATGGCGGTGTTGCGGTCCTACAGGGAGGAATATGAGCGTTTGACTGTCTTGCTACGATCTAGAGTCGTCAGTAATGCCGCGGAAAGGAAGAAACAAGGGATACAAGTGGATCGCGAGATTCGAGCTAGTCTTCAAGAAAATCAGCCCGCTGCGGGTATTCAAACTGAGGCCCAAAGATGGAGGCAAGACCTGCAAAAGTCCAGGGAAGAAAGAGAGAACGGTGTCCGAACTCTTACTGTTTACGGGAATGGGTCACCCTATGCCACACCGACAGCAGCTGTGGAAGTGAGTAATATGGATCTCTTTCCGCCTGTTTATCGTAGCATATGCTTCCCTCAAGTCCTAAGACCGATGGAAGGAGATTACATTTTGTTCTGAATATTGTTAAACTTCACGAGTGTGGTCGAAGATGTGTGTCCGGTTTGCAGTTTTTGGTTCAGCTTAAGTTTAGGGGTTTTGAACGCACGTATTGTCAGTATGGACTGTTCTTGGATGACAATTGTTGTATACTCGTGTCCCACGCCGCCCTGTCACCCCCTTCAGCTTTTTGTCACTGTGAGTGAGTGTTGCATGCCAACGGTATAAGCAGCTTTTCCCGCGTATCAAGACTATTTGGAGGTTTCCTAACTGCGTGGAAGAAATTACTGTTTTCTCTGGAAACTACTTGTTCCGCGTATCAAGATATATATTCTCACGGTATATGCGGCTTTTTCCATGTACCAAGATATATATTTCCACGGTAGTAACAAACCTTTAGGCTGTGGATTTTAAATCTTCGTCATGAATCTGTCCTTCAGAACGTACCGTTCGAGTTTGTGAATGATAGCTGACAACCGCAAACCCTGCCTCAATCCGCAGAATCTGGACGGTTTGAGCAGTTCTCCTGTTGATGTAGCAATCGCTTTCATGGGGCGTCGGGTATCTCAACAATCGGAATCAACCTCGCCAGCTGAACCACTCAATCGGCGAGATGAGAATCTTTTGTCAACTGGACCTCCCTCTTTAGTTATCTCTCAGTCCACGTTATCTAAGTGGACTCCTCCAGAATTCAGTGATGAAGAACAGTTTCATACTCCTGCCCCTCCATTGGCTCAGACCAGGAGTCGCACTCAAGGTTTTCTCCGCACACCGTACAGTCGACCTCAGCGACTTCAACCATCTCGAGAGGTATCTCGTCTATTGAGCTCACAAGCAGTGATATTGTTCTTGTACCTTCTAACCATTGTCTCACGTGCCCACGGTAACGTGTAGTTGAGTGAGCGGGGTTATATGCTTGTCGAAACCGTAGGACTCTGTTGGAGTTCTTAATTCTTGTACTGTTCTGCATGCAGAGAGCTCTAGATGGGAGCTTTGGTACCCCTTTATCAACTCGCTGGACTCCTATTCGCACCCCAGTTACAGGCGGTCGTGAGGTGAGCTACACGACCTTATCGAGGAACAGTGTTGTACATGATTATGATGTTTAGAAGGGTGTGTGAAGTCGAGGCACAAGTTGATCCCTTGATGGAAATCTTTGTGGCTTTAAAGGTGATTACGGTGATTAAGTATCTGCTCAAGCTCTTCTGCAATGAATTCTCTCTATACTTTATCAGTCATTTCCTTAGCAGTGTCCCAGCATCTGGGAAGACTCGGGTTGGCAAGCGTGTGTCATGATGGGAGAGGAATTTTTCTGGCAGGATTCATACCCACTGGGGGCCAGGATAGTAGTGGAACAGACACTGTCATCTCTTAAGAGCAGAATAAAAGCAAGCTGTAATGGATGATTCATTTCTGTGCTTATAAGTTATTGGTCTTAAGCAAGCTCGAGTGCAGCCTGTTTCCGTGGGGCAGAAGATTCTTGGCTCAGACAAGTCATTCATAAGCATGCTTCGCATCGCGTTACTCGTCTTAGGTTGCGTCGGTATATCATGTTTACCTAGAAGGACATCTTTAATGAAGTCAACTACTACATAGCCGGTAGGTAGCTCCCTAGTAGCGGGAGCGGTGGAGTTCAGTAAGCTGAAATTTACAATCTCGCTCGATTTACCATGATCAAGCCATTAGTTTCAGTACTAACGGGGGCTCTTTGTACCGGAAAGAGTGCCGGAGGTCAACGGAGTAGTTAGTCTGAAAGCTATATAATCAGAGTTTCTTGGCACCTGTGATTCTGGTTTGAACTTTCAGGACCATCCTGTACCACTCCTTGGACGTATTGAGGGCGGAGCGATTAGAATAATTACGAAGCAAGCGAGGAACCTTAATGTCAGGATATTTGTCCTACAGTGTATCCGGTTCTAATATCCGATTCGTGTTGCAGATGCTCAAGCGGAGGAGTACCGTTTTGGACGACAGTTATGCTTCAGTTGGCCCAATCCGCAGAACAAGGCAGAAAGCGTTTATGTCACCAGCACCAACCAGCACAAGAGGATCCGCGTTACCGTTAACATCTACGGGTGGGTCTACAATGATGGCGCTTCCTCCGTCTAGGGTGGGAAAGTTTGGTGGACTCACGGCGGTTCAAAAGGTTGCTGGTCCAACTAATGGTCAAGAGAAAGCTGCTCTCACTGTGAGTGGTACGTCATATGTACCCGCTCAGTCGAGTGAAACGGCCCGAAAAATCCTGGAGACTCTAGAAAAGATGACCCCATCTCCTAAGGGCAAATCACTGGAGGAAGAGCTGTCTTATGTTAGAGACAGGCCTCCCACGACGTTGACTGAGAGCATGCTGAATGAGCAGGCTCGAAGGAGCATGACAGTGGTAGACTTCTCTCTTCCAAGTGGCGACTCCCGAGAACCTGGACCCTCAGGTAGGACCCTAAATTACGATTCACCAAGCGTGGGTCAGTTCGGAAGCGGATCAAAGTCCTCTGAGTTTGGAGCCAAACCTAAGGGGAAAGGAAAATCAACACTTTCTTTCTCGGAAAATGGGCCCAGTGGACTTCAGCTCTCACAAGAACGGAAAAGCACTGCTGCGGGTCTTTTGGAAGAGGTTTCTGCAAGAACCAAGGACTCTGAAGCCGTTCTGGCCTCCAATAGCGAGAAAGGAAAAGGTTTCAGGATGAGCGCGGTATTTGAAGTAAGTGCATTTACTGCCCACAGGTTGCAGCAAGTCTTTAGTATCGTGTACGTTTTATGTTTCCTTTGATCCGAAGAGCTTGTCTCGATTATGACGTTTACGGTCGTGGATGGCGGTAGAAATAACGTTCGATCGGAACATTATCTGTTGTAGTGGATAGATCTGGATGTGGTCCATTCTCATCTGTCTTTCAGTCTGTTTTGTAGGAGTCTGGTTCTGATGACGAAGGACGATTCATTAAAACAGCTAGTGGCTCTAGCCCAATGGTCATCCCAGCACCAAGCCTGACAGGTACTACTGCCAAGCCGGCTGGCACAAGCGGTAAGAGCGTCTCTATTGCAGCCTCTCCTTTCTCGACTAGCAGTGTCACACCAACCATAGTCGATAATGTCGCTGCCGAGCTCTCAGGTGCTTCTTCTGCAATTGAGGTATCAAAGACCAACGCCCCTACCCAGATGGCTTCTAGCTTCACCTTCCCGACACGTGTGTCACTGGAGGGCCCTCCCACTCCGAAGGCAATGTCACCTGCTTCGACGTCGCCCAAAGCAGTTCCTACAACGACCCCTTTCTTCTCGTTTGCTGCGAATTTGCAAGGAGCATCCGCGTCTGCGGCATCAAACTCAAGGGCTGAACTGTCGAGTGCCACAGTCAAAGTAGATTTTCCGACAGAAACCAAGGCGGAGTTTACCTTTGGGTAATACGAATTTTCTTTTGAGATGCTGCATTGAAGTTATCCGCAGTATATGCAGTGTATGATCGGAAGTGAAGTAGCACGAGCTGATTGCATTTCCTTTCTTACAGGTCCTCAAACACTCCAAGTGTGTCCTTTCAGCAGTCATTTCCAAAACCTCAGGCAACGACAGAGTCGAAGGTGCCTAACTTTTTTACGCAAAGGACTCCATTGTTCGGAGCTTCGTCTTCCTCCACGCTTGCTTCCACGCTGTCCGCTGCCACCTCAGTTGGAGCTGCGGCCTCCACCTTGGCACCCGCCACGTCGGCTTCGAGTGGCGTGAAATTTGGTGAGTCTTTTATGAGGGACGAATTGTGGATGCTTGATGATGATAAAGTATGGAGTCCCTAAACTTTTTGGCTCGATATACTCTTCGTATGCTAACTTGCTAGACACTGACACCTACTCAAACTATATATACTCCTAATGGGATCCTAAGCCCTAAACTCCAGCCTAAAATTCATTGGGTTATTCTACTGGGTGTTATTACCTCTGCCTTTGAGCCTCGTTCTTGTTCCTTAGCTGAGCTTCCATTCTCTCAGAGAAATCATAGACTCCAAATGGGATCAACACCATGGGTTTCTCTAGTGCTGTTGGTTGAATTTGGTAAGAGGCTACCGATCACAATTGCAGTATATTGTAACCTCTTAGAGATTGTGTATAAGTAGCGATATTCTTTGCCCAGATGCCTGTTAAAGTTTGTCTGTAAGGGAAGGAGTACCTCATCCTTGTATGCGTCGTATGTGCAGATACGTCGTCAGCAACTTCTGGCGTTGCGACTTCCATCAAAGACGGAAGTACGCCTTCAAGTGCGCCTACCCCGTTTGGTCCATCTGCGAGTAGCTTCCTGTTTGGTGCTGGACCTGGTGCTGATAGCAATTCATCCGGGACAGCTCTTTCATCGAGCTTGTTTGGGAGCAGCAGTGGATCCGGAACATCGACTTCTTTTGCTGCAGGAAGTGTTTCATTTGGGCAATCAACATTATCCCTTGAAAAGCCTGCGTCGACCCCAACATCCAGTGTGGCTCCTGACGCACAGGGTATTGCATCAAAAAGCAATGGCACCCCGTCTTTAGATGCAGATAGACCCCAGAAAAGATCCGCTTCTTCTTTTGAGCAGGACTCAAGCAAACGACAGCCTTCAGCAACCACTACTTCAAATCACTCGTTTACAGCATTTGGCACCAGTGTTGTAAGCTCTGCTCCTACGACAGCAATACCAGTTACTTTCGGAGCAGCTAGCACTAGTGCAGTTAGTTCTCAGAATTTGTTTGCTGCTCCCACATTCGGACAACCTCCCCATGAATCACAATCATCTGCACCATCGATGTCTGCAACTGCTTCTCCTGCGGCCGCGGCCGCACCTGCACCCGTGCCCACTCCAGCGCCCGCTCCCTCTGCCTTTCTGTTCGGCACGCCCCCCTCCACCGCGGCAGCTTCGACACCGGCCTCATCTGCACCCGAGTTCAGTACCATTCCATCTTTCCCATCATTCACTGGTTCCGTATTTGGTTCAGCTCCGAGCGGCAGCGCTTTTGGAGTGACTCCGGCCTCTCCTGTGCCGTTCGGCGCCGCATCAAGCACTCCAGTGTTTGTCTCGACAACTGCTAAGCCGACTTTTGGAGGCTTTGCTTCAGAAGCAGTTTCACAGTCACCTTCAGGACCAGCGTTCGGACCTGGCTTTCCAGCCGCGCCTGCACAAGCGCCCTCATCCACTCCTACCTTCTCTTTTGGAGGAAGTTCTTCTCCAGCTTTTTCATTTGCTGCAAGTGTGACTACTTCATCGTCGGGGTCCGCGTTTGCTTTTGGCTCGACATCTTCTTTTCCCTTTGGGTCAAACAAGAGCTCTTCTGCAGCCCCAGCGCCCTCGGTTTTCGGGCTACCTAGCTCCGTGCCAGCATTCGGTTCCACGACAAACGGATCTATGGCCGGTGATTTGGTGGTCAGCGATAATTCTAACATGGAGGACAGTATGGCAGAAGAGCCTCCCCAAATCGCTGCAAGTATGCCGGCGGATCAGCAATCATCACCCTTCGGTGGACAATCTGCAACAGGTATTAGTTCCTTCGTTTTTGGATCTCAGACTGGTGCTCCAGCAGCTGCTGCGCCAGCGTTGTTCGGCTTCCCAAGTCAACCCAGTCCGGGTGGTTTTGGATCGAATCCATTTGCTGCCGCCGCTGCTGCACAACCACCAGCAGGATCGCTGAACTTTGTTGGAGGGGCTTTTAATCTCGGCTCTTCAGGGGGAGACAATAGATCGACAAGAAAGTTTATTAAGGCTAAAAGAACTGGTGCGAAACGCGGCAAATAAGTATTGTTTGGAAGATTATCACTTTCAACGAGTGAGAGGAGGGAACACTGTTTATTTTCTGAACAAGATGACGGCTCCGAGTGTGCGAGGCAGAGTAGGGATTGAAGGCTGTTCCGCCGCTTAAACAACCGATATCCTCGGGGGCCGGGTTCGTTTAAAGTGGTGATCGTGAAAAGTAGAATAGGGTGTCTTGTCTTTTTATCAATATGACATCCTTTAGGGATTGGTTCTGTTCGATGGGATGTTGTCGAGAGGGCAGTCAAATACGGCGAGTGGTAGAGGTAAAAGACAGAGAAGCGAGAGAATTCCAAAGGTTTGTAGTGATCGTGGAGTTTGGCATCAAATTGATTCGGTGGGTGAGCAATAAATGTGTTTTTGGTAGTTCAGCTCAATTTTGCAGACGCGCCTGGAGCCTGGGTTAGTTCCAGGGCGGACGGAGTGTCTTGACGGAGGAACTGGGTCGTGGTGAGTGACATTTTCGCTGCAGCGAGCCTGTCATGTTCCTGAACAACGACAGCCTAGAATTGTCCCTCCAGTTGGAATTCTCGGTGGCCTACCTCCAACAAGTTGACGAAGGGTCATTTAATATGACGTTAAATTTCTAGATTCATGTGCAGAACATTAGAAAGTATTACTGGACATGTGCGATGTTGTCGTGGGTAAAAACGACTTGTGCAGTCCTGTTTAATGTCATCGAAGTTGCGTGATGTCCAGTTACCGACTTCAAAGCGGATTCATGCTCAGAAACAAATGCTCAACATGGCAAATCTCCGATTTACATCAGAGTATCATGGAAACTCGGCTGAAGAAGCAAAGAAGCAATACGGACCGAGTTTGGAAACTCCGTTGAGTTCCCTCTGGGTGCTTAGTCACCGGAAGGCTTTACAAACTAATAGAATGCTGAAGGTACGGAGTGGGGGCGAAACTACGTCACTAAAGATTGATCTGACGATTGTAACCTCTGCCTCGAGGAAGTAGTGACATTGTCTCGTGTCCCAAATGATATTCCGTCGTTTGAAAGCGATATATGGCGAACCTCAGGATGATCTTCGACTCGCCGTACAGAAACTTCGTTCGAATGGTTGCATTTTGACCACTGATAACCTCCGGGCTATTGCGTCTCGAGAATGAAAACAGCGGCACGTCATCCCCTGAGCACAAGCCACCTTGCATTACCCGTTAAATGAAGCTACGGTACGTGTGAGTGACACAGTCCGGTAAAACTTTTCCCCACATTTAAATCTTACCATGGATTTTCTATCATGCATTAGATGATGCGGCAATACGCGAGAATGACACTGCTCTGTATTGTCACCTAAATTTTAAATTTCGACACGGATCATAAGATGGCAGAAAGAAGGCGATCGCGACGGTTGAACGCGAACTCCAGACTTATTGTTCTCGAAAGTAAACTTTCATCTCATGTTATCAATCGATATCAAAGAAGGCAAACGATATTCCCTCATATATTCTTGTCCTGCGCACTTCCCTTACTGCATCGCATCTCTGTTTGGCTTCGCACTCATGTGCGTCCCATTACTATTTTAATGGAAGAGGCATAGGGGCCAACCTTCATGCAGTCCCCCACGTACAGAAGTAAGTTCGAGTGACATGCATGAGAGACATTCTTTCTGTCCTCTGAGATAATTCAGCAATATTTTAACTCTAACATTACAGTACCTAAAAAGAATAATATGCAATAAGCAAGGTTAGCATTTCCGTCACTTCATCTGTTTTCGATAAGAAATGCAAAAGTGAAGGTCAATCCGCAAGACTGCTGTGTACTGGGGTTATCATTGACTGCTCCAAAGAAGAAAATTCAGTAGATTTCTTTCACTCATAGTATGATGCACTTCGAACATAGTAGGGGATCTCAAAGCTATGACTGATAAAAATGATGACGGATCTAGAGTTTCACCCCATAAGGCAACCATGACAAAGGGTAGTTTCAATTTGTTTACATCTCCTTTCAAATATCTACAAAGCGTGGTTGAGTTCCTTCAAACTATATTCAACTGAGCTAAATCTTCTGAAGAACAAACTCTACTTTATGGTACTCATTATTCGTTCAGTTCAGTCTTATGCATTCAGTCCCGCCGTCATCATTCTCCAAAACAGACAAAGAACATAAACTCGACGTCTCTTTCTCAATCACTCTTGAGAACTAAGAGTGAGATGGCTACGAACCCACATGGAAAAATGAGCATGATTTAGGAAAAGCGAGTCTGGATTTAAAAGCCTCTTAATCCTCCTCGTGTTTATGCACCAATTCAAACTTACAGACAATAAGCATCCGAAAGAGAAAGCAACAGAACTGTATTCTTATGAAGGTCCTGTAGAGTAAGTAGGCCATGCTCGGCCTCTTGCTTTGTTCTCGTAATATTTTGCGGTTTTCTCGGCATATACAGGATGCTTTTTTTTCTCTTTATGATACTAGGAAAAGTATATCTGTTATAGATAAATCTTATGATAAATTCTAGTCAAAATTAAAATTATGATATAACTGTTAGATGTTAATCATGCTCGAACTGCAGAAACGTCTGGAGTGAACCCATAAGTGAAGCATGGAGAAATGCACTTCTAACACTATATGTCCAGTCGCTTGATGACTGAGAAAATAAATATAATCTGTATATTATTTATCAGTTAATTCTTCTCTACGTTTGTTAATAAATTAGTGCTTCATGGTAGATCTGTGGTGAGCCTCGACTTTGTCTTTCATACTGTATATCAATCATACCGGCGAAGATGCGAGATCCTCTGTTACTGAGCCGTTTCACACAAACTTCACCTCCCATTCACCTGTCTGACCTTTTTCGTCTAAGAATGCTCATGATGCCGTTTCTTTACTTGCACACTACTATTAGCTTATAGAGAGATGACACTCTTCATATGCAAATACACTAGACTCTCTCCTCTCTAGATGGATAGCAAATCACTCGTACACTCATCTTCAAGAAATTTACACAATCTAGATCCCCACCGGTGCAGTTTACAGTCAATAACAATTCAAGTTGTTTAGGAAGGGGAATTTTGCAGTTCTTGCCGCAAGAGGAGGCACAGTCACACGCTTCGCTCTCGCTGCTTGTCTTAGTAACATGAGATAGATAAAGAAAGTTTTTACAAGCAAATCGGAATGATTCGAGATCTATGTCTTGACGAACGCATTGGACACGTTTGAGACGATAAACAACATGGATGATAATCAAACGCAGATTTCATAAAATTTTGATAAGCAAATACTCTGGAGTTGGAGTCGCGCAAGACGAACCAGACTCCTTCTGATCGAATATAACTTTATGATCATCGCGTTCCAATAAGCGAGTCCAATAAGACAACAAGTAGTTGGTAGGGAGAATAGTTTGACTGATTAGCAAAAAGTCTAGACCGAGAAGTAGAAACTTAGGTAGCACTGTTGTAAAATCAAAGTCTATTTAAACCTAAGCTCTAGGATTATATCCGAGTATGATAACAAACTTCTATAATAAACAGTATAAGGAGGTAATATCACCGATCTTCAAAAATGATCGACATTGCATTTGAAGGTGAAATGGTTAGAACAAATAGCCTCAAAAGCTTCAAAATGAAGTATATCTACACGATATGTATGGATAGATTCAGTGGACATTCCTGCAGTCAGAGGTTCGGATATGGGGGTAGCTGGAACCGAGTCTAGAACTTCATCCTCGATAGAGGTAATCTCTTCAGAAAACTTTCCGTAGTCCTTTTCCGTATCCAACATAGTAGTAACTGGCAAGGATAGAAGAAAAGAATCGAAACAAGAGGAAGTCGAGATATAGATACCCTTTGATTAAAAGATTCAGACTTATAGTCATTTTTCGTGTGGACGGATAAGGTCGAGAAGAAAATTGTTCACGCATGCTGCACGATGTTGTCATTACGTGAAAATAACAACATCTGGTCCAATAGCTAAGAGCAAAAATGACATGAGTAACACGCATTCAAAGAAATATCTTAACGTTTAACTGATTCATTTGCGAGCACGTCGTAACTTTAATAAACTGAAAAATTTTTTTAGAATAAAGCAACTGCACGAAATGGATTTATGCAGCGAATCAGGAGCTCCGAGTCCCGAACCTCAAGTTGAACGTTTAGAAAACCAAAGCAAAACACAACGATACAAATATGATAAGCGAAGTGCAAGAAAACAAACGAAAACTTAATGTAGAAGGCCGAGGGAGGATATAGATACAAGGACAAGAAAGCCGAATTCGCTCGTGGAAATCTAGGTCTCTACTCGCATGAACATGGAACGAATTGTAAAGAATGAAGAGTCTGCAGCTATTCATGTGTAAATGTGTCCACAACTACTACGATTCAGTTGCGTATTCGTGTTCTTAGCATGCGATGAGACAAATAGAATGAAAAACAAATGCTTTCATATCCATTGACATGTGTCAAACTAGAATATTCAACGAAGTAGAAAGTGATGCAAATCCGGTGAGGACGAACACATGGAACAAACTAAAGCAAATGAAAATCCTGTCCATTAACCGCTAGCAATGAAGCATGCAGAAGATGAATCGGAGAAGAACAGGCTGAAGCAAAACCGTCTCGAAGCCAAAGAAAGCTTTCAACCGCGCTGAAGTAAACAGCTGATGGTCAAACTGAGAGTTGAATTCATGGTAGTTTGATACTGCAGCCACCAAAAAATGAAAATTAGTCACGTGAAGACAAGCAGTTAAAAAATGACCAGACTACCGTTGAATAACTGCGCACCATGCACATCCAAGAAAAAAACTTAACTGCACTCGTGATAAACCTACAGTGTATGATGCTGTGGGGAGGATATTCAGTCCTATAGGAGCACGTCAAATGAACAATTTGTCGAAAAAGTGAAGGTTGATCTTACAAAATGATATTTTTCTTTGCAGATTTCATGAAAGAGATAAATATGTAAATGTTTAATTCAAGTGTTAAAGTTGGAACCTCTCTGAATGATTTTGGACCTGGGAATGAGTAACGACTTCGGCAAGACTATGGCAGATGCTTTTGCGGATACCTCCGGAGGTGTCTGCAGAAAAACATCGAGGCAGTTTTCTTAATCAATTTTCACTTTTCCTCTCGTCTCTTTCTCAATAAGAATCTACTGCTCTGATAATTATTCCCCGTGTCAAAGCTGGAAAAAATTAATGAAGAGATTACAGAGTCTATTCACAAAGACGATCTGGAATGAGCCACGGTTCTACATAAAGTTATCCGCGATAAAATTACAAATGGAAGAGATGAATAAACAACATAACTGGTTCACGTCATAGACAATGAGAATCCACAACATCACTGGATGTAAGAGTACTGCAAGGTATCTCTAGAGGTACTATGCTCTTTACATCCAGTGTATATAAAATGATTCTTTAGCGATTTTTACCAAGGTTGGAAACGCATTATTATTGCAATCAGAATGTAACTCCTGTTAGTAGAAAAGAATATCTTTTTCAGGTCTTTCTAGGTTACACAAGTATAGGGAGTATGAATTTTCAGACAATTGTAGTGATTCAAACAAAGAACTACGCTTGCAATGGAATTGCGATGCTAGCGTTAAAGATAAATCCAGATATATCCTCTTCCTTTCTCTTCCTCGTTTTCACAGTAATTACATCCGTCTGTTCTCGCTACTTCCTTTCTCTTCGGTTTTAGCCATGAATCTATCCGTCCATTCTGGTATAATTACGACAAGAAAGTACCCTTGCCTTTGCAGTTTTCACAATCGAAAATGTGTGTAGACAAGTTAAACTGTACGTGGTAAGTGAGCTAAGGCCCGACGTGGGGTCGAATCCTCGGCGGTAGGTCTCATGCTGTGCAAGGAAAGCAGCGGATGACTGCAGAAAGCCCCGTGGAAAGAGAGACCGACATACTCAGAACCTGGTTTTACGTTTTGCGATAATGCCCACTGCGACGAGTTCGTGCCAAGCATCGACAGGATCGAACAGCAAACGAACGGAAGGTAGGAGGGTCAAACTGTAGAGACAGTCTGCTCCGGTATTTCCCAATTCTTTCTACTCAATTGACGACGACTTCGGTGAGGTAGGCTCAAGACTGCGTGGAGTGCAATGTGAACCAAACGTTTCCAAGGAGAATCCTTCTCATGGTTTCTAAACTTCTCAGAAGGTCTTCTCACAGGGCCTACAAATTCTTCGTCACGCACGACGTTGTCCCTTTCTAGCGAAACGGTCAAACGTCACCTTCATGAGGCCTTATGACCGCACTCATGGGCTTCTCCAACAACTTCCCAACTGAAACGAAAGTGCTAAAGGTGATCCTTCTACACGACACGACCGTATCCTTCGTCATGAAAATGACAAACTGCAAACTGACAGTTTCTTTAGATCCATAGATGCTTTAGGAATGTCGAATTTAGGTTCAGCTCGAGGCTGCCAAGTCTACACTCTTGGCAAAGGGAATCCTTCTCTGCCTTTCTTTTGTCACGAATTGATAGTGGTCATGATTATATCATACGGTGTTTCTTCCTTTTTCTCCCTTTAAGCTTTGCTTTTTAGCCAAACTTTATTTCGTTATGACTACTTTTGACTAACTCGATTTCGTTAAGGGGTACCTTCGACTGGAATCGAGTCTTACGCATCGTGAGAATGACAGCTGTAAATGCATGAAGAGCTCCCTTGCATCTCGATCAGAGAGGTTCTAACCTACACCCCATGTTGGAAGATGCAACTTCTCACGTTAGAAAGTCAGCTTGATGGGATATGGTGCTTTTTCTCCTCCTTCTTTATGGTTCCTTTCCATGCAGATAATGTCTGTAATTTACGCACGTTTATCGTAAGGTTGCTTTTCCCTTTCCACAGTGGGAAGAAGACCTACGGGCTCCATAGTGTCAAGTTCATATTGAAAATCTACGTCCTATGAAAGGAAAACCTGTATTTCATGTGATTCTCGAATTTCTTCAGCGTGTGCAGCGAATAACTCTCGACTGGACTTAGAGAGAAGCTTCTGGTGTATGCGTTAGTAATGCACGTCACCTTACACTAGAAATCCTTATTCCACACCTCTTTTCTTGCTGGTGACATAGTCTTCCACGGTGGTTTCATGCAACCGGATGATATGCCATTTCCAAAATCTGTACTCTGCTGAAATTCTTTCTGTTCCGAGCTTTCTTTCACAAGAAAGAGAGAAGTCATTTTCATCGAGTGTTCATCGATGGCACTCGACTCAAGATTACATGACGTTTATATGATCACCTCTTGCAAAAGAGGAAATTTTCACGAGTGAGTTTGGATTGATATTACTTGCACTGAAAATTATAGTTTTAGTTTGCTACAAGCTATACACATAGAAAAATATTGCTTTGTTGGTTCAACAGTTATGAGTATCGTTGAATGAATGTTTCTGCTTTTTCTTTTTGCCTTCTGAGTTTCTCATGAAATAGAATCAGTTTGAAATGTCTCAACCTTTAGCATGTATAGGTGTAATGGAAATTTAGCCATGTTGCATAATACTGAATGCAACATGCGTAAATTTCCATTACAAGGGACAGTAAATTAATGTTTGTATCATGACAAGGTATATTACCAACACAATATTGATTGCAGTACTATCAAGTGTAAGTATCACGAGAAGAGTTTGACTATTCTTCTGATATTGATGCTTGGACCATGCTATCATCAAATTACACTCTACTGTCGAGAGGATTTCAACTCAATCACACCAACTTCCACTCTCAATTTCTTTCTACACAAGAATTGAATGCTTGATGTTCATGTCATAGTTAGAATAATCAATATATCTTGTAGGTCTAACTTTCTCCTATAATCCTTGTATACCATCAACTTCTCAAGAGAAGAAATGCACTTTAGCCAGTAAAGCTATGATCAGGAATAGAACTAGTGATTGAAATGAATTTAATGAAACCTTCTGATAAAGAAGATGGCTAGTTAAGAATCTAATGAATGATTTTCAAGTATAGTTGTTGATCAGTTTTGAGTTGAAGGTGTATGAAGAGTTAGAACGGATGACAATAATATTAAGAGGTTGGTACTAGTGTAAGTTTCTTTCATATATCCTTTAATTTAATATGGAGCATGAATCTTAATTCAAACGCTATGTGTATAATAGTATCACCTCAAACTTAATAGTTGGTTAAATATTCTGTCATAAACAGTAAAAAAAAATCCTTTGCAAACCATTCAACCTTTGAAACTACCAAAATGTTTGAATCAGATTCTTTATGATTCAACACCAATCCATATCACATCAAAGCCTCTACCGATAATGTTTGTGTGAATTAGTGCTAAAAGTAAATCAGAAGGAAAGTTCTTTAAAAGAATTTATTTACATGGAGTAATGAGTGGTATTTGACTATAATCTATATTTGCAATAATTACTGGAATGTAGTGTTTTTCCTCACAATTTGGAGCAGTGTTTTCTAATTTAGAATCATAATAACTTTTTTGATAGGCTAATAGTCATTCAATTGGCAAAAGTCTCGAACTATGATGGAAACTAACCCCTTTGTACAAATCATCAAACAACATGACAGAATTCTTTGTTCTTGAGTCTTAACTAATTTAGAGCTAGTCTTTTGTTCATGAGAAATTCACCTCCTTGCTTGCATTTCAGCATATTCGAGAGCAAGCAGTAGAGGAATTAGTGAAGCTTGAATGTATATGAAAATCTTGCAACTTCCTTACAAACTCGCATTCACATTATACAACCACTAGAATCTTATTTGTGAAGCTTCACCTTCGATTATACCTCTAAATCATGGTAATTAAGCCACTAATCTCCAATCTATCTCGAGATGATGATCATGTAAAGTAGTCTGAAACCCCAACATAACCAACAGCAAAAAGAAATGTAACCGTTAAGTTTAAAATATTTTACTCATAAAACTTTCTTACGAGAATAGAATCTACAAAATAAGGACTTAAGTCTGTAATTTATTTCAAAACAAACTGCTGAGACTCAATTGAGACATGTTAGAGACATTGAGAAGGTTTTGTGATTCTCTCTACCCTAAAGGAAACGAAAAAGAAACAAATTCATTCCGATTTTAATTTTTGTTTTTGTGTTTTAGACAGCGGCAGAATGCTGGGAACTTGATTGGGAAAGAGAAAAGATAAAAAGAGTATTCATTTCCTTACTTTTATACCCATACTGGACTTTAAGAATCTGAAGTTAGAGAGGTTTAATTTGATGGTTCCAGATCCTTCCTCTGGGAAAGATCCACTGATTTACTTTTATAGTAGTAACACGCGAAGCAATGAATAGCCAACGGATTGAAAGACCCCATGCTTTTATAGTGAGAGGTGAGCGTAATAGTACAAGACGGGTGATATATAAACCCGTCTTGGAATCCGGGTACGGGTGAGGATAATAGCCTCAGTATAATATAATAATAAAAGGAATGATCGATCGCGAGAACCGAGAGAGATCTGGGATGAGTTGTGAAAAGAAGATGAAATCATGACATGATTTACACATGAACTATAAATAAATGAAGGGTTTGTGTCTGTACATGTTCATCCTTTAATATATTCTTTTGGTCCTTTTTCACAAAATCCTCTTTATATTTACAAAATTTGGAAGTAATGAGTAAGCTTGAAATGGAATAGATCTAGAGATCACTGTTGAGGATGGAGGATATTATTCACCTCACTTCATTACACTTAGCAAGCCGGAGGGTTTCGATTAATTTATCCCTTAATTCTTACGGCGAGAAGAAGAGTTAAAGTATAAATTAAGGAAAATTATAAAATATATTTAATCGACTCTCGGAATTATACTCCTACCAGCACGAGAGCCAAATATCACTTATGAGTTATGTCCGGATATGTTTGCAACTCTAATGCAGTTTAACACTATAAACTTTTTAAAACTTGGTACAATATTTCACATATAATTTATATGTTTTCTGATACCAGAAAATGTAATATAATGTACAAGGCCGTGAGGAAGGATATAATTAGCCATGAGGGCCACGTGGCAGGCAGGCTACTGGCCAAGTATGTCATCTCGTGTACTTCTGCAGTCTCACACATGAGTCACACTGTGTTGTAAAATTTGTAAAATACTTATTATTAATCATACTTAATTTATTTCAGACTTCCTTGTATATCTTTTCCGATAATCTTGAGAAAGATTGATACTTCACTACTTCCTTCCTCTTCCATGATCGGGAAAAGGGGAATACGCGAAGGAATTTAATTTATAATTTAATCTTTCTTGCGAAAAGGGTTAGGTCATAAATTAAATTTTCAAAAGAAATGATTTTCACACAGTTGCAGTTCGTTCTTATGGTTCTTATTGCAGCCGCAGTCTAGATGCTTTATAGGTTATCTTCGAGTCTGGCATGTACAAGGTAGTTAATATATAATATATAATATATAATTTAATCTACAATTATTAAAAAATATATTTATTAAATTTCTATTAACATCTCGATGGTATAGTCATTGCGGTGTCTAATCCAATGATAGTTTTAGATTTTCCACTTTTCACAACGGAGAAAAAGAAGTGCACTTTAGATGCATATATTTGATAATAAGAGAGAAGTATGAGTGTTAGTAGGCTTTTAATGTAGCATCCCAATCACCCTGCCTGAAAACACGGTAAGAAACATTCTTCCATAAATAAACAATAATAAGTACGGCAATTATAAAATATAATAGCTTGTATACTGAAAGTGCGTCTCAAACTATCGCCGTAAAGCGCTTCAGCTAGTCCCATAGAAGCTCTTTGGTTTTCCGTAGAAATAGCGGAACCCTCCAAAGAATGTATGGACGTTACTGTAAGCAGTCTCTTCCCGTGAACTCTCTCTGTACATCATGTACACTGAAGTGTACATGGGTGTGTAATCTATATTCTAATCTATATTCTAATTATATTCTAATCCTTCCGGCGGGAAAGGTTAGTGGAACTCTAAAACACTAAACGCATGAGAAGGTTAGAATATAAACTAAACGCATGGGGAGGTTAGAATATAAATTAATGTTGGTCCAAAATGACACGTATTGAAATAAAAGTCTCGAACTTATA
Organism: Asterella californica; assembly: GCA_036924285.1. NCBI lineage: Eukaryota > Viridiplantae > Streptophyta > Marchantiopsida > Marchantiales > Aytoniaceae > Asterella > Asterella californica. Next base: position 2,970,016 of record JAYKYS010000009.1, on the reverse strand, counting down.
CCCCAGAAACGCATCATATTGCTTTTCACTTATCGGTTCTCTCCGGATGAATTGGCTACTCCAGGATTGATTAACGTATAATCTTTATAAATTAATTTAATTTTCTATAATAACTTATTAAAATAAATTTTTATAACACTTTCACGTTTTCTGATAAAAAAAAACAAATTTACTATACAAAGCCGTGGGGAAGGATATTCTCTTGTTCTAAATCATGAAAAGTAGAACAGAATATTTCTATAGATACTCTACCTATAGAATACCCTGTTTTATTTTTCTTTTGTTTACTAACATGATGTCTGTTTTTTTTTTTTGAAAGAAGGAGGGGGAGCGCCCTTGAAGAGATTTATTGCCCGGGGTGAAAGTACAAGAAAACGTACAGACCTACTCTTGGACTCTGCGTAGCAGTGCTAGTAGCACCCTTAACTAAGAGCAGGGAGGGGGAGGTATTAAACCTTCTAAACACGAGCGGGGCCCGAAGGCGACTAAACTGACCTAAACCAAAGGACACTTTAATGCTCGTCAGGAAAATATTAATGGCAGTAATGACAGAGTCATAATCGGGTGGGATGGAGAATAAGATTTTGTGCTTTCTAAACACAAGTGGGTCCCGTTTGTCAGTAGTCAGACCTAAATTGGAGATCGCTTGAGTGCTCGAAAAAGTCTTTAGTGTGCGCAGGTAGGAGAGAAGAGCATGGTCACGGTCGAGGTTGAAGCCATGTTCGATTTTGTCGTCATGGTCTTCTTTTTGACGTACACCGCGCGTGCTTTTAGTTAACAGGCGTTGGTGCGGACGCCGAAGAAGAGACGGTAGTGGTGGGCTGAGTGTCGATCAGTTCGAGATCGAAGACGATCTAAGGCGCTCGGATACTGTCATCTCGTATCCATCGTAAGAAGGAGCCATCGTTTTGGTGGGCCATGTGATAGATCAGATCAGAGTTTTTAATGGCTTAGTGCTGTCGTCCTCCGCCATCGCGATTCCCACACAGTGTATGAGATCGAATATCTTGCAGTGCTGAGAGTTGCGTGGTCTTCTCAGCGGGTTTGTCTTGTTGTAGGTCTCAAGTCTACAATCGGCTGTGATGGTATTACACGTTTCTTGAATGTCGAGCCTTGTGCAGGTCCGAGGAGTTGCTGAGGTGGATGCGTTCTTCTTCGTTTGTGATGATTGTCATCAAAGTAGCATCTTCTGGCCCATCAACTTTGGTGTCTGCTTATCCAGCTAAGTCGTTTCTTAATGATTGTTTGTATGATCACTTCGAACATCTGGATTGGTATTCCACCTGAGTTGGAAACGTCGGAAGCTGGGCTTGTGGCTCTGGCTTCCATTATGTGACATTCCTGGAGCATTTTAGTCCTTCTGACTTGTGACTTGTGATCGCCGTCGCCCTCGGCGCTTTGAATGGCTATCTTACATTCGCAGAAGACCCATCTCCAATCGGGTAGCCATCGTTTTTGTTTGTAAACCCACTCGTTTCGACTCTTCCAACCGGCAATGATGATCTGTGCAAAGGTGTAGGGGAGGATAGAGCCTGATTTTCGCTTCTTTTTGCAGCTCCGGATGACTCCGACTAGGCTATCAGTTCCCATAATATCACTACTGGTACCTCTACCTATGTATTTGAGTTCATCCCACCAGCGCTTTATCGTCTTACAACTCAAAACATGTGAGCTATATCTTCCAGGTTGTCTCTGCGCAGCCTACATAGCCCAGAGTCCTTGTCCCATTTCAGTGCTCTAGATCCAGTGTAGTATGTGCTATGCGTAACCTTCCATATGATTACTTTAATCCGAGAAGAATATCTACCTGACCATACCCCTTTGAAGTATTGACTCCACTGTTTTTCGGATAGGGAGGATTGCCATCTGTTGTTGAGTACTTCTGATTGAATACTCTGAGCTTGTATGATTCCCGACCACTGCATATTAGGAAAACTCCATCCATCTAACTGCTTATTATTCTCCTCTGTGAGCCATTGCCAGTTATCTCCTTGTTGTAGTGTGGCGCAACCTTGCAACTTGATAGACCAGATCCGTAGTTTGTTCATCTCATGAGTGTCTGCAGTCCAAGGTTGTATGAGGATGTTGCATTTGTTTTCCCTTTCTCACTTTGCCTCATCCCATAGCTCGGCTAAGTTGGTGATCCGGTTCTTTCTAGTCCACCTGATCACCTTCTCCTTCTCAAATTTTCCTTCTACTAGTCTAGTAGCTGCCGTGACAGACGTATTACCGCTGATTCTACTGGAATTATCTATGAATCTCACCTTGTGTCTTACGCTAAACCAAGTATGAAGTAGGTTGTTGATCGTTTCTGCATTGCTGATCCGCACACTATCCCTTACCAACATCCATTCTTGTGTTGACCATCCTCGTCATTCACGCTTTCCTCTTCTCTCTTTGTTAGTCATCTGTATCAAGTGATGAGCTAGGTGTTGCCATTCCTCCACCGGATCGTTGAGCATGCTGGTTGCAAGTTTAAGTTGGAACGTCTTCGCTTGGATTTGTGAGGAGTGGAGGTCCAATCCGTCCTGCTCCTTCCTCTGTAGAATAGTCCTCCAAGCTACTAATGGTTGCTTCGGCCTTCCTTCGTCATTTTTCCTCACAAGAATTCTCGACACAGTCCCTCCAACTCACTGTATCCTTTTTGTGTGAGTGATTGTGTGAGTAGAGCGTATAATGGTATAGCTTTCAGAATATGTTTAGTCATCACTACCCGCCCTTGGAATGAGAGAAACCGATTTGACCATCCATGTAGTTTCTTAGTGACTTTGTCTAAGACAAATCTATCTCTCGTTTCAGGGGATATCTTGCATCCTAGAGAAAAACCTAAGTATTTGATAGGTTCTCCAACCTTCACTACCTTGCATCCACTATCTATCATCCACTGGGGGTAGGCCATTGAACAAATGGTATTATTGTGGATTTCTCCATGTTGAGTTTAGCACTCGACATCCTCTCATAGATCCTCACCGCCGTCTTCAGTGCTTCAAAGTTCTCTCCCGCAGCTTTCAGACCGACTCATGTGTCGCAAACAGTTGGTGAAGAAGTTTGTGACCCCCACCTATGTCGATGCCCTCCAATTTATCTTCCTCTTGGTGTTGGTTTAGGATACTCATCAAAGGTTTTGTGGTTAGAGCAAAGAGGAGAGGTGCTACAGAGCAGCCTTGTCTAATCCCACGGCTGATATGATGTCTGACATGATGTCTGTTTGCTGTCATTGCCGTACAGTTCGGATTCTCAAAGTGTTAGTGTTTGAGAATATCCCAGTTAGTAACAGTTAACGAATATAATAAAAATAACCTTTTCGTGTATAGAGTTTCTTACGTAGTGAACACGTGGAAACAAAAAGAACAAAATGAGAATCTCATCTTAATGACAAGTTTACTGCAAGTTTAATATATATCTCTTCAGTTGGATGCGAATCACTCTCGTTAAAAACTATACATTATATCTAGTATTTGTCATCTTTGTCCGTCCTAGTAAAAATATCCCGTAACTTTGGTAAAACTTTTTACAGGAATTTGCTGTAACTTTTAGGTAAATCTTTACATCAATTGCGTAGTGTATGCTCAGAAATGTAATATGCGCATATGGTTGAAAAGTTATGGATGGGATGTCTATTATATTGACAGTTTTGCACTGTTTAACCTTCAGGATTTAGTCTTCTTATTTTATTCTTGTAATTTTTGTTGAGGGGAGAGGTTTTAGTGTCCCTAATACCCCGATTTCTTTCTAGAACAAGCATCCGAATATATACATGCTCGATGAACTTTTGTGAACTTTCTTTCGCTTGCTGTTATAGAAGTGTTAAATAAAAAATATATACTAAATGAATGAAAATATTTTGTAAATATTTTGTAAATATTAAAACTTGTTAATCTATGCCTGGAAAGGCAAGAAGAAGATATAAACCATAAGGTCTGAATAGATTGCCATGCTTCAAAAGGTATAAGTCCGAGAACTTCAGTTATTTAGATATTTATTTAATGTGAGTTTAATTTATTACTTAACTATTCCTGTCGGAATAGTTAGATATTGATGAAAGAAATGAATATGCATGGTGCATCCGCATTAGCATGCTCAACCACCTTTGGAGAACTTTGGTTCAGTTCTATAATCGAAAAAGATAAGTGTTATACACAGATTCTATAGTAAACTTTAGTGCAAATCTAAAGTAATGTGTAATTGTTAAGTGATAGTGGTACGTCTTTAGACTGCTGAAACGTCCAGACGGAACCCATAAGTGAAGTGCAGACTAACGTGTCCAAGACTACAAGTGTGGCCGCTTGTTGAATAAGAGAATTGATATAATCAATACATTAATCTATTATTAATTCTTCTCGACAGAAAGATAAAATAATAAATTAAGCTTACTTCCCTCTGTCATCTTCAGATGGAAAAAATTTAATAAGTTAATTATAGAGTCCTTATGCTAATCTTGAACATCTTTTTGCTCTAGAAGTAAACTCTAAGAAATTCAATAGGGTCACTCAAACCTTTTTCCGTAACGAAAATTATAAGACTCATATAAGTGTCAAATGTCAAATGACTGTAAAAAACCTCTATAATTATCCAATTCATGTATTTATCTCAATGATGTTCAGGAAATCTCCTTCACGAGCATACACTACATAGGTCAAGTGAATTTAAATTTTACGGGAGTTACGAGAATCTTTTACAACTAAGGTTTGAGTGACTCTAATTGTTTGTCTTGATATTAAGCCGACTCAAATATCCACCCGTAACCAAAGTTATAGGGTTCAGATGAAGAGACTTAAGCCTGAAGTGTCATGCCGTGTCAGAGGTGGCAGAATTTATGTAGAGTGCCGTTTGAAATCTTTTCAACCGTTTCTAGCATATTAAACTTACGAGTATAGATTACAAACGTTTAATGACTATAAAATTTGTGTACCATCTCTAGAGATCATACGTAAAATTTACAGCAAAAATTTAATGAAAATTATGAAAATATTTACAGCCAAAGTTCGAGTCTCCCTATTACCCCTTTACGGGATTAAGAATCTTTTCCCTTATCATTTTTACGGGGTAAAGATTGAGACGTCCAAGTACTACGGAAGTCGATCGGCGAAAGGATACAAGATTGGAGGAGGCAAGACCGTTGCTTTGAAAGATCTTCGATAGGTGTCCTGCCACCTCTTTTAAAAATGATTTTAAATAAAAGAGAAAAGAAAAGAAAAAGATCTTCCTATTTCCTGCGCATAGTGTAAACACGCCGACCCAGTGAATAGCAACCGGATGGAAAGAACCCATCGAGCAACTTAGGACCCGAAGGGGCTTAGCCCGGGTGTTCTTCCCTTCGGGGTGGTTGTTGCCTGGCCCTTCGGGTCCTTCTTTCCCTCGTGAGGCTTGATGGGGTCTTCAATCCGTTTGCTATTCATTGGGTCGCGTTTTTCATTTAGGCCAAACATCTAACGCCACGAAGGGAAGAACACCGGGGCTAAACACCGCTATCAATAGCTCTAAAGTCGCTATCGCCACTATAATGTAAGACATTCCCCTGCGAATAGTTAGGGTGCGCTCGGATGCGCATTATTTGCAGCATCTGCTGCTTCGTGGTGGGCCCAGGCGAGGCAAACGAGGACTTACCTTGACCGTGTCCAGTGCGTCAGGGCTTGGTGATGGAGGTTGCCTCGAGCTCGTTGCCCACGAATGACATGAACAACATGAAATAACGAAGACTTGCCCCGCCAAACCTGTACATTGTCAACTGATACTACCATCACTGCAGGCTAAATTCGAGGCTGGGATGATGACCGTGGCGGACTGTAACTCATGTGTTAAGTACCGCAAGACGACTGCAGCATTCACACACACACAGACACGAGAAAACGTGGCGCTGCCGAAACTTTTGAGTATTCTCATACGCTTCTTGTGTGCAAAGGCGTAGCACTTCTTCAGCTGCAATGCTTCAAACGACGCAAGCTGCAGTTAGCTGTAGCGCATTCGTGGCTTGGCGAAGTCTACAAGCGTAATGTAGGAACGTTCTCAATATCGAAGCTTCATTGAGCTGAAGCGGCTACAGTACTAAGATGTTGGCGTGGTCGAGTTCATAAAGTTCAACTGTGAGGTTAACGTTCTTCCTTGCGAAACGGAGAAAAATAATACTGTGAAGAATGAGTCTCCGCCTTGAGAGCAAGAAGAATGGGTCGCGTAGGTTCATCGTGTTTGATGGAGGAGGACAGACTACAGTAGTCGACTGATCGACCCAGCTGAGACTCGGCGCGAGCTTTTCATCATTTGCATAATCACATGATATCGTTCGTACTCAGCTGAGATCTCACATGAGATCTCCGTACAGTACGTACGTTGTTGATAGTCCAGGGTGCCGAGGCTCGGAGCACGCAATTAGACGAGGAAAAATGACGAGAGCACAAAAGGAAGGAATCTGTCTCTGTTGTGGCGCGCTCGGGTCCAGGTTCTCCTCCAGTACTACATTATCTACCATATTCTGAGATTCAGTTGGTCAAGGCATCTCTCAAACACTACTGCAGTGATGCGATCACGACCATATCTCCCGCCACTCCTCTCACACCACCTTGAATTCCGCCATTCATCCTTTTCGGTTCATCTGATTCATATGATCAATCTATATGTATATAATATATATATGTCGAGAAAAGAAGTGAGTCAGTTTTATCCTTCGGTGCATGATTTGCTTCAAAGTCGACAGCGTATGTTCATATATTCTCTAAAGAACGTCATGAGAAATTTCGTGCTCGCGTATTTTACACACGGTATCAGTCGGAGGTGGACATAATATACGACAGGCCTTCTTATCCTTGTACTATCCCAATCATCAAGCCCCTGACACAGGAGCTTCAGATTTGTAGACAGTCAGTTTGTGGACAGCAACTTGCAACTTCCATCGGAAGATAGAGTGACACTGTGTTTAGAAGTATTCATAGCTTCACTACAAAATCACAATCACTTTCAGAGTCTGGATATATAAAGAGAAATATCATTGTCCTTTTGCACATACTGTAATAGAAACATGTCGTGGCCAGTTCCTTGCCACTCACTCAGTCATCACCCAACAGGATTTTCAGTAGAGTATCTGTTGTGACAACTCCTCAATTAACATAATTAAGTAATTTACTTAATCAGGTGCTATCAAAGACTACTAGTCAGTACTCACACGCAGAGGCTTTTATGGTGCATTCCTATCGACCTTTTGTCATGGTTGTTGAGTTAGTCCTCGGACTGCGTCGCCTTATGACCAGGGAACTTACAAGTTGTGACGAGAGATGGTAATTAATTAAAAAGAGAGAGTTTTTATTTGATTATATATATAATGAAAAAGAAAAGGAAAGGTGTTGAGAATAGTTCGCAGCAAGAATAGTCTACAATAGGAGTCAAGGAACGAGAGCAGATTTCAACTTAGAAGGAGGTTATCTACTATGATACCGATTAGGTTGGAAGCTGTTGCTTCTTCTCTCTGGCTCATATATATCCACCTCCTTTGATGGAAGAGGTAAATATGTAAGAGTTAAATTTATATTTATTTTTTTTGTAAATTAAGCATTTGATAAATTATTCTCGAGTGATAATTAACATCTCTCAGATGTATTTTGGTGAGAGCGTCTGTCAATACTCCCATTATAGTTTATGTCCAGGTCTTCTCGCATCCCCAAGTTGACAAATATTTGATATTTATCCACTTGTACCGATTGTTTTTCTTTCATCCGCTCTCAAGATCTCGTTCTTGCTCATTCTTTTTGCACTTTTCTCTTTGCGTCTTGACGAATTGATGATGTTAGGAGGATTCTTCTCCGTGCCACTCGAGTACGCGAGATATTTATTGTTTCTCGAGGGTCCCTTCGCTCTCCTTCTCATCTTTAGTGTAATTAAGGTGTGCTCGATAGTCTCACCGTTGCATGACTATCTTTCTTCGTTAAGGTGACCTTGATATTCTAGAGTCTATTCCACTTACAAGCGATTGTGAATAAATGTGGAAGATTTGAAGTTAGAGATATTTTTCAGTATCTACGTGAGTACAAAAGAGAGATGGAGTTGGTTAGAGTTACTGATGTAGAGATGATAGCCAATTCTGTGTTAGCTATGATTCTTGAGTTGCGGGATCAAGTTAAGATGTACAAAGAAGAAATCTTGGTGTCTAGAATGAGTTTTGAGTGAGCTCTTCGAGATGAGTTTCTTGAAGAGGATTTAGAGAGAGTTACTAGGAGAGCATTTCTGGACTGGATTAAGCAACAACCTGATCGTATGATAAGACTGAACGAGTTGTTGAGAGAGTTTGATCGGAGAGATCGACAACGCTCAATGCTTGAGCGCATAACCTTAGATGCTAGAAAGACAAAGCTTTTCCTACAAGTTACCGATGATGCTACGATAGATCTCTTATGTTTTATGTTGGTTGATCGATTAGCTAAATGAGGTGTTACCACTGACTGGAGAAGAGTCGAGGATGTTGTGGCTGTACTAACAAGATAGATGCATGGAAGAGTGATTGTAGGAGGACGTCCGCTTGCAGAAGTAGTTTCACAACCTCGCGTTACTCCTCAAGTACAGTAGCCTCCGGCTCTTGCTCCCAAACCTGTTGTCCCTGCAACAGTCCCTTTGATGCATGTTGTGCCAGTTCTTGCACAAAGATATACAAAGAACCAAGGTCAACAAAACCAGACAGAAGACCTGATCCGGCAGATGCGAGAGTTGAAGGTAGAGCTAGCTGGCTTGCAAAGAGAGCAGTCACCGTCGTCTACTGTTGCACGTCTAGGAGGTGCTCGTCCTCGAAGACGTATCTAGTGTGACAATCTAGATCATCTTCGAGGAGACTATCAAGAGCTTATGACTGATTTGTGAGCTGATATCGTACGCTACTAGAACGGTAGGTTACACCTTTCTTCTACTGGAGAGCCATTGAGCATACAATTTCTCATGCATCCTTCTAAAGAGGCATGAGAAATCCAACTCAGATTGCTACGGTAGAAGTAATAACTGCGTTGATGGTACCGTCGGTGAATTTTGATGTATATGCTAGACATACTGAAGTTTCTTCTAGTCCTACGTTGCTAGATAGGACTGCTGAAAACAGTAATGCTCAAGTTCTTTCTGAGGTATTAAGAGAGGAGTTGAAACTATCCGTAGGATCACATGGTGGGGAGATCTAGTAGACACTATGTCTATCAAAGTATTCGTGGACGTGGATAGACACGTTCATTGGCAAGATGCTTCTATGGAGAAAAAGAGACGACGAGATGCCTCTGAACTTGATATTGGAGTTCTAGAGGAGATTGGAGATAGACGGAGAGTCACCAGGGAGGCGAGCAGCTCCTCTAGAGGACGTCTCGTCTACTTCTCAAGGTCCTTCATCTGCACCAGGTCCGATGGAGAACGTTGTCGTGTCGTGGACCGGCTCCTATCTGAAATTCAGACTTCAATGCTTGTCGCTCCAAAGGCACTCATGAGAAAGACAAGCTAGGCTCTAGCTTACGGGCTTTTGGCATCATTTTGGATCTCCATTTTCATCACATAGATGGTTAGAGCTCGTTGTCAGCTTCCATATGCACTTTGTCTACTTCGTTTGGACGCCTAGTGGAGAACGTATAGGACTCGAAAGATGGAGAAAACAAGCTAGGCCTTAGCTTACGGGCTTTTGGCACAACTTCAGATCTTCACTTTCATCACATAGATGGGTAGAGCTCGTTGTCAGCTTTCCATGAGCATCTTGTTTACTTCGTTTGGACGTCTAGCGAAGAAGTTATGCGATTCGAAAGAAGGAAAAATCAAGCTAGGCTCTAGTTTACTTGCTGATTGGGTATTTGAGACTTTAGGCGTTATATCAAAGACGCAAGGGGTCTGCTTCATTATTATTGAAGAGAACTGATACGTGCAGAGACTGACGTAAGGGAGCAGCTTAAGGGGTCAGCTTGTTTCTACGACCTGTCGGTGGACGTTTTGGAGAATTGAGAAGTCCAATACACGCGCGCAAGGTGTCATTGGGTTCAGATCTGTGCAGGCTACGTGTGGGATAAGACAGTTCTTGAAGAGAGGGATCGGGGGATGTGTACTCAAAGAAATTGAGACGCAGGAAGGAGATTGAGAGATTTCAGTTACATGTGAAGGAGAGTTGGACCGTTCAGGCCGTACCGGAGTCCAAACTTGTTGTCCTTGGATCCATGGGGATCAGAACACTGAGTTTTACAGGAAATTGAAGACGATGTCAAGTTTCATCGGGCGGTTTAGGAGTTCTGAGTGAAATTGGCTCGCAGGGAAGCGCTTGCGTCAGGTTTTTCATCGCCTGCGATCTAAAATTAGATTGTTCTTCGCGATCGGTGTGCCAAGCTCTTCGTTCTTGGTGCCTACGCGATCAGGGAGTCTTCATCTACGCATAGAAGATGACAATACGTGGATTGGATTGTTGGTTTGGGTGAGGTGAGCGAGTTTGAGCCGTAGGGAGTCCATTTACGTCAGTTTTTTGCAACCTGCGACCAAATTTCTTGCGTGGTTTTGCAAGGGGAACTCTAAACGATTTGTTTGGAGTCTCGTTGGGTTCGTGATAGCTAGATCTATCTGTCAGGGAAAACAGATATCAGATCAAGCGATCCGTTTGAGCGGTATGTGCGGTTCTATGTCGTAGGGAGCAGTTTTTGAAGGTTCGGTCACCTGCGACCGAAAATCGGCGATATCTCGGCTGTTGGGAGTCGGATCTGAAGGTTTCTTGGGTTAACGGAGTCAGCAGAGGAGACCCTATCGACATCTGAAGTCTATTCGGCGAAAAGAGAAAGTTCTCAGATAGATCTTTTTTGGTTTCTTCGCTACGGGTTTTGCTCTTTTGAGTTCGTTAGAGTTCTGGTTGGTTATATACAACTTGTGGTAGCCAGCTTTGGCTAAGAGCTTGTACATGGATGTGGTTTGGACTTGGGTTTCAATCGTGTGATACTGGAGCAGTTCTGTTTGTTAGCAAAGGGAAGTTTCTCTAGCTTTGAGCTACGCTTCGGTGGTTTTAGATCAGGGTTGAGATTCAGGGGTTTGTTTTAGGGGCTTTGAAGCAAACTACGGACCGCTCTGGTCTGTTTCTCAATTTTGTGTTCTTAGGAAGAAAGAACCGGTAGTGTACATACATTTGGATTTGGTATATATTGCAGCATTCATTTTCTTTGGTTATTTTTCTCTGTCTTGTCTTTGTTCAGCACACAACATCTCCACAGCCAGGAACCTCACATTTTCCTAGACATCCTTCACGCAATATTCGACATGATACGGTGGTGAACTCGACGTGAAGGTCTGGGGTTGAGATTTCTTCTATGTGTGAACTTTGAAGAAAAGATAGACAGTCATGAGTGGAGATGAAAAAGGTGATGGAGATGGAGCTAGTGGTTTAGGTGGGTTGCCGAAGGTGCAGTTGGATCCGACGACTGCATCGATGTTCCAAGCTTTCACTATGTTTTTACGGCAGCAATAGTCTGATGAACGGAAGGAAGCTTTGGCAACAAAGGCGCTATGTGGTGCCCACAAATTACAGGATTCACAAATTTTTGAAATTTTTGAGATTAATAACTTGTTTGTATAACTGAAGAAGCGTTGTTACTTAAGATTACGGCTTCCTTAGCAGGAAGATGATCTTATGAGCTTTTTGTAATAAGAAGTTGACTTCTTCGGAAGATGACCGTCTTCCGGAAAGCGTCTTCTTGGCGGTATCTTCGGAAGACGGAAGACGGCGGAAGACGGAAGATGACGGAAGACACGCATCTTCCGGAAGACGGCGAACCGTGAAGGCCTAACCACAGATTTTCAAGTAAATAAGTAGGTGTACCTACTAGGTAACACCAAGAAGGTAGGTAGGTCAGGTAAGTCATCTAGGGTCGAAACCCCTAAACTGCGGGGAAGATGCGCAGGAAGCGCATTAGCGCATTTCAGCTTCCCGCAGCAGGAGCGCTTGTTGGTTGAGAAGATCGATTCGAGGGTGAGCTTTGAGTGAGGAGGCAGCGAGGTGAAATTGAGTGAGGTTAGGATCGATTAGAAGCTAGAAGAACGGCGAGGTCGAATTGTTGAAGCGCAAGAAGCGTATTGAGCTAAAGGCGTTTCATGTGAACTCCCGGAAGCTGACATTGGAGGACGGCTGAGTGGAATCGAAGGTGGACGGCTTAATCGATTAAGGCGTAGTCAATAGTTGACGGCGGAAGCAGCTCAGTGGGGTAGCATTGGAGCTGGGACCAGAGCCGGAAGCGCGCGGAAGAAGAAGACAACTCGGGAAGCAGACAGAAGATAGTAGAGGTTCTTCCCATGTTCTTTTTCCTTCCCCCTGCTTCTCGCCTTTGTTTGGTATCCCCCGCGCTTCCCCGGTGATTTACAGGCAACATTATTGATCAATTCCCCCACCCTTATTTTTCTATTGTGACATTGGACGCGGAAGCGCTCCCAATTTCTGTCAAACATCTTCTTGATTATTCCCAAGTTCAATTCGAGCTTCCCTACTCCTAGCCATCAAATTGGAGATCCCAGCTATCAATTTCCTTACTCTACCATCCCTCTTCTCCCGAAACCTTGAACAGAAGACGCTTCGGAAGATTGGAACATCTTCGGAAGACGCTTCTGAAACTTGACTGTCTTCGGAAGACGCTTCGAAAGCCTGACTGTCTTCGGAAGTCTACTGTACAAAATTCGTATCAAGAGTGGATTTGCTTTGGTTTGGTGTTAAGAGAGGCTTGGTACGAATCTCGAGTGGCTTGGTGAGTTGCTTTGTTATTTCGAAAAGTTGGAAGTCGGGAACTAGGCCTGTGCCTCCCGGTCTTCTAAGCTTCTCATATCCACATCTTCCTAGAGAGACTAGAAGACTGGAAGGGCTGACAAAATGCGCGAGAAGACGTGAGGGTCCATTTCGAGTCTCTTCTGTCCGACCCATAGTGTCCCATTCCTTCTTCTTCTCAAACTTAGGAGAGAGTCGTGAGAAGTCTTGTTGGCAGAATCTGGAGAGAATGGTCGAGGATCATGTCTTTCCATCATGCAGCAAGCTTCTTCTGAGTGTGTATGAGAGGTGAGAAGTCAGAAGAACAAAGTGCAAATGTCTTGAGTCTGTTGTGAGGATAGATTACGCGTATGAAGAAGAAGACAGGTGAGACCAGTGAAGGGAAGCCTGACTTCGGGAGGTCTTCCGTGAAAGACTTTGAATCGAAGCTGTCTCGGGAGTCTTCCCAGAGGCCATTGTCACCGCAGGAGCCCGCAACCATCTTCTGAACCTGTTATGCACTCTACGTTTCGTGAATCTTGTATCTTCTTATAGGAAGTAGGATGTAATGCAAGGTGGGTTGTCTTCTTGGTAATCCATGCGAGGCCTTGCTTAGTTAGGATTGGTTAGATGTAGCTTGGAAGACGAGAGCTATTTAGGAAGCACTGTTAGAATCCCGGAAGACGGAGTAGCTGTCTTCTGGAAGACTAGATTCGTCTTCTGAAGAGTGGAAGCTGGACTGCGAAGACTGTGGTGCAACAACGTGCAGGAATGACTGCTTGGAGGTCTTTATTGACAATCCTCAAAGCGGGATGGTGGAAGTCCTGCTCTATCGTTTCATTGCTATTCTCCCATAGACAGAATGCAGAGATTGATGAAGCACCCAGCTTTATGTGGGAAGCGTTGGATGGATGTGGGGAGTTTTACAGTGGTCACGAAGTTGTCATCAGATTGACAATCAGAGGAGAATGAGACAATTGGAATCTCCTGTCGAGAATACTCAACCACCTACTACAGAAACAGTTCCTACCGCAGAGGAGTTGAAAGCTCAAATAAGTGTCCTTACAGTTGGAGGTATCGTAAATTTACAATTGATACTACAGCCCAAGGATTCGATTTATATGTCTTGCGCAGGTGGCTGAACAATTGCAGCAGCGTGTGGAACTACAACTGGGTGCCGAAGAAAATGCATGCTAGCTTCTCATGGAAGGGGAGAACGTCTTGAGCATGACATAGCACAGCAAGCGACGAATCTCAACGTTATGAATTGCTCTCCTCTAAAGTTCAATGATGCTATAGGGAGAAAGCTTATGGCTGTCTTGACCTCAACATCAGCTAAAGGAGCAGGGAATGAAGATCATGTAGTGAGAGTAATTTCTCCCAGAGAAGGTGGTGCAGTTCTCTGACGTAGATCTAGAGGATAAAATCTGAGACAAGTTGTAAGGATTGAAGAGGACGGCATTCATGGTACCAGAGCTACAAGGATGGACCTTCATGATCTCGATGAAGAGGCACCGGCAGCTTCCCAGCTTATCAGAAGTCAAATTAGTAGTTTCGATAGGAGCAGATCAGGTAGAGATTGCCTCCGAGCAATCAGAATAGATAGTAAACACAACCGACGTTGACATTTTCCAAATTTAGTAGGACCGAACATGCTATCTTAGGGGTGGCAATTTTTCAGTGTAAAATTAGTTAGGATATCATGTGGCAGCATAGGTAGCGTAGGAACAATAAGGTGGATGACTAAAGCTAGAGGGGAAACCGTTTGCATGTGGGGTGGCAGCCTCTTGTCAGCGCCCATCTCTCCCCAGTGGTCGTCTCCCCTGGTTCTCATGGCGATGGTTAAGTAGGATCAAAGAGTAGGAAATTAGGCCCGTGTGGAAAAATGAGTTCTGCACACATATATCGATCTTACGGTGCAGACAGATTAGACACACGAGAGAGTCTTCGAAGAAACTGGCTGCCTGCACACACACTAGATTTTTTGGTGCAGGAGACAGATTAGACACTAGAGGTACACAGTGTACAGTACACTCGATGTTGGAATAAGGAGATAACGCAAGAAGAAGTCTGCATTCTCTTTCCGTAGGCAGAAGCCTGAGAAGGCTACATGGAGCGTACACCCTGTGATTAATCTAACCAGTTGGAATGTGAGGGTGAGTGAGGTGTAACAGCCGTTGCTGATCGACTTCTGCGAAGTAGGACAGTCTTCTAGAGGTGTGAGAAGCCGAGTTGAACCCCCAGAAGCCGAGAATTGCTTCGGGAAGACGGTACTGAGAAGACCAGAAGAAGTGACCTGGAAGCAGGAAGCGCGTCTTCCCGAGCTTCTCTGCGAATAGTTGTGTGATATTCTAGTTAGTAGTTGTTTGTTTAAGTCCAGAACACTTGTTGGCGAGTCTGGAAGACGCATGGTTTTGTGAGAGGAAGGGATTTCTAGGTAAAACCCGTGTGTTTGTGTGTTTGAACAGATCTTAGAACTCAGAGCAGCGTTACTTGTGCAAATCCTCTGTGGGAACGATATCTTGTATACTAAATGAGCAAAAGGAGTAATCCTGCGACACTACATATAGTGAGCACCATTTTTTACGCCGCTGCCGGGGAAGCACTACAACGACATTCACCTTCACGGAAGCTCAATAGAAGTCTCGGAAGCTCACTAGAAGAAGGTAAGAAGATAGGGAAGATGGGGGAAGATGGGGAAGAAGGGGAAAACCCAAACAAGAGAAAACAAGATAAAAAGGAGAAATTAAGATTCCGACAGGCTTCTAGTCCGGATCTTGACTAACAAGCCATCCCTGCTTGTAATAGTTTGGGGAGGAAGACAACAAACGTGAGTACAGTTGCACCGTCTTCTACTTTAGGATGTCGTCTTCTGTTGCGGGAAGAAGGCTTCTTTCTTCTTCTCTTCGCTGCTCCGACTACTCTGTCTTCTAGGATCCCTTATCCATAAGACCGTCCGTACATAGATCCTAAGTGCTCTACTGGACGAGTCAAGCTGCAATTCCACCACTGCTGACAGTCACCGCCACTCAAGAAGAGCACTTCCCATGCACAATTGGAAGTAAATTCAAGGAACCCACTACCCAGTATCCACGAGCAAAGCTTCTGCACTCAAATCAGCAATCCATTCTCCGAGAAGAAACCAGAAGCTGAAGAGATACATCAAGGAGAGTTGGAAGAAGTCGCTTCCATGCTTCCAAGAGCTTCTTGGAAGACTCGATCTTGGAAGATTGCAGTGAGTGCAACAAGAAGCAGGAGAAGAAGACGTTCCGAACATGTGATCGGTTGTTCAGTCATTCAGTCTGCCGGATCTGATAGAAGAAGAAGAGGGACATCTCTTCTCGGTATTCTGGTGGATGCCTCCGACCAAAGGAAGAAGCAGAAGACGCACGGATAAAGATCTTGAGTGGGTACAGTCACCCCAGCGAACCGCTTCTAGAGAGCAGCGGATATCCCTGAGACACCAAAAGAAAGAAGAAGAGCTCAGGAAGATCCGATCAGTAGAGTTGGAAGAGCCTTCCATCTCGAGCATAATCTTTGGAGAAGACAGAAGCCAACCGGGTGATCACGTGTTTAAAGTAGATTTTGGTACTGGTTACTCGGAAGACGTCTTCCCAAGTGCGGAAGAAGCTTCTCAAGGTGAAGGAAGACTAGAGGAGATCGTTCCAGACGTCTCAGAAGGCGACAGCGATGGCAGCTCTAACTCAGAAGACGACATTCGAGATTCAGACAAGCCTGGATCTTCGAGAAGACCATCTCCACCACCTGGGCCTGAGAGAGGAAGAAGTTGGCAGTCGCACCAGCCGGCAATCGACATGGCTTCCCACACTCGACAGAAGTACCATCCGTACGATGATGATGCTGACGCGGATGACTTCATCACGATGTTCGAGACCATCTCTCGATCCAACAAGGAAGACTCTGATGCCGACAGACTTCGTGTATTTCCTAGTTTGATCGTAAGGAAGGGAAGGAAATGGATGAGTAAAATGTTGGATGATGGGTTAGTAATGGCCGCTTGGGCTACTCTGTAGGCAACTTTTTTGAAGAGGTTCAGAGGAGTGGGTTATGATCGGATGACCCTCATAGAACTTCAGAGACTCGAACGGAAGAAGAAGGAGACACTGCGGGATTACACCGAGAGGTTTGAAGACCTCTTGGATCACATCCCTCAGAACCAAGGAAGACCCGGTTATTGTGCCCAGCAAGCCGTGGACTGGTACTTGGGAGGATTGTCTCAGGATATGGAGTTGTACTGCAGAAGAGGAGGAGGTGATGATTTAGTAGAAGTATAGAAGCATGCCGAGCAGTATGAAACCTCGAGCATCACTCGGAATATGATGAAAGACAGAGAGAAGACCTCGAAGAAGTCTTCTAGGAAGTCCAAGAGGAAGTCCAAGTCCACTGAAACTGATAACAGTGATTCGGAAGCATCCTCTACTTCTGAAGAGTCTACTGTCGAAAGTTCAGAATCTGAATCTGAATAAGAGAAGAAGACACGGAAGAAGAAGAAGGAGAAGACACGATCAAGGGAAGAAGTTGTGCAGAAGATGCCTCAGACTCAGATCATTCAGTCTGCACCGGATCCTCGGATCGATGAAGTTCTGAAGCAATTTGCCGACCTGAAAGTTCATCTTCTGAACCAGAAGAACAAGCGGAAGCAACCTACGGCTTCTCGGTCAAACCTTTGGTGCAACCTTTGTAACTCTTCCGGACACACCAGAGATCAGTGTACGTAAGATCAAGCTCTCAATTGGGCAGGATGGGAAGAAGAGGATGAGGGATATCTACACGATCCTAGTGGAGAAACCTGCTATCGGATCGAGACGATACAACTCTTCACTCCTACTCCTCCCGCCCAATATAATCGTTATGTACCTAAGGCTAGAGCTAGTAATGTACAGACCAGGACGCCCTGGCAACCTTTTTCATCACAACGATCTCTCAATCCTCTTCCTGGAGCGTGCAATAATTGTGGAGAGACAGGACACGGGTGGTCCACCTGTCCTCATCCAAGAAGACAGATTGGGCAAGTGCCCTTGTGTGGAAACTGTAAGGAAGTCGGTCATTTCACAGGGATTTGTCCTCAGACCTTACGACCGCGACAGATGGTTAGATTTGCAGAGACCACGCCGCCTGCAGAAGCTGCATCAGCTTCTAAGCTCGAGTTAGCAGTGGTACAGCACATCACGGTAGAAAAAGAAGATCCTGGGGATTGTACGGATTGTCTCCATATCGAGGAAGACGAACCAGACCTCGGGAAGCGCGAAGGAAAGGAGCCTTAGCTTCAGAAGACGACTGCAGCTCAGAAGACGAAGTCACTTGAGACAGCTTCTTCTTTCACTTTGGCGGATGGCACTGTTTGGAGCCCTTGCCGGATTCAGACAGTTGGCCTCCGGAAGAAGTCTTGGATGAAGCAGTGTTCAAGGTAAGTACCAGAAGCAAAGGGAAGTCAGAATCTCGTCAGAAGGAGATCAAGAAGAAGAAGCAGCGAAAGGAGAGGTCATCTTCCCCTGAGCGGCCTTCTTCTCCTACTTACGACCGAGAAGATCCGAAGTACTTTGCTCCTGACATTAGACAAGAAGTTGAAGCGATCATGCAAGAGGAGCTGGAGAAACGACGGAAGATAGTACAGCAGCTTCCTACACCGACTACGGTAGCCCCTGTCTCACGAGAACAGCCTCCAGTCGAGGGAAGACACTCTTCTAGTCTTCCACCCAAGGAAGCAGCTACTACATCTTCTCTGTTGGAAACACCAATCACTCTTCTGAAGCGATCCCCTTATGACTTCTTGCGAGACTTGTGGAATCAGAAGGCGGATGTAACCTTTCAACAGCTGTTGGATGACAACGCTGGTTACAGGAGGTTGCTACAATCTGTGCTCCGAGGATCAAGGAGAGGAGGACAGTTAAACTTCCCCAGAGCACCCCGATCCTAAAGATAGAGCATGAGGACTTGGGAGCCCTAGAACTGGATATGGAGATCCATGGCTGTCTTTTGAAGAAGGTACCCATTGATTCCGGCTCCGGAGTTAACATCATGACTGAGAAACGACGCATGCCCTAGGCTTCACTGAGTTCCAGCCTACTCCGAGAATCCTTAAAATGACGGACCAGACCAGAAGACGACCTTTGGGGCAACTAAAAGATGTCTTGACGGTAATTGGAGGAGTATCTTTTTACCTCACTTATATCATTTTGCGACCTGTAGCTAAGGTTGGATATCAGGTGTTGATAGGAAGACCATGGCTGTATGCTGCAAATGTAAATACCGATTGGAGAAGACATCATTTGAGATTTCCCAATCCTACACCCAAGCCAGGTGAGAAGACCAAGGTCTCGCTTCCTTGGATGAAGATTGGACACCAAGGTGAAACTCCTTCTACAACAGAGGGGTACACTTCAGAAGACTCAGCTGCGTCTTCTGACATGGATGAACGATACAATGAGTTTGTGGTGAATAATCTGTGTACTACAGAAGTAACAGAAGTAGCAGAAGACGTGATCTGTGGATACATTGAGTGCTACAAGATTGCGGAAGAAGAGCTTCCAGAAGACGAAAATACCGTCTTCCCTTCGGAAGATCTGACAGTTGATCTTCCAGAAGACGAAAATACCGTCTTCCCTTCAGAAGATCCGACAGTTGGTCTTCCAGAAGACGAATCTGAACCGGAAGAAGCTCCCAAACCGGAATACTTTGGTGCCGGTGAGTACAGTCACACTGAAGGAATGGTAAACCCGGATGATCTTCAAGAAATGGAGGTTGCTCCTGGGAAGAAGCTGAAGCTTTCCAAGGTGATCGAGGACCAACAGTTGGAAGACTTTCGAGAACTTCTGACGGAATTCCAAGATGTCTTCGCGTGGACCATAGAAGACATGAAGGGCATACCTCGAGAGTTGGGAGAGCATCGGATTGACTTGTTGGAGGACGTCGTTCCTACACGGCAGAGGCAGTATCAGCTCAACCTCAAGTACTCGCTTCTGGTGAAGGATCAGATCGACCAATATCTGAAGGCGGGAGTCATCTTCCCAGTGCTTAGTAGTGAGTGGGTAGCCCTTATCGTCATCGTGCCGAAGAAGCAGACAGGGAAGATCCGAGTGTGTTAGGACTTCCGGAAGCTGAACTTGGCCACGAAAAAGGATCATCATCCTTTATCATTCACCGACTCTGTGTTAGATCAGGTAGCAGGACATGAGTTCTACAGCTTCCTGGACGGGTATTCTGGGTACAACCAAGTTTCGATCAGAGAAGAAGACAAGTCGAAAACCACTTTCACTACTGATTGGGGCACGTACGCGTACAATCAAATGCCGTTTGGTTTATGCAACGCGCCCGCCACATTCCAGAGATTGATGATTACAATCTTCAAGGAGTATCTTCGTACCTTCATAGAGATCTTCTTGGATGATTTCTGTGTGTTTGGATCGAAAGAAGACCATCTGATATTTCTGAGGAAGTGTTTTTTTGAAGTGTTGAGAACATCGTTTGGCTCTTCACCTTGAGAAGTGCTTTTTTGGTATGTCAGAGGGAATTTTGCTAGGACATAGGATTTCCGGAAGAGGTATAGAAGTCGACTGTGCTAAGGTGGAAGTCATCATGAAACTTCACCCACCTGCTAACTTGACTCAGTTGAGAAGCTTCCTAGGCAAGGTAGGATACTACAGGAGGTTTATTGACAGGTACGTAGAAGTAGCAGGAAGACTTACCAAGTTGCTGAAGAAGGACGAACCTTACATTTGGTCTTCTGAGCAACAGGAAGCATTCGAAGAAATGAAACGGCTTCTGTCGGAATCCCCTGTCCTAAGGCCACCTGATTGGGAGAGTCTTCCACATTTATGTGGATGTTTCTGCTTTCGTCATAAGGGTGGTATTGAGTCAGAAAGATGAGAAGAAGAAGGATTATCCCATCTACTATGCGGGAAGACAACTCAGTGATGCAGAGAAGAAGTACTCGACAACTGAAAGGGAGTGCCTTGGCATGATTTACTCTGTAGGAAGTTTAGGCACTATCTTCTAGCTAATCTGTTTGTCTTCTATGTGGATCATTTTCTTTGAAACATCTTGTGAATAAAGCAGATTTATCTGGTAGGATAGCTAGGTGGATTCTTCTACTCCATGAATTTACTTACACAGTTGAGTACAGGCCTGGAAGACAGCATGTTAATGCTGACTACCTATCCAGATTAGAGACGGAGCGACGAAAAGATGAAGTGGAAGACGAGTTCCCTGACGAGAAGCTGTTTTCAGTTTTCGCAGAGACACTTTCATGTGAGAGGAGGCGTACCACCTGCTTCCCAGAAGACGAGACTAGATCTTCTGATCCAGTCTTTGCGACTTCCACAGAAGAGTCGATCTTCAAGGACTTGAGGAAGTTCTTGGAAGACCAACAGTACCCAGAGAGATTGGATGCGAGCAGAAGGCTGTCTTCTTACACAAGGCAGGTCCCTATGCCATCTTCCAGGGTATCCTGTTCAAGAAAGGACATGACGAGAAGTTAAGGAGATGCCTTGAGCCTTCAGAGATTAAGCCAGTGATCACGGGTCTTCACTACGAAGATGCTAGGGGTCACTACGAGCTGAAGACCACAGTGAAAAAGATGTTGGACGTCGGTTACTGGTGGCCAACCATGTACAAAGACACTTTTCAGGAGATCAAGAAATGCGATGCGTGCCAGAGGGTGGGAAGACCAACAGCTACTACTAGGTGGCCTCTTACTCCCATTCTTCCGCTTGCTCCTTTTGAAAAGTGGAGAATCGACTTTGTTGGGCCTATCGTCCCGGTGGCTAGAAGAACACGAGCACGGTATATTTTGATAGCTACCGACTATGCTACCAAGATGGTGGAAGGCGGAGCAACAAGGAAGAACGACGTCGCAGTGGTAGCCAGGTTCCTCTGGCACAACATTGTCACTCGGTATGGATGTCCGCTGGAATTGGTATCAGATAAGGGTACTCATTTCTTAAATGAGACTATTTCCCTCCTGACCCAATACTTCAGGATTAAGCACAGGAAGACGATGCCATACAACTCGAAAGTGAACGGACTGACGGAGAAGTCGAATGGTCTTCTGTGTAACATCTTGAATAAGATAACTGTTAACCATGCGTATGATTGGAACACGAAATTGCCATCTGTGCTATGGGCTTTCAAGATTTCACCCAAAGTCATGACCCAGAAGACAGCCTTCTACCTAACTTATGGCATGACACCTATTGTGCCCATTGAGTTAGAGGTCCCAACTTACAGGTTAGCCGTATCCGAACGCATGGGAGAAGAAGATAGCCAGGAGCAGCGTCTTCTGAACTTTGTAGAGTTCGAAGAAGACAGGAATGTAGCTTTGGAGAAGACGTACGAAGTACAAGCGCAACGTAAGGTGAACTACGATGGCAAACTGAATAAGGTGACCGTTGTAGATGGGGACTTGATTCTTCTCTATGACAATCGACATCTTAAGTTCCCGAGGAAACTTCATCTTCGCTGGATGGGTCCTTATCGCTTCTTGGAGGTCTTCACCAATGACTCCTTGCAGTTGGAAGAGTTGGACGGTACGTTGATGACCACTCGTGTAAATGGGTGGCGTGTCAAGAAGTACTGGACGTAAACAGAAGTGTTGAAGCGCTGATGTTTGTGGAGACGTAAACATGTGAGGATGGGCGTATGTGGTGCCCACAAATTACAGGATTCACGAATTTTTGAAATTTTTGAGATTAATAACTTGTCTGTATAACTGAAGAAGCGTTGTTATTTAAGATTACGGCTTCCTTAGCAAGAAGATGATCTTATGAGCTTTTTGTAATAAGAAGTTGACTTCTTCAGAAGACGACCGTCTTTCGAGAAGCATCTTCTCGGCGGTATCTTCGGAAGACGGAAGACGACGGAAGACGGAAGATGACGGAAGATACGCATCTTCCGGAAGACGGCGAACCGCGAAGGCCTAACCACAGATTTTCAAGTAAAAAAGTAGGTGTGCCTACTAGGTAACACCAAGAAGGTAGGTAGGTCGGGTAAGTCATCTAGGGTCGAAACTCCTAAACTGCGGGGAAGATGCGCAAGAAGCGCATTAGCGCATTAGCGCATTTCAGCTTCCCGCAGCAGGAGCGCTTCTTGGTTGAGAAGATCGATTCGAGGGTGAGCTTTGAGTGAGGAGGCAGCGAGGTGAAATTGAGTGAGGTTAGGATCGATTAGAAGCTAGAAGAACGGCGAGGTCGAATTGCTGAAGCGCAGGAAGCGTATTGAGCTGAAGACGTTTCCTGTGAACTCCCAGAAGCTGACATTGGAGGACGACTGAGTGGAATCGAAGATGGACGGCTTAATCGATTAAGGCGTAGTCAAGAGCTGATGGCGGAAGCAGCTCAGTGGAGTCGCATTGGAGCTAGGACCAGAGCCGGAAGCGCGCGGAAGCAGAAGACAACTCGGGAAGCAGACAGAAGATAGTAGAGGTTCTTCCCATGTTCTTTTCCCTTCCCACTGCTTCTCGCCTTTGTTTGGTATCCCCCGCGCTTCCCCGGTGATTTGCAGGCAACCTGATCGATCAATTCCCCCACCCTTATTTTTCTATTGTGACATTAGACGCAGAAGCGCTGCCCAATTTCTGTCGACATCTTCTTGCTTATTCCCAAGTTCAATTCGAGCTTCCCTACTCCTAGCCATCAAATTGGAGATCTCAGCTATCAATTTCCCTACACTACCATCCCTCTACTTCCAAAACCTTGAACAGAAGACGCTTCGTAAGATTGGAACATCTTCGGAAGACGCTTCTGAAACTTGACTGTCTTCGGAAGACGCTTCGAAAGCCTGACTGTCTTCGGAAGTCGACTGTACATAATTCGTATCAAGAGTGGATTTGCTTTGGTTTGGTGTTAAGAGAGGCTTGGTACGAATCCCGAGTGGCTTGGTGAGTTGCTTTGTTATTTCGAAAAGTTAGAAGTCGGGAACTAGGCCTGTGCCTCCCGGTCTTCCAAGCTTCTCAAATCCACATCTTCCTAGAGAGACTATAAGATTGGAAGGGCTGGCAAAATGCGCGAGAAGACGTGAGGGTCCATTTCGGGTCTCTTCTGTCCGATCCATAGCAGCCCATTCCTTCTTCTTCCCAAACTTAGGAGAGAGTCGTGAGAAGTCTTGCTGGCAGAATCTGGAGAGAATGGTCGAGGGTCATGTCTTCTCATCATGCAGCAAGCTTCTTCTGAGTGTGTATGAGAGGTGAGAAGTCAGAAGAACAAAGTGCAAATGTCTTGAGTCTGTTGTGAGGATAGATTACACGTAGGAAGAAGAAGACATGTGAGACCAGTGAAGGGAAGCCTGACTTCGGGAGGTCTTCCGTGAAAGACATTGAATCGGAAGCTGTCTCGGGAGTCTTCCCATAGGCCATTGTCACCGCAGGAGCCCGCAACCATCTTCTGAACCTGTTATGCACTCTACGTTTCGTGAATCTTGTATCTTCTGATAGGAAGTAGGATGTAATGCAAGGTGGGTTGTCTTCTTGGTAATCCATGCGAGGCCTTGCTTAGTTAGGATTGGTTAGATATAGCTCGGAAGACGAGAGCTATTTAGGAAGCACTGTTAGAATCCCGGAAGACGGAGTAGCTGTCTTCTGGAAGACTAGATTCGTCTTCTGAAGAGTGGAAGCTGGACTGCGAAGACTGTGGTGCAACAGCGTGCAGGAATGACTGCTTGGAGGTCTTTATTGACAATCCTCAAAGCGGGATGGTGGAAGTCCTGCTCTATCGTTTCATTGCTATTCTCACATAGACAAAATGCAGAGATTGACGAAGCACCCAGCTTTATGTGAGAAAGAAAAGCTCCAGTACTACAATCATAGTCAGTGTGCTCGTGCGACAACGGAGACGCTCATGAGGGTTCAGGATCATCTAGAGGAGTCCATTGTTGCTTTGATCGATGTAGAGATCAACATAACGTAGAAAGACCTCTATAAGAAAGTGAGTTGATTTATGGACATAGAGCATGGATGAATGATCAAGATGGCGAATAACACACTTAGAGATCTTATAGTGCTTGCCCTAACGTTAAAGTGTGGATCGACGGTGTTGCGACGGAGCAGAATTTATTCATGCAAGAAGTGACATCTTATTCATTTATCCTTGGACAACCATACATCACTTCGATGTGAATGAAGATAGAGGTACTTGATGATGGATCAACATACACATAAATTTGGAGTCAAGATGAGAAGAAGACAATGCAGTTTACTGTATCGTCTAATCACGAGCAGAAATATAGATCAGTTGAGAGAGAATCCGCTGCTGAAGGTGAGTGAAGAGTTCAAGGATTTTCGAGAAGGATCGCTATAGAGCGGGATTGTAGTGGTGCGAAAGAAATAGTACTCTCGCTTGAAGAGGAAAATGTCTTCTGTATAGAGTTTGCATGGTTTTTGAAAAGTGGAATTGTTGTATATACGATGGTTGAAAAGATTAGAAGAAAACAATGTGTGAGAGATGTTGAATCACTGTTGCGAGGACTGGATGAATCGGATAGAGATGAGTGGATTTTGGATGTTTATCAAGAGGATGGGTTGGAGGATCCGCTAAAAGAGCATTGATCGAATGGAAAGATGAAGACAAGATCATGCAAATTCATTCGAGAAAATTTTATTCGATAATCAAATCATTTCAAGCACATGAGGTTCTGGTTGAGACGAAGTACAAGATCGTCGATAAAAAGGTCAAACCAATAATCGGACCTCTACGTGAAGATTAGAAGGAGCAAGTCGAACAAGCATCGAGGGAGAAGAGCGTACGAGATCTGAAGAGAGTAGGACATAAGTTCATGGAATCAACTTTCAAAGAAAGATGGAACAGATGGTTCACTTTTGCTAGAAGAAGAAGTGTGTTTCAAGGAAATGCTTTCTCAACATGGGAAAGCATTTTCTTTTGAGCCTCATGAAATAAGATGCGTTGATCCATACATTATGATGCTAATGATCATTTTCACAGTGTCACACGTACCTTGGAACTTGAGGTCGATTCTTGTACCATGAGCACATTTATTGAAATTGGTATAATTGATGAAGGAGAAAATGTGAATGAGGATCTTGTAGTTGTCTTTTGTACTGTATTCCATGTGACGGTTTACAATGTCAAAGAAGAATGGGTTGTTGTGGTTCATTCAAGACATGCAGTCAATGAATGCTGTGACGATCAAGAATGCGGGTGTTGGGCCTAGTTGATGAATTTGTAAAAGCCTTTGCAGAGAGAACAGTCTACTTGATGAGAGATTTATATTTGAGATACGATCACTTCAAATTGGCTGAGGAGAGCAGAGACATAACAACGATGCGTACGTCATTGGGTCTGGTTAGGATGTGTACGTTGTCATAAGGAGCTACTAACTCAGTAACACATGATGAACAGAATGAAGAAGGTATTAATATACTTCATCCTCGAGAAGACTATGTCATTTCTAGATGACATGCCTATCAAAAGGTGCAGGGAGGATGAAAAGGTCAAAGCCTTAGACTAGATGGGGTATCGATGATATGTTATCGATCAAGTTAAAGATTGTGAAAAGATCTTATCTCGACTGAAGGAAATTTTTCTCACACTATTGGACGTGAAGTCTACATTCAAGGTTAAGAGATGTTAGTTTTAGAGAGAGTACATAATAAGAACTGTGTCTACCGAGTCTCAAAGTTTGCTACAAAAACTCACTATTTAAGAAATATTTCAATTATGTCCAAAAGTACAATTAAGTTTAACCATAATTAACTTTAGATAGTCATGATTAAAACTTCATATTTTCTTAAAGTACTTGGGTAGAAAATAAATATCTACACTTAATTATAACTAAAAATTTTACTAACAAATAAAATTTTATGTGTAACATAGATCATTTTGCTCTCATATTAAATTTTCACTCTGTCCTCGGAATGAAAAGAGAATTTTTATAGATGAAATAAATTTCAACTTTTCATGATTGATTCGATGATTCTCTTTCTTCTCAACTCTTGAAATTCATAAGTGAAGTTGCTCCACACTTTGTTTACAAAACGATCAAAATATCTAGAAAGAAACTTCTTCCTAGCACTCTTAAATCTGATGGCATCGTACAACATCATTCAATCTTCAACTTGAAAAGATTTTATCTTCTCTTGTCCAATCGTTGTCATAAATCTTGTTTTGATACACTTGAACTCGTTCAGTCCGTATCATTGTTACATCTCTAGTCTCTTCTAACTCTATGAGACTAGTGTTGATATCAAAGTCCGAAAAATATGTCAAAGTATACTGATATATACACTCTACCATCATAAAATTTGGTAAATATGTTAAGGTATATTGCTATATACACTCTGCTGGTTGTGGCCCGTCTTGGCTCCAATCAAATATGACATATGGGTTATACCTATTACACCACCCTCTGCAATATCCCGGGTCACTCATGAGAACCAGGAGTTAAAGGTTTTAAATTTTACACCCTACATGGACTCCCACAAGTCAACGCCAGACACCAAGTCAACCCCAGCCACCGGGGTGAACCCCCAACCTGGACTTGCCAGGCCGAGGGCAGACCAGCATCCAAGGTCGGTTATTGTAACCTCTAAGAGTCTAAATTTTTGATAACTTTTTGTGATGCTGACTGGGGCAATATCATCCGGAAAGACGGGGTAAGAAATGCGAACAAAGCGCAGACTTCACGGCTTGCATACAGATACAGAGCTGCCGTTGCCGACTAATCACAGTGGAGTATCGCCATCGTGTGAGGTTTTGTTGACCGATTGACTTCCTAACTGCGGTTACACAAAGTTCCCAAGTGGGTACTGCTGAAACTTGTTTTACTCAACCGTAGTACCAGCTGACAATGATACAAAATTGCATAATAAAACAAGTCGTTGCGCGTACGATGTTAGTATGAGTTATTATTGTTATGTATTTTTCTTTTCTTTCGGGAAAAGGCGAAACATTTGTTATTGCTATGTATTTGCATAGATAACTGAAGATTTTGCAGACTTCAGGACAAAACCGAACCCGAAGAGAAAGGTGAGAATTATTTGGTTTTTCTGTTTTCTGGTGATAAAACGCTACAAGAGAACGCCGCTGGTAAATCATTTATCAAAGAAAAGAATTACAATAAAGGGTCAGTTTTTTGCCAGGCGGCTTTATTTCGTTTCCTACAAGTGATAAAGATTTCATTTCTAATAAAGTAAGATATGAATTATTATCATGATTCTCAGACAAATGTAATAGCTCTCTTAATGGTTTTCTTTTCTTTTTGAACTGAAAATCCTCTTTTTTTAGACGAGGTTCATTATAACTGAAATAATAAACATGCTCGATCGACTTAGAGAACTTTTGCTCTCTGTATGATATCAGAATAAATATAACAGTTATATAAAAACTCTAGAATAAAATTATAATTATAATTATAATTATTTAAAGTTAATCATTCTAAAACCAACAGAGACGTCAATACAAAACCCATAAGTGAATCACAAGACAATGATTTTCTAAATTATAATATACCGCTTGGTGAATAAAAATTAAAAATAAAAATTAAAACTAACTCTTCCCGGTATAAAAGTTAAATAATAAATTAAACTTGCTTATCTCTTCCATCTTCAGATGGCTTTTTCCACAGCTTTATACAGTGAATTTTAATTTCTCTTATCAGAAAATATGTAAATATTATAAAATATATTATAATAAGTTATTCTAAAAATTAAATTAAATTATAAATAATATATATTAAGTCAACTCATCCAGATATAAATCATAAGTGGAGTCTGGGTTGATGCGCTACTGGGAGAATAAGACCGAGACATTGCCATGCAGTTTGTGAAAAAAATAATTTATATTCTAACCCTTCTCACCGGAACGCGGTTAGAATATAAATTATACTCCATGTACACTTTTAAGTGTACATGGGGTGAATAAACAATAAACAAGCTTCTTGAGTCAAAGAGAGTAGACAAGAATAATACGCAGTAATATGCATGCAACAGGGAGTTCTCGTCCAGGAGAAGAAAACCGACAACTGGCAGCTTCGGGAGATAAGTTTGCTCGGGTTATGGGTTGACTAGAGATCTCGATATGCATGTTAGACGGGGGGTAAATTTAGGATAATATAATGTACAATATTGGGTCACTAAACTCTAAACCTATATCTCATTACGCATATATATGCCAGTCTACTTCAGAAGAACATTTTTATGACAAATATTATTGACACGTAGGTAGGTAGACGACAAACATATAAGATATAGCATTGGTATTCGTTGAGTATGTGCTTATTAGCTCTTTCTATAATTTCTCTCTGATTTCGCTCACAGATCGAAGATGTAAAAGGTATTTTCTTTGCATATATTCACCTCCTCCATTTTCTAATGGAGGAGGTAAATGTGCAGAGGTTTAATTTCTTGTTTAGTTTTTCTGTTGGTAATAGATTAAATATGCAAGGAAAGTGTATGTGTTTGTAAGCAAGTTCTCGCATTTGTTGTTTCAGAAACACGTGTGTTAATGCATATTTTTTTACAATTATGTCTTGCTTATTTCGTAGCTCTAGGTATAATTAATAATGCATAATTACAAAAAGTTATTTTTCCAAATTAATATAACATTCTAATATAATAATTACATCTTTTCTGATAACATCAAGCGAACAAAGGTTACCCGAAGTTGATATTGCATGTAATACATTAACTCACATCACATTTCAATATTAGACTTTATCCAAGAAACAGGTTTGAGAATGCATGTCCGATTAACCCAAAATTAACTAAAGATATTTTTCAGAGACTAAATAAACGACAAAACAGTTCTCTCTTCCTTGTCGTCTCTTATTGTTCTGAAATCGGCTGTAAGGACTTTTGGGAACTTTTGCTTTCAATTTGTCTCTAGGGCATGTTTTCCGCGGAGGAACTTTGGTCCAGCTGGGAGCTTTGACTGAGTCACGTACTGAGCTCTCCCGAAAGGCAGGCAGGATAAACCCCACGAGCCACGACGATACACAACAACGATCCGCCAACTTACAAACTCTTCGATTCACTTCTGTCCGAGTGCAGCCAAAATGTTTCTTGACCCTTGACTCTTGAGGATAATGTTGGACTCTTGGACTGATGATGTTGTCACGCAAGTCCACCATAAGACTCCTTGCTCATATGTTCCGTAGACGGGAGGTTTCCGCTCACTGGCCGTCAGGAGTCAGGGTCCAAACGAGCAGTCAACAAATGTGGAGCAATCTCGTCCCTCGTCATTCTTGTGGTGGAAGAATGCAGTCCATATAACATGACAAGGTTAGTTGCAGAGAACTGAACGGAATCGCTACTCAAATTCAATCAATGCGCATAACTTCACGTGACCGAAGAAGTATGAATATAAAGTAGTACAACATAAAGTAGATGACACTTTTTGTGTGACGTCCGATATAGTGATAAATTTTCCATTTTTCATGTTGTCTTTTTCCTTTTTTGGCCAAAAGAGCACTTTGTATGCATATTCTCCAACCATGACTCATTGCCACAATGATCAAATGTTGAATCAACATATTTTTGGAGTTCAACATATGATCCAAATTTAATATGGATTGTCATTGAACTAAAAGTTAAACAACCATGACAACAAATCTTCCCAATCAAAATTCAAAGTTCAGGTGTTAATAATGGTGAAGCTGATATTGCACATCGTACACAATCATGAAAAAATCACAAGGAAATAAGCAACTTGAAACTAATTATAAATCACAACTTAAATCAGTTATGTTTCATTTTAAGGGCCGCTCATCATTCCTTCTTGCGTTCGATGGTTGGTTTTAAATATCATTAATCATAGTGTTGACTCGGATGATTTTTTAAAGGACATTTCTACACTATAATGTTCAGAGAAATTTTTTTATAGTATCGGTACTTTTTTACTATTTATTTTTATTGTTTTACAATTCTTTAAGAAGATCTTTACTTGTCCAAAACCATCATTGGTTTGACATGTCGCAATCGTTCATATATCTTCAGTGGTTTACATTTTCTTTATGATAGAACTGAGGACCATTTGGTCTTAGCACCTCCTTAAAATTAACTGAAACTTCTATGCATCTATCATCTTTACACACTCCTAGAAGCTTTTTTCTCAGATCACAGAACTACAACAGTAATTGATCAACTATGAACACAAAGTAACGTCCATGCACCACTTTTCTTGCTATTGTTTAGTCTGAACCATCTCATTTACTCTCAAATGTAGTATTGCATGACTCCTAGATCAACTAAGTAGGTCATGAAACATGAGCAAGTCATTGTATGACTTAGGACGGACTTCCCGTTATGTCTTAAACTATATCTCTAATGCACATAGTAGTCAAACCACAAGTGAGTGTCTACGACTTAGAATATAATTTTCATTAAGTCTTTAGTCCTCAATGATACCTCTAGTGCACATAGCGTCCAATCGAATATGATGTATGTTTTGGTCTAAACTCTCAGACTTCCAAACTGCCATCTCGTTTTTTAATCTTTTCCTAATTTTTAGATCGATTATAATTCCAACTGTCCAAGTTTAGATCATATTGCGCTTTGGTACTAGTCCACCCATCGATCTATAAGATCGGATGACTCATCCATGTCGTAGTAATAAAACTTCCTCACGCATATTTATTAAGATCTGTTATCATCTTCCTATTTGATCTCCAAAAAATATCATGTCATCACCTTTCAACTTTGATTCTGAAAACATCTATAATTCATCAACTCTTGACTTCTCAATGTAATATCTTCATTTACATGAAAGATGCACTCGAGAATACAAGGAGTATCTGATTGTAGAAAATTGGTATACTTTTACTTATGTTGCTTCCGCAACACGGAATGGACAATCATACTTAAAATAATATGTATGGTCTTCACTCAAATGCTCTAAACTCTAATCCAATGCTTACACTACGTAGCCCTCGAAAAATCGATTTCAACCATACCCAACATGCACCTAACAAACTACGCTACCCTTTGAGTTATGTGTCTTAGAAGTTTCCCTTAACATGTATGTATTCTTAAGTACTACATAATTAATATCAAAACTTGCTCTCATAAGTTCCGCATATGAGCTCCAAATGCAATGATTTCAGTTGTGCCGGAAAGCTCTAGTCAACAAATTTCTAATCACACTTACTTTTTCTCCAGCTAAGCCCCACAGAGAAGTACAACGGTTCAAAATTATACTTTTCACAAGTTTTTTATCACATGTATCCGAACTACTTCACAACATTTTTTGCTTGCTGCGGCCTTCACTATCTCTTGCATTCTCTTGTTAACTACCTTAAGGACTCATAACATCCAAGTTGAATCCTCAAACTCTGAAATTCCTAACCTCAATATGGAGTCCAACTTCGATGTTGGAGGCACAAAATCCATAATAGTCTCTATAAACCCTCCATGAACGTAGTCAATGAAAAACCTGCAACTTTTCAACGTATTCAATGAAAAATCCCAAAATGAAGAAAGTTTTACACCTTAAATACACTACTAAGCTGCCTTCTAAAAAGCCACGTGACTTCAGAGGGAGTCAAATGACATGCATGCAACATGCTAGGTGGCATGCTTGCAAGCTGTCATATTGCAGCCATGCAGGCATCCACGTCAAGCTTGACTGCCACTCACTGTCCCATCAGCAGCACCATCACATCAGCATCCACCACCAAGTCAGCAAAATTGCCAAGTCAACATCTGCCACATCAGAAATTTCGGTCATGTCAGCAACTTTTTGCCATGTCAACATTTGGATACAACGTCAACATCTATGGTTGATCAAACCTTAAAACTTTTGTCCTCCGTAATTTCTTCGTCTTGGCTCTGTTCATGACCTTCAGAATATCAATTTTGATCTCCTCGAGGAGACTTACTCAATGATACTTCAAAAATGCATTTTGGATCAAGATAAGAATTTATTTCTTAAACTTCATTTTGCTCCATAATTGATCCAAGACACAATATCGATCAAATCGTGAAGTCGCACTCGTTACGTTACCAACCTACAATAAGTTAAGTCTATTGTGTTGTTAAACATTTATGTCTGATCTTGTGTATGAGGGTAGTGACAAAAACCCACCGGATCTACACAACATCTTGCGTGATGCTGAGGTGATATAAGACTTGGAGATTCGATTAGCTTACCTTTTGGGATAAACCTGATCAATATGCACCATTATCAACTACTTGTGTATAACTTACATGTGACTAAAACGTGAAAGAATAATCATGATGTTTTCTTTTGAGTTACTTGAAATATGGTAAATCCTTCTCACGTGTTGTTAGATTAAAAGTTCTTTTTAGTCTTCCAAATGACTCATGACTCATGGAGCATATAAAATCTTATCTATAGGCATGGTCTTCCTAATCCATCACAGAAACTGAGGTCTGGAATTGAGCAAGCATTCAAGGAAACAGTGAATCGAATCAAAGGAATAGTAATGGAAGGGGCCGAATTTACCGAATACCTCCAGGACCCGTACAGAAATTTAATAGAAGAAGAATAATAAGAAAATGAAGGGGGACTGGATCTCCTTTATAACAGTAAACATTCGGATAAAAAAGCAAAGCAACGAGCCATAATCCATGTCCGAAAACCAGTCGATCAGCCTTTTGGTCGAAATTCGCTGACACGGCCATAACTAAAAAAGAAAAGACGATTTTCATTTTCATTTTCATTTTGTCATTGATTAGCATCAATGTCCCTTTCCCAATATTATGTAAAGATCCCTGAAATCCGAATAACCAATAACCTTCTCCGGCGAAACAAATCTTTTCCAGGTTATCAACCGGAAAATAATACTCGTTCTTTAGTACCTCCCGGAACATCGGTTATTCATTATAGTGATGACAACAACTTCTGTGGAGGCCTATCAAGTGGATAGTTTTGGCATTAAAGCTCGATCAAGCATTTTTTGCCATAGTTGCACAGAGTGACTGATGAGATTCCGTTCGGTTCAATCGTCAGCAAACCTCATGGGTTAGGAAAATGGAAACCTGTTCTTCTCATCGTAGTGAATATCCAGTTGATATGCATGCAAGATCAACTTCGAGGGATTTGTTATTCGCTTGCCGTTATAAGGAAAATATATGTATTATGTGAGAATCTTGTACTAAATTTACAAGAAAAATTAAATTTATTTTTAAAGGTTAATTGATTGCATGACCTGGAGACGTGAGAAGATCTAGGCATAACCCATAAGCAGAGCGCGAATAGACACGCTTATGTAACTAAATCCAGGAGCAAAACATCACCCTTAATTGCAGACATAACTCATAAATCTACAAATGCAACGATTCGTTACAGACTTACAAGTACGACTGCTTTTTAATAAAATGAATCTATTTAATCAACATATTAATTTATTATCTAACTCTTGTTGATAAAAAATTAAAAATTAAATTAAACCCTTGCATATTTCTTTTCATACTTTTTTTGCATAGATCGTTGTGATTACGCCTTTTTCAAATCTAGGCGTCATCATGACAAGCACCGCCCGACTCGTGTTTCATACCTGATAACATTACGAGAAAAGGAGAGGGTAACATCACAGGCTAAATTTACAGCATGTGAAACTTGGGAGTCCCAGTGAAAGTCATCGTGTAAGGTGATTCTTTTGACCCTAAATCCAAACCCTAACTAAATTCACCTTACACGAGTCTAGGATGTCACAAGTCTACACTCAACACTTCGTCGTTGGCTATGCATTGCGTCGCATGTTACCTCATGCACTCTACTTTCTTCTCTAGGATACACTCCATGTCTTCATTTGGAATGCACTTCATACGAAAGGATAAGGAAGACATTCGTAACTTACATCGTACCATCTGATAACATAACTGAACGGTAACTACCAAGAAGATCTTACGAGCAGAAGGAGTGGGGTCCACCACGAACATAGTACAGGAGAACCTCGTTTTAGTCACACTGATCTGTTTTTTCTCACTTCGTTGTGATTATATATATTTGTCGCTATAGCGTACATATAGAATGGTTTCTAAATTTTTCGACTATGTTCGTATAGTCACTTCATTACTGTCGTGATGAAAGTGTGACTATAAAGTATTAGGTGAAGAGAAAACAATTTACAATTTACAATGTATTTCATTTCGCCATAGCACTTTGCTATATCACAATGAGCTGGTCAAAAAAGTTGCAAGAAATCAGTCAGTGACATCTAATCACGTTGAGTCATTTATAACTTCTTACTGCTCTTAACTTTATTTAGGTCTATATAATGTTATTATTTTTCATACAATGACGGTAGAATTTTACAGAAGAAAAGTTCGTTCTCGAGAAAAATGTATTGATATCATTTTTGTGACTATATCGAATGTCACTATTAGAAGGTTCGACTGTAGTTGGCAAACCAGTGGAGAAAGTTCAGTAGACTTGAAGGTGTGGCTTGAAGAGAGGATTGAGGAATGGGATCGAAGCAAGATAAAGTATCCTGATGTTGGAATTGACTGAAGACTTGGACGGAAGAACCTGATAGGTACTGAGAATCATGAGAGAACGTTAGAAAGTAAGTAGTAGAGCACGAAAAGATAAAAGGAGAGGCCTGCAAAACTGGCCAAGTCAACACTGAGGATGTGGAATGTCATCTGAGCGAGGAATTCTGATTGTACTGTGCTTGAGGTTCCTTTTGATCATCATGTCCAACGGTTCACGATCCTTGTCCATGCACGTTCACTCATATAGTACTGCTACAGTACCCGAACTAGTAGTGGAAGATGAGTTGTTAACGTGCTTTTACCAGTAAGATAGATTTAAGAAATGTGAATATTCCTAAGTAATGCAAACCTGCATGTAGATTAGAAAGAAGACATTGTTCAACTTGCCTTATTCTAGTTGTTTGATGAAGTATCCCGATGAAGGTTAGAACGAAAGATGGATGGTGTAGAGGGGACCAAAGGATTGCTGAAGAATCTCGTAGATCCTTGATACTCTGGTCCCTCAGCACACATGCGTTCCCTTTGTTTCAGACATATTACTACCATGAGTCCTGGCTGCTGTTTCCTCACCAAATTTTTTTTTCTGGGGTGTGCAAAGCCCCTAAGAGTATGAATCACGCCTTAACACGATTCTCAGGTCCAAAAGGCGGCAGAGAAAAATGTAGTAACTGGAAACTTATGGCAACTGCCTGTGGTTGATGTTCCCTTTTGGTTTTCTCTCTGAGTAATGTTTGGATAGTAACGTGCAGCAGGGAATGAAATGCGAAAACCGTAAAAGGAAAGAACCGCATGATCGAGAGAAAGAGCCGTGATAGTCGAAGGAAGCTGTGGGTTATCACAGTTCTGTGTCATAACCCACAGTTTTGAAACAACCCAGTGAAACCAACAACATGAAAACCACTGAAAACTACGAAGAGTGAAATGACAAAAAATGCTTTAACTTCGTAAATGGTCAAGCTTTCTCTCGGAAACGCATAGTTGCGGTCGAGAATTGCAAGGATGGAAGGCTGCGATCCCCATCTACAGTACCTTATGACTGGACAATCCACTCACTCTTACTTGCTATGGTCCAGAGAGTGGTGCGACCAAACAAATGATGGCAAGTTATGGATGATGGCAAATCTGTAGATTCTCACAGAACTCTGTTTTGATTCTTTCAATTTGTGTACACATGATATCCACGTGAGCAATGTTAGATTAAGGGATGTTCATGCTACAGTAGTAAGCACCGTTTCCTCGCCATAGCGTTGGTTCGACCATGGTGTGTACCCTAATGTGTCATGGAGGTTACCTGAAGCTTACCTGCTTCGTTTCTTAATCGAGTAACTGGCGGAAGTCGAGTGGGCTTGGGTGTGCTCATTGGAATGATGGAATGAATGGCTTTGTTGACAAGTTCGTCCTTCGACAACGAGAGCACGTTCAGAGTCCCGAATCATTTTCCATAGAATGTCTCAAAAGATGTGCTTGCATTTGTCCTCACGTGGTGACAAGGAGAAGATATTATCATGTCAACTCTACTTTATTCCAGTATAATTGTACGGTCCAAAAGGTGAGCTGAGGCGTCTTGGTTTTCTTACTCAGAGACTGGACCGGAAGTGATTCACCATCGCAACTAGTTGTTCTAGAAGAAATGGTAAACCATAAGTTGCGTCTGAGGACTGTAACTATTTCCTTAACGATGCGGAAATCTACAGTAGCAGGGGAACTGCTCAGCATATCAGATTTGCAAAGCAGGAAAAGCTCATCACGACACTGATTTGAATACCCCATTTTGCATTTCATTTGGGTAACCATTTGGACAGTATTTCCACACAAGTCGAGAACAATATTTTCATGTGAAAATTGATTATATCCATCCAGCTTTCTGCACAGCCTTGCTTTAACTTGATTTACATCTCTTCACTGTGATGCAATACCATAAGAAGCCGGTGAAAATCACGTATATATCAAAGCCTGTGTTCTCACTGAATAGTCTCCATGTTAATAGAACAGTAAAGCAAATCTGCAGCTTAGGGTCCACAAGGAAAAAGCTGATGTAGAATTCAACTAAACCAACGCTAGCGCTAAGCGCTTGTCTCAGACGCTTGGCTTGATGGGGTCTTTCCATCCGTTGGCTATTCATTGCGTCCGTGTTCCTCCCCTTGTTTCAGAAAGTGTTTAGTCATCGTCAAGGAAATAAAGGCAGATCCCGCATTCCCAACTAGACCTTAGACTAGGAAAGGGGTGCGGACGGGAGGGGAGGAGAGAGACTGCTTGGAGTGTTTTTACAGTAGGGGAGGGTGTTGAGATGTGATACTGCAAGATTTTTACATATTCATCTTCATCTCTTTTGCTTCTTCTGGTCTTAAAATTGATACATTTTGTGAAGAAATGAGTGAGTATTAAATAGTTTTGAAATTTTTGAAATTTTAGGATTACAGAGTCTTCAGTTTAGAGTTTTTGAGAGACTTTGGAGAGATTTCTTGCTGCATTTAGTGTGTTTTTTTTTTCTTTTTTTGTTTCTACATTCAAGGATTTTTCCTTTTAGTGGGTCTTTTTTGGAGATATTTTTATTACGAGTACCGTTTGATCGGATATCGTCTCTTTTTTAGCTATGGGTACTCTTTTTCTCATGAGATTGAGATTGATTCCAGACACACCGTGTCCGGTGTACAATCAGTTATTTACCTCGCAAGAGATAAAATCTCATGTGAGAAAGATGCACAAGAGCTATGATACGACCACATGAGATGCCCAGGTTAGCCGAGAGCGGAGGTCTACACGTGTTGTCATTATGGCATCGTTAGCATTTCTTCCTGGAGTTCCTCTTGAGTCGTGGGAGTAGTTGAGAGTCCACTCTGGCACTATTTTGAGTTTGTTCGAGATGAGTTTCTCTTGTCCGTGTTTGTTTCATCGGTTACCTCGTGCTCTTCATGACGAGATGAGGCATGTATTCCGTCTACCCCTCGACTTGTGACACGGAACCAGAGACGAGACAGTGTGGTTATTCTTCCTCTTACTTCCTCGTTGGTGCCTCCGTTATACTCGAGGTGGCAGAAGAAGACATCGGGAGGTGGCGGCCCGTCTTCAGAGATCCTGTGCAGGTGATTGAGCGGTCTTATAGGAGGAATCAGTACGTGCGATACGAGATAGGAGTGAGTCTGTCTCTACATGTGATGTCTCATCTTCCGTCCGCATACGACGTTGTAGGATGTTAAGTCAGACCAGAGAGTATATTAGAGCTGCTAGAACATTGCATCCTTTGTCAGTGGCAA
Organism: Asterella californica; assembly: GCA_036924285.1. NCBI lineage: Eukaryota > Viridiplantae > Streptophyta > Marchantiopsida > Marchantiales > Aytoniaceae > Asterella > Asterella californica. The sequence continues at coordinate 2,931,639 of JAYKYS010000009.1, read as the reverse complement.
GTCCTACTAAGGAGACGATCGATGCGTTATGTTTTCTTCATCCCACCGGGTGACCCCTCACCACCTGAGGTTCAGGGCTATCAGCTTGAGGAGTCATTATGTCTTGATAGATCCTTGTTTACCCAGGCCTTGTGTACAACTTCACGTTTGTCCTCTGGAGGTCTGTCTGGGATGATTTACGAGCACCTACGGGACTGTTTTCAGACAGATGACCCCTCTAGTGATTTCACGGAGCTTTTTCTGGTAGCGGCAGTAGTAGCTCAAGGACATATTCCTCAGTCTATAGCTCAGATATTAGGGGCAGCTAGACTTATGACCATGACGAAGGATGGTGGGAGATTCGACCGATAGCCATCGGTGAGATTCTCTTACGACTTATCAGTCGTACCACCGCCACATGATATCGGCAAAGATGTATGTCTACGTGCGAGAGGTCTTGCCACACAATCAAAGGTCCCCAGTCCTATGATGTCCCCAAACACCCCCATGATCTTCTTATCAAACTCTCTAAGGCGCGAGATGCAGATAAGAGATGGAGGTACTGTGCGGAGTAAGTAACTAAGACGACGTGCAATGGAAGAGCAAAGGATACCAAAGACAACTTGTGGGTCTTCTAACATAGGAAGATCTTCGATATGCAAAACGTCCTCCGCAAGAGCAACATCTAAGAACCGGGAGACAAAGTCCTCTATACCTACTGGTACTCCGAGGATGCGTAAACCATCTGTAGGAATGACAAATCTCTCCGGGAGCTGGAGGTCCGACGATATACCTATGAGAGACCAAGTCTTGCACTTTGACACCTTCACTCTCAGCCCTACCAAGGTCAATTGAGAGACGAGGTGATCAAAGACAACACCGACTTGGTCCGGCGGACCTATGATGTGCGTATCATCAACTAGAGATGGAAGAACACAACTTGGAGCAGCCAAGGCGGTCGTCAAGAGAGCTCTATATTGAGCTAAGGCAAAGAGGGGTCCACCCAAAGGATCTCTCTGACGAGTACTTGCAGCGGAGCTGATGACTGTAAGCCCCTCTATCGTCGAACCGTGCTGGTAATAAAGAGAAGGAAGAACCATAGAACGATGACAAGAAGGAACGAGACCCGCCAGAGATCCACCGTCATCCATGAGCTCTCTAAAGATGAAAGCGCAGATAATACTATTAAAAGCATTTTCCATGTCTACTTGTAAGACAACTCAATCGGGATGGATGTCTAAGAGAGCCCTAATGCCAAAAGACACAGACCCACATGGAACAAACTAAAGCAAATGAAAATCCTATCCATTAACCGCGAGCAATGAACCGTGCAGAAGATGAATCGGAGAAGAACAAGCTGAAGCAAAACCGTCTCGAAGCCAAAGAAAGCTTTCAACCGCGCTGAAGTAAACAGCTGATGGTCAAACTGAGAGTTGAATTCATGGCAGTTTGATACTGCAGCCACCAAAAAATGAAAATTAGTCACGTGAAGACAAGCAGTTAAAAAATGACCAGACTACCGTTAAATAACTGCGCACCATGCACATCCAAGAAAAAAACTTAACTGCACTCGTGATAAACCTACAGTGTACGATGATGTGGGGAGGATATTCAGTCCTATAGGAGCACGTCAAATGACCAATTTGTCAAAAAAGTGAAGGTTGATCTTACAAACGATGTTTTTCCTTGCATATTTCATGAAAGAGATAAATATGTAAATGTTTAATACAAGTGTTAAAGTTGAAACCTTTCTGAATGATTTTGGACCTGGGAATGAGTAACGAGTTCGGCAAAACTATGGCAGATGTTTTTTGTGGATACCTCCGGAGGTGTCTGCAGAAAAACATCGAGGGAGTTTTCTTAACCAATTTTCACTTTTCCGCTCGTCTCTTCTCAATAAGAATCTACTGCTCTGATAATTATTCCGCGTGTCAAAGCTGAAAAAAATTAATGAAGAGATTACAGAGTCTATTCACAAAGACGATCTGGAATGAGCCACGGTTCTACATAAAATTATCGGCGATAAAATTACAAATGGAAGAGATGAATAAACAACATAACTGGTTCACGTCATAGACAATGAGAATCCACAACATCACTGGATGTAAGAGTACTGCAAGGTATCTCTAGAGGTACTATGCTCTTTACATCCAGTGTATATAAAATGATTCTTTAGCGATTTTTACCAAGGTTTGAAACACATTATTATTGCAATCAGAATGTAACTCCTGTTAGTAGAAAAGAATATCTTTTTAGGTCTTTCTAGGTTACACAAGTATAAGGTGCAGGCGTCGTAACTCCGAACTGATGTGGACAAAGGTGGTCATGAAAAATATCTCGAAGCTGAAGTACACTTATTATCCACGAAGGAGACTACTTCGACAACCTTTTTGGATAGTTGGGCTCTCTCAGCACCTTTGATCTGTTGTCGTTTTCTCGTGCGAGACAGACCTATTCTGGAGAGCTATGTGACAGAGATGGAGGATGGTTCCTACCCACTACAGATGTGTCTCCGTGAAACAAGAGATAACCTGACTCTTGAGACATGTGAGACACACCCTTATTCGATATCTTAGCTTCCGATGGATCTCACGGACTTCAGTCCTCTTTGAAAGGAGTTCCGCCACTTCTAACAGGTTCTCCATGTGCTCCTAGTGGATCCTTGATACTAGAGCTCGACTCCGCTCGTGTTCGGATAAAAGCGTAGGCTCTTGGCTCATAGCTCGACCTTGCATTAGAGCGTTCCGATGCGCATCGACTATCTTCTCTACAGCGATGAGTTTCCACCTATGCTTGGTCCAGTCTGCTGCTTCGGCATTGTCCACATGCGAGTCCGGTGTCTCGCTCGACACCTCAAGTCATCACCTTGCTCGTTGTCCTCACGGTGGAGAGCGGATAGCTATCCATGATGCCATCAAGGACGTCGTGTTTGCCTTAGCATGGAAGAGCGATCACATGATGTGGAGAAAGCGTTGGTATGTCTTTCAGACGAGAGGATCAGTGAGAGCAGACCTGTACATGATGAGGGAGGATCAGGTCTTATTGGCTGATGTGGTTGTCACGGATCCGTCACGGGACTCAGTGACGATATAGGTGATCATCCATCTCCCAGGATGGACTGCAGACGTGACGACAGCAGCGAAGGAGACCAAGTATAGAGATATCCAAGTGGGACACCGCTTTATCTCCTTAGTCTTAGAGATATACAGATCGACAGCTTTGGAGTTCGACGTCTTTCTTCGAGATTGTGCCAGAGTCTATCATGAGAGGCACCAGGATACCACTTTCTCTTTTTTTCTGCACTATGTTTTTTAGAGAACGCGTTTCTATTCCTGTACAGAGAGTTTTAGCAGGCGCGATCCAAAGGAGGATAATCGTAATAAACGATGGTACTTCATGTGTATCTGTTGTATGCCGAAGTACTGATCTTCCTGTGTCTGACATTATAGATGCGATAGACGATCTTATAGCTACTGATAGCGGGTCTTACTCCCGGTGCTCTTCTCTTCGGGGTGCTAGTTGCTTGGCCCTTCGGGTCCTTCTCTCCCTTGTAAGGCTTGATGGGGTCCTCCCATCCGTTTGCTATTCATTGGGTCGCGTTTTTCAAATTCCCAACTATAGGGCTTGAAAGCCACTGAGAGTTACAATACAGGATTCCCAACTATAGGGCTTGAAAAGCCACAGAGAGTTACAGTACAGGAGAGTGAATCCTGGGGGCATGATGAGACGAAAGGTCCGAACCACGGAGAAGAAAACGGGTACCGACTGCAAACTATAGTACATGGGGAACACTTCTTTAAGGGATGAAGCTACCCGGTTCTCATGGGCAGTAGTTTCTTCCAAACGAGGCGCGCATCGTGGTAGGCTGTTCCCAAGCAGAGTTAAGATGAGCATAATCGGACGGTCTCTGAGGCGGAGAACGAGTCTGCCCGAGTAATGATATCTATTCACCTAACCGTCCTGGCATGCAGAACCACGGTAGTAAATATGATCTTCTCGGTGTCGTCTGACGTTAGCACATCCCGGTGAAAACCTTAGGGCCACAGGTATCCTACTACCGCCACTTTTCCTCCTTGATCACGCTCCAGACAGGCTACCATCGGTCACAAGTTGACATGGAGCAGGTAATGAACCAGTAATGTTTTTAGGAATATAAAGTAATATTTTTACTAACCATATATATGTATTTCTGAAATGAACGCGGTGTGAGGGATAAAAGCGCCAGGGAAAGGAAGGTTGCGGAAAAGGAACCTACTATTGACGTGGCAATTGGTAAGGGTTTGATGAAGGAAGCGCCAACACCAGGGGTGTGGCTAAGGAGAAACAACGACACAAGGGCCCGGTCAAGTCTTCCCATCCGTTTTGCTATTCATTGGGTCTCTTTCCCGGTCAAGTCTATACAGTACTACTCTATAGTGTACATGCTTAGGTCAATGGGTCTGGAGTCCCGACGCGGTTAGGACCGTTGGGTGAGGGGTCCCGAGGACGGACGGGAAGGGATGCGAATGGATGGATGGCGTCCGTGGCGCCGCTATAATCGCCGCTAGATTGAGGGGCCATGGCATGACCGGTGCACGTCAAGTCCCAAGAACCGGAGGTCAGAGAAAGGGAGGACGACGGACCGAAGGTCAGCAATGAAAGAGTTTACAGACAGGAAACGAAGACGGGCCCGAAATGGCGAATATGACAGTGAATTGCGCGGGTTGCCAGAAGATCTCAGCTGTTAAGGGGAGGCCTGCAGGCCGACGAGAGGGAGGAGTGGGAGGAGTCAACATCGGGTTCGGTAGGGGAGGGAGAGGTGCGCGCTTCGTCAGCGTTGGCACCAGTTTTGTATTCGACCAGCCGACGAAGGCAAGGTCTAACTGAGGCTGATTCATCACGTTGCATCAGCCAAAACGATTCTCTCTGCTTCTTCTTCCTTTCTCTTCAAGTCTGGAGGTGGAGGAGGAGGATCATTAAGGTCAAGAAGTAGGAGGTGAAGGAGAAGGAGAGAGCGAGAGCGAGAGAGATAGAGACTTTTGTTCTACCGCTATTTCTGGTGTGAATGTGCTCCTGCTACTGATTCTGCCGCTGGAGGGTTGGTTAATCAGATCAGTAGTAAGTGAGCGAGCAAGACGACACACAAGAGATTTACGATTGGCTCAACTCACATTGTGAATCTGAGTTGAGTTGCGTGTTGAGTCGGGTTGAGTCGAGTTGAGATGACTAGTTTGTGATGAGATGCTGGAGCCTGGAGCCTGGAGCTGAGAAGGAGACTGTCGGCTCGGTCAGTGGCTAGAGGAGGAGGTAGTGGACGTTTATGAAGTGGACTGGTCAAATGGTGATGCAATTGAGTTCGAGAAGGGAAGACAACTGCTGCTTTTTAAGTCCTGCTTCTGGTCCGTCCACGATGACTTTAGACTGCTGAAAGGGGAGCCACTGCGCTGCACTCACAGCAACTCGCAGTGAAAGAAACTTGTTTACCCCGGGGTTTCCTTCGTGAAAAGGACGGTGCTGGACTTCGGACTTGAGCAGGATAGCGGAGCGAGAGAGAGTGCTAGCACATATAACCACGTCGACTCACATGTGCTGGCATTCGTCGCATTTAGAGTGGACCTCGGATCTACTACTACTACTCTTATATCGCTATAGAGAATAAGAGGGAGAGAGAGAGAGAGGGAAAGCGAGAGCAACTGCGCACACACACATACACACACTCTCGGAGAGTCTTGTGATAAATCCATTCGCGTCCCCTCTGGTTTCTTCTCTTTCCTCATCTGCATCTTTTTCTTCTATCTTTCTTCTTGCCGCGTTTTGTTCCTTTTGGGAGGTTCGGACTCGAGCTTGGGTAGAAAGATCTTGCCCTTTCCTCTCTCATTAGCTCTCTATCTGCGCAACGCACATTAGGGACCAACACCGTACACAGAGGCAGACGAACGGCAAGAAACGAGTTTGGTTCATGGTCTCCCCACCTTCGTTTTGTATCGGGTCCATCTCTTGCGCGTGGGTGGTGGCATCTGACGACTAGATATGAGTGCTCCTGTACCAGTTGTCGTGTATGGACGACGAGGCCCCTGAGAGGCTTCTAAGGATACTACCGGGGAAGTGGCAGGCCTTAGATTTCGACCTTAATTGGATAGGGAATCCATTCTAGCCAGGCAGGGTGTTAATATTTACTGCACGATAGATTAGACTTACTGCACGATAGATAGATTAGAGAACTTGCAGCTGTAGCAGATTTGTTTCTTATTTGAGGATATCGGACTGACGTCTTCTGCTGCTGATCTCCCCGTGATAGAGTAGTTTCAGTAGTTAATATTACCTAGTGATGAATCGATCTGGTGAGCTACCAAGGAGTGGGGAAATGCCGAAGGCGATCAAACCAGCTTTGAAAGGAAGACCTGGATTCTCAGGAGAACTGAACAGCTCAGGGGAGCCAGCGGAACTTCATAAGGGACGGACTACAAAGGCAACGAGATTTTCTGGCGAGCTCAATGTGGTGCAAAGTGATGGACAGCATGTGCTCGCGGTCGATCCCAGTGCTAACTCACCCAAACCTTGGAACATGAACGACGGAAGGGCGAGGAACGATCGCCAGAGTGATTATCTTCTAGGATCAAGTGACCAGGGAGACCAAATGTTGGAAGTTACGGTGGACGTAAACCAGAATGAGTTCCATCTACGCAGCGTGAACCCAACTCCGGCGTCAGGATCTGTAATGTCTCCTATGGATGCTCAGTTTGCGGTAGAGACTGCCCTCGACAGGAAACCCAGCATGAGGAACCCAGGATTGAAGCATTCCGCTTCCAAGCGAGTTCAAGCAATTTCACAGGAGCTCAAGCGCCTGTCAAGGACGGGATCCCGCGTTTTGTCGGTCCGGTTTTCTCCAGACTTTGATCCTCTGGTGAATGATCCGAACGAGCCCACTGTAGTCAAACCAGCAAATCTCAACCCCGCCAACCCTCGGCTAGCTAGATCTGCATCTTCTGCAGAGCATGCTCTGCAAGGTCTGCGGTTCATTAACAAAGCCACTGGAACAGCTGACCAGCAGCAGCAGTGGGAGGCTGTCAAAGCCCGTTTCCACAAATTGAAGAATGCTGAAGGGTTACTGCCCAAAGCGCAGTTTGCAACTTGCATAGGTACGCGGTGTCGGTCCGAGTTTCGATGCATTTCCTTCAAAGAAAGACTGGTATCTGATCTCATGCATGCTTGGCCGAAATACAGAGTTGCTAGTCGTTTTACGCTGATAACTGATAAATTTGCCATTACTATTGGGTGGATTTGCATACTGATACGACATCTGCTTACTACAGAAATGAAGGAGTCGAAAGAATTTGCATCTGAGCTTTTCGAAGCTCTCACACGTCGGAAGGGGAAGAGGGTGGACGCTATCACTGAAGACGACCTCTATGAGTACTGGGTACAAATCAGTGATCAAGGATTTGATTCCAGGATGCAGATCTTTTTTGACCTGTAAGTAGAATTCCCGTTCTATATTTCCCCACGCGTCGCCAACTTCAGTTTCTCAGGAGCAGTTGCAATTCCGTGCTCTACCTCTGAGCGAAATAATTGCTTGATGCAGGTGTGACAAAAATGCAGATGGCCGCATCTCTGGGGCTGAGGTGAAGGAGGTCATCATGCTGAGTGCGTCGGCTAACAGACTCTCGAAACTACAAGAGCAGGCAGAGGAGTATGCCGCACTGATCATGGAAGAGCTCGACCAAGAAAACAATGGATACATTGAGGTATGCTGAGTGAGTTCCTTCTAAGTGTGCACTGCTGTTTCAGTTCTTTCATCACTTCTCGAAACGTCAGGGTGTACCGGAGTGTATGTTCTTGGTCAACAGGCTAACACGAATAGGGCATGTCTTTGTAGCTTTGGCAACTGGAGGCCCTTATGCGAGGACCCGTCGGAGGCTTCAGCAGGGATGCGTACTTGCAGTATAGTCAGTCTCTGGCTCCTCAGCGGAACAAAACACGTTTTCAGGTTGTAGCAGGTGGAACGAAATATTTCTTCAGCGACAACTGGAAGCGGATCTGGGTTATCATCGTCTGGCTAGCAATTATGGCAGGGCTGTTCGCTTGGAAATTCAAGCAGTACGAGAAGAGGGATGCTTTTGAGATCATGGGTTACTGTTTACCTGTTGCCAAGGGGGCCGCAGAGACTCTAAAACTTAACATGGCAATCATCCTTCTTCCTGTGTGTCGTAACACAATCACATGGTTGCGATCAACCGGACTAGGGGCAGTTGTTCCCTTTGACGATAACCTGAACTTTCACAAGGTGTGCACTTCACGAGTCAGTCACATTATCAAGTTACTCAAGCTTTTCAGAGAACTTGACCTGGAGCTACTTAGAACTGTGTCTGTCTCGTGCTGAACTCATAATGATGAACCATCTGTGTGTGCAGGTCATCGCCTGTGCCATTGCACTCGGAGTTATGATTCACGGAGGGGTCCATTTAGCTTGCGACTTTCCACGTATCATAATGGCCGATAAGGAACTGTTCGAACGCAGTGTTGGAAATGACTTCAAAAGTCAACCGGACTATTGGTGGTTCTTGACGTCTGTTGAGGGGGTCACCGGCATTGCCATGGTGATACTCATGTCGATCTCTTTCACCCTGGCTACCAGGTGGTTCAGGAGGAGTCTCATCAAGCTTCCATGGCCGTTCCAGAATATGACCGGATTCAATGCTTTTTGGTACAGCCACCACTTGTTCGCCGTGGTGTACATACTGCTTATCGTCCACGGAATTTTCCTCATCCTCAGCCACGGTTTCTGGAAGAAGACGGTAATCTTTTCCCTTCTTATCTCCTGCAATCTGATGCAACTATGCGCCTTTTCCTTCTTACTGGTGTATATGCTGTAAACTGTATCTTCTTACAGTATCTGTCGTGTGGCTTCTTCAGACGTGGATGTACTTGGCCATTCCGATGTTGCTCTATTGCGGCGAGAGAACACTGCGATCTCTACGAGCTGGACAATACAAAGTGACCGTTGTGAAGGTAAAGCTCTCATATCACGTCTTCAGAGCTAATCATCATTTTCTAGGCTTCGGTGTTATGTTTGTTCAACTCTCATTCTAACTTGATCATCATCGCCCCGTGCTAATTTAGGCTGCGATCTACCCCGGAAATGTGCTGGCCCTTCACTTCGCGAAGCCCCCTAACTTCAAATACAAGAGCGGAATGTATATGTTCCTGAAATGTCCTGAAATTTCTCCCTTCGAATGGCATCCTTTCTCGATCACTTCAGCACCAGGAGATGCCTACTTGAGTGTCCACATTCGAACCTTGGGTGACTGGACACAGGCTCTTCGTAATTTATTCCAGGAGGTTAGTGACTTCATGTTCAGCCTCTCAGATGCTTCGCCTATCTTTCCATCCATTTCTCGTGTTCATATGCACATTCTATTACGCAATTATCTGAAGGATTCTTTTGAATGCAGGCGTCTGGCGGCAAGAAGAGACTGCAGCTCGTCAACAATTGGGGCCTCAGTGGAGAGTTGGTGCAGAATGTCAGGTAATTACCCCGCTCCCGTAGTTGGTTCTCGTTTTAGAATGTCTTTTGTCGATCTCTTCTCTGCACAGTTGCGTTTCAGTTCTGACGTTCCCTCTGAACTGTTTTCCTCGGCAGCTTTCCAAAGGTGTGCATTGATGGTCCCTATGGAGCACCCGCGCAAGACTACCGGAAGTATGACGTGCTACTCCTTGTCGGACTCGGCATAGGAGCAACGCCATTTATCAGTATTTTGAAGGATATGCTTAATCACATTAAAGATGTAAGTGAAGTTGCAACCATTTTCTGCAATTGACTCCGGGGACCAAGCAGAAGAAACTAGTTTCATTTCTGCTTTTAGGGTTGAAGTCATATTGATTTTAAACAACTTCGTGCCGGTTGTGCAGGATTCTGTCCACCATTCGATGCAGTCTGTTGCCTCCTTAAACTCTGTGGCATCCGACATATCTATCGGAGATACCTCCGTTGGAAATAGCTCTATGGGAAGTACTTCACCTTTCGTTGACTCAGGAAGTAAATCGAACGGCCTGCCTTCTGCCAGTCCAGCGAGGAAGCCGCGGAAGCAGGGCACTACCAACGCGTACTTTTACTGGGTAACTAGGGAGCAGGGATCTTTCGACTGGTTCCGAGGAGTAATGAAGGAGGTCGAGGAGATTGACCACAAGGTTGGTAGCATGTGCCATTTTCACTACTAACTTTAGATTCTCCGTTGCGCTGTCGCTACCGGTAGTCTGGACTTCGTTTGTAACGGATAAACTGTTTGGCCTTGTTCAGCAAGTGATCGAGATGCACAATTACTTGACATCTGTGTACGAGGAAGGAGATGCCCGATCCGCCCTTATTATGATGGTGCAAGCACTCCATCATGCTAAGAATGGAGTAGACTTTGTGTCGGGCACCAGGGTAAGCATATTGTCGGTGGCTCCACTTCTTGTCAGCTCTCATATCACGTGTGAATTGGTGATTCTCATGCCCCTATAATATTAAACCAGACACATGATTATGGGACGGAGACTGACTTTGAAGCGCTATCCATGCAATGCAGGCTCGTACTCATTTCGCTCGACCCAACTGGAAGAAAGTATTTTCTAGACTGGCCGCTACTCACAAGGACAAACGAGTCGGTGTTTTCTACTGTGGACCGTCTGTGCTAGCGAATGAGCTGGATATGTTGTCCAAGAGATACACGCACAAGTCGAGCACGAGATTTGACTTCCACAAGGAGAATTTCTAAGCAGGCAGGCACAGAGGCAGAGCCAAGATGACTGACGAAGAGGAGATTTTTCTGGATATAGTGGATGTAGTGACAAAGTGTAGAGGAACGACAATGTAATCTATAACCAATGATTCACCCTTCATCTCCTCCGCTTCCTCCCCCCCGCCCCTGTACAGTAAAGTAAGCTCTACGTGTCCCTTGCCCACGTGAAGGGACCGGGACAATTTTTTAGTGTAGCACAATCTCTATGATCAACACACACACTACAGTAGTCAGCCGACTAGCTCGAGTGCGACAGACATGTTTAACAGGTCGAGGTTAGCTTATTAACACAAGAGTTAGATTCAATTCTTCCGGAAGAGGAATCTTGAGACGGGAGAGCAGCAGCAGCAGCAGCCTTGATTTTGCTGAGGCAAGGTATATCTAGAAGTTAGCGATGGGGATGCGCCTGATCTATGTTTGTCTGAGAAACAAACATTTCAGGGAGTTCTTTACGTGTAGAGTACAATTCTTTATGCTTTGGTGTTGTTAAACCATCAGATATTGATGAAAACCCGCACCAGATATTCGGTTCGTTGTTCACTGAACCGATCAGAGTCTCACATTTCCAATAATTAGCCTTGGGCCAACAGGCGAGATTGACATTTGCAGAGATGATAACTGGACTTACTGTAGCCCCATCTCTACAAGACTCTTGTGTATGCCTGCCTGCTGCCGGTCATTGGTCTAGGCCCCTCATAATGGAATTGATCTCGTTAAACGGACTTGTTCTCTTCCTCAGCTTTCGTGTCTGACTCGTGTTTCTCGGATGTTCTCCTTGTTCGAATTTTACGCGCCTCCCCGCAACTTCATCAGACGTGCTCTTGACCTAACCTGTCTTTGCATTTTCATAGTCCTTCGACCCTTCAACCTCGTCGGCTCGATGTTCAGTGATGCCTCGTTGACCGCACAATGAATAGTGAATAGTCATGTTATACCTTCCTTCCTGTTTCTAGCTCGCTCGTGAATTTATATGATGTGTGTAAGTTGGAATCAAGCTGAAGTCGCAATCCGGGAGACGACGATACTTGACAATCGCAGCTGAGCCTTGTGACAGAAGTCATAGAAAGTAGGCGGGAGGCATGAGAACCTCGGCCCTGTCTATCGTCGGAATCTAGAAGGTGTGAATGATTCCTTCCGAGGACATTTACACAGTGAGTCTATTTTCTTTTGGGACGACATGCGATTTTAAATTTGGATTCGCCGTCATTGACGGGAGAACGGCGCGGACCGGGACCTCAATGTCGTTTCTTGGCGGCTGTTCCGCCTTGGCTTCTGCCTTTCTTTCCTGGGAAAAAGTATATTTGCATTTCCAAATAAATGCAAATTGTTTGTTTTACCAAAGAGGAGTTCTCGGCGATTTTTTAAGAGAGAAAACTATAGAAAATATAATATTTAATCCAGTCACTATATCTATATATACAGCTACATATTCAGTATATATGAACTCTCAGTTAACAAGATTTGTTTCTCCGACAAACCTCAAATCTTTCAAAAAGTTGATTTGATCGAATATGATTTTCTCGTGAACCAAGAGATTACATTATGCTTACATTTCTTATGAAAGAAAAAGTGTTTTTAGTTTTTCTTTCAAGAAAAAGACTGATGCAGACCTTTCACCTTCAACTTTGAAACTCGAGGCAGCCCTCATTTGGCGCGGTACAATCATTTAGCCAGTCGATCTACGTCATTACCCGGAGGGTTCTCGTTTCGTCTCGTCATCTTATGACCTCTAAGTAGCTCGACGGAGCGTAACCGCGGACGGGGCTTACGGAGCATAACGCGCTCCATTTCGTACCCCGTAACTTCTCCTGTAGCGCCAACAGGGAAGGTCGAAATTCCGGATATCTACTGTAAAAACCTCCGGAACTTTCGTCGTGACAGAAAAGGCTGATGATGTTTACCTAGACTTAGTCCGCGCCTACAACCACAGGTCCAGACTCCATAGCAAGCAGCCAAGTTCTCCGCATGTCTCGCTGTTACAGTAGAACTGTACGTCTCCACGTCAGGACTGAGATCAGCACCGGCATGAGAGCGATTTCGTCGCATGGGGCGGACGGAATTCACGCGGTTCTCTTTCGAGTTTTGAACTTTGGCCATGCCAAATTAAGCTTCGTTCGTGTTTTGCCTGGTCTAAGTGCGCCAATGTCAGCAGACTTTTACAGGCCGCCTTGAGACTTTCCGCTTCAGCCTGTAGTTTCTGGTCCTGAAAGCATGCTCGGTCCCACTCCGTTGTCTCCGGCTGACAAGCTTCTTTATGCCATGGAGGTTTCTCGTCTGAATGGCGAGGTGAAGTGAAAAGCATGCAAAGCGCACGTTCTCCTGAGATTGGGGAGTGAAAAACGAAAGCTGACTCCTGAGAGAGTGGCATTTGCCTCATCGCTAGAAGGTGAGCCACTGTGGAGAACAGTCGGCTCTGCCGGGCGCTCTTGCTACGCTTGAACAAGAAGGCGAAGCTGGGAGTGACTGTTTGCGAGTTTCTATACGGCTTGACCCGAATTAGTTTATTGTTGGACGTGCCTGCCAAACCTGCCATTGAAATGTGCTGAGAATCGGGGCGGCTGCGAATTTTGAAGCTGGTGGGCGCCAAATATTGGAAACAAAGGTGACAAAGCTCTATCAACATTAAGCACTATTCCGGTCACTTCTGGGCGCTTAAGTGACGCAATTCTTGGTCCCATGACGCCATGTTCGCCCAGTGGTGTGCGGCAAGCTAAGGGTAGCTTCATTGGTATTTGCGTGGGTCGTCCTCCGCGGCTTGCGGATGTTAATATATCACCACATTCCATCCCCTGCATCGAGAGTCGATCAGCCTCCACAACTCGTCTTTCGTGTTTCCGGCCATGTTTCCACCAACTACCTCTTCAAAGGATAACTGTTTGAAATGACACAGTGCAATTCTCCACTAGCAGATAACCAAACCCGACGTGTCCTTCTCGTCTACTGCATATCGCGCTAAATTTGGCATGGTCAATGCACATCTGCATAACGTTTGACTTGCGTAATCTGCAACACTCGTGGTTAGTTCTTCGTCGTATTCCTGGTGCTGAAGGCTCTCATGTTGTTCAAATGTAACTCGAGCGAAAACTTACTGACTACTTCGAAAGTCAGAAGCTGTAACGACAAGAAATAACGCCAGGAATGCGATTTTCTCTACTGTCTCGCGAGAAGCAGACGGCCGTGAGGGGTAAGGTTAGTCTCAACTGGGGACAATGAACTGCATTGGGCTCGTTTGCCAACTTCCACACTTCACAAGATGGACCCACAGCGACAGCAGGAAGAAAAGGTCGTCTGCGGATAAGGCAATCCTCTTTTTGCAGCTATATCATCTCTCCGTTGGATCCTTCCCCCGACTGACTTAACTTGACTGAAAAGATCAATCTCGCTCTTTCTGCAGAGATGGACATGAAAGTACTGACCACTTCCCCACCAAACATCATGAACCTCTCCCCTAAGGACTAGTACATGAATGATCACGCACTAGAAGACACTGACAGAAAACTCGATTCTACCCTAAACTCGATTCAGTTGGAGTTATCAACGAAGATCTAGCAACTTGAGGAGAACGAATATTAAGCGGAGTGAAGTTCGGTGGGCGAATTATGACGACGCCGACCTGCGCAGCTTAACGTGGCTCAAACCGACCAGCTTGGCTCCGGTTAAATTTTGAGTATCAGCTTTGCATGTTTCAGCTATTGACCTGACAAATCGTTTCGTGTGCTGTTTATACATTACAGATGGTGTACAAAGGGTGGAGCGAAGAGAGGGAAAGACAATCGCTTCACCTCTCCAAGGTGCAATTCTTTCTTTCCTCCCCTTGATTTGCGTTTGGAACCTGTTCAGAAGTCCGAACCGTCTATGGAAACAATTAGTGTGCTTCATACAAATATGAGCGTATAAAATGTTTGGTGAAGTGGTAACGCCTCTCATCTTTGAAATGAGGTCCCGCTTGGTTTTTAAATCAGAACATTGCTTCAACATGTACCATCGGATTTATTACATTCGGTTCCCTCTAGAGTAATGTAGATTTGGAATGTGAGAGGCAAAAGTATATAAAGCGTAAAGAGTTAGCAAAAGCATGTATTTGTTTACAATCATAGTATATAATTGTAAAACTAAGTACATAATAGAGGAAATGCTTTTAACTATACATACTACATTTAAGTTTCTTGTAAGTATAACCTTAATCCTATGAATGAAAGAAAACATAATCATGTCTAGAAAGAATCTGAAGTACAAAAAGAGACTAATATGATTAAGGTTCATAGAGAATTTATTCTTACAATCTTTGTTTCATTATCGAAAGTCATTAGTTCTATAAGGAAACTAATGAAAGAATGATTCTTAAATTCAAACAATTATTCAGAATACAAATATCTCTATTCTGAAGTAGTTTATGAGACTAAGTATATGGAGCAAGAAAATCATCATTCCAATTCTTCGTTCATATTGTGATATCTATCAATTACTTTTGAACTCCAATATACATGTGATACTACACATCTATATTTGCCTCCTATATTAGACAAAGGTGATCTTGCGGGATATAAACTAACATTGGGTACAATCGATTGTTTTGACCAAATGTTTTCTGGAAATCTACTCTTGACATCGAAATTTTTAGTATCTCCCTCTATATAACGTGTGTTTTGTAATTTGTTTTGTTTTGCAATTCTTCGCGAGTTTAATCATTCCTTCTGCTGTAAAACTTCCGTCTTGAGAGCAATGTACATACTGTCATGAATGTACATTGCTCTACCCAAACTTCTAAATAACTGAATTAGATATTCTTGTACACATTATTTTCAAATCATAGTAATATCATTAAAGCTTTGTTACCATTGTTTCAAATTTGACATGTTATGATGTTTCTAATGAAACTTTGAATTATACATAGTTTCAAAACTTTTATTGATTTAATTTTTTGAAATCAGATCAAAGTAAAAATTGATTCTATTGTGAAGATAATAGTTTTTGAATTTATTAAGAGTAAGATAACTGATATTTAATTGACCTTAAATCCTACTTTTCTTTATATAATTTTGTCTGATATTTTTGATAAATTTAATTCTAGAATATTATCAAAATAAATTTATTTAATGTGTTATTTTTGGTTAAATCTTATATAATTCAAAATATAATTAATTTTTGAATTGTTAAAATAAAAACTTTGGAAAAATTTCCCCTCTTATTCATTGGTTGAACTATTTCAAGAGTATAAGTGGCCATCTATAAGTATTTTTGCTATGTATTCGCGCATAGCTTACAACAGATTTTTAAGATTTTTGAAATCATGGAAAACAAGAACATTTTTCCTCTGTTAGATTAACACTCATCGTGGAGTGAGACATGACGACCGTTCAGGTAGTTCTGAACTTCTTGAACGGTCTTCTCGAGAACGACACGACATGATCGAGATAATAGTCACTTTACCGACAAACGACGCACTAATGAGTCAAGTAGTTCATACGTTTCTTGCAAATGGCTCTTTCTCAGAATGTATGCTTACCCGAGAAAACGTAGTATGCTAATCAAGAGATGAAAACCATTGGTAGAGAAAATTCTATTTCATCAAGGAGCAGATGGTTTACTAAGAAGAGCAATTGGTCGGAAGGAGGTTTTCAAACTAATGCACGAGTTTCATGACAACACTGTTTGTGAAGATCACTTTGCTAGTAAGATAACAGCCTTCAAGATTTTATCAATGGAGAGGTGTTTTCAAAGAATGTTTAGACTATTACAAAGCTTGTGACATATGTCAAACATTTGCTTTCAAGTCTACAAGAACACATCCGTTAAGACCAATTCTACTGTTAGGACTATTTGAGAAATGAGATATTGACTTTGTAATTTCTCTTAATAAAACCTCTCGAGACAATAGATATATTATAGTCACCAATGATTATTGTATCAAGTGGATAGAGGCTAGACCTTTGAAGGAGACTAATGAAACGAAAGTGGGTAGACTCTTATGAGAGAGAATCATCATAAGATTTGGATGTCCATTAGAGTTGTTCTCAGATAGAGGAGGTGAGTTTGTAGAGAGCATGACTACAGCTATGCTGCAACATCTTTTTATCAAACTATGAGTAACGACGTCATACAAACCAAATGTTAATGATTTGTGAAGAAGATCAATCTTATACTTTGTATGATGCTCGTCAAAGATGCTGGCATTGAGACTACCAAATATACTTGAGATAAGAGACTACATGCCATTTTATGAGAGTATCGAATAACAAATACTTCTATTTTGTATTCTTCATTTTGACTTATGTATGGAGTGGAGTCCAAGTTGTCGATCCAATTCAAATTGGATACTTTTCAAACTATTCAATGAAAGTTGAAGAGGTCGAGGAGAAAGACGTGGTCAGATCAAAGAGGGAGCAACTCATGGAGTTGGAAGAGACCCGAGTAACAGCAAGGATCTGGAAAGAACAAGCTCAAGCGTATAAAAAAAAAGTTACGACAAACAATTGAGCAAGAGGGAGATAAAAAATTTTCAAGTCAGAGATTGGATAATGTTGTATGATGCTATCAGACTCAAGAGGACTAAGAAGAAGTTTCTTTCTAGATATTTTGGTTCTTTTGTTATAGATAAGGTGTGGAGTAACTTCAATTCACTGCAACATCGTGTTGTTACGAATGATTTGCACTTGGAGATGAAGAGCATGAAAGATTTGGAGCCTTGAATAAGCTTTATAAAATTAACAACTAGATTAAATAGATATTTGATGAATTCAAATATGAGACGATTCTTATCGTCAGAGTTGAAGATTGTTCATTTGAAGTTGGACAACAAAAAAATTTTAGTTCGTGTTTTCAATCAAACCTCTCTAAATACAAAAGAAGTGCTTTCTAGTTTCATAGAAGAAGTGAAGAATCATGCAAACTGATAATAATACCGTCAGTTTAATAAAAGAAATTGAAGAATATATTGTAAGACAAGATGTAATCTCAATTAAACCTCGTTAAATACAGAAGCAATGCTTCTAGTTTCATAAAAGAAGTGAAGAATCTACAAACTGATACTTGATAATTGAAGAGAAAATGAAAAATCTACTACAAGATAACATGCAAAACTATAGCATACAAAGTTGTGTGTCGAAATAACAAAAGAACGAGTTGAACAACAGTAAGCTGAATACAACTCCATACTCAGATGACTCACATAACTTCTACACAAAGAACATTATTTTTTCATAATTTGATCAAAACACACATCTTATATACTTCTAAACTCACGTTTCAAGTAACAATGCTCAACAAGCAACAACATTGCAACTCATGTGCAATTTTCTTTTGAGTTTAGTATTCTTTTGCTGAAAAAACTAACCCTTTGGTGTTGAAAAAACAATATATCCAGATATATACATAAGAGAATAAGGTCTTGCAAACAAAATTTGATTTCAGAGCTTGTTTAGTTGTTGATGTTGAAATGGAAGTAAAAAACATAATCTACTCAAATTATAAGATAAGTATTTAAATTTAATTTTATATTATAAGACTAAAATCAAGTGATCTGAATATCTTTGTGATCGATGAAACAAAAACGATATAAGATTCAAAAATATCATGGCAATATTTTTGGAATGAAAGCTTGTCTTCATTATAGAGGGAGAAACATTAAGAATCTCATCAACATCCGATTACAAACTTGTCCAATATGTATTGATCTTTTTGGACCAAAAAGAAACTATCTACCAAAGACATGCATGCACAATGTAGAACTATGTACCTTGGTCTGTCAGCACTTCAGTTGGTGCTCCAAAACGACTCAGCACTCGATCTAAGAACGCATACGCCGTCTCTTCACTCGTCTTGTCCGGTAATGCTACCAACTCAATCCACTTGGAGAAGTGCTCCACCATTACCAACACATACAGGTGGTGACGTACGATCAACGGTAAAGGTCCCGCAAAATCCAAACTCCAACGGTAATCAACCCCATAATCGGTAAGGGGTGTAACTGTGGAGTAGGAGCATTAAACGATGCTCGTACTCGATCACAAATCATCCATCGTGTGACAAACTGCTGCACATCGACGTGCATACCACGCCACCAATACTGTCCTTGGAGTAAGCTATGCGTACGCTTCACTCCAAAATGTCTCAACTCCTCATGAGCACGTCGTACTAACTGTGTCCTCTGAGATGGATGTGGCACTATTCGTACTCTCTCATCATCCCAAACTTGAAGTACATGTCGTCATTCTCGTCAAAATCTCTTCGCTCGTTGAAAGACACGATCTCGCTCCTTGGCACTTACTGTGCCTATCACCACGTCAGTACGTAGATACTCCATTACAGTCACATTGTCATGGATATCTCGCTGGTCTGGTACACCATCTCCACTCTCAGGATCTGGAGACTCATCATCTACTCTCTGACCAGAGAAAGGTACGACTTGGCCCTCCATACTAGAGTTCATGGCCAACACACAAAGAAAGACAGATGCATGCCACCCTGGCACTATCTCCTCATCAACCTCGTCATGTCATCGAGCCCCAGTCTGATCTTGCTGACTCGTGCATGGGTTACGACTCAACCCACCGGCATCTAGGTTTGCAACTCTAGGTCTATGTACTACTTGGAAGTCATACTCCTGTAAGATAAAAGCCCATCGTGCAAGCTTCCCTGTAAGCTTATCGGACTCCATCAACCACTTGAGCGGTTGGTGATCAATGATGAGAGTAAAAGGGTTCTCAAACAGATAACATCGGAAGTATGCAACAACCCACATTGTAGCTAAACACTCCCCCTCGTACGAACTGTACCTCACCTCCGTCGAATTGTTGGAGCGACTGGCATACGCCACCACAAACTTCTTTTCTCATCATCATGTTGAGTTAGCACTGCTCCAAGTCCCAACATACTCCAATCAGTGTGCAGTTGGAAAGGACGCCCCCTAACGGATCTCCTCAAGATGGGAGCAGATGTCAACTTATCCTTGAGCTCTACAAAAGCTCGCTCCTGCTCATCTCTCCACAGCCACTCCTAGCCCACCTTCATCAGCTTGGTCAATGGCTTCGCAATTGCACTAAACCCACGTAGAATTCTACCGACGATAGAAGTTCACTAAATCAACAAATGCCTGAACTCGACTCACATCTGTGGGGGGTGAGATACGTGCAATAGTCTCAATCTTCGTCTGTTGAACACCCAATCCACCTGGGTAGATGGTGTGACCCAGATACTCTACCAACTCCTGGAAGAACTTACACTTCTCAGGATGTAACTTCAACCCCTGAGCTCTCAACCGCTCAAACACATCTCGTAAGTGTCTCTCGTGCTCCTCCACAGTAGCACTATAGACTAAGATGTCGTCAATATAACATCTGACAAAATCCAATCCTGCTAGGATCCTGTCCATCACCCTCTGGAACTCAGCAGGGGCGTTCTTCAATCCAAATGGTAAGAACCGCCAATGATTCAAACAATCCTTGTCGTCAGAGTCAATCCTTAGAATGCTGTCTTAGACTTATCTTCTTCTCTCACTGGCAACTGATGATACCCTGCTCGAAGATCCAAAGTACTGAAGACCTTCACATGCCCCACTGCATCAAAGATCTCCTCAGGTGTCGGCATGATATACTTATCGGACTTCGTCTGTCGATTGATAGAACGGTAGTCTCCACACATCCGTCTATCCGTGTAGTTGCCATACATATCCTTCTTTGCTGGCATAACTGTGGCAGACGCATACTCTTCATACGACATCTCCACTAACCCAACCTCCAACAAGTCTTGAGTCTTGCTCTGGATCAAGGCTCTCTCCATGTCACTATATCTACAAGGACGTCGAAAGATTGACGTGTCATTAGCCAAGTCGATCCGTATACGTGGTCCCTTCAAGGTACCCAAATCCTTCATACTAAAGGCAAAACAATTCCTGTAGCTCTTCAGGAATCTCTGAACTCTTCGTCTCTCCTCTTCTATAAGCTTGGGTCCAATCTCCGACTCCCAAGTATCATCTGTAACCATGCTAGAGATAGAAGACGAAGTCATTGACTGCTATCTTGCAGCCTCTGGAGCAGTTTCCTTCTACTCACCACCAATAACCTCCATCGCTATTGTGTGAAAAAATTCTGTAGTTCTAGTTGCAAGCTCCACACTCTCTCCTACTACATCCCATGATGTCCAATGATGACGAACTCCACACGCCTCGCCCTCAGCCTTTGCTTCCACTGACCCGGTAGACAAAGAGCTCAAGAGTGTCCGAGCAGTAACACCCGTCGATCGCATCCAACGCTGCTCAGCCAATCCAAGGTTGACAATCCATGTCAAACAATTCAAGTCCATTGCTTGATCCAATACTTAACGACGTGAAGCCTCTAACACCGAAGCTACTGCCGTCGTACTCGTAAGAAAACCCATCGCTCTCTCTCTCTCGTCGGCATTCGACTCCACGAATTGCCGTAATTGAGCATCCCACACAAGTCCAAGTCCTCCATCTTTGTAAGCATGTGACGCTGGAAAGCTCACCAAAGTGGATAACGCTACCATGGACCGTCCCACTAAGTTCACCACTGTCATGGGTGATCTATCGACGACTCTCACTACTTGAGATCGTCGTCTTGCATCCAAGATGCTTTCAACCGTGAGGTGCACTGGTCGTCTCACTCCATCGTGTGTGCGCTTAAGCACCTCTCTCGGTAACAAGTTCGTCCACCACAACCGTGGACGATGTGCACGAGATCCTACTCTCACTACATCCAACAACACTGATGGTCCAACCCAAGACCGCACTTGGTGCACACTCGCCATCATCTGTGTACGAGCATCATCCAACAAAGGAACGTTCTCCAAGATGTACGCTGGAGAATCCACCTGATGCATTTGGAGATGTCGTAAGAGCCGTAACATCTCCCAAAACATCCTAGATCGCGGGTCATGTAAACCCTGACATCTTCCAGCACTCGTGTGATCTTGACATGGCCATCCGGCTATCACCAAGTGAATGGTGCCAACAAACGTAAGATCTTGCACCCCCAGCAGTGAAATATCTGACGATAATGCTTGCTGATATCTTCTAACAACTAATATGGACAACAACTCAGGATATCTTTGCACCAAACGTGTCACATGTCGCAATGAGATACGTCTTGCAATCTCATCTCTCTCCACATACAAGTATCGCTGTACTTGTATGTCTGCTTGCAATACCACAACATAACCTGTGCTGATCTCTCCAAACAGCTCTAGCACACATACACCCTCCTTTGGATACTGCCACACAATGAGAGTCGTATCCAACGGTGATAAGGTCACAAGGCCAGTAGCAGGAACAACCCTTTGTCCCTCTACTGATGGTACAAAGGTTTCACTCCAAGCCTGCTGCACCAACCGATCAGCATACTGTTGCAACTCTCCACTCGAACTCCAGAGTGACACATCCAAGGAAGATGATACTAACGTAGACATGCTAGACATGTCCTCCACCTCCTTAAAGATCGGAGTATCCTCCGCATAGACGTTGCCCTCTAACAACTCATCCGGCCAAGTGATGGAGAACTGAACACTGCAACGGATGTCTTTGGTGTAGGCCCCGTTGTCCCGACTCTAGCACTGAACTGCACTAGTAAGCGGTTCACTCGTCTCTCACCGGACTGCCAACTTGGTCTATAAGATGCTGTCTCTGTCCAATAGTCGATCGCGAACCCCATAGAGTATAACACAACACCTCCAACCAATACATCATAAGACTCCGCGGCCGTAATGATGACCTTTGCTCTCACCATGGAGCCATCCGTGGAGTGCAATGGTCGAACTCTCACCGTCAACATCTCCCATGTCATGTGTAGAGTTGTACCTCCTGATCCCCTTAGAGATGTCTGTAGTTGGAATGGACATCTCTCCACCTCGGACTTCTTCAAACCCAGATCAATATACGCCGCCTTTCCCAACATCAACGGTTGGGCTCCAGAGTCTAACAAGACTTTTTCCAGTCGATACACCTTCCTTGAAGGTACCACCAAACAGAAAATACTACTTCTGTTGTCCAACACCACCACACCTGGTGTCAATCCAGCACGGTCAATCACCGACCTAACTGATAACTCGTCTAACTTGGCAGCCGCCGCTTGCCAAATACCACTGATAGTTGTCTTGATCCTCGACTCCATGGACACATCTACCGCCTCTTGCTGAACCACCTCAGCACTAGAGGTAACAACATCCTCGCTCTTACTGAGCGTGACCGCCAGCTAGAACACTAGAGCCAAGCTGACTCCCAATGCCTTCATATCCGTGGCTGAAAATAGTGAGACTCACAAAACTACTGTAGCCGCCCCCAACATCGGGTTCGACGTCGCATCCACAAACGTCAAGCGTTGACTCAGATCACCCCCACTCTTGGATGTCGATGCCTCCAACTCTACTGCACCATCGATAGATCGTTTGTCGTGCGCATACACATCGTTACACAACATACATCGCTGTCAGAGGTACACCACACATACACATAACACATGGACGATGTCATACACATACACAAGTGTACCACAATCAATCTGCATTGAGATATTACCATCTCCAACACTACAACAAAGATTACTCACAAATGATCAAGCCAAACCCACTCTAAACGCGAAGAGAATCCGGGTTACACTCAACTAGACTATCCACCATAGCCTGGAGCTTGAAGGCTCAACTCGAAGAACTAAGGCCTCCAAGCCCTATCTGCGAAGTATACCCCTAGTGGGCTCTCCCTCCCAACTCGCCCTAACGGCACTAACGGCCTTACCGGGATGCGCCACTTCGCACTCGGTCAACCTAGCCAAGGTGCCAAACTGACGTGACAGCTGTCGTGCGCATACACATCGCTACACAACATACATCGCTGTCAGAGGTACACCACACATACACATAACACATGGACGATGTCATACACATACACAAGTGTACCACAATTGTCCCCCTAATTGGCGGTTAGGTCCCTCTAACTCCAGATAGCTCTATATCCCAACTACGTGATATACACCTTCATGGGTGTAAGGATCAGGAGGCCGGGTGCTACATCGCCCCATCGTTAGTCGCCTGTCTGCAATCCATACCACGCAAAGATCTAATCGGCTATCCCTGCTATATACATCGAGGACAAACTCATCGTCCAGTAGGAACGACACTGAGAGATGGAGTCAAACATGACATGTGCCAACCTCTCGAACAACCATCACACACCAACATACGGGCTGCTCCACCAGCAAACCCACACAACATACACCTCAAGCCCGAGCGTACAACTGCTAAGCTTGGGTCAACGGTACCATCAATGTTGGGAAGATGGCATGGCGCGCAATTACGCACATGGTCCTTCCACACAACACCATCACGGTCCTCTAACATGAGTACTCCAGAAGGTAACACCTTACGCACTCGTAAAATAGTGCGCCATGCGGTCACGTCCAACGTCGTCGGTGCAGTCTGCTGTAGATAGATATAATCGTCAGGCTGAAACCTGTGAATTGACGGCAGATAACCTCCTCCTCGGATAATCGCATATCGCAACGTGTCTCTATGCTGGGCAATCGCTAGGTTCTCAAAAGCCATAGGCATAACTCTCCGAAATGTCTCTGCTCGTTGAGAACATGCTCTCACCCACATATCCGGGTCATCAAGGTCCAGCACCTCAGCAGAATCACGACGAATGGCCGAAGATAGATCTGGATCTCGGTCATACAATAGAAAATACGGTGAGAAGGAAGCCAAAGACGCTTGTCGGCTAAAACGGTAACCCATAGCCAACCATGGTAATTGCACATCTCAGTCTCCCAAGTGACCCTTCTGCAAGCCATACTTGCGCAATCCTCTCTTCACCGTCTGAAGTACCCTCTCCGCAAACCATCCGCCTCAGGATGATCTCGAGATGTAGTCCGATGATCAATCAACGCCTGATCACACAAGGCCTGAAACTCACCAAGGAACTCTGTACCTTGGTCTATCAACACTTCAGCTGGTGCTCCGAAACGACTCAGCACTCGATCTAAGAACGCGTACGCCGTCCCTTCACTCGTCTTGTCTGGTAATGCCACCAACTCAATCCACTTGGAGAAGTGCTCCGCCATCAGCAACACATACCGGTGGTGCCGTACGGTCAACGGTAAGGGTCCCGCAAAATCCAAACTCCAACGGTAACCCAACCCCATAATTGGTAAGGGGTGTAACTGTGGAGTAGGAGCATTAAACGATGCTCGTACTCAATCACAAACCACACATCGTGCGACAAACTGTTGCACATCGATGTGCATACCATGCCACCAATACTGTCCTTGGAGTAAGCTATGTGTACGCTTCACTCAAAAATGTCCCAACTCCTCATGGGCATGTCGTACTAACTTTGCCCTCTGGGATGGATGTGGTACTACCCGTACTCTCTCATCATCCCACACTCGAAGTACATGTCGTCCTTCTCGTCGAAATCTCTTCGCTCGTTGAAGGACACGATCTCGCTCCTTGGCACTTACTGTGTCTACTACCACACCAGTACGTAGATACTCCATCACGATCACATCATCATGGATATCTCGCTGATCTGCAACACCATCTCCACCCTCAGGATCTGGAGACTCATCATCTACTCTCTGACCAGAGAAAGATACGACTTGGTCCTCCATACTAGAGTTCATGGCCAACACACAAAGAAAGGCAGATGCATGCCACCCTGGCACTATCTCCTCATCAACCTCGTCATGCCACCGAGCCCCAGTTTGATCCTGCTGACTCGTGCACGAGTTGCGACTCAACCCATCGGCATCTAGATTTGCAACTCCAGGTCTATGTACTACCTAGAAATCATACTCCGGTAAGATCAGAGCCCATCGTGCAAGCTTCCCTGTAAGCTTGTCGGACTCCATCAACCACTTGAGCGGCTGGTGATCAGTGATGAGAGTAAAGGGGTTCCCAAACAGATAACATCGAAAGTGTGCAACAGCCCACACTGCCGCCAAACACTCTCCCTCATACGAACTATACCTCGCCTCCGCTGAATTGTTGGAGCGACTGGCATACGCCACCACGAACTCCTTTTTCTCATCATCATGCTGAGTCAGCACTGCTCCAAGTCCCAACATACTCCAATCGGTGTGCAGTTGGAAAGGACGCCCCTTAACGGGTCTCCTCAAGATGGGAGCAGATGTCAACTTATCCTTGAGCTCTACAAAAGCTCGCTCCTGCTCATCTCCCCATTGTCATTCCTGGTCCACCTTCATCAGCTTGGTCAATGGCTTCGCAATTGCACTAAATCTCTTCACATATCGACGATAAAAGTTCGCCAAACCAACAAATGCTCGAACTCGACTCACATTTGTGGGACGTGAGATACGTGCAATAGCCTCAACCTTCGTTTGTTGAACACTCAACCCACCTGGATAGATGGTGTGGCCCAGATACTCTACCAAGTCCTGGAAGAACTGACACTTCCCAGGGTGTAACTTCAACCCATGAGCTCTCAACCGCTCAAACACATCTCGTAAGTGTCTCTCGTGCTCCTCCACTGTAGCACTATAGACTAAGATGTCGTCAATATAACATCTGACAAAATCCAATCTTGCTAGGATTCTGTCCATCACTCTTTGGAACTCAGCAGGGGCGTTCTTCAACCCAAATGATAAGAACCGCCACTGATACAAACAATCCTTGCCGTGAGAGTCAATTCTCCAGAATGCTGTCTTGGACTTATCTTCTTCTCTCATTGGCAACTGATGATACCCTGCTCGAAGATCCAAAGTACTGAAGACCTTCACATGCCCCACTGCATCAAAGTTCTTCTCAGGTGTCGGCATGGCATACTTATTGGACTTCGTCTGCCGATTGATAAGACGGTAGTCCCCACACATCCGTCTATCCGTGTAGTTGCCATACATATCTTTCTTGGCTGACATAACTGTGGCAGATGCATACTCTCCATGCGAAATCTCCATCAATCCAACCTCCAACAAGTCTTGAGTCTTGCTCTAGATCATGGCTCTCTCCATGTCACTGTACCTGTAAGGACGTCGAAAGATTGACGTGTCATTAGCCAAGTCGATCCGTATACCAGGTCCCTTCAAGGTACCCAAATCTTTCATACTGAAGGTAAAACAATTCCTGTAACTCTTCACGAATCTTTGAACTCTTCGTCTCTCCTCTCCTATAAGCTTGGGTCCAATCTCCGGCTCCCAAGTATCCTCTGTTACCATGCTAGAGATAGAAGACGAAGTAGTTGACTGCTATCTTGCAGCCTCTGGAGCAATTTTCTTCTGCTCACCACCAACAACCTCCACCGCTACTGTGCGTAAAATTTCTGTAGTTCTAGCTGCAAGCTCCACACTCTCTCCTATGACATCCCATGATGTCCAAGGATGACGAACTCCATGTGCCTCGCTCCCAGCTTTTGCCTCCACCGACCCGGTAGGCAAAGAGCTCAAGAGTGTCCAAGCAATAACACCCGTCGATCGCATCCGACGCTGCTCAGCCAATCTAAGGCTAACAATCCATGTCAAGCAATTCAAGTCCATTGCTTGACCCAATACTTGACAACGTGAAGCCTCTGACACCGAAGCTACTACCGTCGTACCCGTAGCGAAACCCATCGCTCGCTCTCTCTCATCGGTATTGAGCTCCACCAACTGCCGTAATTGAGCATCCCACACAAGCCCAGGTCCTCCATCTCTGTAAGCATGTGATGCTGGAAAGCTTACCAACATGGGCAATGCTACCATGGGCCGTCCCACTAGGTTCACCACTGCCATGGGTGACCTATCGACGACTCTCACTACTTGAGATCGTCGTCTTGCATCCAAGATGCTATCTATCGTGAGATGTGCTGGTCGTCTCACTCCATCGTGTGCTCGCTTAAGCACCTCTCTCGGTAACAAGTTCGTCCACCACAACCGTGGACGATGTGCACGAGATCCTACTCTCGCTGCATCCAACAACACTGCTGGTCCAATCCAAGACCGCACTTGGTGCACACTCGTCATCATTTGTGTACGAGCATCACCCAACAAAGGAACGTTCTCCAAGATGTACGCTGGAGAATCCACCTGATGCATCTGGAGATGTCGTAAGATCCGTAACATCTCCTAGAACATCCTAGATCGTGGGTCATGTAAACCCTGACCTCTCCCAGCACGCGTGTGACCTTGACATGGCCATCCGGCTATCACCAAGTGAATGATGCCAACAAACGTAAGATCCTGCGCCCCCAGCAGCGAAATATCCGACGGTAATGCTTGCTGGTATCCTCTAACAGTTGATATGGGCAACAACTCAGGATATCTCTGCACCAAACGTGCCACATGTCGCAATGAGATGCGTCTCGCAATATCATACTCTCCACATACAAGTATCGCTGTACTTGTATACCTGCTTGCAATATCGCAGCCAAACCTGTGCTGATCCCTCCAAACAGCTCCAACACACATACACCCTCCTCTGGATACTGCCACACAATGGGAGTCGTATCCAACGGTGATAAGGTCACAAGGCCAGTAGCAGGAACAACCCTTTGTTCCTCTACTGGTGGTACAAAGGCTTCACTCCAAACCTGCTGCACCAACTGATCAGCATACTGCTGTAACTCTCCACTCGAACTCCAGAGTGGAACATCCAAGGCAGATGGTACTAACGTAGACATGCTAGGCATGTCCTCTACCTCCTCAAAGACCGGAGCATCCTCCGCATGGGCATTGTCTTCCAACAACTCGCCCGGCCAAGTGATGACCGAACTGAACCCTGCAACGGATGCCATCGTCCCTGGTGTAGGCTCCGTCGTCCCAACTCTAGCACTGAACCGCACTGGTAAGCGGCTCACTCGTCCCTCACTGGACTGCCAACCTGGTCTGTAAGATGCTGTCTCCGTCCAATAGTCGATCACGAACCCCATAGGGTACAACACAACACCTCCCACCAATACATCATAAGACTCTGCGGTTGTAACGATGGCCGTGGCCCTCACGATAGAGCCATCCGTGGGGTGATCTGGCCGAACTCTCACCGTCAACATCTCACGTGTCATGTGTAGAGCCGTACCTCCTGATCCTCCTAGAGATGTCTGCAACTGGAATGGACATCTCTCTATCTCGGACTTCTTCAGACCCAAACCAATACACGCCACCTTTCCCAACATCAACGGTTGGGCTCCAGAGTCTAACAAGACCTTCTGGGGTCGATACACTTTCCCTAAAGGTGCCACCAAACAGAAATTACCACTTCTGTTGTCCAACAACACCACACCTGGTGTCAAACCAGCACGGTCAATCACCGGCTTAGCTGGTAACTCATCTAACCTAGCAGCCGCCGCTTGCCAAGTACCACTGGTAGCTGTCCTGATCCTCGACTCCATGGACACGTCTACCGCCTCTCGCTGAACTACTTCAGCACTAGAGGTAACTACATCCTCTCTCTCACTGAGCGTGGCTGCCAACTGGAACATTGGAGCCAAGTTGACTCCCAATGCCTTCATATCCGTGGCTGAGAATAGTAGGGCTCGCAAAACTGTTGTAGCCGCCTCCAACATCGGGTTCGACGTCGTATCCACAGACGTCGAAGGTGGACTCACATCACACCCACTCCTGGATGTCGATGCCTCCAACTCTACTGCACCATCGGTAGGCCGTTTAAGAATCATAGATGTGGTCCTCAACGCCTCCGATAACGTGAACGACTAGGGAAGCCTGGCCTGTCTACCAGCCTCCCCGCGTTGTGGATCCAACTCCACTGACGCACCTCGTGGTTCAGAGGCACGTACTGCACCTCTAGTCACTGCTGCAGATGCCTCAATCTGCGCCACACCAGCCATGAAGTCGAAGTCACCTCCTTCTCCTCCATAAGACGTGGAAGCCTCTGTTCCACCTGATCTCCGCTGAGTCATAGTCATAATAGCTATCCTCTGCTCCAACTGCTCAATCCGAGCAGCCATACCTGCTTTTGACGTCGTAGCAGACGGTGGACCGACCGGTCCTCTCCCAGGTGCTGGACCTCTACCTCCAGCTCGACCACCACGGCCTCCCTGAGCTCCTCCACCTCGTCCACGATCAGTCTTCCCTTGCCGCAACTCGGGATGAAGATCAAAACAACGGTCACTACTGTGACCAGGTCGTCCGCAATGCTCACATTGCCTAGGTGCTGCTTGAGACGTTCATGACGTCTCATAACCACCTCTCCTCTGTGGACAGTCTTTTTGCTGATGAGGACCATCACACGTCCAGCAAGGACCCGCTTGCTGCTGGCTAGAGAAGGACGGCATGTGTTTCTGCCCACCAGATCCTCCAACACCTCCCTGAGATCGTGACTGCTCCGCACGATCCTTACCACCACCACCACGCTGTTGCGTAGCCTGTGATCCTCGAGAAGAGGTGGTCGCCCATGTGGTGTCTCCTTGCTGAACCCAGCAACCACCACCCTCTCCTCCACCATGTTGAGCTCAATCCGCTCAGCCAGACCAAAGACAACCGTCAACGTCAGAGCGGTATCTCTAAGAAGAGTAGCATCTCTAACTCTTCTACGCAGCTCCCGGTCTAGTATCCCATACCAAAACTGGACTGCCTGTGCTTCCGTCACCTCTTGGATAACGTTGATCAACCGCCTCATGTAGAAGGATCGACACTTCGAGGACACTCCAAGAAGAGAGAGAGAGAGTAGACAAGGAAGTAAAATAAGAATGAGATGAGAGAGGCTTTGCCTCTCTTTGTATATATAGTGGAGGTGAGTACAAGGGAAACCCTAATGGTGGGTTAGCCCTCTAACTAACTCTAACAACCCTAACCACTCCGGCTAATGGTAGCCGTCGATCTACTAGAGCTTGGGACTATATCAACACTCCCCTTCAAGCTCATATCTACATCCTGTACTCCTAGACAATGTCTGAAAGCATCAAACTTATCTCTAGGCAATGCCTTAGTGAAGATATCGGCAACCTGATCTCCTGTGCTCACATAACTGAGCTCAATCTCTCCTGCAAGGACCTTCTCTCTAATAAAGTGATAGTGCACCTCAATGTGCTTCGTCCTAGCATGGAAAATAGGATTACTAGCTAACTTCATGCTGCTAATGTTGTCTGTATATACAACAACATGATCTGTACACTCCACACCAATATCAGATAGCAGACACCGAAGCCAAATCGATTCGCATGTTGCGTTCGTTGCTCCTCGATACTCTGCTTCCGTGGACGACAAAGCAACAGTGGGTTGCTTTTTAGAAGCCCAGCTTATAGCAGCGCTTCCAAGTCCAAAAGCGTAACCTGACGTGGATCTCATGTCGGCACTTCCTGCCCAATCAGCATCTGTGTAGCCATGTAACAACAATGGTCCACCGTATCGATAGTGAAGTCCGTACTGCATCAAGAACTTCACGTTGCGGAGGATCCGCTTGACAGCCTCGAAATGTGGTCTCCGTGGTGACTGCATGAACTGACTAATCAGACCGACAGCATAGCTCAAGTCTGGTATGGTGATGGTCAAATAGATAAGACTCCCAACCATCTGTCTGTACATGCGTGGATCATCCAACAACTCACCATCCTCTGCTCCTAGCTTTACCCCTTGCTCTAATGGTGTAGCAATGGGTTTGCAATCAAGCATACCAAATCTCTCAAGCATACTGAGAGCATACTGTCGCTGTACAAGCCAAACATCCTTCCCATCTCTAATGAACTCCACAGCAAGGAAGTACTTGAGTTCTCCTAAGTCCATCATCTCGAACTCGGATTTCAAGTGATCCTTGATCTGGGAAATAAGCTCCTCAAAGTTACCGGTAATGATCAAGTCATCAACATAGATGGTGATCACAACAATCCGGTCTCGTATTCTCAATGAATACAAGGTAGAGTCTGAACTACAAAGCTGGAAACCAAGAGACTGCAAATAAGAATTGATCTTTGCATACCATGCTCTTGGTGCCTGTTTCAGACCATAGAGAGCCTTCCGTAACTTACATACATGGGAAGGAAACATAAGATCCTCATAACCCGGAGGTTGCTGCATGTAGACCTCCTCCTCAAGATCGTCATTGAGGAAGGCGTTCTTGAAGTCCATCTGGTGCATCTTCCAACCTTTCTGAGTTGCAACTGCAACTGCTGTTCGAATAGTCACCATCTTCGCAACAGGAGCAAAGGTCTCCTCAAAATCCACTCCATGTTGCTGTGCGTAGCCCTTAGCTACCAATCTGACCTTGTACCGACACACGGTACCATCCGAGTTGCGCTTGACCTTGAAGACCCATCTGCAACCAATCGCTTTCTTACCCTGAGGTAAGTCTACCAACTCCCAAGTCTGTTGGTGATGAAGCGCAGCAAGTTCAGCTTCCATAGCACTTACCCATTGGGTCTTGTGCATCGCCTCCTCAAGCGAACTCGGTTCTTGTTCCTGAAGAACATTGGCCATATATGCATGGTGCACAGCAAGAAAACCTTCATGCATATACCTACTCACTGGATGTTTTGCCCGCTCAGATCTGCGAGAGGTAATCGGTGCACTAGTCACCTCTCCTTGCAACTGATCTGACGTAGACGCCAAGGTCTGGGACAAAGTATCCAGTGGATGTGGAAGATCCACATATCTGGATGAGTCAAACATACGTTGCAATAGCACACGCTCATCCTGTGTAGAGACTACACTAGTTCCACTAGGCTGTGTTACGTGGACTCCAGCGTTAACAACAGCTCTATGTGCAACCGATTCTGATCTGGAATCAGTGACTTCTCCAGATCCTCCACTCAACGTACTACTCTGAGGTACTACAGTGGATTGACTCCTTGGTTCTACAGTAGGTACAGGGATGGCTATCACAGGTGCAGGTGCAAACCAAGATTGTAGCTCATCAAACACGACATCTCTACTGATATAGAACTGCTTGGACGAAGGATTGTAGCACCTATATCCTTTCGTATCAGAAGCATAACCAAGGAAGATACATCTATCTGCTTTCGGATCTAGTTTCTTACGTCTTTCATCAGGTATGTGCACATAACAGATACATCCGAAAACTTTAAGGAAAGAGTAATCAGGCTTACTGCCTGTGAAGACCTCCATCGGTGTCTTGTTGTGGACTGCCGCTGTAGGCGTCCGATTCATCAGATACACCGCACATGAAACAGCTTCTGCCCAGTAAGGTCTAGGCATGGTCTTCTCGTTCAACATCGCACGAGCAGCTTCTGCTATGTGGCGATTCTTGCGCTCCGCAACCCCGTTCTGCTGCAGACTGTAACTGCAAGTCTTCTGGCGTAGGAGCGCTTCTTCCACTCCTTGAATTTCTGGTCAGAAATTGGCACTTCAGGCGCTATCTCCTCCTCAGTGATAGATCCTAGAGATCTTATCCCTGCAGGAAAGTCTTCATCCGGAACTTCCACACTTGGTAGTTGTTCTTGTCGAGCTTCTCTCCAGTGATCAAAGACACGGACTCCGCCATGGCTGCAATGTCGAAATTGCACTGTTCTGTACGCGGAAAAACCTCACAGATTGTTCACGAAACTCGTCTCTCCCCACCGCGCGATCAAGAGTTGTCACAAGTCACAACGAGGCGACTCCGCGAACTCCTCCTGCAGCAACAACGAGAAAAGAAACTGTGCGCGAACAGTACGTGTACAAAACACAACGGAAACGTCGAAAGAACACACCAAGAAAGGTCGAAACTAGACCAAATAAGATCGAAAATGGGCGTGCGACCCCTTGAAATTTTCAGAAATTTTCAAATAGCTAGGGGTGGGCCCTTATTCGAAACAGGATTAGTTTTGGACTCAAGTCCTAAAACTTTCGTTTTGGTCGAAAAAGATCCGATTGAAAATCTGCCGCTGGAAACCTCCAAATCGACTGAAACTTGACCCAGTACACAATTCGCACCTTCTGAACAAGACAGCCTCCTGCAGCAACAACGAGAAAAGAAACTGTGCGCGAACAGTAGGTGTACAAAACACAACGAAAACGTCGAAAGAACACACCAAGAAAGGTCGAAACTAGACCAAATGAGGTCAAAAATGGGTGTGCGACCCTTTGAAATTTTCAGAAATTTTCAAATAGCTAGGGGTGGGCCCTTATTCGAAACAGGATTAGTTTTGGACTCAAGTCCTAAAACTTTCGTTTTGGTCGAAAAAGATCCGATTGAAAATCTGCCGCTGGAAACTTCCAGATCGACTGAAACTTGGCCCAGTACACAATTCGCACCTTCTGAACAAGACAGTCCTAAAGGGCTGGCCGACAGATTTCAGCGAGAAAAAATCGTCTAGGCCTCCGAAATCGCGTTCAAAGTTTCTGGTGGCGAAAGAAACGGTTTCGCCTCACCCGAACGCATCAGCAGGATAGTGCTTGACATCAAGCACAACTCCAGCTGCTCTCTTCTGTACTCCAATCTCCATCTTGCTCATCAGCAAGGGACACACACTC
The DNA here is from genome assembly GCA_036924285.1 of Asterella californica. Classification (NCBI taxonomy): domain Eukaryota; kingdom Viridiplantae; phylum Streptophyta; class Marchantiopsida; order Marchantiales; family Aytoniaceae; genus Asterella; species Asterella californica. The sequence goes on along the minus strand of JAYKYS010000009.1, from coordinate 2,897,543 downwards.
TCACCAGCTCTGATACCATGTAGAAGGATCGACACTTCGAGGACACTCCAAGAAGAGAGAGCGAGTAGACAAGGAAGTAAAATAGGAATGAGATGAGAGAGGCTTTGCCTCTCTCTGTATATATAGTGGAGGTGAGTACAAGGGAAATCCTAATGGTGGGTTAGCCCTCTAACTAACTCTAACAACCCTAACCACTCCGGCTAATGGTAGCCGTCGATCTACTAGAGCTTGGGACTATATCAACACCTCATGCGAGTAAACGCCTCGCGTAGGCTCTCTCCAGTCTTCCGCTGGAACTCCTGCAGACTCCTCAACTTGTCGGTCCGCACACCCTGATAGTTCTTTCTCAAACATTGGAAGAACTGAACCACAGGGTTAAACCCTGGTGGTATCCCGCTCACACTACCACCTGCTCCACTACTTGTGGACGCACCGCTGGTAGTAGACACTCCGTCACCTGTGGCTGTACCACTGCTACTGGCATCCGAACTCGCAGGTGCTACGCCTCCTGAAACTACACCAGTAGTGATAGAAACGTAGTTGGGAGACCAATGTTGTCTCCACAACTCGATCTCTACACTATAATCTCGCCTGAACTCATGATAATCGTCCATCGGCGGTCCCTCCAAGTGCTGGAACAAACCCTTCCACGCCATGAAGGGTGTAAACAACTGCGGGTTTCGCATCTGCTGTAGATCGCATCAACTGTCGAACTCCTGGATGAAGTCATCCAGCTCAATGGTACTGTAAGCCGGCCTGTCTCTCACCCAGGGGTACCTCAGATGACTAGGATTACTAGTGCACCTTAATTACAAAGATTCTATCATACCCATGCTCACTTGACTCAACACTCTGACCCGTATGGTCACATCGGTCCCTCTAATAGCGTTCCTGCAAACAAGTTCTAATCCCGCCCTCCACATTGCATCACATAGTACTCAAGGACTCCCAAGGTCTCCAGTGCTCACTTTACTTATAGACAGGAAAATGAGAGTGTCTTCCACCTTCTCAACTCCTCCTTATATACTCTACAACTTCTTACCGTGGTAACTTTTACTAAGTTACATTACCACATGGTAAGTGCGCAATCCAAAATAGTAAAACTTCGAAAGGCTACTAAGTCTTTAAGAATAATACACATTACTTGTTCTACTTTACAAAAGTAAGAGATTCTCCTACTTTAGCTTTTGTAAAGTGTTAACTTTCCACCCTATCCAATCGGAAGACGACAACAAACTAATACGTCTTTTGAGGAGCATCTTTAGATCTTTGTGCATCACTTTTCATCATGCATCCAATCAGCAATGGTTAACAAAGTTACATACTTTTGAGAAGCATATTTAGAGCTCCGCACTTGTCACATAGTGTCATAGTGAAACCTCTAATAGTTTCCTTAACTTAGTTATAACTATCTCAGCTAGTTATGACTAGTTTTGATCACTCTAGATTTAGATCCTCGAACTAGAGTAACCTGTAAGATAGTCATACCTACTGAAATTTATATAAGCACGCACACAAATAATGAGATACTTGTGGTGTGACATTTACCCCCAGACTTAATTTTCACTCCGTCCTCGGAGTGCCGTATCACGTTGATGAAACTTCTTCCGCTTGTCGTGGTTCACTCGGTCGAAGAACGTACCACTCCTTTCTTGAAGATCATAAGTGTCATTACTCCACACTTTGGAGATGATGAAAGGTCCAAAATATCGACGTAAGAACTTCTTTTGAACTCGCTTGTGCCTAATAGCATCCCATAACATCACCCACTCACCTTTTTGAAATGGCTGTAACTTCGTTTTGTTCTTCGTCAAGCGCTTGTCATAGCTCTTCTTCTGTTGTAGCTGGGCCATCTCAATGCGTTGAGCTGCGTCGTCTCTATTCTCCTCCAGCTCCAACAGGGTTTCTCCTCGCTCTTTCTCAGCTATTGGACCACCCTTTCTCTTCAATCCAGCTTGCAAGGTCTGAAAGGTGGTTAGGTCGAACTGGATTGGTAATTTGGATTCCAACCCATACACCATCTTGAAAGGTGAATATCCCGTAGACGTCTTCACTGTTGTACGATACTCCCATAGCACCGCATGAAGACGCTTATCCCAGTTGTGTTTGGCCCCTTCCATGTCAGCATCCTTTGCTAACATTTGACACAAGGTAAAGTTTGTCCTCTCTACCAAACCGTTTGAACTAGGTTTATATGATGTAGTAACCCTCTGAGAAATGGAGAAGTGTGTGCACATAGCAGTAGTCATACCGCTCACAAATTCTCGACCCCTATCAGAAACTAACTCCAAGGGACATCCAAACCGAGTAATGATCCGTTCGTACAGAAATCTACCCACCTCAACTTCTCCAATAGTTACAAGAGGTCTAGCTTCTACCCACTTTGTAAGGTAATCTGTGGCTACAACAATATACTTATTGTTGCGAGGGGTGCGATTCAAAGGCCCAACAAAATCTATTCTCTATTTCTCGAAAGGTCCAAGAACCGGAATAGATCTAAGAGGAGTAGACACACTAGATTTGATAGCGAAAGCTTGACAAACATCACAGGTTTTACAATACGTCAAGCAATCTCTAAACATCCCCCTCCAGTAGTATCCTGCCTCAAGTATCTTGTGGGCCGTCAACTTGCCTGCGAAATGTCCTCCACATACTGGACCGTCATGAAATCCTTCCATGAGTCGTAGAGACTCCTCCTTGCTCGCCGCTCTTCTTAAGACCCCATCAACTCCTTCACGGAATAACACACCTTCCACCACCGTGTAAGGTTGACTTCGTTTCACCAAAGCCTTCTTCTCTCTGGTCCGCATCCCATCTGGATAGATACCTTCTGTAACAAAATCCCAAATTTCCTGATATTCTATTGGGATAATAGGGTTGCTCATCAAGACCATCAAATCTTCGTCCGGAAAAGTGTCATCCACCGGCTCCTCTCCATCGCCATCATAAGCTCTAGATAGCAAATCTGCATTCGCGCGTTTCTTTCCGGGTCGATCGTAGATCATAGTCGTACTCTGACAATAAGAGCTTCCACCTTGCTAATCGTCCTTCGACCATCGGTTTATTGAAGATGTACTTCAATGCCTTATGATCTGTAACGATAGTGAACTTGCCCCCTATGAGATAATGTCGAAATTTTCTCAGAGCATAAATCACTACTAATCCTTCTCTCTCTGTCACAGAATAATTTCTCTCTGCCTTGACTATTTGCCGACTAGCATATGCAATAGGATGATCTCTACCTTCAACATCATACTGACTTAGAGTACATCCTACTGCTATATTTGAAGCATCCGTATATAGAATAAACTGTTTATTCCAATCGGGCTTAACCAAGATTGGAGCTGAAATAAGAGCTTTCTTCAATTCCTCAAAGGCGGCTAGAGCTTCTTCATCTCCTAAAATCAACACGTAATCTACTCCCTTCTTCAGATATACAGTCAAAGCATATGCTTTATGTGAGAACGAGAGTATAAACCTTTGATAATATCCCACCATACCTAAAAACTGTCGTAGCTTAGTGAAAGTACTAGGAAAAGGGGGCTCTAAGATCTTCTGCACCTTCTCTGAATCAACGGCAATGCCGTCCTTGGATATGATATGACCCAAGAGTAACCCTTCCTCACACCCAAAAATACATTTCTTCGGATTGAGAGATGCATTTGCTACATCTAAACATTCTAAGACCTTCACAAGGTGCTCAAAATGCTTCTCCTTACTCCCGTAAACACAAAGTCATCTATAAAATCTCTCACAAACTTTCCTAAGAAAGGTTCGAACACTTTGTTCATAAACCTTTGAAACGTCGCAGGAGCATTACACAGACCAAATGGCATGACCCAAAATGCAAACGTACCTCACGGAGTAGTGAAAGTGGTCAGGTGTTGATGTTCTGGTGCAATTTTGATCTGGTTATATCCGTTATAACCATCTCCAAAGCTGTACCATTCGTTTCCCGCCACTTCTTCCAAGATCTCGTCGATGAAAGGTAGAGGATAATAATCCTTCTTTGTGACCGCATTGAGCTTCTTGTAATCAACACACACCCTCAATTTGTCATTTTTCTTCTTTACGATCACAATGGGTGATACCCATTCAGAATGCTCCACCTCGTAAATGAACCCAGCAGTGTGCAGCTTCTCGATCTCTTCTTTCACCAGATCCGCAATTGGAGGACTCACTATTCGTTGCTTCTGTCGCACCGGTTTGACCTCCTTCTCCAACTCGATACGGTGTTGCTCCAGTGTGACCTCTCTCATATCCTTGTAACTAAATGCAAATACATGAATGTATTTGCGAAAGATCTCTTCGAAACAACTCTTCTCCTCTTTAGTAACCTTCGATCCATAACGTAAGGTGGCAATTCTTCTCTCCACCTCCTCGGGAGTCAACGGTTCTTTGTCTCGATCTCTTTGCACTTCCGGAGAAGAGAAAAGATCCACTACATTCACACCCACATTTTGTTCTTCACCTGAAAGCTCTCAATCAGACCTCGCAATCTGAGTTCTTCAAGTGATAAACGGTATGTACTCACTCCATCATGCCAACGGGCACTAAACAATCACTAAAGTCGAGCCAAATCCACTCTGTGCTCGTAGAGACTCTAGATTGCACTCACAAAGACTATCCACCATAGCTAAGAGCTTGAAGGCTCAACTTGAAGAACTAAGGCCTCCAAGCCCTACCTGTGAAGTATACCCCTAGTGAGCTCTCTCACCAACTCGCCCTAACGGCACTAACGGCCTTACCGGGATTCGTCACTCCGCACTCGGTCAACCTAACCGAGGTACTCAAACTGACATGACAAACAAGAGACATTGCTAGAACAGAGAGTGGTTCCTCAAGTCGCAATAGTTCCTCTCATAGTTCTCCAAGCACCTATAGTGGTTCCTCAGGCACCTATAGTGCTTGTCCCATCACAAAGAGGTCTTAGACAATAACGACACGTTGAGAATCAAAATCAACATAACCTGATTGAAGAGCTCATTCAACATGTGAGAGATCTAAGAGTTGAGATGACAGATCTGAAAAGAGATCAGCAACCATTAGCACAGGTACTCGATCCGTAGAGGGAACCTTTACCAAGAAGTGTATTTGGTCCGACAGTTCAGATCATCTCTAAGGAGATTGTCAAGACTTAACGGTTATCTTACGAGAAGACGTGGTCAATTATTAGAACAACATATTGCATCTAACCGTTAGTGGACGACATTTGAACACACATTTTGGAAGAGGAGGAATGAGGAGTTTGCTCCTCGCACTTAATGGTGTGAACACTACATCAATGACTACAAGCTCTGCAGAAGCTGATGTATATACTGGAAGAATTGAAGTGCGCTCTAATCCAACTATGGTTGAGCAAGCTGCTGAAGTTTCAGTTGAAATGATGAAGAGAGGCGCATAAAGCATTAGGAGAGCTATTGGATAGAGAGATTCTATAGGTGCAACTTCTGTTCGAGCGTTTTAGAAAATAATGCAATTGTAGAAGACAAGAGACGACGGGATGCTTCTGACCTAGATGCAGGAGCACCTGATGACAGTGATCGTCGAAGAGTTACAAGGAGGAGTGCAGCAGAGCCATCTATACCAACTGGTAGGGTTCCTATTGCAGAAGATATACCTTCTATCTCTATAGTTCCACCATCTACAATAGATCTTATGGAAGGTGTACAGGGTTCGTCATAAGAGGCTACTACTACTGATAGAATACTAGGAAGGAGGTTTATAGCACAAGAGAAGGAGAAAGCTCTAGCTTACAAGTTGACTGCAGACATCGGAACAGACCTACGTATTGTTATGAAGCAACACATTCTAGATGCTAGAGTGGAGTTTTCTCTTCGAGAGGTACTTTATATTGTGAAAAGAGAGTTTCATGAGTTGATAAGTGATATCATGAAAAGAAAGAGACATGTGTTGGCAGAGCAAGTAACTAGTCAAATGGTTGGAGTGGTGGATGCTATTGATGTTGATGGATCAGGTGATGCCGGTTGCTGACCCTACTATTGTTGAGAATGAAGATGAAGAATTCGAAGAGGACAAGTTAAGCACATACAATGATTTTAGACAAAGTCACTTGGCATGAGCAACAACGGAGACGCATGTTCGACTTGGAGGGTTTTCTGAATCAGTACCTGCACTTGTGGATCATGGATCGGAAATCAACATTATTTCAAGGAGGTGTATGAGAAGGGACAATGGTCAATCCAAAAGAACCATGGTTGGATACTCCGTACTGCTAACAGTAAAAAAGGTGAATTATACGGAGCCTGTCCAAATATGCGTGTAAAGATTGGAGATGTAGAGGTTGATAAACATTCTTTGTACAGTCGTCTCTCTCTTATCTTGTCATACTGTGTCAACCTTACATCATCGTTGTTCAAATGGAGACAAAGGTGATGCATGATGGATCTCATTATGTCTAAATTTAGAGTCTTGATGACACGTATTTAGTACAGTTTTTGACTCTTCGTTCAAGACATGAGCAGAATCGACAAACCCTTAGAGATTCTCACAAAGAGATGTAAGGGTTTTCGCAGTCCACTCTTGTAGAGTGAGATGCCAGGGGTGTAGAACCTACTGTTGAGATCCCGTCGGAGTTGGTACTCAAGGTGAAAAGATAAGATGCGAGACATGTACAAGAGTTCGAAGACATGTGTAGTGTACATAGTTGGTAGTCTGGATTGTTAATATTTGAGAGTGATGAGTAGAGTCAGTTTATGAGAGTTGAAGATATGAGAAAAATACAAAAAATGGATGGAGAAATAGATATCAGAGCTATGGCATGCAGGGGTCCTACATGAAGATGATGTAGTTTCTGGCTTGTTTGAAGAGCTTGTGTCTGTATAGTCAATTGTTATTTGGTTGGACGGTGTAAGCAGATTGATGGAGGAGAAAGATGATAAGATGGTGATCTCTATCCACTCTCGACAAATATATGAGGAGATTGCTACGTATTTGTGGTTCTTTCTTCATCCGATGTAGAACAGTGAGAGAAAGGAAGCAGTTTGTTGGTGTGCATTTTCTCAGGAGGTAGAAGTCCATGCGAAGTGCAAATCTATATTGAAGAAAATGCAGCCAGTAGCAACTCAACTATCTGCTAACTCGCAACAGCAAGTACAGTTAGTGAGCACCGAGCTTATATTGCGTGATCATAGACAAGTAGGACATCAATTTATCAAGACGACGTTGAGAGAGTTCCAGATAAGAGAGGGTGATTTCCTGACTGAGATTGAGAAGACAACTTGTGAGCAGATGATAGCGGATTATGGTAAAGCATTTTCTTTTCCAGCAAAAGAGATAGATTGCGTGGATCCAAATAAATAGCACATATGGTTATATTCACAATCTCGGATGTGCCTTGGGATCTGAAAGTGATTCCGGTTCCTCGTGCTTTGTTGTCTTAACTCATTGAGTTGTTGAAAGAGAAAGTACAAATGGAGATACTTGGATCGTCTATGGGACCATATTGTAGTAGGTGGTTCACTGTACTGTAAACCCTCCGCGGTCCTATCGATCAACTACCCCCCAATCTCTCAACTTCCACGATAGCGATCAATGAATCTACAACATGTTGGGCATGTCTCTCACTCAAGGATCACCCCTGATGGCTTTGATGGAAGCATACCATGAACTTGGAGAAAAAGATGCTAAGTTCAATCATTCACACACCCATAAACTCATCAACTAAAATTTTTCATTCTAACGACGACTCTCAAGTTCTCACATGCTAAAATATCACACTCTCTTTATATTGCTCAAGTTGCCATTACGACGATGTGAAAATAAGGATGAGGAGCTCTTCTCTACTCCTCTATTTATATTTTCTAAGTTTTTAATTTGGTATCCTCCAGTAACTCAGCCGTAACTATTTTTACCGAGTTTTACTAAGATATTACTTAAGATAAAAACATTAATCACATGGGCTGCTTACCTTTTCACATGGGCTTATTCTTTCAAAGTCAAAAACTTCTAAAAGTATTTTGGAATATTCTCGAGGAATCTCAATTTCCACCCCTCTACACTAAGACTCACTAAAAAAGAGACATGTGGAATCTCTTCTTGTTTTTAATGTCCACAAAGTCCACAACTTTAATCCCACCACCAATATCAAGTCAAAAAAAGGAGATAAGGGATATTTTCCATCTCCTTTCTACCTTTTAGACAAGATGACAAGATAGTAGTGCTCACTCTTTAGAAAATATCTGAATTCTGCTCAAAAATACAACTAAGTTTAATCATAACTAACTTTAGCTAGTCATGACTAACTTGATACATCCTTAAAGCACTTGGACAACAAATAAACATTCTCAATATTTAGTTATAACTAAATACCTTACTAATAGACAAACTTCTTATGTGTAACCTATGTCTTTACATTTTATCCCCGGACTAAATTTTCACTCCGTCCTCGGAGTGAAGAGAGAACTTTCATCGATGAAACAACTTCAACTTGTCATGGTTGACCCGATTGAATCTCTTTCCTCCCAACTCCTGAAGGTCATATGTGAAGTTGCTCCACACCTTATCTACAACAAAAGGACCAAAATATCTAGGAAGAAACTTCTTCTTAGCCCGCTTGAATCTAATAGCATCATACAACATTACCCAATCATTCACTTGAAAAGATTTTATCTCTCTCTTGCTCAGTCGTTTGTCATAATTCCTCTTTTGATACGCCTGAGCTCGTTCCATCTGGATCATTGTTATCACTCGGATCTCTTCCAACTCCATAAGTTGCTCCCTTCTCGATCTGATGACGGCTTCTTCCCTCGACCTCTTCAAATTTCGTTAAATAGTTTGAAAAGTATCCAATTCAAATTGGATCGGCAACTTGGATTCCACTCCATAAATAAGTCAAAATAGAAAATATCCAGTAGAAGTCTTTGTTGTCGTTCGATACTCTCATAAGATGACATGTAATCTTTTATCCCAAGTATGTTTCTCAGTCTCAACACCAGCATCTTTGACGAGCATCATACAAAATGGAAGATTGATCTTCTCCACAAGATCATTAGCATTTGGTTTTTATGACGTCGTTACTCGTGGCTTGATAGAAAAGTGTTGCAGCATAGCAGCAGTCATGCTTCCTACAAACTCTCCTCCTCTATCTGAGACCAACTCTAACGGACATCCAAATCTTGTGATGATCTTCTCATAGGAATCTACCCACTTCTCTTTCATTAGTCTCCCTCAAAAGTCTAACCTCTACCCACTTGGTACAATAGTCAGTGACGATTACAATGTATTTATTGTCCCGAGGTGTCTTATTAAGAAGACTTACAAAGTCAATACTCCACTTCTCAAATGACTCTAACACTGAAATTGATCTTAATGGAGGTGTTCTAATAGACTTCAGAGTAAAGTTTGACATACGTCGCAAGTTTTGCAATAGTTTAAACACTCCTTGAAAATCCCTCTCCAGTGATAACTCGCATCCAAAATCTTGAAGGCTATTATCTTATCAGCAAAGTGACATCCGCAAACAGGGCCGTCGTGAAACTCGTGCATTAGCTTGAACGCCTCTTTCTGACCAACTGCTCTCCTTAATAATCCATCTTCTCCTTGATGAAATAGAATTCCTTCCACCATGGAGTAAGATTTGCATCTCTTGATCAACGCGTTACGTTCTCGGTTATGCATACCTTCTGGAAAAGACCCAACTGCAAGAAAACTATAGATTTCTTTGTACTCGTCCGATACCTCCTCAATGCTTGTGATGGTCATCACTTGCTCGTCTAGAAATGAATCATCAAACGGTTCTTCTCTCTCGTGATCATAAGTCCTCGACAAGAGATCAACATTTGCATGCTTTTTCTCTAGTTTATCTTCGGTCACGTAATCATATTCTGTTAGAAGGATCTTCCAACGAACAATACGACCTTCGGCATTAGGTTTATTAAAGATATACTTTAAAGCCTTGTGATATGTGATTATGGAAAATTTCCCTCCTAGCAAGTAGTGTCGAAATTTCTTCAATCCAAAAATCACAGCTAATCCTTCTCGTTCAGTCACAAAGTAATTCTTCTCCGCAGGAACCATCTGCCTACTAGCATAAGCTATAACATGATTATGCCCATCTCCATCTAATTGACTTAATGTACATCCGATTGTTACATTGGAGACATCCGTATACATAATAAATGCTTTACTCTACTCAGATTTAGCAAGTATAGGAGCTGTCACCAATGTCTTTTTCAACTCCTCAAATGCTTCCTTTGCCTTCTGATCATGCACTATCAAGTCAAAATCAACTCTCTTCTTCATGTACATTGTCAAAGCTATTGCTTTGTTCGAGAAAGACAAGGAGTAGTGAAAGTAGTCAACTGTTGGTACTCCTGTGCTATCTTGATCTTGTTATACCCACTATAACCATCACCAAAGTTGTACCACTCATGACTAGCAACTTCTTCCAAAATCTCATCTATAAATGGTAGAGGATAATAATCCTTCTTGGTAACTGCATTCAACTTCTTATAGTCTATGCACACTCACAACTTATCATTTTTCTTCTTGACAATCACAATGGATGAAACTCATTCTGAGTTCTCCACCTCGTAGATGAAACTTGCCTCTTTCAACTTGTCTATCTCCTCCTTGATCATCATTGCCGTTGTAGGATTGATCCTTCTCTACTTGTGTCGAATTGATCTTGCTTTCTCTTCCGATTCGATTCGATGAGTCTCTAGAGTCACCTCCTTCAAATCCTTGTAATTGGAAGCAAACACATGGATATATTTCCGAAATATATCTAAGAATCTACTTTTCTCATCTTGAGTGACATTGATACCAAACTTCAAGGTAGAGAGTCTTCTTACAATCTCTGCCTCACTCAACTCTTCTTTGTCAGGACCTTTCTCCATTGCTGATCGAGGCAACAAGTCAATAGCACTAAGTTGATGTAATGATTCATCTCGACCAAATCCTTCATCATCAGACGAGGATTCTTGATAATAAGAATCTCCCGTATCTATCTCTGAGACATTCTGATCGTCCTCCGTATCCGGTTTCTAGTAGTCACTAGTGGGTCTATCAGAGTCAGAAGTCATAACTCTAACACCCGAGAGAGATACTATCACTCTATGATCTCTAAGCCCAATCTGTAAATATCCCTTGTGTCACATATCTGTGGTGCGCACAGCTCTCAACCAAGGCCTATCTAGGAGTAAATCATAACTAGAGTCCTTTAACACTTGAAAGGACGTTAATGTTGAACTCCCATCACAGACACAACCACCTTCTCTAACATACCAAGAAGTCTTACCCGTTGTTTGTTAGCCATCCTCACAACAATGCTAGCTGGACGAGTTGGTTCCATCCCCAACTTCTTCATCCACCTCTCCGGTATAACATTTACAACCGATTCTCCATCCACCAACATGTTAGAGACGTAGTGACCATTCAATCGGACTTCAATCTTTGAAGTCTTTGTGCATACCTCTGAAGCATGCACATCCACCACTCCAACTCCCATAGATTTTGATGTCTTGCTCTTGGGTTTTTTTTCTTGCTTCTCTTAGAACTCAGTCCTCCTCTGAGTTCCCTTTGTAAACTAGGGTTGAGTGCGATCAGTTGTCCAACTGTGATGTTGACTTTCTGAGCACCCACATCTTCAACCACATCATATCCCGCTTGAGAAGACGAAATAGTGAAATCTACAATCCCCAACTTCCTTCTTGGATCCCTTGGTGTACTCGAAATATTACTCGAACGAGTACTTCTACTTGACGACTCCTCCATGAATATTGATTCATCAGAAAATCGAGTTCGTTTTCTTTCTTGAGCTAAAAGCTCCACCGATGCATGAGAAGAGTTCGAGCTCTCTCCCTTCTCATAGATGAGATCTCGCACTATATCGATAGTAGCCACTCTCTTGTCTCGTGCTTGTGATGGATTTCCTCCACCAACATTCATTCTGATAGTTTCAACACCCCTTGCTCTACTGTTAGGACAATTTCGTTAAAAATGAGAACCTCCACAAGTCTAGCATGTGATTCCTCCAAAATTATCTTGGTTGTCTCCTAAGTTACCTTGATTTCCTCAATTGGGATTGTTGTCGTAACCTCTTTGACCTCCTCCTCCACCTTTGTTCCTCTATTCTCGTAACTGCACCACATTTATCTTGAGATCCGCAAGAGTATCGGTGATGCTCTTCAACTCAGCATGAAAATCAGAGGTGGCAGTAGACATCGCCGTAGGGACAAACGGTCTTGGCACCACCGCTGGAGTAGGAGATGATGTTGAAGCGATCACCAATTGTGATGATGCAGATGCTATCGTTGTGGTTACATCAAGAGTCGGAGTCGACACCAGAACGACATGATGAGGTTGGATGATATCTCCTTCATCCAAACTCTCTTCCATATTTGACGCAATCCTGATGGCCTTCGCTTTGGTTGCTGGCTTCTCGTACCTCACTTGGGTTCGAATTGAAGACCTCAACCCTCCCACCAAGTTCTTGATCAGCACTGCTCCAATCTCCGTCATTGTTAGCTCCACGTTGTCTCTACTCTTCCGTAGGCGTATTGCCAAACTTTCTCGTCCCCTCGTTGCTTCAAATGAGTGAGCTCCACCATGAGCTTCTCATAACTCTCTTCTGGTTAAAACTCCTCGATGAGTGTGTTACTAAACGTCTCTCATGTGTCCTCAACTACCCCAGGTGTCTTATTCTTCACTCGGTCTTCATACCACGTAAGAGCAAAATCTTCTAAAAACTCTGACAGTAACAATACCCATTCTTCTTTCCTTCTCACGTTGTTTCTGATGCAACCTCTTTTGAAGTCTCGAACAAATGGCTCTACATCTTCGTTGTCCTTCCCATGAAACACTGGTAGCTTCCTTATTTTGTAACTACTCTTTCTACTCTTCTAATCTTCGTGCAATAACGACTCGCTAAAAGAGTACGAACATCATCAATTTCATTCAAGAATAATCTACCATAGGTAAAATAAAAAGAAATGGTTGTAACAACACCTCTTGTGTCATTTCTTCTCCCAAGGTAATCATGAGCCTGAGTCGGATCACCACCTTCTCCACTATCCGAATGACAATCTCCATCACAACTCAGTCGAGTTCTTCTTTGAAGTCGATAACTTCTCTGTTTCAGCTCTCTGAGTCTCGTCCAACTTCTCGACTATTGATGTAAGTAAGGCGGCCACATCTACGCACTTGTGTCCTCTTGATAGATCACCCACTCCACACTTGAACAAGGATCCTCTCCTAGAAGATGAATTGACGCTGGTGAAGATGGACCCACTCGAAGACTTAAATCAGTAAACTCCTGCTTTCCTTCGACTCTTTCTACTCTGATCCTAGTGATTCACGACTTTATGTCCCAACCCTCTACAGAAATAACACCACAAGTCGGTTTCTACTCTTCTCTTTGGAGATTCTTCTTGAGGTTTTGTACTAGTGTTCTCAAACTCAACGATAATCTCTCTCGAGCTCTCTCATATATATACTATGACATCTAAATCTTGAAGAAAGTTTCTAAGTCTTATTTTCTAGTCTTTTGAACTTCCACTCATGTTGTTGCACCTTCTCAATCATTAAGTGGACAAAATACTTTTGAGGAAAATAATTCTACATCACTTTCTTAACTCTTTCGAGCTTTATATTGAAAATCGTGTATTATACAAGCTATACATGAAATAAAATCCAAAATTAAATTAATTTTCTAAGATATGATCCTCATGACCATCGTTTGTACTAATCACAGCAGACATCTTAAACTCATTCTTGTAAGGATCCAACTCTACTTCACCAGGAGCATTCTTGGCCTCCACAGTGAATGATGCTTTCAACTCAACATTCTTCACATCTGCGCTTATGGTCTAGGAAGCTTCTGGATATAGAGTAAAGAAGGCACCTCAAGTGCTATAGATGCGTGTTCGCAACTCATTTATACTTAACTTTGGCTTCTTCGTCTCCGTTCGAACTCCTAAACGTCTTTTCTTCCACCTCGACACCCGAACTAGATTCCTCATGAAATATCTTCAAGACTTCCTTGTACGTCGAAATGTATATCTCTTAGTCGGTAAGAGATTTCTCGAAGATTTTTGTGGCCTCTAGTAGCTCAACCTCCAAGCTACTAACTTGTTCAACAAAAACTTCCCTGATCAGAAGAAATGGTGCTGACTGTACAAATTTTCAGAGAATTGAAAGTTGTACTTTTTGACTTCACTCATGATTGTCAACCCCCTCCACTTTGAAAAATTCTATCTCCCTCTCTAGAACTCATCTTCTCATGATTTTTTCTTCTTTTAATAGCTTATCAGACAAGCTACAATCATGGAAATTTTCACGGAGAGATAAAAAACACAGAAAAGATGACAGCGACTATCCAGAATTTTCAGAGAGCAAAATGTCTAAACTTTCACGAATTAACCTCTTCAACTTTGAAAATTTATATCTCCCTCCCCAGACCTCCTCTTCTTATGATTTCTGTTATCCAAGATAGCAGGTGCCCTGACCAACTCCATCTCACCCACATACTCTCGCAAGTACCTAGTAACATCTCTTCCATCAAATCGTCCACATCGATCAACAATTACTTGTAACATCTTTGTGGATTTATGCTCAGCTCCTCCAATTGTAGGTTGCTGTTGAATCAGGGCAGCCAACGCTTGAAGGATCTGAGATGTGTCTATAGCAGGTTGTGCTGTTGCTGTTGGAACCATCGTAGGTCCTCCTTGAGAGCCAATTCCATCCTGATCAGGAGTCTCTTGAACAGGAGCACCTTGAGCAACAACCACACCTTGTACGGCAGCACTGTGATCCATCTTCTCAATCCAGTCAATTCTCCAAATCAATCACCCGATGAGGAGAAAGATAAAAAAACAGATTGCTGCAGACGATGAGAACTCCAAATTCTGCCTCTTGCGTCCACCAAATACAAATCAAACACTCATATACTCAAATAGGTCTTTCAAGACTCAAATAAACTTTATTTCAGTGTCGACTCCACCATCAAAATCTTCAACCGTCAAAAATCTCTCTTCTCTCTCTTGCGCGCGTCTCTTTTTTCTTCTATCAGTTCTCTGTAAAAGTCCCCATCGAAACCCGCCGCAAGTTTATTTACCTAAAAGATAAACCCCTTGCTAAGCTGCCCCTCTGATGTCCTTATAAGCACAACTACTTATCAAAAGTAGCCCCCTAGCTAAGCTGCCCCCTGTTGTCCTTATGCGTACAGTCTTATAAGCTGACCTTTTTTTAATAACGGTTTCACAGCTCCCTTTGCTAAGCCGACTCCTTTAAAGGTTTCAGAGCTTCCTTTGCTAAGCCGACTCCTTGATTACTTGGCTTGATTTAACAAAAGTTTCTCGTGCTCTTGATGCCACCTTGAACATACCACAAGCCATTCAATGTAGGCCGAAGCCCCTACACTTATGGGGTTGTCCCACAGGGCTTACAACCCCCTAATATGCGCACCAGGTATCTCCCATGATATATTCACGGTGGCATGCGGAGGCTTAGGTCAGAAAGGCCATGATTAAAGAAGATACCGATCTCCCGCCCCTAGATATGTAGGATGTGGCTGCATATCCAACATAGACTCCCTTCCAGGCGGCCAACATGCCAGAAAGGAACAAGAGGCCAGGGGGAATTGATCTTGAGACCACTTTCCTCCTAGGCATGCACCTTATCACTAGGATGGACTCTGTTTCTGTTGTAAAAGCAAGCACAGTCTGTACATATGCCTATTACTAAAGAAATTTTTTTGTAAAGTCTTTACTAGCTTTTCCTACACTAACTTCTCTATACAACTCCATTTTTAGTGAATAAAGAGTCAAAACTATAATACTCGTGAACGCCTACACACTCACACCGTCAGATCATAAGTCGGAGTCACGAGTTGGAATCGATGGATTTCTCTCTTTCGCATATTTCTTAACCTAAAATCTATACTAACTATTATCTAGCATGAAGTCGTTCTCCTCGACGAGCTCTGCATTCTGGAACTTTTTGACCCCTTCAAGGTGATATTTCAATCCAAGCTAAGGGGCAACTTGTCAAGCATCGCCCCAGCTTAGCTCCTGCCCAGCTTGATAAACTACAAGGCAGCTTCCTTTACACAATAGAGAAAAAAATCTCTTTGCAACTAAGTTTCACTGTATAGGTCCACATACAACACGACAAAAGGATACACGAAAGGTTCTAAAGTGGCTAACATCATGTTAGCTCTCTCTCTCTCAATGTTCTCTCCATGTGCTCTCATGATCTCTTTCTGTCGAATGTAGAATTAAATTCTAAACATCCTTCAACGATCCCTTCAAGTGAAATCTCGGCAACGGAATCAAAAATGTAAACCCTCCGCGGTCCTATCGATCAACTACCCCCCAATCTCTCAACCTCCACGATAGCGATTGATGAATCTGCAACATGTCGAGATTCATCACAACATGTTCTCTCACTCAGGGGTCACCTCTGATGGCTTTAATGGAAACACACCATGAACTTGAAGAGAAAGATGCTAAGTTCAATCATTCACACACCCATAACCTCATCAACTAAAATTCTCCATTCTAACAACGTCTCTCATGTTCTCACATGCTAAAATATCACACTCTCTCTATATTGCTCAAGTTGTCATTACGACGATGTGAAAACAAGGATGAGGAGCTCTTCTCTACTTATATTTTCTAGGTTTTACTTTGGTATCCTCCGATAACTCAGCCGTAACTATTTTTATCGGATTTTACTAAGATAAAAGCATTAATCACATGGGCTTCTTACCTTTTCACATGGGATTATTCCTTCAAAGTCAACAACTTCTAAAGGATTTTAGAATATTCTCAAGGAATCTTGAATTTCCACCCCCTCTACATTAGGACCTACTAAAAAAGAGACATGTGGAATCTCTTCTTGTTTTTAATGCTCATAAAGTCCACAACTTTAATCCCACCACTAATATCAAGTCAAAAAGGAGATAAGGGATACTTTCCACCTCCTTTCTACCTTTTAGACAAGATGACAAGATAGTAGAGCTCACTCTTTAGGAAATATCTGAATTCTGTCCAAAAGTACAGCTAAGTTTAACCATAACTAACTTTAGCTAGTCATGACTAACTTGATACATCTTTAAAGTACTTGGGCAACAAATAAACATTCTCAACACTTAGTTATAACTAAATACCTTACTAATAGATTAACTTCTTATGTGTAACCTATGTCGTTACAGTACTCAAGAAGTCAGGAGCCTTGCGTTTCATTCAAGACCTACAACTTGCGAATAATGTGATCATCTGCAACGTTGGGACGGGTCTTGTGATTGATGAGATAGCGGAGGCATTTGTAGTGAGAGCTATCTATTCGATTGGAGATCTATATTCTGGTTTATGATCAATTTTAGTTGGCTATCGAAAGTAGAGATCTGACCACTATGCGTACATCTTTGAGATTGATGCGGATGTGTACTCTTCTTAAAGGAGCGACAAACTCTGTGGCTATATGCAGAATGCGATGCATAAGATATTACAAGAGTTTGCACCTGAGGTTATGCGGTTGAGGACAAGGATGATGCAGTGCTCACGAATGGATGTAGGAGGTTTGTTGCAGATCACATCAGAGATGTAGAACATATTTTGACTTGTCTGGAGGAGATACATCTCACCTTGTCAGGAGCTAAGTTCAAGTTTGGTGTGCTTGAGATTTTAGTGGTTGGTCATTAGTGTGGTGCTTTTGGAAGGCAACCAAATCCAGAGAAGGTTGAAGCTATAACTAGGATGGCATATTGTAAGAATATCACGGAGGTTCGACGCTTTCTAGGAGCTTGTGTATTTTACCGCTTATCCATTCCTGAATATAGAATGGATAAGTGGTAAAATACATATCGCAACATAGCCTTCATATGCATTATTGAGAAATGATAAGAGGTTTATATCACTTCAGTCCATCAAGAAGCTATGAATAGGTTGAAAGAGACTCCGAAGTCTCCACATGTGTTGAAAAGAGTAGATTATGAGTGTGGAAGACCTATCATTGTCATAGTGGATACTAACCCAAAGGTGATTGGTTGGGTGATAGGTCAAGATGATGCGAGTGATGTGCGATTTACCTCTAGATTTGGAGCTAGAATATTGACGGACGAGCAAAGATATTATCCTCAAGTGAAGCGTGAGTTGTGATATGTGGTCACCGCGATGAAGAGACCGTGAGTTCTTGGTTGATGCTCATGTAGTTTTAGAGACAGACTATCTATCTATGCTCGACATGATATCCAGCTGTAACAAACCGGACATAGTGATGTTACCTTGGATTGCCTACATCAAGAGCTTGAATCCAGAGATGAAGCATATAAAAGATAAGGAGAATGTGGTAACATATGTTGTCAAGAGCTCGTTATATAGACGAGGATGATATGTTTTCAGAAGCTGAGGAAGAAGAAAGAAAAGATGTTCGGTGTCAGATTGGACGACATGTTACAGACTCGGAGCCGTAGTTGTTTAGGGAAGAGCTTTACACAAATAGACTTCGTGACATAAGGTTTTACTTGAGTTCACTAGAGCGAAGTAGAGATCAGAGAGATAAGAAAACAAGCATACAATTATCTTCTACGCGATGGATACTTTTGGAGATGGTCACAAAGGAGAGATGGAATGTTCATACGAGTAGTGGACGATTTGCAGACTAAGCGGCAACTAATGAAGGAGTTTCATGACACTTTGTGGGCTGGATATCGAGGGATTTGGGCTACTTACATAAAGTTGAAAGAGAGATACTGGTCGAAAAGTCTATATCGAGATGTGATGAACAATGTCAGTTCGTGTCTGCATTGTCAGTTTTACTCAAAGATGCGATATAAGAATAGTCTTGTGCCAACTTATCCACCTTGCATTCACTTCCAGTGGGTTCCTCACTTGGTGATAATGTCTTCGGAGTTATGAGGTATGCTATATTTGATTTTAGTTCAGGAGATGGTTTGGCCCGTACATTGTCTCAGATGTGCATTAGAATGCTACTTATTCCTTGCAAGAGCTAGATGGTACGTCTTTAAGGCTTCTTGTTGCTATTGGAAAACGAGTGAAGTTATTTAGAAAGAGAAGAGGAACAGTGGAGCTAGTCATTGCACTTGTGATCTGTGATCACAAGTGCAAATGAGGATCTTTTATTTGAGGCAGTTGAGGAGAACGAAGACGACTTGGAGAATTACGAGGACCAATGACAAATTGACACCTATCAGAGAATGTGCATGTTTGAAGGGGGTGAATGTCGTGTTGCATGAAAGTCTGTATAGTGAAAGTTGGTAGCAAAAGAAGTTTTCTTCCACTGTGTACATAATTGCAAGAGAAGCTGCCTTGGAGCTTATTAAGCTGGATAGGTGCTAAGCTAAGGCTAAGCTAGACAAGTTGCCTCCTAGCTTATATTCCAAAGAGCGACTAAGAAGTTACGAAGGTACCATGTGAAAGCTCTTCTTGATTAGAGTAGAGACATGTTTTCATTTCTGCGAAATAAGATTATACATAGATGTTTATGTCATTTCTACACTAAGAAAGTGACAAGAGGAAAATCTGTCATTTTTTGCTGGTGACTCGGATTCATTATCTGATGATACCATCGTGTAAGTGTTCTTGAGTAGTATAGTTTTGGTTCTTTCATTACTAAAAATGGATATATATAGTAGAAATAACACTCAAAAAACTAACAAAGGAGATAAAAGCGAATTTGTAGGCTTATGTATTTACTATATTAAACGGAAACAAGAGCCACCTTAGTGGCAGGGGCGCCCACCTAGGAAGAAGAGGTCCTTGCATTAAATCTTCTTGGCTCATGTTTTCTATCTCAGCATGTTGGCCTCCTGGATGGGAGTCTATGTTGGGTGTGTGGCTACGTCTTGCACATCTAGGAGCGGTGGACTAGTATCCTCCTTAAACATGGACTCCTTGGCCTAAGCCTCCGCATGCAACCGAGATTATGAGTTAGGAGGTACTTGATACAACTATGAGAAAGCTATAAGCTCTGAAGGGTGGTCTTGTAGTTGTGGCCTAGGCTCTAAAATCATGACTTGGCTCATAATTTGGATTGCCATCAAGATGACATCGAGGGTTGAGAAATTTTTATTAAACAAGGGGTTAGCTTAGCCAAGGGTTAGCTTAGCTAGAGAGCTGTCCTATGAGGTGGTCTTGTAGTTGTGGCCTAGGCTCTAAAATCATGACTTGGCTCATGATCTGAGTTGCATCGAGATGACATCGAGGATTGAGAAATTTTTATTAAACAAGGGTTTAGCTTAGTTAGGAGCCAGCTTAGCTAAGGAGCTGCTTGATAGTAATTTTCTAGGTTAATTGGCGTACGGCAGTTCGAAGGACATTAGAGAGAACTGAACTGAGAGAAGAGGAGGCGCGTCTAAGAAGGAGAAGAGAATATTTTGACTATTGATAACCTTGATGATGAAATTGGACGTGAATAAAGTTTCTTGAGTCTTGAAAAAATCTATTTGTACAAATTTGAGTGTTCGATTTGATTTGGTGGATGCAAGAGATCAAATTTGAGTTCTGATCGTTGATAGCAATTTGTTTTCTTATCACAGCCATGAGGTATGTCCTCCCCAAGAAAGACTCTCACTACCACAACGACAAGAATTGTTTGTATCAATGACGATTCTTATCATTTGGCTTGAAGAATGCACCTGCTGAGTTCCAGAAGGTTATGGATAGAATCTTAGCAGGATTAGATTTTGTTTGGTGTTACATTGATGACATCCTAGTCTATAGTGCTATGGTGGAAGAGCACGAGAGACATTTATAGTTGGTGTTTGAGTGATTCAGAGCTCATGGTTTGAAGTTGCATCTTGAGAAATGTAAGTTCTTCCAAGATCAATTAGAGTATCTAGATCCCACTATCTCTTCAGGTGGGTTGGGAGTACAGCAAACAAAGATTGATACGATTGCACGCATTCTACATCTCACAAATGTGAGTCGAGTTCGAGCATTTGTTAGTTTGACGAACTTCTATCGTCGGTATGTGAAAGGATTCAGTGCAATTGCAAAACCTTTGATTAAGTTAACAAAGGTGGATGAAGAGTTGGGAGATGAGCACGAGCGAGCTTTTCTAGAGCTCAAGAATATGTTGACATTTGCTCCCATCTTGAGGAGACCTATTAAGGGACGTTTGTTCCAACTCCACACTGATTGAAGTATGTTGGGACTTGGAGTGCTGCTGGCACAAAAGGGTGATGAGGGAAGACAGTGTGTTGTGACATATGCGAGCGCTCCAACAATTCAGCATAGTCGAAGTATAATTCATACGAGAGAAAGTGTTTGACTGTAGTGTGGGTTGTGACACACTTTCAGTGTTATTTGTTCAGGAACCTTTCACTCATTACTGCTCACCAGCCGCTCAAGTGGTTAATGGAGTCCGACAAGCTTACGGAGCAGCTTGCACGATGGGCTCTGATTTTGCAAGAGTAAGATTTCCAAGTAGTCATAGATATGAGAAAGCGGACAAAGATGCAGATGGTTTGAATAGAAATCCATGTACAAGTCAAAAGGATGATATAGGAGCTCGTTGGCATTGTGAGACAAATGAGGAAGTGGTGCTTGTTACAATTAGGTCTTGTTGTGTATGTTGGTTACGGAGGATCATGTGACAACTCTCGTGAGTCAATGAGTAGATCGTAAGTCCTCGGATCCAAAAATAACAATGTTTGGAAAGATCAGAGAGATTTTCATGAGGATGTAATGATTATGAAATATGTAAATACTGGCGTCGTGGAGGGCACAATAAGTGCTAAAGAACGAGATCTTGTTCTTCAACGAGCCAAGAGGTTTCGGTGTGAAGAGAAAGACGTTTTTCATGTGTGGAGGGATGATAGAATGTGTCCACATTCGTCGCAGAGAGCACAATTAGTTCGACATGTCCACCAGGAGTTGAGACAATTTGGGTGAATCGCACGTATAATTTACTCCAAAGACAATATTGATGGTACGGTATGCACATTGATGTGTAGCAGTTTGTGACACGATGTGTGATGTATCGAGTACGAGCATCATTCAGTGCTCATACTCAAAAATTATACCTCTTATCAGTTATGAAAAAGGGTTATCGTTGGAGTTTGGACTTTTTGAGACTTTTGCCGTTGACGTTACGACACAATCGGTATGTATTGGTGATGGTGGAGCACTTCTTCAAGTGGATTGAGTTGGTGGCACTACCGGACAAGGAAAGTGAGAGTGTAGCCTATGCTTTCTTAGATCGAGTTTTGAATCATTTTGGTGCACCAGTCGAAGTGTTGACTGACCAAGGTACAGAGTTTCGTGGTGAATTTCAAACCTTGTGTGATCTGTTGATTGATCATCGTACTACATCTCGGGATCACCTTGAGGTTGATGGCTTGGCAGAAAGAGTTGTTCAGACGGTGAAGAGAGGATTGCACAAGTATGGCTTACAGAAGGGTCATCATAGAATCTGAGATCTTCAATTTCCATGGTTGGCTATGGTTTATCATTTCAGTCGACAAGCATCCTTGACATCCTTCTCATCATACTTTCTTGAGAATCAGATTTACGTTGAGAATCAGATTTACATGCGGCTATCCGTCGTGATTTTGTTGAGATTGTGAGCTTGATGATCCAGATATGTGAGTGAGAGTATGTTCTCAACAAGCTGAGATGTTTCAGCGAGTTATGCCGATGGCATTTAAGAACTTGTCGATTGTCCATCATAGAGATACGTTACGATATGCGACTATTCAAGGAGGAGGTTATCGATCATCAATCCGTAGGTTCCATCTTGGTGATTACGTGTATTTGTAGGAAACAACATGAGACATTAGATGTGACTGCAGGACACACTATTATGCGAGTGTGTGAGGTGTTCTTGTCTAGTGTTCTCGTGTTAGATGACTGTGATGGTATAGGTTGGAAGGATTATGTGCGTAATTGCACGTCATGTCATCTTTCTAACATCGTCGATTCTGTGGATCCAAGCTTGGCGGCTGTACGTGCAGGTTTGATGTGTATGTTATGTAGATCTGTCAGTGGAGTGACCACTATGTTGTTATGTGATGGTTGTTCGAGAGAATTACACATGTCATGTTTGACACCATCTCTCAACATAGTTCCTCAAGGACGGTGGATATGTCCTCGTTGTAATTAGCAAGGTGACTCATTCGACCTTCACATGGTATGGATTACAGACAGGCGATTAACGACGGAATGACATTACACCCGACATTACATCTCTGTACCGAAGAAGGTCATATCACATGATCAGATGACTATTTGGAGTTTGAGGGACCAAACCGTGAACTAGGGAGGCGATTGTGATATACTTGTGTATGTGTATAGGGTGTATGTTGATGTAGCGATGTATGTTGTGTAGTGATGCGTATGCTCACGACATCATTCATATTATATATTCATAAAGATTTCAGAAAACCTAATTTAGAATATATTAATTAAAATATAGAATATATTTCATAGTTTTTCTAGAATATAAATAATAAAAGTATAAAAGTAATTTATTAAATAATAAAATTTTATAAAAGTTTTAAAAACTAATATAATAAAAATCTAAAGAGTCTAGAAATTAACTTATATCGCACATGATGTTACAAGGTTAAACTAAGTGACTTTCATGAGTTATGTATTACAGATCCATCACATCAGAAAACTGTAGGTAAGGAGATAAAACAATTACTCAAAGAATTATAATAACATAAGTGAAAATCCTTCTAAAAATTAAATGTGATGACAAACAAAATAAACAAAAGAAGAAACACTTAAAAAAATACAAAACCAAAAACCAAAAACAGATAATTTCTAAGAAATAACTATCCTTTTCAAACGAGAGATATTTATGAAACGTTAACAACTATCATCTCACCATCACTAACTAAATAGTAACATCAAACTTAAGTGAATTTTAGTCAACATTTATAGGACCAATCACCGAAGTACAACTTGTGACCAGATTGTTGATGTGTGGAGAAGTCATTCAGCAAGCCTTTGATCAATCGACTAGAAACGTTCATCGTTCATGATCTTATATCATGGTTGGCTTGATACTCACTATTCAACACAGCTGTTACAAGTCCAACCAATATCTTAATATCATTAGAAGCACAATTTCCAGATTATTTGTAACCATAATTCACATAAGGAAATGTATATTTACAATATATTAAGAGGTTTAGATCTGATTATCGACCATTTCTTCTATATTTTCAAATTGAAAAGTACTTGTGATTATCAAGTGAGACATGTACTTGATGGGAATTTGGGAACCTTCCACGTACAGTTCTACAGTAGCTTTTACTTCTTTGCATGAAATATCAGACGAAGAACTATACATAAGCTTGATATGTCATATATATATACGGTATAGGAAATATTTAATACTTGGAATAACCATTATTTTTATTATTTCCGCATTAAGTTATAACTTGTGTTGTAGTACTTCTTTTGATTAGTAGATAATATAATATTCTACATATCATACAACTTTTGATTTATAAGGAACGCTGTTTTACTGCAATATACTTTTGAAGTGATCCATAACCATAATGAAATACAATATGGTTATGGATCATTAACAGAAGAATGAAAGATAAAATTATTTGAAGCATCAAAGATACTTCAATTGCATCAAAGTAATACATGCATATGTTACCAATCATAGTAGTCATGAAATAAGTGAACAATATGCTAACCAGTATGAAATAAGTTCTTTCTTGAACTAATATGCTTAATTAATTAGAAACATAATATCCATATTGGTTTATGCAAAAGATCGGTGTTCAGAATACAATTTCAAATTCCTGTTACCAGATTTTAAATCATCAAGTCAATTTAGTAATTTACAGAATGTCAAGATATTATGGGGCAATTTTTCGCATTTACGTTTAATATACCTTTCAGAAAGAGAGGATTTAGATATACACATTTCCATAATTTGTTTTTACGACTATTGAAAATAACTACAATAACATTTGATGAGTTCTAAGATAAATGTATGTATATATCACATATGTATAATGGTAGCTCTATTAGACTATTAGATACTCTAGCATCATAATAGTGCAATTTCCTAGTATGATTTGATGAATTACTTAGCAAATGCTGAAGATATAGTACATTAATACCTTCAAGTAATTATTGGATGTTTTACCTAGGTGTAGAATAATTACGATATTTAAAAGATTCTTTGAACAAGAAGATTAGAGTGTCTATCTTCAACAGAATAGTGGAAGAAGAGGAGTCACGTGCTAGAACTTATGAACCCTTTTGTAGCTTTATCCAACAAAGCTCCAGTACTCTATATAGTCTATTATATATAGAGTATAATACTGGATTATAGAGTATTACAATATCTTATAATTGTACGAAGCTCCAGCTAGGATATAGATAAGGCACTTCCTCTCCTTAGAACGGTTTTGGAGTAAGCTAGGGAGAGGTAAAGAAGTGCTCATACCCTGTTTTGCAAAACTATCCTCATTATTGACAATATACTATTGAATTTTGCTTGTTTAGTTCATGGACTACCATGATAGTTCTTTGGGTTTTTGGAGTTCATGAATGTGTTCAGTTTCTGTTTATTTCTGACACTTCATATCATGCTTCTCCGTGTTGATACCCTTCCATTTTGGACACTCTTTGAACACTGTCAGGTTTCTCTGTATTAATACCTCCATCTGTGAGATATGATGACAACCTTCATTTCTACACGTGAACACCTTCCTTATCTTTTGAAAGTTCTTTGGCACCTTAAGAGTTCAGTTTCCCAACAGCAAGATTATAAGTAGCCTTTGTTGATAAAGTAAGCTTTTCCAAGTATCATCCATGAGCAAATTAACACGCAAGTTTAGTGTAAGATGCACATCATCTCTCACAACAGTTAGGGTATTAATACAACCAGTGAGTACGAAAGGACCAGTGAATAGTTACGGAAAGAAACTTGAGAAAAAAAAACCGCAGACTCCAAGAAAGTCAAACTGACTAGAGTACTTTAGTCATATGAACTGGGACAAGTAACAACATCAGTAATATTAATATGTTGATATCAGTAAAATCATCTTTTATATCAGTAATTAATCAGATAAATATATTTAAAAAGAATTTTTTAAAAATAATGCATTAAGAATGAACAATATTTTAATAATTTTAGTTTTTAAAATTTATAAGGTAAAATGTGAAAAACTACTAATAAATAATACAGATGAATTACTATTGATTAATATCAGTATATGATTACTGAGAAGCTACTCTCCCCCCACATAAATTACCATACAGTAAACATGAAGAAAAGATTCTAAAACAAATAAACAACAGAAGTTTGGCATTCTGTCCCTTCATTCTCTCTTCTTCAGTCTGTGTTCATATACTAAGAAGCTACTCGACCCCACATGAATTATCATACTGTCAACCGAAGGAAATTAAAGGTGTTGTGAAACAAATCAACAAACAGAAGTTTGGCATTATTCTTTCTCTTCATTCTCTCTTCTCCAGTTTGTGTCAATGCAATCGTGGAATCCGAGCCGAACGAGAAATCAGAGACAGGCACAGAGCACTACTTACTTGGCTGGTTCTCATGGATTCTTAGCCTACAGAATAATTTACAATGTATGTATCAGAAAGTCGGGCCATGGAGCAGTTCGTTAGCAACGGGAAAGAGTTACAGTTAAGCTTGCTTGATGGAGCAAGAAAGAAGGATGATGGAGCTGGGGGCTCTCAGGTGGCTGACTTGAAAAGCGAACGAAGCCCAGCATGTACTGACTGGCCCAAGATCTCAACAGTCAGGAGGACTCCAGAAAGGTAGGGATCAGTCGAAGGCTTCCAAGGAAGACTTGTGGACTGGAATTGAAGAAAAGGTTCTCCTTGAGATCCGAAAGATCTAGACTTGGTCGAGTTGCAGTGGCTGCGATTCGCAATGCACTGCAATTATTAGCTGGCTTCTGATGTCATCGATCTATCAATGAATCATTCGTGAAGCCATCCCGCCATCTACGAGCTTAATACACTCTTAGGATTACTTCTGAGACTGTATCTAGATCTCCCCGCTAGCTACGGTGTGTATCTTCTCTCGAAACTGTCGTGGCATTGCTATATGACAGGATCAAAGAATCCCAATTCTTGTCTCTCGTTGTCTCAAAGCTTTTCTCATCTATCACCGCCCAACAAACAAATGCAAACGAACTGCTGAGTGTGAGTTAACTGAAACATCCACTTCGGAATCCGATTTCGTTGCGGCCCCACGAGGACAGAAGAATCTTTGTGCGTCTGCTGTCGACAGGCGTGCAGAAACTGTAGCTGATATGTAATCAGCCAATGCCCTTTCTCCACCCACAGCTCGTCAACCCGACAGTGGCCCCATCACCATCTGAGCATGGGACCTCTCTAGCGAGAGATTCTGAGTTGCATCCAGTCGACATCGGGTTGGAGTATTATTGTGCGGAGGAATGCTTTTCTGAAGTTTTCGTCTCTCACAGCTGAGCTGATCATGAGCTGCCTGCCTGCCTGCCCGACGACTGTAGCCATGCGCTGTACTGCAAATAATCATCGAGCAAACTAAAGAAGAAGCGTCGCAGCGAAAGATGAGCGAACTTGTAATTTTCACGCATCATGCACCACTAAGTATTGAGACTAGATCTGGAACAGTAGTTCGAACTTCGTAGAAAATCAAGGAAAAGCAAGCCTTAGAGAGGGAGCTCCCCAGTGAGTGCCTGTAGGTGCGAGAGCTGTAGCGACGTTTGCGTTGCACGACCTTCAGACTGAGTTTTCTCTAGTCCCACTCACTCGCATGACTTTTTGCCCAAGATACTGCTGTCACGATCATGGGGTCCGATGGATCCGTTATGACTGTTGAGCTTGTTCGCTCGACTAAACGAATCCCTGACTCCCGACAACCCTCGCTGCAGACATTGGCCATATCATAAGTATGGCCAATGTCCCGGCCCGTTTCATGCTCTATCAAGATTCTGGCCACGTCGTTTTGCTCTAAAGACTTGTCCACAAGTTTTCCAAGTCCGAGAGAGGAATTCGAAGAAAGGAAGGATTAATCCTCTGAGGGTTCTCGGTTGTATGTTACGCGCACAAGTGTTTGATAGAGTGTTGAGAGAGCCCGCCATTCAGCCACGATGATGACTCCTGCAGCGAAGAAGCTCGTGTTGAACGAGGATGTGTGGAAGATCATAGAGGAGGAAGAAGAGAGGCCGATCGAATCATCCATTTTCTCGAGAGGTGAGAATGGACCAGACATTATCGTGGTCCCCTCGTTCGATGGGAACAAAACGTGGAGAGAATCTCTGGACTGGCTTTACCGCTTTTCGCAGTGGGCTAATCAGGAAGGATTATCTGACGACAAGACTCTGCTCTACGCTGTTATGCATATGCATAAAAAGGCTGGAAGATGGGGCCAGCAATTCCCTCGAAGTGGCACTTGGCCAGACTTTCTCAAAGGCTTCTTCGAACGATATATTCCTACTGTAGGTAAGATCGAGTTCTCTCTCTCTCTCTCTCTCTCTCTCGAGCTCAGCGTTGCAGATTTCAGAGGAAGAATATATGGAATGGGTATAATGATTGCTTCACAATTCCTGCATGTGAATTCTGCTTGGTCTATGCCACAGTGTTAAGTACTGCCCCACACATCACATCAGGACTAAGTCTTGTCCATCATAATGCAGACTGCAGATGGTTCTTGCAGTGGTATCGGAATGAGCGCAACAAGAACCAAATCGTGTGGTACACAGCAAAGGAGCTGTCAAAAGCGACGAACTATTTCTCAGAGAGCAATTGTATCGGAGAGGACAGATTCGGGAAAATCTACAAGGGCTGTTTACCCGGCGACAACAAGCAATTCTTCGGCGTGAAGAAGTACAAGAAGGATGTGAAAACGGATTCTCTGCTGGGAGTAATCAAAGAGACTCGGAGCAACCGTGACGTTCTAGCGTTCGGCCACCCCAACGTCTTGAAACTTCTGGGATTCGCGTTCTCGGAGGGGAACCCACTTCTCATGTACGATCTAGTGCCTAACGGGACGCTGGAGCAGCACCTGCAGAGCAAGGCGGATCGCGAAGAGCTATACTGGGGAAGTCGGCTCACCATAGCCATCGACGTAGCCGACGCCATCAGACATCTCCACTCGAGCAATTACAGCCAAACGGCCATCTGCCGGCGAGACGTGAGGTCGTCCAACATCTTGCTGGACAACGACTGCAGAGCCAAGCTCGGGGAGTACGGCATCGACGATGGTCCGACCAAGGAACCCTCTCGATCTCCCCCTAGCCCGGGACTCAAACCCGGAGTCCAAAAGGTCGTAGATCCTTCGAAGCTGTCAGCGGCCGGAGCGGCCACCAAGAAAACTGATGTTTACAGCTATGGTGTGGTTCTGATGGAGCTGGTATCGGGCAGAAAACCCTGGGTCACCGAAGTTTCGCCCGAGTTGTTCCCAGACCTGTGGCAGATGAAACGAGAAGCTGGCCGATTGGATGATATCCTCGATCCGTACCTCAAATCTGCAGGAAGCGCTTCCTCGGACGCGTTCCAGGAAGTCATATTCCTGGCGGTGAAATGCTGTTCTATGCGGGTGGATGCGAAGCAAACCATGGCCACAGTAGCCACGGAACTGCGAGGCATCCTCCGAAAAGGTGTGACGGCAGAAATTCAACGCCTGTCGAAAATTTGGAAAGCGGCAATCCATAAGCCCGAGCCCGGAAGCGTGGACAGTTGCATGAGGCTCGTGGACAGACTGGAGCGGGTCATCGACCATCCCAGTTTGAAGGCCGATATTTCCAGACTGCTGGACCCCTTCAGGAATCTGAAGACTTCACTGTTCGAGGAGTTGAGGGTGGAAAAAGGAACTGTCGTCGAGTATGAGAAGGCTCAGACTCCCATTGCCACGCCGCCTCCTCCTCCTCCTTCTCAAGGATATCGACTGGATGTCGCCACTCCCGGACTTGGAAATCGGCGATCCGGTTTCGATGGTGCAGTCACACCCAGACCATCGTTCTTCGACGGTCCCATGACTCGTGCACCTCCTTCTCAGTTCACACAGGAGATGGCTATGAAGTTGAAACAGTTACTGTAATCTTCATAATCAATCGGTTCGTTTGCTAGTATCTAGAGGAAGAACAGAAATCCCCAAAAGTGGAGATTTCCACCATTTTGATTCATTCATCGATCACACGACTTCAGTAACTAATTCACTGTACATAACTGATCCAATAAAGAGCTCCTTCAAATTACTCGATTCAACTGCGGGGAAGGAAGTCCCCAGAAGTTGTGATTTCACCCCTTCGATTCATTCTGTCAAACGAGGCATTCAGACATGATCCATTCAATGTAAATATGTCACTGTTCGAACTCTTAGACTAATAAAAGCTCATCTGGTTCACTCATGGAATTAACTGTCCCTCCGTCCTGTTCGAAATCGACTGCTCGAGTTGCCTGAAGTAGTAGTGCCGTCGAATTAATAAACTCGAGGGACAAGACGGTGGGTCTGGCCATGGCGATCGCAATGTAGACGTCCGGGTTGCTCCCTCTTTCTCACCTGTTGTCCTTCCACTTCAAGTTTGCATCGATATCCTACCGTGACAGCACGGGTCGTATCCTGACGACCGAGTCTATGCAATAACTCCTAATAGCTAATTTAGTTCAAGGTCCAGTACTCTGGATGAGATGGATCATGTACATATGAGAAGCTAACTAAAAGCCCCAGCAGGTGGCCCAGGATCGATCAACCTATAGCTTGTGTTCGCACAGTCTGATTCCAGAGCATGTGGTCGATTCGTTACTACTATTGTTTGTTCTCTTTGTAGACATAACGCGAAGGAGAATCAAGTCCACCTCAATGGGAGTGTATTCCTTTGGATCTCCAGTAGTAGCTACAACATGCTCTTAGGTAGCTAGTTATGTAGTTGGATCTACACGTGAGGACACATCGATTCGCAAAGTTCAGTTTATAACTTTACTTTCCTCCTTAGAGCTAATTAAGCGGCCATGTTATGATTTCTATCTGGACCTGCATGCGCGAGAGATGACAGACGAAAAGGAGAAAGGAAAAGGAGGGCTGTGGGTCCTTCGGTGAGTCCAGCAGAGTGCACTTGACGAAGCGGAAGCGCGAGGGATTATAGAAGAATCGTCATCGAGCGCCAAGAGTGAACGAGACCAACATACAAACGGACACGGGAGAATGTCAGATCAAGAACCCATGCAGGAAGAGAACAATCATTCTAGACGGAACACAGAAGTTAGGCTTGCTTATAAACACGACGGCGGGTCACCAGCTTAATCAAAAGTACAACATCCCCGATGCGGTAGAAGAAAACCATGCTATGGAAAGAGCCAGCAAATGAGTGCGACAGAAACAGAGCGAGTCCATGAAAAGCAGATCGATCGATAGAGGACGATGCGGCATGCACGAGAACAGCCATCAAATGGGTGCGAGTGCATGAAAAGCAGATATATAGATCGGTGGTTTCCGAAGGAGCAGGAGCACGTGGAGGAAGAAATAGAGAGTGGAGACAGAAGCATTTCCCGCCAGTGAACCAAGAGCGCAATTGCAGGAAGCGGGCAGAGAAGCCCCACTACTCACTCCACAGCAAGCTATAAGAGTCAGCATGAACGATCAGAGGACGGCAAGAGGATCAGATTCATACTGGAATGAGCAGGTGACAGTCTAAGAGTTCGGAAACACCCGACAACTACAGAAAGGGCAACAAACGGTATGGAGGTTTACTTATTTTGAACTCGCAGTCATAGTCTGAGGCTGCACTCACATCGGGGGAAGTTTTCCGGATTACGGAGGGTTCCGGAAAATAATGATTCCTTCCGGAGAAACATTCATCGTTGTAAATATTGTTTGGAAACCGGCTTACGTCGGTTAGAATATTGTTATGCACCGGATATAATAAGTCAGTGTGTTTCAAGAGATGACCGGCGTGAGCACGCTTGGTGAAGTCTTATCTTGTTTTAACAGTTACTTCTCCTGTCCACGTTGTAAGAACTATGAAGATACTACCTGCACCGTGCTTGGACAGCTCTCCCGATTACGCGTTTGCTTGACTTGCTTGGCCGATGATAGATGCGGGATTATTTTTCCGAGTAGAAAGATCCACCAGGGATTTTAAGAATTGACTTCCATCGTGACAAGGTACGGTTCGGCAGACATTAACGTCGAAAAGTTGGAACATGCCGCCGAAGATTACATTCAGCAGTGCGTGAAAGACAAGGAGAACGGTGTTCCAGGCGAACCATCAGTTCTTCTTTCTGATTTTCTCACTTCTGGACCATAAAAGTCGCTCTGGCTTTGGCATTTCGGGACCTTCGAGTTTTTGGGATATGAGAAGGATTCAGTGACAAAATTTATTGATGTAGTTCAGACCGAAAAACTTCCATATCTGACAATCAATTGCAACGAGATATGCATGAAGAACCCTCTGCTTCTTGAGAAGATAATATTATCTGTGGAGCACGCAGTCGATATTATAATCAATACGTTCGAGGAGCTTGAAGAAGGTGCTATTCACACAATCCGCCGGCAGGTAAGCTCTGGCGCATGCTATCCTATACTTCTAGTTAGTAGTAGGTAGTAGATGGTTGTGTTGGTAGCGGAATTCGTAGACGTTCTCTCTGCAGCCCTGGATGACAGCATGGCCTTCATGGGCGTGGCTCTTTATCTGGCCCTGCAGGTCGAGGATAAATCCATGAAGTGGTGGGGTAACGAGCTAGATAATTGTCCTCTGGCCACCTGCCCCACGCAGCCCGGAATCGTAGTAGAAGATTGTCCGGTCTTCTGATGATCATGTTCAGGTCCACAAATTATATTCCTTATATTCGACTGATTTTCGTTCGTTCCCCTCGAGATCCCAGCGTTCCCGATCCTTTGGACTTGGCTGAAGAAGTGTAATTTAACACTCTCTCAGTTCCTAGATCTCATGTTAGTCTCTGTCTCCATCGTGGTTACAGGAAATGTGGAGGACTCTTGGGTAGTCAAATCACGTGAGGAGCACATATTCTCACTTCTCATAACTCTGCGCACACCATCAAGAGAATATACAACGCTGGAAGCAACTGTGAGTTTCACCAGACTGTAAGCCAGCACTGACAGTATAGTTTTCGTTCGACTGAAACTTACACCCTTGCGATACCTGACTTTCAGCATTCAACTGTATGGATCCACTATTATGCTTGGGAGTACTCACTTAGACGACATGTGATCACTTAACTCTACATGTAGTTACTATATCACTCATATTTCACGTATACAGATTCAAGTTCACTCATATTTCACGTTAGTTACTATTATCACTTCATAGGTACCCGTTGTTTAATTTCTTTTTACTTCACTTAATAAGCCGGTAATAAGCATAATTTGGTGTTTAATTAGGTTACAGACCGGGGTCCGTCTTATACCTTCTAACTGCATGCTAGCCTTCGTATATCGAAGTTTAGCACGCAGTTACTATATCACTCATATTTCACGTCAGGTCTTAAATATATACGTTACAGTCGGCACTCACTAACTGTTAGTGCCTGGGAGGATCAGCATTAGTAACATGGTGTATTGTAGCTAATATTTTAGCTAGTCATGAATGTTGACGGAGTTATAGAGTTAGACAAGTCTATAGCATCATGTGCGGTTATTTTTAGCTTAGTTAGTTTAGAGTTCATAGTAAGTTAACTTAGTTTTAACTGAGCTTCTGATAGACCGGTTTCTGAAACAGTGAACTGACGACTATCAGGGTTAGAAATGATCAGCTGGCTGGAACTTAGAACACCTCAAGATGTCATAGCGAATCTTGATATTGTAAAAGACAGAATGGTGTATGATATCTTGATATTGTGTGGTAAGAATGGTGATAATCGGAAGGTGTGACCCCAAGCTAACTTATACATGTCTCAGCAGCGACTTATCAGTGGAGGGTTGTTCTGGACTTCAGTTTAAAGGAGGTCTTCAACTAATACAGAGTTCGCAGCAAGAGACAGGTAACAGTCAGAATCGTAGTATTTGGAAGATCTTACGTAAGCACAAGTTTTAGGTAAATCGTAGCCCACCTTGATTGGCAAAGTGCTGGATGGCTTGATACACCAACATATCTTCTGAGCTTAAAGCTTAAAGAAACTGAAGTAGCTGTACTAAGTTGCTTTAAGAAATTAAATTTGTTTATAATTATTATATGATAACTGGGTTTGGAAGTATGAAATAAATAAATTTATAATTATTACATGATAACGAGTTTGAGTCAAATTCTTTAACAGGTAACCTTCACGTCCTTACTTGATATATACAAGTCCCAATGGATACAAAAGTCGTTACATCAATACTGGGATACATGGAATTGGGAAGACGTTTTGTCTATGATGATCCATCTCGAAGAGGATTTTGAAGATTCTATTATTATATTTTTGACATCGATCATCAAATCTATGATGTTGACTGCTGTTCCAAGGAAGAGAAAATGGTGGATATTTCCAAGAGCTAGTACATGGTGGGAAGTACTTTTACATGAGATTTGGACTATTCCACAGATCGATCGAGATGCACAATGGCAGTTACGATTCAGAATGAGTCATACTCTATTTTGTAAGTTGGTTGATCTTGTACAACCATTTATGCCTGCTTTACCAGAATGGACTTTAACACGAGGAAGACTCAACTTGGATCACGCATTGGCAATCGTTCTGTACAGACTTGCAAATGCTACTTCATTGTTGGAGATATCAGACAAATTTCATGTGGGACAATCTACCGTCATTAAATACACACGGATAATTTGTAACATCTTATCTAGCAGACAGATGTTATTTTCAAGATATGTTGGATTACCGAAAGGTCAACGCTTACAGCGAATAATGGATAAGTTTCAGTCTATATCCAAAATTCCTCTCATTCTTGGATCTAGTGACGGTAGTCATATCAGACTAGCTACAAAGCCGAAACAACATTTTCATCTTGTAGAATACTGGAACAGACATCATTTTCACTCAATATTATTACAAG
This sequence comes from Asterella californica, assembly GCA_036924285.1. Taxonomy (NCBI): domain Eukaryota; kingdom Viridiplantae; phylum Streptophyta; class Marchantiopsida; order Marchantiales; family Aytoniaceae; genus Asterella; species Asterella californica. The sequence goes on along the minus strand of JAYKYS010000009.1, from coordinate 2,862,614 downwards.
AAGTATGTGATGCAGATCGTAACTTCTTAGATGCTGCTTGTCTTCTTCCCGGTTCTCAACATGATGTTAGTCATCTGCGAGTGTCTTCTTTGTGATACAAGTTTCTTAACAACCTCATGTACGAAGAACCTGCAATGAATCTGTCTCTTCCACCAAGTGTTCCAGTCAATACCTCCAGGAATCAAGATGAGAATATGATGATTGAAGTGAAGCCATACATAGTAGGAGATGCTGCCTATTCATTGGCACCATTTTTACAAAAAGCATTTGACAACCAACACAGCAGAGGAGAAGAAGTTGAATATGATCGAAGCTTGAGAAGAGCACAAGTACGTATTGAACATTCTTTTGGTCTTTTAAAGAAACGATGGAGAGTTCTAGATATTGGAATGCCTATGAAACTAGAGCATGTGCCTGCAGCCATAATGAGCACTGTTATGCTTCACAATTTCATCAACAACAACGGGATTGAGTTACAAGAAGCAGAACGATTACCAGATCTAGTGGAATACCATCCGTTTCAAGATGGAGAGCCTTTTCTAAACATACAAGAAAGTGCAAATATTAGACGTACTCGAGAAGGAAAGCAAGTGAGACTTGCACTCTACAAAAATTGGTGTGAGCTTCAGCATTATTGATTTACCTGTTTTGAATGAGATGTTTACTCTTCACGGAATAACTCTCTTCGTTTGAGCTCCAAAAGCTCTCTCAACAGGTGTGTTCTTACCGCATCGTTTCGCTTAGCTTCTTTGTAAGCTTCTGTAAAGTCCTTGAATGTTTCTGCCATGTCTCTCATAGATCTTGAACCAGGTGATGCTTTATACCGTTTAGATGCTTGACCTGTTACACCTCTATGACGTATTCTGAATAATGTCCTAAGATCAGGACTCAGAGGAGATGGTTCTGCTGTAGCTTCTTCGACTGGCTCTGAGCGTATTACAGGAGGAGTGGATTGGGTAGAAGGAACATAATGTGGTGAAGGAGACACATTGAGGTCCACAAAAGTCTCTTGCGCAGAACTAAATCTATTGTCTACACCATTGGGAACTCCTATTACTTTACTAGACGTTCCAAACAGATCATAGCACATGTCGTAGAAGTTCCACGTGGAATCTGATGCTCCAGTAGAATTTTGTTTCCTCTTCTCAATCATGAATCGTTTTTGAAACCAATCCATTTTGTTACGAACTTGCTTCACAGATACTTTCATAGTCGCAAAAGGATCTTCGTTTACCTTGTCAACAATGACAGACCAGTGTTTCTGTTTCAAGTTCCCATTATGAAGCTGATCCATCTTGACAAGTTTGTATTGGTTGAGGAGCTCCCATAGTCTATCCGGAGGCCAGCGATCGTCATCTTGCTCGGCTTGATCTGGTATATGTTCCATGCTTGTAAATATCAAAATCTGTGTCCTGACACAAGTAAACATAAAAATGGTCACGAAAAGATTGTTTCAGAATAATAACAATAGAAGTATAAGTTGAGATCTCATGTGTTTATTTAATTTTCTGAGTGCACTTTGCTTTTCAGCTTACTGCTCTACCTCCCTTTGATATGAACTCGGTTATATACATTTATAATAAGCAAGCAAAGTAAAGCAAGCATTTTCCAGCAAAAAAAACTTTGACTTCTAATATACGAAAACTGGTTTTGGTTTCAGTAAAAGTACAGGAGAATACCTGAAAGCAGAGTATCTTGTTTCTTATCAAAGAGTTCACTCCCGAATATCAGACGCAGAATACAAAGGAGCAGTTGTGATTTTCAAGACGTTTTCGCAGTTTCAACTCGAGATGTTTGTACAGTTACAAGGTGGAAATCACCCTTCCCGTATAAGTTTCAACCTCTGAAGATACTGGAAAGAAACGGAAACAGAGTTAGGCAGCTTGAAATTCCATCAAACTATGTCGTGTCTAACTTTTGACGTGGGGTGCCTCCTGCCATGAAAGTTCACGCTGCAAACACATGCACCAAAATAATTTAAAACTATTAAATTTTAGTATAGAATATATTTCATATATATATTATACGCACTATGAAATATCTTATCGATGGTCTCATTACTAGTTCCGGCTGCTGTTACCTCAGCTCTCGGTTCAGATTAGATCTTGTTCCGAATGCTAGCCAGGGGCTCGAAGGCCAACTAGGGACGAAATGGCTGACATTCAGGTATTTTCGTTCTTTCATGGATCATCTCACCGCAAGAGGGGTTACAGACCTGTACGCTGGAGTGTTCACAATGGGCCAAACATGAGAGGGCGAGGCTAAATTGATGTGCATATCTTAAGTTCAACGTACATCTACAGACCTTCTTGCCTATCAAGTACATCAGTCTTATCTGTCCAGTTAGCGTCTGTTCCCATCAATATTGACGTGCTCGCCGAAACAGCACCGCTCCTCTTTACCTCTAGCACTTACGTGTGAATAATTCACTAGCGATATCTACTGTCATCCAGTCATGAGGTCTAGGTGGTGTCATCGATCCGGTTCCTTTCAAACGTACCCCATAAGAAGGAATGTCTTTATGAGAGATAAGGTATGACCAGTAGTATAGACAAGGAGAATGAGTATATTGGGGTCCAGAAAGCTTCTTTACCCGTGTACCAATATATATTGGGGTCCAGGATGATGCCCCACTATTCTTCAGACTGTGTACTTGTCTGTATCAGTATTTTTGGGTTATCTCAAGTGTGTTTGGTAGTCTTGCACAGTAGTATTCTGGAACCCGAGGACGAGCTCACGAGTCTATCATATATATGATAGACACAACATTATGTCTCCTGTAGATAATCTCTGGTGAACTGAACTTATAAACCACATATTCTGACAAACTGTGGCTAGTACGATGTAGCTTCAGTACGACATTGCTCATGCCGAGTCCGACAATATTCTGTTATTACCTCTGGAACATGTGGATATTTGAACCAGTAAAACAGACTTGGAGTCACTCCCACCGAATCTACTATCCTTGCATACAAGTCTGGAGAGGTCACTGATCATCATCTCAAGCGCTCACGAGCTGAGACTCAATAGCGGAATGAGAAACGCTCTAGCATGACAATTGTTGATATTCTTAGCCCCTAAAATCAAGTTGAGCTTTTACCTTAGCTGCGCTTTGAGTTCATGTGAAGCACTCAAATAACAGGCACGTGATGGATGGAAGGGAACAGCGTTAGGATATCAATGAAGGCGGTCTCCAACAAGGAGGAAAACTCGTGAGAGGAGGTAAACAGAATTCAGAATTCTCAGTTATGCCTTCTACTTCTTTTCTGAAACACTGTTTACCAACGATTCATTATCATAGTTTAACAGAAGCTAACGATTCATTATCAAAGTTTGACATGCTTCTGTTTACAAGGAACAAGCAGTAATATATATCCGGTAACCTACTCGTGATAAAATACGTTTATAACTTGACTGATATCATCCAACCGATACATGATGGACTTATGACACCGTCCGGGGTTCAGGCAACATGTGAAAGGCGTATCACTCTGGAGTGAGGTCCATGCTTCAAACTCTCTGCTCGACGAGACTTCCTGCCTAGTCCTGGGCTTGACGATTCGCAGCACTCGTTCGGTTCCAAGCATAGCACGCAATGAACAGCAATACAAAACAGAGAAAAGCAATTTCTTTGCTTTCTAGTGCACGATATTCTCACAGTGCAGTAGTCGGCAGGTGACGAACACGAGCTTCACCAAGGACTTGGGTCACGGACACGTATGGTTCAAAAGCACAAGTGCTCATTCTTGAGCTCTAATTGCTCGTGCGACGGATAATCAAATGGGCACATTTTGCTCCGTCAGGCGATCACCTGTGGACCCCTGACGCCGTGGGAGTTTGGAATGCATTGCAAATGTAATCTCTCTATCACTATGAACGTGTTATGAAGCTCACCTTCGAACATGATTCTGGAATCTGCGTGCTTGTCACCCCAGTTGTCACCCCAGTTGTCTTGTAGAGTCCATATACATATATGCGTAGCGGTGATTGGATTGACTGACGTAGTTACAGAAAGCTGCATCAAAATCTTCAACTTCTTTCCAACACCACCAAGGCACTCCAGATCGATCCCATTGTTCTTGATTTCTCCCCTAGAGTATGAAAAGAAAAGCTGCTCGAAGTTCTTGAACGTGTTACAGAGAGTTCGAAGAAGTTCTCTATCTTGAACTGACGGGTGAATTTTGCATGCGATGGTTTACTGTACATTAACAAATTAGAGCCTTACGATGAGATGGTTTTCAGTCATTGATATTTACTATCACCGGATATGTAAGTAATACATTACCTAGAAACCGGAATATCAACCGTCGTTGATGACTACTCTATAGCGTCCGTAGAAGTTTCCCGGTATTTTATGCGGAAAGAATATGAGACTTGTACTCTACAGAAACCAGCCACAGACAAGATATACAGTCGATCGAGTGTGCAGAATATCACCAGCATCCAGTTTTTGGACTTCAGCTGGAAACGAGACATCTCGTAAACCACAAACGTGGGTAATAAAGGAGGAAACGAGTATTCCTTTTTCTCATTGTACTTTAGGTGACAGAGTCTATGCTCGCTTTTCCAGGAAACGATCTAATATCAACTCTATAGTTCTTTGTCGATACTAGTCTGATTGATTAGAAGCAAAACTGTAAAACTCTTCACGAGCTTTCACATGTCAGATTCCATCATCACATGAAAAGGTCACGATCAAAAACAGTTCTCATTTAACGTTACCTTAAGTGACTCGGAGATGTCACTTAAGGTAAAGCTTCATGTCACCTACACAATTTTGAGTCTGAATTTGGTTGACCCTTGTATTATACTTAGATTGATTTTAGATATTTCGTAATTTCGTAATTTATTTAAATTGTTTTATGATTATACTCTTCACTGAATACTCAATATTCTAATGAAAACAAACTAGCTATTATGGAAACATATTTTAATACTACAAATATAGGTGAAGCTCTATATGAGAGGTTTCCAATTTATGTACAACAGTTATCAATTTTAGAGTTCAAGTTAAATTTGAAGACTGAATGATCCTCCAAGATTAGGTGAGAGTAAAGTCTTTTGATTACTACTAGAATTATATAATATAATTTTTTCTATATTTCCATTTATTATTTTATCTGTTTTTAAACTTATGTATAATATTATATCATTTACTTCTTATAATGTTATTTTTAATTCTTTAGTATGTGAGATGATTTTGTACTAGATAGACTCCGACAAAAGAAGCACTATGAGAAACCATGAACCTTTATACTCTAGAGTCTAGTTTATGTTTTAATAGTGGAAAGTTCTTTTTACAACCCTACTGTTCTTGAGCAAAATGCATATTATTTTTCATAGACTGACTCTTTAGATATGACAAGCAAATGTATTATAGGATTAAAAAGTCACTCCATACCACAAAATACTATTGAAGATTTTGGAGAATCTTCCTCCAAATTACATTATAGTTCAAGTTCTCAAACTGGACTATCTAAAGATTATATTTTGCTACAATGTACATAATGCTGCTGAAGATTTACCGAAGCCTTTCATATTCTCCAACGTTTAGTGTAAGTGGAGCAAAAATCTCATACAAAGATATAGTAAAGTTGCAATTGTGATAACAGAGAAGAAGGAGGAGAAAATAGTCATATTAAATCTCTGAAGCATATTGGACCAAATATCCACAGAATACAGTTACAAGTAATGGAACTGGTTAAAGCATACACTCACAGTTTCCAAATAAACATTCAAAATTTGCATGGTACTTTAGGAAATTGAGAAAATCAATGGAGAAAAACCACTAATTTAGATTAGATAGTTCGAAAGGAAAACGAACAAGATTCGATGACATTTGCTTTTAATTTATAGAAGATTTTCAGTGTGTTCGAGAGAGAGATCAAAGACAAAAGTAGATAAAAAAGTTAATGTTTTAGGGTTGTAGGCTGATAGAGTAGACGTCGGGAGAGCGGTGGAGATCGATTTCACTGCACGCGAGTAGAGTAGAGTGGAGCGAGTTTGGAGTGGAGCGAGTTGTGATGGCTGTACGTAGAATTTTGGTAGGGTAGAGATTGGGGCTGTGACGGAGACCGATTTCAGTGCACGCAGTCGAGGCTGCGTACTTGGAGTCGAGCGAGAGAAAATGTGTGTGGTGTCGATTGCTTCTTTGGTCGTCTGGTCTGTGCGGGGTTCTCGTGCTTTCTCGTCTCTTGTTCTCGTTTGCTACGACTTTCTTTCTGCAGGGGCGGATCTTCAATTAGGTTGCCGGTTTCTGCTTCTCTGGTTTGCAACTGGTTGGAGGAGGTTGCATGTGTCCAACGCTTGGGATGTATACTTGTGCTGTCGTTATCGTTTGGAAGGTTTACTTCTGCTGTCGTTATCGTCGTTCTAGTTCTCTCGTTGTGAATTTGCGACTTCTGGTGTGGTAGGTTGTGGACTTGGTAAGTGGTTGGTCGAGTTAGTCGGTCGTGGTCTCTGGGAGACAGGCGGGTTTCCGTCACTGTTGTTTCGCTCACCCGTGTTGATCAAGATTGCTCGTTATGCATGACAAGAACGCGATGGAGCAGAGTGGGCCTGCACGACGATACAGTATGACGGCATTCTTAGATTCTTGGACGTAAAGATAAATTTCTGAACATTTTGTGCTTTTATCGAGGTGTCTCTCTCGCAGTCGTAAGGAAGAGTCGAAAGAAGAAGGTACGCAGGTCGAGGATGTTGAGTCCTCTCCTCCTGAGAGTTGCGATACAGTGGAACCATCTCAAACTTTTCCCTCCTTGCGATTCTCTGCTTTAGTTCCCCATTTTTCTTATCTGTCTGCAACAAAACCGATGGTATCCTTCGCGGAGGATATAGTTCAGCTAACTCGCATATATATTTTTCTGGATCTGGTTTCTGCACGAGAAATCATGCCGTTTCTGTTGAAGTTCGACTACGTGAGGGTTACAAGAACTTGTAGTCCGTGTGATTTACACTCTATTCCGCGACGGTGGCTTGCTGGCCCTTATAGGTTCTTCTCATATTCGTCTGATAAGCTATCGTTGTACCTGCAGGATCGGAGATTCCGTATGTTTTCCTACCCTGCCTTCTTTAATCTTGCTGATGGCAGATTAGAATCTACTGTCTCCTCCTTGTATAAGTCATACGCGCTGCCTTATGTGTGTTCTGTTCTGGACTCTTTTGAGTTGAGCTTTGTCTGTTATCACTTTCCGTCCTTCTCCTGGGACGATGTCTTTGAGGAGAGAGGCGAGAGCGAAGAGGCCGAGCCTCGAAGCGTCAGTGACAATTTGCCGAACCGAGACTGATCTCGAGATATCGTTGTTTTCTGAATTTTCTGAGTTTCTTCATGCTCGGTGCTTGTCAGGAGTATTTTCGATCGAACGTGGAGGTAACCTCCTCCACTTACACTTCCAGGGGTGATTTGCATGTACGCAAAGTCATGTATTGACATCAAGAAGCGAGTACTGCGGGCGCTTGGCTGGGAGGTGAACAAACCGGTTGGTGGAGAAGTCTGTGTGAAGCTGCTGTCGAAGAAGGGACTACACACGTTTGTTGGGATGGTGGATTATTGCCTTAAAGACAATCAGAAGCCGCACCACATAGCCGCAATGAAGCACATCAGCGAATCGATCATTGCCGACAGGGAGGAGCTTTTCATGTTACTTGGCGCAGCAGATACCAAACATCGAGTAGAACTGACATATTTCAACATACTCCAGAGGGTCCTTCAATTTAACAGGTATAAGAGCCGTCATCCCTTATCAACAATGTTTCCGCGTTGTTTACGAGCAATGCTTATGTCAGGGAAATATATGTCATCTCCCAGGTGGCTTTTACAGCACGGTATCCAGAAGAGGAGCGCCGATGCACTGTGGAGTTCTCTTGTTAGTCCTCGGGACGTTACCTTCGAGAACATGGATGAATTTTTTTTTACAGGGACAACCAACGGTGCCCAAAGTGCAGTATCAGGTACTATCAGCACGGGGAAACAAAAGGTGATGAAGAAACGGAGGCAGCAGGAGCAAGAGCTGAACCAGACATTGGAGGTGAAGCAGACGTTGGAGGTCAGGACGAACATCCGCTGCCAGATTACATATCACTTGCTGCTGCCTTCTTACAATCCACTAGCTCAGATAGATGCTTTCTCATCGAAGTTTAGTGTTACAATATGCAGTTGAGCTGTGCGTTGTGTATATCTTTCAGTCGCAGTTTAAGGTTCCTCACAGCAGTGTATCTTACAGGTTTTGGCTATGCTGCGGGCTTAGCCTGATTATTTATTTGACAGATGCCTTCTGGCCTCTGGTGTTATGTGTTTAGAGAGTGATGCCCTGGCCTCTGGTCTTATGTGTTTAGAGAGCGATGCCTTCTGGCTTCTGGTGTTATGACTTTCTCGGAGTTCAATAATATGAGTGGAATACTTTCGGAAACACCCAGTGTCCCCTCTGCAATGGTTGATGTATGTTTGAAACTGCTTTGGCGTAACAATACCTCCACCGTGGAATATCGGATGTAAGGAAGAAAGCCGGCAGGCAACGCCGTCGCATCTCATAGGCGGACGCCCAAAAATTTTACACTACAAACGGCCAATAAAAATTAAGACACCTTGAAACTTCTGCGAGGTGAATATACACTGTTTCAAATCTATATCTTACAATCCTATGAACACTATGACATTGACCTTGTCTTTTCCAGAACGAACACAAGCTTCCTTAGATCTAGCATGTTGTACAGATCATTAAACACGACTAGGAATATGAGAAGTAAGATTAATATGAATATACTAGCACGGTATCATATAATCTTTAAATTCTAACCAGTCGTTTGAAGAATATACAAATGTCATCAATTCCTTAAAACCTTTTAACTGTTGTCACAAAGCCATATACTATTCTTCTTCCTTGCGACCTCTCTGAATATCCATGCTGGATGAACTTTTGGGAACTTTTGCTCGTTTATTGTTATTAAAGAAATAAATATATATTGAACAAAATATATATATCAAATAATTAAAAATAATTAATTTTTTTATAAATATTAATTATAGCCCATGCTTAAAAACATGAGGAGAGCAAAGAATAAACCACAAGTCTTGAATCTACTTCCGCATTCCAAACAATACAAGTCCGAAAAGCTGTAGTAATTATTATATTAATTCAATGTGAATTTAATTTAATACCTAACCCTTCTTGCAGAAAAGATTAGGTATTAAATTAAACGCCTGGATATTTGCCTCCTCTATCTTGATAGATAGAGGAGGTAAATATCCATGTGATATGAAAATACAATCTCTCATTCTCAGGATATTTGTTTAAGAAAACAACAAACTCTATTCGAGATAATACGTCTATCAATCGACTATACAAACAATTTTGCAATCCAATATATTTTGCCATACAACACGAGATGCTACATAACAACTTAACTTGAATTAATTTACTCATTATTTGTCTTCTTAGGTTCTCAAAGGCGCAATTTTGTTACCGGAGTCACACTATCTAACAAGAATAAACAGTTAAAGTGTTTTATTTTCCACAGCAGAGTGTTGTTTACCTCACCATATGTTCACCTTGAGAGCAACCTTAAACGTGCTTTTGTTTCATTTTATGAGTTTCTTTCTAAATATGCTTGTTCTATGAATTCCATTCTAAATATAATTATGTTCTGTTCATTGAGCTCAACAATATTTAACAATGTCTTTTTATGTTAGCTTACCAAGTGAATAGCCGACTTGTGAATTATACCAACGGCTAGCTCCCAAGGTTTAAAATCTTTCAAGAGTTGTATAGTAATAAATCATTTATTTACTTTCCTACTTGAAGGTGGAAGACAACATCAAGCTTAATTTATTACTTCATCTTTCCATCAAAAGGTATTAAATAATAAATTTAATAGCTGGATTGATTAAATTAACGTGTATTTGTTACCATGACCTCACATTTGTAGTTTGTAGTACGTGTGTCAATGTTTCCTTCTTGTCTAGATCTGCTCCTAATTCTAGGTCTAATTATCATTGAACACTTATAGAGAAATTCAGTCTTTTATAGTAATTTAATTTATAAATTTTACATAACACTAAGTCTTACATATTTCTGATAACAAAAAATGAGCACAAGTTTCCCAAGGAGGTTAGAAATGCTTATTTATTAGACATATTTTGTACAAGTGATCGTTTAACCTAAACATACGGAGAGGAAAATCTTGAAACAGCAAATCATTCCGAGTGAGTCTTGAATTAAACTGGAGCCTTCTATTTTAGAATTCAAGTTGGAAAACGAATGAAAGTGATATTCTTTGTATTCTAAGGAACATGGAAACATTAACTTGCCTTCTTGAGAATGATCGCAAGCTTCTATGGATCTCACATATGTCAAATTAAACTGAAATGCCCTTTCTTGTAAAATACAACAAGAAAGGTTATCTTGATTTCCAGCTTTTGTTATTTCAAAATTCAACAAAAGCTACAGTTAACATGCAAATGCATAGCAAAAACCAAAACGTTCTGGATTAAATAGTATCATAGCATTTGCATTTGATGCTGCTTCAAAACGATCTTACTACTTGCATAGTTTTAAGTATTCGTCCATCTTTCTCTTGCGTCCCTCTATCCATCGTTTAAAGATGTTTCCTCATTTTTGAATATATATAAATCATATTTTCAGGAACTAATTTGCTAAACCTACATGCTAGTTAAATATTAATGTGAACTAAGAATTAGTATGGACGATGGTGGACTTACACAATCTTCTCACGATGAACAGTGCTAGGTTTATCATATTCTTTATCATATTCCATTTAGGTGTCAAAGTAAAGTAACAATATCTTGAACCTTCGAGAAGAAAAGAGTCGTAGTTTACAGTCAGCTAGTTTTGTTCAGAAGTGTGGATCTTGAGAGTTGACACTATGATTTCTCCATTAACGTTGTTATTCCTTGGAAATTTGAAGTCATTATTTTGAATATTAAATTTCCCTTTTGTAAAGATTCATAAACAAAACGAACAGAAAACAAATAAAAAACATATGTAAACGTTTGACCGAAGTAGTAATTCCTTCTTCGGAATCAAGAATAATTAGACAAAGTTAGAACTGTGCTAAATTTTTCTATTTGCTTTTTGCTCGTTTCCTATATGAATTTTTGTAATGCCGAAATCTACTACTGAAAACAATGATTCCATATTTATGAAGAATTAGTATTGTCAAACTTATAAGGTAATATCATCAGCAATAAACAAAGTTAATCCATTGTAAATTATGAGTTTTCTTTTTTCCTCACTTTTATACCCTTTATAACAAAGCGCTCCGCTTTCAGTGTAATTGCGAGGCTGTTCGTTAGAAATTTATCTGGATCTATCCACTTCCTTTCTCTTCCCGGTTTCTTCTCCCGGTTTTCGCAATGATTCCATCCGAGCGTTCCCTTTACTTCATTTCTCTTTCCGGTTTGCACTTTCCGGTTTATGATTCCATCCGAGCGTTCCCTTTACTTCATTTCTCTTTCCGGTTTTCACTTTCCGGTTTTCACAGGATTCGTAAGTTCCGCTACACGACAAGGAAATTCCCCTTCCTTTCCATTTTCCCAATCACGTATAGCTATCCTGGCGCACAGCAACAAGTGGAAGGTTGAAATTCGACCTCTAAGAAACTATGGTAGAAAAAGACGAAGTCGGGGTTTTAAGGATGAAAGACGGTACACTTGATCTGTGACAAGCAACAGCTCCAAATACTAGTCGAAATCCAAGACTGTCGCACTATTTTGTAAATCCCGCAAGTGTCATGAAAATACAATGGACATGGATTTAATCTCCACGTTGCCGTGGACAATCCCGAATTCCACTAATGGCCAAATCGTCAGCTTATTGCTTTGGGATATCGGTCGACTCTTCTTCGTCTCCTCCTCAAACTGGGCAACATATCTGCTGCAAAATATCACGATGCAAATGAGCAAACCGTAACATTTTTTCATCCGCAACAAACACATTCAAGGGCGGAATTTTGTTGTTTCTAACGTAGGACACATTCAAGGGCGTCTTGTGTCTTCATAAGTTGTGGTCTTCCTTTCTTGTCTCGTCCCCTCCTTGACTTCTCTTGCGGAGTGCTGCTATTCGCTATCGGAGTCCTCTCTGTCTTGGCACAGCATTCACTCCTCCCAATCAAACAGCTCTCGACTAATTCCTGCTCTCTAGTCTCATGCATTCTCACCGTTGTCAGTGCGCTCATTCACTGTTAAAAAGGATCATTGAACACTCACGCGCCAATCTCGGTTTCCTGTTTTGCTGAATGGTACCTGCGCAGACGGCCTGGAACCCGTGCTCGCGATCCCTTGACTGTATGTGATTTCTCTCCATGCAAGTTCACGCAAATCCAGGGCTGCAACACGAAGTTTGAAGATGTTCCTCTTTGCTACGTACACAAACGAAGAAGGAATAATTCCGCTGTAATGAAGTGGGCTGAGCATCACAGTAAGCACATTCCTGGCCTCTCCTGAAATCCCTAACCTGTCCCTGAGAGTATGCTAAGTGTTGAAGATCTACTCCGCATACCAACTCTGTATCAACAGCACGCAAGCTCGAACTAGGACACAATTGGCGCGTCTTCTCAAAAACTTGATTCCGGAGGATATTCAAAGAAATGGACGAGGCTTTGGAAATCGTTGAGTAAGACTCGAAAGCTTTGCCTAAAACGCTTCGGCTTCTGGTCCTTATCTCAAGTTGTTACTTTCTTCCTCCTCGTTTCCAAACTCCCCCGAAGAGATATAGGTACCTGTGGTCCTCAAAGTTTGCAAACCCTAATCAGCAGCCACACGGCGAATGCATGCATCTTCGTTTCTGACGACAGATATTGCCCATGCGACTAGGTAAGGTCAGCAGTGGAGGAGAAGAGGCCATGGGGGAAATCATCCTTCGGTATGGGATGAGTAGTAGCTAATTCCTACATCGCTGATGCACAGGGAACTGATAAGGTCACTTCACAAGTAGCTTCTAAGAAGCACCCGCAAGACCCTCACTCTTTCTTCCTCACTTTTTCTTCTTCTTCTTCTTGCCTGCACCAACTCTTCTTTGATTAGAAGGTGAGACGAAGTGTATACACGGATTCCGGAAGATTGAAGTGGGTCCCGCGTGCTGCAGCGCAGCAGCTGAACGTGAGTTGCTTCTGTACCACGCTGTAGGGGCTGTCCATCTGTCGGTCGGACACGCTTCCTCATATACAACAGCGTGCCTCTACAATTCGTTGAAGGATCAAAAGCTTTGTCGCTCTTGGTGGAAATTGCTGTGTCTTTCAACTGACTTCATCGGCACTGAAAAAGGAGTACCCAGACGCTGTTGCTGCCTGAGAATCTGGTACAGAACAGGACCGCCAGAGGGATGAGGACGAATTGAGAACCTGAAGCAACATATGTGCAGTCTGCCTACGTTGTTGCCGGTCCAATAGCTGTGGATCCAGAAGCAAGAGAGTGCTCAGAGGACACAAGGCCGACAGATTTCAACAGGTCCCTTGTCAAGGTCTGCGAATCTGGATATCCTGGTATTTTGAGGTTATAGGTCTCCAGCAATCAAGCAAACGTTCCTACAATCCATGCTGGCTTCGTTTCGTTGATAGACAAACCCTCTAGGGCAGAGCGTCGGTGGAGGAATCTCAGAAGCGAAGATATAGAGATAGATAGATCCGCAAGCAGAATTGAGAGAGCTTAGCTCGGCGATCAAAGGGAAAGAAGCATGACGAACTGGAGTTTTATGGCGGAACTGTTGAAATATGCGGTTGAATCCGTGGACCTTCTCTCACGGGCGCTGGAGTGTCTGTACAATAATTTGAGTGTGAACGCAGCTGTTCGGAGGTAGTGCAGCTGCAGTATCTTTGGTCCTCGGAATTGGCCTTGCCGATAGATCGAGCGCTTTGGTGCCTAGGACAGCCATTTCACGACGTGAAGGGCGACCAGAGTTTTGAACAACGGAGAGTTCAGTTCTCAAGTTTTGATCGATATGCATCTACTGTAGTTGGCTCGAGGGACAGTTTACTGGATACTTTAGTCTGGATCACGTTGAAGGTAGGTCAGGGATTGAGCACCGAAGGTTGTGAACAGCAGTCCACAGTCTAACCTCAATTCATGTTTCTGTTTTGTCCCTTTAATCTAGTCTTGTATTCGCTACCAACTGCCTTGTATCTGGGGTATCATCAGTGGAAGGGTTGTTCTGAGTTTAGGTACAACAGTTTACAACTGTGTTCAGCCCCATCGTCTCATTTCCTGCTAGTTAGCTCAATCTGTAGGCTGAACTGAACTGTCCTCAGACATTGAAGAAGGTGGCAACCCCTGTATTGGTTACACTTGCGTGGTAAGTGGTTGACGCGTGAAAGCCTCAACGACTCCAGTCAGGACTCCCTCGTCTTTCCTAACCTAGAATCGGTTGGCATTGGTTACTGTCGGACTGTATTCCTTTCACAGAGAAATAGGATAGAAGAGCAGATTCATGGGTGCATGGATGGTATGAACCTTCTGTGTTTGATTTCTGCCTCGGACAATAGTCAGATGCTCGCCTCCAAGAAGAAGAACATGGAACAATTGAGTGAATAGTGCATTAGAGAGGACATTGCATGGTTTTGAGTTGTTCGAAACCAAGGGCCAATGGAAGAAAGTAACTGACAGTTCTCCGTCTTATGTTGTGACCCTTGGGTGATTATCACTGTGTCGGCTTGGACAGGGTACCAGGACAGTTTGATTGGTACTAGACTCGTGTGAGGTGTGACTACTTTCAGCACGAGCAGGATGAAGTCTCGATTGATTACAAGATCGTTCTCTCATAAGACCGAAGAAGCAACTCGGCAAGCCCTGAAATCAGAGAGGCGAAATGTGCAAATTAAGGTATTTCATTATTTCCTGAGGCATAAGTTTCAGTCTTTGATGCAAGGGTCAAGATATTCAGATATTCTTCATGTACGTCATCGCAAAGATTGTTGATATCCTGAATACTCACCAGGTTGTATAAATGGAATGTTAGTTGATAACACGATACAAATCATACGAAGTATGTATAGTACGTCAGCGTCTTGAAGGAATTTATTGCTATGTACTTAGCTCTGTTACATCACATGCATAAAGATCATCATGGTAGAATGAAAGTTACTGGTTCGTTTTTCTAGTTACGTTGTAAGTGATTGTCTTCAATCCCGATTGCTGTTCTTTCTACAGTCAGCATTCATTGATTTATTTCAAGAGAAAACTCTCAAAACTCTTTGGTATCATGTGTGAATGGACAGAAGCATGCATATTTCTCTTGCTGCTCTACTTCTGTACGGTGAGTTTGAACATAAGATGGTGAAGTGTAAGGACCTGCCGTTACGTATCTTTGATCGTATGATAATAGAACCGTTAGCTTGCTGATCCATTGCAGCTACTATGATAGTTCTTACATGTAGATATTCAGCGTCAGTTGATTGACTTTTTCGATCAGTATTACACCACATTGTTTTGCGTCACAAAGAAATGCAGCCTCTGGTGTTTCACGGTTATTCTCCTTTACTCACTAGCAACAGTACAGTCAAAGTATACTGTTCAAGTTTTGACTGAATGCAGCATCTATTTTTCACCCTTAGAAATAATTTTGGATGAATTTGGATGCATATTTCTTCTCTAAAAGAAAAGTGTCATAGATTATAGTCGGGATCGTAAGGACAGGTCGTAGTGAATCCAGCTTATGCAGAAGAAATAGAAAGAGCGGCAAGACTTGAGATTGACGAAGAGAAAGGTAAATGACTTGAACTTTACTGTTTGACAATAGACGAGATCATTTCTCGGAGAAGTTACGACCGAACTATCTTGGGCCGTTGAAGGTCGTGGAGGTATATGATAGATTATACTCGGGATCGTAAGGACAGCTCGTAGAGAATCCAACTTATGCAGAAGAAATAGAAAGAGCGGCAAGACTTGAGATTCAAGAAGAGAAAGGTAAATGACTTGAACTTTACTGTTTGACAGTAGACGAGATCATTTCTCGGAGAAGTCACGACTGAACTATCTTGGGCCGTTGAAAGTCGTGGAGGTATATGATAATGGATCGGTGGAGTTGGTTAATTTATCAGGGGAGTTATTATCCACGCGGGTGAACGGCTGGAGGTTTAGGAAGTATTTTGAGTAGTGTTTCAAACTGAGGGGGAATGTATGTCATACATCATTTATGTAAACAAGCATGGAATTTTTTTTCTTTTCATTTCGATTTAGTTTTGACAGTCATACTATTGGGGTCAGACAGTCATACTATTCTGCAAATGGCAACTCCCATCATGCAGTATGTCCGTTTTCGTGTTCGATCACGACTGATATTCTTCTTTGAGTTGGTTGAAGTCCATCTTGACAAGGTAAATCATATGAAGTGTAATTACTGTGATAGTCAGGAGCTCATCAAGTAGTTTGGTCTTGCCCTTCCATTTGTCTTGGGGAGGCTTAAGGACTTTGTTGATCTTCCCTTTGATCTTCTCTTTCTTGTCTGACACACTATGGAGCATTTTTTCAAGGAAGGTGTCATCCATGTAATACTTACCAATGAGATTAAAGCAAAAGTCTTCGTCCATACTTAAGAGGCAAAAGAGAAATGTTATCAAAATGTGATGATAAAGAAAACTCCATCCCTTCTTAAATTTTCTCAATCTATTTTTGGGATTGAAAATAACATCGTAAAAGTTATACATTCTGTCAACTAATTTCAGAACACCTCTCGAAGTTGAACTAGGGGCCTTCCAAAGCACATCATGAGAACATACCTCTTCACTCTCCATGAAACTAAGGAAATGAAAAGTATCTTATACTTGGTTAACATGCAAATCCTTTTGAGCTCGTTGGCTTTTCACTGCCTAATCATTATGATGGAGCTTGCTTTAGACACTCTACAAAAGATGATAGTATATTATTTTTATCACAGTGTCCATTATATCAATCTTTTTATTAATTTCTTGTTGGTTTTCTTCGTACGAAAATGATGGATAGTCTGTATTTAATTTTTAATCTTTTTATATAATTTTGATCGTTAATTCTTTTGGGTACAATCGCGGTTGTTACAATCATGATTAACTTCTGAGTTTGACTCGAATATTAGTTTGATATGATCAAAAATATGATGTTTTTATCTTTGGCACTGCAATGATGGTGGTTTTTACTCTCTCTAAATCATCTTCTTGTCTGTATCGACGTATCAACTGACTTTTGCGTCTTCTTGTTGAAAAGAAGAAAGATCGCAATACTTGATGTGATCTAAGAGTTCTAAGTCATAGTGATGAGGACGATTTTCACGCGTTCTTTTCAGATTTTATCGTTTGTCTTATTTTTCTTGTTGATGAGTTGATCATTCTATCACTTCAAAATAGTTGTGTGAATAACATCGAGTTGAGTGACGATCATAATTATACTATTAGAGAATAATTCTCTGTTGTTAATAAACAACATCTTGTCTCATCATGCATTAGGTGTCTTTATGTTTATTACATGACATCATAAATAAATGATGATGAAGTACTCTTGTTTTGTTTGTGTGTTGATCATGAGTGCGAATGCATATCTATAAGTATTCTTGACATGCATCATGTGGAAGCTCAAAGCGATCGACTATGTATTGCTTGATGGTTTCAAGCGCAATTGTCCTACAACACTAGTAGCTGTAACAAAGATATTTTTGTGCATTCCTAATCTTTGCATCCATTGTCTCATTACTTGCACTTCTTCTAGTATCTTGTGAAGCCCTCAATCATTGATATGTTGATTTCTAATAATGGAGTTGTAATGCCTTTTTTTCTTGCAAGTTATTGCGGGATAAAGGACATGGACACGTTTATTAGCATCAACTCCAACACTAGTATAATCTTTGATCGCTGAAAGATTGGTGGTGTTGGAGTTGAAGCAAGATTAATATCTATGTTAGAAGAGTTTATATGTTGACATCTTATTGTACTTCTTGATCCTCCAAGTTGTGAAATATAACATAGAGTGTTTTTTCCAAGGTGTAACACCCCAAGGTTTTCTTTTAACGATATAATAACATAAAAGAATGCTCCCATAGAGGATTAAGGACATAATAGTACAAATCTATGTTAATGTTTGATAAAATGACTGAACAGGAGCCACACATCTTTTTCTTTTAGTTTTCTTCACATAATCCACGAAAGAAAACATCATGTCCTCAACTTCAAACATCATCCTCCAAACACCACAATTGAGAAGTAACCCTCCATATGTCCATCTCTATATGTCTTCGTCTAGACAAAAGAACTTACGCATTTTTCATTATATAAACTATACAAAGGTTAGATTGGTCTCTAGTGACCTCCCTTCCCTTGAGATATATGTGAACAGTCCCATGCTAGATACAAAATAACATTATGAAAGACGTTTGTCTCCAGTCACTTAGTCATGGTATAGCATGACGCACAGTCTAAACGACAATAGTAGTTAATAAACTAAAAAGGTCAAATCTCTCTCCTCACTTGTTAACTCTCTCTCTTTCTATGTCTACTTGATCCGATATCTACGTCTAGATATCGGAGATGCTCTACTATGGGTAAAGAAGTTAGTGACTTGCTTCTTTGGTTCTTGTGACAGTCTTGTAACTCTCTGAATGTGATGTCGAGCGGAAACCTGCTAAAGGTATTTGAAGGAGAATGTTGCACTACCTCAAGCGTGGTAGTTCGTCTGTCGTCCCTTATCTCCATGTCAACTCTTCTCAAACACTCGAGATGGTGTTGGCACTACTCTCTTTGACTGTAGTTCAAAACATAGAGAAAGTCGTATGCAGTCAAAGATATGACCTTTTGATACTTAATTCTCAAACATTTTGAGATTTATACCCAACCTCCCTCTTCACTCTTTAATAGGTGTGTGTGACGAACACTATCCATATCTATAAAACCACATGTAAGACATAGACGTCATAAACATCTTGTACATCCCATAACACAAGTTCCACTCTCACTTGCACAATCAAATATACCAAGCGTCACCTCCTTAACACATTGTATACACAGAACATAGAGAAAGTGTGGAGCTTTCCATTGGAGCAAGAAAAATCATCACTAAGGTGTGGTTTAAGACAATAGACGCATACGGCTACTATTGCATCAGTTATCTCTTCTAACTCATCCTTCTGAAGGGTGGTCCTTAACCATCAGCTGTAGAGAATCAATTCCTTACGCTACTGTAATACTAGGATAGCTGCACACACACACATGACACAAGTCGAGACCTTAGCTTTATACCCTCAAACACAACAAACAATCAAACCCTCAACAACAGATCTTGTAAGACGAGGTTCAAGAGTGACTCCAAACTCAAATGCATTTGGATGTGCATTCCCATCCTTTACATAATGAGAGAAGGACTACAAGATGAGGTCCAATCTATTGTTGACCACTCAAAGTGAGTACATCAGTTGACTTCAAAGTGATGCACTTTGCTCTCTGTAACTCCAAATAAGCAGTTCTTCATGTCCCTTGAAAGCTCTCTACGTCCTCTTTCACGATACCATCTTCACCTACAACTAATGTGTACAATTCAAGTTACGGCTGGTCAAACCCATCGGGTCTCTCTCTCTTTGAGAATCTACACAAGCCCTCGCACGAATATGCCTCTCCAACCTTCACAACCCCTCTCAACTACAAATATGTACAAGCCATTGCAAAATTTTGACTTTCAGCTCAAGAGTTCCCTCGAATTGTAAACATCTGTAACTTTGACCCAAAACTGATGTCTGTAGTCCGCGTTACTATAATTTCAAGTTTTATGATCCCTTTGTGAAGAAATCTACGCAAGGTCATATTGTACCTCCTAATCTCATAACACACTGCTTTTCTGAAATCCGTGTGAGACCTCGCACACATTTGCAATAAAGTCTCAAGTACACAGTAAACTTTGAATTGCTGTAACTTCTACCATGTCATTCAAAATCCGGTGGTCTTGATGTTATTGAAAAGCCCTTGGAAAACTTTATCCAAATGTATCAATATAGACTCAAATCGGCCATTGTAATCCAACTTATGACCACTTAAAGTTTCAAAACCCTGCTTGAGAAAATCTGCACGAGCTCTAGCACAGATTGCCACCTCCTAGTCCTTAAGTACCTTCCCCCACTGAAATATGTGTGGTTCCTCATGCAGTTTTCATTTTCTACTCCAAAGTACACAATAAATTTTGAACCCATGTAGTTCTCTACTTGCGACTCCAAATCATGGAGTTAAAGTGGCATTGGAAAGATCTCGTCGCCCTCTTTCCAACGGTATCAAGCATGACAGAAACATATCTCTCTAGAGGAAACTACGACCATTCAAAGTCTAGTTATATTTTCCTTGCAATGCGAGACCTTGTGCTATAAATCTGCACAAGTCTCGCGTTGATTTGCTACTTCGACCCTCTTCGATCCAAAAACCCATCCTGTTAGTGTGAACCCATCACTTAGTGTTAAGTCTCTATTTTCAAGACGGAAAGAATAGACAACCTCTCTACTCCTTACCAAATTCTGCAGATTGAACACTAATTGCCTCAGCTGTTATACTATTGGGAAGCTGAGGATATAAGTCCAAATGTCATCCTGAGTGCCAGCATGTAGGTTGTCAAGTGTCATATGTGTTGGACTGCCAAGTACCGCACATGCGTAGTGACACCTTATCTTAATCTGCCATCTCATCCTTACTGTCTCATTAGCATCTTTGTCCAATCAACATCTGCCGTGTCTGCATCCTGCCCTGTCAGCATCTCGGATGCCACATCAGCATGTCAGATGTCTCATCAACATCGAGACGGTCAAAACTCTTAAAAGTCAAAATTGCTCATAATTCTGTCCTATTAGCTCAGTTCGTGATCATAAAAACACTAATTTTGATCACGTCGACAAGACCTACCAAATGCTGCTGTCAGATGGAGCAAGTTGAGAAAATTTCATCTCATAAGCTTAAGTTTACACCATAGCCGGTCCACGACAAGACATCGTTTCTCCACCTCAAGTAGCATATTATCTTAAACTTCATCCTAAATAATATCTTACATAACCTCATAATAGTTTCTTTCTCCTCTTGCCTCAAGGATTATGTATAACCATTAATATAGTTATAACTTATCCACATCATTGGTTGGCAACTAAGTGTCCGTGCCTAGATGATATAATTATCTTCAGACGTTGTGCGTATATCCCTTGAACCTTTTGGTATAGCTGCCTCATTATGCCATCCATCAGACATTAGACGTCATCATCAAGCATTCGTCTGCTCATGTAGACGTCCGCTTCTAACACCTCTTGTCTGTCAAACGTGAGATCCATCGTCTATCATCACTCCGTCTACTTGATAGTGAGATCATCGTCAAATGCCCACATCTTGATATAGACATATTCCTCTGGTGGTTTCTAATATAGATGCATATATCTTCGACTGCTGCATCTAAAGGATGCTTTGGCTGCTCTCAGACGCTGTAACACTTCAGAACCGGCATCCACTTCTTCAGATATTAAAACGTTTCTTGATATTTTCCAGAAAAATCTAATATCTTCACTCTTTAGAGAGAAGGAGGAGAACTATATATTTTCAACATTGAAAATATAAATAGATGATAAACAATTTAAAATAAATTTAACAAAAGTGATAAAATAGAGAGAACTGAAATCACTTGTAACCACAAATATTATTAATTTTAGACACTAATGCTCTAAAATAAAATAATGTAAAATAAAAGTACTTTTGGATCAGTCACAAAGATGCAAGTGGATAAAATATAAGCGCCAAATCTATTGTGATACATCTTGATGTATATGGATTTTTGGAAGGATGTTTTGCACATTTTGACGTCTTGTTTCCAGAGGAAAAACTTGGAGAAATATTTGACATATCATTTTTTAGTCGATATCCTCGAGAAGTTAATCTTCATTTGGGATCAAGATAAACTCCTTGATCTAAATAAACTTTGAAAGTGATGGTAAGATTGTCCTTTTGTTTTGGAAACTACTCCGTACCGTGTGAACGACATATCATTGTACACTACCAGATATATAGTGTTAGTATATGATTCTCTTGACATATGAAGCAGCTCCAAACTCTCCTTCACCTTACGATGGGTCAAGAAAGATACACATCTCCTTGGTATTCTTCTTCATACTTGGATGCATTGTCCCTGACCTTTGATGTCTGTAAATACATCAGGGATAATCTTCTTAAATAAATCTCTTTATCTTTAATGTTTAGTACTCCATAGTGGAGGTTTGCTTGGACAGTATATCAGTTTTTATTTTATCGGCTAAGTCTTTTGTCCCTAAGCTGATGATCAAGAGACCTGAGGTTCTTTTGACATTAAATGTCAAAAGTAGATACAACTGAATCGGATGAAAGCATATGGTGGACCTGTCTTCTCGACTTACCATAATCTGCCAAGTTAGAAGATACGTTGAGAACTGAAAGTTTAGATGATACAAACGATGAGAAGAAATAAAATCCTAATATTAGATTAGACCAACAGTTTTTTATTTATGTAATTCGACTTCACCCTTGTGATGAAAGCTGAGAAATAAAAGTCATATAATTTTATATTATATGTTAATAAATAATTTGATTGAGCAAATGTCATGGTAATATAGTTAGCTAGTTGGTTGTGTAAGAGTTTTTACAATAACATTAGTCAAATGCAATTAGAGTTTCTATATCTTTTCTAACTTCAGGATGTGTCCTTGTGATATGCGGTTTAAAGTGATCATATTAAATTTTATGATAATTGATCTTGTTCCATTTGTTCGGTAAAGATGTTTATTACGACTATATAATATATTATTTAGTTATTTTCTTTAAATAATAAAATATTTATTTATTTATTAAAAGTATAGAAATATATATATAACTTATATATATCATATCTGTTTCATTATATTAATATATTTAGTCCAGTAATTAATCATTTATAAGAAAATATTCACATTATTTATTATAAAAATGATATATGTAGGAAGATCCTCTTAAAAATTTCAAACCAAAAACAGTACATTTAATGGTTATATTTTAACTGTTTAGATGATAATTTGGGGACTATGCAATGTTCATTTTAGTGAACAGCATCCGGCCAAGTATGACGGGTGATCGCCTTTGGACTTATGTAAAAGTAAAAGCGCCTTTTACTATTAGCCGCACGAATGAAACAAAACGTTGGCTGTTCCAGTCTCATCAATAACGGATATACTGAGGAAGATGGTTGAAGAAGATGATTGTGGTTCACGATGGACATCAGTCAATCAGTTCCGGCAGACTGATGCGTCAGCCGGAAGCACGGAACTCCAACTGTCATGTACTATACCGCATACTGTGTTTATGGCTGTTATGTTACAGCAACTCTGGGAACGAACAATGATAGAGTTGCATAACTCATCATCTCAGGCAACGCTCAGCGGTTGGCTCCACATGGCCCTAAAGCAGCACTAAAGGTTCGTAACGCTGAGCCGCACACGTCCACTGCAGGTTCAAACCGCCAGTGAGAGACAAAAGTACGATGAGAGCTTTTGCCTGTGACTCGTAGAACATGCACAGGGAAACTGGGAACCTGCTGCATTTATCTTTCGGCCATTCGCCTTTATACGTACTTCACTATATAGTTGTTCGAGTAAATGCGAGGAACTGTTGTAACACATGACATGCATGTAAACTTGGAGCGTGATTGCTGCAGACAGGGTCAGGAGTCCGTAGTAGATTTTTTATTAACTTTTAAATAAAACACTGATAAAAGCAATAATAATAATAATAATAATTTAACAAATTTTATAAAACAAATTAATTTAGATATACACGTAAAATTATGAATACATGACGAAGTGGCAAAAAAAACTTTTAGTAAAAGAGATGGGTTATCCTACACCCTCACTGGTAAGTTACGGTACTATCCTCTGGATAACTTATGGAAAAATAGTTATTCTGTCTTAGACTGAATATATGAAAATAAACTGCCCTCTCGCCTGTATCCCACACCTTAGAAGTCTACCCAACTGTAAGACATAAACCGGGAGAGAGAGAATTTTCTAGAGATCAGAGACCCTAAAGACAGAGGCATGCGGCAGCATGAATTGAGTGTGCAAGCACCATCGAACTCGAAACCTCACTGCTTCAATCAGAATTCATTAGATGAAAAGATAAATGAGTGAAATCTTTTCAAGGTGAACGTATCATCATATGATTCGATAGGGTATCATTGTAATTCTAATTGTAACTTATACACGGGAGGGTATTTTATCTTAACCCTTAGAAAAAACATGTGAAACTCTACTCTAGAATGGATAAGACCGGTGGCCTCGCAAGTAAGAGAAAAAATATTATTCCATATCGAATTTCACAAGGAGAGTGTGTACCCCCGAGGTATGTAGCATCATTAAAGATCACTGAAAATACAATAATTCCTAGATCACCTATTAATTCAGATATAATAACGAGTCAGCTGTGAATATTAATCAATATTTTAGTTGAGTTAAATTACCCAAATGAAACTCTGTTGACTACATATTACTTAGAGCATGTATATTCATACGTTCGGAAGAGTCAGAAAGTTCGGAAGAGGAGAAATATGCACACTTTTTAATTTATGTCTTACCTTTCCTCTTGGAAAGGTTAGGTCATAAATTAATATAGTTACAGAAATGAATAAAAAAAGTGTTTTCCAGTTGCTACTGCTATATATAATGAAAGTGAGCGTTTCACATCCGTCGCTACAGGTTTTATGATTGCAAGAGCTACCATATAGTAATTATATTTATTTATTATAGATTTTTCAAGTTAATTATATTTATTTAAATTTAATAAACTAAATTTAATAAACTATTTCATAGTAAAACTTCATACTGCAATTTCGCTTCTCTCATGTGTACTAAATCAACTCCTTTTTTCTTGTCCCTGCCAGATGTTCATACTGCATGCATATGGTCCATGAAGTTTCTGTGGTATGTTACCTTGTTTTCTCCCTATGGAACGGGTAAAAACAAAAGCCATGTTACTTGGGAAATATGCATTTCTCTTGTGGTTCAGGTTGAAGTGATGAAGTTTTGGTAAATCTTTTTCTTATTTTTATCATAAAATATTACATTAATATAGAATAAAAATGCTTCAACCTCGAGTATGAATATAAGTGCTCTTGGTAACCCAGATGATCTTATCTTTTGGGGTTTGTTTTTTTAGAACAGAGAAATTTAACGATTATGCAACTGGTGATTAACTTAGAATCTGTGAAATAAAAAATCCAATTAAAGCTGTTCACTAGCTTTACGAGTTATGATTCATCCCGGGAAAAACTACTTACTACTGACAAAAATATGTTAAGATGAGGATTTTGGAGTTTTTTGAAACAAAAGAGAATCTTTTCTTCTGACTCAAAAAACACTTTTAAGAAAAAAATATTCTTTTTTATGCTTTTGTATTCATACTCAAGGTTTAATATGAACCGCACACTTCCTTTTTGAGAGAGCAAAATGGTTGTGGTAGAGCCTCATGATTAAAATAAATATTCAATATTTAAAATAAAACTTTAATTGTAACTATAATGTCTGGCGGTATGGCACTTGGGTGTTAGGTTAAAGTAAACTATAACGCGATCTGGTCTATAAAGAGTCATGCAACATGATAAAATATTTTCTATTTTTTTTAAATTTTTGATTAAATAATTTTAAAAGAAAAATATAAATATAAATTAGACTCTCTATATAGTTACTTCGATGGAGGAGGTGAATAAATATGCATGCCTCATGAAATACAAGGAGATTGCCGTTATGGATGACGTTATTAT
Source organism: Asterella californica (assembly GCA_036924285.1). NCBI lineage: Eukaryota > Viridiplantae > Streptophyta > Marchantiopsida > Marchantiales > Aytoniaceae > Asterella > Asterella californica. The sequence goes on along the minus strand of JAYKYS010000009.1, from coordinate 2,836,876 downwards.
ACTTTGTCTTATCGCAGCAGGAGCGAACCGGCGGCGCTCGTCACTCGCATCGGTTGTTCAGTGATGAAAGGGCTACACATGGCGCGATATGCTCCTACATGAGTCCAAAGACAATATTCCTTGTTACGGGCTCTTCTGGTACGTCATACTCCGTTACGGTCTAAAATTGTCCAAATTCTTTCCCTCGCCGCAGCCCTACCAAGGAAGGAACCCGGCGCCCGAGAATCGCTCCGTGAATGCTGGAAACCGTGTCTGAAGCCTATACGGTCTGGGCTCCCCCACATATACTGAACAAAGATTTCCTTGTCTCATTTTACGATCAAACGCTGAAATGGGATTTGACTATTTCTGTTCAATCTTTCGGGGTGACATTGATTCAGTTACTGTTCACGACGACAGTACGATGAATCTGTCCGCAAGCACATAATAACTGACGGAGAACCGGCTGCATATACTGTACTATATATACCACACACGTGAATTAAATACGGATCTTACGAAGAGTATACGTTGGATGGCCAGTATTATGCCAACAGTTCACATACATGAAGTTAGTTATAAACTGAAAGTGGCAAACGGTAACAGAAGCCTTTTGATGGACTCAAATAGATAACTGTTGGCAGTCCCCCTTCGCACTTTAGCTCTTCAAGCCAAAAGTCCATTCATTAATTGTCTTGTCTAGGTGTTCAATCCTTTTCCCTACAGGGTTTCCGGCACTCTCCGGCATGAGTAAAGCTGCATCCACATCCAGAGAACTTTGGCTCTGCACAGATTTGCAGTTGACAGAGCCCGGCTGCACTTTGAAAACCTGTTCGGGAAGTCATCATGTGAAGGGAACTTAAAGACAAGTGGCGGAGTTGCACCTAATCTGTACCTGCAGGGCAAGGAAAGAGGAATCGTCTCTAAACCGTAAGACACAAAGAGAAGAGTGACGCAATGAATATGCATGCAACATGCCCTTCTGGCAGAAGAGAGGACAAAGAAAAACGCTCAAAAACTTATCAGATATTACTTGCTGACAACTAGATTCAAAAATATTTTGTAAAAAATACATTAGAGAACATGGAATAGAACAAACATGTCGGTTGAAAACAAAACATCTAAACTCACAAAGAAATTAAACGAAAATTTTAGAATTTAAATTACTATATTTAAATTAGCTAAATAAAAAATTTCTCTGTATACAGCAGTGTTAGACTTGTTTTGGAACAAAAAATTCCATGCTTCATGAATTCTCATGTTACCATAAAAGTATTCCGTCGATGAGTAATAAATAAATTAAAGAATATGCATATTCCTCCTCTTGTGAACTTGGAAAAAGATGAATATACCTTGAGTGCTATCTCTCCACTTTGCTCTCATAATGACACGCCTCGAGTGTGCAAAACAGAGAAGGTGGGTGAAACTCAGGTAGAGAAAGGAATACTTCACTGACATGAGCCACTTTTGTGTGAATTGTGTCAACTGACAGTGATAGTGCAGTGCGGAGGGTGTGAGTTCAGGATCGACAAGTCTAGGGTTCAAATTTAAAATTTAGTTTTTCTCCTCGCGTGCGACAGCTGACAGCTGACTTAAGCTTTTTAATTCCTTTCGGTATGCGACCGTAGGCTGCGGACTTAGAGTACTTGGTAAAACTGCATAGGCAAAAACAACACATGCATTTAGAATTTAGCCAAAGAAACGGGGAAGTGCTATCGGACAGTGGCCACTCACGCGTGTACCCCCGTCATTAAGTGTAACGTTGGACCGCAGATCACTGAATCTAGCTGTCCGTTTCTAATCAATGAGTTGTCGAACGTGAACCTTCCTGAAGACCGGTGTACTTTATTTGTGTTTCCAGATCCAGTTCGTTAAACTTTCCGCTAATAAACATCAAGGATTTAATAATCGTCGGACGGGTTTAGATTAATCAACTAGTCTTTGGCAGGTCTCTGCTACTAATCTCAGGTTTCAGAACACAGTGGAAACTATTCTGGGCATGGGTTGGATAAAATTTAGGCAGCGCTTTCGCTACTGGAGATCAAGTCGGAATGCAGTAACCCTTGAAGAAGAACAGTTAGGACTAGGAAGCCTAGTGGATGCTAGAAAGTAGAAAAGCAAAGTAATTACACCGAAATAGAGTCACCTTCACACCAGACGCTTCAATCCAGCTTTGGCACTCAATCCAAGCTTACTTATCATAGAATAGAGAAAATCAAGGACTCATATACATTACACGGCGTTTACTTGCAGACAAGGTCACGAAAAACTCCTGGACCGGTAATTCTTCACTGCTCTGCAACTCTCATGTGAGAATTTCACTCCGGAACTAGAATTTCTCCAGAAATCTATTCTTCACTTTGAACGCTCTGAGTTTCTACTCAAATGGACTAATCTCAAATTAACAATCTGAACAAGACTAGAATCCCTCTCGTACCCTTAGCCTGAAACTTTTCATCCACAATATGCACTCTATGGAATCTGATCTAGATCTCTAGTCTCCAAATTTGCTTCTCTGTTTATTGTATAACAGTGTCTGCACTCTGCCAACCTCCAGCTTGAGAAAACGAAAACTAATCCAAGTGAGTTTTAAGGTTCGCGAACCGGGTTATATCGTCTCCTTGAGTCTTTCCTTGGACCTTGTAGCCGCCACGTAATCTTGTATAATCACGGCCCCTTTAAGCAGAAAACGGCGTTACAATCCTCCCAACCAACAAAAAGCAGTTCTTCCACTGAACTGCGATACCTGCAATACCACCTTAGGAACAACACTTTCTCAAATCCAGAGAATCACTACCCCATCCAGGGTAAGATTAAGCCCCTTCTCAGAGCTATGCTCCATTACCAAGCATTCGTTGAAGCTTTCGGGTGAGACAGAACCCTAGCTTCCAGGTGGTGAACTCGTCAGTTTCTTTTTATCCATCTCCTTACTATGATACACCATAGTAGCGTCAGCCTAAACCTGATTGACATCCGACAGCCATAAGAAGTCAGCAGACCACAACTCCACCTTTAGACGAGCAGATGGGCCAGATCTACTCGGTTCCAGTGTCCTTGAAGGGCCTTTCTGCATGACTTTTTTGGCTCGATTCAATCCACCGCTTAGCTGGAAGAGAGCACTGCCGATTATCATCTCGTAAAGTATCTACGCAGTGGTTCCTGAAACTTGTACAGTGCAAGATCATCCAAGAACTCCCAAGCTTCACTTACCAATCTCGGAACTCTACTTATCCAACGACATAGGTATTGAGTAACGGGTTCTCTAGCTCCATCTGGACTTGGTGATGCTCGATGATCTACTATCTCAATCAACTCAAGATCATCAGCTCTTGGTAATGCTTCTAACACTTGATGTCATTTTTGATATCTTCATGACAACGACTCTAGTTCTTCACGAAACATCTTCAAGTTAGAAACATGAATGAGGGGGTGATAATGCTTCATACTAGCTAGAAAATGTAACTTATAGGTCACAAGACCTAACTTCTTCTCGATCAGGAACGGTCCTGCCCACTTTGAAAGAAGCTTCTTGGCTAAGTCCACCCCTGCTGTTCTTGGTTCTCAACCAGACTCTCTGTCCTTCTTCGAACTGTACGTCTTGTCTACCACGGTTTGCATACTTGACATACCATTGTTGTGTCTTCTCCATGTGTTTCTTGGCTTCTTGAAACACAGTACCCTGAACACGTATAAAAGTCTCTAGATCTGGAGGATCATGGTTCGATCTTCTTGTGTTTTCATGCCCCTTGGTAGCTAGAGCTATAGGAGTCCAAGGTGCATGAGAGCCCCGATAAACCACTTCAAATGGTTTAAATCATGTACTCGAGTGCTTGGTGTTGTTATATGTAAACTCCACCAAGTCCAAGTGCTCGTTCCAATCACTCTGATCTCGCATGATATAGTTTCTCAACCCTTGCTCCACTATCTGTATAGTTCTCTTCGTCTGACCATCAGTTTCAGGATGATAAGAGGAACTGAACTTGAGGGTAGTTCCGAACCTTCGAAATAAACCTTTCCAGAACTCAGCCACAAACCTCTTATCCAAGTTTGAAACTATGTCTTTAGGCATCTCATGATACTTAAAAACATATCGATTGAACAGCTCAACGGCACCTTTTGACGTCACTACTTTCCTACAAGGGATGAGGTGAGTTTGTTTGTTGAAACGATCGATGACAACTAGCAAAGTGTCAAAACCTCCTGACTCAGATAAACCGATGCATAAGTCCATACTTATGCTCTCCCAAGGCCCATCAGATATTGACAATGACCTTAGCAACCTTGAGGTCTCCTTCTCTCCGTTCGTTGTTGTTGACATGTCAAGCAAGTCTGCACGTACTTGATTACATCTTCCAACATGGACGGCCAATAGAACTGCTCTTTAACTCGTTGCAACGTCTTATTCTGCCCTCCATGTCCAGCCAGTTCACAATCATGACATTCTTGCATGACTAATGTCCTTAGAGATCCAGCTGGAACATAGACCTTGGTTTGCTTATAAAACCAAAGGCCATGGCGAAATGAGAGATTACATATCAATGGATCTCTCTCTTGTTAACTGGTCCAACGTTGAGCCTGAGGATCGTCTGACAATGATGTCTGATTCGATCCAAAAGCTCTTCACTTGTGTCCTGAGTTGTTAACACTTAGACACGTCTGCTTAACACATCCGTTGGAATATTTTCCTTCTCTTTTTGATACCGCCATTCGATGTCAAAACGTGCAAGTTCCACTTGCCATCTCTGCTGGTTGCGAGACAAACGGGGTTTACTCTGAAAGTATGTATTACCCTCGCAGTCAATCACAACAATAACCTTGTTTGGTAACAAATAATGCTTCCAACCCTTCAGACAGTGAACAACTGCGAACATCTCCTGTTCATGAGCAGGTCATTTTGCTTCTGTTTTTGAAAACTTGTGACTTTCGTAGCCACTAGATGCTTTCCTTGCATCAACACTCCTCCAATGGCCCATTGAGAAGCATCTGTGTGAACCTCGAAAGGTTCTCTCGTCTTTGGAAGAGCTAGCACGGGCATTTCTGTCAGTGCTTTCAGCTGTTGTGTTCCAAATAACATTGGAAGCCTTGCGCAATAAGCCAAACAAAGGTGCGGCTTTATGCGCAAATTGATAAACAAAGCGTCGAAAGTATGTGACTAACCCAAGAAAAGATCTGAGCTCATGAACACTCTCATGTCTCTTCCATTCAACAATGGCTCGAATCTTAGTCCTGTTAGGGTGAATACCCTACGCATCAATCAAGCATCATAGAAACACCACACTCTCTTGTCCAAAAGAACACTTGCTCTTCTTGATATACAATTGGTGTTCTTCTAGGCGCTTAAACACTGTTTCAACATCTGTTAGATGTTGATCTCAAGTGGATGAGAAGATGATGATATCATCTAAGTACACGATAACACTCTCATCCAAGAGATCTCGTTCATCAGCCTGCAAAAAGTACCAGGTGCATTGGACAATCCAAACGGCAACATTGTATACTCAAACAAGCCATATTTCGTCCTTACAGCCGTCTTTTCTTCATCACCTTCTTTGATCCGGATTTGATGATATCCAGAACGAAGATCTAACTTGGTGAAGTACCTTCCTGTGGTCAACCGATCGGTGGTTTCATCCATGAGATGAAGAGGATACTTGTTCTTGACAGTAACTTTATTAAGTGCACGGTAGTATGCACACATGCGGATACCACCATCTTTCTTGGTCACGAACAACACCGGGACAACATAAGGTGATATACTAGGTCGTAAGATACCTTGAGCTACCAACTCTTTCAACTGAGTCTTCAGCTCTGTCAGCTCATCAAACGACATGCGTCTTGATGGCACTGCAATAGGAGTAGTCTCAAGAACCAGATCAATAGCATGATCCAAGGCTCTCTCGGAGGAAGTCTTGTTGGTAACTGGTCCGGCATTATGTGAGAATACCTCTCAATCAATGCTTGCATATCAGGATGTATGGGAAGAGCAGCAACACGTTCTTCCTCATCCGTCTCCATCTTGGGTTTAGACATCACTGCAACCCAAGCTTCGTCAACCAACTTGATCTGCTTTCCAAACTGTCTGACTGTGCATATCTGAAATGCCACCTTGGCTCGTTGAAACCTACGAGCAGTATGGTTTGGCTCCTTGGGTCTCTCTTTGATGATCAAAGGATGTGGTTGATCCAAGCCCCATCGATCCATGACTATGACGTTCCCTTCTTGCACATCTAGCTTTGCCTTGATCTCTTGTAACCAAGACCATGACAAGATACCTTCCATTGTATCACCCAAGTCCATAACTAAGAATTCATGCTTCCTGGTTACCCCTCCAACAGTAATAAGAACACTCATGAGCTTTTCTGTAACGGTTGTGCTACCTTGCACAAACCTTACCAACAACGGGCTCATGATCTTGGTTCTAGTCACCCCTAAGGTCCTGACCAGCTTTTCATCCAAGACATTTACATCTGCTCCAGTATCTATAAGCAACCAACACTGTTGGTTTCCTATCTTCACTTCAATCTACGACAGAAAATCTCCATGTTCTATCAAATGCTCACCAGCACATACCTCTGCTCCAGTAGACTTCTCAACAGGTTCTTCAACACTGGTTGTCTCTTCAACTATCAACCCACGCACGTTGCTCGTTGTTGAACGTTGAGGACAATCACGAGCGATATGACCATCACATCCACATCGAAAATAGATGATCGTCCTTGAAGAGATAGTGCTGTTAGCTCCACTGCTCCTAGCACTTGAAGTCGAAGCTTGATTTGATCCTACATTGGATGCATAAGATCCAGTAGGTCGTGTTTGAGTGGGACCACGAGTAACTCCTCGCTGTTGAAACCCACGAGAAAATCTCCTTCCAGATGCACCAAATCTTCCACCACCACGTCCTCTACCACCTCTACTCTGAGAGGACGCTATCTGTTCTTGAGGATTGGGTCAAAATCCTCTACTAGGCTCGCCACCACTTGTTCCACGCTGAAACTTGGAAGGCTGCACAGTATAATTACGTCCCTAGTGTTCTCTGCTGCTTCCAGATATGCAAACAAGTCTTGCATGTCCTCGGACTTGTGAAACATAACCAGCTATCAAACACACTAGCATAGAAACCTTGCAGACCTTTCTTCAAGTGAAAGGTTGTTGCGATCTCATGTGCAAACGAGTAACCAACTCAGAAAATTGCTGGAGATACTGTCTGATACTCCCTGTCTGTCTCAGATGAATGAGCTCTAGTCGAAACTGTGTAGCTTCATCCACTTGTATCAAATGTCGTCGAAGCTCATCTTTCAGCTCCGGCCAAGTGGACATAGGAGTTGTACCATTCAAACTCCTCATCTGCTGTTTTGACCTCCATATCATTCCTTCGCCTCTCCTTCCAGTCTACTAACGGCATAGGTGAACCAACTACGCTCATCAAAATTCTCCAAGTAATTCTCCATCTTAATAATCCACAACTCAAACTGAGAAAAGCTTTTCTCACCATTAAAGACCGATGGCGTTGCTGGTTCAGCCCACTTCACTTTCCGCTTGTGCCTTTCTTTGGCTGAGCTGCCTTCCGCAACATTCTCTTGCGCCTTCTGTGACCCATCTTCATTCTTATCTGCTTGAGTAGCATCAACTGCTCCTTCACCTAGCAGTGCTAGATCTTTGACTTGCTCGGCTTGCGATATAGGGACCTCTGCTTCTTTCTCCTGTGTCGCTTTTGCTTGAGCTAAATCCGCCTTAAGCATCTTGTTTTCAGCTTCCACTTGTTCTAGTCGACCTTCCAACTTCTTCAGAAACGCTTTCATCTCGTCCATCCCATTCGGCACGGCTTCCATTGTCGATGGTGCTCAGCAAAGATTCAACTTGAACCTGCTTTGATATCAACTGTAACGTTCGACCGTAGATCTCGGAATCTAGCTGTCCGTTTCTAACCAATGAGTTGTCGAACGTGAACCTCCCTGAAGACCGGTGTACTTTATTTGTGTCTCCAGATCCAGTTCGTTAAACTTTTCGCTAATAAACACCAAGAATTTAATAACCGTCGGACGGGTTTAGATTAATCAACTAGTCTTTGGCAGGTCTCTGGTACTAATCTGAGGTTTCAGAACACAGTGGAAACTATTCTGGGCATGGGTTGGATAAAATTTGAGTAGCGCTTCCGCTATTGGAGATCAAGTCGGAACGCAGTAACCCCTGAAGAAGAACAGCTAGGACTAGGAAGCTTAGTGGATGCTAGAAAGTAAGAAAGCAAAGTAATTACACCGAAATAGAGTCAACATCACATCAGACGCTTCAATCCAGCTTTGGCACTCAATCCAAGCTTACTTATCATAGAATAGAGAAAATCAAGGGCTCATATACATTACACGGCGTTTACTTGCAGACAAGGTCACGAAAAACTCCTGGACCGGCAATTCTTCACTGCTCTGCAACTCTCCTGTGAGAATTTCACTCCGGAACTAGAATTTCTCCAGAAATCTATTCTTCACTCTGAACGCTCTGAGTTTCTACTCAAATGGACTAAATCTCAAATTAACATTCTTAACAAGACTAGAATCCCTCTTGTACCCTTAGCCTGAAATTTTTCATCCACAATATGCACTCTATGGAATCTGGTCTAGATCTCCAGTCTCCATATTTGCTTCTCTGTTTACTGTATAACAAGTGTCTGCACTCTGCCAGCCTCCAGCCTGAGAAAACGAAAACTAACCCAAGTGAATTTTAAGATTCACAAAACCGGGTTATATCGTCTCCTTGAGTCTTTCCTTGGACCTTGTAGCCGCCACGCAATCTTGTCTAATCACGGCCCCTTTATATAGAAAACGGCGTTACATTAAGGAGGGATAGCGCGGAAGGAATATACATGACAGAAAATACATATGCAGAAAATAAACATGACTAGAAGTATAAACATTTCCTATTATTTATTTAATATAATAAAAAATTATTAAAGATATTAAAGTTATAATAGTTTTAGAAGAATTTTAAACTGCGGCAATACGCATGATAACGGCCAAAATCTTGAAGGTTGTTTTTTGAGACAATCAGGAGTAGAACTTATGGTTTTTCATTTTAACTATGAACTACATTTATATTTGGTTTTCAAAAAAAATCTAAAATCTAAAAAGAATATTAAACAAAATTTACCGTTAGTTAGAATACGACTAACCCTAGTTTCCTTACTGTTGATCCATTCTCGAGTAAAAAAGTCTTCTTACTTAAATTTGACACCCCTATTATCTTTTGCGTTTTCTGTTTTATATTTATCTTGGGTATGATATTATTAAAACGGTTGGGTTAGTCATGTCCAGAAGTTGTTTCGTTTCCGCTCCGGAATCAGGAAGTTAACCTTAGAATACCGTCCGGTACGCAGCTTTTATGGCGTAAACTGCGCTCACGGGAAGACGCCGTAGAATAGGTTGGGTTAGTCATGTCGCGCAGTTTCGTTTCCGCTCCAGAATCCGGGCGTTAAACTAGAATACCGGGTCTACGCAGATTCTACGGCGAAGCCTGCGCTTACGGGAAGAGTCCGAAAATAAGAAAAACTTTGCACGAATTGGATGGCAAAGCGGGATGTGTCACGAGCTGAATCCATCGCGTGTGAGTAACGCGACGCCACCCGCTAAACCAAAACCATACCACTTTTAGCAAAACCGTATAAAAGCATCTCTACCTGTATAGCGACAGTTACTTTTCTATCTCTATTTGGATATAAAATAAAATAGGGATTTTCACCACAGTTTTTCAGTAGATCTCTAAAGAAAACAAATTTCATACACAAAAGATAAGGTCGGGATAACGAACCCCTAGGAGATAATATTTTTTGCCACGGCAGCACTCATGGGAATCTCCTAGGGGTTCTCTTCATAAAGTTAAAAGAAATTAAAATATTTTTAATTATAAATATCTTCTTGCATCTCCTTCTGGAGATGCAAGAAGATCTTTACAAGATCACATGCATGCTTATAAGGTGAGAAAAGACAGACGTGCTCCTGGGAGTATAAATGTAAGAAATTAAAAATAAAAACTCAAGCAAATAATAAAACATTTAATTTATTACCTAACCTTCTCAACGGGAAGGTTAATGGTACTAAATAACCACATGCACATTTTCAAGTTTAGAAGAGGGTGAATATGCATACCTCAAAATAAATGAAGGTCCAATCGATCATCATTTGACGATCAACTTCCATGAAGATAAACATTGTTTCACCTTTCTTCTCTATGTGAGAATGCATCTTTTTCATCTGCTAATATTTATAAAAGTTTAATTTATTACCTAATCTTTTCATTAGAAAAAATAAAAATAAAAATAAATTATATATTATGTGTTTGACATCAGCTTCTCCGATATGTAGTTTCACGAGTGCATTTGCCAATGTTCCTCATATGGGTTATGTAAGGATCTTCTTGCATCTCCATGTCCAGTTATAATTTAATTTAGAAATAATTTGTTTTTCTTGTTAATTCAATATAGAGTTTTCATTTAGCACTAATATTTTTTCCGATAATAATAAAAATTCCATGAAGTTGATCTTGCATGCATATTTCTTGTGTAAGATTTTGGTTTACATTTTTGTAATCCCATAACTTGATTCGTAAATGAAGTTATGGAGAAAAGACTTCAATGACAACTTTACGTATTAATCAAACTCCAAGAACATGTCATCACGTTCCATAGAAGAAAATTCATCACAACATTTCAAAAGATTCCTCACGTAAAGAAAACGATGTGACATAAGAACGAACAACCAGACTGACGATTAAGATGTCGTACAAGAGTAAAGTATTAGAATGGTTTGTGACAGGTGGAAGTTGTACTTTCTGTCTGGTAAGAGCGTTTGAGATCGCAATACCATAGTCACTTCTCATTTTGTGCAAGTGAAAAACAATGGATCTACAAATCAAAAATTTACTTGATTTCATCTTTAATATATTTATTGGGTTTGATCCTACATCTCTTAACATTGCATTACTTGACCGCATCATTCACTTGCAACAGCCAGTTTAGCAAGTCAAGATGTCATATCATCTGAATCCGGGAGATGTATGTCAGCAACCAACTCCGTATTTGTACAAAAGTTTAGTTTTAAATAACTTTATTTTAGATTATCAACTTGTGCGATCTCTTACTTATCTTGTGCAACGTTTTCACATGGCTGTAAACTTGTTGTTGCCAGTTAGAGATATGATCAAGCTTACAATCGTAGGAAGGTTGAGGTCAAGTATGCAAAACACACTAAGGACGTAGCCGCACACGGATTTTTGAGATAATTTTTCTAGATTATAGAGAAAAAACTCGATTGTTCTCTAAACCACAACACGTCCGGTACATGGAGGGTTTTTTGACATGGAAAATCTATTACGATGGCAACAATGAGAGTGTATGTTTGTAAGACATGATCAGCCGAACGTCATCAATGAACAATTTATCTCAAAGATTCTTGAGAGCGCCACGTAGTGAACATGAGTCAAGTGTTTAGCATTTTGGACTATACAGAGACTTCCGTGTTTTCCAAACGAGACATATGTCAACTTTAGGTTGATAGACGAACATCCAAGTTCACAATCGAGGCTATGTGCAAGTTGACGAGTGTGCAGCTAGCTCACAAGTGTACATTGGAGACAATTGGAGTGGACGAGTGGATCAATAGTTGTCGTGTATTAAAACATTTGAATTTTACAACGCACACAATTGGACAATTTGAGGCTATGCAGACAAAGCTATGAGCTCTCTATCATGAAATTGAAGAACTCACTCCCATCATGTGCATATAGTATAGCTTTCTGCGCAAGGGTACTCAACATCCACTCTGTCCAGTAACTTTGTGTCTACATCTCAGAGATCACAGCTTCGATATGAATCATTTCACCACATGAGGATTCTAGAAGGATTCTAGAATATTTTCAAAGAATCTCAAATTTCCACCTCCTTCTACACTAGGACCCACTAAAAAGAAGACATGTGGAATCTCTTCTTATTTTTAATACTCACAAAGTCCAGAACTTTAGTCCCATCACTAATATCAAGTCAAAAAAGAATAAAGGATACTTTCTATGAAGTATTTGAGACTGTGAAACATATTTGAGATAAGAGACTACATGCCATCTTATGAGAGTAGTGAACGACAACAAAAACTTCTAATGGGTATTCCTCATTTCGACTTGTTTATGGAGTGGAGTCCAAGTTGTCGATCCAATTTGAATTGGATACTTTTCAAACTATTCAACAAAGTTGAAGAGGTCGAGGAGAGAAGACGTCATCAGATCAAGAAATGAGCAACTCATGGGGTTGGAAGAGACCCGAGCGATACCAATGATCTAGATAGAACAAGCTCAAGCGTATCAAAAGAAGAGTTACGACAAATGATTGGACAAGAGGGAGGTAAAACCTTTTCAAGTTAGAGATTGGGTTGTTGTATGATGCTATCATATTCAAGAGGACTAGAAAGAAGTTTCTTCCTAGATATTTTGGTCTTTTTGTTGTAGAAAGGTGTGGAAAAACTTCACATATGATCTTCAGGAGCTGAGAAGAAGGAGATTTGATCGGACCAACCATGACAACTTGAAGTTGTTTCATCGACGAAAGTTCTCTCTTCACTCCGAGGACGGAGCGAAAATTTAGTCCGGGATAAAATGTAAAGACTTATGTTACACATAGGTCTTTACATTTTATCTATAAATTCAGATATTCTTTAAAGAGTGAGCACTACTATCTTATCATCTTGTCTAAAAGATAAGCCGTCATACCAAGTGTGAGATTGATCTTCTCCACAAGACCATTAGCATTTGGTTTGTATGACGTCTTTACTCCGTGGTGTTGCAGCATAAAAGTAGTCATGTTTCTTATAAACTCCCCTCCTCTATCTGAGACCAACTCTAACGGACATTCAAATCTTGTGATGATCCTATCTCATAAGAATCTACCCATTTCTGATTCATTAGTCTCCTTCAAAGGTCTAGCCTCTACCACTTGGTACAGTTCTCTGTGGCGACTACAATGTATCTATTATCTCTTGGTGTCTTATTAAAAAGACCTACAAAGTCAATACGTCACTTCTCAAATGGTCCTAACACTAGAATTGATCTTAACGAATGTGTCCTAGTAGACTTCAGAGCAAATGTTTGACATACGTCGCAAGTTTTGCAATAGTCTAAACACTCCTTGAAAATACCTTTGCAATAATAAACGACATCTAAAATCTTGAAAGTTGTTATCTTACCAGCAAAGTGACCTCCGCAAATAGTGCCATCGTGAAACTCGAGCATTAGCTTGAAAGCCTCCTTTTGACCAACTACCTTCCTTAGTAATCCATCTGCTCATTGATGAAACTGAATTTTGTCCACCATGGTGTAAGGTTTGCATCTCTTGATCAACGCATTACGTTCTCCGGTATGCATACCTTTGGAAAAGAGTCATCTGCGAGAAAACTCCATATTTTCTTGTACTCATTCGGTACCTCCTCAATGCTTGTGATGATCATCACTTGCTCGTCTAAAAACAAATCATCAAACGGTTCTTCTCATAAGTCCTCGACAAGAGATTAGCATTTGCATATTTTTTCCCTGGTCTCTCTTTGATCACGCAATCGTATTTTGTTAGAAGAGCAATACGACCTTCAGCATTAGGCTTACTAAAGATATACTTTAAAGTCTTGTAATATGTGACTATGGAAAACTTCCCTCCTAACAAGTAATGTTGAAATTTCTTCATTCCAAAAATCACAACCAATCCTTCTCGTTCAATCACATAGTAATTCTTCTCCGCGGGAATCATCTACCTACTGGCATAAGCTATAGGATGATCATGTCCATCTCCATCTAACTGACTTATGTCCGATGTGTATATCCGATTGCTACATTGGAGACATCCATATACAAAATAAATGCTTTACTCCACTCAAGTTTAGCAAGTACAGGAGCTGTTACCAATGCCTTGTTCAGCTCCTCAAATGCCTCCTTTGTCTTTTGATCATGCACTATTAAGTCAAAATCAACTCCCTTCTTCATGTACATAGTCAAAGCTATTGTGAAAAGATAAACTTACGATAATATCCAACCATGTCAAGAAATTATCTCAACTTGCTCAAGTTGATCGGGAATGAAAGATCCACAATCTTCTTCACCTTCTCAAGATCTACCACAGTCCCATTCTTGAAAATGATACGTCCTAACAGTAGATCTTCTTCGCAGCCAAAGATGCACTTCTATGGATTTAGAGAAGGCGTTGGTCTGCTCCAACCGCTGCAAAACTTTGATCAAAGTGGTCCTCCTTTCTTCCGTACATGCAGAAATCGTCAATGAAATCACGAACAAACTTCTATATGAATGATTCAAACACTTTGTTCATGAACCTCTGAAATGTGACATGAGCATTACACAAACCGAATGACATCACTTGAAATGCAAATGTTCCTCAAGGAGTAGTGAATGTAGTCAACTGCTGGTACTCCTGTTATCTTGATCTGGTTATACCACTATAACCATCATCAAAGTTGTATCATTCATGACTAACAACTTCCTCCAAAATCATCTATAAATGGCGGAGGATAATACTCCTTCTTGGTAATTGCATTCAGCTCCTTATAGTCTATACACACTCGCAACTTATCAATTCTTCTTCTTGACAATCACAATGGGTGAAACCCATTCTGAGTTCTCCACCTCGTAGATGGAACTCGTCTCTTTCAACTTGTCTTTCTCCTCCTTGACCACCATTGTTGTTGTAGGATTGATCTTTCTCGATTTCTATCGAAAAACTGATCTTGCGTTGTCCTCCCATACGATTCGATGAGTCTCTAGAGTCACGTCCTTCAGATCCTTATAACTGAAAGCAAACACATGGATATATTTCCGGAATATATCTAAGAATTTACTTTTTGCATCTTGAGTGATATTTATATCAAACTTCAGGATAGAGTCTTCTCATAATCTCTGCCTCATTCAACTCTTCTTTGTCAAGGTCTTTCTCTACTGCTGGTCGAGGCAACAAGTCAATATCACCAAGTTGACGTAATGATTCGTCTTGATCAAATCCTTCGTCATCAGACGAGGATTCTTGATCGTAAGAATCTCCCGTATCTACCTCTGAGACACTCTGATCATCCTCCATATCAAATTCCCAGTAGTCACTAGTAGATCTATTGGAGTCAGAAGTCACAACTCCAACACCCGAGAGAGTTACTATCACTCTGTGATATCTAAGCCCAATCTGTAAATATCTCTTATGCCATCTATTTGTGCTGCGCACAGCTTTCAACCAAGACCTACCTAGGAGCAAATCATAACTAGAGTCCTTTAGCACTTGGCAAGGACATCAATGTTTGAATTCTCATCACATACACAACCACCTTCTCTAATACAACAAGAGGTTTTACCCATTGCTTGTTAGCCATCCCCCCACAATGCTAGCCTGACGAGTTGGTTCCATCTCCAACTTCTTCATTAACTCCCACAGATTTTGATGTCTTGGTCTTGGGTTTCTTCTTCTTGCTTCTCTTAGAACTCAGTCCTCCTGTGAGTTTTCTTCGTAAATTGGTGTTGACCTTCAACAACCGTTTAGACGAGTCCTCTAGCAGGTAATAAGAAATCAGTCAGCTCCATCGCTGACTGAGCCCATGTTCCTAACCATTCTACTGGGAGGATGGACAAATCCTTTGCTGGAAATTCTTTGGTCTATTCTTCTCTTTTTTGACTTTGGATCTCATTGCGTGCCGCACTAGCATGAGCAGTCTGGCTCGGCCCTTGTGATCCTCGAGGTAGAGGTGTCGACACTCCCAGTGGCACTCCATCCTACTATGATGCTTATTGTCCATTGCATGAACGTCCAAAGACAAAAGACTCAAATACACCATATTTGAGTATGACGAGCTAAATATAATCGCAAGTTTGGAGAAAATGATCACTCGAGAAACGAAGCTCCAGCGGATTTAATTGTTTCTTCGATTGAAGAGCACCATCATCATTGACACCTCTCAGATAAAAAGAAATGAGGGACTTCATAACTGATTATAAGAAAATTTGAGATCTGAACAAGATCTTTGAGAACGTACGCGTCTCCTCATTGGATCGCATAGGATGAGAAAAAAGAAACTCCCTCTATTGTGAGACGACTCCATACTCATCAGACGTCGTGACCAGTTTATTTTGGTTGTGTTATCTTCATCTATGATGTCAAACTAGAGCCACTTGCTATTTCATTGTGTTTGGTTTCGTGCAGACTATCATTTGGATCTACTCGTTTACTCGTTATCACTCTTTTGCAGATGTGGCTCTGTTTTGACTCCCTTTGGTTGAGATGCTACTTCATTTGTAAGCGGTGGTTTAGTGGGTGCATCGTTTCTCCGTGGTGTCGATATTGTTTCGCCTAGCAAGCTCTCTACTCGCTCTTGGTTATTTCTTGTGCTGTTTGATTGATCAGTTTGCATGTCCTTTTTTGGACTTCACTAAGTGTATTTTGACTAATGCATCCGCCTCATAGATCTTGTTGCTTGCTACAGCACTTCCTTTGCTTGCTACAGCACGTCTTGGTTACTTCCGTCACCATGCAAACTCGATATCATGGATGTAGGGTATATGCTCATTGAACATTTCTCCTATACTGTCTGATTTTGCAGATTCCGAATATTTGCTCTTGCATTGACTGTGTGTAAGGTTTACATGTCACTCTAGTGACTGTCCTCATGTGTCAGTATCTAACATCGGGCTCATCTCACAGCAAGTGGAGGTGTCTGACATACTCGATCGCAAGTTTAGGTTTCGGATGACTGCTTAGCCACCAGTCATCTATAATGACTCAAGATTTGTGTTCATAATTCTTTATTCTTTCTCGAGTTTCTGAGGAGGCAATAAACCGTTGTTCATTTACATTCCAGTTTTCTTTTGGTCTAGATTTTTGTTGCTCTACCACCTGTTACATTTCAACTCGCATTTCAGTTCTTTGCCCTTGAAAAGCTCGATAATTCATGCTAGCGTCCTTACGTGGACAGACTCTATTTTGCTCGGTCTTTTTTCGAATCTATCTGCGGGTAGTACATATACGTAACTTTTCCATAAGTTAACATCAAACCAGATAAGAGACATGAGTTTAACCACCATCCTCTCTGTTGAGTCTGTTGCAGATGGACAACAACTATTTCTTATGCAATGAAGATCACATGTGACAGTGAGCTTCGCACGTCCTCTAGAACATGAATCGGCTGAGCATCTCCATCCTCTGACTCCTCCAGTCTCAACCATTCTGTGATATGTCAGTAGCCATGATACCTACAGTGATAACATCCACCAGTAGTCCTTCTCTGTCTACAAGAGTTCGAATATATACTTGCTTAACAAATAGTACTTTATCTCCTTGAACCAAACCACCTAGTAGATAGGACCAATTACACACCATGTCGGCCTAGAACGACTTCACAGCTGAGACATCAAGCTGATAAATTTAGAAAATAGATATATTACTCGGAAAGAAAAACACGTACATGCAAGTAATCCCTAATCGACGGGGACTGCATACACTCTCCTATGCTATTACAGAGCACTGTATACATACAAGTAGTCACAAACCGAAGTTTAACTAGCTACACTCTTCTCTGGTTGTTAAAGACATTGCAAACGTCAACGAGTGCACCCGCTATCTTGTCAAGGACATTGACTAGTTGGCCTGAATGAAGGTTTGCTAATTTTTCTTTGCTCTTCTCCATTACCAACTTTTGGCTTTTGACCTCTTTGTAGAACAACAATTTTTCTCTATCAACTTCTAACTTTTGTTCTCAACCTCTAGCTTCGCAGTTTACAGATTTGTTGGTATCTCTAAGTTGGTGGAGTTATTCACAATATTCAAGGTGCGCTGTCATCATTATGGATGCAAGAGGATTTTTGATCCTTCAGTAGTTTCTTGTATCCATCAGACCCACTCTTTGAAGCTTAGATATCCACAATGTCACATGTTTGGATCGAGATCAACGGAGATGGAGTTGTATCACGGTGTTCTAGATGTGATTCATGAATTTTATCATATTGACTTGTGTGCGAGATTGAGGTATGAGCAGCTTGATAGTTTATGTCGAGAGACAAGGTTAGCTCTTGTATCGAGGACCCATTTTTTTGGATTCTAAAACGATAAAGATCAATTTATAAGGTGGATTCAAGCGATACTTGAGATTTGAATCATGAAGAAGGAGGAGGTGCAAACAAAAGTGCTTGCATGACATTTTCTTGACTTGAACAAACCTCATGTCAGCGATAATTAGTCGGTGAAGTATAGGATTATCGTGGAACATCTCGTTTCTAGTGCTTAGGTTATGATATGAGATCTGACATAGACCACAATGCTCTTTAAGTAACTTCGTGGTGTATGTGGATCTGAAATACAATTGACAAGGAATGATTATAATGAGACATGTGTCTTCATTTCGGTTAATGGACGGTAAAGTGATCAAGATGGTGAACATGACTCGGGTAGAGACCAAAAATAACTCATGGTTGATAGAAGATCAAACGTTTGAGTCGAGTATTCAGCGACTGATTGCTGGAATAATCGTGCCAGATGAGTTTGTGCATGACATAAGTTGATTGATTTCATTTTGTCTTGATGAGATTGTCAGCCAAGAAGACTTATGGCACAAGTGTAAGAATGTCATAAAAAAGTTCGTAGTAGAGATGCAGAACAAGAAACATGCACCAACGTGGTGTGGAAGAGACAGAGATACGAGTTGATCTTGAGCTTCTCAGCAAGAGACACTTGATGACATTATTGCGTGCTCAATGTGCTTCTATTTAGGATAACAAACCCGTGTTGGTTCAGCGAGTGATAGAGATGCGAGGATTGGCTGATGGAGACCCCATTGCATCTAGATGATTCATGTATCATGAGTTGCAGACACACTGCATTGCTGACAAACTAAAAAGATGGATATATACCCGTTGTAAGTTGAACATACGGAGACTATGGGATTGGATGGTCATTATCCACAAGTCGAGGACGAGATTATGTTAGTCCTAGACATTCATAATGCGGCTAACCATTGGATCAATGATCACACACTATGTTGAAGTCTTCTGAAAGAACATCCTTGTTGTAGTGTGCCTGACTTGAACCGACCTGCACCGGACCAGTATTGTCAGAGAGGTAAAAAATTGAACTGTAAGTGATTATTTATCGTATTTGAGTAAATATATCATGTTTATTTGATTCTGATGATGAAGTTTTTATTGCAGACTCACCCACACATGTGGTTATGGTGTAGTTCTTGATGTGAGTCATTACACCGACGAAGATGTGATTTTATATTGGAGCATGAGAGAACTATGAGACATTGAACTCTTTCATCAACAAGTTTGCATAAAAAAAGATCCATTATGCTAAGACACACGAGGCTCGTGGCAGCTTGTTGTTTGGATTAGAACGAGAATATTACTCGTGAGCCCATCAACATATTAGAATGTCGTCCACAACACACTACGGTGCGGCATAAGACAACGATCACATGCATCTTGTCACCTTCTGAGTGGATGGCGAGAGAGGCTTTTCTGCTTCAGGGACCACGTAGCCCCGTGAGCAATATTGTAACTCCACATGCCACCTATCACTCATAATTAGTTTAAGTGATACATGACAGTGATTTTGCTGTATATGTATGCAGGTCGAAGGAGTAATTTTATGAGAGTTATAATTTTACTTTCATTCGATATCGGTACGGACTTATCAAGAACTATATTTTAAATTTGCATTTCAGAATAATCCATTTCTCCATTTCCTTGTAATTCACTTTTTCAAAGATGTACATTTTTCGGCATAATTTGTATGGTCCTTTTCATATGAATGATAATACTTCAGTACTCTACACTTTTGCAGAATTGTCCAACCCTTCATCTCATAAGAGTCAACGTCATTACATTTACCTCTTTAGTCCATGATAGTGTTTATACTACAACCTCTGAGATTTTTTCTAGGTGGTTTTCTCGCCTACGATTCAAGCTCAGCATGCCTTTTACTATTCATGAAATTCTCATCTCACGTTTATATTACACCGTGCGGAGCTTCATAAGTTAACAAGTTACAAGTGTTAGCTGCATGGATCATATTCATTACACAAAGAGACTGCTTCGGGAGATGATAAGCTGACCCAAATTTTTTTTTCTCTTTGTGAGCTGGCTTTGAGATGTTACAGAGGTTTCTTTTCCGAATAGACACATTTTCAAACTCTCCAACGGAAGCACAAAACTTGGACTAGGATTGGATGAAACGTCTATAACCCTAAGTGAACCACCGCACCTGATGCCGAATAACCCACAGACTGGGCAGAATGGCGGCTGCATTGGAAAGAGTAAGAGTCCATGTTTCTTCAAGCCGAGGCTCGAACTGCAATCGTCATTATGGTTACGATATCAACTGCACGGTTCAAACGGCGTGATCATGATTACGGTCTCAACTACACAGTCACCGAGCTCAAAGCACAGTAATGGGTTCTCCGTCCATTTTCCGTTCATTTTGAATTAGGCACAGTTTCACAAGAAATTCGTCCGTTCTCCATTCATTTTGAATTAGACACAGTTCAACAAAAAATTGTCAGGTTTCTCAGATATGCTCAGAAACGTGGTGATCAATAGCATCAATAGTCTCACAATGCGCGAAATGTGAGCATCAGTAACACACTCGCAGTGTTCGTTAACCTCGAGCTTTCGTTAATACAGCTTTGATATTGCGTCTGATCGCTTGATATTACGTTTTGAAGTCTGATCTTCAGTGTATTGCGTTTTGAAGTCTGATCTTCAGTGATGTTTTGTTCTTCTGCGACATTGAGCAGCTACGGGAGACGTAATTTACAGTACTTGGTGGACTGCTTGGAAACTAATATGTGTTGCTCTCATCTGTTACTGAAGGTTTCGGTCTTAGCGTATGCAGAAAGTGGATTCAGGACATATGACGGATGCGACAGATGCAGCAAAAAGTTATGTGGGTTGTTTTGTTCGAGATGTAAAAGTGAGCGCCTTTCGTCGATAAAATGTTTCAGATTACAGCTTCTGGTAGCGGATGAAAGTGCCAACGCGTGGGCCGTAGCATGGGAAGCTGGGAGAGATTTTCTAGGCATAAGTGCTTCGGCTTATAGTCAAGTGGAATTACGCGGAGATGACAATGTTTTGATGGACCGGATCGTTGGTCAGCATTGGTACTGTCATTTCACCATTGTGACAAGTAAAGTTGTTGGAGGAAAATATATTCGGATCGACCAAGCACAACCGTGTGAAAAACGGCAGTTATTCGGTGTTTCTTCGTCTCTTCCAGATTCAGAAAGGTGAATGTCTACTACTCGAATAGTCATTCCTACCCGATGTGTTATACCAGGGTCGAGCACAAGCACCACACCGGAGCCGGACATCAACTTTCGTGGAGAAGAGACACATCAATTACCTGCAGAAGAGAGACGGGGACGAGGAGATAAAGTAGCGAATTCTCATGATTATAAGAGTGGTTTTTTTGTGGGGTTTTCAGTGAGATGTATGGCCGTGTTATTATCGATGGTTATGTTTGCTTTTGCTATATTGAAGTGGTGGCGGTGACCGTTCGTGATGGACTGTAATATGCGTTACGCATACAGTCAAATTGTATCGTTACATTTTGAATGAATAGATGGCAGTCTTCGCGTATACACACTTCTTCGTCTATTGTGTATATTCTGGGTCATGTTATCTCCCTCTAGTGTTTACCGAAACTATAGAAATGAATCTAAAACGAGTGAGAGCTTGGAGCAGCGCGTTCAGTGCGTCAAATGATCGGTCGCACTGAGCGCATCTAGTCGCGTGCGACCGATCATTTGGTCAAGTCGTGTAGTGTCGCAGTGTAGTGTAGTGTCGCAGTGCAACAAGTGTTTCGTCGCACTGAGCCCTCATTGCGATATACTGTCGCACTGTACTCAGTGCGCAGTGCGACTGTCTTTGCAATATTTCGCACTGTACTCAGTGCGCAGTGCGACTGTGCGCAGTGCGACTGCCTTTACAATATTTCGTACTGTGCTCAGTGCGATACATTGCGCGCGACAAGAGTGTAGTGTCTCAGTGCGACTTGTGTTTCGTCGCACTGAGCTCTCAGTGCGATATATTGTCGGTCGCACTGTACTCAGTGCGCAGTGCGACTGCCTTTACAATATTTCGCACTGTGCTCAGTGCGATACATTGCGCGCAACAAGTGTAGTGTCTCAGTGCGACTTGTGTTACGTCGCACTGAGCTCTCAGTGCGATATACTGTCGGTCGCATTGTACTCAGTGCGCAGTGTGACTGCTTTTACAATATTTTGCACTGAGCTCAGTGCGATACATTGACGGTCGCATTGAGCTGTTGGGTTGTAGGCTAAGTGCGACCAGTGATAGATTCGCCTCTCAGTGCGATCTTGGACCGGTCGCACTGAGCGAGCGAGGTTAACTGCGTAAGGGTACTTTGAGGTGTTGAGATGGGGAGGAGAGTTTTAGTAAAAACATAGTTAACCAAATGATAAAAGAACCCACTTTATTAACTTCTTCCAGTTTTTCCCTACATAGATTAACCATATCAGAAAACAACACACTTTATTAAATTGATTTCAGTTTCTTCATAAATTCAGTCGCTTGAACTGTAGTGCAAGAACGCCAAATCACGTTGCAGTCCTCTTCTGACATAGCGCCCCAGTAATTCTTCAGAGCAGGATAAGGATCTCTACCAAAAATCTGTCTATACTTGACAGCAACATAACATGGGGTATCTTGGGTGTTGTTTGCCCATGATTTCAACCATGGGTAGAGTACATTCATGAGATAATCATCTCTGTCCATGTCACCTGACTCAGGCATGAAAGGAGGGGGATGGATTGCGTTGTATGGATGATTAGTACTATTCTTCTCAGGAGAATCATCTATCAACAACACGTCTCGTGTACACAAGTTAAACGCGAACAATCGAGAAAAATCCTTCAGATACAAGTAATTACCACTAGCAGCTTCTCTGGTAGTCTTGAAACGACTACACATGGGTTGTGCGAAGATTCTACAGATCTGCATTATACAATAATGAGACAAGGTAAATAGAAATAAAGTGAAACAAAGTGAAGATATGTATAGTACGACTACAATTAACAGAAACAAAGTGGAAAGAAAATGGAAACATTGTGAAGATCTGTATCCTACAACCAAGAAAGGGAAGTATAATTTTAATAGCAATGAGTTTGTTTGCAGTTACCTGGCCTGAAGCGATCCCTGTAGGCAAGTACTTTTTGGTCTCCATGGATCGAAGGAGGGCGTTGCAGTTGTTAAGAGTTTTGGATGTCCATATCAGCACTTGAAAATCCTGACAGCATATCTCCATGAACTCTTTAACTCCTTTTCGTGCCACATAGAATAAATCCTTTTTGGCACTCTGAAGTTGGTAACCTCTCTCTTTAGCTCCTTGAAGCTCTAAGTCATTACGTCCCGTTCTTATCAACAAACCGTTCAGATCTAGAATCAGTGTCTTCCTTCTGATCACACCAGGATCTGTCAATCTGGGATAGAAGAGTTTAGAAGAACGAAGGCGAGTGACATCGTTCTTTAACCTCTCCAACTCCTCATCCTGTAGTTGTATGCGGTCGTACATGTCTTGTTCTCTCTGGCTCGCTTCTGTTATTCGGAGGTTTAAACTTTCTTCTTCTTCTCTTTTCATCGCAAGTCGAACATCTAAATCTTCCTCCTCCCTTCTCTTGTTCAAAAGAGTCTCTGATTCCCCTACATGGCATGGATGTAGAAAGTTTAGAAGAAAATATTATATCAATGCGATGTACAAAGTTTAGAAGTGAAAAAACCTGTAACCGGGTCCGCGCACAGTGCGACGGAGGGCTCTCGTCGCACTCTCAGTGCGTCAGTGTGTACTGGTCGCACTGAGCGCGCGAGGTTAACGTGACGCACAATGCGACGAGAGCCCCGTCGCACTGTGCGCGCGAGCTTAACGCGTAGTGCGACAGGAACACAGTCGCACTGAGCGCGAGTCCGCAGTCTTGCTTGCTAGCAAGAACTGCTCAGTGCGACAGTGTTCCTGTCGCACTGAGCGTGAGTCCGCGGTCTTGCTAGCAAGACTGCTCAGTGCGACAGGAACACAGTCGCACTGAGCACGAGTCCGACTGTCTTGCTCAGTGCGACAAGGACACAGTCGCACACTAAAGTCTTCAGTCCGACGTGCGATTATTGTCGCACTGCGCACCTGACATTAAGGCCGCGCTCAGTGCGACCTCAGGCCCTTCGCACTGTGCTACCATCTATGACCGATGTACAACATCACCAAACAAGGATTTCACTGAACTCTACACACTTAAACAAGGATTTCACTGAACACTACACACTTCACTGAAGCAAGAGATATGAAAGAACTTTACATAGATAGCCAAAGTAACTCAGAGAAGCACATAATACATACACAAATAACCAGAAAACACAACCAAATAATACACAAATAAACCCTAAACATAGATAGCCGAAGTAACTCAAAGGAGAAAATAGACTTACCTCTATCATCGTGGACGTGGCCAACACCAAGCTCATCCACCATTGGATTGGGAGTACTCTCTTGTACTTCGTGCTCAATGGAGAATACTAACGCCTCCTCTCTCAAGATATCCAAGTGTCGCATGAGATGGGTTAAAGCCATCCCGCAGAAAGTCTCTACGGAGACTCCTTTCCTCTGTTCTCGTATGTGCTTCTGCAGATGTAACACTTCTGCCTCTAGATTCTCGAACATGAATAAGGACCAATCATAATTCTTTTCTTCTCCTTCCACTTTAGATTTGATGTACAAAGCAAGTTGACCTGTAACAGCTTTAGGCCTTCTTCTCGCCAAGAGAACCGCATTCAAACACTGAAAAGCAGATCTCCATCCCTCGAATGCACATTCTCTTGCAAAGTATCTTTTCCCCACTTTATCATACTCAGGAAACCAATCGTCTATTCGAACATGTCTCACGAATGGGGGTAAGATCACTGATCCTTCAGGAATAACAAAGGCTTCCCGGATTAAGTCAAGGGTCAACTTGAACTCTCTATCCCCAATTTTGGCCATTCGTGTTGCTGCATTATAGGATTGGATGAAAGCCATACAAACTCCAATCTGACATAAACAAACATTACACATTACAATAAATAGAGTGTATAACCAACCATCACCCAATAAAAGGTTACACTTTAAGTAAAGAAGGGACTAATGGTAGATTACTTACGTCAGGCCGAGGAAAGTCGAAGGAGAAAGCGATCAATAATCCCAACTTCTCTAGATCCTCCTCGTCTATTTCGCTCAAAGCTAGACTAATACTTTCTTTATCCATCCATTGCCAAACGATACGTCGATCAACATCGTGTTGAGAAGTAAACGTAATTAAAAAGGGTCCTTCTTCTCGCGGTGCCATACTTGCACCTCGTTCCTTCACTGCGGGCTGGTTCGCCCCTAAACTCCAAGAGATCACTCTGAAAATAAAGCGAGTATGTCAGTTTATATAGGAATGAGAAAACGACCCAAATATCGAAGAGAAAACAGCACAGATACTCTAATCTCCGATAGAAGAGCAAAATTCAGAGTAACGAGAGAAGCGCCAACAACATAAGGAATGAAAACTCCGAGTGGTCGACCAACAAGGAATGAAAACTCCAACTGAAGATCGCTAATACTCCAAGTGGTCGATCGGTAGTTGCCTCTAAGTGATCGATCGGTAGTTGCCTCTGGGCGGAAGTGCGTTAGTGCGACTAGGCGGAAGTGCGTTAGAGTGCGAAACTAGTGCGGAAGCGCGTTTAGTGCGACAGTGGGGGGAAGCGAGTTGGAGTGCGACGGTGAGGTTCAGTGCGAAGCTTGTGAACTAGCGGAACCAGTGCGAAGCATTTGAACTAGTGCGACTGCGCGGAAGAGTGTTAAACAAGGAAGCTTTTGAACTAGTGCGACTGCGCGGAAGAGTGTTAAACAAGGAAGGGTTTAGATGCGGTGTAAATCACGATCAGTGCGATGGTGGGTGAAAAACCTAATTTCAGAACTAAATAAGTGGTCGCACTGAGCCTAGACTTGTAGCCGCGCTCAATGCGACACGTAGCAGAAACTTAAAAAAGTACTCGAGAACTCAGTGCGATCGAGAACATATCGCACTGAGCGCACAGCGCTCGATGCAGTCGCACTGAGAGAACACTTGTCGCAGTGCACTCTCAGTGCGACAAGTATACTGGCGCACTGAGCGACAAGTGTAGTCTTTAAAGACTTTACCGCACTGCACTCAATGCGACCGGTGTACAGTCGCACTGAGCGACAAGTGTAGTCTTTAAAGACTTTACCGCACTGCAGTCAGTGCGACCAGTGTACTGTCGCACTGCACTCACTGCGACCAGTGTATAGTCGCACTGAGCGACAAGTGTAGTCTTTAAAGACTTACCGCACTGCAGTCAGTGCGACCAGTGTACTGTCGCACTGCACTCACTGCGACCAGTGTATAGTCGCACTACAGTTAGTGCGACCGCTGTATTGTCGCACTTAGCGACAAGTGTGGTATTTAGTGTAATGTTTAGTTTTTAGTTCTTGTTCTAGTTAGTTTTTGAAATGTTTAGTTTATGAGTTTTTAGAGGTTCATATATCATCCACAAATTAAAGGAACAAATTAGAGTCACCCTCCAGGGAGTTGAACCCTGACAGGCCAAATCGACCTGGTCCGACAGGGTGTCCTGCACAGAACAAAACATATAACACAAAAGCCACAAGCAAAAAGATACGAAATTATCGCAAATACAATGAAGGACCACTAGATGACCAGGTATGTTGTTGTCCATGAGATCTAAGAACAGTTATACAATGACGAACTTTTCTCTCAAAAGGTTGAAACGTCTTGTCAAGTGACTTCAAAAAAAGAGGATTGTCATGTTCCCGACTGCAAAGAGTTCTAAGAAAATCTAGAATCTCTTCACATCGCTCGACCAGATTGAATCTTTCTGTGTCTTCAGCTGCTCCTTCTTCAGATGCTCCTTGCTCCTGTACATAAACATCTTCTCCATCCTCTGTGAAATCGAAGTGAGTAGGATGTCTTGACATTTCTTCATCTACATGGCTTGGTTCACACCATGGGTTCATATCATCCGGTACAACTTCTCTGTTGAAAAAGCTTTCCTGACTACTGAAAACATAAAATGGATAACTGCACCGCCGGAATGTGGATGAAAACACGGATTGTATCGTAGAGGTCTGAGCATAAGCTCTGACCAAATGGTTGCATAACAAGTACGGGCTATTTATAAATGAGTAACAAGAACATATCCATCTCTCCAGGTCTGTGAAATGAATACCCGGCACAGACACATCTTTACTCAGATATTTCCGCCAAGTGACACGAAACTGTTCCCACCAGCTAGGAAATAAACGTCCGTGAATGATTTGGTGTAAGGACACTTGCATATCTGCCACCAGATTTTCACAAATGATTAGCGTCAACTTATCTAAACGAGGACGGTTAAGAGCATATTTATAATCATGCTTCAATTTTCTCCAGTGACTCTCTACAATATTGGTAGTGCGTGACAAACAAAGGAGAGGCTTTGATGCTCTACTGAAAATTTCCCACTTGCCTGGACTGTACCACTCTCGCCAGAGATATATCCACAAAGACAGCAGGTTAGAATTTTTACAGAATTCATAAATCTCACGAATAGCGGTACAATGTAATACGTCAGGAGTAAAAAATTTACCTTCTGTTGATGGTATAAGTGAATGCAAGTTGAAATGTTTGGTAATCATATCAACCACAACCTTCCGTTGTTCAGCATTACACAATTGACCAACAACTTCCACACTCTCTGAGAACCAATTTACATCAATAAAAGAGAAAAATGTACTTGCCTCCACACTGTTGTATGATCCAGTGGCTCTTCCTGTGCACATACATCGAACTTCGACAGCTGACTGAGCATGCTTCAAACAAAGCTGAATATACATGGCAGTAAAAACTGATCGTAATGCTGATATCTGACCAGTGTCTTTGTCTGTGAGTGCGAACACAGGACGTAGTCCTCTCTCTCTTAACTTCTCAAACCACATCGTAAGAACCTTCTTTCTATATTGTTCCGTGAGTGATCTAGAACTCTTCTTCGCATCACCTTGTCTCAAGTAGAATATGTAGGATAGAGGCATACCAAAACCTCCGAAGTTTGCAGCAATAACAAACAACTCAAAACGCATAGAGTTAGTTTTAAAAATACTGTCGATGATAATTTCTTTCACACTATCTATATGTTCAAAAAATGGGGTGCATATTGCAAAAGCAATGTATTCGTCTGTCTGTTCATACAACACCTCAACAAAACCTTTCTCGACTAAAGCTTCACTGCGCATCAACAAGGATGCAGACTTCACTTGATCATCTATATCATGCAAATACTGTCTGGACTGAACTTCAGCAATCCAAAAATTCACCTGCGCCCGAGTTATAGTCAAAGGACTAATGATCTCTTTTTCACATAATATACGGTATACCTCAGGCTTCCGGAGATTTAATCCAGATATAGATTCTAGAAACGTGATAGCATCCGCAGGAAAACAATGAGCCTTATGCGTCGGCTTCTCATGTGAGAGCAAATGTTGACAAGTTAAATATATTAACTTTTGCTGCACGTCCACTGTTATTTGTAAAGTGCCATTGCACTCCGATCTATCAATCTTCCGTTTCTTTTCTGGTTGTCTTACCTGTGATGTGGATCCTTCACCTTTCTCTCTGAATTTGGTCCGGTCAGATCGTGAGGTACACCATAATGTCGCCCTTAAGATCGAACAGTCTTTCACAGAAACACGCGGGTTACGTACTTCCCAATAGTATCCAGAGGCTACCTCCATATTCGAAATGATGTTTGTCTTCAGCCAAGACGTGAAACACAGGGACAAGTTACCAGAGTTTAAAGTCTGCAACTCATGCATGCAACTCTCGTCTGAAAGATGGACTTTCAGTCGGAAAAACACAAATCCGTCTTTGCTATCTTCATCTCCGAAGCACTCTTTCACAACATCAATCATTTCTGAATGATCACACTCCACTGTCACTATGAAAGCGTTATCATCATCAATCTCATTCTCCAAGCCAGCTTCGCCAGCAGTAGTACAACCGAGGTTAGCTTTGTTGTAACACTGGTTACATTGCTTGAACACAGCTAAATCAAGAGGATTATGTCCTTTGCAAGCACGCGTGAATGCGCTGATTGACAATGTCCGATTGCATCGATTGCAATAAACCATCTCCATGATAAGCACTCTAAAGCAGACAACGAAGACTCAGCTTGCAGCTCTCTCTCTCTCTTCTCTGTCACCAAGCTCATTCAGCGTAATTCAACGGAATTCAATTCAGTAGCGAGGACGCCCGACAATAGCTTGTTCAATTCAGTCGCAGTGAGAACGCCTGAAGTCGCAGTGAGGACGCCTGGAGTCTTCAATGCCGCCGTCACGGTATAATTATGGACAACGGATAAACAATCAACGGACAACAAACGGACGGAACGGCTGGGACTGCAGTTCAAAACTGTGAACGGCTGGGACTGCAGTTCAAAACTGTGACACTGACTCGCACAACTGTTCGAGGCTCGCAGTTGCAGTTCGAGCCTCGGTGACTGCGGTAATCAGCGGGAACCCGGTTACATGCGATCACGAATCTGGGGCCGATCACTAATTAACTCGCATGTATAAGCCGAGACGTAATTAGCGAAACTGTGCCACAGCTGCGGGCTTGGAACCAGCTAGATGAGACGGCTTGGCAGAGAGCTGATAATATCCCTGATCCCACGAGGACTGCTGAACAGTCGAAGTCCCCATGTGCAACATCACAACTGCAGTGACTGCAACCCGAAAACCAAGTAAGAATCAAGAGCACGGTAGTAAATAAGAGCTTCTCACAGAATCCAATACATTCTCTAACTGAAATTTTAACCGCCAGTTTTTACATAGCCTCCTATCTGGTGCTCAACCATATCACAAACCTTATGAAGTGAACGCGACCTGCTTCACGATCTGGCTGGCATTTTCCATGACCTGAACACCTGTTCGGACACCCATGGAGGGTTATCTGCATTTCGGTGGAAGGATTTCCATGGGAAGTATTGATTTCACGAGGCTCGTTGGAAGACGAGATTGTAGGTATGGACTTCAGTCCTAAGCACCACGTGCCTTCCTTCAGGTACACTAAAACGAGGGAAAATTTTAACTGTTTTTGCTTTTTGTCTATCGAAACATTTTGAGGATGATCAACCAAGCCCCCAGAGTCACCCGTATGTTTAGGCTCTTCTAGAATATCCAACTCGCTTGCACGATAATCCCAACACTTGCTTCAGCATAGCAAAAGTACATGTTACTTTTCTCTCACGAGCCAGCTTTTGGTATCCGTTGAAGGATCACATTTATTTGTATCAGACCCCTTTTCGGATACGAGGAGTCTTTTTGGAGACTTGGTAGACTAGAAGAGTGATTTCTCTTCGTCAGCCGGCTCTGGTACCCCGCTGATAATTTTTGGAGATCCGCTTTCAAACGTGAGTGATTTTTCTTCATTAGCTGACTTTCTAAACCAGAAACGGTTTTTCTCTTCACGAGCTGACTTTGGGATGAAGCTGAGTTTATATCTTTTCTCTGGGCTTGTCTTTGTTTTTATATCTGGGCTCTCTCCGAAATGGCTAAGATCGAAGCGCTGGCTCCATTTACCAGCTTGATGATCAAAATGAACACCCCCTCCCTCTGGTCTTCACACTCCGTGCTTGCATGTCAGATCAATTGCTCATGCAATTTGGTGACTTTTCCTGTTAGTTACAGTTACCTCCGGATTCGGTAAATTGGTGGCGCTGCTGGGTCTCTTTGTGGGTCCGAAGGGCCGACGTGGGAGACATTAGACTAACGGCCGAAAGGCCACGAGACTAGCTTTGGCCCGTAGAGCTCTCCCCAGTAGGGGGGGGGGGAATACCTGCGGGGCCATAAACTGTTAAGTTTACAAGTTTTTATTTTTTTAATTAATTAAAAAATGCTTGCTCGATCTGTTCAGTTACGTCCTTATAACGCAATTGCCCTAGAAGGGGAGGACAAAGAGTTGGTGAAATGGAAGTGTGGGCGTTTTAATTCACGACAATCATGTTGATTATGAAAACCTAATGTAAATATACCACTAATATTTGCTGACAGTTATTATATATATATATATATATATAACTAGATTTCAACGATGACTAACCCTAAATCTCCTGCGTTTTATAATTTAATTCTTTTTCAATATCAATTTTAAATAATGGATTAACCCAATGCATAATTTTTGTCTTCCATAAGAATATGGAAGAGATGAATAGGCAAGGAAGATGCATTTGGAGAGGTTAGTCCAGATACACATGTACTTGCTAAATGAAAAGAGAAAAAAACACAATATTTCAATTATTTGGTGCTGTTATGAAATCGTTTTTAAGTATAGACGGGACAGAACCCCCAACCAAACAAATGAGATTAGATGTCAGCTAAGCAATAAACAGCAAGCATGTCGATTCCAAAGTGAGAGCAGAGCTGGAGAGATTCCAGAAACTGAAGGACGAGACTGTCTCATGCCACGACAAATAAAACCTGCCTAATTATTCCTCTCGCCTTGCTGACATATAAATTGCATTGCAACTGCTTACATGTTTGGCTTCTGCCCAGAAACAGAACGCTGCAAGCTCTACGCACCTTGCCCATACAGAGGGCCGAAAGACTACATGCCATACACATAAGCATTATTAAGGAATGTCTAAGAGAATAGATTCTCTAACGTCCATAAGGAAACAACCCTAGTTTACTAAAGTCCAGTTTTGGTTAGAGCCGTGAATCGTTTATCATCATTTTAAATGATATAATTATTTAATATTTAATATTATTTTGTGAAAATTATAAATAAATTATCTGAATTCTAAACTATTTAAGTGTATTTCTCTTCGTTTTTAATCCCAACTTGTTCCGTTTTATATCCTGCAGTTGTTGGATTGCTCCAGTGACTCTTGCGAATAGACGGTGCACGTGGTAATAAGCAACAAGGAGGTTCATAAATTTTCTTCTATTCCAAGGCATCATACACGATGCGGGCCTTGAAAAATACACGGCGGTTGGTGCAGTGAGCAAGAAGGCGGTATACAGTGGTCATGACGGTCTGTTCGGAACCACATGGAGGACTGAAAGCATGTACAGACGATAAGCTTCGTGTTTTGTTACAAGTAACAAAATGAACAGGGCGAAGAGCGTCACTACTGCACCTGTACTGTGAGGAGTTTTACAGTGTACCGCTGCACTGCGGAGGATATATTTAACAATGAGAAGTACAAGAGGACAGCAAACCAAACCGAAATTGCATGGATGCTAAGTAGGCTCCACTGCTGTATATACATTGTACCATTATGTACAGTTTGTATAATTTACAAAGCACCATTCTGCAGTAGAATTATGTAACACAAGTGAGACCACTGACTGCAACAGCGCTCGGACGCCAAAGACCGGTGTTGATGCGAAAGTGATCACGGACTGGTCTCAGTCACTCGTCTCTTGGCTTCCTCCGCTATATTCTGCTCTCGCACAGTGAGGTGACGTTCCTGCGGTAGCAGAGAAAAGAAAACTGAGCACTGTAATGGAGAACGATGACATATACGTGATATAGATAGTAGGAATATTATTTTCGTAGAACCTGTTTGCCCCAAGGTTACCTTCCAATGTGCTACATATGGGCATGTATTCAGATAAGGCGTGGACTTCCTGAAAGTTGAGCACCATCCTGTTTCTTTGCACACAAGAAGACGCCGTCAGAATATACTCCTCCTCCTCATTTACAAGGTCAGCGTCAAGTTGTTCCACTGTAAAGTAGCGAGCACGAGTTTGTGCAAAAAACACGTTGTCGGTATGTGCTATAGTGATAGTTTCAAGGCGACAATAACTTTTCATAGAGAATCACTCCTGGTCTTTTGGATTCCACATGTCATCAGTCATTTGCAATGAGTATACTTACCGGATCTAATAATGGACTTGAGGTAGTTTCTCAAAGTTTTACGTAATGGATGCTTGCTCTTCTACTTGTTAAACTGGAGAGCCCGCTGGAGAATATTGTTGTGGTTCAATTCCACGCGGTTTTGTGTATCTACGGCATCAAAAAGGATAAACATCTCTTCTCCATCCTGAAGCATACTGTCAGTAATATTTTTCATTGATAATTATGGTGAGCCTCAGCCTTGTCTTTCATGCAGTAGCCCACCATACCTACAAAGGTATGTAGGCCTCTGTTAGTCAAAGGTTTGACACAAACTTCCCATCCTACAGATATGTCAACTCTCTTCCACCCAAGAACTGCCATCAAACGTTGCTTTATCTGTAAACTACTGCTAGCCTCAAGACATATAACACCTCGTACATGCAGATGCAGAAAAGTTCTCTCTCTTTCGATGGACAGCAAACCGCTGTTGCACTCATCCTCAAAGAAGCGACACAAAAGTGACCAATACTTTTCCATATCAAGGTCCGCCCGGTGCAATTGACAATAACAGACAGCTCAAGTCATTTCGGGATGGGTACCCGACATGTTTCCATCGTCAGAGGTGGTACCGTCTGACGACGCGCTCTTGCTGCTCGTCTCAATAGCATGTCAAAAAGGAAAGTGTTTACAAGCAAATCTAAAAAGTTTCATATCCATGTCCTGGATATAGTTTAAACGATATACAACAACTGTAGGTTTTAGAAGACAAGGATCGCCGCTAAACTGAAGGAATTTTGGATACGAAAACAACTTTGACTTAGAATCTTGCAACACAATCCAAGCTCCTTTTGTATCGATATAATGGAAGGGACCAACAACTACCTGAAGACAAGTTTTAGGTATGGATGAGAACATAGTCTAGCGCAAGAAGTAAGAATTCGAACGGTACACAAATGTAATGAAAATCTACATAAACGTAAGACCTCTATCTGTATAGCTCAACATCCGAGAAAGACACTGCAGTTTTGCAATAAACAAGATACGGAAGTAAACACAGAAGTCTCCAAAAATGATAGACAGGACACGGCACATATTGGTGAGAGTAGACTATTTCGAAGGAGTGAAAATTATCGTCGTGCACCTCCCCTCGAGGACTGACAGCTACGGGACTAGACGGAACAGACACAACTTCATCGCTGGAAGTAACTCGTGCAGCAGGAGTAGAGGGAATAGACAAGAGGTCCTTATCGACAAGATCATCACCGGCTTCATCAAGAATATTTGAGGGCTCGCAGCCATGAAGTAGCAAGTCCGACATAGCGAACAACATAGAAGAAGTAAGAAAACAAGCAAGGAGAAGTTATCTTGTGGTTGGTTGTCAATTTGAAGCCACGGCGGATCCAAACGCATGCAATCGAGTTGAAGACGCGTACAGCTCTCCCACCAGATGTCGATACAGAAAACACTTACACGCGAAGATCGAGACTTGAGGATTAGCAACAGCTTGGCTTATCGCAGCAGCTTCATCGTCGTAGTAGCAGTCCACCGACCGCTGTCAGCAGTCCCTGTCTCCAGCAACGACAACAACAAGAGCAGAACCGCAACATGTTGGCTCTGAGCAGCAACTCAGTCTCCAAGAAGCCGATTAGAGCGAACAGGAGAGGAAGGACCAGCAAAATTCACGCTGGAGGAATCGGTGGTAGCGAAACAAGAGAAGACACTGATCGATGACAACCGACTGAGCGAGGACAATCGTGCGATGTGGTCCTTCCAGCACTCGACCTACCGCTATCGAACCTTATCAGCAGCAATCTGATCTCCAGCAGAAACATTCGTAACAAACTGATGATGGAGGAATCGGTGTTAGCAAAGAAACAAGACAACGTACCACAAGCAACTGAGCAATTAGAAGGATCAGGAGACGAAATGAGACGAGACGAGATGAGAACGAGAAGCAAACGAAAGCAAACGAAACGACCATATGAACGAGACAGGAATGAATGAGCTCGATGAGAGAAAGCGAGCAAGAAGAGTTCTCGTGAAAGCTCAGTCACATGTCCCGCCCAAGTTCGCAAGACGACAAGTTGAATCAATGACAAGGACCGCACGAAACGCGTTTCGCTAAAGCTCAACAGCATGCATGATGACCACTTTCAAGCTACGAGTCCAGTTCTTGTCTGTACAACACCGTGCGGGCAGCGGCATGTCCCACCGAAGTTCGCAACCTGTCAAGTTTACGAATGCCCAACTTGGTAATCCCACCTCCGGTCGTTTAATCACACATATTCTTCATCAAGCAACCGTTATATCTGTCTGACAGCGATTTCGAAAATCCTCGATTACTGCTAAATGTACTACGGCCAATGTTTAAACGCCGCCCATTTCCTCAACCTACGGCCCCACTTGCTTCCTGTACAAGGCCGTGGAGCATGACATTAACATTTTATTAGAAAGCTTGACTCTCGAGATTCAAATTGCCGAACATGTCAAGCAGTTGAGCTGACAAGTGCAACCCAACATGTCTTTTGACGTAACATAATGATGAGAAGAACTGTGGGGTGTCAGTCGTGAGTTTTGATCAAAGTAGCATATGTTAAGGGGGAGGTCCGATCAAGCATGAATATAGTGTTGGGGGATTGATCAAGCAAATTACTATGAGAACTCTGATACGAATCAAACATGGAACATAAATGGTAATAAACATTTAATGTCTATCGGGACCATAAATTTATGGACCATCGATGGAAAGCATTTGTAATTTTTACGAGCATGGTCATAAATAGTCTATTCTATAGAGAGTGTCAAACCGCTTAGTGAGATTCTTTCTCGGCGGAAGAGAACTAGGATTTAGGGTCATGTTTCTAGGGATTTATAGCAGCTTATAATAAAACTGAAATTTTGCATCTGAGGAAAATAATTATGTAAAATCTTGATCAACTATCTTAAAGTCTCTGTGTCTACCGCGGAGGAATTGACGAAAACTTAGTGGAAGTTCTCATGAAACTGCTTCTCGTTGCCATCCGAACTTAGTTGAGAGAATAGATCTTCTATGAATGTTATTAGGGTTACTCAAACCTTTTCCCATAACAAAATTTACAGGAAATGTAAGTGTGAATTGTCATTGACAGGGACATTGTCAGAGATCGCAGAACGAAAGTATTAATTCGATTTGATCTTTTTTCTAGCGGCATTCAAGAAAGAAAATTTACAGACATACAGTATTTATGTCAAGTGACTGTAAGAGACACCAGAGGAACAGCTGTAAAATATTTGGTTGTAAAATTTACAACCAAAATTTGTAAAAACCTTTAAGGGAGTTACAGGAGTTACATGAGTTCCCTAAAAACCAGATTTCAGTGTTCATATTACTTTGACACCTCCTATTAAAATGTCTCAAATCTCACCCTGTGAAAATGAAACCGGGATTAAAGTTATCCACAAGCCTCGAGTGTCCTGTAACTAGATGACATGTAAGAGTTGCACGACCGTTAACAGACTACTTACGTCCAGTTCTAAACTCCGTTACAAAGTACCCCGTTCTGTTCACATCCAAAAACTACCCAAATTCTTCTACGGGAATGACTGCTACGTGTTACGAGGTGAAGTTTGAGACGCCCTATTCACAAAAGTTTTTGTTTTTCAAGGTTTCTTTGTTGCTCGAAATTTGTCGATCGAAACTTTCATTCACTTTTCTGCACGCTTTTACCTGTCCGACATTTCGGCTTACGATGTAAACCCTTATTCTTACGGGTTGATGTTTGAGACGCCTCAGTTACTGCTTGGACTTAACCGCTTACGAGCAAACGTAGGACTTGCGAGGGCACTATCTATGTTTGCAAGCAATTTCTTCCCGCGTCGGGTCTTGGCTACATACAAGCTCGTGAGGAAACAGAAGTGCTACGTAGTCCAGTCTCCAGTAACCCACGAAATTGATCATTTGGCAGAAGCAAGCCATCTTTACAAGCCTTATCCAAGAAACCGATCGCTTTCACTACCAACACTCCTGAGCAACGAAACAACAAACAGAAGTTCGGAGGAGAAGAGGTATAACAGGTTCTGATTATGCTCGCATAGGAGGATGTTGACGTGGTCTAAGATTATGTTGTTTGAAGCCGGCGAGTCTGTCAAGGACCTTCGCACCTTGAACCAAGAGACTGATTGAAGCTTCCATAGAAGTCCATTAAGAGAGTTTGTGCGTACAATCCTCTTACTGAAGGATTAAGTTTAGAAGATTTCACTGTAAGAAGCGTGAACAAGATTACCGGAAGGATTGCGGAACACCACTCCATTGAGTGGTTAAATTGTGGTCCCAACAATTAGCCACACGCATTGCACTCAGCTTTGGGCCACCGTTAATTGCAGCAGAGGTTGCTGCTGATGACGTACAATGGGAGCTTGTGACGTATGGAAATCTATTCCTCATGTCAGACACGAACAGAGTGGAGTAAGAGACTATTATGGTTGGCAATGTTTCAGTGGATTGAGTTATGTTAATCCCGGTGGTACGGTAACGTTGGGAAGATTTCCTTCCTTACATTCTGAGTTCAAGACCTAATTAGTGTATAACTCTGTTCTCCCTCCACTTTCTCTACTCCTCAATCTGTTTCTGCTCTTCAGAAACACTGAACCGCCAGAACAGACAGGCCTGGCTGTTTCGCACTTCTGTGGGACACAACCCGAAGGTCGATTTGCAAGCAACCTCGAACATATCATCGCCTGTACGCGGAATCAGCATTCAAGCTTAATCCACAGTCTTGCACCTAACCCATACATACCATGCGTACACCACATGCGCCTAACATATGTAAATACTTTCGCCAAAGACCCAGACCAGGAGAACTGTCAAAAGATGTGTTCCGATATGATGGCCCAGAAAAGGCTGGTTTCAAATTAGACAAACCCACTGATGAGAACTGGACCGCCTGGATATTAGTAAAATTTGCGCAACACATTTGTATGCTAAGAGTGAAAAAATGATGTACATTCAGTCGGACTTTGCCTAACTAACAGTAATGAATTCTTCCTGCGTCTGATCCACTGTCTTCCTTCTTTAGTGCCTTCTGTTCCTACTAGATGGCCTGATCCCTAAATTAAAAGATCCGGGAAGAAACGTTGGTTGCGGAACAAGCTCAAGTTCTCGGAGTACCTGCAGAACTATCTTAATTAATTTCCAGCTGTCTACAGAAATTACGTATGAGTAAAAGCAGGTGACAGCAATGGCAAGTTCGCAGACGACAGAGAGTTCCACCTTCCTCTTGTATTATCTACCTTTTTTTGGCGTGGCTCGCCACATCAAACAGTCTACCAGTCTGCTGCTTTGGTCCAGCGAGTCCAACTGAGCACAGTAACATACCTATCGAGGCCGAAGAGAGAACTGCGCCCACTCCAAATCCATCTTCGAATTCAAATCTCACCTCTGGAAACTGATAAAAGCAAAATTGTAGACCGATCAAAGGACAACTGCCTCAGCTTCTCTAAGGAAGAAAAAGGTGCTCGAACCTCTAGCTAATCTAACCTTTCCTCCGCAGAATACCTCCTTCGGCCCTTGTCTGTATGACATCCTCGTATCCTCTCTCCCTCTTATAGAGATAGTCTTGTACGTCTTCGAGATTCCTGAATCCCAAGACGAAGCCGCCGAACACATGCTCTCCTGAAAATATTCGAAGGTACCTCGGCCCTCAGACAGAGGCTGCTAATCACAAAGTGTACAACGTGCGGCACTGCATATACGAATCTAACTGAACATCCCTCAAGAATGGCCCCTCCACTACTGAACGCAGCCGACGGGTACCATGACCTGGCGCTTTGAGCAGAAAGCTGCAACATCCTTCAGGGGCTGATCACCAGCAAACTTCAGAGAAGGTCCCGCCAGACTCGCGTGACACGTAGACCGCCCCCAGGAACGAAAGGCATGGTGAGATGATGATGGTCCTGAACTACTGACAAGGATTTTAAGCTTCAACAACAGGCAGACAAACCTGAACCTGGCACGGCGGGAGACATAGTGGAAGACTGCGTCGACACAACTATAGAATATATGGATGTAAAATGTGTCAAATCAGACGAGGCAAGTCGAGTTTCAACACGACCGACCACTTCTCGTTCAAGTGCGACATTCGTCGTCCTTGAATGACATATTAACAGTGTGCGCGTGATGCGCTCTGATGGCTGCGGCGTAGCCCGCAACTTGTTTGTACTCGACCCCGTGCTTTTCACACAAACGAGCAACTATCGGCTGTAGCTTGACTAGATGACAGTGATTCACGGTCGGAAACAAGTGATGTACGATTTGATAGTTTAATCCGCCACTCATAAGAAAGCAGAATCTACTAGCGACTCCGAAATCTTGCGCTGTGATCACCTGATGCTTGTACCAGTCTTGATCCGCTTCGTGGGCCGTCTCCGGAGTGAGGTGATTGATCTGCGTGTTCAGCATGAACAAAAACGAGAACCAAAGATATGGCAATGTGGCGAATATGATACTGCGAGTCCAGGTGTCGAACACAAAGAACGGCCAGACGTGAATGCCTCCGATCGTAAATACACGTCCAATGACGTGACACAACAACCTCTTTTTGCTAATCACCTTCATGGGAACAGATTCGTTGTACACGTTGTACATCACCATCCAAAGATCCTCCATGGTGGCCAAACCGAACTCCACGGCCACAAACCACCAGAAAAATAAGAACGACAACTTGCGCTGCTTCTCATGCGCAGGTAGCCACCTGACGCTCTTGTGCTCCCTCTTCATCCAGTAATGATGTACCAAATCCGGATCTCGATGGGCTACGTTCGGATAACTATGGTGTCCGATGTTGTGCTGATGGTACCAAACAAAAGGACTAGAAAAGTGCGGAAAAAGGTAGGGCACGATGCAATTTATCCTCCAGTTCTTGTGAAGGGCAAAGTGCGCCGCATCGTGGAACGTATTTACACCGAATACCCAGACGCCCAGAGGACATGTGAACAAGGAAATCCAATCGCCTCTAATGAAAGAAACTAAAGTGGCGAAAAAAATGACTCCGAGCACTGCTATCTCAAACCATCGCTCCGGCGGAGCTTTGGTGGCCGCGACGAGAGACACGTTTCTTCGCTTCGCTTCTGCTTCAAAGTACTCCTTGACGTGGAACTTGACCGCATCCCCAAACTCACTCTTCCAGTTGAATCGGTGTTCGGCGATTCCATGCTCCTCTTCTAGAGTCTTCAAATGCCGAGAAGAAGCTTCATCCAGCTCGTACTTCTGCAGAATGGCGTCCAGAATGCGACGATGAGTGAATGGATGGTGGCTCTCAAACATGACGGTTCCATCACGACCGGCAGCTAGTCCAAGCGCAACAGGACCTCCAGGATGGAGCCTCTCAAAGTCCGTCAAGTCATACCACTTATCATGTATCTTTGTAACAAGCCTTTCTTTCGCTGCTGTCGCCATCGATTGGGAAACGAGAACGAGGCACGCTCTACTCTGTCTTTCTACCACCTCCTGAGTGTTCTATCCCAAGGCACGTCTAAGCGAGGAGCCGGGAAACTATATTTCCCAGCCCAACTCCTCTTCTTGTTCTTGGGAGCTTCAACTCGTCAGATCTTCAAGCACAAGTACTCTCAAACAACAACAGCCGCTGCTGCTTGTTCTTTCTCCTTGCTGCTGGGTCAAAGATACAGTTCCACGACGACAACTACAACTACTTCATACTCTCAGCATTTCCGCTCTTACTGCTTTGCCTACCACTTCCACCACTCACACTTTCGCCAAACAATGGTGCGTGGGAAGTAGTGGTTCAACCCAGGGACAAGGCGGACGAAGTGCGGCACATATGAACCAGGCCCGCGCGGCTGGCCCGCTGCGTGGGCTACGCTGGCCACGGAGCGCTCTGGCTCTCTGGCAGCTTGTTCCAAACTTCTTCCGATGACCCGGCAGAGGCCGGAGGTACCTACTAAGTTAGTGGTGGCTAGGTAAACAAATCACCAACAATGATCATAGCATCTCCAATTTTGTTTCGGTGAGTGGGAGTGTTGGGCGCGTGGTTGGTGATGGAGAAGTAGCGGCAGAGGTAGAGGTTAGTAGGGGGTGGTGGAAGGAAGAGGCGACGGGCGGATGAGGATAGACTTTTCCTAGATAGCAAGTTGTGGATGTGTGCGAGCGACTCTTCGTGGAAAATGTCCAAGAGAGGGATATTTATAGGAGCCAGATAGACGAAATGTGGAGAGCGGGGAAATGGGCCAAACTGCCTGCCGCTGATACAGGCACGGCTGCTGTTTAGGAACTAGTGTCGCATTGCTGGAGCTGCACAACACGACCGCTGTTGGGCGCCACTTGTCGGCCTGCTATACGTTGCAATCCAACTGTTGTCTTCTCGAACTGTCGCGATCATCAAACTTTTTGTAACAGGAATCTTCCTCTCACTTACACGTGATCATCAGGTTTTTCTCCCTCGACATGTATCACGGAGCCCCTCTACCTCTACATCACCCACGGTCACTCTCACTCACAGTTCGGACAGACGGAACCGGCATTCTCTAAGAAACCAACCGGCATGTTTCTGGGAGATAGCCGGAAAGATTCTA
The DNA here is from genome assembly GCA_036924285.1 of Asterella californica. Classification (NCBI taxonomy): domain Eukaryota; kingdom Viridiplantae; phylum Streptophyta; class Marchantiopsida; order Marchantiales; family Aytoniaceae; genus Asterella; species Asterella californica. The sequence continues at coordinate 2,795,390 of JAYKYS010000009.1, read as the reverse complement.
AAGAAGTCAGTTTCGAAACCAAGCTGTAATAGAATACCTCTGGTCAGATTTTGTTACAGTAGGTGTCGGCTATTTTGGAGATTTTTTTGAAACTAATCGTTCGATGCCAGTTTAGCTTTTTGTAACGCCGAGATCTCACCCGTTCAGAGGAGGGAGCGCGGTTTTAGGCTGGCAATTTCATGGCTAATCGGTTTCCACGTTTACATATGACAACACCCCAACAACTGATCTTGATCACCAACGCGCGTGGCATGGTGGGCATTCTGGGCAGTGGGTCTAGGGCTCCGAGCACTGCAGCAAGAGCAAGTGCTGCCGCTACTGCAAAATGTTGCCACTCTACTCGGGTGGGGTTTACAAAAACTGGGGGTTTAGAAAGTTTCCCTCGTACGGTCTAATTTGCTCTGTCGTATTCTCCAATTAGACTCGCTAACCAACTCTGACAACATTGGTACATCAGATGGACTTCACTAGTAGGGGGTGTCAGAGTTTAGAAAAAAGATTCTTCAACGGCTGAGAGATAACTGTACGTAAAATTATCACGGGTAAGTTTGTATAAAACTGCGGTTCATTCCAGATCGCGCTCGAGATTCAAAATCAAGATTTTATCATTGATTATTTTTCTGTTTCTACACTCAAGATAAGTATTCAGAGTAGCAGAGAATCCATTGCAAAAAATATCAGAAAAAATCAATGAATAGTCGCTAAAAAAACGCCCGCGACGTTTTCCTGCGAGTACCTCTTGAGGTACCCGCAGGAAACACTGGCCGCAGACTTGCCGAATCCGTAACTCACTCCCGCGGCTCCTGAATATTTCAGAGATTCTTTAACTGACACCCCCTACTAGGGCGTGTCAGAGTTTATCAAACCTAGGCTTTACAGCCATCGACGTAAAAGTATTTACGGTGGTTGGACGTAACCATACGTACCATCTGTATAGGTGGTACGGAAAAGTATTACGTCTTCAGACGTAATTCTCATCATATTCAGTCTTTTGTGATTTTTTATTAATTATTAGATTAATCAACAATCAGGTTATTAGCAGCAGTTCAGATTTTGAACGTTTTCCAAACAGGTCCGAGAGAAAATTACAGCTTAAACAAAAAGGCAACGACATGGTTTACATATTTTCATCTTCTGCTATTGCCACGATCGTCTATACTGTGGAGTGAATCTTCCACAATGGCAGTTTAAAATGATACAATAAGAGGGCACGAAGATCGTTTTGCAGTCTTGAGCGTGAACCCGAGTGAAACAACCTCCGGTGCAGATCTTGGTGGTAGTAGCAAATATTTCCAAGTGCAGATCTTGGTGGTAGTAACAAATATTCAAATGGGAACTTTGAAAACTGAAGTGGAGGTATGAACCCGGGTGAAACAACCTCCGGTGCAAATCTTGGTGGTAGTAGCAATATTCAAATGAGAACTTTGAAGAATGAAGTGGAGAAAGGTTCCGCCTGAACATCAATGTGAACACGAGACGCAATGAACATCAATTGGTCGCGGGTTAGTCGATCTTGAGAGATGTGCAATCTTGTGTCAAGTGCACAATGCGGATCACGTCAATATTCCTGAACTGAGTCATGAGAGTGGACGGAATGGCTCTCAAGCGTTCCGTACTGTCCCCCATCGCCTGTCACACCGCAGTAATGTTATTGAGACTATGTACCTGTTAGAGTTTACAGTCAGCTTTGAAAAGGGATGTAAAACTATCTAACTGTAAATGTGCACTACGATGACTTCTCAAGGCTAGTTCTCCAAATCCGTAAAACCATATGAGCTTCGGCTCACAGATCTTGACGTAACTCCCGTAATGACTTTTACGGTTTTGGGTTTGGGTGGAATTATTGTGTTTTTCCTAACCATGGAGAAAGTTTATCATATGATAAACTATACTTGAGTGAATATGTTAGAGGGTGGCATTTCTTCCCATTGGTCAGAAAATTGATTATCGCGGATTCTGAGTTTGGACCTCTTTTCCTTTCTTCACTGGCTATCTTGACTGTACATTCGGTTTCAGAAGTTCTGAAACTGTTTGAGTTCTGCTGTTATGTTGCAATGTTGCACTGGTGAATCACAAGTGGAGTATGTGGCCCTTTAGCAAGAATCTAGGTTTTCAACGATTCAACATAAGAGAGTCTTTAGAGTCTAGACTTTCAAACGACTCTTTGGACAGTTAAGTTTACATTCTTCTAACCAAAAGTTCAGCATTCACTCCACAATTTCATTTAGATTGATCTTTGTTGTTTTTCTCAAGGAGTTATGGTTTTGACAGTGGTCGTCATCTGTGAAAGATTCTACATGAGTGATTACGATCGACCAGAATTGTTGATTTGTTCTTTTCCGGTATATCTTATTTGCTCACTGAAACACAAAAAGGAAATCATGGAGTGGCAACAAGCAATCGTAGTAGCCGCTCCAAGATCGCAAAAACATATAAGAGATACTTTAAACAGAACAAAAAAGAAGAGATTAAGAAAACGCTCAAACTTTGTGGAATTGCATTAGTGTTTTGTATACCGTCTCCACTGCAAGTATTCTTTTCAAAATGAAATTAAAGTATGATATACGGATCCCGCTGGAAATACTCTAAAAGGAGGTCTCAAACATGGGCTGTAATAAAGGGAGATTCAGGGGGTGACCGGTGGTAAGCTTCAAATGTCAAAACATTAACTAAAGGTTTGAACCTTACTCTAGGAGAGGGAAAGATATTAACCTTCCACCTTCCACCTTCCACCAGACTGTGAGCTCATCTCATGTCACTGACAGCCAAGTCCTTCCGCGTCGTTTCACTCGATGGAACCTCCAAGAAGATAGCTGGCCTCCTTGATACCCAAAAAGTTATAGTAGACTTACAACTCTCTCGCTCTCTCTCCACCACCAAGCGAAGAAAGTTTCATGGCCTCGAGAGGAAGCAAATGCCAATAGGACAGCAAGAAACACAAAGATCGCCAAGGTGCATAACTCCGCTTTCTCTGACTTTGTCTAGCTTCAGTCTGAAGTTATCAGTCAACAGAAGAACACCTTCGAATTTCGTTCTTTGAGGTGAGAGAGACTTGAAAGTCCTTGTTTTGGAATGCAATGTAGTTTACTTTCATATGCAGTATAAGGACTGATAGAAATTCTCTGGATTCCGTTTTAATGGGATACGGAAGATTCCGATGGTTTCAACTTTCAGAATTCAACTCCACAGAGTGTACCAGCGAGCAATGAGGACTTGGCTGCCAAAGGAATGAGTTGGAAATTCACGCATAACTTTTCTTATAGGAGAGGTGAATGGCATATACCGTGAAACAAGAAGCCAAGTCATGTCAAACTTGAAACGTGTGGGGTAGTGTGTCACTCAGTCACCCGAACAGTCAGTGAGTGCTACACCTTGAATGAATACTGTACCTGGATGGTCGTTTCATGCGTGATTTTGTGTGGTGACTCCGTCGAAGACTACTTTTATCTGACAAGGTACTTCCACGGCGTCTCTACCAGTCGTCGGCTGAAGTTCCTGGCTTTTCACATATCTACTTCATCGTACAAACACTGACAGCTCCTTTACTCCTTTCCCACAAAACGCAACTCCTACGCACTTTACATGTACTGTATGGTTTCTTCCAAATGTACACGTTTGGTGCTCTAATTTCCAAGGGTGATATGACTGGATTTTGGATTGCAGGTTTTAAATACAGCGTCAGGTAGGACTGAAAAGCATCAAGGTCCCAGCGGGCCTGAAAAGGGCCCCATCTTCCTCCTCATGGCAGGTGATAAAAGCATTATGTGTAAATTCATCACGCTTCCATGTCTAACGTATAATAATGATTCAGGTTGTCTCAAGTTTCTGCTCCTCAGGAGTTTTTCTGTCTGCAGAATTAACCAAATATTTCCCCGGTGCTCAGCATGGACTAGCACTAGGATCTTTCTGCACCGCAGTAGTTCGAGGGAGAAAAATGTAAGTTGTTGGTAGTTTTTATTGAATCCCTTTGAACCTTACATATAATAAATTAACTAAAGACATGCTCTGCTTGGCCATGAACGAAACGAAACAAGAATCCTGCTTGCAACGTTACAGTAGAAAACGAATGTTTGAATGTATGGATGAACAAATCACATGAATGAAGTTAGGGTTAAGGTTTGCTTATGTTGTTATCAGCGGAAGTTAAGAGTCGAATTTACTGATGGGTTTAAATATGAATAATACGGACTGGATGATACACTTCCGTTCGTTTGAGTTGACCCTTAAACCCCCGGTGTTGTACAAAGCTTCTTGCGTAGCAGGAGTGTCTCAGTTCCGGGTTCAGGTGATTCGCCCGATTTTCGTTTTCCTTGGGCGGACCCACTAATAGTTTTGCTCCCTGATTAGATTTTTCTCGTGTAAAAGCAACCGTTGTTGGGCTCAAATGATATATATTAACATAATGAACGTGTTGCAAAAGAGTTCAGCTCTAGACAATACTTGAGCGAAACTGTTCTACGATACAAAACGTAATCGCGTGCTGAATAGAGAACCCTAATGTTACTGTCAGTTTTTTCTTCTGTTCAAACCCCCACACCATGGGGGTTTAATGAATGATAAAAGAGCAAGTCAAGTTACTTGTACAGTTCTTCACGGTAGACCACAGTATCCCACAGTTTGTACATACTCATAAGCAGATTGCTAATACACAAAGTAGTAAATATCGCTCGTCTGCGTATTTTTCAAGTTTATTATTAATTAATTACTACTATGCATGATTGAATAAATATTACATGAAATGTTTTTTCCATGTTCTTCTTCCGGTACAAAGAGGTTATACACTGTTCTTGCACATGAAACTTAAAGATCTTCTTGCGCTGCGCGGAATTTCGCACGAGGATATTCTCCTTTCGCACGAGGATATTCTTGCCTCGCACGGCATATCGACGAAATGACGTATCCAACTGCGACGATATGGGCCTTGGACCTTGGGGGTTGATGGATGCATGCACTGCCTGGCAGCTGAGAAACGGCGAGATGCTGTGAGTGAACGCAGCCGGTGGATCGCGGGCGAACAATGTTGTGGAAGCAAAGTGAAGAGTGAGGACGAAGGCACCCGACGCTGGCAACCGTTATGTACGGAAGAATAGGAGGTGTCATTTTCGAATATTTGATGAAGATGTTGTGTCCGGAGAGCTAAGTTAAGGAATGAGTGAAAATTTAAAGGGTGTCAAAGTGAAGGGGAAATATATTTTAACGATCGAGAGAGAAAAAGTTATACCTTTGTATGGATAAATTTTTATAAAATTATGGTTTATTCTGGACTATCTTTGTGAATGGACATTACGATCTCTATATAAAAGTTTTTGCAGTTTTAACATCGAGAATAGACTCGAACCTAAAAACGACACTGACCTAAATATCGGAACTTGGGGTCCGCGGTATTCACCGCCGGGGACGGATGCCTGATAGTAGCTTAACGCATACTTAGAGAAGTAGATTTATCGCTGCAAAGAGAACCGAAGAAAATAATAAAAATCTGTTAAGAAAATGTTCCTGATGTTTTCTTGCGACACCTCAGGAGGTGCCCATAAAAAACAGCCATGAAAGTCTAGCTGAAATAGTAACTCCTTCCCGTGAGTTCAGAATCTTCTGAAAAATTCTAACTTTGACACTTCCAATTTTCTCTAACTCGAGTAAATATCCCGGATGATCACCCAGACAGACCACTTTGTAATTTCAGCTAAATAATCGGTTGGATCACTTACACGGCAAATAAATACTTAATCCACAAACATGGGTCAGATTTGTCCTACAAGAATATCTCGATCTCAACTCAATCTCGAGAGAGAATCTTTAGTTAAGAAATGACATCTCTTACTGAAATGACTGCTCATGTTTGGATCATTGTAAGGTCTTAGTACGTTCACAATCGTATGTCAAGTTCGGATAATACACAACAATTTTATTTGTGAATCATATATCCTGCTAAAGGTTGATGCAAACATTTTCTGAGACATGCTTACCTTGTGAGCTTAATGGTAACTCACGAGTCACATCACTGGACAACAAGACTTGCCACTGAAAATTTCAGCTCGAAGAAAAGATTCACAATATTTTTGTGTTGCAAGTTGATTTGTGTGTGGAAATATACATTGTTTGTGATTAGATGCAAGCAGAACCTTTAGACAGCTGCCTCTTAGGTTAAGCTAGACTCTTGGTTAGGAACGCCTTAGGTTAAGTTGGGACGTTGGGCAACCTGGGCCGCTGCTTTAAAGAGGAAAAAATTGGATCTATGAAATTTGAAGGTACCATGCTGTAGTGCTCGTCGAGTGGAGCGGGGGTTACAAACTTGTAGAGTTTGATTTTATTTTACTTTGTTTTGTTTTCTTCACACTAGACTAATTGCGTGTATATCAAGGTCGCAGGTCCTTTATAGCTTGACAATCATTTGGATCAAGATTTTATTGCATGTCAACATTATAGTTCACATTTGACTCTAGTTCTAGGTTCCACTTGCTTATTTGATATTGGCTGGTATTTTTTTGTAATCTAACCTCGCCATAGAGAGAATAGAGGAGGTTTTGTAAAGGTCATTTGAGAGATCCACGTTGAGAAGAAATTGAGAAAGAAAGAGGAGATTGAGAGATCAGAGATCCATTTAGAGAGGATACACATACTAATGTGAGGAAGACACTGGGAAGATCAAAAAATTGAAAAATTAATGTGCGATAATGTGCGATTCGACATTAGTAAGCTGATCTTTATCAAAAAGAAGAGCACTTCTCAAATTTAGATCTGGGAGAGTGTTTACACTCGTGTGACTTTGTGTTCTGTCCATGTATATAGGTGTTTGATTTTAGTGTTCAATTCCGGTTTGTGATAAAATTTGACACCGAGGAGAGTCGTGTTAGTGTCAATCCATTGTTCACGCGCATATCTTATCACATATCTCTTCATATCTAGAGGGTCCCGTCTCTCTCAAGAAAACTCTCGCTCGACAACATCGATATTTGGCTTTCATCGTTTGGATCATCGGAGGTGCATATTGACTACAATCCATCTTACATAATTACAAGAAGTCAAGAGCATCATATTTGTTTGCACTTATACATGTTTTGTATTTATGGATTAGTGCAATCTTGCAAATATCCAAAAGTTATGGAAGTGTAAGTTTTTGAAATTTTGCACTACTGAATAAATGCAAAACATAAATGTTATCTTGACAATAGTTTTAAAATTCATTGGATAAATGCATTTTGTACTTTATAAATATTTCATAAGTACAATACTACACTTACGGTGAGTATATGTAGTTTGTCTGTAGCAGTTCTGGTTTGATTACAGATTGTAATTAATCGGAAGCCAGTAATGCACTTATGTAGAGTATATTGCTCTTGGAGTACCTAAACTCGTTGCAGTTATGGAAGGATTGTACTTCCATTACGAAGTGCTGATTGTATTGTACTCGCCCTCACACTAACCCAACGTGCATGGGAGGGGAAAAAATACCGTATGAATATCATCGGCGAAAGAGAAAGGCAAAAATTGGCTTTATCATACCCCTAATACTAATGCTGAGCTTGATCATACCCCTCTTCACGTTTGATTGCTTGATCATATCCCCAACCTGCCCGTGACAGTTATCTCGCTTACTATCTCATGTCAGATAGTCATCGAGGCTGCCATGTCAAAATGTATACCGAGTGGAGGCTGCCATGTCAGCTTGAGATACAAGCTGACATGGCAACTTCAATGGTGATTGACATGGTGTAGTAACCGGGAGGACAGTCGCTGGAAGGTTGGGGTTTGATCAAGCAACCAAACGTGAAGAGGGGTATGATAAAGCTAAGCATCCGTATGCTGCATTCGGAAATGCTGCAACAGTAGAAAAGCGGTCGATGGTCCTTGATCAGATGTGTATATGATGTACATTTAGTTACATTTTCTGCTTTTATCGTTCGATGATGGATGGACCTGGTTGACGACGTTCACGTGACCTACCAGTGATTACCCATGTTCGAGAAAGTAAAATAAAGGCGCGACGCAAAGAATACGAAACGGATGGGAAGACCCCATCAAGGCGAACAAGAGGTTTGGTTCGACAAAGACACCGGAGGGATTAAAAGTTTCGGAGACATGAATCCTCTCCATGCGCTATTTAATGCTCAATCCCTGCGTGGACTGTACTTTATCACCTCCATGCGTTGCCTGCCTCGACACTGAAGCGACTGTCCTCTGCAAAAGCGTACTGTTGTCTGATCTCGTGAACTCCGAGAAAGAGGAGGAATTGAACAGTAGTAACGTCAGCGGTCGTAGTAGGCGTTTGCCGTCAAGTTCCGCCTGTGAGCAGCTGGGTCCCAACTGTACTGGTTCGCAGATTTTGTGACAAGCGGAGTAGAATTCAGTAGATCCTTATTTTCGTCGGCCTGGTTGTGGAACTGGGCTAGGAGAGCATTGTCAGGGGATCTCTGGAGCGAAGCGGGCGGTGGGGTCGGGAAGAAATGAGAGAATTAGAGCTTATCCGAGACAAGACAGTAATGAGACAATGGACGCGCACAATGAAGAAAGCTGGCGATCGAGTTGCTTTGGTGCCTACCATGGGCTATCTGCATGAAGGTCATCTTTCTCTTGTCAGGGAAGCACAGGCTCGTGCGGATCGTGTTGTGGTTTCAATCTATGTCAATCCGGGTCAGTTTGCACCTGGCGAAGACCTCAGCATTTATCCACGCAATTTAGAAGGCGACTTAGAGAAGCTGGAGGTTGATTGCTTATACCCTTACTCTTTCCAGGAAGCTTGTTGTTCGAAATATTCATTCACTGCCAGCAACGAGCCTGAACAGCGAGAGTGGCTTTCTTGGTCAGATGACGGCTGTTATATCACAGGCTCTGCCCTAATGTGCTTCCTCTCAGGAGCGCCTTTTGAGGTTCCTGAGGTTATCGGTGTAAACACATACTGGTCCTTGTGTGGTTCTGTTACCACGACCGAACCCTTATATAAACCACATTCGAAGGCCGGTTGACTGACTTGCTGTTCCTTTTGGTTTGTGCCAGCCGCTGGGTGTTGATGCTGTGTTCAACCCCTATGACCTATATGTGCGGGATCAGTCTAAAGTTGATGGACAGGGAAAAAATGATGCTTCGGCGATGGTTGCCGGTGATGAATATAGCAATGGGCATGAGACCTGGGTTCGAGTGGAGAGGTTGGAGAAGCTTCTCTGTGGGAAGAGCAGGCCCATATTTTTCAGAGGAGTTGCTACGGTGGTGACAAAATTGTTCAACATAGTTGAACCCGACGTGGCCATATTTGGAAAGAAAGACTACCAGCAGTTCCGGGTTCTTTGCCGAATGGTATAATTCACATCTAAGCTCTTTTGGACGCATCGAGATCTGATCTGAGCTGATGTTGAATTTTGACCAGGAAATAGAGAGGGATTGTGTCTCTTGTACATCTCTTCAGCATCTCGCTTTGAGAAAAGGGAGAAATATAAGAGCCTGAATATGTTATGTCGGTTTCTCATGCTTTATCATCCACATGGGTAGGTGCGCGATCTCGACTTTGAGATTGAGATGGTCGGCGCCCCTCTGATGAGAGAGCAAGATGGGCTCGCCATGAGCTCTCGGAATGTTCGTTTATCGGCTGAGGAAAGGCAACAGGTTAGTCCGTAAAAAGCTTAGGGACCATTTGCACTCCGCAAACTAGTGTTCGCTCAGTTGAGCTGGTACCCTTGGTTTTCTGGAATGTCGAGTTCCACGCAACTATTACGATAACTCTTTAATTTGTTGCTGAGATTGCTTCAAATGGTGAGCAGGCTTTATCAATCAGCCGATCTTTGAAAGGGGCAGAGGAAGCAGTCCAAAAGGGCGAACGAAATGCATCTGTTTTAGTACAGGAAGTGCGGAAGACTATAGACGAAGCGGGTGGCGACATTGACTACGTGCAGGTGAGATACTTTTACGCAATTGTGAAAGCAGCGTAATATGCCTTGCGTAGTTTCTGTGGGTTCGTGCTGATAAATGAGACACATCTTGGCAGCGAGGCTATACGCAATCTGTGTCGTATTCTTGCCGCTTGAATTTGTTAGAAACTCTTTGAACATGTTGCCTTTGCAACAAGTTTGGAGACCTTTAGTTTGGTCACAAGTGTGATAGTTTTATCAGCAGCAGCTATACAAGTTCCTTCAATATTAGAGCCTGTGTCTTTTAGAAAGATGCTCTCTGATAGTGGGTAAGTGAGTTTCCTCTGCAGATAGTGGAACAGGAGAATCTGAAACCAGTAAAAGCAGTCGATTGTCCGGTTGTAGTCGCTGTGGCAGCACGCTTTGGAAGCGTTCGACTGCTTGACAATATTGAGCTCTGGGTACCCGTAGATTGTCTATAGAAAGAAACTCAAACCGTGGGAGCTGATCGTAACTACAGAAGATTGTAAGCGTTTTTATCATGTGTGGAAGGCAGAAGAAAGAGTAAATTTAATTGCACCAACAGCAGGTATCGTGTTTCTTGTCCAAGTTTACTGGGAGAAAAAGAGACATGTTTTAAAGTACAGAATTCGATGGAGATACGAAAACTTTGAACATCAGGTCCTTGGAGCTCGGCCATCTGGAACCGGTTGTATTTTGTCATTAACATCAATTCAGCGGTACCCGTAGATTGTCTATAGAAAGAAACTCAAAACGTGGGAGCTGATCGTAACTACAGAAGATTATAAGCTTTTATCATGTGTGGAAGGCAGAAGAAACGCTCAGTTTTTATTGTACCAACAGCAGGTATCGTGTTTCTTGTCCAAGTTTACTGGGAGAAAAAGAGACATGTTCCAAAGTGCAGAAACGATGAAGATACGAAGACTTTGAACATCAGGTCCTTGGAGTGGTTCTCTCAGGGCTCCACCAGTTGAAACCGGTTGTATTTTGTCATTAACATCAATTCAGCGTTACCCGTAGATTGTCTATAGAAAGAGACCCAAAACGCGGGAGCTGATCGTAATCTACAGAAGATCGTAAGCTTTTATCATGTGTTGAAGGCAGAAGAAATGGGCAATTCTTTTGTTACAACAGCAGGTATCGTGTTTCTTGTCCAATAAACTTGAAACACAACACGATGAAGATATGAAGACTCTGAACATCAGACCTTGGAGTGGTTCTCTCATGGATCCACCAGTTGAAACCGGTTGTATTTTGTCATCAATTCAGCGTTACTCGTAGATTGGGTATAGAAAGAGACCCAAAACGCGGGAACTGATCGTACGCTACAGAAGATTGTAAGCTTTTATCATGTGTGGATGGCAGAAGAAAAGTTCATTTTTTTGGTCAGAATAGGAGGTATCGTCTTTCTTGTCCAAGTTTACTGGGAGAAAAATAGAGACATGTTTCAAAGTACACACTGCGATGAAGATATGAAGACTTTGAACATCAGGTCCTTGGAGGGGTTCTCTCGTGGCTCCACCAGTTGAAACCGGTTGTATTTTGTCATTAACATCAATTCAGCGTTACCCGTAGATTGTCTATAGAAAGAGACCCAAAACGCGGGAGCTGATCGTAAGCTACAGAAGATTGTAAGAGTTTTATCATGTGTTGAAGGCAGAAGAATGGGCAACTTTTTTGTTACAGCAGCAGGTATTGTCTTTCCTGTCCAAGTTTACTCGGAGAAAAAGGGACATTTTTCATAGCACAGTTACAATGAAGAAGCTTTGTAGGAGTGACTGTATGATAACTTTGAACACCAGGTTCTCTCAGCAGTTGAACCGGTTGTATTTTGTCATTTACATCAATTCAGCGGTACTGTCATTAACCTAGTGACCGTGCAGAGTTGTTTTACGTTATGTTCACATTCTGGCTTTCGTGTAAGTCGTCTACGTGATCACGTTGCAGAGGACGGATCTCTATCTAGGAGCGAGGACAGTCAGCTTGGTACACGTAACGTGAATTTGTGTGGAGTCCTACCTCTGCCACTTTAATACATAGAGGGTCAACCCGAGACTACAACGAACATATGAAACATGTAGTACACAGTAAAAGACCTCACTGAGCTGCCACACAGGATGTTATAAGGGACACACTGGTGAGCTTTGAAAACGCCCCAAATTGAGCTGTAGTCATGATCTCATTTCGGTTAGAGGGAAAACTGTGTATACTTCATCACACTGATGTAGGGAAGTAAGAAAACAGGCAAGGTTTCAGTTAGACGGCTTCGAAGGGAGCAACAGTAGAATACGGAGGTAGCCCTAAAGCTTTTTGTTCTGAAATCTAACGTCGAAGAGAATGTTCCTGCCAAACCCTGTATCGTCCCCCATGTCATATAGTCTTTTGCTCAGATGGGACTCGCAGTATGATGGACATGGATAAAACGAACAAATCCACAAGGGGAGATGGAGAAGGCGACACTGCTCCGGGTGGGAAGAGAAGCTTTGCAGTGGTCCTGCAATTCAATTCTCCCCTACTTCTCCGGCATCTCCTCTCCTGACATACTTCACCCGGACCCCTGTGGCGACCACAGAAAGAAAATCACGATCAAACAAGAACGAGAAACAAGGTTCAAAAGGTTCAAAAGGTACACAAGGCGCACGAGAATCCCGTAAGATACAAAATGCTTCAAGTGATTCACCAAGAAGACACTCACTCAGAGGTTTACTCTCTGTGCCCACTGGAAACTACTAACAAGCGAAGCTACACGGTCCGACTCCTCAATTTGCGGTAAATAGTGAAATGCGCTACGGCGTTGGCCGGACGAACGTGTTTACTGTTTAGTACGTCAAGTCTCTGACCTGGAAACGAATGACTGACCTGGAGTAGCGGTCACCCAACCATGGGAGTAATGGACCATGTGTTCTTTTGGTCAGGACAGTGGACGGCCATGAGAGCGATTTTCCTTCAGTAAGCAGGGAGGAACTAAAATTTGCCGAGCTTCAGATCCACCGGGACTATCGATTGGCTGTTTGCGCCTGGAATGTGCAAGCGGATCAACACCGAAAAGTAGCAGTTCTCGTTGGTCCGAAGAGGTGAGTAAAATGTCTGTTGATTGCTGGCAACTCAACTACAGTAACGGGTATAACATTCTGTTCGAGTTATGAAAAGGTGTAAATTGCTTTGGGAGTGAGTCCACCGATATAGAGAGGGAGATCGACAGGTGCAAGCGGATTTGTATCTTGTCAAAGGCAGTCTTCTCAAGGCGGAAATTGTTTCTTTCACGAGACACAGACGACAGAAGCGATCCGGAGGCAGCAGTAGCTACAGCAATGCAGAGAGCCATGACATCGGCGGGTGGGTTAGTGAGGAGGGCGCTGAAGACGCAGGTGAGAAGAGGTGGAGGTGGAGGAGGAAGCTGGTTCGGGCCCGGAACTCAAGAGGGGCCCAACGGAGTGCTGTTTAATGAAACTCCTCTAGCTCCTGGAGAGGTTCGTCGTTGGGAAGATTGGGAGTTGCCCTACTACTTTACCGGGATTGCCACTGTCGTTCTCCTTACGGTAGGTCTGTCTGCCAAGCCTGATACAAGAATTGAGACCTGGGCTCGCAAGCAAGCCCTAGAGCGTTTGGAGGCTGCGGGGTTGGGTGAAGAAGCAGAAGCTTGATTCAATCATGAGGATAGCTGGTGGTTTGCGATTGGCCCCTTCTCGACTCATCGATATAAATTAGTCTGTTTGCAATGTCTCCATTTTATAGCTTTTCTCCTGCTGTATGCCGAACAAGTGTTAGGAGTGGGCAAATAAATCCCAGAACAATAATGGGAAGAAACCCTAAAACTGAGGTTGTCTTCCTTTTACTCACACGGTGACATTCTCTTGACTGGGTAAAGATCAATTTGTGTTGGCCACACCGATCATTATCCGTCTCCTTGCAGCTCGTCTTGTCACCTGTAGATCTTTCGTTCCGGCGTTTGCTGTAAAAGGTAGCAGACTGTTAATTGATGGCTGAACTGTACCAGCTCGTTGTTATGCTTCACCTTTTTTCCCGAATGTATGAATGCCTGCTGTACGAGCACTTTTCAACAGGGTGATTTTTGTGCAAAAGATATGGTTGTATACTGTCTTATTAACCTAATCCAAATGTGTATGGACAGCGAAGAAGCTAACCTGGCTTCTTACCAAGCGAGTGATTTGCGTTGGTTGATTTGATGGAACTCTAATGTTGATGGTTAACTGGTAGCAATAGAATTGGATGTCACAGTTTCAGGTGGATCTGTGATGTGCTCGTACCATCCCTCGTTGCCGGTTTTGTACATTCCTGATAGTATGAGTATGCCGCGAACCGCGAACTCGTTGATAAGCGGTCCGGGTTTGGAATTGCGTATTGAAGACGTTCATTTCCTTAAGCATTATAAGGTAGTTGGTCCTTTTCATGAGTATGCCCCTATATGCCTCGTAATCACTGGCTTTATTTCATGGTCTTATTTACCAATGGAGTATGGGGCAGTAGTTGTGTCGTGGCTGTTCCTTATAGGTGGCGAATCAACTGAGCTATTTGATTGTGAAATCATTCAGACAGCTTGTATGGATTCGCAATGTTGTTTCAGTCCATGTTTGGAAGATCGTGACGTTTTAATTGAAAATTTAGCTCCAACGTGTTGTCGTGAGGAATAAGTTATGCAGACCTCCTGTCTGGCTTTTACCAGAATTTTATTCATTGCTATGTGTATGTAAAGCTTAGCACTTATTCTTCTTACTACCTTGCTTCCTGTGTGTTCTGTTTTTGCATGACCTCTACTTTTCACATGTGCTATCTTGAGTGCTTCATCGTTTTGCCCTTCACTTCAAATGTGGATAACTCTTCACAACTCTCTCCTTACACGGAACGGACTTTGTAGCGGATCATATGTATATATTTCCTGTTTGTAGTGTTGCTGTTCTGCAAGGGGTATCTCAAATGTCCTGTTCAGTGGTTTTCTAAACTTCTGCAAGTTGGATATCGTAAGTGCGTCATTTAGGTTTCATGTCTTTCTCAAAGTACCATCGTCGAAGCAGGTTTATGGTGAACCAGGGAAAATAGCATCGGGCAATTGGTTCAGGAGCTGAATGATGAGTTATCTTGTCACTAGCAAACCTCACATATGTTTCCATGGCATGAGTAATTTACTTGGTCTGTCGCGGCCGCTTTAAGAGTGCCTGTTGTTAGTGTCTGATGCCTCGAGTGAACGCTACATCATTGCGGTCACGCATAGTTGCCCGTGGGTTTGTATAAGCATCGTAAGCCGTGGATTACATGAGCAGACAAGAACTGACACGATAGATGACACATACTGCAAGGAAGACTCTCCTGCGAGACATGATCAAGCACTCGAAACAATACTGAGAGGAGAAGGGGACACGGAGGAAGTTCTGGAGTCACTCGGAGAAGACAGGACCGTCCTTGAACTCAGCACCAGGATCTTCGTCCACTTCCGTTCCCTCGTTACAACAATGAAATTCAACCACACCAGAAGTACAGCAAGAGAAAGAGCGTATGAAGATCTTGTAGACCTTCATACTTACCACAAGACTGTGTTGGATGGGGTATTCACTAATGTTGTGTTAGTTCATTCATACGTGAGTTTGGATGTGACACACCGAGAGAAACAATGAATTTAATTTTTGTTTATATTTTTAAGACATGAATTGTGACATTCAACTTTAAAGTGAGAGAGCCAAAATGTACTTTCTGTTAGATCCCAAACGTGGGATAGCGGCAGAAATATATTTGCAGTTAGAATTTCACTCTATTAGTAACTCGAGCTAGCAAGTGTGTCTGTATTAGATCTTTAAAAGTTAATTGAAGACAAAATATTAAATTAATAATATATATAATTTAGAAACGGTAGAATCGTACACTACTCCATGAGCTAATTAACTACAATGGCATGAACTAAAGTCTTATTTAATGTAAAACATGTTATGCTTTTGGTTAGCACTATGAGAACTATTGTAGGTGATAAAGTTGAAGTAGCAAGGGGATACTTTATCTCTTCTATGCAAATTCAGTGCAAATTTATTCTTTCTCTTGTAGACGAGTAATATTATCACAAAATAAACTGATAAATTCATTTGAGATTATACCAGTGATGTATATAGACTCATATATACATCTACGGATTATTGTTCCAAAACTTTCTCCAAAGCATATACTAACATCATTAAAGAGTAAACTGTTCTCGAAAGCATTAAGATTATATCTGTCATGTATACAAACTGGTATATACATCTACATACTATTTCTTGAAAATTTCTCTTATACAGAAAACTACAGTCTCACATGTTTTAAGTGTTTCTATTTAGTTCATTTTTCCCAACCTGGGAGAGTGTTACTCTCAGTATCACTTTAATGCATCCACAACACTAAACTACTCTTACCATTGAGCTTGGAGTACTTGTTATTATCGTCACTGCTTTTCGTCATTCGCTGCTGTCTCTTGTGAGAGAAAGAATATATATTCATGTTGTTCTACTAGAATATCACTAATCTTAGACAATTTTATGCTCTGTACTCCAAGCAAAAGTTCAAGAGAAGGATGTTGCTCGGAGCAGACTCTTGGCAGAGTCGGCTGAATGCTTTCAACTCACTCTGGGGATTCAGTCCGAGACGGTTCCTCATATCCATAAGGGAGAGCAGAATTGGAAGACTGGAAACGATAAAACAACAAGAACAATAGAAATAAATGATGAATGAAACGGTTGGTGAGGTAGAGGAACGGTAGGCGGGGTTGAAAGTTCTCAGCTGTTCTGAGTTCTCAGCAGGAGGCGAGGAGTTCTTGCTGCGGGCATTCTCCTTGTCTACTGTCGACTCGTTGCACACAGCAAATCGCGACAGGAGAGGACAAGAAGCGTCAAGCGAGTAAAGCTTTTTCTTCCCTCCTCCTTGTGTACAACTTCGTTTCTGCTTTGTTTTCTTTTTTCTACTTCGGAACGGAATTGAGAGAAGGAGGAGGATTTGGTTGTCATTCGAATGTACATCACATCGGCTTCACTCTGATAACAGGGGAGAGTTGCTGCTGCTGCTGCTGCTGCTGTCGGACTCTACGTCGGAAGATCTTCGACGATGGAGAGGTGACAGATCTTGGGAGACGGCGGAGGATGTTGTGACCTTGAAGAGTTGGAATCTAGGTGGAATGTGGAGGTGAGTCTCGTAGCAGACAAGGGATTCGGTGATTGTAGCTAACCCCAGCCATCAGCATCAGCATGGGTTTAGAAGGATTGGTGGGAGCGGGGTTCGGTTTCCTGGCGATCGGGGTGTGGCAAGCGTTCGCGGTGGTGAAATCGTACAGGTCAAATGATTCAGGAAGTCGGATTTCCAGGCAATTGGTGAAAGGAGGAAAGGCCCACCGCACCTTTGAGCTTGTGATCATCGCTCTCCTATCGGCGCTTCACATGATCTTCAGCTTGGTAGCATCCAATAATGCTCATCTTCACGGGTCTGGCGTCGGAATGGCCGTTTCTTTGGAAAGATTTGGTGTGGCTACTGTCTTCTTACTCTACTCACTGGTGGCTTTCGCAAGTGAAGCGTCCAGCCTTTTGCCCCTGCCTGCAGGGACACTAGAATTGATAGCGTTGTTCGCTTTCGGCGAGGAGTTTCTGCTCTTTTATCTGACCAAGGGGGGGGAACATGACGCAGTCGGGCTTGAGACTCAATATTATTCCCTGGTCTTAGTCCCCATCGCAGTGTGTCTTCTTGCCACAGCCCTGGAAATAGCTTTTCCAACTGCTGTACTCCCCCCGCTCGTGCGAAGCATGGCCCTCGTTCTGCAAGGGACTTGGTTTTTCCAGATGGCAGCTTCTTTATTTACAAGCAAGTGGATGGCACAAGGGTGCGAATTGGACAGGAGAGGGGAGGGTGATTATACCGTCCGCTGTGAAGGTATGTCTATGATGAGAGGGAAGGCTCTCGCTACTCTTCAGTTCAATTGTCACTTAGCTATGCAGCTACTGTTTTTGCTCCCCATCTACGCCCTAATGAGCAAAATCTACACGATTCCTTCGAGCTATGAGCGGCTGGGAGACATGGAAGGATCAGATGAAGCCAGGGCAAGTTTGCAACAGAAAGAACTTGGTCAGGAGCTTGCCGCAGCTGAGTATTTGCACGTTCTCGAAGACGAAGATGAAGCTTTGGAATCAGTGGAAGCCAAGGGGGCGGCCGATACGAATGGTTTTCACAGAGTTTCCATATGATGGTCTTGCCCCTTTGCAATTTTTTTGCCTTGCTTTTGAGAGCTTACTTTTAAGTGGAAGAAGCCGCAAGATCCGAAGCTTGGCCGGCAGTGATCGTCTGGGACGTTCATCCAAAGGTTGGACAATGGTAAGCACTTTGCTTGCCTTCGACACTCGAATTTTATTGTAGTGGCTTAAGAGTTGTGACCTACGGTGTCATTGCAGTGATTGTGAAGAAGTAACTTTGGTAGAGCTTAGTGTCACTAGGTTATATCTTCCCGGCATGTCGCTGCGTGGGTTCTTGGAGTGTTAAAGTTTAATCCGCGAAGCAGTGACATTCACTGACGATTAGGAGGAAAACTGTACCTCTTATAGTTCTAAAAGGTGATCTTTGGAAAATATCAGAAAAACATACGGTTTTCCTTGCATAGAAAGGTGTTTCCAACATGCTCCGGTGGGTGAACCTAGAGTGCTGGATACATAAAACCGGAAAAACTTGGTGAAATCAAGTTTCTCGAATTACTACATTATTACTTGGAATGCCGGAAGTCCATGCAGGTGTCGAATCTTTATGACAAGTGAGATTGGTTAAGTTCCATTTCCGCAAGAGTTAGAATCCATTTGGTACATCTGTCAAGTCAGACCGCACATCTTTCTGGTTGAGATGTGCGGTCTGACTTGAGCTCAGAGCTTAAGATAAACAGCTCTATTGATAAACGTGCTAACCGTCTCTGGCGTGAGTTCTACCTGAGAATCTGAAGACATTTCTTGGCAAGCGATAGTACAGGTACGTCCTCAGCAAGCAGTCATGGAAAGCTAGTTTCAGTGAATAATGGACTAGTGGTTTTGTTTTCATCTCTCGAGGGACAGTTAAACCTCTCGAAGGGCGTCAGTCCAGGCCTCCCTGGCTTCCTCGAATCTCTTTCCCCGTTTGTCTCGAAGAGTTCTAAGGTGTACATACTCAAGATCCTTATGAGATCACGACGAAAGGCGTTAGGCTCTGGGTTTGAGTTGCCAAGGATTAAGCTGCGTGTAGCTTGTCCAGTCGCTCTCATCGTATTTTGACGATGCTGCGTTCACCCATTGAACAAGGTTAAAAACAGGCGAAGAAGGCACAGTCCATTGGACCAGAAGATCTTGTAAGTTACAGAGTTTTCGCTTCCTCTTAAGTTCCTCTACTCACATAGTTCTTTCTTTGCTATGGACGACATGATGTGTGTAGAGTGTTCGCACTTTTATGCTGCCAGCGTATTCCCGACACACAGATGGATGTTGCTGGAGTAGCGTGTACCCTTTACTTGAGCAACTTGAAATTTTCTATCGTATTCTCGTTGGCAAAAGCATTAGCATGCGAGGTCTTGACTTTTCTTCATTAAGTTACAGTCGGTTCATTGGCACTGGACTTCTCCACTATCGTTGAGGAATTGGCTCCGCCATTATCCAGTCCCTACCATTCTGTCCTCTGGCAAGACGGAAATATTTCCCGTCCTCTTACATAGCTTGAACTTTCGGTGCATGGAACATCCTAGAAGGGTCATCTAAACATTGATCATTGATCGAGAAGAGCGGCTCTAAGGTCTCTGGCTGCAGGTCTTTCAGTCCTCAAGGCCAAGCGCCGAATGAACGGGAGGTGAAAGGTTACTTGCTCTAATCTGTACACAAGAGTCTGGTCTAGTGGAAATGCGGTTAGTAATCTGAGCATGCGGTGACTGACTATCTGCTCCAAAAGGCCGAGCAGAGGGTGCTGTAAAGCAGACCAGGATGTGACGAGCATAATTGGATAGAAACGAAAGTGGTCGTAACTTGCAGGGCTTTGTAAGCTTTACTCTATTCATGCCTCAGTGTTCACATCTTTGGCAAGCAGGTCCATCCAGCTAAGGCGCCTCCCTCTCCACATGTTACCTGCTTTTGTTGCTCCTGTTAAATCAGATGAGAATCTTTCGATATAGGATCGAGTGGATCCTCATTCTCTCTACCATGGAAACAGGAAATATTCTATCGATTGTTTCCTTTAGAGCCTATACCATCGATAGAATCCGAAACGGTTAGGATGTAACGGACACAAGCCGACACAAACAAGAAATAATAAGGGCATCCCCTTAAAATCAACTCCAGAGGAGTCTTCCTCAGCACATCATGTTCCCGTCGATGAGATGATACTTCTGTTCGAAACTGTGCTATCGATCATCGTTGTGGGGAAGCGCAAGAATTACTTCGGTCTGAGCAGCCAGCGAAGACATCAGCAGTCGGTATTTATTTTTATTACTCTGTTTTATTGGTATAAAAACGGTAGAAAGGTGCCAACTTTTTTCCGGAATACTCTCATATTTTCTTGATTCTGCGTAGGTCTCAAGAGAAGCTATAGTTCCTAATATGCTATTGTTATTTTTGTTCATCTGTCACAGTGAATAAACCAAACGCCTGTAAGTGGTAAAGCTCCCGGAATTCGGCTGTTCCGAATAAAACTATAAAATGTTGTTGAACTGATGAGCTCACTCGGCTTTCTACTTTAGGAATGTTTCTACTTTGTTATCTCTAGGCTCTCTTCGAGTTATTCAGGAGCTCGAGAAGTCGTGGCGAAATACGACTTGAAGGAGGGCTTGCGTCTTGGCGCAAATGTCATGTTGCGCATGGCCATTAACGAAAAGCTCCTATTTTTAGAAGGGCAATAGTGCATTCGTACTTTATAGACGTCACCGTTTAACTTTCCCTGCTCTTCGGATCCAGAAAGATTAGTCGATCGATTCGATCGAGTCGAAAGTTAACAATCCATCTTTTATATTTAAAACGTTCTTTCATTCTTTTATCCACAAAAACATTCTCTCCTTTCACTTGTCAAATGAAACAGAGAATAAAGCAGGATTTCAATGTGCGACAACTTTCATGATAAGGCAGATGATGAGATGACAGCAGTCAATCTTTCTATCTATCTTTCTAACAAAACAGGAGATAAAGCACGATGCCACAAGTTCCATAGTAGAATAACGACATGAATAAGAGCAACATATTTCCTCATGTCTCTTCCTCAGGCTTCCGCCTTCCTTTCCGCTCCCATTCCCTTTCTGCATCATTGAGATCACTCTTTTTCCACCTTCCTTTCCACTTCCATTCCCTTTATTCATCATTAAGATCGCCCTTTCTCAAAAATTTTTCTATTGAATTCCAAGAAGCTTTTGCACTGGTTTGTTTGTCGCTGAACAATTGCGCTGCACAGCTATCACTTCCCTAAACTCGGAAAGAAACTGGATAGGCAATGTAATCCACTGACGATCAAGACTCCTGATGATGGCATCATTCACTAAGGAGGTAGTCGACAAAGTGAACTGGCTACTGAGACGTGAAAAAGTAGGCAGTCTAGCCTTTTCATTCACTAAGGAAGTAGTCGACAAAGTGAACTGGCTACTGAGACGTGAAAAAGTAGACAGTCTAGCCTTTTCAGGGGAAATACTGTTTTTACGCTTTCATATTCAATCCCTTCTTAGTGGAAGATTACACAGTAGCAGTTATGTACACGTGCTTAGATACAAAGTAACAGATCCCTTGCTTATGCCGTCTGGGGTTGCACAATACGGTCGGGAAGGCTGAATTTCTTCTGCCATCCCTGGACGATCATCTCGTCTGGTACATCAGTTCGCTTGAAGCTCGGCCTGTTCTCCAACAACTGCAACGGACAGCCACGAGTTAGGGACTCGGTTCTTGACCTTTCCACAGACCGAGAACTAACAATCTCGCTCTGCTCAAACTTCCAAGACATTATCACATGGAGCCTAGAACTAACAGTTTCGCTCTCGCTCTTCTCAAGCTCAAGTTTACAAGACATTATCACATGGAACCTTTCAAGTTCCGCTTCCTTTTACAAGCTTATTAATTTGGTTATTAATTTTGCTCTTTTTCCATGTTCCGACTCTTGGCTTATAACCTGATGTTAATAACTGCAAGAGCTTTACCAGATTTTCCTCTTATCACAGACATGCATTTAACCTTTTTCTTGCCCCAAGTTCGGTTGTTCTAACCGTCGCTGTCCACGTCTTTAAAAGACGCTTGCTTTCGTGTGGGCCATGCATCTCCCGTCTGCTGTGGCCATTTCCGGACTACAGAGTGGTGTGTATATGGACATCATGACAGTTTTCACAGTCCTTCTAGGTAGAGCAGGAGGGAGAGGAATTAGTCACCTCGATGTACTTGTGTACAGCTGAGAATTCCGAGGGGATTTGGAAGTCCATGAAGTGAGCGAGAGCGACTCTCAGGTGTTTCAACTTTGGAATCAGAGCGAAGTCTGAATCCGTGGGTTTATCGCCACCGATGTACGGGCCCTGCAGCAACACTCAGCTTGGTCAAAACGGCACGCAACTTGCTGGTGAACAGGGCGCATGCGATGTTGTGAGGTCTAACTTGCTACGTAAGATGCTTTCGACGCATGACTCGATCCTTACTGCGTGTAGCCGTAGAAAGTTGAACATCAACTGTAAGCAGATCCGTCGCGTTTCTGACAAGAAAGTGTCCTGCCCACTACAGACTATCGAGAGTAACATGTGAATAATCACAGATAAAAAACAAGAGGTAAACTCACATTCTGCTTCAAATGCTGGTCCAGAGTCTTCAGTTGCTTCAGCAGCTCTTGCTTTGACGAATCGTCTGGGTTCTTGCTCTTGAGATATTGGGTGAAGCATGAAAAAATGGGTTCACCACTGCATTGTTAACAACACGGAGCACAAATTTGCCGTCAGAAACATTTTCTTCACCATATCCGTCTTGAAAGGTCAGAATCCAATCCTGCAGTCTGTCTTGGGCCAGTTGCCTACTTCAGTCAGCGTCATCTTCGGGCTTCGAAGTAAGGTAGAGGATCTTTCCTGTGAAATGTTTTGCACCCTATCCGTCTTGAAAGGTCAGAATCCAATCCTGCAGTCTGTCTTGGGCCAGTTGCCTACTTCAATCAGCGTCATCTTCGGGCTTCTAAGTAAGGTAGAGGATCTCTCCTGTGAAATGTTTTGAGGGTCTTGTAGTCTTTCTGGTATGTTTTCCTAAGGAGATGAGAGTCTGCACTCTAGCTTCCGACCGTCTCTTTCTACCCCACTGTCTAATTACCTTTAATCCACGGAACAAAGTACATTTCATTAGCTCTTGTTTTGATCTGCTTACAAATCAGAGATTTCGCATGTCCTTGGCGGCAAAAAACTGGGCTTCTCTCAGACACGTGGAAAAGTTTACGTTAATAAGACTCACACATTCTTGAATTCCGATGGAGTTTTGAGTGGTGGATCTGGGTACTTCTCCTCCAGGTACTGAGCAATTTTCTCTGAATCTTGAATCCATTTGTCCCCATCGCGAAGTGCCGGCATTAGACCAGAGGGGTTATTCTGCAGAAACCTGCACATCCTCAATCCAGTGGCATTTCACCTCAAAACACACGAGCAAGTGAGCAAGTGAGCAAGTGAGCAAGGCCCTAATACGCGGGACAGTTGCATCCTACGATTGACTTACCAGTCCGGCTTATCATCGCCCTCCTGAATGTAAGTTGCCTTGTAGGGGACACTCTTTTCTGCATTCACCAATCGGTTCATGAGGATTAAATCTTTGGAACACACCATGCTGACAGATACAAGTCTCTGACGGCAGACACCAAGATGGTAGCACCGTACGAGTCACCAATTTACTCACTGACTGACTACGCACTGGAAAACATAAGAAAGCTTGCATCCGCGTGTTGTCAATTTCAGGTCTAAGTCTCACCTTCGAGTTCAATGTAAATTCGTTGGGAAAATGGGCCTGTAATGAGAGCGTACAGTACGATAAATGAGAAACGAACTCGATTCTATAAATGCTTTACATGGAAGCGGCTAATGCCTAAATCGCTGTAAACTTGAAGAAAGAGACAAGGGAGCATTCCGCATCAACGTCGTGACTCATAAGGATGCAGGTTTCAAGCACGAATTAGAGGACCAATGCCTCGTGTAAACTGCAGCTCCCGGGACCGGTATCAGGATCTGCTCGATACGGATAGAGGTTCAGTTCCCGCGTAGAGAACGTTAGAAACTATGGCTGATGTGATGAGCAGATCCCGTTTTCTTTACGCACTAGACTTCCATCAAGAAAATTGCCAATGAAGAGTCTAGGCAGTTGCCTAGACTCTTCCTTTCATGACATCAGATTCTGCTCTGTAAGCGTTCAATTTTCTGGCCAACAACACTCATTACTGTGGCCAATGTAACCAGCAGAACTTATCTCGAGTCTACAAACTTCCTCGATGAACACAAAGTTCACTCCATGTAGCATGTACGTTACTCTCTAGCCAAGGACCTAAGCCTCAATCGTCCTCCTACCACAGGAATTGTGAAATGAGAATGGTGGTGGTGTCAGAAAAACTAACTGTATCGGGTTAAGGTAGTACGTTAGGCTTGCTATTCACGAAATGCAGAAGAAGTTCTCGGTATATCTCTACCATATGAATTCCTGCCCATCATTCTGTTCCTATCCACGAACTTGAACAGGATCAGAACAGAGTAGTGTGTCTAACCAGGTGAGGGAATGTTCAGCGTAACTCATGTACCAGCAAGTCTTAGGAGTGAGAATTATCATCCTCACAAGCTAGAACTAGCATCACAATTTAACATGCGCTAAGCGGGCATCGATCGACATTATGAAGAACGAGATAGCTCATCATCGAACGAGAATATTTTGTCTGGAGGTGCTGAGGAAGAAACCTCTTACTGTAGAAGGCAGGCAGCAGATCGTCATGACGGTGTGAAATGCACTTCTTACACAGTTTCCAAGTCTGACGAGTCTGACGACGAGGACTAAATAAAAGTGAGGACGAAAAGCAAAGAGATCACAAACTGAGTTATGAGGTATAGGTGTTTACAATCGCCGCGCTTATCGCTTGGGCTTCCAGTTCCGGATGCCGCTTTGCCGAAAACTTCAATGTCCTCCATAACTGCACCGCTCATGTCCCTGATCCCAACCCTCAGGAACGGCTTTACATTCTCCGCCGCCATCGTTGGCCTTCCTCCTCCAAAACCCTTAGTAATGCTGTAGCTCTGTGAAGCAGAACTCCCAGTGTTCACAGTCAAAGCTTTCACTACCGATCTGTATGCACACAAGTCGCACCGACTGCTCGCTAAATTTGACACTCGCGCTCCGATCAACGAAATGGTAGACCGAACTGCTGCTTGCTGCATGTTTCAAGTCAGGCCTGGTATTTGAGTTCAAGTTTTTACGTTACGCTCAAGATCGTCCGTGAGATTTGGGAGGATTCGAGCAGCGGCCGAATAAATCACCCCCAACTATTCCTGCCACGTGTTTGCTGGACGCTTCTGCCAAGTGGAATGTACCACGTGGCAGCCGGCCTTGCACCACTTGTCAACCTTCGGACTTATACACTTGGCGAGCGCGTAAGAACTTATCCTGGCCGAAAATGTAATCTCTCAGGCTGTAGATATATCATGTGAGGCTTTTCATGATCGTAATCGAGACCAGGAAGAGTCGTGGTCCGTATGAGATGAGAGTTTCTTCCTTTGTTAATAAAGGTGGTACATATTTAACTCGCTCATAAAGGCTCGGGTCTCCTTACCTGAGAAGACTCCACAGATTACTCGACATAGCGAGTGTGCCCGAGAGTGTTTTCTCTCGTCTTTTGGTTTAATGTTTATCGCTCTGTATTCCACAGTGGGGTTTCTTTCTCACTTGTCTCTTACGTAGATTTTGCTATGCTACACGTCAGCATAGTTCCACATCGATTGTGATAACCGGAAAGGGAAGGCAAAATCTTTTGTCGTGTAGCAGAACAGACGGATGGAGTCGTTGTGAAAAAAAAAAAATTAGAAACAGAAATAAATCAAGATAAATCTATTGTGAAAACCAGAAAAAAAAAAAGATACCTTTGTCTTGTTGTATAATGGACGCATGTAGACGTGGTGAAAACTGAAGAGAAAAAGAAAAGAACAGGAACGCACGGATGAAAACAATATGAAAACGAGAAAAAATTAAAATAGATCCATACAAATCATTAAATGCATAACCTGACAATTCCATTAGAGAAAAAAAATAGTAAAAACTCACGAATAGAAGCATTATGAAAATCGAAAATAAGAAAAATAAATTTGTATAAATCGCTAACGAATAACCCTTGCACTGCAATCGCAGCTCCTTGCTCTCTCTTATAGATATATGATGACGATGAATGTTCCGTCTGGCCTCTTGCCTCAAAACTTTTCAGTCTAACTCACGGGCTCACTTCAGTAAGTGAGGGAGGGGTACTAATAATTATTTACTTGGTCGGGTCTATGCGTCATAGTTTTTACTTGGCCAGGTCTTTGAGTTCAAATCGTTTCTTGATCAGGCCCATGACCGGGTAAGTGAAAAAATGACCACCATGTCAGCAGTTACACGATACGAGGAAGTTAAATTCATGATAAATGTTCATGGGAGACAGAATTTGTGGGATGGAAAATTTGCAAGTATTAACCGTTAGCAAACAACTCCGAGTTGAAATGGAAAAAATTTAGCAGAAACGACCACCACGTCAACAGTGTCAACTATCCACCGACTGCAGCCAGTCATAGACCTGACCAAGTTACTTCTTCGACGCAAGAATCCGACCAAGTTTCAAGTTTTGCGCATTGGCTGAACAAGTAAATAATTATGGGTACTAACCTTTCCTTTTTTCTCTTTCCCTTTTTTCGGTCACCGTCTCGTCAGTAGGGCGGGTACTAACCGTTCCACCTACCTCCTTTCTCCACGACAGTTTACAGTACTTTGGACGTAGAACGTAGAACGTACGGAAGGGAAAGGTCGTCTGTTTCATCCCACTGTATAGAATATACCCCGAATGATGCTCAGATCCCAGTGGATCCGACGTCACGTCTCATGTTGTGACTGCAGACGACTCAAGAGCTGAGCCACAGTAGACAGAAGTCGGAACTCTCGAACGCCATAGCTGCACTCAGAGTTAACTCTACTCATATTAATTGGTGTCGTGAGAGTTTGCATGAATCTTCATCGTCCGATTAAATGAAAAATAACAATATGTCACTATTTCCCTACAAAACACGGCAATTAAGATGAGGATGCCTAGATGGAAGAGCATGAAGATGGAGAATTACAGCCTAAAGAACTCTCAACCACAGCGAGGTGAGGTATCGGAGCAACCAAAGAGAAGACAAAATGAAGCTTGCCGGCGAAGAAAAACTAGAGGGCGAAAGAAAACAATCTTGCCCTTCTATTGCTAATTCCTCACTCACTCCAAGCTCTCACTGACACTAACATTACGAGTTTGCTTCTCGTAGCTCCTGTGTGTAGTCATGTGTCCCCTCCTGGATGTGGAAGTAATTGTTATCACTATCTTCTGCAGCAATTACGATCTACACCTCTCGTCTGTTTGGTAATCTAGCCCAAAGCCACGTCGAGCAACTTCTTTGGTGGATGCTGTCACGAGAGTGTATGCCAGTTCAAGTTGTGAAAAGCGACGCGATGAAGAATAAATAACAGACGGATGGGGAAACCTCATCAAGCCTTATAGAGAGGAAAAGACCTTCAAACAAACCTGGAAGATGAAGAGAAAATAGGGGCTAAGCCCCACAACCACTAGTTCTCAAATCGCTTACCGCTACCAAGGCTGTGAAAACCTTCGAAAGATTCTGGACGTTTACGCATGGATGTTAGTTTGGAGATGAGCATCGATTGGGAGACAGTGATATGTCGAGCATAACTCGCACATGACTCATTTCTGTTTTCCAGTCTTGCTCTGTCCACGTGCAATTAAGTGCTCTGCTCCTCCTCTACCTTCCCTCAAGCTGGCCACACTATCATAGAATCTGTGATTCGGAGAGCAAGCCAATAATTAATGACACTACACAAACGGCTGCTTGTTCATAAACACTCGAATGTGACCAAACTGGAAATCTCATCACTCAGCTCGCGATCACTAGAAGTCTCCAGGTTTAGTGGAGAAAACTGGTTTGCTACGAGTTGCAAAACATGCACAAGCGAAGAGCATGTATTACGGTAAAAACAACTCAATT
Organism: Asterella californica; assembly: GCA_036924285.1. Taxonomy (NCBI): domain Eukaryota; kingdom Viridiplantae; phylum Streptophyta; class Marchantiopsida; order Marchantiales; family Aytoniaceae; genus Asterella; species Asterella californica. The sequence goes on along the minus strand of JAYKYS010000009.1, from coordinate 2,767,328 downwards.
AGCGCATGTAAAATATCATGCAGCCACTGAGCGAAACCTTACAAATCTTTCTGACAGATGCGCGGATCATTTTTAAGTAAGAGGTAGTAATAAACTCTGGAATTTTCTAACTTTTTATAAAATAATATTAATTTTATGTTAAATTAAGAAATAAGTTACGCAGTACTCACCACTATAATCCGAATCACCATAAATAATATCTAGAATGAAATAACCACAACGACAGTGTTCTAAACTCTGTGCATATATCATCATTCACTTTAAACATGATACAATATTATAGAGATAGCGACTATCAGTAGTATCAAATGATTTTTGGAAAGCAACTAAAACTGTACACTGCATCTCGGCTATGTGGAACCCTCTTAACAGACCAAAACTCACATATAAAAACTGTATATGGATCACTAGATATGCTGCAAATCTTATGCATTGTTTTTAGGTTATGTTCGAGATGCTCTGAAATCTTCCACTGAACCTTAAACATCTAATAGCATTAAATGATTCATGAATAAATCGAATATAGAAAAATAATCTTTTCAGATTTAATTTATTACTAGAATATAGAGATAGAACAGAGTAAAAATAAATAAATAAATAAAATGAAACTGGTGTACATATGACAAAATCAAAAGTGCATTACATATGTCTTTAAAATCTAAGGTATACGAAGTATACAGAAGACATGACATATGAAATACCCAACTGTCACGAAATCCAGACAGTGAATTAGTAATGCGCAAAAGCCTACCATACGCGAAGAGTTTACCGGTATATCAGTTGTGCACTTTTTTATTTACTTTTTATTTTTTTTCTATATTAGTTCTTTTTGTTTTTTCTATATTAGTTTGTTCTGTTTTTAGTCAAGTTGATATGTCATAGAGTTGACTCGATCGGAAAATTTCTTCTCGTTCTGTTGTTCATGAATTGAACCTCAATATCCAGCAAAGTGAAAAAATCTATTCTTGCTCGGTTATTAATGAACTGAATCCCAGTCCCAGTCTCCAACTAAAGTGTCTCTCATACCTCGATCAGAGAAGTGCTAAGAATATAACTGGAAACTCCACGAGAGGCAGGGAGGATCGAACTCGCACCTCCACGTTAGGATTCAATTCCTAACGTGGAGCAAAATCTAGCAAACAGACAATAAGACATTTTCTCACTGAGCTCTCTTGTCATAAGACATATAGTTACACTGGATCAGGTGATTCAGATGCTAGAGAAAACAAGAGCAGGAGAACACAGTAAGAAGAGTGATAGCTATCCAAGTCGATTTGCACACGCCAAAGAGTTCACACACTCATGGTAAGAGAAAAGGGTGATGTCCATGTCCACAGCGGAACCCAGTTGCAATAGGTATGACATAGTTTGAGTGCATCTCCATCGCACAAGCGCTAAAGCTCAATTCGGTGTTCTGTAGAGTTTGAAACAGAAACCTTCCCTTCTCACCTGTCTGACATTAATCAAGGAAAATCAAGATTGATGGTGTCCATCAAGCTTCTCCATCACGATACAAATTTTACTGCAACTGCGCTATTGAAAACGTAAATTTACAATCTGAGTTCTGTCTCTCATTCTTGGTCTCATTAGTGTCTCCCGTGTTTTTTAATGCTATGATGGTAGCGTTATAGTCTCTGGTAGAGATGCACGTAGCATATTCACCGCACACGTGGAGAGTTAACGGTGTTCTGAAAACTTATACCTCATCATCGCTCTGACGTTACTAATGGGTTGGAACTTGGAACCATAGTTAGTGTCCATCAAGCTTTTCCACCGTGATAAATATTTAGTTTCAGTAACGATTTCTACTTGGACAAGAAAGGGGACGACACCATACACGACTAAACGATCATTTCTCAACGTATATTCGCATAGTACTAGGCTATAAAGAAAATGTAATTTTGAGTAATTTTGTAATTTTGAGTAATTTTGAGTAATTTTGTAATTTTGAATGAGAGTCTCTCATTCTCGGCACTAAAATAAAACATCTGTCGCTATAAAATGAAAAATTTTATTACATATCTTTTCGCGGACCATGGGAGTCTACCACAGCCAGAAGCTTGGTTAACAGTTTGTAACGCATGCACCTCCGACCGAATTTAACTCACTTACTTTTTCTTAGAGAATTGTAGTGTAAACCACTTAGGACACCTACATCGGATAACATTAGAGTCACTTTGGTGGAGAAAGAAAAATGTGAAGTAATGAATAGCCATCGGATGGAAAGACCCCATCAAGCCTTACAAGAGAAAGAAGGAACCAGCCAAGCAACCAACGTCACGAAAGGAAGAAGAACACCGGTAGGGATGCCCTTATAGTGTATAATAGGGGTGCCAAAGTTAGGAACCTTCTCAGCCGCGGGAGTGAGTTACGACTTCGGCTAGACTGCGGCAAGTGTTTCATGCAGGCACTTCCGTAAAAAAAACGCCGCAGGTGTTTTTTAATGGTTCTTCACTCGTTTCCTCCGTTTTTTTACAATGGATTCTCTCCTGTTTTGAGTAATTATCTTGAGTGTAATTAATAATAAAATCGTGATGTCCAATCACAAACGAGATCCAGAATGAGTCGCAGTTATATACAATATTACATGTGATAATTTTACGGTCAGTTATCTCTCCACCGTTAAAAATATTTTCTCTGAACTTTGACACACCTATTACCTAGAGTAGTTGCATGCTGGAAAATAACTTCCGCTCAGGTAACTACAGTAACCACATCTCTCTGTGGAGTCTGGACTCGACTGGGACTGGACTGGGCAAACGACCTTCACTGGTCTCAACTGTCAACATCTCCAAAGGGCCTTGTCTCATCTCCCGATTCTTCTACTATCTCCGACTCACGGCCGCACTGAAGCGTCTACGTAGTCAACGGACTCTGTGTGGCGTCGCTGTTGCCTGTGGATTTCTCTGGGTAGGCGGACATGGCAATGGCGATACTGGAGAGAGTCGATTCCCCAGTGAGTCCGGACATAAGGACGCCTCGACCCAACGAGGCGCTACGCTAGCCGAGACGAGTCCGCATCTCCGGGGAGAGTCTTTCCGCGACGTGAGGCTCGTTTAGGATTGAGGATGCTCGGGTTTACAAGTGAACAAACGCGACGCAGTGGGCTGACAAGAAACGTAAGACAAGCATGCTCGAAAACCACCGGTTTGACTGCTTGGAAATAAAGTCACGAGTCACGATCTTAACCTCTACAACCGCGAACACTCTCCAAATGAACTCACGTCTAATCCTTCTTGTTTAGACACGTATCCGAGGAGCCGCAGGACATATAACGGAAAGCGTAATACACCTTTACGTGTTAGACGGCAGTTTTGGTGGTAATAATAGCAGGAGAAGGAATAATTGGGGGCAAGCGTGGTCCTAGAAGTAGAGAAAGGGTGGTGATAGGGCGCTAGTCCTCCTCTCTTTTGTCCGAGTTGGTGGGGGTGGAGACGGGACGACTGTGCCGTGTGTTGTTGTTTTGCTAGGTTTAGGTGCATCTTGTGACTTGTGACTGCCTTTCTTCTCCTCCTCAGTCTTGACCTCTTTGCTGATTGGCTGTTTGGTGGACACGAAACTCGTCGTTTAAATCCGCACATCCTTAGCATCGATTGGAGAGCGAGAGAAGAGAGCATTCAACCTAAACTTGTGGTCGTCCTGCTCATTTTCTTCGTCTGCCTGTTGGTTCTATTCGGGTGTGTGAGTGCGTGAGAGAGATCGAGTGAGCAGAGTGTGAGTGCCACAGGAAGGAGGAGATATGGCTTCTTCATTCGTTCTTCCGGCACACCCGAAGATCGCCAAGGGCAAGAAATTGGCAGTCATAATTTTGGATGGATGGGGCGAGCAGATCGATGACGAGTACAATGCCATTCATGTTGCCCAAACCCCTACAATGGATTCGCTTAAGAATGGGCGACCTGATACCTGGAGGCTCGTGAAAGCACACGGCCCTGCGGTGGGGTTGCCGAAAGAGGATGACATGGGTAATAGTGAGGTAGGGCACAATGCTCTGGGAGCAGGACGAGTTTTTGAGCAAGGAGCAGGATTGGTAGACACCGCTCTCAAGACCGGCAAGTTGTTTGAGGGAGCGGGATTTCAGTACCTCAAGGATGCCTTTCCTGCCGGCACCCTCCATCTCATCGGTCTGCTGAGCGATGGAGGTGTGCATTCCCGGTTGGATCAGCTTCAGGCTCTGATCAAAGGATCCGCAGAAAATGGAGCCAAGAGAATCAGAGTTCATTTTCTCACAGATGGTCGTGATGTTCTGGATGGATCTAGTTTGCAGTTTGTTGAAGATTTGGAGAAAACCTTGAAGGAGGTACGCGACTCGACTGGATGCGATGCGTTGATTGCTTCTGGTGGTGGTCGCATGGCGGTGACCATGGACCGATACGAGAATGATTGGAGTGTTGTGAAGAGAGGTTGGGATGCCCAGGTTCTGGGTGAGTGTCCCAACAAATTCAAGAGTTCTACGGAGGCTCTGAAGAAGCTGAAGGAGGCCGACCCTAGCTTGAATGACCAGTACTACCCACCTTTCGTGATCGTTGACGATGAAGGTAAGGCTGTTGGACCGATCGTTGATGGAGATGCTGTGGTGACCTTCAACTTTAGGGCAGATCGTATGACCATGCTCGCCAAGGCATTGGAATACGAGGACTTCAAGAGCTTCGACAGGGTTAGATGGCCGAAGATCAAGTATGCCGGTATGTTGCAGTACGATGGAGAGTTGAAGCTCCCAGCCCATTATCTGGTATCTCCACCTGAGATTGATCGAACTTCTGGCGAGTACATGGTTCACAACGGCATCAGTACTTTCGCCTGCAGTGAAACTGTGAAGTTCGGACACGTTACCTTCTTCTGGAACGGGAACAGATCTGGTCAATTCAGCCAGGAACTTGAGCAGTATGTCGAGATCCCTAGTGATTCAGGAATCACATTCAACGTGGCTCCTGAAATGAAAGCTATTTTAATCGCGGAGAAAGCCCGTGATGCAATTTTGAGTGGCAAGTTCGACACTGTCCGTGTGAACTTGCCCAACGGAGACATGGTTGGTCACACAGGAGATTTCAAAGCCACTGTCGTCGCATGTGCGACCGCCGACAAGGCTGTGAAGATTATTCTCGATGCTGTCGAGCAAGTCGGTGGTATATTCCTGGTGACTGCCGACCACGGAAATGCAGAGGATATGGTGAAGAGGAATACTAAGACAAACAAACCAGTTTTGGACAAAAATGGACAACTTCAGATTCTCACATCACACACATGTGCACCTGTGCCCATTGCTATTGGAGGTCCAGGCCTCCCGAAGAATGTGCGATTCAGAAAGGATCTTCCAGATGCAGGGCTCGCCAATGTTGCAGCAACAACACTGAATTTGTTGGGCTTCGAGGCACCCGCTGACTACGAGCCTTCTATGGTTGAGGTGTTTGATGCTTGATTGATTTCCCTCACATGTCCAGCTGCTGCTTATAATGTTTCTCACTGTTCTGACTCGGCATGTACCATGTAGTATAATTTACGAGGAACTTATTGCTCGTTATATAAATATTTAGATAGCCAGTTCTCACCTCACCGTTTCCGAGTCAGCAACTCGTCGTCCATCGCTTCTAGTTTCCTGCCAGAAGCCACGAGTCACCTTTTTGCAGTTCAATGGATTAGGGTTCTCCACATGCTAACAGCGGTCTTGGACATCATTCTTCCATATGTCTTTAAGTCATTTGTGTGCTGAGCACAGCCGTGCCACGGCCGCACTTAGTAAACCGAGTATGTTGAGCTCATATACAAGCGGCAGTTTGGACATCACACCTTAATGTTGAGTCAGTTGTGTGTCAAGCACATCTGCGTTACGGCCTCCAGTATGTAAAGAGAGTTTAAAGAGAATTGTTGAGGTCACTCGGACGAGAAAGGGCCTCTGAGTATTTGGGTATTTCTGGTTCTATCACGTAGTACCACGTTTTCACTCACTGCATCTGTTATTTGTTCTGACACGCAAGTTTGTTACCATCGCATGTGATTAGTCAGGCGGGTTGGTCTGTTGCATTCAGATTGCTGCTTTTCCCCGGTTCACAATCACCTTTCTAACGGAAATGAGTGGCGAAGGTGATTTTCGTGATCTCGGAGCATTCTACTTGTTCTGTCTAGGGGTTGTGCGGGACCAGAACGCTTGTTGAACGGTTCAGAGTAAATAATAGTGTGTGCTGCAACAACTGTACAATGGCTACTGGTCTGCAATGCCTCAGCTCTTTCTTGGGGCGGTACTTCGCACATTTTGCTCTTCCTCAGAGTACTCGCTCTATATGCATTTTTTTTAGCCTTCGTTAACCTGTGGCAAAATTTTCTAGCTTTTCTCGAATTTTCCTCGATCTTATTTCGTCCATATGATAGTGAGAACATCATCTTTGTATATAACCGGCACGTTTCCGTAAGAGTTGTATCACGTCCATTTACTGTGCGACTGGAGCTTTGCGGGCGTTGGTTGTTTCATTGATCCCTGTTCATAAAAACGTGAAATTTTTCTTCATGCTGATAAAGGTGAAAATTCTCAGCAGGCCTCGCTACTGGGAGGAGGGAACAGCTTTTTAGCTTGAGCTACTTTCTAGATTAGGAACGTTATGGTGTATTCTTACCAATCCTCATCTATTTTCAGTTTTACAGCCTCGTACCAAAGATTTGAAATGGGACTTGAAATTGTAGCTTTTTAGCTGCCGTTTCTAGGTCTTGTCTGTCTGTACGGTACAGGGCACATGCATCACTCAACTCGAAAATAGCAATAAATCTTTCTTTACAGAGGTATCTTTCAATCCATAACTTGATAAAAAATGCGTTCGGACATTCCGCGAAATTAGTACATAATAACAGTCTTGATTGATTTAAGATTGATCGCCTGCGCTTGCGGCCTATTTCAGCAGTACTCACCGTAGAAGTTGGTTTCGAACTTGGTTTCATTTCATGTCATAGGAAATGAGTAAAACCTGAAACTGTTACTGACAGTGATGATGCATAATTTTCGCTTACGGTCTTCTCGTGGATAGACTATTTGATCACATACTTTACTTCAAGGACTACAATCAATTCAGGAGAAGAATTGGCCTGTACTGAAATTTGTTGTATACTTGTTATTACCGATTTGGAATACAATAAATCAGACAATTAATCAGATCCCCGCATCCAGTGTCCTCACCAAGAACGTTTCCTGCGCAGGTAATTGGGGAGGTCACTCCTCCAACAACGTCTAAAGACAAGAAGAGAGCATCAAAGATGAAAGGAAGCCCAAAAGGGAAAGCTAAAGCCTGAAGCTACATCAAGAAGTTTTCGTTCTCGTATTCAGTCTTATCCCCGTTAGTAAGAGTAGGTGTTGGGAGCAAACCGCACGACTTCTCCGTCCTGTGTCATGTTCGAGATGCAAATCCAAGTTGTCCGTGTAATGTACTTATGCCCCTTTCTCGCTTTACGTTCTCCACTAAAAAAGTTTCATCTGCCCTCGCATTCCACTACTAGTACATATGCCTGCCTTACCGGTTGAGTACTTTCATCTCGGATATTTACCGTAATATTTTCAAGACCCCGAGTTTCTCATCAACTCTATTCTCCTCCACTCACAAAGACTATAATTATAACCTGGGTATCCGTCACTGACTACATGTTCTCGTTTCCAGTACCCTCAGAACTATTACCTACACTGTCGTCCCATTTCTAATCGAACACGTAAACTGTGGATCCTATACTAGAAGTTAAACACGTCTTCGCAATTTAAGACATGACAAAATACTAACAAGGACCACGACTACCGAGAATGATTCGTTACGACTGCTGCTGACTCGTAAACTGTTCACTGCTGACCAGTACTGAAGCCAGTCGTATGTATTGCTTTGCAGGCCTCGCTGGGTGTCAGTGCTCGAGTAACGACGACTTCCCAGGAGTGGATGATCTTCGAACGGCTTACAAACCCGAAGCCCTAGACAACGATATCCCAGCGCATCGGTATCACATGCAGAGTTTGCACTGTTCTCTACAAAATGTAATCCTGGTCCAGAATTCCACAGACGTCCATTCTAGGTCTACTGGGCGTGTTTCAGGTTAAATACAGTAAGTTCTCACGCGCCAACCTCTTACAACTATTGCTTCTGCTTCTATACTCTACACAATCATAGAGCGGAAGCTGCTACTGAAGAAAGCACACGCGAATGAAAATTAGGGAATCTAGCATCGAATCTTTTCCTTGCTGCCTGAAATGACCATAAACTCCACAAAAAATCAATATAACTGAACAAAGCTGGTAACCAAACATTTCAAGAGTGCATTCGACAACAGGCAACCTTGATGCGGAACGCGGATTAAATGTTCGATCCCGCTTAGCCAGCAAGGCCGCGAAATAGTACAAAAATTGACAGCAGTGTCGCGTTACTCAAATCTAACGCTTACTGCCAGAATGATCGCCGGTGCATGGGCACCAACTCATCCGCACAATCACGATAGGCTACTGATCAGAATTTGCCCTACAGCTGGAGATGGCCGCAGTCAGTGCTGAAACCTTTCCAGTTCGGTGATTCTTGCTTATAGTGAAAGAGACATACATGAGTTCCGAGACAGACAAGCCTCTAAATCTCTACTTCAGTGGAATAAACCTAGAAGAGTGGGTAGCACCGATACCGGGTCTACCGTGTTTCACGGGCTTGTAGGAAATGGAGAACTCTCCCAAGTAGTGTCCAATCATCTCGGGCTGCACAGAGACCAGCAAAAGAAACAAGACAACGAGCAATTCAGACGTAAATCTATATTTCCTACTTAGAGTACACATATCAAAAAACAAGTGTATAAAAATCGGTAATCACCGATATGAACCTTGCGAATCCAAAACACGCGATTCTTACCTTAATCTCGACCTGATTGAAAGTCTTGCCGTTGTAGACACCGATAACGCTTCCGATCATTTCAGGCACGATGATCATGTTACGCAAGTGTGTCCTCACAGGCTCGGGCTTCTCGCCAGCCGGGGCTTCGCGTTTAGCCTTACGGAGCTTCTTGATGAGGGCCATGGGCTTCCTCTTCAGACCGCGCTGGAACCTGCACCCCCAATTTCCCGTCAGTACACCAAACACAAAACAAATCTAAAAGGAATTTCGGACCGCACGACTAAAGGAAACACAGAAATAGCGTCTACCTTCTGCGAGCACGAGCGTGGAAGAGCTCCACGAGCTCGTCCGAGGTCATGTCCAGGAGTGCATCGAGATCGACACCCCTGAAGGTAAACTTCTTGAATGTTCTCTTCTTGGGCTGCACAGTCCCGACCTCAGGTTCCATTTCTGCCATTTTCGGTTTCGGTTTCGGAAATTCACCACAACAATCGACGGGACTGATGCAGCGCGTGAGAGAAGTGAAGCGAACGACGTCGAAGCTGCTGTTGGAGAGGTATCACAATCTGTCGAGACAGTGCATAAAAGGAGAATTAGGGTTGCGGCCGTCGGTTTTAAGGCATCCTCCGATGAACCCACATCGCACATGAACAGGACCGCCAGTTCCCTTATTGCAGAAGAGGCCACCCCACTCCCCTTCCCCGCCGAACATGGTTTCCTTTCTACCAGGTATAGTCAGTTCGGAACCACGTTGAAAGCTTAAAAACCTCGATGAGTACCTGGTACTGTAGTACGTGTCATCAAACTACGTCATAGACAAACTGATCGTCGTAACACGCGACCCAATGAATAGCAAACGGATGGGAAGACCCCATCAAGCCAGACAAACTGATCATATAGTCGAGTTAAAAAAGGTAATGAACTGGAGTCAGTCCTGAATTATTCATTTCTCTATTAACTTTTATCTCATGTGATCGTTCTGAAAGTGCCTTATAAACTCCGGATTGATACTTGTTGTGGTTATGGCGAGACTAGGTTCTGCAACTGAGTCTTACCCCGAAAATTCTTTTCAATAAATTTATGTTAGCAGTAAATATATAAATGATATAAAAACGTTTAAATTTTTTATCATGTTAATTGTCAGTGGAAAAAAGTAATATGAGAAATCCAGACATGACCTATAAAGTAAGAGCACATCAAAATGATTCTAAAAGTACAAGTCCAGGATCTGCTATCAAACATACATTAATTAGGACATTACTTAAACATGTGCATATACCATTCGTTAGGTCAGGTTAGGTAGAAATTAATTATGAGAAGGTCGTGTATAAATTTTTGAAGGTTTACATGAGTAAAGTGTCGAAATCTCAAAACAGAAAAATCATTAAGATTCTAATATAATCTGACTAATAAAATATAAAAACATATAATATCTTTTTAAAATAATACTAATATGTTGAAATTGCTTAATATCTTTTGATTTTCAGTCTTGACCGCATAGCCTCATTTTGTAAGAACAGATATACATTCTGCAAACCGATGTAGAATCTGAACTCGAGTTACTCCATGCGAATATAGAGAAGATGAATAAGCATCTCCAACGACTATAAGAAGCTGATAGTACGAGGGAGAAAATCACATCACATAAGCATTTTTCTGTCACGGGAGTGTTAGCACAAGCTTTATATAATTTTGGTTCTTTTTCGTGATGCATGATAGACCTGCTTTATAAGAAAAGCACAACTGTGCTATTTTAGGTGCGAAGAATTCCGCAGATGTGGATGTTTTTTTTTTCGCTTCCAAACCTTCTTCTTTGTAATCTGTTCTGGAAAATTAAATTTATTTATAACTGTATATCCAAACCTGCCATATGCTCGTTGCATAGCAGAGAAGCAAGGTACATTGACTCCATACCGAACTATTAATACTTGTTTCGACAAATAATCTCTTGAAAAGATTATTTATCGAAATATCATTTTCTTATTTTTGTGAAAACATGAAACTATATTTTCAAGTGGATGCTCTTCAAGTACAGTCTGAGTTCACGATAAACAGATAAACCATAAACAGAGAGCTTATGCACGTGCCACTGCAACTACAAAAAAAAAACGTGTTGAGAAAAATATATTTATCTATTTTGAGATTAATGTATCACCTAACTCTTCCTCGCAGAAGGGTTGGTTAATAAATTGAAGTTGCTCCCCTCCTCCATCTTCATATGGAAGAGGTTAATAAACAACGAGAAAATATGCAATATGCATAGAGAAGGTGATTTACGCATGTTTCAATTCATGATCCATGTATATACGCTCACCAGATGCACTGCTACTAGAGCAATCGTGAATATGATATATCATATTCACATTCCACTCAATCACACGGTAATGAAGCATTTATTATTTGCTATCATTTCAAAGTAAATCGTGATGTCAAAATCCAACCAACCACTTGCAATAATGTTCTTATTATATCAAGACTTGTCATCTTTCTTGTCTTGACGGAAAACTCAAGAGGCATGCATGTTCATCGTTAGTGGAGAAATTAATGAAAAGCTTTATTGAGTTCTATTTGTGGACATGTATTAATAACCAAACGCGTCGAGTAGTTTTAGAAGTGCTACTTGTAATCGTTAGTCTCTTTTAAATAGACACTATCACTAATCAAAGTCGTTAAAACATGTAATCGTAAGAAAGCATTTATTTAGTTTACTGTACAACATAAGATAAGTTCAAAGCCATATATTTGATATATAACAACACATAGACAGCCACTCCTAACAACTAAGACCCGCTCACTGGATCTCCGTGCAATACCTTTGTTCATGGAGAGTTGAGAAGAAACATATGTAATAATTTCACAAGATCTTTTAAATCTAAATTTTCACTCGTGAGTTATATTTAAGAATGTCAACTTTTTCTATTATTCATAAGTATTTGATTTTCATAAGTATAGAAATCAGATAAATCATTTCACAATCATAAGTAAATATATTTTAATTTGAACTCTTAGTAGAAAACTTAGAGGTATAGTTGTCTGTGTCAATACATGAACATGAATAATAGGTGAACAGAGTGTGAACGTCCGCATGAATTTTGTGCATGCTTATCTTTTAAAACCAATGACGTTGTCCTCTCATCACTCTCTTCTTGTAAACATCTATGGATGTCTTTCCCTTCAATATTATTTCTTTTCTCGACCAATCTGTCTTTCTTTTGAGTATCCATACTTTTCAAAGATGTTCATGCCACTTTCGTCAACTCCGTCCTTTTCAGAATTCATCCATGCATTGTTTTTCTAGTTCAAGCAGATTCTATTTGCTCATGTTATCCGCTCATATATATGTGCTATTCTCTTCTTAGTCCTCTCGAGCTTCCTAATAGCTTTGTGTTCTTATGATGCTTAGTAAGAGAGATGTGGGTAGAGGAAAAACACCTGAACAATGAGATATAAATGTCATAATCGTTGGATGAAGTCATTGGATTTATGTTAACCAACATTGTAAATATCAAAGTTGTAAAAAATATGAAGAATGGGCACCAAACAAATTTCATTAATATGACATCTTAAAAAATATTTTGCTTTGCCAACCATTCTCTATAAGGATATGAAATCTCATTATACTCAAAAAATAGATGGTAAAAATTTGTCATAGATCCATGGATTTTGAAGTTTAGAGATTATAAGCTCTTTAACCAAGTTGGTTTGTTCCAACATGTTTATTGTTAAAATTAAGATAAACACAAAAGATACTTGTGTATTATGTTGCACAAGATATATATATACTGGTTAAGAGGAAGAAGAAGATTTTCTAGAGATCCACACACATACAAATCATTTAACAAGGTGTATAAATCTTTTTTATTACATAATATTAAATTGAAAATACTTGAGAAAACATTTTCTTCTTGGTTTATCTATGACTTGGTCAAATCACATGGAAGTCTCCCGATCATCCATCCCTCGTGGATTCTAATGTGTAAGATCAATTCGAACGTGATCTTATGTATATGTCTGATTGGACGACTTTTCAAAGTGATGCACGAGAGTCATTAAACACACAAGATGGTTGACAACGAGAACGTAAACACATATAGATCAACCGTTAATAATTGTGTAAAATGACTTATCTCAAAAATAATATTGGAGAGGAGAGAAATTGTTGAGCTTGGAAATCCATTTGTATCTAAGTGTATTTACTTTCTTGTGTCAATGATTGCTTTTGATCACATGTTTCTATATTGAGCGGGATCTAGTCAATCATCATTGGTGCAGTGAAGACATGCGATGAAATCAAAAGAAGTGGACATGAAGATGCATTCGATCATAACATTCTTCAAAAAATTACTAAACATGTCTTGATTACTGACATAATTGACCTGAAGGTGACATTACGTTGACACATGTTAAGACTGTATATGTGAAAGAAAATATCGATCAATTTGAAGATTATTCTATTCCAAATTTTAGAAGTCTTTTCCTTATCTTGATTGCGTGGTGCATAACGAGGAGGACAAAGACATCGACAATCATTGTCGTTGTGTTGCATGTTATTCATCGAGAAATGATAGTGAGTGAAGAACATAATGACAGTGAGAATAAAAAGTTGGAAGTCTTTGGTTTTTGAAATGGTTTACAAAGTGATAATAATAAAAAATCATATGCTAGTAGAGTATGCATACCACATGTAAAACTCGTTTTGTTGGAACTATTCAATGTCCATGTTTTTTTCTAATCTTAGAATGATCATATTGCTAGTGACTATGACTCTCGGATCATTGAGAATGTTATTACAAATTTGTGCTCTTCATGTGGATCAATAGTGTTAATCAAAGAATTAGTTTGTTGTCGATGTCAAGCTCGTTGTTTGTCCTCGACCTTATTTGTGGAAGTGAAGTTTTCATCAGCTGGTTGACAAAAAAGTAGGTTCTTGTTCTAGTGGAAATACAAAACGATATGCTTCTTAATGTTCCGTTTCTATTGCGGTGTCTAACTCTTGAACTGCACTGTAGACATGTAGATGTAGATGTAGAGATTGTACTTCTAATACAATCTATCTAGAAGTTAAGAGAGGTTGACGAAATAATCTCTTGAATATTATGAGCACTTTTCTCCTCACCTTCTAGAGGATTGTCGTCCATATACAAATGAATATCGATAACATCCCAATTGACATTCTTCTCGAAATGTGAGACTTTGAAAAATTCTCTTAGATAGTCACTCTATTGTTTGTAGAATCTTCTGATGTTTCCTTGTCAAAAATATCATTGACATCCACTGACTCATCATCCTCACGATCTCACTCAGAGTCTATAAAGCTATAAATTTTTCATTTTCTGGTGCGATTGTTATCAATTTGTTATTTCTTCCCAACTTCAAAAGTTTTATTTGTTCTTCATTCCATCATTAGATCATATCGATGTGATATATCAACTTCAAGGTCAATTGGCACATTTGTCTTATTCCATACGTGTTCCACGAAGATATTTGTATCCCTCAAGCTTCATAATGTTGTATGCAAGAGATCGACGTGTTTCAACATCAGAGCATTCTCACTATTTATATCAAGTTATAGTATGCTCTACAACTACAAGTATGCAACTTCATTATGGTTACAAATTTCCATGACTTGCACATCATATTCACAATAAAATGACACGAGAACTATACAGCATATTTTAATAAACAAATAACTTAACTCGATAAACAAACAAACGCATTCAAGTAAGCAATAATTGACCTCAAGAAACATAAATAAAAATAAACATATCCACTGCAAGTCTTTGACATTGTTCAATGTATATTTATATGATGCATCTTGAACGAGACAACACTTTCCATAATAAGCATACATGTGAGTTTTTGACCAAATACAAAAATTATAATCTCTTAAGGTTTCATTTCAAAAGCATCATGTCTCAATGCACATCTTGCAAGCAACAGCTGGTTGTTGATTCTCATTCGTCATACATACTATAATAATGTTGTTCATACTCATTATCAAAGATCGGTGTCCCAAGTGGTTTAGCCTATAGTCTTCTAAGAGAAAGGTCACGGGTCAATCCCTTGCAAGTACGATTGGAAATACATGCACTGCAAATTCCTAATGAAGCTTTTGATCCGAGTCCCATTGGTGTGGGACTCGGATCAAAATCTACATTATTTTTAAATGATATAATTCAACAATATTTGTGAATTATATCATTTAAAAATACAAAGGAATTACATTGTTATCATTCAAAATATGAAGTTTAAAAGAACTTTATTCTTTGTTTGTTCATCCGTATTATGTAAGTTCACGCTTCACGATGCTATGTAAGTTAAGCTCCCAAGACTCATGTATAGTAAGTGATAACATCAAAGAGAAAGTGCAAGCAAGTGCAAATAGTTATAAACTATTTGTAAGCTTTGGTGGGATTTTCTTAGGTATTGAAGCTTGATCAAAAATGAAATCGTATAAAAAGACAAATGACGATCATCAATTAATTCTCTGTAAATCAATTGAAGAGATGATAAAGCTCCGGTTAAAATATTAAATCTAAGATACATATCTAATTGTGTTTGAATCAAAATCTCATACTTGATCACTACTCCAAAAGTTGGTTTTGACATATAATATCATGTACATACAACAAAACACATCATCATTACTTTATGATCTTTAACATATGATTTACTATGGATGTGATAAAAATACATAAATATGAACAAGTTAAATGATATGAGAATGCCGTCTTATATATTACTCGTTCTAGAGATGATAGCATAATACGACGAATATCACTACATAAAGTAATGAGAACGACAATATGTAACATGTATATGGCTGATACAAGACAATTGTTTATGTGTATTATGTCATCGATACTCAAGTTATGTAAATGAATTATATATTAGAAAATTATAAGCTCGAATGTAGATCTCGCAAATTCCATGCCAACACCGGCTCATAATCTTTCACATTTGATCACATCCTTTGTATTCGAAATCTTACGTCTTTATGTGATAAGACTTAGTATGGAACAACACATCTCCTTGATGCAACAAATTATGGAGAGAACTCATGTTCCAATATGACAAGGAGTCTCCAATGCTCAACAAATATATATCAAGAATTTCAACATACCTCACATCATATGCCTTATCCTCTTAGTCAAATCCAAATATCAATATTACTTTGAGACTAGAGGATAGAAAAAAACTAGAATTAGTCATCAAGAGATCTCTTGAAATATTGACTCTATATTGAAACATTATATATTTATAGTCTATGATTCGTTAATCCTAAAGATTTTTATTAAAGAAATCTTGCATATTGAGTTTATTTTGAATACTCAACATATGGATACAACATTATTGATCAACCATCCTCATCATCTCTTGTCAAGATACAAGTGGATCATAATCTATGTAGTTACATCTTAATGTTTAAGCAATTCAATCAGTTGACACAGATATTTATCCTCAAGCAATTGCAAATCTTGTAGGATGAATCGAGAATGATTGGATGTGGAAAGAGATCAATGTCATACTCAAGAAGAGCACAAAATCATTCTTCAATATATATTAAGATGATGTGTCGTCAATCACAAGATTTGGATGGAGAATATTTTTTGATAATATCGTTGCTTAAAATAATTAGATTTTCTGTTGTGACACTTTGTAATATGATTTTCTGTATTTGTATTTGTCACTTGATACGAGTAATTGCAAACTTCTAGTAGCATCCACTCCAACTCCTTGATATATCTATTTTGATATAAGTTCGTCCAATTCATGTAACATTTTGTAAGATTTAGATCCTTAGCAACATTTTTTATGATTTTAATTCATTCATATTTTATTTATTTATTTTTAGTAAGGAATATTTTAGATATGACAATTTTCATCATAATTACATGCTCTTCATAGTCGTTCATTTTTATACTTATGATAATAGTTTCAGACGCATTATTTTAATCATGCACTTCAAAAATGTTCAGTCTTAGTATTAATTTTTTGTATTATTATCAAAACATATTATGCATCCGAACTTGAAGTCTAAGTCCTCACATAAATTCTAAAAATGAAATTCAATTATATCTTAAATGAGTGTTTGATCACAACATTAAGCTATATCATGTAAATGTAATTTTAGTCAATATACATGATGTTATGCATATCACTTGAAGTAAGATCTACATGAAAACAAATGAAATGACATCTATATTTCATCTCATCAGCTTATTATAATTCACTCACAATATATTTTTTCTATAACAAGAAATGATAATCAAATTCTTGAAACATAACTTTTGTAAGACTTCTAGATTGTGTATAGATATTTGAATTAAATCATGTAAGAGAGTGAAGAGAACGAATCAATTATTTTATCGATATCGTTGACGGTTCCGACTTTGTCTTTTGATCTAGCATTTTGGTGATATTTTTCATAATTTTGAGTTTTGTTTGTTCAGACTTTGGGTTCAGCTTTTTCGCTTAGGCGGTGTGATGACACACTAAGAAAAATACTTGCTATCATTTTAGTCCATTCTGGTGTTCTATTGAATGTTCAAACCATCTATTCTCTGAACGCTTATTTTAACGGTTTTTGTGGTGTGTTGATTTATGACGACTTGAAATGGACTTTATGATGATCAATCTTTTTTCCCACAACCTTGTACTGTGAAGGAAGTGAGGGGTGCAGTGTAAATTTAAATAAACAGTCTTACTTGTGTGAAAAATTGTGCAGTGAAAAATTGTAATCCGCGCCCGGTTTCATGGATATGTCAAAGTCAAACGACAAATTACAATCTAAATTTAAATTACTAAAATTTAAAAACCTAACTTAAACTTTTCTTAGATGAACAAAAAACATGGCTTTTGGAAACCAAAAAAATCCATAAGCGTAGTGACTATACCTGGAACTTATTCGAACTATAAGTCAAGTCTTATTTACTAATGAAGTAAATCTTTGAGACATTAAGTTAGAGCTAATCCTTCCGAAGAGGATTAGCTCATAAATTATGTCTCATGTACACTTCTAGGTGTACATGAGGTGAATATACGGTGATAACTTCAATCTTGAGATGATCGTGCATGAGATGTTTGTAACCTTTCGTGAGTAGAAATTGATTTTAGAAGACGTTTTTGTGTGGATGATATTAAGATCCAAAAGTTAAAGTTAATTTTTGTTTTCTGTCTTTTTGTAGTGCTTGTGATTAGTTCGCTGTTGAACATGTAACTGATGTTGTTTTTTTGGTTTTGTGTACGGCTTACTTTGTTGCATAATTAGGATTTAAGAGAAAGCACTTCTTTGTTTATGTTGTTGATTATTTTGAATGCACACCATTTGGAGAGTATTTGCAATCTATAGTTCAGTGTACTTGAGAGTCACCAAAAGGAATTTATATTGGATTTTTCCATAAGTAAATATAATATTGTTTTCGTGACAATAGACCTCTATCTCCCCAAGACCCATTGACAATAGACGTCAATGACAATTGAGGTGTGAACTTCCGCTGGAACAAAGAGACAGAAGTCTTCAAGACATGTATGACAACATATGCACAAATGTATAAAGATTTGAGATGTTTTGTGTGTTCATTCAAAATCTATTTAAATAACTTGTAAATGTATATTTCATGAAACTGCATGAACATGTGTAAAAACATATAGAAATAAATAAATATACTTATTTTAGAAAAAAACAAAAAATCAAAATAAAATATCAATTCCAACATGTCTGTCAAGTTCTATCAAAATAAGTTATCGAAATTTCTTAGAAGTTGAGACATGTTTTGAACATGTGTAAAAACACATAATAATAAAATAGTTTCGAATAGTTGATTGCAACAAATAAATAATACCATTTAGAACCTTGATTTGTTCAAACATAATGCTACCCTAATTGTATTAGAAATATCAGTACTCTCTCTAACTACATGTGCATGTTCACATGACTCTTTAATTGTCCAAACAAAAAATATACAACTAGTAAGTTGTCGACGACTTCTTCCACTATGTAATCACTTGAATCTTGATTCAACATAATAAAATTGTGTAGGAATCAAAAGAACTTTCACGCATAAATTTATACATATATACTATACTCGAAATTTGGAAGAATGTAGGAACAATGATGAGTTATAAGGAAACATTTGATATACAATTGATCATGAAAGTGTACATTTATCGAATAAATGTTTTCTCAACTCTGTTTTCTAAATTGTAGTCGGACATCTAAATTATTGATATCAATTTTTCAGTATATTCACATCAATCCATGACACTTATGCATATTGCATGCGATATGTTGCATGCCTTGCATATCAAGTGGACGACATCGGTGTAGAGTTCCAATCCAAGTTATGAACTCTCTAGACCTTGTCGTCCTTCTGATTCTATACGTGTAAAATTGAGATGGTGCTTTATACATAGTAATGTAGAAAGACGAGAAAGACATTTCGTTCATTTCTTAGCGCTTTTGTAATTATTTATAAGTTCATTTATTTTTTACACGTCTTGATATTCCAGTATGATGTCAAGAGCATCCGACATCTTGGTATATCCGCACTTACAACATTCTATCTTAAAAAAATTGAGATATTTTTAACAATCTTGAGATCTCATCACCAATTTTTTATGATTAAGAACAACATCATCATCTATCATGTGTTATTCATGCGACATGTTATTAATTACGACATGCTCTCTTTAATTAGAGGGCAATACTAACTTATCTGAAAGTTGCTACATAATATCTAATAGCTAAAATGTGTTTAATAAAATAAATATATTTTCAAATCATGAATGCTAAGATAATATCTAAATTAGACCACTTAGAGTGTTACCGCATCACCGGTTTCAGTTTCAATTGTTGGACATTATTCCAGATTATTGTGTTGTACCGAGCTTGTGAAACTGCAACCATTTTTGCTGCGTTTTTTTGTCTTAAACTGAAAGAGCACCGCACATGCAAGCTCGCAGTTTCAAGTACATACGAATATCAAAATCCATCATTCATGTTGCATGTTCTTGAACTTTGTGGACTGCACGTAATCGCACACAGAAGCTATCGTCTGTGCAGAATCACACGAATCTGCCAAGCTGGACATCCATGTCACATTAACACCTTACCTTCAACTTTGATTGATTTACATGGTAGGTGTCCGAGATCAGAATTGAGTCGATGAGAAAACAGTGTACCGTAAAGAAAAAGACATTTCATCTTAGGCATTCAACGACGATAGAAATGCCCGGATGTCTTCTTGACAACCGATTTCTGATATAGTGCAGACGTGATGGAAGCTTGAAATGATGGATTTGACCCAAGTGAGACGAGAGTGTACGAAAAGAGTTGATGAGAGTGGCCGAATGTTGTAGAGTTGAGAGTTTTTTTGAGAAGGATAGAACCTTCTGGCTGTGATATGACCTTGAAGGCTGTGTTCGGTCTACTCAGGGTAGCGTTGGGCTTCAGATCAAAAGAGAAAATTATAAACACTCACTCAGGTCGAATGGACCCTCCAGTATGTTCAGGAAGAGAAATCAGGTCAAACTAGCAATAATATGATCAGACAACGAACTTTAACAGTCCAGTATCAAAAACATACGATGGTTTAGACTTCAGAACTTCTCCTACATGTATATGAGGCCCTACTGACCATACATACGAAGTTTCAGCTTGAGATCAATTCAGAGCACGAGATATGGACAGAAACGTTCTGAGCAGAGAAATTATGGCAATTTCTGGTACCTGATAGCTATTTTGACCTAGAACAGAGAATTGGCTCGATCACTTTCGAAGATTCTTACAGGATTTGCAGTTCACAGCTTGCTGAACACTCCTGTGAATTTGGACCTCCTGATCGTACACAGAACTCTAGATCTTGCTCTTTGAATTGCTGTTCTAGATTGAGAGCTTTTCAGACCCCCTCTGCTTCAGCGGTCGCCTCGAATTACTCACTCATTCAATTGACATGAAAATTTGAAGACAGTCGTAGCCCTACTGACAATGAATGCGACCTCGAAGGTTTGAAGTGATTTTTTCAAATCTGCTGCGAGGACATTGAAAACTCCAAAATCAACAAAAGTGATGCAATTCTGATACAATCCGAACTTCAATCTGCCATAACTCCTTCTTTATTGCTCCAAATCGATCAAGAATTTCACTGATAGTGCTTGGCACGACGATCCCTATCCCCTTGTGCTCTCAGATTTCGTCGTCCACTCATCAAATGCTCGAACTCCTCTTAAGACCCCTACTACTAAGTTAAGCAGTACACAAAGACAAAATTGGACCAATGAGAGTTCATAGCTTCACTCCCTTGTCCTTTTGTGTCCCAAACCACGTTGTCGTGATGTGAATTATTTTACATTGTAAATAATTCACCTCTCTGTCTAGCGTTAGTCTCTCTGAGTAGAGTTGGGACCTCAGAGATATCGACACTTGAGGATGTTATATATTTTGGGTCTTAGTAGGTTGATTTGCCATGTAGATAGGGCTTAAGTTCATGGGTTGTACCTACGTGTTACCCATGCATG
This sequence comes from Asterella californica, assembly GCA_036924285.1. Taxonomy (NCBI): domain Eukaryota; kingdom Viridiplantae; phylum Streptophyta; class Marchantiopsida; order Marchantiales; family Aytoniaceae; genus Asterella; species Asterella californica. The sequence continues at coordinate 2,745,975 of JAYKYS010000009.1, read as the reverse complement.
CTTTTAGCTAGTTTTAGTTTACTTTCAAGGCTATGTGTCGTTCTAGGTAGTTTAGGTTATACGCTGACGCTTTAGGGGACTTGACGTGGTTGCATATGAGTTGAATTGAGTTACCAGGTAGTTTAAGGCACAAAATGACAACCAAATGGAGCTATGAACTCCCATTGGTCCATTTTTGTCTTATGTTAAATTCTAAGTTTAGAAACAGAGCTCTAGAGAGGTTTTCGAGCAATTTGTGAAGACACTTCGAAATCTGAGAGCACAGGGAGAGAGAGCTCGTCAAGCCAAGCACTGTCAGTGAAATTTTCAGTCGATTTGAAGCAATAAAGACGAAGTTATGCCCAATTGAAGTTCGGATTATGCCAAAACTGTATCACTTTTGTTGATTTTGAGGTTTTCAGTGTCATTTGCAGCAGAATTGAAGAAATCGCTTCAAAACTTCGTAGTTGCGTTCTCTGCCAGCAGGGCTACGATTTCCCAAAAAGTTTCATATCGATTGAGTAACTGAGTAATTCAGGGCGGCCGCTGAAGCAGAGGGGGTCTGAAAAGCTCTTAATCTAGAGCAGCGACTTCAGAGGAGGAGATCTGGAGTTCTGTGTACATTCAGGAGGCCCAACTTCACAGGGATGTTCAGCATCCTGTAGACTTCAAATACTGTGAGAAACTTTGAAATTCATCGAGCCAATTCTATGTTCTAGGTCAGAATAGCTGTCTAGGTACCAGAAATTGCCATAATTTCTCTGTTCAGAAAGTTTCTACCCATATCTCGGTGCTCTGAACTGAACTCAAGCTGAAACTTCGTCTGTATGGTCAGTAGGGCCTCATTGACATATAGGAGAAGTTCTGAAGCCTAAACCATCTTATGTTTCTGATTCTTGACTGTTAAAGTTCGCTGGTGAACCTTATTACTGTTAGTTTGATCTGATTTTCACTTCCTGAGCATACTGGAGGATCTATTCGACCTGTGTGAAGATTTATAGTGCCCTTATGACCTGAAGCCTACCTCTGGATAGTAAACAACCAGAACCTGAAGCCCAGCACCTTCCCTAGTAGTCTTCCCACAACCTTCACGATCATATCGCAGCCAGAAGGTTCCGCCCTTCCCGAGGAAAACTCTCAACTCTACATCTGGTGCTTCCACTGAGAGATCTTGGGGTGATTGATTGAGAAGGTTGAGTTTATTAACAAGGAGAGAAGATGGATCGCAAGAGCGCTACTGCTGCTACTTCTGCGGCTGCTGCATCTACGTCTACTGCAGCACCTTCTGTAGCACTTGTGACTGCAACGACCTCTGTACCTGGTTTGGACACAGCTGAGATTCTGAAGACGCTTGCAGCCTTGGTCCAACAGCATCCGATCGTTGGAGGGGGTGAGTTAAAATCCACCAAGGCTTTGCAAGCTATTGTGAATAGATGTGGAAGGTTTGAAGGTAGAGATATTTCTAGATATCTGCGTGAGTATAGAGGAGAGATGGAGCTGGTTAGGGTTACTGATGCTGAGATGATAGCAAGTTTTGAGTTAGCTGTCATTCCTGAGTTGCGGGACCAAGTTAGGGATGTACAGAGAAGAAACCTTGGAATCTGGATGAGTTTTGAGCGATCTCTTCGAGAGGAGTTTCTTGAGGAGGATTCAGAGAGAGTTACTAGGAGGACGTTCTTAGACTGGGTTGAGCAGCAACCTGGTCGTATGATGAGTCTGAGTGAGTTGCTGAGAGAGTTTGATCGGAGATACCGGCAACTCTCAACTCTAGAGCGAATAACTCTAGATGCTAGGAGAACAGAGCTTTTCCTGCAAGCTACCGATGATGCTACAGCAGATCGGTTATGTTTTATGTTGGCCGATCGATCTGCTGAGGGAGGTGTTACTATGGATTGGGGGAGAGTTGAGGATGCTGTGGCTGTACTTACAAGGCAGAGGAGGGGAAGAGTGGCTGTGGGAGGACGTCCGCTTGCAGAAGTGGTCACTCCACCTTATGCTGCTCCTCAAGTACAGCAGCCTTTGGTCCCTGCTCCCAGACCTGTTGTCCCAGCTGCAGTTCCTTTGATGCCAGTTGTGCCAGCACCGGCACAAAGGGCACCTGTTCAGAGACCTGCGGAGAAACATGGTCAACAGAACCAGATTGAAGACCTGATTCGGCAGATGCGAGAGCTGAAGGTAGAGCTAGCTGGATTGCAGAGAGAGCAGCCACCGGCGCCTGCTGCTGCACGTCCAGGAGGAGCTCCGGTTCGTAGATGTATTTGGTGTGACAGTCCTGATCATTTCCGAGGAGACTGTCAAGAGCTCACAGCTGCTTTGCGGGATGGTGTGGTTCGCTATCAGAACGGTATGCTGCACCTTTCTTCTACTGGAGAGCCGTTGAGCACGCAGTTTGGGCGAGGAGGCATGAGGAGTCTACCTCAGATTGCTGCGGCGGCAACTGTACATGCATTGATGGCACCACCGGTAAATCCTGATGTATATGCTGGACATATTGAGGTTTCTTCTAGTCCTACGTTGCTAGATAGGACTGTTGAGAAGAGTATTGCTCCCGTTCCTTCTGAAGTACTGAAGAGGGGAGCAGAGTCTATTCGTAGGGTCACATGATGGGGAGATCCTGTAGATGCTGCTTCTATCAGAGCATTCTTGGATGTAGATAGACACGTTCATTGGCAGGATGCTTCTGTGGAGGAGAAGAGGCGGCGAGAAGCCTCTGACCTTGATACTGGAGTTCCTGAGGAGACTGGGGATAGACGGAGAGTCACAAGGAGACGAGCAGCTCTTCCTGAAGACATCCCGTCTACTTCTGCAGCTCCTCCACCTGCACCAGGTCCTATGGAGGATGTGCAGAGATCCCAGCAGGAGCCAACGACTGCTGGTAGGCGGTTTACTGCCCAAGAAAAGAGGAAGGGACCGGCTTACAAGTTGGCAGCTGATATTGAAACTTCTACTGATCTGAAGAGCATCTTGGAGCAGAGGATACTGGATGCACGGATCGAGTTTTCTCTCCGAGAAGTTCTTGGTATTGCAAAGAGGGAGTTTCACGAACTAATCACCGACATCATCAAGCGCAAGAGACAGGTGATGTCCGAGCAGGTAGAGAGTCAGATGATAGATGTAGTAGGAGCTTCTCTGAATGATGCAGAGTTTGGAAAGGTGCATTTCCAGGAAGCTGATGACAAGGGATACCAGCAAGAAGCGTTGGTTGCTGATACCAACACTATTGAGTTCGATGATGAGGAAGCTGGCGAGGAGAGTCCAGCTACTGATAGTGATTTCAGAAGGAGGCATTGGACTCGTGCTACAACTGCTACACGAGTTCGTCTTGGAAGTTTGGCTGAACCTGTTGCTGCTTTAGTTGATCACGGATCTGAGATCAACATCATGTCACGAGAGGTGTATGAGAGAGGTCAGTGGTCTATCGAGCTGAACCATGGTTGGGTGTTACGTGCTGCAAACAACCAGAAAGGTGAGCTATACGGCGCTTATCCTAACGTGAAGGTGAAGATAGGTGATGTGGATGTAGATCAACACTTCTTCGTGCAATCTTCTGCTTCATATCTTGTGATTCTTGGTCAGCCATATATCACTGCAGTTCGGATGGAGACCAAGGTGATGGATGACGGATCTCATTACGATAGGATCCGTAGTCCAGATGATAGACGTTCTGTGCAGTTTCTGACCGTTCGTACGAACCACGAACGAAACCGGCAGACCTTGAGGGATTCTCCTATCTGTAGGGGTAAGGGTTTTCAGAAACCACTCTCGTAGGACGGGATAGTGAGAGTGATGGATCTATAGCTACTATGATCCCGCTTGAGCAACTTGAGGGATCACGGGAGGCTGATGGAAAGGCTGCTCAAGATTCAGAAAGTAGTTCCACTGTACATAGTTGGAAATCTGGTTTGATGGCTTTCAGTTCTGATGATTGGAGTGAGTTCACGCGGATAGAGGATTTGACTGAGAAGAGTAGAAGGCAGATGGAGAAGTATGCAACAAATCTGCGTTGTACAGGAGCTCTGAAGGAAGATGAGGTGATTTTTGGTGTTTATGAGGAGTTTGTAGGTGTACAGTCTTTTGTCCGTTGGCTGGATGATGTAGATAGGTTGATGGAACAGATGGGAGGTAGGGTGGTGATTCCCATCCATTCTCGTGAAGTCTATGAGGAGATTATCTCGTACTTGCGACATCATCCTCATCCGAGACTAGAGAATGGATGGAAGGATGCAGTCTGTTGGTGTGACTTACATCAGGAAGCGGAAGTACACGCCAAGTATAAAGCTGTAGCGAGGAAGGTGAGACCTGTGGCGACCCAATTATCTGTTGATTCTCAACAGCAGATGGAGTTAGCGGCTGCTGAGCCTGTGCTTAGAGATCCTACACAGGTAGGACACAAGTTTACTCAAGAGACACTCGAGCAGCTCCAGATAGGAGGGGGTGGCTTCTTGACTGAAGAGGAGAAACGAGCTTTTGAACAAATGATAGTTAGCCATGGTAAGGCATTTTCTTTCTCAGCTGAAGAGATTGGTTGTGTGGATCCTGGTGTGATAGCTCCGATGGTTATCTTCACTGTTCCTCACGTACCTTGGGACTTGAAGCCGATTCCAGTCCCTCGTGCCTTGCTACCGAAGGTGATTGAGCTACTGAAGGAGAGGATGCGGATGGGTATTCTTGAACCATCTATGGCTCCGTACTCTAGCCGATGGTTCACAGTACCTAAGAAGACAGGAGCTATGCGCTTCATCCAAGACTTGCAGCCTGCCAACAATATCACGATTCGAAACGTTGGAACAGGACCTGTGGTTGATGAAGTAGCTGAGGCGTTTGCTGGAAGGTCAATCTATTCTATTGGAGATCTGTTTTCAGGTTATGATCAGTTTCAGCTTGCTTTGGAGAGTAGAGACTTGACTACTATGCGTACACCTTTGGGATTGATGCGGATGTGTACTCTTCCTCAGGGTGCTACAAACTCAGTAGCCCATATGCAGAATGCGATGCATAAGGTGTTACGAGAGTTTGTACCTGAGGTCACTATCCCGTTTCTGGATGATATTCTCATGAAAGGCTGTCCGGTGGAAGACAAAGACGAAGCTGTGACTTCTGATGGATGCAGAAAATTCGTTGCAGACCACATTCGGGATGTGGAGAAGATTCTGATGCGTTTGGAGGAGGTACACCTCACTCTATCAGGTACCAAATATTGTTTTGGTATGTCAGAGATTGTGGTGGTGGGTCATTTGTGTGGTACTTTTGGAAGGCGTCCGAACCCAGAGAAGGTAGATGCTATAGCAAGAATAGCTGACTGCACCAACATCACTGAGGTTCGACGGTTCTTGGGAGCTTGTGTGTTCTTTCGTGTGAGTATTCCTCATTATGCACACATTGCCGAGCCTCTGTATGCACTTCTGAGAAAGGGAAGGAGGTTTACTTGGCGGCAAGAACATCACGAGACGATGGAGCATCTGAAGGAGATTCTGAAGTCTCCACCTATACTAAGGAGGCTTAGCTACGAGAGCGGGAGACCTGTGGTACTGACTGTTGATACAAGTCCCAAGGCGATTGGATGGGCAGTTGGTCAAGAAGATGCAGAAGGTGTGCAGTTTGTTTCAAGGTTTGGAGCTCGGATCTTAACAGATAGACAACGTAACTATCCTCAAGTGAAGCGTGAGTTGTGGGGAGCTGTTACTGCTATGAAGGTAGATCGAGAGTTCTTGATAGGAGCTCGTGTGATACTAGAAACAGATTGTTTGTCTTTGTTGGGAATGATAGCGAACTGCAATATACCAGACATAGCAATGCTGCGATGGATTGCTTATGTCCGGAGTCTGAACCCTGAACTAAAGCATATAGCAGGGAAGGACAATCCAGTTGCAGATATGTTGTCTAGAGCTCGTTATACAGATGAGGATGAGATGATTGCAGAGGTGGAGAATGAAGAGAGGAGAGACGTTTGGTGCCAAGTTGGTCAACAGACTTCAGACTTGGAATCACTGCCATTCAACGAGGAGTTCTACACGGATAAGTTCCGTGATATTGGATTTTATCTGAGTTCGTTATCCAGGAGAGAAGGATGGAGTGATGCAGAGTTCAAGGAGATCAGACGGAAGGCGTACAACTACCTTCTGCGTGAAGGTTATCTGTGGAAACGTCCGAAGAGAAGAGACGGGATGCTTGCTAGAGTGGTGGATGATCAACCGACAAAGCTTAATCTGCTGAAGGAGTTTCATGATACCTTGTGGGCTGGACATCGTGGAGTATGGGCTACTTACACGAAGATGAAGGAGCGTTACTGATGGAAGGGTTTGTATCAAGACGTGGTGGACTTTGTTGGGTCGTGTCTGCACTGCCAGTTCTACTCTAAGGTCCGTTACAGAGATGGACTTGTACCTACTTATCCACCTAGTATCCATTTTCAGTGGGTTCTTGATCTCGTAATGATGCCACCGGGGTTATGGGGGATGCGTTACTTGGTGTTGGCTTGAGAGGATCTCTCCAACTATGTGGAGGGACGAGCACTACGGACGAAGACCACAGAGAATATCTGCAGGTTCGTGCTTGAAGATATCATCTGTCGTTATGGATCTGTTGGGAGATTACGTGCGGATAGAGGCGAGTTGAGAGGCGCTGAAGTGAAGGAGTTTTTTGCTCGTTATGGAGTAAAGCTTCGACTTACTACTACTATGAATCCAGAGGGTATCGGTAAGAGTGAACGAGGACACCCTTCTATTGTTAATGCTTTAGTGAAAGCATGTGATGGTAGGCCTAGAGAATGGCCGAGACTACTTCCGTTTGCTTTGTGGGCTGATAGAACTACACACTGTACTACGACTGGCTATATGCCAGTTGAGCTTATGCTGGGGCAGAAACCGATCATGCCTGCTGAAGAGTACTTTCCTACATGGGCTACGCTACCGTGGGAAGATGGTATAGGTCAGGCTTCACTCCTTGCTTTACGTATTAGGCAGTTGGAGCGAAGGGAGGAGGATCTTGCTGATGCGCAGGAGAGGCTGAAGGTGGCTCGAGTCAGAAACAAGGAACGTTTTGACAAGACGCACCGACTACGACCGAAGCCAATACATGTTGGTGACTGGGTTCTGGTATATGATAGCACGTTGGAGAATCAGCATTCTACACTTCGTAAGTTCTCTCGAAGATGGTTCGGACCTTATGTTGTACTAGACGTGTATGAGAATGCCACTTATAGTTTGCGTGAGTTGGATGGTACTCCTTTGAAGCTACCTGTGGCTGACAAACGTGTGAAACTGTTCAAGAGACGCGGAGGATCAGTTGAGTTATTCAACTTTCTGGAGCCAGAGCAGAGGACAGCAAGAGACGAAGATGTCCCAGTTTCTGAAGAGATTGAGGTGACGGACAGCGATGATGATGAAGATCACACAGAAGACTGAAGAGATTGGCACATACCGGAGGATGTGCAGGTTTGGAGGGGGTGGATGTCGTGATGTGAATTATTTTACATTGTAAATAATTCACCTCTCTGTCTAGCGTTAGTCTCTCTGAGTAGAGTTGGGACCTCAGAGATATCGACACTTGAGGATGTTATATATTTTGGGTCTTAGTAGGTTGATTTGCCATGTAGATAGGGCTTAAGTTCATGGGTTGTACCTACGTGTTACCCATGCATGCTTTTAGCTAGTTTTAGTTTACTTTCAAGGCTATGTGTCGTTCTAGGTAGTTTAGGTTATACGCTGGCGCTTTAGGGGACTTGACGTGGTTGCATATGAGTTGAATTGAGTTACCAGGTAGTTTAAGGCACAAAATGACAACCAAATGGAGCTATGAACTCCCATTGGTCCATTTTTGTCTTATGTTAAATTCTAAGTTTAGAAACAGAGCTCTAGAGAGGTTTTCGAGCAATTTGTGAAGACACTTCGAAATCTGAGAGCACAGGGAGAGAGAGCTCGTCAAGCCAAGCACTGTCAGTGAAATTTTCAGTCGATTTGAAGCAATAAAGACGAAGTTATGCCCAATTGAAGTTCGGATTATGCCAAAACTGTATCACTTTTGTTGATTTTGAGGTTTTCAGTGTCATTTGCAGCAGAATTGAAGAAATCGCTTCAAAACTTCGTAGTTGCGTTCTCTGCCAGCAGGGCTACGATTTCCCAAAAAGTTTCATATCGATTGAGTAACTGAGTAATTCAGGGCGGCCGCTGAAGCAGAGGGGGTCTGAAAAGCTCTTAATCTAGAGCAGCGACTTCAGAGGAGGAGATCTGGAGTTCTGTGTACATTCAGGAGGCCCAACTTCACAGGGATGTTCAGCATCCTGTAGACTTCAAATACTGTGAGAAACTTTGAAATTCATCGAGCCAATTCTATGTTCTAGGTCAGAATAGCTGTCTAGGTACCAGAAATTGCCATAATTTCTCTGTTCAGAAAGTTTCTACCCATATCTCGGTGCTCTGAACTGAACTCAAGCTGAAACTTCGTCTGTATGGTCAGTAGGGCCTCATTGACATATAGGAGAAGTTCTGAAGCCTAAACCATCTTATGTTTCTGATTCTTGACTGTTAAAGTTCGCTGGTGAACCTTATTACTGTTAGTTTGATCTGATTTTCACTTCCTGAGCATACTGGAGGATCTATTCGACCTGTGTGAAGATTTATAGTGCCCTTATGACCTGAAGCCTACCTCTGGATAGTAAACAACCAGAACCTGAAGCCCAGCACCTTCCCTAGTAGTCTTCCCACAACCTTCACGATCATATCGCAGCCAGAAGGTTCCGCCCTTCCCGAGGAAAACTCTCAACTCTACAACGTGGTGACTTAATTTCCTACATAGGCTACCACGTCAAGCCCCTAAAGTGCCAACGTAACCCCTAAACTACATGCGAAGACATGTAAAGCGACACGTGATCTTGAAAGATAACTCAAACACGCTAGAAAGCATGCATGGACGACATGTAAGTACAACTCATGAGCTTAACTCTATCAACATGATAATCAACCTACTATGACTCAAGATATATAACATCCTCCAGTGTCGACTTCTCTGAGGTCCTAACTTCACTCAGAGAGACTAACGCTTGACAAAGAGGTGAATTATTTACAATGTAAAATGATTCACATCACGACATCCACCCTCTCCAAACCTGCCCATCCTCCGGCATGTGTCAACCTCTTCAATCTTCTGTTTGTTCTTCACAGCATCGTTCTCCTCCGCCTCAGCCTCTTCAGTAGCCGGGGCGTCTTCATCTCTTGTCATCCTCTCCTTCAGTAACTCAGTAACCATCGGTAGCAAGACATGAGGGACTAGAATCGGCTTCAAGTCTCAAGGTAGATGAGGAACAGTGAAGATAACCATCGGAGCTATCACATTAGGATCCGCATAACCAATCTCCTCAGCTGAGAAAGAAAATACCTTACCATGGCTAACTATCATTTGCTCAAAAGCTCGTTTCTCCACTTCAGTCAAGAAGCCACCCCCTCCTATCCGGAGTTGCTCGAGTGTCACTTGAGTAAACTTGTGTCCTAGCTGTTTAGAATCTCTCAGTACAGACTCACTGGCCGCTAACTCCATCTGCTGTCATGAATCAACAAATAACTGGGTCGCCACTGGTTTCACCTTCTTCGCTACAGTTTTGTATTTGGTGTGAACCTCTGCTTCTTCACGAGAGCCACACCAGCAGACTGCATCCTTCCATCCACTCTCCAATCTCGGATGAGGACGAGATTGTAAGCACGAGACCTCCTCATAGACTTTACGAGAGTGGATAAGGATCATCACCCTTCCTCCCATCTGCTCCATCAACGTATCTACATCATCCAACCAACGAACAAAAGACTGTACATCTACAAACTCCTCATAAACACCAGAAATCATCTCATCTTCCTTCAGAACTCCTGTACAGCGCAGATTTATTGCATACTCCTCCATCAGCCTTCTACTCTTCTCAGTCAGATCATCTACTCGCATGAACTCACTCCAATCATCAGAACTGAAAACCATCAAACCAGATTTTCATCTATGTACAATATAGTTGTTATCAGAATCTTGAGCAACCTCTTCATCAGCCTCTTGTGATCCCACAGGCTGCTCAAGCGGGATCATAGTATCAGCAGATCCGTCACTCTTGGTATATTGTCCTACAAGAGTGGTTTCAGAAAACTCAAAACGTCTATCATCTGGACTACGGATCATAGCGTAGTGAGATCCGTCATCCATCACCTTCGTCTCCATTCGAACTGCAGTGATATAAGACTGACAAAGAATCACACGATATGAAGCAGAAGACTGCACGAAGAAGTGCTAATCTACCTCCACATCATCTAGCTTCACTCTCACGTTAGGACAAGCGCCATATAACTCACCCTTTTGGTTTTTTGCAGCTCATAGCACCCAACCATAGTTCAATTCGATAGGCCACTTATCTCTCTCATACACTTCTAGTGACATGATGTTGATCTCTGAACTGTGATCAACCAAAGCAGCAACAAGTTCAAGACTTCCAAGGCGAACTCGTGTAACAGTCGTAGCACGAGCCCAGTGTTTTTTTCTGAAGTCGCTATCTGTAGCTGGACTCTCGTCGCCAGCTTCTTCATCTTCAAATTCAGCAGTGTTGGTATCAGCAACCAACGCCTCTTGCTGGTACTCTGTATCATCAACCTCCTGAAAATGCACCTTTCCTAACTCTACATCATTCATAGAAGCTCCTACCACATCAATCATCTAACTTCCTACTTGCTCGGACATCACATGTCTCTTCCGCTTGATGATGTCGATGATCAGCTCGTGAAACTCTCTCTTCGCAATTCCAAGAACTTCTCGAAGAGAAAACTCGATTCGTGCATCAAGTATTCTATGCTCCAAGATGCTCTTGAGATCAGTTGAAGTCTCGATATCAGCCGTCAACTTATAAGCCGATCCTTTCTCTTTCTCTTGGGTAGTAAACTGTCTACCAGCAGTCGTTGGCTCCTGCTGGGATCTCTGCACGTCTTCCATCGGACCTGGTGCAGTTGGAGGAGCTGCAGAAGTAGACGGGATGTCCTCTAGGAGGACTGCTCGCCTCCTTGTGACTCTCCGTCTATCTCCAATCTCCTTTGGAACTCCAGTATCAAATTCAGAGACTTCTCGCCGCCTCTTTTCCTCCAACAAAGCATCTTGTCAGTGAAAGTGTCTATCCACGTCCAAGAATGCTTTGATAGATGCAACGTCAACAAGATCTCCCCACCCTGTGACTCTACGGATAGTCTCTGTCCCTCTCTTCAGCATTTTAGAAGGAACTTGAACAGTCCTATCTAGCAACGTAGGACTGAAAGAAACTTCAATGTGTCCAGTATATACATCAGAATTTATCGGTGGTGCCATCAACGCATTTACAATTGCAGCCGTGGCGATCTGAGGTAAACTTCTCATGCCTCCTCGTCCAAACTGCGTGTTCAGCGGCTCTCCAGTCGAAGAAAGATGTAGCATACCTTTCTGATAGCGAATCACACCATCTCGCAAAGCAGCCATAAGCTCTTGACAGTCTCCACGAAAATGATCAGACATGAAAATTTGGGGACAGTCATAGCCCTGCTGACAATGAACGCGACCTCAAAGATTTGAAGCGATTTTCTCAAATCTGCTGCGATTGACATCGAAGACTCCAAAATCAACAAAAGTGATGCAATTCTAGTACAATCCGAACTTCAATATGCCATAACTCTTTCTTTATTGCTCCAAATCGATCAAGAATTTCACTGACAGTGCTTGGCACGACGAGCCTTATCCTCCTATGCTCTCTGATTTCACAGTCCTCTCATCAAATGGTCGAACTCCTCTTAAGACCCCTACTACTAAGTTTAGCAGTACACAAAGACAAAATTGGACCAATGAGAGTTCATAGCTTCACTCCCTTGTCCTTTTGTGTCCCAAACCACGTGGTGACTTAATTTCCTACATAGGTTATCACGTCAAGCCCCTAAAGTGCCAACGTAATTCTTAAACTACATGCGAAGACATGTAAAGCGACACGTAATCTTGGAAGATAACTCAAACACGTTAGAAAGCATGCATGGACGCCATGTAAGTACAACCCATGAGCTTAACTCTATCAACATTATAATCAACCTACTATGACTCAAAATATATAACATCCTCCAGTGTCGACTTCTCTAAGATCTTAACTTCACTTAGAGAGACTAACGCTCGATAGAGAGGTGAATTATTTACAATGTAAAATGATTAACATCACGACAACGTGGAAAGAGAATAGCTAACTAAACGACGATCTAACTCTCTCGACCTCTGATGGGGAGCAAAATCATTGGCTTATGATGAAGAGATCGAGTGGATGGAGACTGTGTAAGTACCAACAAAAGGAGTACGCGAGTCGACTATGCTAAATTATCGATTGTAGAACAAGACCTTATTTGTTAGCACATGGTTAACTTAACGTAAGAAAAGTTGACGACCAATGATCAAACGAGTGTACATAGGCTTACACGGTAAGAACGAATATAATTTGAAATTTGCAAGAGTGGAAATAATTTGAAATTTGAAAGTCGTGATATATTCCGAAGCGAATGTTTTATTTCTCATCGGATCGATACACATCAGTACATTGGCTTACCGATATCAAGGACAAGATTTAAGAACGATTAGACCCAAGGATTCTCACAGACCTCGCAGTCACCAAGACATGAGAATTTTCTATCTTATGCCTCGCACAAACTATAATCAATCTTGTAGAGTTCATAAACTACGAAAAGTTCCATAAGCAAATCTTTCACAACGACCCTCTGCTCTACATGTCCACTCCTTCGGCAAAATTTGCTTCATAGTTGAGAGTTTCTGCTAGTCGTCTGAATCCATAACTCACGTTGTCGTGTTGTGGATTGACTAAGATATGAAACTACCACATATCCTTATCGTACGTGTTTTGATGTTGAGGAGCCACCGGGACCTTATCGTGTCAAAAGATAAGGTTCCACGTGGACGATCCGTGTACTCTCCGCTGAGTGGAGATAAGGGTAGTACTCTTGTCGTCATATGCGAAGTTGATGTATAAGTAGAGAGGTGCGCGGAGCTTTGGATAGAGTGTAGAGTATCCAAGTCTAGTGTGAGTGTGATCAGTATCATCGGATGAAGTAAGCGGCAGTGCGAGTGGTAGACATGAACGGAGAGCCCTTTCGTGCTCCTGATCTTCAAGTTGCGCATCCATTCGTCATTAAGATCTATTGTCTATCGCGAGATCACTTTCGAGTATTTATGGTGGCTCATTGGGGAGAGTCGTTCATGACTGCGGTGATGGCTACTCCGGATCTTATCATTCTTCCCATTGTCACTTACGACGTTGTTTGGGATCTTACTGTCTACATCTTGCTCTGATGTGGTATGGATCCTCCATTGGATCTGAACTTTCTAGCGAGAGTTCCATTCAACACCTGGGTCGAAATACGTTGTTACAGTCGACCAAAGGTGGTGCATCGAGAGTTTGTCGTGAGGAACTTCGAAGAGGATTATTACAACCAGATAATAGCTTCATCCGTTTCTTTTGTAGTACCGCTTATTGTCAACTGTTTTGGAGTCAAGATTCTGACTCTATATTGAGCGTAGTTTGTCCTTCGTGTCTACGTGCTTCGTGACCAACGGTATCGTCAACGGCACGTGTTTGTAGTTTGTTCAATATAAGCTTTGAGGCCTAAATGATACTCTTGGAGAAAAATTTGTTCTTTATGTGTTTGTCATGTGAATGAAGACAAAAAACTCTTTTGTCAACTTGTTTCTTATTGGTCAAAAGTTTGACCAATCACCTTTCACGTTTTCGAGGATTAGAGGCACTTCCCGTGGTCCATTCGCAAAGTGTGAGATATGGTTGGAAAGCTTGGGAGACGAGGATGCTCGTGGACGCAATGGTTGCTCGATTTGAAGCACGGGTGAGAATGTTTCCATCAATTGAAGCTGAGGGGATCAAATTCATGACCAATGAGGTCTTTCTCACTTTCTGAGAGTTTTGTGAGGTTGGTGGAGATGAATTGACTGTTGCTGGAAAGCTCTTGAGATGAGTTTTCTGATGGACTCCGAGATCAATCGATTCCAAGACGGAGTGAAAAAGTTATGGCCGGCTGAAGTTGAGTGTCTCAAATCGGAGGCTATGATAGTAGGCGACTGTAAACAGGAGACATTGAGAGAGATATGGAGAGTTTGAGGTCGAATTTCGCTATGAAACCTTCCAGGGTATGAGAAGGTACAATCAGCTACCTACCTGTGAAATTTCAGACCATTTGCATTATTGGATATAAAGGTATCACTGTTTTTGTGCACAAGGGTCTGCATATCATCTTGTGTCATTGACGATAAGGGCTTGGATCAATCCGAGAGTTTAGTTGGGGATCTGTTAGTGAAATCTTACAGAGTGGTAGTGATGATGATACATTAGCTTCCTGAGAAGTTTGAGCCGTTTTGGTCAAGTGGTTTGCGAGGAATAGAACAGCAAAGTTCTATCGAAATAGTATCATGTTATAAAAACAGCGATAAGGGCTTGGATCATTCCGAGAGTTTGGTTGAGGATTTGCTGGTGAAATTTTACAGAGTGGTAGTGATTGTGACACTTTAGCTTCCTGAGAAGTTTGAGTCATTTTTGTCGAGTGGTTTGTGAGGAATAGAACAACAAAGTTGTGTCAAAATAGTATCATACTATAAAAATAGCAAATTTTGGAAAGACATAGATGCCAACTCAGAGATGATCTCTCTACATGTAATACCTTAATAAAGAGATTATTCTACAGGCTATCTGTTGGCCTTGGTTTCATCTCATTCTGAGCTGTGGTTGAGGAGTGACAGCGAGATAAATTTGAGAGGTTCTTGCTTCGAAAGGCGCAAGAGTTAAGATTCTTTGAAGAACAGGTCGACCTGGAGGTTTTGCTAGTGCTTCAGAGTACTTGATCATGGGTATGGAGAGTTGTTGACAGTATTACTTGTGTTTCGATCCTCTCCATATTCGCATGCCTGTTTGTACGCCCAGTTGGTTTGATTGGATTTGTGTGCGGGCGTTGCGCTTAGGTTTCTTTTCTATTAGGAGTGCTGGTATTTCTCTTGTGGTGAGGCTGGAGTGATGACCAGCAAACCCAAGAGTGCTTGTGGTGATGGCAAGAACAGGTTGTCCGTGCTTGTTACCCCGGTTCTATTCCTAGTCGAGTAAGAGAGAGATTTGCCGAGAGGACGTGAGAATATCGTAGCCGGATAGGAAAGAGGTTTGGGTGATCGCTGGTTCTGAGTCACGGAGTGCGACACGTACTCTCTACAGCTAGATACCCGGTGTATTCTCAGATAAAAAAGCACGTCACACGACAACGTGAGTCTTAATGATTTTCAAAATAAGTGCTTTGTGGAGTCAAAATCACAGTCCAGCGTCCATATCGGCCATCCTACATCACAACCAGCGGTTCGAAGTTGATGTAAGTATCTTGAAATCAAAACGAAGACTAATGGAAAGTTCTAAAACTCAAAATTTTCATGAAAAGTCTCTAAAATTCGAAACATGTATACACACTCATCGAACAACAACAAACTTCGGAGCGAAGTGAACGTGACTAGTCGTTGTGCAACCAGAATAACGATGTGTGACTGCTTCACTGCTTGATACCATAGCATGAACTGGTTCTGCAAACTCTCCAAGCGCCTGTCAGCTTATAAACTAAAGTTGAGCGTTGCTCTAACTACTAGCCCAAATGAACGAGTGAACCATAGTTGATAGCTCAGTTTTGAAACGTTTTAGCAAGTTAACCGATGTGAACTTCGGAATAGTAGGTTAGTAGATGACCATTGAAAGCATAGTGATTGAGCCGATTTCGTAAATTGTCCCACCAAAAAAGAATACTTATAGTCATCTATTCCGACACGTTTTGACAGGTTAGTAGATAACCATCGAAAGTATAGTGGTTGAACTGATTTAGGAAACAACTCCACCAATATAAGGTACTTACAACCCAATTCGTCAACATTCTAACATATTAGTAGATGCGAACTTCGAAGCATTTTAGCAGGTTAGTAGATGATATTCGATTCAAAAGTATCGTAGTTGAATATGTTAGTAAACTGCCCTGCAAACGAAATGTATTTATAACGAGAGGCTCACAACTCTTCACTATAAGATACATGTAAAGTGTATTCGGAAGGTACTCTAGTAGAGAAGTCTCAAGTGAACTGCTTATCAAGTCTCAAGTGATTATACTTACAAGCTTGCGTACAAAACAGCAAAGTGTCAAAGCTGAATCATCGATGCAAAGTATGGTTACAACTGTAATGAACTCGTTATACCCACGTTAAGGATGTTGAATTGTCTTTTCAGTACATCAAATGTCTGCTCGATGCATATACGTCCTCTTATCTACCGCTCGGTTACAAGTCTTTTTCCAGTAGTTGAGTTCGGCCCCAAGTGATAAGGAGTCAACATCCATCGCTCTAAAGTATATCCAAAGTCTCCTAGAAGATAAGGACGAAGCTGGAACCCACTAGGCAGTTGCAGGATTGGATCAGCAAGCACTTCATCCGTATATGAGTCGATAAAGCTGAGTTTGTAAACACCATAGCATCATGATTGCTTCAGACCCTCCCACAACTAATATCTAGGAAAGTTCCTTCCGTATTGCAAACAACTTGCAGAACCAGAGAATGAATATTGCACGTCATGTAGGCAACTTCGTGGTGTATGCCGATTTGAGATACAACTCGACTAGGAATGGTTACAATGGAACATGTGCATTCATATCTGGATGTAATGGTCGAGTCATCGAGATGATGAACATGACCTCATTCGAGACTGGGAATAATTCATGGTTGATCGAGGATCGCGCATTTGAGTTAAGGATCTAATGACTCATAGCTCGTGGGATCGTGTCTGACGGAGTCATACACGATGACAGTCCTCGGTGGATGTCAAATTGGCACGTCACGAAATTGTGAGCCAAAAAGATCTTTGGCACAAGTGTACAAATGTCATCAAGAAGTTTTTGGTGGAGGTGCAGAATAAGAAGAGGGTACCAGCGAGCGTGGAGGAGGCGGAGGTCAGAGCAGACCTCGAGCTCCTCACAAAGAGACATCTGGTGTCATGACTTCGAGATCATGGAACCTCTATACAAGAGAACAAGCATGTATTGGTACAACGAGTTGTGGAGATGCGAGAGTTGACAGATGGAGACCCCATTGCATCTAGACGGTTCATGTATCTTGAGACCCAGACACATGGCATAGCTGACAAGTTGAAAGGTTGGATATACACAT
Organism: Asterella californica; assembly: GCA_036924285.1. Taxonomy (NCBI): domain Eukaryota; kingdom Viridiplantae; phylum Streptophyta; class Marchantiopsida; order Marchantiales; family Aytoniaceae; genus Asterella; species Asterella californica. Next base: position 2,728,779 of record JAYKYS010000009.1, on the reverse strand, counting down.
GTTGTCAGTTGAATGCGAGGAGGATGATTGGAGCTGATGGACATTATCCGTTTGCTGAAGATGATACATCGGTGTTGGTCATGGATATTCGTAATGCTGCAAATAGTTGGGTGAGAGACCACACATTATGTAAAGACCTACCAAGAAATAGACCTTGTTGCTCAATCCCTATATGAATAGACCAGCCTCGGACCAATACTATCAAAGAGGTAAGTTTCTAACCTCCATCATTCATTTGGAATGACCACACTTTATGTTCGATGGAATATGTGTTGCTTACACTATGAAACTCGCAGACTCGTCCACACACTTGGCTATGGTGCAGTTCTTGGCTAGTAACATTACGCCAGCAAAAATGAAGTTTTATACTCGAGCACGAGAGAACTATATGTAGGAGACATTCAATTCTGTCATCAACAAATTTGCGTCGAAGAGAATCCATTATGCACGATGTCATGAGGTCCGTCTTGTTGCATGTTGTTTGGATTGGAACGGGAATATCACACGTGAACCCATAAAGATTTTGCAACGCCGACCACAACACACTTCTATTCGGCACAAGACGGCGACGACGTGCATATTACCACCGAGGACAACTGAGTGGAAGGGGAGCTCCGACAGCGGTTATTTGACGTACGAGAAATTGATGTGGTAAGAATATTATATCATGCTTTATCACTTATCATGATGGTCAACTCTTCAGACTACCGTTGGAGTATGAACTGACTATTGTACTTGGGTGTGTAGGAGAGGACTCCACAATCTACTCAACCAGAAAATACATTTTGATATGTGAAGATATTGAAGTGTTGTTCTTTTATGTAGTGGAAGGATTTTTACTTACATATTATCTTTTCCCATGGATAGCGATGAGGATAATCTCTGTGTTTACTTATGAATATTCAGTGGCTTTGGAATTATAAATCTAAACCCTGGTAATTTTACAAGGCTGCATAAATATAATTTTGAGGAATATTATCAGTCAGCAAATAGGTCCCTTGCACAAACGTTAGCTTCACGGTGATTCTTTCTGTAACAAATGTGTCTCCATTACAAAAAAAACCATCATTTTGGACATCGTTTCTATCTCATTTGTTTTTACAGTCCTCGGCTGAGCAAGTTGAATTCTGGGAGTTGGTCCTCTGGAGGGTAACGCAGTGGTCAATTATCTCATGCGAACCAGACAACGCTTAAAAAAAACTTTATGAGACTGAAATGGGCTCAGTTTGAAGGTCTTTCAGCATAGGATATGGAGCTGACCGCTGCTCCTAACTTTGAGTACCTTTCTGATGCTCCCGGTTGCTGAGGACTGAAAAAGTGTCTCTAAGTCCAACGCTAATATTATAAGTAAGATTGAAACACTTTATGGACGTCCAAAGAAGAGAAGTAAACATGAGGCGGACATGGAACAACAGACATAGTGAAAACAATAGTCAAGTGATGTTTGATGCTTCCCTTCTACAATCGGGGTGTTTAAACTCCACTCTCGACATTGAGTGTTTGGGGTCACCCGCTCTTTATACTTAAGCTCTTGGTTACCTAGAATTCTCATTTTACTGTGTACGTGAAAGATGATTCTCTAGGTATTTAGAGCACCTCCTAAACTGTTATGCGGAGGGCAGCATTGGGGGTGTCTAGTAACGTTGTAAATTTGAAAAACAGAATAATTTGATTTTGATCCAAGCATAATAAGAAGTCAGTTCTTTTGTGTGATCTTTTTGTCATCGAGAGAAAGCTTTGAATTTGGAATTTGAAAGAGATTCAGAATTTGAAAGATTATCTAAAAGGCATTCAGAGCACAAGCACGAGCTATAAGGGTTTTATGAGGTTCAGTAAGCCCTTACCGATAAGGGTTCTTCTTGAGAGAAGGACCACTTATCGCTACAGTTCTTTGGTTGACAAGATCACTTATCAGTATAGTTTTCAACCCTGTGTACTGATGGGATCCTTGTTGTGCGCCACGTTGGTACTAGTCCGTAAACGCACGGCCGATGCAACGGAGGGCACGAGAGAAATTCCAAACACCTTTCAAAACATAAAGCTACATCACAGGATTCACTTACAGTAAAATTTATGCTAGGCTACTTGAGCATATTGTCCAGCATGGCACTCATCGACCGTCGGCTTCCTGTAAGGAGCTGGTCCTGTAGTTTAACAACTAACTGACAACCGAAGACACAGGGAGAAGTCGTCATCATCTGTCTCAAGACATGCCTGCGATTCACGTCACGACTCTTTACTCAATGAGAACCGGGTCACTCAGTGAAGAAGCTAGTAACCCATAAAATCCACTTCTGATAATGAGTAATGGGTAGGGAGAAGTCAAAGCTTGAGTAATATAAACACAACCATACCAGAGACGCCCACGATGGCAGTACTGACTTTCGATAGCGAGACAATGCTAATATAACTGTTCAAATCGTCTGTCTAGCACTGACTCGTCCAATAGGACACCTTCAAAACACATTCGATGGGAATTGAATCCATCTTGCTGGTCGTCCTAGCAAAGATTCACTCCCCTCAGCAGGAGGGGAGGAGGTCCAAGCCCAAAAAAACACAATAAACAAAAAACACTTGTAACAAAAATAAGATAAAGTTGACAAGAAAACAAACAAAATCAAGGAATGTACCATACATGTATCTCGCTCGACTCCTCCCAAGTCCGTTGGACAGCAGACTGTAAACACTCCAGAAACTGTTTCCTCTCAGACCATCCTGCAGCGTAAGACAACTGCTTGTAGACCTGGAATCATTTCCTCTTAGGTTCACTCTCGGACCAGGAATAACAAGCTGTCATAAAAATGTATCCACCTCAATCTCTAATGAGACATCAAACACCTCGCACACATCACTGAAATGCGGATACAGCTCTCGCAATCGATCAAGACTCACTAGTTTCCCAAAGCGTCTCGGTTCTCCGTCTGCATCTGTCTTAGACCAAGAAAATTTCCAAACGTCCTCCAGTACAGAACCAAAATCCTGCACAGAGTCCGTGCGTGTCTCAAATATTGACTCGGAACCTCCGTCCATGAGACTAACTAACTCAGGAAAGTTACAGACACAGTCCAAAGTTACTCCTTCAAACTGTGATCAACTCGTTGCTCGATAGATAGATGGGCAAAAGATGGATCATGCTCCACCAAGGAACCCTTCGCAAAACACAGGTAACACAGACTCTCTCGCGAAGTCCGAGATAATGATAATTATCTCTCGCTAAGTTCAAGCACAGGCTCGAAATAAAAGACCTGGCTGTACTTCACACTGCCGCTTCACATGAAGTCACTTACGAGACGAGTTTACTTATGCACCCCGGTCGTCAGACTGCAAATGAAAAATAGAACAAACCTAAACTTAAATGATAACATAATCTGTCTACGGCCGCAACAAGATAACCTACAGATGAAGCTGTTACACTCGACGGAGAGATATGTGACTCGCTGAAAACAAAGAACTACAGAGCATATACCTCGCATCCCTGCCACCGAGAAAGGCATGATGAAAGTAGCCAAAACACGTTGTACTAATCGACAAGACCAGCAGGGTGAGTAAACTCAGTAAAAAATGATTAGGAAATAAAGTCGAATGCAAACATCACCGCACGATGTAGAACCGAATGATTACAAGCTTTGCCTTTGGATAAAACGTCGACACTGTCACAAAACAACGTGCAAGCCAATCCAGCGCCAAATCAAAACCGAGTCTCAACCAAACGTCGCTGAAATGGAGATCCGCATGTGCGCTACAGACAAGACCAGCAAAGTAAGTAAACTCTGTAAAAAAAGCGAGTAAGAAATCAAACCGAATGCAAACATCACCGCACGATGTAAAACCGAACGTTGTAGAGGCTTTGCCCTTGGATAGAACGTCGACACTGCCACAAAACAATGCACAAGCCACCCTACCGCCAAATCAGAACCGAAACTGAACCAAAAGTCGCTGAAATGGAGGTCCGCATGTGCGCACTGTAGCAAACTTCGCTTCAGTTTGAACCTAGCAAATCCAAGAAAGCCAAGACTGCCTCATCGTTCTATCGCTGACGCACTGATTACTGAATAAACAAATGACACAGCAACGAGAGACGCCCTCCAAATCAGCCGCAAATAACCTAGCAACCGCCATCCACATACAAGAGAAATCGTCTCATTCGTGCAGTCGATCTCACACACACAACAGGCTGAACCCTAGCAGACGCGTAGGGAAGTTAGTCAGACACGGTCCGACGTCCTTGCGAAAAAAGACTACAGTGACAAAAAAGACCACCGCATGTGAGAGGGCCCCTTTTATACCTATACTTGTGGTTTAAGATTGTAATATCCCATTGGCCACAACTCACTTGGAGGAGTTCTAATTGGGATGTGCGAACCATCAATGACCCCTTGATAGTTAAGAAGATCGATTTTTCGAAAAATAACCACGGCTGATTCGCTCCATCTCAACTCCCACTGGCCACTTAAAAAATATTGGACACATGACCAAGTTTATAAGATGCACCACGTCCTCAAAACACTCTTGAGAGGTCGTCTCACTTATGTCAAACGGCTCACCAACATGAAAATGAGTCATGCCAATCAACAATCTCGTAATAACTGCACCTACCTTCACTTCAATGGGCACCGCTTTCTTAAACGATGTATTATGTTTGACTAGGTGTGGAGATAACATATGTACGATATCTAAGAAAAGTGTTTGGGCATCCGTAATGTTCGTAACCAACGATCCTCGTCATAACTAGATCACAAAATAATAATCAAACCAGATCAGATATCTAAGCTTCATCCACCGTGCAAATGGTTCAGTCTCTAGGATATGAACAATGATTGCTTGATGAGTAATCAACACTACCCAGGCTAATGAGTCATGCACCGACTGTGATATGATCTCGCTTAGTATCTTCATCCTCCACCTCCATCAAACTGTCAAACTCAGCAACTATTTCAACAACGAACATGACGGTATGCAGGCCATTCAGAAGCCATATAAAGAATAATAACTCAGAATAATAGAAAACAACTTGAAATATCCATGCTTCCGAACTAAAACTAGCTTCACCCAAACATACGTTACATTACATGCTTACGAGATCTAAAACAATTTCATGGACTAACAACCATTACAACATAGCTATCGCCACTCGAAATATCACAAACTTCATCCTATTGCATACATCAACATGCTCATAAAAGACTCGAAGGCAAAGTGATTTTACATTACATAATGTAACACAAACGTGTCACTACTAAGCGCAAGTTGGAAAGCATATCAAAAAATCAAAACAGTGCATTGAATTCTTAACTGATAGTGCACTAACCTACTTAACGTCTATGGAGAGAGCAGAGCCGATGTGAACCAATGCTCATGCAACCTTGTCTAGAACGTTAACTAACTGTTCTCCGCGGATATGTCACTCTCGACTTCTCGAGCAGAGCCGATGTTTCAAGTGCTAACTTCCGGGTTCCAAGTTCTTTGTAGACTTGAAGCTTCTTCTCCTCTATCTCTACATTCGAGTTTGAGAAAGTTGCAATGTACTATTTAGAGCAGACGCATACTTACGTTTCTCTTTTCTGAATTGTGACGTCTTGAGGTCTCAACCTCTAGATAGTTCAAATTTCAAATCTCTGAATCAGGTATGGTTACTTTAGGGACGGATGCGGGACCATTGCTAGGTGTCAAAAACTACGCCATGCAAGACGGAGTCATTGAAGGTCATTTTTCAAACCAGCACTCTATCAATGAATAAATATGCATGCTGAACTCAACAGGAAGTTTTTTGACTTTCTTTTCATTCTTGTCCAACGCTGAATATGGAGCATTTCCAGAGGTGTTGTTGTGATCTCTAACTTAAAAAAAAAAACTAATAAGGTTCTCCCACTTGTGCTTAATTGTAGTAACATCCACGTAAACATCTTTTGTCTTCGAGTATGCCTGAATTCTTTGAAGCTTCACGTATGCTGATCTCATTAATTCCTCTCAGAACTAGCACTTACTTCCTCTGCCTCTGCTCTTTGATCTCTATCAAAAGCACAATCTGCCAATCTTGCCAACTGAATCATTTATTCGACTGAATGTTACATGGTAGATGTGAAATGGATCTCGATTTCATTATCAGCTTTCGTGCACCTACCGTCTTGTTGCGCCAGCGGAAGCTTTTGCTCAGTAGGTCTCGAAATTCAAACCGCTAACCTGCAAACACAATCACAAGTTAACGTCCATGCACCACTTACCTTAGTTCTGTTTGGTCCGGACCGGAGTCGGACCGTCTCTCTATTCATCCGGACCGTCTCCCTATTCATCAAGCTCAGCAGTTCCTAAGTCCCGATCTAGACCCGCCTAGGTCGGTCCCAAACATGAGCAAGTCACAAGATGACTTGGGACAAACTTCCCATAAAGTCCAGGGTCCTAAACGGTGCCTCCAGCACACCTAGCGGCCCAACCGTCCGTGATGTCCGTCTAGATCTAAGCTCCCGAACGATGGTCTAACCCGCCGACTCGTTCTCTAGTCTTGTCCCAGCCCTTACATCGCTCCTAAGTTTAGACGTCCAAGTCTAGATCAGAACGTGCCTCGGAACTGGCCCAGCCATCACCTCATGCCCCCAGAGTCCGCCCGCCGAACCCTGGGGTCGGGTGACTCGTCCTGGCCCACCCAGGCATCGAGCCCCCCCTCATATATACTTCTGGGGATCGGCGGCCCCGCCCTCCTCTTTGGTCCCTGAAAATTATACCACAATCTGATTGTGGTTCGGCCATAACTTCCAGCTCAGAGGTCAGATCGAGGAGTGTTATATATCACTGGAAAGCTCTCGACGAGACTTTTCCAATGATACCTCACTCGCCTCGAGATCTTATGTGGAGCTCCGTCCACGTCCTAAAACGTCCCTGGAGCTCCAACACTTAGCCATTTTTCGGAAACCTGTGGTCCAGACCCAAGGTCGAACCCTGTGGTTCGTCTGCGTCTCGGACCCACTTCTCGGATCCACGTCTCAGACCTATGTCTGAGACTCATGTTTCAGCCCGTTCCCAGACTTGCCCCCTTAGGTCAGCGTTCGTCTGGGGCCCTCTTGGGGTAGGCTCTTATGTCCTAACCCAAGGTTCAAATCTTGGTTCAGAGAACCACTTAGGGTTCATCTAATCTCGACTTGCCGGTCAAGCCGTTAAGTCCTACTCGCAGCGTTCACAACCTAGCGCAAGTCCGCTAGGGTTTTGTTTTTCGCGTCTGCGCCCGATCTTGAGAATGAGGGGCGCGACATCAGCACTGCCAGTGAACACAAGAGACGTGGAAATATCAGCAGCTGCAGTCGGCCTCGACGGTTCAGGTTGTGGAGCTGGTTCTTCTTCAAATCATTGGACATCATCCAACGATGAATCAAACATTTCTTCTAAATTCGACGGAACAACATACACTCTTCTACCACCAACGTGCTAGCCATTAAAAGGAATGTGCTGAAATGACATTTGCTGGCTATCCAAACTGACACAAGGTTCATGTGGAGATCCGAGGACATCATCTTCGATAGCTTCCACTTCTGCTGCAGGAAAAATCTCAGTAACGGCTCGTCTCAACTCTATGATATTCGAAGCTATGATTTTTTTTCACCACAAATATAGTATTCAAGTCCAAACAACTCCGGATATTGCAGCTACGAGACTCCAAAGACCACACATCTACTACACATCAGTTGATGGAAGTGGACAGCGGTTGGATCCGGAAATATCGTTGTTTTCAATTTCACTACTTTCTGTTGAAATTTTGTTGCTGCAAAACGTTCAAATCAAAGACAATCGACATACGTTTTGCGCTCGCTGTTCTCGCGTTCGAGCAGAATACCGCACGATCGACTTGGGTTACACTGTGGACTCGTTATCGATCAATCTGTCCACGTAGACATGGTATGACGACCCATCTGTCAACATGGACAGATTACACACGCATGTCTATCTGGAATGCACACCGTTTAGTGAAATCATGTTCATTCATTCATAAAGTTAGGTTTCAAGGTTGGACATGTTTCAGTCCAACCCTGAAACCTAACTTTAGAAACCGAAAATATACACGCGAAACTGTGTATGCAGTTACCCCTTTAGTCCTTGAAACTGTGTATGCGGTTGCCCCTTAGTCCTTGTATGTGTCATCTGAATTTAGTTGCAGCCCAGGTGGCAAAAGGTCAGTACATCTCGAAGGGAGAATGTGAGACAGCCGTATTCCTGGCGCGGGGTAGACAAGAGGATGTCACTCTGGCATCGGTGGTCTCCATACACGTTCTCGTTTAGGTTTCATTCATGCAAGGCCAAGAAAGGAGTCAAAGGAAAGCAAGGCGGGGCAAAGGTCCGAAGCCAAATCTGGCCGGCTTGGCTGACGTTGGGTTTGGGTCGGAAGACGTCGATTAATGGTGCTTCGGGTGATTAGCAAGCGCGTGGTTGGTGCCACAAATAAAACATTGCAGTCATCAGTTCCGTTCAAATTTCCTTCGACGGACCATCATTCACGCGCGGGCTTTTGCACGACGAGAGTAGGCGAGACGCTTCGGCCGGGTTTTTGGACTGAGAAGAGATTTCACTGAAGCAAGGGAGGTTTCTTGACGATCGGTCTGTTCAACTGGTAGGTCGACCGACTGGAGAAAATCCCTCGTACCTGTCTCTTAGTCGTCGGGTGGAGTTGATACAGAGGGACGAAGGAAGCAAGAGAATTGGGTTGGAAAGGGTCTGTAGTGATTTTTTTTTTCTCTCCCTCTCTCTGGTTAGTGCTTTAGACTTGTCTCGAATCGTTGTTTTCGTTGAATTAAGGCTGGCGATGGTTGAGTTGAAGCGTTTGAAGTTTATCCAGTGTATCGGCTCGGCCGACCGTCGACGGCGCACGGAGGTTTAATGGTGGTATTTTGATTCTTGAGGAGGAATCAGGAAGTGAGCTCACAGGTTTCTAAGCAGACAGACGAGTGCATGGCCGCGGACGAAAGGATGAACGTGGCAGTAGAACCTCCGAGCACGTCCTCGGAGGAACCAGGAGAGGAGCCAGGGATCATGGATCGTTACGGGAATAGCAACCAAGCTGGTGGTGGAGGCTACAGTGCCATCGGAGGGATTGGAGCTTGGCCTGCTGCAGGTTTGGGCGGGAGGATGAGAGCACCGTCTAATCCCCCTGTGCAGTCCATGGCGCCCGGATCGCCCATGACGTTGGCAGCCCTAGCACCAGTTCCGCAGGCTCGGCCGGTTCCTGTCATGCAGCCTCCTTATTCTTTCGTCGTTCCGCGGAAGCGGATCAATTCGCCTGCAGATATTGAAAGGTTCCATCAATCCGAGGCGGGAAAAACATTCTTAGGCTTCATTGTAGGGCTTAGTGATTCTGTAAAGGGCGTGAAACTTTCTGATTATTGTAGAGAGTCCCCTCTGATCATGTCTATAGTAGGAATTTTGAAGAGGATGAGTGAGTGGGTCGACGAAGTACCACCGAGGCAGCAACCTGCGCGGTACGGAAATCTAGCATTCAGGGATTGGCAAGCCCGTCTAGAAATTCAGGGCCCGAATCTTGTTAGGCAGGTTTTACCTGAGAATCTCGCAGATGCGCTTGTAGAGTTGTTTCCGTATTTCCAGGATAGTTTCGGGAATGCGACTAGAATAGATTATGGCACTGGCCATGAGGTCAACTTCGCGGCCTGGTTGCTGTGCTTGGCAAGATTAGGCGTGATCAAGCAGGATGACTACCAAGCGGTTGTACTCCGTGTGTTCGTGGAGTATCTGGAGCTTATGAGAAAACTGCAGACAACCTACTGGCTGGAGCCTGCAGGTTCACATGGCGTCTGGGGCCTGGATGATTACCATTTTCTGCCTTTCATATTCGGGTCAGCACAGCTGGTGGATCACAAGTACATGAAGCCAAAGTCGATACACAACCAAGATATCCTTGACCATTTTTCTAGAGAGTATCTCTACCTCGGATGCATTGAATTTGTTAAGAAGGTTAAGAAGGGTCCGCTGGCTGAGCACTCCCCCATGATTGATGACATTAGCGGCGTTCCTACTTGGACGAAGGTAAACGGGGGCATGCTTAAAATGTTCAAAGCAGAGGTACTAGAGAAAGTGCCTATTATGCAGCATTTTCTTTTTGGATCCCTTATACCCTGGTAGAATGAAGTAATTATTTTATGTGCTACCGTGTCTTCCTTACATTCTCTTCTGCCTTCATTCACTAAGATCTTATCACGTGGCGATGCTTGTCATCTGAATGCCTAATTTATTACCTCAGATAGTTCCATCCGTCCGTTCTGACCTCTTTTGTGCTCGTGCCGTATTTAATATTACTAATGAGTCGTCAAGTCTCGTATTGTAGTTTCATATCGCATGATCCTTTATTCACTAAGATCTTATCACATGGCGTTGTTTGTCATCTGAATGCCGAATTCATTACCTCAAATAGTTCCATCCGTCCGTTTCTGACCGTGTTTGTGCTCGTACCATATTGAGTATTACTAATGAGTCGTCAAGTCTCCTTCTGTAGCTTCATATCTCATGATGCACCACAGGACATAGTCGGAGCACATGAATGAGTAAGGTTGAGAATATTTCAGTGGAATTCGGTGAGTGTTCGGAGAGTAAGAAATTGTGGTCCTGCAAGTTGGGGTCTGTTTGCATCGGCAAACGGTAGTGCCCTCAAAGGGCCTCAGCTCGTGGAAGGAAGGCGGAAGGATGATATTCTAGAGTAGGAAATTCAGGAAATTTTGATTTTGCACCCGTAGTGAGTCGGAGTTTCGATCATGGTTTCCACTCCTCACTGTTCACTGCAGTGAATGTTCCCTTTTAGGTGGAGCGTACTTGCGTGACGATTACTGCTAGAACTGTATAGCGTATGCCAATGTCCTTACTCAAGTTGTGGATGTCATCCTGTAACTAGTTTACCGTTGTGGAGGCAGGAAAGGCAGGAAAGTCAGGAAAGGATGGAAAGGCAGGAAAGATAGTCCAGTATGGGTTGAGCAAAAGGACTTCTGCTTTGTTACGGAGTCAGACGCACCGCCTTTCACATTGACTTTGAATGAGATGTTAGCGCCAATGCTCATGATGTAGCTCATATCTGTCAGAAAGCCAGGACGCAGAGATTCACATATCTTGTGGTACAAATTCATGGTTGGCACTTCATGGTTGACACTCTGATGTTGTGTTTGCTGGCTCGATTATTCTCGGATGCCTCCTGTTTGCTTCTCCAGATGATGTAGTTTGTGTTTATGTACGTCATTTTCTAGATAACCTGCCCTTCATGTGCCCTCATGTTCTCTGGTTTGCGACTTGTCGCTGTATATTATAGTTATAGCTGCTTTTTCGCTCAGATCGTTAGGCATCGTAATTTGTACTTGTATTCTGTCTTACAGCCACCGGGGGTATCATCTTGGAAATGTGCTTTCCCTACACATTTTCTCTTGGCCCGACCTCGGTTATATACATTCGCTGAATTCTCAAATCAAGTTAGCATACATGTTACCACTCTTTTGTTACTCACTTTGTACTTGCATGGGTTCAAAACTATTTGGGGGGTACCTAAGTTTGCGGGCGAAGGTACTGTTTTCTCAGAAAACTGTATACGAGTGTATATCTTGTCGTACAAACTGCTGGTTCGCACTAAGTTCTCATGCTACCAGAGTTTTGGGGAGTTCATACAGGGTTGTGGTTATGTATTTTCTGCCGGTATGTACGGTGAAAGGATTCGAAGGAGTCTTAAACTAGCCTAACTGGATATAAGTGTTTGACTGTGAACCAGTTCTGTGGGAATAATCAGAAGTCCACAAGACCAACGTACAGTGTTTTCTGCCGCAACGGTCTAGAATATGAATGTTTCTGACCACCTGTTCTGGATAAACATCAGCCTGACGATCATATTTTTATTTGTATGGCTCATCGACATCGTTACTGTTCCAGTGGAATCTTCGACGTGGGCAAAGTCGAGAAACGTGTACACCTTAATAGGAAAAGCCAGGACATTACGGGCGACTGCCAGCACGGGACTCGGTTTATGTTGACAAAGAGGTGAAGCTGCTGTATGGCAATGTTGTTTTCCCTAAGCCTGGTTGTTTGTTTATTTGCAGCTGCAGTGCAGCACTGTGTTCTCTGTAAAACTGGTTGTTTGGCTGTCATTTGGGACGTCAACCGAGACGTTGATACTATTGCCAGCTAGTTCCTGGAAGTAAGTATTTCTGTTCTGGGTTCCAGAGAAGTGAATTTAGTATTGGTAATTAGTTCCGGCACTTTCAGTCGCCAAGTTGCTGGTGTATCAGTGTCAATTTGATTGACAATGAATGAGTGGATATGTGTGAGCACTATACTTTCCTTTTTGTTTCTTCTTATCCCAAAAGTGAGTTAGGTGCTCTTCTATCCGTGACCTCCAAAACCTTCCGACCAGACGAACTCACGCTCATGGTTGAGTTGATCACCGGAATCCTTTTTTGAGTCTCGCGTGGACATGTTGTGCCTTCGCCTGCTTGTCCGAGTCTCATGTAGCACACATGGTGACTTGGGCCGCCCGAGACTGGTTCTAGCAGTACTGTATGAATCCTTTTCTTCCTGATGCATTGTATATTGGCATGCGGAGTGCCGAACATTTCAAACTAGAGAAACTGCTGAGGATGCTGGGAGCATTTGTTTTCCAAGCGATGAATTCCGTTTTTGTAGGTCTCGTGACTCAGGAATTTTCCTGCCGATTTGGTAAAAGTCGTGACAGGTCTCAAAGAACTTGTATTTCCCTTCCCTTGTATCACATCCCTCTGTTAGTTTTTGTGGAAACCCGATAGCTCTAAACAACCTCGTTCTCGAACCGATTTCCCTCCGTGCAACTTCATGAACTTCTGTTAGGATCAGCCAAGATATTTACTAACTCGTACCTCGAATCTTACCGCTGGATTTCCCTTCATCTTTCCAGTTTGGAATCATAGGTTAATGTTCTTCGATGCTCATAGGTCCAAGTTGACGTATATTAAGGATAAAACTAACACGTGTAACGAAACTACTGCGGGTTACAAAGGTGTGGAACATCTAGCAGGATGTATCTTGAGGGAGAGTAGGTTGTATCGATAGCATTGATATGCGTGCAGGAAGAACTTCTTGGAAGTTTTGCACGTGTGTTATGATCAGGAATATATATATATATTAAGTAAAATTTTATATCCAGTTATGAGAAAAATTAAAACTTATAAATGTTAACTAATGTTGACTGTTAGTCCAAACTTGGAAAGGGAGGAGACACGGACATAAATCATAAGGCATGAGTGAACTTTCGCGATTATCAAGGTATATATTTATAAATGTTGACTATTAGTCCAAACCTGCAAAAGGAAGAGAGACGAAGATAAACCATAAGGCAGAGTAGACTTTCGTGATTATGAAGGGGCAACTCAGTGAACCAGTTGTTATTTATATTTATTTTATTATCTAACCTTTCCTGTGCATATTATGCCACGCAGGGTGCAGGGATCGAATGCTTGATTGTGAAGGATTCTGGCAAATTGTGAAGGGACGATCGAGTGCAGAGAAATAGTATTGAGTTATTGGACAAAGACCAAAAAAGAATGAAGCAGAGAGTTCCAAGTGGATATCTGAATGCTTGGTTCGTCATGTTCATTTTATGACGCCATTGCGAGTTACGTTCTTGTGATTAACTGAGTGATTATTAAGTTATTCACAGTAGAGTAATCATGAGAAAGTATGTAGTGTCCCAAATCAACTGTATGGAGCGTGTGGACGTCACTGTCTTGCAGAAGAGAAGAGAATAGAGTTTCATCTTTTGGTCGGTTTACATAAACATTTCCGAAGTAGCAATTTCCGAAGAAGGGTAATGAACTCCATGTTTATAAACAACATTTCGGAAGATAAAGAAATTTTAGTTTACAATGAAGTTGAAAGATAGAATAAAATAAATTTAATAATAATTAAATTTATCAACTATTAAATCCAATAATTACAGCTGAGCCACTTGACTGAACACACTTCTACTCTTTTTCTTCTCACCCAAAACTGCCCAATCGACCTAAGAGATTTGTTTCCAGTTCTGTTGTTTATTCTCTTACGTTCATACTGTCTGGAGTTCACATTGGATATCTGTTATTGCTATGCGCATTGTGAAAAATGAAAAGAATAAAAAAAGAAAGGGAGAATCTTTTGTCTTTTAGCAAAAGAGTCGATTGTGAAAAATGAAAAAAAGAAAAGGAAAAAGAAGTATCTTTTGTCTTTTAGCAAAAGAGACGAATGAAATCATTGTAAAAATATAAAAAATAAAAAAGTAACGAGAACGGACGGATGGAATCATGTGAAAACCAGAAAGAAGAAACAAATCGCTACCAAATATCCATTGCAAGCGTAGCCTCTTTGTTTACAGCTTTTCCAAGTTGTTTGCATCTAGTCGCGTCTCTTTGCAGTTATCCAGTAACTACGTCGGCGTAGAGTAAGACCACAGTTCAGTTGATCGCCTCCTTCATTCGATCTTACTTGATGCCGGTACTTTACAGAGTAGTCATCTTACCCCCACGAGAAGTATGCCCGCTCTCTGGGTCTGACTGGCTGGGCCTTTAAAGAGTAAAATCTAGAATCCACTACGACTGTCTAGAAAATTTGAATCAAATAGACAAAATACACTCTGCACAGTTTCTTACACAAGTGAACGATGTATCCCGTACTTTTCATTGACCACCTGTAGAATGAACGGACGATACATCTCAACATCTCCAAGCCTCGAATCGACACGAGAGTTCTATCGTCGAAGAGCATCCCGGAACTGGTTTCACCATGTTCATAGAGGTTTATATATATATGATCTATTCTTTGCATCTAAAATCTCCGAGGGTCTAGATGATGGGTGAGGAGTACTCCCACTATCTTCAATCTCTCGTGTTTCCTGTACAGGATCGTCGGTTTCATCATTTAGAGAAAATTCAGACGCATCTACAAATGTCGATCGGCAAGCTAGTCCTAGCTCGGAGATAACTGAACTCTTTCCTGCACACAAGATACTTTGAGAACATGGATCGCTAGCTCCATAACGAGTAAGCTAACTCTACAGACCAGATACTCCAACAATAGCGGGGGGATTATCACTTTAAAACCCACTTTGCATATTCCAGTGACAAGAAGGGTTAGGTACTAAATTAAAGTGACAGTGTATTAATGTATAAACAGCTTCATGTTCCCCTACTTGTATCTCTAGCAGTGCGGTTGTGTATTCATGCTTTATGGTTTATATCTTGGTCTTTCTGTGTTTCCAGGCATGGGTTAATAACTAATAATTATGAAATATTTTTATTTTTCATCTATTTAATAATATATATAAATTTTATTTAATATTTATATATTTTCTGATATCATTGAAAGAACAAAAATTCCCCAAAAATTAATCGAGCATGCATATTATTGGAAGATGAAAGGGGTGAGTAATATGTAAAAAAGTTAAGAAGTAAATAGCTAGGGAACTGCAATTTTTATCTATGTAAAAAGTGCTTGCTTAGGTGCCTAGAGCAAAATAAGATTAGTTTATTTAAGTAACCATGTTTCTACATAGCATAGTTTAGAGGGGACTCTAACTAGTGTGGTATTACGGCATCCATTTACGTTTCCGTATCCCGCATAATATCGATAAATCCGACTTTGAATGTGTAGTGGAACTTCCAGAATCTGTATTTTGCGTCAGTTATAATTGTTGCCTTGGCATGAAAGATTCAACGAGCACACGCATCTCAAGAAACGATGAAACTGAAACGAGGAGCTCAGCTTGCGGTGGAATTGTGTGGCTATGCTTTAGAAATTTATCTATATCTATCTTTTATTTTATTAATTTTTTCTTTTTTAGTTTTTATAAAGACTCTTTCCGTTCTTGAAATTTTTGCTATGCAATAGCATAGCTATAAGTGGATTGTGAAAACTGAGAAGGAAGAGAAGATTTTTTTGTCGTGTAGAGAAACGGCCAGATGGAGTTGTGGTGAAAAACACAAAGTGAAAGAAAGTAGGAAGAATGGACGAATGGATTCATTGTGAAAACCGGGAAAAAAAGAAAAAAAAGAGATACATCAAGAAAGTCTCTAATGCATAATCTCGCAATTCCATTGCAAGCGGAGCTCCTTGATTTTCTCTTTTTAGTTTTCACCGCTACTCCATCCTTCCGCTTCGTTACATGATAAAAAGACCTCATTTCCCTCCAGTTTTCAAAATCGACATACGTATAGCTATTCTAACGTATAGCAACAAAGAGCTACGTTGATGGAATGGTGTTATTGTGCGTTGGCAATTTATTCAGATCTAAACTCTTCCTATAGTGGATCTTCTCAGTCTGACTGGTACTCCTCAAGTCAGTACTTCTCTCTTCGTAATTGTTGACATTACGACAAAATACACTATATTACAAATTTTTTTTTTCAGGTTTCACAATCTACATATAACTATACTAACACATAGCAACAATGCATCTCAGCTCCCCTCAGCAACAGCGACAAAGAAACCAATGTATAAATTTATCAAATTAGTAGTTAAACACCATCCTGATTTTCTGTTTCAGATATATTAGTATTTGCAATCGACTTCACTTTAGTCCTAGACTTGAACTAACGAATAGACGATTATCATTTATTGTGAATTACTTCATATCTTATCTTGCTCGCAAAGCAAGCTTTGGGCATATTCACCTCTTTTTTAGAGAACGACGTGAATATATATATATATAAATAAATATGAAGTTCATTGGTTTAAGTCTAGATCATGGTGACCAAACAGAGTCAAGGAATATTGATGCAAAACAGAATAATGCTTTTGATTAAGAAGGTCTCATTTTTCAGAAATCATTTTTCATCGCATGTTTGCATAATTATTCATCTACCCGAAGTTAGACTATGAGAGCCTCGAGGGTTCACAAACGATTTTGGTTATAAACACGTGAAAGGAAAAATAAATTATTTTAAATTATTTTGATGAAAAAGTAGGCTATTTTAAATTTTTAAATGAGATTTAAAATGAAAATAATATTATATATATATACATAAGTGAGTTTTCATAAAAATATTATTTTTATTTATAAAATAAGATATTTTAAATTATTTTTTCCAGTAATATAATAGAGATACTAAATACCTGTTGACTAACAACTATTATCAGCAAAATACAAAGAGTTATCCCTTCCGACGGGAACTAGCTTATAAAGACTAGAGAAAAAATAATCATAATGCATTTTATTTTATATTAAAGTTTAAATGATTTGAAAAGAAATTATTATTGATTTATTTGTTGATAAACTCCTCTATTCACATGATAAAGTCCTCTATTTATACTATAATTTCTAAAAGTATTACATTATAATTACTTAACTCTATGGTTAGATGTCTTATATATTATATGTATATAGGAAAAAACTAAAATACTCTGAAGTGATAAATCTTTTTGTTGAATAATGTAGTTAGAGTATTGAGAGAATACTCGTAATCCCATTTTGAATCCATTGATAGTTATTTGAACTCCCATATTCTAGTAGTTCGTCATGCTGCATTTCAGAGTCATGATCATAAGAATTAGTATTTCAAAACATGATACTAAAAGAAGGATAAGATTAATTTGAACTAGTTTGGTCTATGAAAAATAAAATTTGAACTTAAATTTTAGATGATACTTTCAAAGTAGTAGGCAAAATTCTTTACTAAACATAAAACTAGTTAATTAATCCATGGACTGAAAATTTATAAAGGAAAAATATAGTCTTTTGATGTCATTTTTTTTTAAAAATACGGCTATTCAATAGGACAACGCTCATATGGGTTATCTTGGTTTTACTAAAAATGAACACCTCCAGAGTTCGTACCTCGTTTTATGAAAACATTAATCGATTTTAGACTAGTTATTCAATGATGAATAAGTTATAGTGGTTTTGTCCCTCATGTGTATTTCTATGTACCATTCTATGCTCAGAAACATAAACTTTTGTATGACTGGTTTATTATGAGCATTTATTCATAGTAAACTAAAGTCAATATGCATGCAACATGAACTTCTGATTAACTTCTGCTCGTTTGGTGTTATAAAAAAAGATATAAGTATTAAATATAAATTCTATACAAAGTTGCAAGGAAAGGACAAAGTTAGATGTACTGTCACCTCAAGTGACTAACCTAACTGCTGTCACAGTGCTTCTCATGTCAAAGTCATGTCACAAGTTACCTTTTTTTTTTCTTTTGTCCTTTTATCTTCCACAGAGTTTAGATTTAATCTCTAATGATATTTAACACCCTTCTTTATTAGAGCATCACTTCTTTCATACCTAGTAAATCTCTAATATGTATAAACCTTAACTTTGATAAGGCTTTGATAAAATATCAGCTAACTGATTTTCTAATGGACAATATTCCAGCTTGACTATCTTAGCTTCAATTTTCTCTCTTATATGATGTAACCTTGTCTTCAAACTTTTTGCTCTTTCTCTGTTAACTTTATTGTTAGCTAAGAACATTACACTCTGATTATCCACGTGTAATACTCTAAGTCCAGATATCTTTCTCTCATCTCCAGTATTAAATTCTTTAACGATATCAAGGTTATAGAACCATCACTAAGAGTAATGTATTCAGCTTACGTTGAAGATCTTGTTACTGTATTCTGCTTCTTGTTGCTCCAACTGAAGATAAATTGAAGCATACACCTGATGTGGATTTTCTGCTGCTAGCATCTCCAGTCCAATCAATATCACTGAAGCCATGAAGTTCACTTCTCCCTTCCTTAAATATAAGACGAAGCTTGATAGTACCTTTCAGCTATCTCAAAATTCTCTTTGCAGCAACCCAGTGAAATGAATTTGGACAATGCATGAATTGACTTAGCCTCCCAACAGCATAACAAATATCAGGTCTGAGTAAGAAGATCCATGTTTCTGAGATTGCTGCTTCTCTCTTCTGTAAGTCTTCACTGTAAAAACAACTCCTTGATTTTTCTGAGAGAAAAACTTTCTGATCAGCTGCTCTTCTTCATGTAGTAAACTGCACAACTCATCATAAGTTGGCATACTCTCCCTTCTATTGATATCAGAAACAAAATGAAAGTATGGAGTACTAAGACTATTCAAAGTTATAGAAATCAGATTTTCATCATCATATGTCCTTCCTGCTCTGGTTAGTTGTACATAAATATCATCTATCTTCTCAAGGTGCTCATGAATATCTGCACTCTCATCCATCTTGATAGAATGTAAATCATTCTTCAACTTTGCTACTCTATTTTTCTCACATTATCATATCTGATAGCTAGCTTCTCCCAAGCTTCTCTTCTTGTATCACTAGCCTCAATAGTAAGTCTGATACTCTCTTTCACAACAAGCAGAATATTGGATAATGCTCTAGTTTGCTTCTTAATGAATCTCAAAGAACACTCATCATAAAATGAAGCAAGCTTCTCTTCTCCAAAAACCACACCTCATAAATATTTCTCACCCAGAATGACTTTCATGATCACTTTTCAGGAACTGTAACTGTTAGGACCTGAAAGTCTAGTGCTCTCATTCAAACCAAACTCACTGTAAGTAGCAGTCATGGATACTATCTTGCTGAAAAGATGAGTCCAAAAATCTCCAAAAACTAAATAGCAGATTATCAGAATTTTAAACCATTAGCTTGAGCAACCTGAGCTCCGATACCATGTTACAAAACTCAGAACTGTACTCCCAAGTTCTCAGAATATAGAATTTATTTATCACAACAGAATACTACCAGCCTATTAGAACTGATAACAGATCAGCCTGTTAAAATTAATTAGAAGGAGAACTTAACAGAAATATCCTGAGATGAAACTAGCACAGCTTTACTTAGACTTCAGAACTGGTACAGAAAGGGCTTCAGACTGATATTATTCTACAGAGAATGTGAGTTAATATACTAATGATACATAACTGCTGTAATCTCAAAATAACTTATCTAACTGCTGTCACAGTGCTTCTCAACTCAAAGTCATGTCACAAGTAACCTCTTCTTTTTTTTTTCTTTTGTCCTTTTACCTTCCGCAGAGTTTAGATGTGACCTCTAATGATATTTAACGGAGAAGTGAACCTTTTCTTGAACTTTCTCTTCAACCTGGTTCGGCAGAACGAGCAACTATCCCCCTCGTGTTGCTGGAATCGTCAGTAACTTGAGGGACACCTCCGGCCTGCGCCTAAAAGTTCGCACCAGGTTTGACAGGCAAGGGCACGCAAAAAGAGAGAAAAACGAATCAAATCAGAGCACATCGACCAACCTGCCAAGGAGAGTAATCGGTGAGTAAACAGGTTACCCTGCCGAAGCTGGACTCTGGAGTCAGCACTTGCGCTTCTTCGGTACATGCGGGTTCACCTTTGACGACCATGACTCGGACTTGACAAAACTTCCCGCTCGCTGCCTGATCATCAGTACTTTCCATTGAAGCACTTTTCAGGAGGAAAGGTAAAGGACTCGTCGAATCCTCAAAACTTTAGCAATGCCGAGACCACAATCACTCCGACTTTTCCACCTTGTGAGTAACGGGGAAGTCGGGTCTTTCAAACTGTACTGCAAGTTCCCCGGAGAGTATAGAAATGTTCGTAAGAGAGAACTTTGACAACGCACTTGGTTAACCCACATAGGCTTCAGGTGGAAGGCTCAAAGGCTCAAACCCGGAGGGAGAAAGACCAGCCATCGTATTTCTGGCCACTTTTGCGCTATGGGGCTTTAGCTATCCACAGCCGGGATAGCTAAAGCCATAGTCAACCATCTGATCCAAGTAGATGTTCAAATTGAAAAGAGGCCTTGATGGAGAAGTGGTTCGTCATAAAGCGAGATTAGGGGCGAAGGGCTAACGCGTGTGGTATCGACTACGTGGAAACATTTGCGCTAAGCACAGTCCTCATGTTCTTTGCAATTGCTGTCATCCAAGGTTTAGAAATACAGCAACTGGATGTGGTAACAGCATACTTGAATGGAGAAATCACTCAGGAGATCTACATGGACCTTCCCGAAGGGTATTTGACTATGCGTCAAGATGAGTTACCAACCAGAGGTATATGTAAACTTCAGAAGGGCCTGTACAGATTGAAACAATCAGGTAGATCATGGTACCAACTATTAGACGATAGCCTCTTACGTCTAGGAATGCAACGATCAAAGTCCGACAATTATTTCTATTTCTCCTCTGAGGATTCAGATGTATTGTATATCATTGTGTATGTAGACGACCTACTACCAAGGTGTAGTAGCAAATTGCTCATGAATAGAATAAAGAAGCTACTGGCTGACGAGTTCAAGATGAAAGACATGGGACGTGCGCAGTGGTGGTTAGGAGTCCGTATCACTAACGACGAGGAAGATGGTTCAGTAGCACTGGACCAAGAAAGTTACACTGATAGCATTATTGCGAAGGCCGGAGCCGAGGACTGTCATCTTCAAACCACAGGAAGAAATTATGAAACGCAGGATGGGAAAACTCCCACTTTCAACTGTAAGTTTACAAAGAAGTCGGAAAAGCGGCAAACCTTTGGATTTGACACAGGCATATAATATGTAGAGCCTATAATGGTGTAAAATGAGGAGGTGCGATGTTCGAGTGTTTACCTTGGACGATGGCAGGTGATTTCACCCAATGTCAGTGTGCACAATAGTGAACTCCACTACATTTGTAGTGAAGTATTAGTCCAGTTCAAACGAGCATTATTGTCATATTCGAGGAAAATATTTCGCACATACATTGAAACAGGTAATATACACCATGGTAGAAACCAAATCCCAATCACATCCATATCCAAAATTACAAAGTTTTGAAATCTTATCAGCAAGAGAAAATACCATTCATGAAAGTCAATATGCAAATATGAGTTTCGGCAAAAGTAAAAAAGTTTTAGGTGGACTTGATTCAACCGCAAAATAGAGTTTCGAAATAGTGAAACTCTCTAGATACAACTGAAATACAATTTCAAACACAGAAACTGTACCAGCAAAGAATGTATCACTCTAGTCTTGTCTAGTTAAATTGAGACAGTACTACAATTTAAAATCTTACTAAAATGAACTGATGCAGATCTCACATTGTAAGATCAGTAATATTATATCTATCACGGAACATTTTCAATTGAAAGTTAGCTGTTCTAACTGTGCTGATACTTTTCATCGAATGATCCGTCCAGCTTTACATTCACGCGGTTCTAGACTATTGATAGTTGTAACGATCATTCGATAACAAAGATTACATCAGCAGTAGGACTTGCTATCAACCCTCTGGAACGATATTTTCTCAACCAAGAAACATGGACTACACCACATGATGATCAGTTAGTTGTAGCTCCTCCATGTCATCTGGTTCATCTTCAAAGACCTCCTCAATCCTCTGATCTGGTCCATTGCCAGATCTCTGTATCAAGTAAAGAGCAAAGATATCCGAACTTCTGCTCTGTGACTGAGATGATCTTTTGGACTATCATGACATCGTTCTCTTCAGGATAGGATGGCGGATGTACTATTGAAGCAAGGTCTAATAAAGAGCGTATTTCTCTATCATCAGTAACCTCCAAGGCCAAGATATCGTAAGTTCTTCCATTACGAGAGTCTCTCTTCACACTGAAAATTTTACCACCTAGCTGTGCAGCCGTTCAAAAATTATCAGATGCATGACTTATTTCGATCGAACTCAAAAGCTGCATTCCTGATATGTAATCAATTGACGTGTTCCCGTTGACTGTAAAGCCATCTGAACTCCACAAATATCTCTGCATGATCATTTAAAGTATGAAGAAAAATTATTTGAATCCGACTTTTCGAGTTCGATTGTGACTTTCGTGACTTTGCAGCATCTTCTAAGATGATAACATGATCATTTTTACGATAAATGTCATCATTCACCAGCACGTTTTCAAAATGAAGAACTCCTCATCGAACAATGATGCGTTATCCCGAAGAACTGCGGAACAAGGTTCATTTGACAACAAGAGGTCACTTCCGCTTCTCATTTCCACACACAAAAAATTCTGTATAAAAGCAGGATGGAAGCATTAACTAAAATACCTTCAGACAGATTCAGACTGCCAGGACCTCCGAAAGCTGTTCGGAAGACATAGCAGTATCGACTAAGAGGCAATACGTGAGATACGGTGGGCAGGATTTCAGACTGAACTTCACCGAGAAAGAACAGCTACTGCAAGTAGAGACGGAAGGCGGTGCCATATCTCCTATGTCATCATTAGTCCACAGGCCAAGACCTTTGCAAGACCACTGCAATGGACTTTCTGTTAGTCCACTCCTTCAATCTACTCATACACTGAGGACATCGCGAGTACTGACAAGGAAGTACCATAGAAGTTGACATCATATGCTTTACACAGTCTAACAGATGGTGGACGGTATCTTCCTCCCCATCTTCACAGAGAGTACACACCTAAGTCTGGTGGCTCATCTATCCTTCCTTCTGTTCAAAGGAATGCTACTTGCTCGGAACATCTTCTTTTTTCTAGATAAGTTGCGAACAGAGAGAACCACTTTTCCTGGCTCGATGGCTTTGAAGTTGTTACGCATTGGTTCCTCAGTTGTGGACAAAAGCTTCTTGCTTTTCTCGATGATGGTTGTGTAAGAACCTTCAGTGCTCGGGACGAATTCAGCACCGTAGGTAACGTCATAGTCAATCACCAAAAAATCTCACACAACGGTTGAGTCAACCTACAAGGTCGAGACAAATCATACACATTCAGTACAAACTCACCAGAAACCTTAAGCTTTGATGGAACACCAAGAAGAAAGAGAACGATAAAGAAGAAAGATTAGTGAAGATTCTCGCTGCTGCAGTTGAATGAATTCCTTCCAGCTTTCCTCATATGATCAACATACATGGTTTTGGCCTTTGAAAATAGTACCTCAGTGACATGAATATCAATTGGGGTGGTCGACTTTCCTTTCTTCAAGAGCTGATCCGGGAGTGAATTCAGTGTCATTGAGTCTGCTCAGGCCTCCGTACTGGACTGGAATATTGTCAGCAAAAATAAACCTGTAGATGATCACATGCCATTACGTCAAACTTTGTTTCACGAGTTGAATCTTGAACGGTTGACTTTTTTGGTTTGAATTACAACGAGCAAGCGAACAGGGAGATAAATAATAAAGAAAACTTACTTCTACAAACACTCGGTACTCTTTCCTGCTGGAGTAACAACAAACTTGCTCTTGGTCCTCTTGGTAAGCAGTGGGCTTACGACAACATACATTGCAGAGAAATATATTGAGACATTGATGAAGACCTGATAAGGAAGAGAAACGTGTTAAGTCTCGCGTCCGACTTCTCGTAGATGAGATAATCTTGAAGGTCTTGGTATTATAGTAACTTGATTTTCCACTGATAAACAAATAGGAATTCAAAACAGTTTCAACTAGAATCAAGAGTATGAGTAATCAATCAAGAGTAACTGACCAAGAATTTCGATGATTCCAACCTTTAACCCTCGGTCCAACCTTCATTCCTCGGTCCATTTTACAGGTCTAGCACCACTATATTCGATCGGTTTAAAACTTACACACAGATGACGCAAATGTTGAATGCTGATTTTATGACAACACCCTCCAGGTTTCAATGTCCACTCACCTGAGTGTGTCTTTCTAAGCCAACTAACTTGAATGCTTCTTATCAGAGTGCAACCATCTCTTACAACTTGTTCCAGTTGTGAATGTACCGCATCAACATCTCTTGGAAGAGTTTCTTCCTCACTTTCCATATGCATCATCATCTCGTGATTTGTCTTATTGACATCTTCATTCTGTGGTTCAATGAGTCTAATCACACACGTATCAAGTTTCGTGATCTCACAACCATATAAATGATATGCTAGCATGACATCATGAACTTCCGGATACGGTGGTGGATCTGAGACACTTCCGGCAACATAGAACATACCATGTTCACGACGGTCACTAGTCTCTAGTGCTAAAACCTCTTTTTTCCTTCACGAATTTGAATAATCGGAAAGAAATGATGACTGAGTTGTTTCACTGGTCGTCAGTTGTCATATTCTCTACTCCTCTCTTGAGGATCAAGTAGTTGCATGCCTGATCTATTCTCATAGATGCGGTACTAGATGCAGTATTCATAGTCACGTTGTACAACCATCAACACTCGAAAAACATTTGACAATCTCTCCCGCACTCATGGTAAAAGAAACGTATAATACGTGCCTTCTAGTTCCAATTGTACCTCGGATCGCTGTTATTGTCCTCCATGACAATCACATAATCACCTGGTCTAAACTGAGTGCCTCCAACCATCATCGACTTTAGTCTCTTCACAGTGTCTGCGAATGAATCCGTGACAATATTCCCATTCATCTCTCTCTGAGATCTCTAGTACCGCATGAGATAAATTTTCATTCCTCTTGATATCTCTGACGAACGTGGTTTGGAACAGGCCACACCGATACCGGTACACATTACGTGTGATGCAAGGATGCAGTTTTGAGAGTCCTGACTTATCAAGTCCCAAATTTCCCTTGCCATCCGTATAGTACTCACAAGAAGAAATTTCTTGTCATCGACTGTATCATGATTGATATGGGATGCCGAACCTGCTGAGTAAAACAAATGACGTTTTATCATTACATCTGCACGTTGTCCAGGAAAGAGATCATCGTGATTATCCCATCTTTGACTGCAACATTCTGCAAAAAATTTATGACCATGATGTACAGTGAAGGTCGTCTCCATGTTCTAGGAATTGGTTTTGATTTTGTTGTACTTTGAAACCACGCGTTCAAAACCGTAACACCAGTACACGTACGAAGGACCATGTCTCAACACATCATCAAGCATCTCTCCGTTTCCTGCCAGGATCAAATGTATCAGTAATAGAATACTTGATCAAACAACAACACTGGATCATAATCAATATCGGATAGCCATGAAACGAAACATTAATCATTAACCACCAACCACCGTACTAGTACTGATAATATAAACAGCAACCATATCCTCCGTATACTGTTTGGGATAAGAATGAACATTTGAAAGGGACAACTGAATCATGCATCTCTAGCACACTGAAGAGTTATAATGTAGATTTTGTACCCGCGACATGCTCCCGAATAGAGCTTCACTTTCCAAATGATTCTTCCATTTTGATTCTCCATGATGAGAATAAGTTCCTTCCACGATCTATCATACTTGAGGACCAACCATTATCTTCACGAGAGGCAAGGTAAAACAATCTACCGATCTCAGTTAACACCATACCTATCTCTAAAAGTGATGATCTGGCATCTAAATTTAGTTCATGTAAAACATGTGGGAGATAGTATAACACAAAGCGTGTATATTCTTCCGCTTTGAAGTAACCAAGACGATTAAAGGGATCCTTCGACCATCGTTGATTTACAGGCTTTTTATTATACACCTCTGCCATTGCTCGTAAGATTGTTTCCATCCACTGTGGTCTCTGTTCTGTTTCTTTCTTAAGTACTTCTAAGTATTTACGAAACATGCAAAGAGCTATTGTGTGCATCGGATCATATATCAAGTCAGCCCGAACATCAAACTTGTATAATTTATACAAGTTCCAAGCATGAGATCTAGTTACTAGTCCTGACTTGGCTGATATCTGCTTGCGTTGTGCAATTGTTTCGCAACTTTGAAACTCGTTAGCAGCACTGAATAGTTCACTTGTTACTTTCAGCTTAGGAGGATATCGCCCTTATTTGCGATTTTCTCCAAACTCGATTACGCCTCCGACTCCAACGCCTGGTGTTACCCGTCACGTGTAATTTGGCCAACAACGTCTGCATCCTGCCATCTCTCCACTACTAAATCCACCGAACTTGCACTGAGCAGGATGATCACCTGAGAATAATACCAGCATAGCACGCAAGGTAAAGTGTTTGCTTAATGGATAATCACATATTAACTCTGTTGGATAGTTGTAGTCAACGTCCACGCCATCAACGAACAACTTCTGAAGCTCTTGGATGAAAGGATCCAAACAACATTCCAGTATGTCTAGCTTCGTGATTGCATCATCCTTCGTATTAGGAATAAATAACACCGACATGTCAGGTAGTCGAGCACGAGATCCGTCGTTCAAGATCTTCAGTTCCACTGTCCATGTACTTCTATACACAGTATTAGCTGATTGGAACCCATCCCAGTGAGCCATCAGAGCAATATTTCGAGGATCACCCTGAAAAACCGCAAATGAGAACAAAAATAATTCGGAAAGTATAATAGAGCCAACTCATACAATCAGAACTCTTGTTTCGTGATCTTTCTCCTCGCTACAGTAGAAAAGAAGAAAAGCTGTGTACTAAATTACTATGCAACTTCATAAGACGTTTGAGAAATTCTGTTGATGTCAACTTGTTGTAGATAAGTTGGTGGACAAAATGAGCTTCGGCCCATGAGGTCGGCTGCCCAAGGAACAGATAGCAAAAACCACCCAAATCAAGGCTTTTGTGTGAAATCAAAGTGACCAGTTCCAAGCAGGGTATGCAGAACCTTTGCAGGCACGCACTAAGGCTGCCACAATATCCAACGAGAGAGTATTCCAATGTTCTAATAAAAAGGTAAGGGCACTCGGCTAGATACCTAAGATCGTAATGGTTAAAGTATTTAGTAGTAGCTAGGTGTGTACAGTAGTTAGTGTAAGCAAATGCACGACAACTCAATTGTTATAGCATACATACTAGTCTAACAGTAATAACTTGTTATAAAAGAACAGTACTTAGATTCTAAAGATTCAGAAATGAAAAAGATTTATACCTTCACCATTTTTCGCTTACTATGCACCGGATTACTGCAGCTTCTACACACAAACTTATAGCTGTCTGAAGCTGTATCATAGTTACATCTTTCAGCCAATTCTTCACAATGTTCAGGCAACGTGGAGTACACCTTCCAGCAGATACGGCAAACAATGGGCATTTCATACTCTCGTGTTGAATCCCAGAACCATGATATTTCTTTCGCCTTACTTCCGTCCCATCATTCTTGATTGGAAAATTGGGTTGTGATATTCCATCTGGAATTCCTGGAACCAACCACGCAGTCCTAGCACGCCACATGCTCATCATGCTATGACAGTAAGAACGACAGCGACACAGATTTCTTAGCACTTCAGAAATGCTGATATAATCGAAAGGTTGCATCTCTCTCCGTGCTTGGCTACAAGTTCGAAGGTCACATCACTCTGTGCACTCCTCACAGTCTTTCTGTAAACCAAAACTTGGTTTGCTTCTACATCTGCATTTTATACCACGACCTTGACTGTAATCATCCTGAACACTAGGTCCATAAGAGAGAGCATAATGACAGGTCTCGTCTTTTCTTGTATACATTCTCCATCTTATAACTGCTGGCATTCCTGCAACTCTATACCTATTGAATATACTTTCCAAGCTGCGCAACCCTCTTAGTCCCAGTTCTCTTCCAGACCATCCACTCCTTGCAATCCTCAGCAACGATCCTAGACTAAGCTTACGATAATCACCTATCACTGTGCAAGAATCGTCACACTGTCCGAAAATGATAGCTAGAATGTTTTCTTGATCTTCCATAGAAACATGACTCTGATCAAGAACGGATTGCAATTTCCATGTTTCACGGTATATTGCTTCATCCAAGGTGGGTAAGTACGATGAAATAACCACGTCAAAAATAAGAGATGACGTTCAACCTGGTACAAATAAGATTATCTAGGATATGAACATCTGCTGGAAGATGTTCTACTACTAGGAGCTGTCTGAAACTGTATCTTCTCTCATATCATTTTCATCGAAACTTCTAATGACACTCTCGGAGTTACTAAATCAATGATACGACAGTCTCCTTGTGTTAGGAATATCATCCGCGTCCAGAGAAACATCAACTTGCGTTAACTGGACAACATCGCTATCACCAACTTGACAAACATTGTCAAGTAATTTGTTCCGTGAGCACTCTCGTGAAACAGCTACGTCTTATGCAAGCTCAAAAAGTCTATCTTTCAACAAATGTCTTCGTTTTGTTCGATGACTGACCATCTGATAGCCAACTTCAAGATGGATCCGCTGGCATATGTATCTACAGTCACATTTCACTAGAACATGATGACGAAACATCGTGAAAAGCTCAAACTTATCATAACGACGTAATAACAGACCACATATAATCTCTAGCACTTACGTAAGTCAAGTTTAGTAACAGTGTGTCCAACTTGAACTGTACAATTGGTTCCCAACTCTGTGAAGACCACTCAAACTTACAAACTTGTTGCAGCTTGAACAGACGTACAGTTTCAAGATATCTGATTTGCTCATCCTGTAAAGTTGCCCTTGAGCTAACCTCCAAGTCCAGATCTTTTCCTTCACCAGAATCCAACCTGCAATGTAGCATTATAAGTAAACTAGAAACACAGCATACAGACAACCCCTACGGACAAGAAGATTCTAGTAACTGGAGACATCATAAATGAAATAAATGAGACAACTCGAACTGGAGGTTGATAGTTTCAGACACTTAGCATATCCATTTAATCACATAACGCTAGTACTGTGACGCTACAACAGCACAAGGCTTGCCCATGAGCAACTCGAACTGGAGGTTGATAGTTTCAGACACTCAGCATACCCATTTAATCACATAACGCTAGTACTGTGAGGATTTTGATTTGACAGCAGGATTGAAGAAATCTAGAAGAGCTAGCTAGGCTGGCCTAACTCTAATCCTCTCACCTTAAGGACCACCTGCACGGAGAGTACACCTTGATGCAAAAATCACACGCCTCAAACCGATCAGTTCGACATCGGGTGAAGTCTTAGGCTCTCTCATCCTCTGTACTTCCCTTCGAGGCTTTTCTTCTTGTTGATAAATTTCGGCATGCAGGCCGGGTCTTGTCGTGATCTTACGACAAATACTTCCTTTCGCATCGCTGGGATTTCGCCTGCGAAGGTCTGGTCCAACCAGACACAATTTCAATTTCGCAGCGTGGGAGTTCCGTGCGTAGGAGAGACAGTCACTAGTATAATTCCTGTCTCATGTCAATCCGAATCAGCTCGAGAACCGCTGGTTGCAATCTCTCCTGTAAGACGATGAACTGAATTGCAGCCTGTCACACACACATCCATCAGGAGAGCGACACTCAATCAGGTGGTAGATCGCGCAGGAACACCAAACGTCTAACCAAAGTTAATCTCCGGTCTCGTAATATATCTTCTATGGCGTTTGGTGACGATGTCTTGTCGAGCTCTCGATAGTGGATGCGGCTATGCCGAAACCTGACGGAGAGAACTTTGACAACTGTAACGGTCGGATATGCCGTCCCGCGTACCTTTACTGTTCCAGTTCACTATGCCTCAGTAGCAGTCACGAATGACGTGGTAGATTTGGGTGACTGTGTTCGGTTAGGCTAGCGTAGTCCGCGTTAGTCAGTCTGCTGAATTAACATAGGGACAAGCTAATTTATGTACAATTATCGATATCTTTACCAAAATTATTCAGAGTCTTGTGCTTTAGAATATGTGAGAAATGATAATTTTGTCCGAAAATCATCTGAAGAGGAAATTAAGTACTTTAATATTGAATATGAAAAGATATATCTACTGGAAATATAAAATTGATTGTATCTTTAGAACTTTTATCTTTATTTGAACATGAAATATGATACCTTATTTATAAGTGCTCGTGAATATACGAAATAAGCTCATTTAAATTCTCCAGTTTGTGCGAATTACCCATCCCTCGTCTTTCGATGTCCACTTCGTGCTTGTGATGAGATTCTACAAGGCTGTGTTCTAACCGGAGCCGCGCACATATGAAAGACTCGAACGTTTGAATTCTTCGTTTTACCGTTGCTTGAGAGTTTTGCGGCAGTGCTTCTGGGGGAGTTTTCTTGGAATATAGCAAGACCGATGGATGGTTCTCGCGGGTTCTAAAAGACATTTCTGACCATCAGTCCTTCAAACCGCCCGAATGAAACTGCGAGCGGTTGAAAGAGTATGTCTTGAAACCCAAAGTATACTTTGAATCATGATTCTCACTAAATGCATAGTCTTCGCAATGCTCACTATAGTACTACAAATTGCGACACTTTAAGAAGGTCCAAAGAGTGATAAAACTGATTTTCAAATGAGTTATTTATTATTAACGATTTATGGAACCGATTGCTTTTTAACTTTAATAAGCAATTTCTGGTACCTTCTTATACTTTAAGAAGAAAAGACTTCATCAATGTTTTTAAAAACTTGGAACTTCTTACTAAACATGTTTGTAATGAATGTGCTTTATATCTCGTAATAAATTACACTCTATGTATCATATTAAGATAATAGATTCGTAGCATTAAGAATGACATTGCTTTATAACTGCTTCTTAAGATACAAACATACAAATGATTTTCTTAAAATACCTTGACGTTTACCAGGAATACGTTTATGAAGGACCCAACATTTTATACAAGACGAAGGGTATTGTTTCTAAGTGTTTCTGGATAATAAATATAAAATATGAATAAAAAATCATATATTACAACAATATATCTGGATGTGTATTTAATATGTATATATAAGAAGGTTAACATGGTCTATTGTAGTCTTTCTACACTATAAAGGAACTGTCCCAAACTCCATACATACTTCCCAAGTTCATACGTTTATATGGAAATGTTTGTAAAACACTATAAGCTTTGTACCAACATAATGCAGAGGTTAC
Organism: Asterella californica; assembly: GCA_036924285.1. NCBI lineage: Eukaryota > Viridiplantae > Streptophyta > Marchantiopsida > Marchantiales > Aytoniaceae > Asterella > Asterella californica. The sequence continues at coordinate 2,697,151 of JAYKYS010000009.1, read as the reverse complement.
TTGGCATTCATAGGAAAAATGAATATTGCTTCGTGTGATTGCTTCCTAAAGTTTTTAAATTTTCCATGAAATGTTTACTATTAGATATTTAGAGCCTAAATCCTAACTGCCTTAATTATTGTAGAAAGGTAATAATTATAACCAGCTTCTTAATAGTTCTTACATGGTGAGACAATTAAATTTCCTAGATGAGTCTTCATATTATTTTAGAAAAATATTTACGTAAGAAAAATGTTTCATACGTATCATGAGATAACTTGGTATTTTAATAGAACAATTACAAAGGATACAAGTTCTTATACACGACCAGGAAACTTGCTTCTTAAGTGCTTAGTAAATTATTACTAAGAAATATTCCCTAAAGAATAAGCCCTAAGCATATGTTATAAGTGTTCCCTAAGCATATGTTACAGAGAAACTAACTTCATAGATCAAATCGAGTGGGGATATCTCACTGATCTCTATGGAAATTATCCGATACTCATAGCATCTTATAGGTTCAGACAAAACGTATTTCGCAAAAGCTTCTTATACTATAGTCTTGAAACTGTCGTGTATGTTCATCAAGAATTGTGCTTCATATACTATCTTGATAATGTATATGTTACAAGAAAAACAATAACAAGGATATATATTCCACGAGGAACTTGCTTCTAAATTCCACGTGGACAAATTTACACAGTTGATCGTCCGTATAGTTTAAGAAAGAACGAACTTCAAAACTGCTCTTTAATGTCTCAAAACGTCTCTCAACACTTTTATCAAGGCTATACTGTGTCTTCATAAAATTAGAAAAAACATCACTACCACACGTCATTAAACGTGACATATGTAGAATTTATAGTTTTTAGTTTCCTGAGGGCTCCATTTCAAGATACTTCATCTGATAAAAGTGTGAAACCTTCTATAGGACCACAAGTATTCCTGGTAACCCAAAATATCTTCTTTTGTGAGTTTGCATTGAGAGAACTGAAAAAATTAACCGTTATGTAGAAAATGAGTCCGGTGATTACATTTTCATCTCAACCTGGAATTTGTGAAATAAAAAATCAAATTAAAGCTGTTGACTTAGTTCAGGTGTAAAAGTTATGATTCAAAAAGTAGTATCTACTGCATTTAGTGGTAAATATTTGTACTGTTGAATACCCATTTGGAACTATGCAAAAGACCGATTTAATTGAGAAATGTGTTCTGAATATATGACATAGTAGTTAGAATATACTGTTGAAGTACGAGTCCGATGAGCATTCGCTTTAATATTTGAAAACGATTTTCACTATTTAATTATGAGTCCATATTTCTAAAAGAAACTAACGTAAATTGTTTTTGTTTTGTTTTTGCGGATGACAAGTCACCATTTCTTTCACTCAAAACTAGGGTGACCATGCTTCAGTGTTTTCAGTTTATCTCCAGTTCATCATAGGAGGTCACAACATTAGACCCTACAACAGCTAATGGCATCTTCCTGTGGGAGGAAACCGAAATTCCTTTTGTCACATGAGGATATTCACCTCCTGTAAACTTTGGTTTTCTAAGTCGGAAGGGTTAGTGCATAAATTAATATGCCTATGAAATAATGCATTTTTTAAACAGAGTTTCAGACTTATACCCTAGCACCGCATCCGTCCATGCCTTATTTATAGGTTATATTTGAGTTTGCAGGAAATTCTGACACTGGTTAACATATATCAAATAAAATTAATCTGATTTTGATAATTTTAATTGTAATGTTTTTATATAACGCTTACACGAATTTCGAGAAGCGAATGAAATTCGATGTACAAGGAAGTTAGGAAAGATATTTGGCAGCCTCGCAATATGGTACTATGTTTGGATGCACGGCTTGGGATATTTCAGCTGCAAAGGCTCCAGTCTAGGCTCTTCACTAAGCATACACCTTCTCTTTTCCTTATAGATGCTTCTACGCTCGCTTTGGGGACTGCTATGCTTCACTATTCGTCTTCACCTTCTTGTCAAGGAAGGTGAAGGCGAAGAAGAAGCAAGTTCCTCATGGAATATTTGAAATCCACTCGAAGGATTGCTCGTCAGGCCGCTTGTCTGATTGCTCTTCGCCCCGTCCTGCTGACAGTCGTCGTCTTTCGCACTGTCACTTCTCCGTTTGGAGCTCGCCTCGTAGCGAGCATTTTCGTCGCGATACTTCCTCACCCGAATAGTCTCCCTCGTGCGCTTGTTTTTAATCATATCGGAGAAGTGCCTCGCGCGTCTCGAAGCCGTGGAATTCTTCTTTTTGTCCTTCTTCTTGAGTCTGACGATCTTCGTGCTCGTAGTGATTGCAGGGTTATGGATGCCAGCCCCACTCTTCGTCTCCTGCCACCCGATTAGAGTGCTCATCATGACGAGGTTTCTGTCAGCGGATCCCTGACCATGGACCCTGGGCTTCCTAGTGCCGCCACGAACAGTCTGGTTCTTCTTCCTGCCTTTGCCGTACTCCCGCCGTTTGCAGCGATAGCTATGTCTGGTGATGTTAATCCTCCCCTTGAATGCCTTCGCATCTTTCGCGTTCTTCCTAATTTTTTTATTCATCGGGAAGGGTCGTGTGTTGCGCACTGTTCTGGTTTTCTCTTTCGCCCGCTTGCCATCCACGTAGAAGTCACCTTTACGGAACAGATTGAATCGTTTTCTCTAACCGTCTAAGTCGCAGTCGCTACATTTCCTGAATAACAGTTTTGTCTACACTTAAGACAGGTTTCTATATGTTTAAAGAGGTCCATAGCCATGTCAAGGTGTATGGTTGGTGGCCTGCACAGCCATACTCTCTAGCTACTCTCATAGACACGTACAAAATCTATGGTGGAAGAGGTCCCACAGCGACTGATTTCGTTTTGATACGTATTTACAGTAACCATTGTCGATATTTCTTTCATTCAACTACTCTAACTTCATTTAGCGGGGAAAGATGGACGTCTCAGCCTTGTCGTCAGTGCGTTAGATTCCAATCCATCGACAAGACATGACTCCATTCCATACTCAAACTTGCCGCCTTACTTTAGCGCTCACCTCTGTTCAGACTTCTGTTTAATTTGTTTGTTTCCCGCATGGAAATGGTAATTAGTAGATAGCATCTGCATTTAGTACCTCCACTACAAATGCTGACAACTCTTAATGATATGTCTTAATCTCAAATGGTCAAAACTGTTTTGTGGTTTCGAGTTATCCAAGTTAACACCTTTCTCTACTGTCTTCACCTTCACATTCTCGACCGGAAGGAGAAATCGACGTCTCAATGTTTCTCTACTACCTTATATTCCAATCGTACGTTGGACAATCCATCCACGTTACTTTACTGCTCTATTGTGTTCTGACGTCGTTCTAGTTTTCTTCAGCGGCGGACATCAACATTCATTACTTTCCATCACATATGCTGACAGGTCTCAGTTGTATGTCTTATCTTATAGTAGAGCTCGAAAACAATCTAGTAGAAAATATGCATAGTACATCCCCGGCGAATGAGTAGTTCAGAAAGTTGAAGGTTAATGTTGAAAGTCATCCAAATCACACTGGAAATGTTCCATACTGGGCGCACTATTCTCAGATCAGAAATTGATTCACTTTGAAAGTTCAAGAATCCTTGCAGGACCCTTTGACTTTAATTGCCTGAATTTCACCAACATGGTTCATAAGCATACCATGGTTCATTCCAGATCATCACCCTTAGAGTCTCTACGTCTTAGTCCTCATCACTCTTCAGAGTCTCTAGGTCTTAGTACTCAGCGCTCATGTTCTCTTCAATAGCTGTTCTCCGCAGTACAGCGGACACTAAGTCTTAGCACTCAGCGCTCACATTCTCTTCATGTTCTTTGCAGAACAGCGGACACTAAGTCTTAGTACTCAGCGCTCACATTCTCTTGAACAGTGTTCTCCGCAGGCACTTCCATCTGTCATTCTATTCCTGAAAATTTATCCTGTGCGTTTGTAACTTCTTCAGTGCCATGGAGTCTCAGAACTTACCAGTTCCAAGTGTGCTAGATGTAGAGTCCAAATACCAGATCTCCTCTAAGATGCTGCAGGAAAATGCTTCTGTTCTAGAGATCATAGAATGGATTGCCTCTTTCTTGAGGACATCCGACTATTCTGATGTCATAGAAAAGCAGGCCATAGATGCAGAAGCATTAGCGTACATAGCCACGTCTGAAGAAAAGTTGATTGCAGCTGGGATTACAAGATTGGGACATGCAGTGAAACTATACAATCATTTCAGACGTTTAGCATGTATCTCTCGTGCATCCCCTGTCTACGATAACGATTTACAGTCAAATAGCGAGACATATATTTCTTCTAGAGCCAAACAGTCAGTCACACCCAAGATTAAGCAGGACACAAACAGGCACGCTGTCAAACCTGATAGTTTCCTCAACAGCATTCTCCATTCTTCTGTTGACATCTCGACTTCTGAGCCGGTGAGTAATGACTGAAAGTCGTTGTTTTGCAGAGTCCAAGTATTCTTATTTTTTACTTTTGGATGTAATTGAACTTTATTCTCATTCTTTTAACATTTTTGGCTATATTATCTGTATGAGACTCACCAAGTATAGTAACAAATTTGAATTCTTCTTTTGTCTTTCAGTGCAGGAATTGGCCGTCTTATGATGAAATCTTCAAGCATCGAATGTCTGGGAAAGCTATGCTGAAGGCAAAATATCCAGCTGCATTGCGACTTCTCAACGATGGACATGAGAGGATTCGATCGTGGTTCAAAGGGTACAGAACGGATCCACTACTACACAATATCATGCACTTGGATTTCAAACTACACTCAGAAATGAGAACAGTTTTGAATAACTTCATCGATTCGAGACTCCAAGAACTCCCACCCCTTGTTTTCTCAGAGGGAGAAAGTAACTCCAGCTAGAGTTCTTACAGTATGAAATGGAGACATGAGTCGGTTTATGATTATATTATCTTGCATCAACAAGAGTTCAAGAAGGCGAAGAAAAAAAAGTCTCGAGACCTGTGATACTTGTAAGTTCTCCGTTATATCTGTTTATTTTTATGCTCTTAATTCTTGTTTTCTGTTTTATCTTATCTGCTGCACTTTATTCACTTCTTCGAGCTTAATACTAAGTGTATATTTCTAGTCCGTGTGGTTATTTAGTTCTTTTACTAACTATATTATAGAACAGTTGGAAGGTGATCCCAGCATGAAACTTGATAGATGTACACATAAACGTAACTGTGCAGATCAGAAAAAGACCATTCAACGAGACCCTCTAGCGCAGTTACTTATCGATGAACCAGACATGATGGTCGTGATTTTCAAAGGGGCAAAGTTGAGGTTTTATGTAGTTAAGAATAAACCGACATCCCTCCATCTGCAACAACTTGAATCAGACAGTGTAAAGCGACAGTTTACGGAGCAGGTGCATTTAATCGGGTTGGGAAAACCTGTGGGAATTAGACAGAAGGTGCCGTATACCACATTTATTGTCCGTGTCACTGATCTGTTGAAGAACTTATCATGTGGTTCAAGTGCAGAGTGCTTTATACCTCATTGTGTCACTACTCGAGTGAATCCATTAAAAACGACCGATCTGAAACTGGTAATGTGGCTCTGACAAAGTGTTCTGAGATTCTGCAAAGGTTATACAGTTATGCAAGCCTTTTCTACAGATAGAGATTTCAACATAACCATTTTGACAATTTGCGTGGTTGATTGTGACAGGAGATGGAGTTTGAAGTTGTCCGACCTTATACACGATTAGTGTCTCTCGATACGGATAAAGAACTCATTTGTCTGGGGATTGGAGCACGAGAGTTCTCGACATGGTGGAACCTGTTGTCACTGAGTTGGCATGTGAACGAAGTGAACGAGACTCTTCTGATGTGAAGAAGATGACTGACGTCCGCAACGATATGTGTTTGCCGTCTCCTTCCTCAACAACGCGAGCTCTTTTTCCTCGAGAAAATTCACTTATTCAACTACATAGTGAGCAACTCACACCTCATAGGTTGAGTGAGAAGACTCCCACGAGGACATCGAGAACACCGCCTTCACTTGAAACGCTCACTGAAAAGGTAAACTCTAATGATACTCATGAACTACGTAAAGCCTCTCACAGTCCAGACAGTAGCGAAGACTCGATGATCTAAAAATACAGAAGGGGACGACCTCTTGCTGAACTAAATTGTTCGCAACCAAACATACTCATTGAAGATGTGAACTTATCCGAACTCAAGGTATGAACATTCTAACCTATTGCACATTTTGGTTATCATTACTGCACTATTTTCTGTGTACATCTTTTTTACTGTTTAGATCTTTGTTTCATCTTAGTTGTTTTACTGTTTACATCGTTGCATTCTGGTTCTGTTCTTCAATTAGAGGCACACGTCTAACTTATCATTTCTGTTCTTTTAGGACGTTCAACGAAAATTATCTCGACTTTCTGTGAAAATCATGGTAATGATCATGACCGGATGCAGAACACAAGAAGACCTGGCAAGATCCTTGAAACATTTTATTTCAGAACAAAATAAAATACACAGCAACCGCAAACCATTCCAAGGTCACTCAAAATTTTCTCCAGATGAAAAACTGGCAATGATATGGTTGTGACATCTGTCATTGTTTCTTCATATATTCTTGGTTTAAATTTAGAAACACATCTGAGCCTATATAGGTCAATAAAGGGAATTATCTGGTATTTTAAGTGCATTATATATAATGAATAAACTTTTGGCACTTGCTATGTTGTGATTGGACCATCTGTCATCGTTTTCCGTGTATCCTTCTCGTTAAATTTGGAAACACATGTGAACCTATATAGGTGTATAAAGCGATTTATCTAGTATTTAACTTGAATTATAGTACACTAACAAATGAAATTTTGACACTTGCAAGGTTGTAGTTGCGCCATCTGTCCTAGGTTTTATGTTTTCTGGTTTAAATTTTAGAAACACATATGAACCTATATAGGTGTACAAAGGGATTTATCTAGTATTTAACTGCAATTATAGTAGACTAACAAATGAAACTTTGACACTTGCAAGGTTGTAGTTGCTCCATCTGTCCTAGGTTTTATGTCCTTCTGGTTTAAATTTTAGAAACACATATGAACCTATATCGGTGTATAAAGGGATTTATCTAGTATTCACCTCCATTATCGTATACTGAACGAATGAAATTTTGATACTTGCTTGGTTACAGTTGCGCCGTGTGTACTAATTCTTTTAAAAACACGTATTAACCTACATAGGTGTATAGAAGGATTTATCTAGTATTTAACCGGTATTCTAATACACTTCAGTAAATAAAATTCTTGACACTTGTTGGAATGTGATTGCACCATCTGTTGTCGTCTATTTATACATTTCTGGCTTAAATTTTGAACACACATAAACCTATATAGGTATACACAGGAAATAATTAAACCTGAGATGGTTCGGGATCATAAACAAAAATTTCAGCCCGAATTAATCTGCTTTTAGATATGTCAACTCTAATTTTGAATTGTACATCATATATATGATAGCGGTATCAAATATGACTGAAGCATATTTCCCTGTAATATTTACAGGTATTTCATATAAAACACATATGAGGAAATCATTTCAAAAGGTAGGAAAATATTATTGTATACTTAAAATACATATAAAAAGAAGTTTATCATTTCCTGTATTGAAAAGTGTTCCATTGATTCTTTCCCTTGATGGCCAACTTCCTTATGTTGGTGTAAAAGTTACGGGGAAATCGAAGAAAATCCCCATATTTTCCCATGAACAAAGCTTGCAGTGACTGAATTTTCACAGCATTCAGCAGACATCACTCCAGTATCAAGTGCGTTCTCATCTTGCATAATCCTAGTTCATTGTGTCATCTCTTCCAGTCTACAAGAAATCTTACACCTTTTGCTATAAACATGAAATGAAAGCAATTCAAAGTTGAAAGAACTCATGCAATTGGTACAGAATGTACATAATTCTCCTGCCTAAAACATCTTCCCAAATAACGGAAGAAGAAAGGCGCTTGCATATTCATGAATTCCCTAATTTGCAAACAATTTTGAAAGCAAACTGTTGTTACATTCGATTGGGTGAAAAAATGGAAGTTCATAATCTTTGGCGAGAAAATTGAGCTGCTTGCCAGTTCCTCAAGTTCAGTCGGAACGTTGTATCGATTCTCTCGATAGGTGTACTCGCTACTAACACACATTAGAAAGTAACAAGTACAGCGGATATCTGTAATCATGAAAGCTTCTTGAGTTGTGAATCAATTTTTCGCAGGCCAAGAGCCAGTACATAGAAAAGCACGTTCGCCTCAGTAAACCAAGCATGCAAGAAGTGCTGCGGCAGTCAAGTAGCTATAAAGTAAATTGTAGAATCAAGAAGTATAAACTGAGAAATGAAAGGTCTGAAACTAACACGCTCGAACTAAACATTTGGGACTGTAAAAGTTTTCTGACTTTCGGGTCCGTATATTGATCGATTCTTACTGATAGGCTGGCTGAGCATCGAAGATATAGCAACCTGAGTTCCTGAAGCCTGACACCTCAGAAACTTCTTCTTACTTGCGCCTCATTTTGACGGCACACGCGTAGCATAAAGTACAGTACTGAGGTCGACGATACTCACCTAGCGCTGGTCAGGTATCACACAAGATGAGAACAGATGGAGGCCGGCTTTACTTCTTGATGGAGATCATAATTCTACACGTTGTCAACCTCCTCGAGCTCCGTGTTTGACAAACATCTCTGCAAAGATTACTTACTAACTAGGACGCCACTTTCAAAGCGCCCTGATCGATAAACGATAGCATAATATATACATAGCTCGTATGATACTGTCGCTTGATACCTTAGAAAGCGAATTAAATATCGCCCTTGCATACGCATCGGAGACATGATTAGTGTCGTCTGTGGAAAGTACGGCCCAAGCGGAGTGCTAATGGAAGGTACAGTATACAGCTGGGACTTCTGGCTGATCCCGAAGACTCTGAGCAGTGATTCGATGTCTGTACTCACATTTCGATATTCTCAGCAGCATATACATGAGTGGGCAAGCGAGGAGTGGGCACAAGCTGCAGGTTAACCTTCATGTGGGCGGCAACTCCGAGTGCTTCCGACATATCCAACGACTCAGCTGTCAACCCTGCTGGAAGCTTCCAGTCGTACGACTGCAGGAGCACGGCAGCGCCCAAATGCACCATAAGCAGACCCAAATTCATCCCCACGCAGATCCTCCGTCCCGTGCCGAAGGGCACCAGATCGAAGTGCTGTCCTTTCATTTCGGAATGGGAGTTCGGGCCCGAGGCCACAAACCTCTCAGGCCTGAACTTTTCGGGTTCGTCATATATTTCTGGATTCAGGTGTATAGCGGCCATGTTGACGAACACCCTGACCTTGTCGGGGATAAAATAACCAGCGATTGTGCAACTGGCAGTGGATTCATGAGGGACCATAAGCGGAATTGTTGGATGCAGGCGCAGGCTCTCCTTCACACAAGCCTGAAGATATTTCAGGTTTGGAATGTCGGACTCGCCCACGAGACGATTTCTTCCAACTACTTCGTCCAGTTCCTTCTGAATTTCCATCATCGCTTCCGGATAAACCTGCAAGTCTGCAAGGAGCCACTCTAGAACTATTGCTGACGTCTCGCTTCCAGCTACCAGAAAGTCCTGAACGCTCAATCCATGCCGAAAACCAGGACGGAAACCAGATATAATTAGTATTGCCCAATTTGGTTTCAGAGTTTATGGTTATGAGTGCAAGGCAGACTCTCCACAAGACTCATGCTCGATCCATACAAACCTGACTCTGAAGAAGAATTCACTTACGAAAATCAGCCCCTTGATTACACCGTCGGGTAAGTCCTCTTTCCGTTGAAGCTCCAAGAGGGTGTCTATAAAGTCCTTCACGCCACTGGCTCTGTCGGCAGTGCCCGTTCTATGCTCCAGAAATATTTTGTCGATGATTCGGCTGAATCTGGCATTGCATTGGCGCATCCTTTTCCGAATGCCTTGCAAATCGAAGCGTTTCAGAAACGGAATGTAGTCTCCGATTTCGAAAGAACCGGTAAGATGAAGGGTCTCCTCTAGGAGCTGCGCGAATTCCTCGGATTGTACGTCGGATTCGATTTTGGGTCCGAAATACCTTTTGCTGGCCAGCATTTGTGTGGTGTTGTTGAAGCTCATGTCTGTCAGTTCCCGCCTCATGTTCACAGATAAATTCGAGCTCTGCTTTGCTCGGTAGAAGATGGACTCTATTGCGTGGAGGACTTCTCTCCTCCGCACAGCCTGCTCAATTAATAAAGGCGAGCGTCAGTATTTCCACAAGTTGAAGCCATCTCATGAGCCCACGGGAACGTCCCATGGATCTCGAGACATTTCGAGTACGCTTCTAGCTAGCATTCTCATGCAGGAATGTACTCATTCATTGGATCCATGTATGCTGTAGATATCGATGTAGCTATAGTCTGGATGCTCAAAGTTCGTCCTCGAGCTCCTGACAGGCTGCACGAATTTATGGATTTCTCACATGCCGCCGTCATGATCAGCTAGCCCATATATCCTAGCTCTGGTCATAACATCCTATACAACGGATAGAGTCCGCTAAATGTGCAGTAGCAGGCAAATTTGAACTTTCTTCTGCTCACAATCTCATGACGAGGTACTCAATCTGCTAAATCTCGAGCTTGCGCATACGCACTCGTCCATCACCCTAAAGGTTCATTACAGTACTACTCTGACTCTCATCCCATGTTTAATTTGTGACATCCACGTAGTGTGCTTTTATGGTTCCTAGATTTCTATAGAATCTTGAGAAGTTTAACTGGAGGCAGGATGAGCGATCCATGAAAGTAATTTGTTCATGATCAGCTCGAGACTTTAGTCTTAAAGTCGACGACGCTGGCCTTGTGGACGACTTGATCGGTAAAAATCATATGAATCTAGCTAAACTAGTTCGAGATCCTAGTGCAGCTGCTACTGAAAGTAAAGTTGGTACGGTTGCAAAACACCTGAAGCTCATTGAGGCGTTTCATGCTCAGTAACTCCTGCGTGACGAGCTTGCGCATGTCACGCCAGCGGTCACAGTACGGCATAGACACGATGTCTTGACGGTTAAATCCCAGAATCTCGGTGGCGGAGTAGCCTGGTCGGGAAGCCATGATCACATCATTGACCTGGAAAAACTCCCTCAGCATGTCTGCAGAAGAAACTACGACTACGGGGACATAGCCGAGGCGCAGGTACATCAGAGGCCCATACTTCTTTGCCAGCTCCATGAGAGTTCGGTGTGGAAGTGCGCCCAGTAACGGAAAATGGCCGATGATAGGCCATGCTCCAGAAGGACTCGGAGGCAGTGGCGGACGATTGCTTTCTCCAGAGCTCGATTTTCTCTCGTGACCACGCAGTAGCAAAACTGATGCCACAGCCAGCAACAGTACTCCCAGAGGGACCCAAATGTCCTCGAGCATCATTTTTCACTCGAACGAAGTTCGGGACGAAATCGTCTTTGAACTCTAGTACTGTTCCTGGCGATCGGACATTTGAGAGAAATTTGACGGACTCCCAGCTGCAGCTGCTACATACGCTCCCACTTCAACTCCTCCTCGCTAGCTCAGAATCTCCACAGACGATAAACTAATGAACTACTGAAACGCAACACTTGTTAATTTAAAGGAACATCTGATCTTGATTCATGGCGCGCTTCATTATACCAACTGCAAACAGTAAATACTGTTAGAATTTACAAATCGTCAGTTAAATGGTAAGAGCTTAGAATAGAAAGTCAACTGAACGCACATGATAGATCCATGTGCTTGCATTACTTAGACTATATTTGAATAGTCTTACGCGCGCACTAGCATGTGCGGAATAGATCTTAACTTAATAGTAGCAAAACGAATTTCAGCCGAAAGGTACAGAAAACCTGTATATAAGCTGGACGTTATACTTCAGTAAATATCCTTTCCATCAATCTCTTCCTGTGCGTCAGTTCCCTTTTGCGCACATTTGACTTGTAAGGAGTGATGGTCGATTTTGTTGTGGGCTGTTTAGAACCAGTGGGAGTTCCTGCACTCTCAGAAGAGTTTCTGAATGATTATCGAGAGGCTTCTCTATTTGGTTCATACAGGCAAGAGACAGATGGCAAAGGAGATTCATTTCTGCTACGATAGGAATCAATCCCATCTGCATTGAGGCTCTACAGTAGATCATCGACTGTTGAGAATATCTTCAGCTCAGACTCCGGAGACACTTCTGAAGGAGGCACACAAGCAAGTGGCGTTCGAGTTACGAACAGAAGCAGTGTACTCAGATTTTCTCAAGTACTGTCACCCTTCAGGACAGGAGAACTTCATCACAGGACTGTACATGTTTTACTGCACTGCTGGTGGAATCTGCAAACAGCAAAACCTAGCGACTTAGATGAATTTTTAACAGAAGAAAAAAATTAAACGATTAAGTTTAGAAGAGTATGTTTACGATTTTAAGTTTAGAAGGGTATGTTTATGATTTGGTTCTCACTAGACCCGATGAGGAAATTACATGATTCGTTAGACTTCAAAAATACTTTGTGAAAATAATTGAATAGAACATTTGAAAAACATTTGAATACATGAAACGAACTTAGCTCAGGTGATAATGCACGCTTCAAAAAGTGGATCAATTCTGATTGTGATGTAACCAGACAAGGTGATATGTATGATTGTGAATGTGAGGTGTAATCAAACGAAAAGTACAAGACGGGTCTGGAAAAGTCCGACATTCGTTCTAAGGGTCTCACCAAGAAAATTCCTGATAAAATTAAGATCTAGAAGATTACGGGAGTCCAGAGTGTACGTACTGCACCTGTAGGTTTGTGACATGAGCTCGCCAGAAGAAGAATATGACGCGGAGACTAGAAAACAAGAAAGTGACAGTAGGTCACATGATGAGCGCAGTAGATGAGCCGTGATAGGAATCTCCAGTTGGGATGGATTAGAAGGATGAAAGGGAATCATTGCAACTTCACAATTTTCACAACAGTAAGGTGAGTCACTATGCTGTATTCTGTATATTTAGCACAGGTTCTGGGTCTCTGCAAGATAATTACCAGACCATGATCAGATAAGAGTTTATATCACAGTCCTCAGTAAAGTAAGCACTATTATTGATCTGAGTCATCTCTGTTCAAAGTTCTCTATAAGTCCTAACACGCTGATAATATTATTCTGTTGAGGCAGATATTTCTTGTTACTCTGAGACTCTTGAGTGCATCTTTCCACCTTTAGTCTATAGGCCTCCATCTTGTGGATCACTCTCTAAAATGGAATGAATCTCGACTAGCTTGTAGGTCCTACTACAACCACTGAAACTTTTAGTTATAGTTGCCAATACCTGAAGAGCTCGTTGAGGCGCTTCCTGTGTGACCTTCACACAGCGGTCACAGTACATATATATGGATGACTGACAATGTCTCGACAACTGAAAACCAGAATTTGGAAGTGTGGAGTACAGGGGTCCAGAAGCCACAGTCAGATCATTAATCTGGAAAAACTCCCTCAGAATGTCTGCAGAAGAAACTACGATCACGGGAACATGTACTTGAGAGTTGCCAGCCCACAAGAGTTCGGTGTGGAAGTGCGCCCCGTAGCGGAAAAGGCCATGCTCCAGAAGGGCTTGGTGCCAGTCGCTGACGATGGCTCTTTTCAGAACCCAATTTTCTCTCGTGACCACGTAGTAGGAAAACACAGCCAGCAACACACTCCCAAGCAGAGCAAATGAAACCTCACCAGGGGGTCAAAATAATAGTAAGACAGTAGTTACTTTGAGCTCATTCGGCTACGGGGCGATGGCTTCTCGTCTCCAATTGCGCTTGTGGAAGAAGCAAATCCATTCTGCTAAGACATTCTACCTGACTGTTAAAGCTTTCTTGAACCTGAACCTTTACGATGTAGTTCATACTTAATTGACATTCACTTTCGATTGTTTCTGGGTCGCCTCAGTTCCGAGATGTGGCTTGAACCTCAAGTAGCCTTAGGCCAAACTGCAGAGTTAGCGCCTCTCCTCCCCACTGTAGCCGGGGCGCCCACAGACAAGGGAGAAGAAGGAGCACTAGAGATTCCCTGTGTATTAGGGCAGCGCCTCCCGGCTGTGGATACCTAAAGCCCCATAGCGAAAAAGTGGCTGGTCTTTCTCCCTCCGGGTTTGAGCCTTTGAGCCTTCCACCTGAAGCCTATGTGGGTTAACCAAGTGCGTTGTCAAAGTTCTCTCTTACGAACATTTCTATACTCTCCGGGAAACTTGCAGTACAGTTCGAAAGACCCGACTTCCCCGTTACTCACAAGGTGGAAAAGTCGGAGTGATTGTGGTCTCGGCATTGCTAAAGTTTTGAGGATTCGACGAGTCCTTTACCTTTCCTCCTGAAAAATGCTTCAATAGAAAGTACTGATGATCAGGCAGCGAGCGGGAAGATTTTGTCAAGTTCAAGTCATGGTCGTCAAAAGTGAAACCGCATGTATCGAAGAAGCGCAAGTGCTGACTCCAGAGTCCAGCTTCGGCAGGGTAACCTGTTTACTCACCGATTACTCTCCTTGGCAGTATTACCTGAATCTAGAAGTGCAAGAAGATCCAATAAAGGGAGCGTGAAAGAAACTCATCTGATACTACATATACGAGAAGGGAAGCTGCTCTCTAACATATCGCATTTTATTAACAGGTTAATTTACTATCTAACTTGTCTCGATAATGGTTAAGTGATAAATTAAATCTTTGCATATTAGCCTCCTCTATCAGAAGATGGAGTAGATGAAATATACAAGGAAATTAGACTGGCTGGGTAACATTTTATTACAGTTCAAATTTGTTCTCCTCAACTCGCATCCAAGTGTACAATTCCATGCAAAGAAGACCAAGTGGAGGCAGCATCAGACTTCCCCAGTAGTAGAATATACAAACATTAAATTTATTTTCAGTTGTAATCGCAGAAGAAAAGACCTGACAAGGAAGAGTAGCGTGGATAAGTGTAAACTTTTTCAAATCTAGACTATCTAAATTAAATTAATCGAATAAATTCATTCAGTACGAAGAGAAAACACTTTCTAGTCAAGCTCAGGTAAAGTTACCTTTTTCTCCCCGTGACTCATTTTCTCTGTCACCGCGAAGAAGCAAGCTGCCAATATTCGGCAGTGATTTTTGGACATATTTTGCGCTTGTCTTTTTGCTCTTATTCGTCTGGTATGTATATTTATTTTGTTCACTTTCATGCATAAGAATAGTGTGTATCTTATTAAGTTTTCCTTGATGACTGCTTCGGAATAGCATATAAAATGTTTTCATATTGTTGGTTGAGGTTAGAGCGTCACTTTACAATATTTATAACCGAAGTGCGGATTACGAGAATATGCATGCAAGAACCTTTTTTGCTATTATTGTAATATATATTACAATAATTCTGTACCAAATTGACATAAAAATTAAATTTTATCTTTTACATTCGATAATAAATTAAACTTTTGCATATTTTACCTCTTCTATAGAAAAAACTAAAGAGTGAATATATGAGAATATGTAACACGGAGCACATAGTCAGAGATGTTATTCACCAGTATGGAAATGCAACATGCGGTAATATCTATATCTCAGATGTTATTTCTAGTGCAAAAGAGAAAATTAAGTGTAGACAATTGCACCATGATCACCTTATATAAATATATAGATTTGAATCACAACAAGTACTATATTAGCGTTGTGCTTCCAGCGCTAGACTAAGTTTATTTTAGCAGGAACTCTAGATATGGGACTAGTAGAGGTGAGAGCTCCCAAAAGAAATAGTCAGATGTGTAACTCTTTAATTTTACGTTGAAAAGTTAAGGATCTATTTCCCAAAATGTGTGCCTTTCCAAGATCTACATTTTCATTCTTTAATCTGTTCAGATGAAAAATGTTTGAGATACTCTTATTGAATTGTTATAAAAAGTTTTAAACTTCTAAAAGTTTATTGGATGATTATATGATAGAATGAAGATAAAATGTGTTACAAGGACTTTGAAATAACCATTCAGTTCACTGTTCTCCCACCTCTCGTCTCCTATGCGTTAGAAATGAATACAATTTATCACACTTAGGGATCGAAGGATTGTATATAGGTATATATTAAATTTTCTAATTCTTCTGGAAACGATAATTCTCTTTACCATGGAGAAGACTGCAATGGACGGACACAAATGAGTCCCGTCATTTTTTGGATCACAAGCTAGAAAGGTTCACTCATAAAGGTTTATTTATATTAGGGTTCATTAAAAAATTTTGTTATAAACACATGCAAGTAAAAAGATGTTATTTTTATTATTTTTAACAAAACTTTTAAAAATCAATATTTTGGTGAGTTTTAAAGTAACTCTAGAATATTTTGTAAAAAAAAGTTGAATTTGTTTAAAAATATTCCCTGTTATTTATAAAATATGATAATGATTTAAAACTTATTTTTGTAGGAAGTAAATAGGGATACCGTATGTTGAGGTCAGATCGGCAGAAAATAATTAAGAAAAGGTCATGTACAATTTTTTTAAAAATTTCATAAATAGAGTGCAAAAATCTCAAAAAATAGAAGTTGTTTTACCCTAATGCTAGTATATTTTGAGTGAACAATGATAAGAATGTAGAAAAATTTGAATTTAGTAAAACCTGAATAAGTTATCATGGACGAGCCATTAAGGTTAATAGAAAAATTTCAGAAAATTTCAGAATTCTTTTTAATTTTCACTCTTGAGTGCCGAACTTCATCACGTAATAAAAGCTTATTAATTATTCAACAAACAAATGTGAAACTTGACCTCTACACAATATTAAAATACCTATTGCATTGATAATATTAAAATATCTCTTGAATTACACGTGTTATCAGCAAATACAAAGAGTTTTCTCTAGAGATCACATTTTCAAAGAAACCACTCCACCCAACTCATTTTAAAACCATTTTGGAGTGGAGCTTTACGCAGCCGGATGCTGCTTCCCTTGCACATGATAATATATCTTCGTTCTGGTTTAATCTCGTCTCCTCATACTTAGGGTTTGGATTATCCCGACCAATCAATTTTCGACGTGTTGTTTTCTCTGGGCTACTACAGCAGTTTTGCACCTTTCCAAAATTGACACAGTTAGTAGCGTTAGAAAGCGAATAGAAAGTTTTACAGTTTTGCAAAGAATAAACGTATGAATTTGATTTAATAAATATCCCAAACCATTTATTCGAGTTTCAGCCTTTCTTGTCATGCAAAGAAACTCAATGTGTAAAGCTTTCTTTCAAAAAAGGTTTTATACATTAAACCCCTCCTGTGTGTATATACTGTGTGTATATAAAGAGGAAGACTATAGGTCTGTTTTAGGTGCGTGCAGCATAAGCTCTATAGAGAGAAGTATAGAAAAGAATAAATTTTGATGCAAGAAAGAAAGAGCAAGTATTTGTAAGTTAATAAATAATATATGTAAGTTAATTGTTTATTGTATAATGAGATAAGAGTACCATAGTCCAGGTATTTACACTTTGGTATAAGGGCAAGCTAGGCATGAGAAATGGAACGAACCCAAATATCCTTAACTAGTTACTTTACCGAAGTTAATACTTAGACAACCTAATTCCAACACGACGGATGCAAGTGTTTCCCTTTTAACCAAACACAGATTCATTCTTTGAGCGCGGTTAGGTTATTGAGAATAGAGAGTGGGAAGGTACTTAGGAAGTGGAAAGGTTGAAGCAAGGTGGTACCTGAATGTGATGACGAGTTCTTGAGAAAGTATCACCTTTCGTGTGTACTTCTGCGTGATCTTGATGTAGTTCATGCTTGAGAGTTGCTCCCGCTTGTTTAAAATTTCAATTTTTACCTTTACCGTGTTTGTGATCAATCTTTGAACATTCTCGTGTGGTAATGGTTTCTGGTGACGGCCGCAGTTATCTTCTCAATCGTTTGAGCTCACAACATCGTTTCTCTCGGATCTTTAAAAACTTTTGAAGCTTCAGTTGGATTCCTTGGAACATCTTGCAGTCGTGCCTGTTCACTCATCAAGGTTGAAGCAGCACGTTGGGCTTGACTATTACTGCGAGTAATATCGTTACTGCAATCTTTTCATTACAGCTTTATGCTTTCAGTACTCTTTTGGGTTCTTTTTGGAGGATAACGTAGATCGGCTGTGAGCACGAGCATTTCGTTTGTTGCAAATTTTGACTTGAACTGTGGCGCGAGCATTATTCTTATCGTCTCTTTTGAATCCTACTAGGTTTAGATGGCTGGAAAGATCGGTAATATTTCAGTGGACTGGATCAACGTTGGCTCGTGGTTCACTGGTTCAGCCCATAACAGTAACGCCGGCTGAACTTCATTAGTTTTTCCCCGTGTATGCAGAAGCAGTTGCCGAGACGAGTGCCCGAAAAGACGAAAGTGTGATCTTCGATGACGATACGCAATTGTTGGGATGTGAACCTATACGTTGGCATTACAAGAACCCAATCGACAGAGTTATCATGTATATCGAGCTTTGACATACTCTCTTGGTTACCGAGATCGAATGGGAATGCCTTTTGGCCTGGAAGAGGCAATGAAAAAGCCATGGAGTACTCCGGGCGAGACATTTGTAGGTTTGCAGCCGAACTGAGTGTTTGTTACACTTTGTTTAGCTTCCTGACTGTGTAATGCATTCAAAATCAACTATGATATATTCCATTCCCTGTGGGGTCCAGGCATGAAAAATTCACCTTCTTTAGGTGAAATATTCATCAGGCATGGCAGGCTAGTAGGGGCTTAGAACGGGTTCAACCCCCGCTGCTGTTCTAAATGCTCTTATAGTTCATGTCTTATGTTCACAGCATGTGTAAGTCCACAGTGAGTACCCTAAGTTAATTTGCAACTTACATACAACGTGGAAAAAACGATGATGATCTGCTATTCCACATGTTGGACTACTCCCCTCCGAAAATTTTAAAGGAAACGTCCTTCTTCCAGTCACTTGTTCTTTCCGCTAGCAGTCGAGTTGTTGCAGCTCGTTGTCGCACTACTCTGTGGTTGGACTGTCGATGGTATGTTCGAAGCACTTCACGATTTACATTTTCGTTCCAATACATTGCTGCCGCTGCAACTCATGTGTAAGGACTCCCATCCCAGTGTATACACTTAGTGTTATTGATCACTGAGTGAAATGTCTCATTCTGAAAGTTTTGGCGGGCTCTCGTGTAGTATTTCATTTTTGATGGAGTGATGTATTTCATGAGGAACTGCTTTACAGCAGTGTGAGTCCTTCCGTCTTTCACGTATTTCTTTTCCCTTCTTCTTGCCAATTTTCTTCACAACACTTCCTTGGTCCAGGCAGCAACTTACAATCTTTGTGTTCTCCTGTCCAGTGGTCGGCCGCAGTAATTATATCGAAGATCATGACACCAAGATGCGCTTCTTTCTTACGGATCACG
Source organism: Asterella californica (assembly GCA_036924285.1). Classification (NCBI taxonomy): domain Eukaryota; kingdom Viridiplantae; phylum Streptophyta; class Marchantiopsida; order Marchantiales; family Aytoniaceae; genus Asterella; species Asterella californica. The sequence goes on along the minus strand of JAYKYS010000009.1, from coordinate 2,677,757 downwards.
TACAGACCACATAATTTAGTGTTCCGAAAATTGATCATTCAGTGCTTAGCATGGTTGCAATTTTTATATTTGCAAAGCAATTATAATTGCTCTTGAATGTATGATGGATTCAGATCGTTTGTCTCGTGGACAGCATCAGACTCTAGTTGATTTTCTACATCACGTGGTTTCATGATATTTTCTATTTGTGTTGCCATCCTTGAAAATAGCCATCTGAGTACCGAATTTCGACGTTGATGTCCCAATGCTTGGTGTAATTGTTCAAAATCGGCCTCGAGATCATCTGGAATCCAGAGCGTGGACTGCGCTCCAACTTTGCTTTGTTTGTGATAGTTCGTTAGATCGCTGGGATAACGTTTTCTCGGTGGTCGTTCCATCTCTACTGTGTATACAGTCCTCAGTAATGTGATTTGCTGCATACACCTGCTAAAAGAAAACTTACAATGGGTCAAGGAACTGATGCATGTCACGAAGGTCAGTCACTTGCATCTGATTCAGTTCTGAAGAAGTGGCATGTTATAGAGTTGTAGAATAAGTAGAAGCACAATGCAAGGTACCGGTTGGACGAGACAGAACCAGCTCTAACTCGAATAGAGTGCAAAACCTGATCTAGACCGAGCAGAATGCCTTCTCAACTCAGACAACGAAGTGTATTACAATCAGATTATGTATACTTGTATGTCCAGAAAACTCAGAGCGCACTTAACTTTAGAAACGATGAGCGCGAAGAGAATCAAAAGTTATAGCGCGGGTTCTTTTGGACAACACTGTTCGTGAGTAGTTGCACTCTGTCCCAACAAGAACTTACAATACACTCACTTTCGATATATTCAGTTTACGTGCAAGACTGTCTGTTCACGACTCGACGTGGTACTTGCTCGACTTGCATGTTGCATTGCCCGTAAAGATCTCAGTCGAACCTTGTCCACCTTGTCCACTTATTCTATCAGATTTTAGAACGTAAACGTCGTTTTATTGCAAACAGATAACGACTTGCAATTTTGACCAAACCGTAGAGCAGCACAAGATGCATCGTTTGCATCCAAGCATGTCAAAGATGGATGTCGGACAGAAAAGATCTTCCGAGGCGCAAATCCACGATAGGGTCTGACTTTTCTAATGTTTCGGTAGCACGCGGATCAAGTTGATACAAATGACCCTTTCCTGCTCAGCAGGGGCCCAAATACCCCCAGGAGGGGTTCAATTGTATGATCGACTTCATGTACAGTCACATAAATTTTATTCTTTTTTGAATCATGTAGATTTATCTTTCATATGATGAGTAAGGAAATTTTTACGAAGGTCAAAAAGTAATAACAAAGTTCAATGATGACCCATAGTATGCATATTAGTTATATATAGTTTAAACTGAAAAGGTGTGCTAGGTGATAGATTTCTACATATTAAGGATAAATTCTAAGATTGTTAATGTTTCTATTATTAACTTTGTAACAAGCACGAATTCTTTTAATTTCTTTAAATGTTGAAATCATCAATGTTAAGTATAACTTTTTAACTCATCATGCTATATATATCATACATTTTGAAGTAATATACAAACTTCTGTTATATATATATATATATATATTGATTTTATTAATATTTTTTGGCATTTTGAAAGATCTTTTTGATATTTTATTCTTTAAATACAATGCTTGTTGGTGAATGCAGCAGTGTAACGATGCATTGATTCATTTCAATCTATTTATCCAGCATTTGCAACTCATCATATATGAGAAAGTATATATTTTACTCAAACGGTATTAAACAGGAAAATTGACCCATAGAATGTTTCTAAAGTTCAGTTTTTCAGTCAAGAATATTTTATCATAATTAACATATGAGCGTTAGTTGAAATTTAATAATATTCTACAGGATGATATAATAAAACATAAATAATAAACATGATTAAAATTATAACAGATGGTTACATAATCCTTGTAAAGAATATTCCACAGTAATTGATTAAAAACTACTTGTAATATTTTATTTGTAAAACAGTCTATATATTCATAGAAGGTTTTAAAAACCGTTTCTTTAGAGATTTATACTTTTTACATCAATGTAGATTTCTTTACTCTCTTGCTTTAAAGAAACTTGTAAGTGATATCTTCAAGAAAAACGTTTGCTAAAAGAGACGGTCAGATTGGAATCTTGTACTTTATTCAAAGACTAGATGGTTTTGACCCCTCCATTTACGAAGCTTTCCCTTGAGTGGAGTATTATTACATGACAAGTAAATAGTCTTGCAAGTTCAAGAGTATAATAACATTATTAGTTGTTAAAAGATATCTCATCACTAAAATCTGTTCATTAAGCTTTTCTGTCTTTACTGGGTACTAGTAGTGACTATAAGTGATTGATCTGATCACTAGAATCATTTCATGCATTGAGGATTTCTCACTTCTCTCATGCTTTACAAATGACATGAAATTACCATTTCACACAGCAAGATTTTACTGAGTAGCATGTGCCCTTCAGCTCTAGACATCAACGATCATACCATCAGTCTCTAATATTGTTCGTAATAATGATATTATTAATTAATATTAATTAATATTAATTAATAAGAATAGTATACCATCAGTCTCTAATATTGTTCTTAACTGGTATCCTCTAAAGAGTTCCACTACATGTTATCACTTCTTTTAGCAAAATGGGAGTAGTCCAAATGCATAAATTTAGATTTGAAGATATTTTATGAAACTTATTTTATTTTCTTGTCCTTGAGAAACAGCGATTACTTAGGCTGCAATATCTTCGTTGTTTGCAGTTGTATGGTTCTTGGCTTCAAGCACTCGGGGGCTTTTTAAGATTCAAGTTGTAATATTAAATTTACTACCATTATTAATTAATCCAAACTTTATTAAATTAAAATGAATTTTATGGATCTTTTTCTTATTACAATAATATTGTACGACATGAGTCATATTTATAATTTCTAAAAACTATAGAACTAATACTGAAAAACTTTTCCCAAATAAAATACTTTAATTCAGACAAGACTAGTACATTATTTACATTACTTCGGAAAATAAATATCGTGATCGCGGAGCTGAAGCACTGTTCGCTCATCTTCTTAATTCATCACAAAGATTAATGTGATTGTTCAAAAAATAATATTAAAAATATAAAATATTATTTTGAGTTGATATTCTGTTGTACAAATATTTAGAATTAAACTTTTCGTGTAGGTACTTGGTTGAGGGATAACATGCACTTCTTGTGTTACGACAACGTGGCATTTTGATCTACTACAATGGTTGTAACCAGTCAAAGGTAAGGTCAAGTAACACAAACTGAAGAATAGAGGGATCAAGTTCTACAAATTAGGGGTGGAGTCAAGTAAATTTAGGCGATAATACACCAACTAGTTGTTCTTATGGTCTCTTTTAGAACATTCAAGCCGTTATATCAACAACAATTTACTTGATCCACCTCCAGAAGGACTGCTGGACTTGATCTACCCCTCTTAACTATTACCTTCTTGATCAACCCTTAAATTGACAATCGATCATTTATCAGATGACTTTGCCATGTCAGTTTTCAATGTCTGATGTGTTGCAGTGTTAGACTGGTGCGCAGGAAGACAGGTGGGACTGCGTTTCAAATGAGTACTGGCATGATACAGTACTGGCATGATACAGTGTTCCACATCGAGGTTAAACGTAATCGGGCAGAAAGAATGAAAAAGAATAATGCATGTTGGTAACAGTGAGGCATCGTATGATGTGGCAAAGTCACCTGGAAAACGACCGGTTGCAAGTTTAGAGGATCGGTCAAGTTCAGCATTCCTTCTGGGGTGGATCAAGTAAATTCTGTTATATCAACTATATTCTCATGCGCTCATCACAACATATACCCTTTTGACGTTCTGCTTGAGACCATGCTGCTCTCTCCTCTCCCCACTAACTGCCTGGAATCTCCAATCTCAAACACGTCCTCAAATCTCGTTTCTTCTATCTTAAATGGCTACGAGTAAATGGCTTTATACTCGTAGCCATATTCTGTTCGGCAGGTTGAAGGAGACTTTAACAGAAAGGGACCTAAAGCTTCTGTTCGTACCACCGCAACACTCCAGCAATACAGATGTACCTCCTTCCGAACCAGATGCTTGGAACAAAGTGAACGAGTGAAGAAAAGTCTGTATGAAGAAGTGAGTCGCCAGTTTCCTGTCTAGCAAAGGGCCTCCGAGCTAGAAGTCCGAGGAGTGTTTATAAAGAGAAGTTTCGGGTCAAGCTTACAGATGCGAGCTTCGGGTGCAGCAGGAACAGAAGTGTGAGAATTACGGGTCCTTGACGGGAGTGGTACGCGTGACGGAGTCAACTATGAGTAACATTTCGGATATGGTATGAGTCGAAAGTCGCCCTTCTCTCTAGTCTAGTGGAAAGATGGAACTTTCTAGCCATTCCGATCACCGTGACGTCATTCATGCCGAACAAGGGTTGAATATGAACGTTCTGTACTAGTAAACTAATCGTTTCCAGCATGGCCGGCGGCGTGCTGCTCAAGACGTGGTCCTCTACACTTCAGTGGCCCTCGAATCTCATCATTAAAGCTTCACAATCCAACGTATCAGCAAACGACGAGCTCATCAGGAAGAAAGGCAAAGTAGCTAATCAGTGAAGGAAAAGGAAAACGAGTCAAGAAAAGGCCGTTCGAGCGAACTCTTCGATGTATTTAATAAAGGCTCTCATTTTACATCAATCGATCACTGCTCAAACTCCGACAGGAACGAGGAACGAGACTGCATTCGACTTTTTCACGGGAACTAGCTGTACAATAAAACTCTCTTTTCCTTTCAGATCTCTCTTCTTCTCCTTCGGCTCCTTCTTTTTCTTCTTCTTCAACTGACTATGTCACAAATTCCTCGGCATTCCGTCGACACCAACAAGGAAGAGAAGAAAAACGTCTAAAGAAATTACACTCGAACGAAGAAAGTCAATCTCACTCCCCCTCTCGAAGGCAGCGCAGCTCCTCACTTCGCAACACTTTTCTCATTCGATTCTTTGTTGGGGCTGGGGATATAGTCCGGTACTCTGCGGGTGCCCGCCCTTGCCTCCCACTCACACGGCCCTCCGCATGCCCAGAAGGGTAGCAAGGATCAGAAACAACCATCCCAAGAAGCTGGCCACCAGAGCGCCTGCGACGTGGTGGCAGTACTTCTCGAATCTGGAGCAAATCTCTGACCACCCAGCCTCATTGATTCCGTTGTTGCCAATGTACCCGACGGCAGTAGCTGCCGATGCAGCCGATATTATCATGTTCGCTACGAGCTGCAGCAATTAAACAAAATGAACCATGATTAGTTATAGTACAACGGCTCGAACGAACACAACAAACTGCCACTCCTGAGCTGGAATCGACTGCTCTTCTGCATGTTTCAGCTTGAGCTCAAGAGGCTGCTGCATAATTACCAAGTCTAGGATGACCAGATGCTTGGTGACCTTCGGTGACTTCGACACGGCGCCAGCTATCGTGGCGAGGAGCGCATAGCCGAACGCCACGCCGTTGGCCACGACGAACCACCTGCAGAGTACAAGTGAAACCCCATCAGCCGAGAGCCCGAGGAGTAACGCAGTCAGTCAGTCCTGATCGTTTTCTCCTGGTGACAGAGAACTCTCTCCTTCGGCGAAAGCTGCACTCCCTTCGAGTGTTCGCGAGGATTTTCGATTCAACCGTTTGTTTTCCGGATTGCTCTAGCATCAACACAATTTCTAGGAGTTCCAGAAATTTTACCGATATTTTTCTGACACATTTCTCCCTACCTGCGGGAATGCACATTTATTTGACAGGAACTCTCTACTCTATTTGTCGAACCTACTCGAACTCCGTTCTACTCTGAGCCCACGAGCGTATGCGTTCCTTCTGACTAACGAGAGAACAGAGGAGAGAATGAAAGACAGTGAATACTTCCACCGATATAGACCGCCCTTTCTTCACTCTCGTCAGCTACGAATCTATTACTAAGTATGGGGTGCAGTCACTCGTACGATGAACAGCTTATGACAGCCATCGTTGCAAGACACACTTGACATTTGGAGGTGGAGCAAACGAACATCTTGACTGAAACCCACGAACTACTAGAAAAGGAACAATTGCACAAGGTGCTGCCTTCACACCTACACGATCTCTAGAGGCACGAGCGGTTAGTCTGCGAAATTCATAGAGTGACTCGGCCAGGACAGTGGCTGCAGTAGTGAACAACGAGTGGGCGATTAGCATGTACGAGCAGAACTCTCGAGGTGTATGTCATCCTTCGGAACGCAGCACGGGGAGTAGCTTAACTTATCGAGAGAACTCACATGAAAGCGTCCGAATAGTGGTACTTCGACCAACGTGTGAAAGGAATTCCAGCCACGACGATGGTTAGCTTCTGCTTGTTGGTGATCATCGTAACGAAGGCCGAAAGCGTAGCCGCAAACGTGAGGAGTCTGAGAATAGTGACAGGAAGGTTAGAACGACGAGCTGGAGGCGAGCCCGGCTTCAACGCCCTCTCGCCATCGCTGCTGACTGTGGACGCCATTTTCGCTTAGATCTTCTACGGCCTTCTTCTTCTGCTCGATGCCCTTAACACTTTCAAAGAGACTGCCTGAGATGAGAACTGCCTTGCCTTCTCGTCACAGAACACAACCTGCTTTCTGATTCTGAATCCTCAGCTCCTGCAGCTGCTACGGACCTTTCGTGGGCTCGACTTGTCCTCGACTGCTCTCGTGGATATATTATCAAATGCCACGCTCGCGGGTACGTACCAGCCGTCTGCACGAAGTGTTCTCTGTGATTCTTCGATCCGCAGCAGGTGCCTTAAGAACCGGGTGATCAGCACTCCAAGCTGGACTTACGATTCTGCTCTGTTTCGAAGCTCAAGTCTGTCCTCGAGCACAGTCTGGGAGGTTTTCCCTCCGCCCTTCTCACGCCGCCGCTTGCGCTTCTGACGATTGCACCTCCTTTTCCTTTTCCTTGCGGCCGTCGCATTCTTTCCTTCATGTCGACGGCTACGGCGCGCAGTTGCCATCCTGTCGACTCCACAGAGTGGACACAACAGGCAAACAATCATCGAATACTGGACAGGAAATCCGATATCCGTTAGAAAAAATTGCTCTTTAATTGTTTACTATAGTTTACTTTACTTCTTTGTAAAACTGTTAAGGTTTACTCGCAGTGGAGCAGGCGGGAGCAGGGACTGTTTACCGTGGAAGAAGTCGCTGTAATCACTCTTCTGACGACTGGCTACTTCCAGACGTTGGTAACTTGGTTTATCTGTTTAATACGTCTGGTATTCTTGGCTTTTCTGTTGATGCGTGCCGCACTGCCGTGCTGTGGGAAAGCTGAGTCGCGAAGCCGGCCTGATTGACGTCTGTCTGAGTTTAGATTATTTTAGACTCGAACTGTCATTGACTGCACAGCTGATCCCACAGCTCGTCCTGCTTCCCGTAATCTCTGCTGATTACACGGACCGGTCATATCTGGATATGATCTCTGGATCTGTAGGAAGTTGAGAGCTGGTTCCGGTAGGAATCAATGGGAAGATCCAAGTACACTCGGTAGCCTTGCCACCTACACAAGTTTGGCGTCTTTCAGGCAAATGTCTGCGGCAGCAGCTCGAGAACAGACAACCAGCTAGCCGTTGGGAAAAGAAAGCACGAGGCAGTTTTAGCGTTCATTAAGACCAATTCGTTGTCAGATTCTGCTGTGGTCCCCAGAGCCGAGTGTCGAAACTCCTGGAGTCCCCTGGACAGTTCAAGTCTTCATCACCCAGTACTTACTGATTACTGTATGTTTTGACCTCCCACGAAGTTGATACACGAGGATACAACAGGAAGGTGGTAACGCAGTTCACATCGGGGAACACGCGTCGAAGATGGCAGCAAAAGTGCTCTGGCCGCAACATGGCCGCATAAGATGTGAACGGAATATCTGTAGATTCCGGAAGCCTTCTTCGAGGTGACTCCACTTGACTTACTGAGCTGCTAAGTTCGTGAGCCGTTGCTTCACGCATAGTATATACAATTTCAAAACTAGTTTCAAAAGGAGTTGCTTGCCATCCGCCGAGCGTGGTTTACCACGGCTTACTGTCGTGACCAGAGTCAGACTGATACATCCGGTATGACCGTCCGGTAACCCACAACGGTGCAGGAAAGTAAAACGGCTGACTATGGACACGTCGAAACACAGTTGTGGAGATGGAGTACATCCAAGTAAAAACCTCTTCGTCTTCACTTCAGTCTGCGTGTCCCACTCTAATATACAGTAACCTCTATAGAGTCAGGCTGCTAATAAATAAAATTAGTTGTATTTGACTTCACACGCAGCCTGACATCCGATGACATTGACTTGAGCACCAGTCAACTGGATTTCGACTGGCGACAGTCTGGGGCCTGGGCATGCCCTGTACGTACTACAACCGTGTCTCGTATGTTGCTTGTTGTTGAAAGCTGTGACTGTCCGGCACGGACGGACACTTCGCCATGTGGGGACGTTTGACGGAAGGAATACCGCAAGTAAAGTTCGAACTTGACGTGGACTTGCTTCCGTTCTGAGTCATTCCCAGCGTGCAAACAATATACCTTCTCGCGAGCGAAGTAACCGTAGTAGAACTCTCGGTTTCACCTGACCGAGGAACGGGTGCAAATTAAATATGCACGCAAGATCGACTTCCGGGAACTTTTGTTCACTTGTTGTTATAAGAAAAATATATAAATGTTAAACGGAAATTTTATAAAAAAAATACTATTAAAAATATTAAAGATATTAACTATTAACAAAAGCTCTAATTGTGAAAAAACTATACATAAACTATAAAGGGAGCTCGGATAGACACGTTCTCCAAAGTATATATGCGGGCTGCTGATTACCACTCTTTCATATTTAATGACAAGTATATTGTATTACATAACCTTTACATATTTACCTCCTCTATCAGAAGAAGATGAATATGCAAAGAAGTTAGATTTTTGTTCACTTATTGCTATGCACTATGATAGTTATATGTAGATTGTGAAAACTGGGAAGATAGAGAGAAATTTTGTTATGTAGAACGGAAGGATGGAGTCGCTTTGAAAACCAAAAATATATCAAAAAATTAAAATACGAATAAATCACTAACACATCATTGCAAGCATAGCTCCTTGTTGTTATCGGAAAAGAATATAAATACTAAGTGAAATCTTATACTAAATCGACAAAAAATCAAAAAATCATATAAATATTAAATGATAATCAACCTGGAAAATGCGGGAAGACCCGGACAATATAATAACGGGAATGCAGACATATGCTATGGAGTATCACCAAAGTACATTTTATCAAAGGTTCAATTTATTACCTGACCCTTCTCAACGAAAAGATACATATTAGGGGTGTCAAAGTAAGAACTCCTTTTAAAGATTCTTAACTCACTAAAGAGAGTTATGGCTTAGACCAAGCATTTGTGATATTTTAGTGTCCATTTTTGCACAAAATAAGAAAAATATAACGAGCATTTTTTATTTAATCTTCACTCATTTAAATGTTTACTTTTGTAGTAAGAATTTATTATTCAGATTCATTTATAATTAGAGTAATTATGCCAGATGTCAAAAAATAATTATTGAATAGATCGCATTATCACCTCATAAAAGCGATGCATAACTATCTGCGACTCTATACAAAACTAGTCGTTGAGAAGTTGCAATTTTGTTCTTTTCAACAGTTTATAAATATTTCCCTTTAACTTTGACGCCACTTCTAAGTATTAGTGTCAATCTAGTGCAGCAGACAATCCCACCAACAAGATGGAGGTTAGGCAAGTTGGAGAGAATTGCTCTGTCTCCATCTAATTCTAATTTCTAATCATAAAACCATTTCTCACAGCTAAAACGACCTACACAATAGTAATCTTTTATAAAACATTTAATCAAAGTTAATATTCATCACCAAACATTTAACATAAAGTTTGGTTTATGCATAAGCCCGTTTCAAACTGCCTTCACCAATCAGCTAAAGTGCGGGTTTTACAGCAATGTGATGAAGACACTTTCCAACCATTTCCTTTAGTTTGAGACCTATTAGAACGTCTCCAAACTTCACCATGACAAACTCGTTACAGTAGTTCCCGTATGGGATTTTATAGAGTGATGTAATCCGAATCGCAGACATATGGAATATCTTGTAACCGACTTAACAAATGGAAGTTAGCAGTCTGTTGTTGCACAGTCTCCTTCTCTGCATATTCTTTATCCATTTTATGATAGAGGAGGCAAATATATATGGGTTTAATTTATTATTTAATATATTTATTGAAAAAGATAAGTATTATATTAAACAACAAACAGAATGTGATTCATTTGAGATCAACCATTGGATATGTAGTTTCGGGATCGTTTTTGTTAACGTTCTTCTTCTGGGTTCTATTTGGATCTTTCTGCATATATAGTCTAGTTATCTCTTAACATTTTTCATTAGAATTGCACTTCAAATTTATATATTTTGGAGTTCGGGACTCAGGAGCTCTTGATTCAGCTATTCTTCTAGGCGAATCCATTTCGTGAAATTGTTTCATTCTAAAACTGTTTTTTAGTTCATTAACGTTAACATTAGTGCGTGCTAGGCGTTATGATCTTCTTTATTTCCTGCTACTCATGTCGTTTTTGTTCTTAATGATTGGTGTTGTTATTTCGATGTAATGAAAGCATAAGCATGCACGAAAAAATTACTTGTTGACCTTATCCGTCCCACGCATTACTCAGAAAATGACTGTAAGTCTGAGTCCTTAATCGAAATGTGTCTATATCTCGACTTCCTCTCGCTTCGATTCTTTTTCTATCTTTGTCGGTTATTTGTTATGTCGGATCTTGAAGAGGATTGTGGAAAGTCTTCTTGAGAGGTTATTTTGTCTATCTCTATCGAGGATGAAGTTCTAAACTCGGTTCCAGCTACCCTATATCCGAATATTCATTGAATCTATCCATACATGTGATCTAGATATATTCCATTTTGAAGCATTTGAGGCTATTTGTTCTCATCAATTCATCTTCAAATGCAATATGGATAATATTGTAAGACTGGTGACACTACCTCCTTATCTTGTTTATTATAAGGGCTCGTTATCGTTCTCAGATATCAAATTATATCGTTTTAGAGCTTACATTTATATAGACTTTGATTTTACAGCAGTGTCATTTAAGTTTCTTCTTCCTAGTCTAGATTATATGCTAATCAGCAAATCGTGCTCCTTACCAACTGCTTGTGTTCAAGCGCTTATTAGATCTTTTCGTTATATTCTATCAGAAGGAGCCTGACTCGTCTTGCATGACTCCATACTATTTTCTTATCCATAGTTTTTTGAATCCGTGCTCGATCATCATCTTGTGAAATCGGTCATCCATGTTGTTTATCGTCTCAGGTGTTTCTATTGCGTTCATCAAGACATAGATTTGAATCATTCCGGTTTGCTTATAAACACTTTTTTTGTCTTTCTCATATTACTAAGACAAGACAGCCACTTTGTTATGTTAGTAATATTTTAGATTGCACAAATCAGGCTTTTGAATACGTTTCAGCTGATATATTTAATTATTAAAGAATGTAAATAGTAGAGTTATTTCATCACTGTTAAAAAATAACGATATGATGAACGATCAGACAAAATGAATGATTTAACTTTCTACAATCAATCTGATGTGTGATAAAACAACACATCGTTAAGAAAAGTTGTATCAAGTTCAAAGAACCTGCTGGGGGTGTGACCAAGCCAAGTTCTGGCCTGGCCTACAGTAGTGAGGGAGCTGGACGTATAATGGATGCGCTGGGCTTAACACGCTACCACGCTGGCCGATCAGATATAGACTTGAGTGATCCTTACATGTCCTTGAGTTACCACCTGGAGTAAAAGTAAAGACAGCGGGGCACATCATCATACACATCACACAGTTCCTTGTCTGTTTGGGTACAAGCCGCGGTTCGCTTGCACTCACATGGTGAGATTTCGCGTCTGTTTCCTTTCGGTTTGTAGATTTTATGCTTACTGTCGTTTAGAAATCCACGGTCAAGGACCGTTGTTGACCGAATCTAAACTAAAAAGCGATACCAAATCCTCTCTCGCGCCAACTTGCATAATGTGGCACAAAGCTGCAACGGCGACTACCTCTGCCGTCGACGGATCCCAGCCGCACATGCGAGAACTGGTCGCAAAGCGAACATGTGAACGCTGCTTTAGTTCGGAGCTGGGATATGGAGAACACAGCTGGAGGAAAGCGGCAAGAGTTCAAGCAACGTGTAAAGTAGATGAGAGCCGCGTGATAGTTGGGCTGACATTCTGGAATTTGGGCGGGAAGTCGTATATAAGAAGAGTTTGTTATGACTTGTTCTTTACCTTTCCTCGTACATAATGAACTTGAACTCGACAGGATATGTCGATTCCTTTTGTCAAGGCGGACTTGGGGGATGTACGATCGAGTAGCGTGATACTGGTTGCAGTTTGAGTTATGAATTCTAATGATATGCCTTTGCCTGTGCAAGAGGAATCGCGTTTCGAGTCGTTCAACCTAAGCCCTAAACCTGACTGTTACCTTTTGCTGACTGACTACCTTTCAGTGTGTGCTCGAAGAGAAAGCATGCACGAGTTTCTGTTGCAATCACAGCTGCTACTCGGAAACCTAAATGTTCATGATGAGAGAAACCGTATCTTCGGGGATTAAAGGAGGTTGCGCTCGAGAGTTCTGTGGTGATGAGAAAACCTTTACAACCTCAAGTTTGCACATCTTTAGTCCCCTCCATCGGATTGATGTTGGTGATTGCAGCTTATGTTGACCTCTCTGACATACCTGATAGTGGACACAATAAGGTACATTTGAACTGGAAATCGAAGCCTCTACTTCGAGACTGAGTTTGTGTCACGTCATTATGCTGGGCGCGCGAACATAGTATCCAGTCAGTCAAAAGATTATTCAACAGTTCTGCTGAGCAAAATGATAAGTATGCCCGAGGAATCCTGTGTTCAGCGCCACAACCTAATCCACTCGGAGGACGAGTCGATTGGAAGCTTAGCGTCTCTATTATTCCTAATTCCTATTCTCACATTTAGAAGTAGTGATCGCTTTCCTGTATCTTCTAATGGAAGAGGATTTTGGTTCTTGACAGACATGGTTTAACACTGTGAAGTTTGGAAGTCGTCATTTGGTCTGAGACGAGAGCCAAGGATACTCTCCTGATAATGGTCACGTTGACTGACAGGTCTCTCGGACCTGGGAACCTAAAGCCAAACATCTCTATCCATGTGGGTAGCGTGTGAAGCCCCACGGCTATAGGAACAAACATCTCAACATGTGAATCCCCGCATACCAGCAAGATAAAATCTTTTTAAGGTAACTGTGCCTGCCTGCGTGGTAGATGTCGCTCCTGCCCTGTCTAGGTGGATGGATATGAGAATGATCGTCAGTTTGTCTGTAAAACGTGTTGTCGTGTTTGCCAGAGAGACAAACTCTTTTACAAACAGAGACACCGTCTCTTTAATTTACCGGGTTCTAGTTACATCGTGGAAGAGTTGGAACTCAATCATACGATGCCAATATGCTTATGGGTATGACAGCTTGGAGATCGTGGATAGCGTCAGGTGAAAGTAGGGCGTATAAAGTGTTGGCCATTAACAGTGTTAACCTTGACGTGCCGGATTCTGTGCTGCTGCTCTCGACTGCTGCTGCCTCGATTGGACGGTTTGGACCTTGAAGGTTTTAGCTGTTGTCGACACCTGTATTCTTTGCTTTATTGCTATGCATACGAATACACCTGCTTTCTTTGCTAGCACAGCTTACTTACTGGCAGTTCTGCGCAGAGTAGGAAGTCAACAAAAACCGGAGGAATGGGGGAGTTTATTTCACCTGCTAAATAAAGCTCAGAGATCTTTGTTCTTATCTTAGTATTAATTCCCTGTAAACTGCATGGACTTGGACTCAAAAGCCTGTTCTGTTTCGGCACCCACGTGACTCGTGAGTTGTGGATATATCAAATCTAAATGCAGTCAGGCTGTAAACTCGTTTCCATTTCCGTCGGAAACTAGTAAAGCGGAAAGTTTGAGCTTATCAGAAGCTTGGTCTAAATTTCCTGAAAAGACTTACCGTTCCGAGAAACAAATGCGTAGATGTCGCAAATGCATTGCAGCACAACGCCTTGCAGCCTTGAGTCACTATCAATTCAAGCTTCAGTTCTCACGTTCACAGAGACATCAGTCTGTATCGTCACCGATACACCACTCTAACACAGCACGAAGGTAACGAGCCGCTGGTAGAGATGAAAACTTTGACTTGCGTTGATGTCATCACGGTGCAAGTCAGTATCTCAGTCATAATTCATTTCTGCTGCTAAGAGTTAAGAATGGACATGCTGAGAGTTGAATTTATTACTGAGAATAACTTGCGCCAGATGGACAACTGCATGTGGGTAGCGCATCTGACTACGCTGTATGCCCGTAGTTTTTCTTTTGGATGACTTGTAGAAATGATAGCTTAGTCCCTTTTTGGTGGAATCAGTTGAGTGTGGAACACTTCCCATGGCTTGAGATCTGCTAGCGCTGTGTTCATGGGTCGTATGTTGTACGTGCTTGGCTGTTGATATGACAGTTTCGGGTTTCTCCAATACATAGCGAAGAGGTGCATATGGCGTTTTAGTTGCTTTAGAGTTGAACACTTTTGTTTACTGGTAGTGGAAATAATGATTGGGACCAGGACAGTCTTATCTTGATGAAATACTTGTTGGAAATGAACTACTGGTAGAATAGGCTAAGGCAAAACTCTAAGTCACGGCATAAAGACAGTATGAGAGTGTGAGAGAGCTCCTCATGAGAGTGTGAGCAGTACCAAGTAAATAGATTACTCAATAATGTACAATGGCCTTGAGTCTGGATAATATACTCTTGGTCTTGGTCTTGGTCTTGGTGACCTTATGAAAAGTCACCACCTAATAACCTGAACTGGTTACTATAAAAGGGGTATTCACATTATGTTCTAACACTCCCACTCAGTAACAGTTCGGATAAAATATTACTTAGCTAGAAAACATTCCTAGCTCTGGTAGTAGATAGTCCAACTTGGGAGCTGGCAAGCTCTTTGTCAGAATATCTGCAACCATGTCTTCAGTAGGACAATATCTAACTTCTATAACTTTTCCAGCGACGTGATTTTTGATGAAGTGATATCGGATGTCGATGTGCTTCGTACGGTCGTGGAACTTGCTAGTGTCGACAAGGGCCATAGCACTTTGGTTGTCACAATATGTAACGGTGGGCTCCTTGTCATGCAATCCGATGTCAGTCAGGAGCTGACGTAACCAGATTGTCTCTGAACAGCTCGTGCTAAGAGCTACATATTCTGTCTATGACAGGACTACTGACTTTTGTCTCTTAGAGGACCAGCTGATGGCTCCTCCAGAGTAGATGAAGCAATGATCTGATGTGGATCGTCTTGTCTCCGCATGTCCTCTCCAGTCAGCATCGGAGTAACCGAACAGAGAGTACGGCTGGGGTGAGTGAGCATACTCAAGGTACAAATTCAAAGTTCCTTTGATGTAACGGAAAATCCGCTTCATAGCACAATGTGTTTGGGTCCAGGACTACTCATGAACTGGGAGAGTACACTAATGGGATAAGACAAATCATGACGAGTGCATACTGCGGCCCAATTAATAGAGCCAACTGCACTCTGATAAGGATAACTATTACATAGCTTTTTTTCATCCTCAGTGATAAGAGAGTCATCCGAGGAAAATTTCTCACCTGTAACTAGAGGGGTGCTTACAGGTTTGCAGTCCTGTAAGCCAAACTGAAATAGTTTCTGTGTCAAATACAAAATTTGACTAAGTCTGATAGTGCCAGAAGATGAATCGCGGTTAATTTCAATATTAAGGCAATGATGGACTGGACCGATGTTAGTCATTTTGAACCGTGAGCTCAATTTCTCTTTTACATGGGATAGCAGAGCCTCACTACTACTGGCAATCACAGTGTCATCCACGTAGAGGGCAAGGATGATGAAGTGTTGTTTCTGGTGCAAGTAGTAAAGATTTTCGTCTGCACCGGACTTGGTAAATCCAAGAGAAAGCAAGAATTTGTCGATGATCAAGTACCATTCTCTTGGTGATTGCTTAAGACCGTAGAGAGTCTTAAGCAATCTGCACACTTGATTGCGCCTTGCTGTAGTCACTCCTTCCAGAACACTCATGTATATTTCCTCGTTAAGTGTTCCATTTAGAAACGCGGTTTTAACATCCATTTGGTGTACATGAAGGTTATACTGCACTGAGATGGTAAGGATGAGCCGTATCGACTAAATACGGACTACAGGGGAAAACGTTTATGTGTAGTCCAACCGTTAGATCTGGGTGAAACCACGAGCCACTAATCTCGTCTTATAACGAGCAACGGACCCATCGGTATTAAGTTTTAACTTAAAGGTCCACTTACATGTTATCGTCCGACGTCTATGTGGCAAGTCGGTGAGCTTCCAAGTACCGTTAGATTCGTGAGAATCTAACTCCTCCTCTATTGCTCTTCTCCACTAATCGGCATCAGGAGAAGATACTGCTTCTGTGTAAGAAACAGATTCCATTGACACAGATTTGAGAGTTACCATCAATGCACGCTTGGTGTTCTTCGAGACTTCGGGATCAGCGATGAAGAGTCATAGCCTTCATCTGAGTTCCGTTGTGGAGGAACTGAATGTCGAGCTGATCGTCTTAGTGGAGACGGTGGTGGGAAATCCAATGGAGGAAAGGAGGACTCGCTGTGGATAGATCTACGTGATGAGTGGGATGATGTGCGTCTAAGATAGGGATGGCGCATGTTCAAGTTCTCTGCAAGGGGAGAGGGATTGTGTGTATGGCTTGAGGAGTGAGAACGTGGAGGTCGACTACTCCCACTCGACTGTGTACTGCTGGTGACTCCTCCGCCAGGGCCATGACTGCTAGAGACTCCTCCTCCAGATCCAAGACCAACGGATGAGGTTGGAGCTGGACCGGCAGGAGATGGCAGAGGAACTCCCACTGAAGAGAAACCGGGAGAGACGGACGGAACGTAAGCTGGGTCAGCTGAAGGGGCAGGCACAGTATGATAAAAATAGACATCGGTCTCAGGAGACGCTTGAGTGAATGGGAGATCGGCAGAGGAGACGGATGTGGGAGGGAGAGTCGGGGAAGACTCATCGAAGATAACATCACGAGAGGTGAAGATATGATCATCAGATTTTCTTTGAAGACGGTAGCCCTTACTCTGGCCGATATAGCCAAGGAAGATACACTCGTGAGAGCAATCATCGAGCTTTGTGCGCTCAACCTCGGAAACCTGGGAAAAAGCACGACAGCCAAAGACGCACAGAAAGGTGAGATCGGGTCGACGAGAAGTTGTGGAGGCATAGGAGTGTCAGAGTTCATAAGGTGTAGTCATAGACGGGATAGCCTTAGACGGACACCGATTCTGGAGGAAGGTGGCGCAGGTGATTGCTTCACCCCAGAAGGGCTTGATGAGATTGGCAGTGAAGAGCATGGAACGGACAGCGTCAAGCAAGCTGCGGTTCTTGCGCTCAACAACACCATTCTGCTGAGAAGAGTAAGGAACTGTGAATTGACGTTGGATGCCGCGCTCACGATAAAAAGCGTCAAAAGCAGCTGAACGATATTCCCCGTCATTGTCAGATCGCAAAGTGACAAGGGATTGACCAGTGGCACGCTCAGCAAATGTCAGATAGTCTCGGAAAGCAGCAAAATAATCACTCTTATAGTAGAGAAGACGAGTGACAGTGTAACGCGAGTAGTCATCAATAAAGGTGATGAAATATTCATAGTCAGAAAAAGTGCAAGGGGAGATGCGACCACCAATATCAGAATCGATCAGTGTCATGGGACGAGTTGATCGAGTGGAGCTAGTACGTGGGAATTTAGTGCGTGCATGCTTGTCGTGTGCACAAGCTGCACAAATTTCCTCAGACAGTGGGAAGGAGGGGAGATCAGTAACATACATGCGGTGGCTCAGCTCATGGACTTGATGATGGTTGATATGATCGAGTCGCTGATGTCAGAAGATAGAGAGATCACTCGTTGTAGTAACAAGGGCACATGGTCGAGGTGGCGTCAGTGGAGGAGTCCGACTACCAGATGAAAAATCCTGAAGGTCTTCTAGTAGTCGCGGAGGAGATCACGACCGGGAAGATAAACTGGAGAACTCAGAATTTGCGGGGTGCAAGTCAAGAAAAATCCAAGATAAAACTTGGTTAAAAGTCGGGTCGAACTTTGTAAGCCGAGCCGGATCAGATCTGGTAGGCTGGGTCGGGCCTTGTAAGCCGGGCCGCGGGCTTAGAAAGCCTTGCGCGGATGGCGCAGCCGTAGTGACGACGTGACGGCTGACCACAGTGCCCAGTGACGCGGTAGCATTGGCGAGGCTCGGTGCGGATTCCGGAGGGATCGCAGGGGAGCCAAGGCCGGAGGAGGAGTTAAGGCCGCTGACACGGATCTTTCGGGATCCGCACCGGTCCTTGCCTGCCAAGTCAGCAGAGGTCGCGACGACCTCCCGCGACTTGGGAGGAAGACTGCTTCCGTGTGGAGGCAGTCCGTGTGGGGGATGGGGTCCCATCCCATCCCCTTGGAGTATTGGGATGAGGTATCAATCCGCTCAGCCAAACCAAAGATAACCACCAACGTCGAGAGATGTATCTAAGGAGAGTCGCAGCTCTAACTCTCCTACGCAGCTCTCGGTCCAGTATCCCATACCAGAACTGAACTGCTCGTGCTTCCGCCACCCCATTGGATAACACTGATCAACCGTCTCATGCGAGTAAACGCCTCGCGTAGACTCTCTCCAATCTTCCGCTGGAACTCCTGCAGACTCCTCAACTTGTCGATCCGCATACCCTGATAGTTCTTCTTCAAACACTAGAAGAACTGAACCACGTGATTAAACCCGGATGGTATCTCGCTCATATTATCGCATGCTCCACTTCTAGTGGACGCACCGCTGATAGTAGATACTCTGTCACTCGTGGATGTACCACTGCTACTGACATCCGAACTCGTAGGTGATACGCCTCCTGAAACTGCACCAGTAGTGATAGAAACATAGTTGAGAGACCAATGTTATCTCCACAACTCCACGTTGTAGCCGTCTGAACTTATGATAATCGTCCATAGACGGTCCCTCCAAGTGTTGGAACAAACCCTTTCGCACCATGAAATGTGGAACAGTTGTGGGTTCCACATCTACTGCAGATCGCAGCAACTGTCAAACTCTTGGATGAAGTCATCCAGCTCAATGGTATCCATCGTACTCGAGTGTCGTCGAGGTCCTTCGTGACCTCATAGATCTCGTCCATGTCTCACAACAATGATCTGGCGACATATGTGTATCTCCAACCACGTCCTCATCTGAATCGGTGTCTTCCGTCGATGAACAAGTGCTGCTGGTTGGTATCTCACATCACTCCGTGTGAACCCACTACTTAGTTGAATCTCCGCCGAAACCTCTGTGGGCCTTAGTGATGAGAACCCCTGTGTCAATCGTGAACATTAAGCTCTAACTAGAGAGTTGAAACCTCATCATCATACGTGATGCCAACCTGCCTAACCCCGCTCCTACTGAGCTCACCTATTCCTTACTAGGACGGTCAAGATAAAGACAACCGTACATATCATCATCACAAGCAGCCTCTCACGATCTGTTGGTCGCAATTGTGAGAGAAACAAAGATAGTCTGATTGGTCTGCAACTCCAGTCTCACTACTGATAACACACTGGAGTGAACTCGCTCTAGAAATCAAGCGCCAACACAAGCAAACGTGACGCATAAACAAGAAGTAGAATATGGAGGGGTTCCAACCACAAGAAGTCCAAAAACGATACGCTCCACACTCAAACATACATAAAAGATAAACTCACCCTCACCCGTATTGACGCTTCCTCTTCGGTGACCACATGCACAATATAGGACCACCTACTATCATAACATGTACCTAAGGTCACTAACTAGATGTCCACATCTCTAGTAGCTCCAAAAGTCTCTACGTGATAGCTCTACTAGCTCACCGAAGACAACTATCACCAACTGTCTTCATACACGTCTCTACGATATAGACAAACGCTATCACAATGACAACTTCTCTCTAGTACTATGAGATCGCCCTATCACTTCTTTAGGAACGTGCGAAAAGGTCTCTTACTACCTTAAACAAGTCCATAAATACTTGCATGCATCCTTAGAAGACACCAAGAGCTATTGATCTGGTGGTAAAGCCAAAGCTAAGAGCTAGTAGTTAAGCACATTCTTCAAGAATTGTGTTGGGATGGATGACTTGATTTTACTCACTCTCACATCACTGAAATTGAGATTAGCTTACGCACGCCATCAAGCTGACTTACTGACTCGAGCTCTGCCTCTGTCTCCGCACTCACGCACCTCTGCTCCTCAAAGTCTCAAAGCATCTCCTAACACACGTTCCACATCGTAACACTCCCACTCGCTCTCCGAAACTCGGACCAAACTACAAAAGAAAGAAGCGCATGAAGGAAACACCCCAAAATAGCAACTTCACACCACTCCAAAAGATCAAAATCTGTCAAATGTACACTCGCATGCAGATTTACGTCAGATTTTTTATCACCCGTGACCTTCTTTTCCTTGTAACTCACTCGATCTCTCACCAAATCGGATGAGTTTTTATGCGTTAGAATCGTCTTCTCAACGCACACCTACTGAACTCATCACCACTAGAAATTACTGACCAGTGCATATCCGACGTCCGCCGACGCATCTCTGTCGATCTCAAATTGATTTGAAAAGCTTGTCACGTGAAATTTCAGCAGCGCTTCCGCACTATCTCATCACAAATTCGATCAAGAATAGGTCCAAATACTACTAATCCGCATAGCAATCAAACACACAGTAAAAAAGAACCATTATGTGCATGCACGCACCCGCAAATCATAGATATTAACGATCTACAAACTCTGGAGATACCACCGACAGAAATCTGCGACCTGAAAGCTCTCAATCAGACTCGCGAATTCAGTTCTTCCAGTAATAAATGATTTTTACTCACTCCATCATGCCAACCGGCACTAAACAAATACTAAAGTCGAGCCAAATCCACTCTGTGCATAAGAGAATCCAGATTACATTCACCAAGACTATCCACCATACCCAAGAGCTTGAAGACTCAACTCGAAGAACTAAAGCCTCCAAGCCTTACCTGCGGAGTATACCCCTAGTGGGGCTAGCC
Organism: Asterella californica; assembly: GCA_036924285.1. Classification (NCBI taxonomy): domain Eukaryota; kingdom Viridiplantae; phylum Streptophyta; class Marchantiopsida; order Marchantiales; family Aytoniaceae; genus Asterella; species Asterella californica. The sequence continues at coordinate 2,656,527 of JAYKYS010000009.1, read as the reverse complement.
CAAGAACTCGCCCTAACGGCACTAACGGCCTTACACTTCGCACTCGACCAACCTAGCCGTGGTGCTAAACTGAAGTGACATTCACATCCGTTACAAAATATAAAAAAATGAAAGAACTTGTATTAATTTTGGATAATGGATGGAAACCGCTGATAATTGTGAAGCATGCATAGTCATGGAGGAGGAGGCATGCTCATTAAACTTATTATCTAATTTTCCCCTAGAGAAAAGTTAGGTAATAAAAGGTGACTATCATAAATTAATCCTAAATGATAAGATCTCGGTCTTATTGTTTCGGAAGCATGTGTTTGCGCGTTATATTTTTGGGTTGTGTCCGGTTCAAAACAACTCTCATCTCATATAACACGTAAAAAATTATAGAGAAATCATAATAATAAATTTATTAGTATATTATATATATAACCAAAAATGAACAAAGAGGAAGTAGTGGAAGACTGTCGTCGAAGAAATAATCGAGAGAAACGATTGAAAATATTCCTCGACCCATTCTTCAATCTATTTCCTCAGTTTAACCCTTGCTTTCGATGGTCTTCCTTTGCACCTCCGCCCCGAAACTCATTAGAGATGTATATTCACCAAAAAATGTATTCTACGCATGCATATGTACTTTCTTCCATATTTCACTCTCTTCAAGTTCGTAAGTGAGAATATGCAAAGAGCTTTAATTTATATTTTAAAATTTTTTCTTGAATGAGTTAGGATATAAATTAAAGTTTAGACATTACAAATATTTTACTCATGGAAGTCTCTTTATATCAAAAAGAGATTCTGTTTGCATGCGTTATTTATGGGTTTGTGTAACTCAAAACACCATATGTAATCAAGATAACTAGGTTGGTTTTAATTTTAATAAATTTTAGTAAATTTAGTATTTTAAATTTAAAGAGTTTTTTCACAATCTAAAAAGTATTTGCAACTCTGCACTTTAGTAAACTATATTTTCTATTGAAATTTTAGAGGTAACTGTCATTCAATTGCTGAGAATACTTTTATTCTTTGTTTAAATATTTATATTATTTTTCTCCTTGACCAGAAGTACATTTTGCATGCATATTCACTCTCTTCCAAGTCCGGAAGAGGAAGAATATGCATGTAGTTTAATTTATTATTCAAGCCTTCTGTTGGGACGAGTTACGTAATTAACTAAAATCCTCATTAACTTACTAGTTCTTTGCTTGGAGCATCTTGCAGTATAATCTTGGGAGCGCTTTTTTCTTTCCTTGTCTTATGGGTTATATTGGGATCTTCCTGTCTTACCAGGCTCATCTGTCATTTAACATTTAGAGATATTATGTTCATTTTTCAAACATAGTATAAAATTTTGAAATATAATTTTCATCTATATGTATCTATATCTATATATATTCCAATAACAACACACGGGCAACAGTTTCCTGAAAGTTCACGTTGCATGCATATTTACCTATAAACCAGGTGAGCGTAATATTCTCATGAACCCTAAAGAAACGGATAAGTGCACCATCTTAACCAATCCAGAAATTGTTTTGCAACGAGGAGTTTAGGGTTCATTTCGGTATTCTCTGGGCGCTGGAGATTTCACTAGTCGCTACATCAGAGAACGAATTTTCTTTGTAAAATATTCACCTCTTTATTTCCATGTGCAAAAGTAATTCAGAAGAGTTAGATAATAAATTAAAAAAATAAAATTATATTTCAAATGTTAAATATTAATTGTTCCAGTAACTACCGAAACGTTACTAGAAAACCCATAAGTGGAGTGCAAGATAATGCGCTTCAGCGGATACAAGTGAGAGAACTTACTTGTCCAAAACAATATATTCATTAATATATTAATTTATTATCTAATCCTTCTCTTCAGAAAAGTTAGATAATAAATTAAACTTGCAGCCGAAGATGGAAGAGATGAATATGAACTTTTTGCGAACAGTTGTCTCCTTGCTGTTACCGGAAAATATTCAGTTATTAAATGAATTTTTTATTAAATTGAAATAAAATATTAAAATATTTAGAAATGTTAAGGCAACCTGGCTGCGAGACATAACCCATAAAGAAATCAAACTGGAATGCGATTCCAACTGTATACATCCGAGATGTTGAAAAATAAAAATTAGAAAAACTAAAAAATATTTAATTTATTATCTAACCCTTCTCAACGGAAAGATCAGATACTAAATAAAAACGCATGCATATTCAAATACACTCTCTTCTCTCCCCTCCGCTCTCCGCACACTCACTCCAGTGCCAGTGTGGGATAAGTGGGAGACAAGTGGGAGAAAGCTTTTCCGAGTGTAACATCGCTGGTCGTCGTTGACAGAGTCGTGAGAGCACAGAGTAGTGTTGGGGAAAAGTGTTTGGGATGTTGGACCGACAATCAGTAGGAACTTCCTTTCTAGACTACGTAGTATCGGACATGAAGTCAACCCACATCGAGCTACGTATACTTGTACTGTATGTACTAATGCTACGCTAGTTTCAAATCAGTGATCGAGCTAGACCTGCTTGCATGACTTCGGATAGCACCAAGATTTAGTGTTGTTATGTAGTAACGAACGACGTGAAGCCCCAAGGCGATCGATCCTGCCTTGGCTTCTAGAGTCCCTCCGAACATTCTTCTCTAGACTGGCGACAAGCTCATGTTATCACGTGAATGAAATACGTCGCGACTCCCGACTGATATGTACGGGTGACTCACTGTTCTTATTCTTTCTCTAAGTTGTCTCTTCTGGCGGAACTCGAATATTCATGCAAGATTCTCGGAGAACTTTTGCTCGCTTTTCATTAGCGAAAAAATATATATATTAAATTCAAAAAAATATATTGAATTTTTAAATTGTTAAGTGATAACTGCACCTACAGTTGTAGGTTGATGCAGGTATAACCCATAAAAAGAACGCAGACAGACGCGTTCTGAAACTATATATCCAAGAGGACTCTCACAAAGATATCACACTTTTCTTCTAATTTTTAATTTATTATCTAACTCTTCTGAATTACTTTTGCACATGGAAATAAAGAGGTGAATAATTTGCAAAGAAAATTCGTTCTCTGATGTAGCGACTAGTGAAATCTCCAGCGCTCAGAGAATACCGAAATGAACCCTAAACTCCTCATTGCAAAACAATTTCTGGTTGGTTAAAATGGTGCACTTATCCGTTTCTTTAGGGTTCATGAGAATATTACGCTCACCTGGTTTATAGGTAAATATGCATGCAACGTGAACTTCCAGGAAACTGTTGCCCGTGTGTTGTTATTGGAATATATATAGATTTGAAAATGTTAATTCAAAATTTTATACTGTGTTTGAAAAATGAGCATAATATCGCTAAATGCTAAATGACATATGAGCTTGGTAAGACAGGAAGATCCCAATATAACCCATAAGACAAGGAAAGAAAAAAGCGCTCCCAAGATTATATTTGCAAGATGCTCCAAGCAAAGAACTAGCAAGTTAATGAGGATTTTAGTTTATTACCTAACTCCTCCCAACATAAGGATTAAATAATAAATTAAACTACATGCATATTCTTCCTCTTCCTGACTTAGGAAGAGGGTGAATATTATGCATGCAAAGTGTACTTCTGGTCAAGGAGAAAAAACTATAAATGTTTAAACAAAGAATAAAAGTATCCTCAACAATTGAATGACAATTACCTCTAAAATTTCCATAGAAAATACAGTTTACTAAAGTGCAGAGTTACTAGAAAGAGTGGTGCTCGACTGGATTTGCAAATACTTTTTAGATTGTGAAAAAACTCTTTAAATTTAAAATACTAAATTTACTAAAATTTAATAAAATTAATACCCACATAGTTATCTTGATTACATATGGTGTTCTAAGTTACACTCCCCCATAAATAAACACCTGCAAACAGAATCTCTTTTTGATATAAACACATGTGACTTCCACGAGTAGAATATTCTTAATGTCTAAACTTTAATTCATAGCTTAACTCTTTCAAGAAAAAAATTTAAAATATAAATTAAAACTCTTTGCATATTCTCATTTACGAACTTGAGGAGGGTGAAATATGGAAGGAAGTACATATGCATGCATAGAATACATTTGTTGGGTGAGTATACATCTCTAATGAGTTTCGGGGTTGACGTGCAAAGGAGGACAAGCGTCGAAAGCAATGGTTAAATTGAGAAAATAGATTGACGAATGGGTTTGAGGAATATTTTTAGTCGTTTCTTTTCATTATTTCTTCGACAATATTCTTCCACTACTTCCACCTTGTTCATTTTTGGTTATATATATCATTTAATAATTTAATAATTTAATAATTTATTATTATTTATTATTTTCTCTATAAAATTTTACATGTTATATGAGCTGAGAGTTGTTTTGAACCAGATATAACCTAAAAATTGAACGCGAAAACACATGCTTACGAAACAATAAGACCGAGATCCTATCATTTAGGATTAATTTATGATAGTCATCAACTTATTATCTAATTTTTCTCTAGAGAAAAATTAGATAATAAAGTTCAATGGGCATGTCCCCTCCTTCATGACTATGCATGCTTCACAATTATCAGCGGTTTCCATCCATTATCTGAAATTAATACAAGTTTTTCTTTTTCTTATATTTTGTAAACGGATGTGAATGTCACGTCAGTTTAGCACCTTGGCTAGGTTGGTCGAGTGCGGAGTGGCTAATCCTGATAGGGCCGTTAGTGTCGTTAGGGCGAGTTCTTGGACTAGCCCCACTAGGGGTATATTTCACATGTAGGGCTTGGAGGCTTTAGTTCTTCGAGTTGAGCCTTCAAGCTCTTGGTTAAAGTGGATAGTCTTGGTGAGCGCAATCTGGATTCTCTAATGCACATAGTGGATTTGGTTCGACTTAAGTGTTTGTTTAGTGTCGATTGGCATAACAGAGTGAGTACATATCATTTATTACTCAAAGAACTGAATTCATGAGGTCTGATTGAGAGCTTTCAGGTCGCAGATTTTTGCCAAGTGATATCTTTGGAGTTTGTAGATCGTTGGTATCTTCGATTTGCAGATGCGTGCATGCACGAAGTGGTTCTTTTTTATTGTGTGGTTGATTGTTGTGCGGATTAGTAGTATTTGGACCTATTCTTGATCGAATTTGTGGTGAGGTAGTGCAGAAGCGCTGCTGAAATTTCCCGTGATAAGTTTTTCAAGTCAATTTGAGATCGGTAGAGATGCGTCGGCGGATGTCGGATATGCATTGATCAGTAATTTCTGGTGGTGATGAGTTCAGTAGGTGCGCACTGAGAAGACGATTCTAACGCACAAAAAATCATCCGATTTGGTGAAAGATCGAGTGAGTTACAAGAAAAAGAAGGTCGCGGGTGATGCAAAGCTGATGCGAGTGTACATTTGACAGATTTTGATCTTTTGGAGTGGTGCGAAGTTGCTGTTTTGGGGTGTTTCCTTCATGCGCTTCTTTCTTTTGTAGTTTAGTCCGAGTTTCAGAGAGCGAGTGAGAGTGTTGCGGTGTGGAGCGCGTGTTAGGAGGTGTTTTGAGGCTTTGAGAAGCAGAGGTGCGTGAGTGCGGAGTGCGAGAGTGCGGAGACGGAGGCAGAGCCCGAGTCAGCAAGTCAGCTTGATGACGTACGTAAGCTAATCTCAATTGCAGTGATGTGGGAGTGAGTAAAACCAAGTACTTATCCCAACACAATTCTTGAAGAATGTGCTTAACTACTAGCTCTTAGCTTTGGCTTTACCACCAGACCAATAGCTCTTGGTGTCTTCTAGAGATACGTGCAAGTATTTATGGACTTATTTAAGATAGTAGGAGATCTTTTCGCACGTTTCTAGAAGAGTGGTAGGACGATCCCATAATACTACAGGGAAGTTGTCATTGTGGTAGCGTTTGTCTGTACCGTAGAGACGTGTATGGAGACAGGTTGTGAAAGTTGTCTTCGGTGAGCTAGTAGAGCTACCACGTAGATACTTTTGAGCTACTAGAGGTGTGGACATCTAGTTAGTGACCTTAGGTACATGTTATGATAGTAGGTGGTCCTATATTGTGCATGTGGTCACCGAAGAGAAAGCGTCAGTATGAGTGAGGTTGGGTTTTTTTTTATGTATGTTTGAGTGTGGAGGGTTATCGTTTGAACTTCTTGTGGTTAGAACCCCTCCATATTCTACTTCTTGTTTATGCGTCGCATTTGCTTGTGTTGGCGCTTGATTTCTAGAGTGAGTTCACTATAATGTGTTGTCAGTAGTGAGAGTGGAGTTGCGGACCAGTCATATTATCTTTGTTTCTCTCACGGTTGCGACCAACAGATCGTGAGAGGCTGCTTGTGATGATGGCATGTATATGTTGTCCTTACCTTGACCGTCTTAGTACAAGATACGTGAGCTCAGTAGGAGCGAGGTTAGGCAGGTTGGCATCACGTGTGCTGACGAGGTTTCAACTCTCTAGTTAGACAGTTGGTGCAATCTGCAGTAGATGCGGAACCCACAACTGTTTCACATTTCATGGTATGAAAGGGTTTGTTTCAACACTTGGAGGGATCGTCTATGGATGATTATCATAAGTTAAGATGGGACTACAACGTGGAGTTGTGGAGAACAACATTGGTCTCTTAACTATATTTCTATCACTACTTGCGCAGTTTCAGGAGGCGTAGCATCTACGAGTTCGGATGTTAGTAGCAGTGGTACATCCACGAGTGACAGAATACCTACTACCAACGGTGCGTCTACTAGTAGTGGAGCATGCGGTAATATGAGTGAGATACCATCATGGTTTAATCCTGTGGTTCAGTTCTTCCAGTGTTTGAAGAAGAATTATCAAGGTGTGCGGATCGACAAGTTGAGGAGTCTACAGGAGTCCAGCGAAGATTGGAGAGAGCCTATGCGAGACGTTGACTCGCATGAGGCGGTTGATTAGCATTATCAAAAGGGGTGACGGAGGCACAAGCAGTCCAATTCTTGTATGGGATATTGGACTGAGAACTGCATAGGAGAGTTAGAGATACGACTCTCCTTAAAAACATCACTCGGACGTTGACGGTTGTCTTTGGTTTGGTTGAGTGGATTAAGCTCAACATGGTAGAAGAGAGGATGGTGACTGCTAGATTCAGCAAGGAGGTATCACATCAGACAACCACCTCTTCTTGAGAATCACATGCTACGCAACAGCGTGGTGGTGGTGGTGGTGGTAGGGATCGTGCTGATCAGCAAAGGTGTTGGAGGACCTAGTGGACAGAAGTCCATGCCGTCTTTCTCTAGTCAGTAGCAAGCTGGTCCTTGATGGACGTGAGATGGTCTACATCATCAAAAAGACTACACATATAAGAGAGGTGGTTATGAGACGTTTGGACGTCTCAAGCGATGCCTCGACAGTGTGAGCATTGCAGGCGACCATGTCACAGTAGTGATTGTTGTTTTGATGCGAGCTACGGCAAGAGAAGGTTGATCGTGGACGAGATAGAGGACCTCAAAAAGACCGTGGTGGTCAAAATGGAGATAGAGATCCAACACCTAGGAGAGGACCAGTCGGATGCGAGTATGGCTGCTCGGATTGAGCAGTTGGAGCATATGTTAGCTAGTATGACTATGACTCAACGGAGATCTGGTTCGAGAACAGAGACTTCCACATCTTATGGAGGAGAAGGAGTTGACTTCGACTTCATGGTTGGTGTGACACAGATCGAGATATCTGCGACAGTGACTCGAGGTGCAGTACATGTCTCTGAGCCACGAGGTGTGTTGGTGGAATGAGATCCACAACGCGGGGAGGCTGATAGATAGACCATGCTTCCTCAGTCATTCACGTTATCGGAGGTATTGAGAACCACGTCTATGATTCATAAACGGTCTACCGATGATGCAGTGGAGTTGGAGACATCGACACCCAAGAGTAGGGGTGATGCGAGTCAACCCTCAACGTCTGTGGATGCGACATTTAACCGATGTTGGGGGCGGCTATAGTAGTTTTGCGAGCCTTACTATTTTCCGTCACAGATATGAGGACATTGGAAGTAAGCTTGGCTCAAGTGTTCTAGTTGACGATCACGTTCAGTGAGAGCGAGGATGTAGTTACCTCTAGTGCTGAGCTGGTTCAGCGAGAGACGATAGATGTGTCCATAGAGTCTAGAATCAAGACGACTATCAGTGATACTTGACAATCAGTGACTATCAAGTTAGATGAGTTACCAGCTAGGTGGACGATTGACCGTGTACAGATCGTTTATTATTGTGGTACACTTGTGTATGTGTATGACATCGTCCATGTGTTATGTGTATGTGTGGTGTATCTCTTACAGCAATGTATGTTGTGTAGTGATTTATATGCGCACGACAGCTATCATGTCAGTTTAGCACCTAAGCTAGGTTGATCAAGTGCGGAGTGGCTAATCTCGATAGGGCCGTTAGTGTCATTAGAGCGGGTTCTTGGATTAGCTCCACTAGGGATATACTTCGCAAGTAGGACTTGAAGGCTTTAGTTCTTCGAGTTGAGTCTTCAAGCTCCTAGTTATGATGGATAGTCTTGGTGATCGCGATCTGGATTCGCTAATGCGCAAAGTGGATTTGGCTCGACTTTAGTGTTTGTTTAGTGCCGGTTGACATAGTAGAGTGAGTACAGATCGTTTATTATTGTGATACACTTGTGTATGACGTCGTCTATGTGTTATGTCTACGTGTGTTGTATCTCTGACAGCGATGTATGTTGTGTAGCGACGTGTATGTGCACGACATGGAAGAGCAGAAGAAGCAAGTAGAGATGAACTGATTAGGATATTTCAGTTCATCTCTATACGCACAGTGCACGTGGAGATCCACATTCTAACTTAAATCATCTGTCGACCAACAAATGATATGTTATCGAGATTGATTTTAATTAATGACCAAAAGAAAATAATCAAAATTTGATGATTAATTGAACTTTATACTTACAAATGCATGGCTTGATTTCTTTTTAATGGTGCATGGATTAATCTTTGAGACAAGCAAGCATATGACTATTGATTAATCCTGCCTGTATTTTCTTTATCGAACTTCCTCTCTCTCTCTCTCTCAGGAGATGATGAACTAGAAACGAATCGGAAGTCATATACGACACGTACGTCGAGCAATGCACAGATATGACAAAAATGGAGAGTCCATCTCCGGAGATCAAAATGTGGCAAAAGAAAAATCTGTGAGTGACGTGTTATGAATTGACACGTGGTCAAAAAAAAAAATTATTAGTAGTACATACATAGTTTGGAAATGTACTTATTGCTTATAGTCCTTAATAGAAGCTTTTCACTTTATATGACTTAAAAAGCCATTTAATACCAAATCTCAGCTGAGATAATGTTATGAGCGTAAAGACATAATATCTCCTTTGCCTTGGTGCTAGCATGAGTGACCTTTGGACCAAAGTTATGTAAAGTCAGTCTCAATAGACTTTGAATTTCATTAGTATATACAAAAATCGGTGTCCCAAGTGATTTAGCCTACATTCCTCTAAGAGAAAGGCCGTAGATTCAATCCCTTGCGGGTACGGTTGGAGGTGCATGTGCTGTAAACTGTTAACGAAGCTTCTGGTCCGAGTCTCTCAATGATGGACTCAAATGGAAGTCCTATGGTCCACAAAGACCCCAAGGGACAAGTAATAACACTTATCATTCACCATAGTTATAAGAGGTGAAACTTGCTAGAAATTACAATAGACAAATGTGTGTATAGGCTTTGAAGTGGAGCTCGCAGTAAAAACTCCAGAGAGTTTGTTTGCTCGGGTCTTGTTCACAAACAGAATGCACTCATATAGTGTCCGGTTGCTCGGACCAAGTGTACTTCCCCTGGACGACGAAATTCCTGGGGCTGCGAAAACATCCTTTTTGCGAAATACACGAGTGAAAAGCTTGCTACTGTGAAGCAAACTCATTTTACACACAAGTCGAGAAGAAAAAGCCTTAGTTTCTTACTGCACTCGACTCGCTCCCAGTTTTTGGATCCGAGATGAAATAAACGATCATGTGGGGAGAAACGCTAAAGTAAGTTAACATGTCAAGAAATGAACTGCAGTTAAAGTATTTCAGTTAGAGCATGAAAAGATCTATTTGTGACACAAGTTTCTGCAACATATACGTATCCTTGGATCGTAGTAAACTTTAAACTTGAGTCGAGTGGGTACAAGGTCACTCTGGCTAGAAGAGTAGATAGTGAAACATTTGAGTGGAGACATCCAGATCTAGAGCTAACCTTGTGAACCCACATATCTCTGCACAACCATATACCCAATGTATTCTTAGACAAAAAAACACGTTACACGATAACAGACAGTGCAACGAAACTCGCAGGTCATCTGTACGGATATCTCCATACCCACCCGCATCCAAACCGACTGTTGTCCGGAACTCAAGCCAGCGGGTCATGAAATAAACACTACGGCCAGTAACTTTGATATCCATTATTAGCCTTTGAGCGGTTCGGTCCCACTCGACAATGCACTTATTCGCCAAACTTGCAATACTGATCCAAAGAAGCTACGAGGTAGAAGGATAGTAGAACGTTGAGACTTTATACTAGAACAAGAAATCCAACATTCACATTAAGGTTAAGCATTCTTCATCCCTCATATTACATACTCGCTGTCTACGTAAGACTTGAAAATCCTTTTAATCATATGATATGTTTATTACATGAACCTACTGTTCATTAAAGTTTATTTTCATTATAAATTTATAAATATTTATAAAGTACATGGACCTTTATAAATATATATTTTTAATCTAATCAATGTTTCAAAGTGAGTAATTTCTTATTTATAACGAAGTGTTGATAAATTAAAGGTCAAAAGTATTATTCATTTCTACTTAAACATGATTCTTAATTATGTAAATATCATTGAAAACGCAAGGTATCTGAATTAATTTTATTCTAGTCAACTAGTTAGTTAGTCTTCATTCACTCTACTAATGTTTTTCAAATATTTCACTTTAAAAGCCATCTTAAATTTTCAAACATGAGAAAGATATCTAATGCAAGAGTTATAACTATAAAAGTCTCATCCATAAAGAAGAGTATTCTATCAGATTTCAGGAACTGATATTAGGAGAAAACTTCTGATATCAGGAACTAGATATCAGTCTTTGTAATTTAATGATAGATGATAGATTTGATAAAGATGCTTGAGATAAATTTGCTTGACTATAACTAAGTTAATTAAAAGAATCAACAGCTATAAGGATGATAAGTAGTTGGGATTATTCAAATTATGCTTGACTATAACTAAAATAATTAAAAGACTCAACAGCTATAAGGATGATAAATATATATCTTTGTATCATTTGCTAATTACTGATAGTGTTCTTTCTCTCCTCATCCATCACTCGTACGAAGGGATTGAAAAAACAAGCATTAGCTAGTCATTATTGAATATATCTTTTGAATACTTCTCTTTTGATGATCTATGTAGTATATCCCATCAACTAATCTTTCATGTTCGAGATTTCATTTATAACTTATGAGTGTCTATGTCAGATCTATTTCTCTTAGTGATCATGAAGAGAAGAAACAACTCTTATATATAAAGTTTATCTTGAAGCCAGAAAATTGTGTATCTCGATCCATTCATGGATAAACTTTTACCAACTCTAATTCCAAAAACTTCACTAGGATACTATTGAACAAAACGAAACAACAAGCCTGACACCGAGAGGATCCCGATATTCATTCTGGTTAACTTCTTTTGCTTTTATAATTCAAAACTTCTAACCAGAAACATTACCTTTTTACCGACTCTTTTAAATAAAACTCGATAAACAAAACCAACAATATTTTCTTATATATTCTGTTTGATCCTGCCCATTGTTAACAAACAATGAAGTTGAACAACGAAGGTGTAACTTCACTAATTTAGTCGTCTGATTGAAGCTTATCATTTCATTTAATTACTGTGAAATGATTATGATTTTTCTCATTTCCAGGTTCTGATGCAAATCTAACTGCTTCTTTACTCTAATTTGAGTTTCTGTGCAACTATTGTGGTTTTTCTCTAATCAATCTGCTCATGCATTTGATGATCTTATAAATGCTTGAATACCAAACATTCCTCTTACACTAATCTGTTGCTATTTTATCATGTACTGCATTATCTTTCCTCTCAGATTTTTGATTTTTGATATTTATTTCCCATTTGTATTCACAAGATCCGTCCTGATCGCAAGAAAATCATATGCACTTAGATCACGTAACATCTGTGATTCCATCTCTAAAAGTTTAACCTACGAACAACACCGACACTATCCTATTGCCCAGCTTCGAACTTCAACTATACCTTGAAGTAGTAGGTTAAACTTTTTTTCTGTGAAAATCAAAATAAATAGAATCAAGTTGATGCTTTTGGGTTCGGGGATGTTGACTTTCACTTCCCTTAGGTTAAACTACATCGATTATGGTGAACAATATCAGTATAAGTATATCCATTCAGTCCACCGATATCACTTGCAAAATGTCGCTTTATCAAAACAAAACATAACTAGAAAGTAATATGCAAATTTGTCAACTCAAATGTCAGTCAGAAAATTTTCTTACTTCTCTGAGCAAAAGTTACTGTAGCAATGTCAAGAACTTCCAGATTTGTACATTATGCTTAACAGACTTCATTCACGCTATCTTTAAATAAATCGAAACTGTTAGATTTAACAAAGAGTTTAATAGCCACTAGTTTCATTTAACTATAATAATCATTAGAGAATAATCATTCGTTTAAAACAAATTATTAGGACAAAAGCATAAAATTAGAATAAAAAGAAATAATATCACCCTTCCTCCTACAAGTTTAGGACAATGGTCAGAAACGTAGATCTGTGATTACGAGAGCTTATGTAGGAACTTCACGGATAAACATACATGTTTTTTACAAGGAACCGAATTAGACTTTGAAAGGCCCAGACCGAATGAGCAGTACCATTATGGGCTTCAACAAAATCCAAATGTACGCCGCGTCTGTCAGCGCTGGTATATGATCTCCCGGTGGCTCTGGTGACCAGAGCACATTCTATCAAAGGTTTAATTTCTTTCCCAACCCTTCCCAACAGAAGGGTTAGGTAAGAAATAAAACCCCCGCATATTTTGCGGAGTAGGAAGGAACCTCCATAGTTTAAAAGCCTATTTGGATGGGCAATCATGTGAATTCTTAGGCCGTGTCAAATCGCCTTCACCTAGGGCAGTGAACGGGACTAAGAAGAAACCGAGAACCGAGACTTCCCCGCAAAGGCGTCGAGTACACAACAGAATTTCCTCGCATGCAGCACTCCGAAATAAAAATAGTACCCTCCACCGGTTCGACTCTCCTCGACATACCAACATATCCTCTCTGTGTGACGCCTAGCGTGCTCTCTACATGAGACACGAAAAGAGTATCTAATCAATATCCAAAAATCATTTCTATTTAGAAAATTACAGTCCTCCCTTCTGTATGCAGAAAAGTTCCTCTTGTAACAAATACATGAAAAACTATCCAAGAGCCTTAAAATAATCTCGTTAATATTCTTCTAGGTAGCTCATAAAAATACTCCCTCAAATCAGCAGTAAACTATATGAGGTAAGGCCGGCCCTCCCATTTACATTTAGCATTCCTAACTGGGCCGTAGGTCAAATATCGTCACACTGGACTATAGACGACTTCACCTTTCGTCGCGCAAGACAAATCGGTGCCGCTCGGTAGCCAGATGATAAACAAGGGAAATACATCCCACCTGGAAGTAGCCACAGATTTGTCATCAAAAACATCATCATGACGTAATGTTACTTCTCGCAGAAGATTCAGTGCGGTTCTCAACTATCAACGTAATTTAACACAAACCTGCAACCACTTGTGATCACTTGTCTATATTCCGGACGGTAATGTAAAGGTCACATCCATTTATTCCCCGAGTTGCCACCGACTACCAAGCGACAGAGTCCGAATGTTGCTGAAAGTCATATGTAGCAACACCCATTATCACTGCTAATTCCATCGTGACCAACATGTCCCTCTTCCTTTATCCCTCCAGAAAGGTTGTCTACAAACAGTGTTTACTTCTTATTCTACTACGGATGCAGACGGCGACTTACTTTATCGTCGAAGTGCAACAAAGACCTGACTTCATTATCGAGACCTCTCCAATCCTTGAAATACGATTATAGCATCGTAAAACATTCGACCGGTTGACCCTTGTGTCAACGTGAATACCACTGAAGATAAGGTAAGGCATTGTGCAGAAGGACAAAGTCAATCGTCAAGAAATATTTCACATGTTTACGTGCGAGTTCGCCTCAACAACTTCCTAGACCGTCAGAACACCAAACTCAAGATACCCAAACTTCCTCATCTGCACTGGACACATCGCCACCACCTCACATCAGAAAGGTTAGGCGCTCGTAAGAAACGTTACCCAGACCTACACACAAGCTAACACAAGTTCGTTTCAAAATGAATACTGACGAGAATTCACAGCAGAAGATAAACCGAACCTACAAGCGAACGGGCAAAATATTAGGACTGAGTATCACCGAACTGACTTGCGCCATGATATCACTTCTCCGATTCGGGTTATGCTTGTGCATGTGCGCTTTTGGTGTTACGAAAGACTGGAAATATCGATACGTCTAAGAAATCCATGGTTCACGGCTGCGAGCCGGAGGCTGCTCAATAAACTGTAAAAGGCAGAAAATCTGAAGGTGAAATAAAACAGCAGTATTTAAGGCAAAACGACTAATCCTGCACGCTTGTCTACAGCTGAAAAACCAACGATATATTTCGGTCTATGAGGATAGCAGCAATGCATGAACTACCCACATTTAAACCTATCCAGTGAAAATTCCACACTATATGTTGGTACACAGGTAAAGCACTTCCCGGAGAAAACACACACTTCCCCCGCATACATAGGTAACCCCAATTGAAGTACAATGTGAGTAACAAAGAATGGTGTATATGGGTTCGCTTGATTTGAGAAGTTCGCGAATGTATCTAACCGAGTTCGGACGGGGAAATGTGTAGGGAAAGCACATTCCCAAGGTGGTACTCACAGGTCAGGAAGTGCAGAAAATTCCACAATATACTAAGAGATGCCCTTGCCTAGATTGTACGATACCTGTCTATAGTACACTCAAATACCAATTTATCATTCCCAGAAAAAGAAATTAGTGACTACTTCCTAACCAAAATTACTAGAATCGCATTCAAATTCAACTGTAGGTAAAAGTAGCTGATGACAAGGTTCATCGTTATCTCCGCAACCATCCGAGTTTTGTTCTGAAGAAATATCCGTGAACTGAACAGATGAGTTTTGAGAGAAAGTATTACTGAATACTGCACTAACTGTAAGACCGGGTCTGGACAACACCTACTCTTGTTCCTCCAGTCCACTATGGTCTCTGTTCACATCAAGACTGCAACGTCCAAAGCCATGGAGCTTAGTGGAAGCAAAGTCGTACTCAAATCAGCTTTTAAGGACCTTAAAACCATCAAACAGTATGCAACTGAAATTCCACACAACTTCGAGGACCCGGTAGTGCGCTTGTTGCGTAATCGCAGTTTCTCTTTTGTAAGTATATCCCACTGTCTATGTTCTACAAGCATGCTTTCTGCGTGATGTCATTCCACGCAGTGCAATGTGACTAGAGCACAAGCTCGACATATGGCGTAACTGTGAACTGCACACTTAACAACGGCATTAGGCGATACTCCTCTCTTGCATATCAGATAACGCAGGGAACTTCTGAAACCTGCTCTTCAATTTATTCAACTGAATATTTAATGAAACCTTCAACATATGATACTGATAAAAGTCCTGTCAAGAAACTAGTCACATGAAAAGGACCTAAGCAACCTCAACCATACATGGTCTACATGATTTTGTAACCCTTCGTTCTACTAACCGTAACACTATCCACCGAACAATTCAAAATTCCCAGTACGATCTTTCGGCAGTGTAACAACATGCGAAAGACTCAGATGTACAGAGAACGTATCTTCCGGTAGTATCAACATACTACAGCTTACAGATTCGCGTTTAACGTCACAACTCAGAAAACGTCAACACGACTCAAACTCAACCACATAAAATCTGGATCCTAAATTCTACATTTATTCTGCAAGAGAGACAAACCGGTATTTCATGAAACATGTGTAGGCATCCAAATATGAACAGATCAACATCTCTTACGGTAGTTTTGCAAGGAAAACCTGAATCCAATAAAGAATCTTAGAGTAAGAATGGAATACACTGGATACACAGCACTGCAGGAGAAGGAAGACTTGTGGCAAGCACTATGGCGAATACAACAAATGAACCAAACCTTTCTCGGCCAAGACAAAGATAAAACGAAAACATTGGCCAAGTCCCCAAGTTGCTTACATCATCTATCAGGTTGCCCAAACAAACATCCTTCGAACTCCCCACCATATAAAGATCCTGCACATGATCATATTTCCTTCGTTTCAAGACTATCCTTTTACATTGACATATGTGATACCATTGTTACTCTGTATCCAGATATGCCACCTTCTGGGCAGATTCACAGGTATCCATTCCAACGTTTCCAAATGACGAGCAAGACAAGATTAACACTTGTCTATGCGAATAAGGCTCTTGAGGGAAAGCACTAGCTGAAGAAAATACGTTTCTCACAATTTATAGTTCTTAAAGGTCCCAAAATCGGCCATCTTTAAGAACTGCAACATCTAACAATCACTAGAGTGAGCCACAATAAATACGGTCACTGCGGACTCGCGGAGCTTGTGTGGACTAACCTGCATGCGGATACCTGCCTGTTTCTTTATCCTGAGATCCTTGCACGCTCAAAACCTCCACGTAGTACTTTCTCAGTTGCCGGCCAGCCACCTCAACTAGAAGAGATAGCTCATAAATTGTCCCCACCACAACAGCTTGTGTACTTATGCATCTCGTTCTCAAATCGCACACCACATAGGGGATTAGGCTTGATTGATTCATATATAGCCAACAGTTGCCTTGTCGAAGATCTGAGCTTAAGACTGACAGATCGGAAAACTACTGGGATTGAATGACGACGAAGCCAAGGGGATACCCTTCTCAGTAGTCCACCCGCTAAAAGGAGACGTAAGCATTAAAGCGAACAAGGAGACAAAGCAGATTTGCAACTACCTCCTATTATATTAGGGAAAAAAAAGGAGCAACCCACATATTGCAGATTCGTTTCCACAGCTCATGCACCTGGGATCTGTTAGGAGTACCTGCTGCAGTGATGGTATTGCAGCAACAACTGCCATCCCGCACTTACCACCAACTTAGAAATGAGGATGCACGCCGTGAGCAAGTGCTTCGTTGTAACAAAGGGCTGCTACAGTAATGTGCACATGCATGCACATTTGGATTAGTAACTTGCACGGAACCCCAGAGACTTTTGAAACCTTCAAAGATCATTACCATCCACGAAATAGAGTGATCATAACAGCCAATGAGCAGAGGGTTTGAGAAAGAGCATATGTCCACTTCACCAAAAACTCAAGAGAGTAAACAAGAACCACAAAAAATCTGAGATGAAGATGTAAGGCACGGTCATTGCTGAACCCAGCAGAACAGTTTCTTATCTGCAAACTAGAGAACCTCAGTTGAACACCGTGTTCGAATGAAACCTGTCTAGCCTTTCATGTTTGACAGGAATCAGGTTTGATGGTGATGTCCACCAACATTGCAAATCAATCAGGTCTGTTATTCCCGTCGGGAAAGGTGGAGATGATGTACTTGGGACCGACCAACTGAAGACCTGACCACCTTGCTGAGTGCTTTCTCAGTTTAATACATTACTCTTTTGGTACAGGCCTATGCTCAACAATCAGGCACAAACTAATCAGCACACCATAGCTACTGATCCAGTGACACGATGGCACGTGAGTCCAGAAACCGACCGTGAGGTTGACGAATGGCTCCCTCCATCTTTAGCTTGTGGCCACGAATCCTCTCCATTCCCGTCCCACCACTCTTCACGCTGCTTGGCAGACATTAGTAAATCCTACAAGCAATTCTCAAGGGAAGTAAGTGGTAAGCACGAGCCGGTCGTACACCGGCGAGCCAGCCACTAAGCAAACATGCAGCTAGAGGTCAAATCAAGGATCCCCCTTGAATGGCCAGATCCTTCCAACGCTCCTACCGATGCATTTAAAAACTGCAATAATCTACGTTGTGTTCCTCCATCATGCGTACGGATGATGCCGATGCCGATGCCTTTCCTTATCCCGGGACACTGGATGGGCGCTTTGAAAATCCCTTTCTGCAAGTACAAACGACAATAAGTAAAGCACACTCATTCTAGGAGGGCGTGTAACTCTTCAACAAACTGGATTCTGAGACGGAAGCATCAATTTCACAGAGTGTGACTGCAAATCAACTTTAGCGTACCTCTAGAAGAAGAATGGTGTCGTGATTTTTCTGAGTGACCTGCACATAAGGGAAAACAGTGAATTGTCGTCAGCTACTAAATGCGTAAGTAATATATCTAGCAGAAACGGAAAAGCATCATAGTATATGGACGAAAACAATTCGGCAAGAACCTTCCAAACCCTGTATATTTCCGAAAACGCCCGTTTCATACAACTGGAAAACGCCTTCGGGCTAAACAACATCTACGAGAGGAAACACAAGATCCTTACCAGAATCTCTACTCCTGTCCTTGATTCGATGGTCTCTTTCCTTTACCCGTTCCCTCTCCTTATCTCTCTCTCTTTCCCTTTCCCTCTCGCGAGTCCTGTCACGGTCTCTTTCCCTGTCACGGTCCCAATCTCGATCTCTTTCGCGGTCACGCTCCGCTGCTCTATCCCGATCTTTATCTCTACTTTTCTCCCCACCTCCTTCCTCTCTGTCGTTTAACTGCTTGGCCTTGCCGGAGGTCACGTGGTCCCTTGCATCGCCATTGGTAGCAGGTACCTGAGCCTCATCCGATGATTTCCTCGAATCCTTACTGGTAGCGCCTTTGTTCTTGTCAAGAACAATCTTCGTGGCCGCAGTATCACTTGTCGGCGGGCCATCCACACCTGAGGTGGTTGGAGGCACGGTTGAAGAGACGGCTCCGTTGCCAGCTCCGTTGCCGGTCGCTGCTGCTGCGGTCTTCAGAAAGCTATCCTGTAAACAAATATTCAATGTTAGAGAAACAAGGATAAGAAAACGATGTAAGCATCGGTCTAGCTCGACGTCCTAACCACCATCGTGAAACTATAAGTCGAAGGTAAGGAAGTCAATCACCACCAGGATAGTACACTAAAAGCTCACGAACTGGACGAGAAGGAGTTCAAGAGTAACCTTAATTTTTATTTTCTTTCTTTAGTGAAGAGTAAGTGTAGGGCTGATAAATCCTTGAAGGAACGGCATTTATAGGTCTTCAAAGACAGACTTTCTATAGGCTTGATGGTGTAATAAATTCATGCAGTTGCATACTGTATCCATCAGTGTAATCGTAAAGGTTAATGAGGACCTGCGTACATGTGTCGATTTGATGTAGAACTCCAACTTTTACCGGACATCAAGTTAAGCGTCACCGAGAACTAAAGGGAACTGTTTACATTAACGTACAGAAGCAACAATGCGGATCAAGGCTTGTCGTCGGGTCCAAGTGTGTAAAAACAACAAGTGGACCCGACAGACACCTTAACCGCATCAATACTGGAGCGAAACTGGATACCTACTATCTCATTGGGAGCAGACTCCCATGGGAAAGCGGGCAACCGGTAGTTCTAATGCATTACATTTAAACCGATAAAGACGCCCGTACGATAGAAGTTGACTGACCGAACCTACCGAAGTACGACGAAGTTTAAGCTGAAACAACACGAAAGTGTAGAGAGCAAGCCCACAAACGAGAAGTACCACTGAAACGCCATAATCACAGTAGGTTAATTGTTGTACAACACACTTGCCTGGACAGCTGGTGGCGGATCCCACGCCCGACTCGTCAGCACGAATGGCTTGGGATCCTTGCCAACTTCTAGATACTTTGGCTTCGGTTGCCGGTAGAGGTTGGCAAGGACCCGGCAGACCTCATCAATATCAGGCTTTTTGGCATCAAAAGCTTCCCACCAAGGAGGATTCTCGGGCAACGGCACTAAGTTCCTCCGAGCAGCAGCATAAACAACACCACATGCCACCACTTCGCTCTTGAATCGAACACAAAGGGTTGTACGCAAGCTGCACCAAAGGAAAAAACCCCTCCACCATCAGGTACGTATGAGAAGACTTACCAGGATATGATGTCATCGCAGCTCGCTAATTCTAGAATGCAAGAAACTAGGCTGGTGCAGATCTCCTAACTGTTTGAGACCTCTGCAGGTTCAAGGTACCTATGAGACAATCCGCAACCAACGAAGGTAACTCTTCCTATGTAGATCAAGGGCGCCTGGAATTCTTACCTATCATTAGCCATATTCCAAGCCTCTTGCATAAGCTCTCCTGCTTCCAACTGAGCAAGATAGTTGATGATGAATTTGTGAGGGTGCTCCACGTGGCAAATGAACCCCATCTCCTTGAGAAGATGACGCTCAGTGGTGATCAAGTCCGTTTTCATTTCTTCATACCTCTGCAAGCAGTAACCACACGAATTACATGGGTTGATCATATCACCCTACCAGACATCCAAAATTCCCTGCACTCAGAAAAAGTAAAACTGTGTGAGGGTAGGGCGAGAGACGGACAATTAAACACATATCCAGCTCCGCCTCCTGCAAGAAAACGTTGATCCTTCCAGTTGCGCGCTTGGACGAACGCACTTGACAGGCCGTAACGAAGACTGCCAACTGCACCTAGAGCCTTTCTCTCAGAAGAAATGCATGGATTCAACAACACTACCTGGACGTCTAAGTTAGTTCGGATAGGTAGGCGTACCTTAGAGAAGGGATCCAACAGGTCCAAGGGTAAGCCCTCTCGCCGGCGTTCCATGCGGTGAAAGACATTCAAAACATCACGAATTTTTCGTGGACTCTCTTCGAGCTTGGCTGCCAACCACAAACAGCTCGCAGCTACTCTCTGCTTGTAAACAGAACCCGCATGTCACCAAGCTACCCACAGCTCTCAAAATCAACTAGAATGAAAACGCCATAATTCGCAGAGACAAAACATGTAGCAAAAGACTTCTTACAGGAGGGATTAGAAAACTACTAGCAATAACATGCTCAATAATAACGACGTGGCAACAAGGTGAACCCTACCTTGACATTGAAACGCGCAAATGACTTCTTGCAGTAAAAGCGATGGAACAACACTTGTCCGGTGGCCATTACAGCTTGTGGCCTGCGAAGGTGCAAGGTCAAGGGATACACAACACAAAATAACACTATGGACACTGACAATGCAACACAATACAATGGAATAAGCCCTAAAAGGATAACAAAAGTTTCATGTACTCAAATGATAACTCCAACTTCAAGACTTTGGACCTTAACTGGACCTGCGAAGGTACCTACACGAAAACAAAATCGTCGCCATGCTGATCACACAGCTGCGAGGACGCATATAGTCAGCCCTAAAACCATGACAGGGTTCCACATCCTCCGACCTCGCAACCTACCATAAATTCATAATCCTCGACCTAATTTGGACCCGGCAAAGTAGACCTCGAACACGAACGAAAACGCTCTCACCCACAGTATAAATTACAAACTCCTCTCCTTCCTAAGAACAAGCTTAGAAGGATACAGCCTCAAGAAGATGCCCGCCTCCTGTATCATGTCGCAGCCATACAGACGGAGCATATTCTCCGTTTCCTCGTCAACGCCATCTTTTCGAGATGGCGAGTTCTGAATTTGGTCATTCGTAAGGTAGAAAGTATCGAGAGCGGTGTAAATCATTCCCTCGGGTCAAAAGCACGCGCTCCAATCACTGCGGAGCCAATCTTCCCAACCAACAACTCAAGCGACGGCCGCAATTACATCACTCGCAGCCGGGAACTGCCTACTACAAGCAAACCTCGGTAGCCCTGAACCCGAAACTCAGATATCAGCAACTACGGGCATGCAATGCGAGGAAATGCGAATTGCAGACAACGAGAGAGCGACGAGGCCACGAGAAGGGATGAAGCGCGTTGAGAAACGAGCGGTGACGGAAGAATGGACGGCTCCTCCTCGTGAACGTCGTCCGCTCCTGCAAGCAAATGTGAAGTAGGAGCAGACTTACAATACTGTATGGTCAATTCCCGAGGGGAAATATGGAACTTACCTCAATCCCAGCCCGCAGCCCGCCCACAACACTTTCGCATCGTAAGCGTAGTTCGCACCCCTACATGACGTAGTACAGAATACGCACGTGGTAAGGAATAAACTCACCAAGTTAATTCCTCTACAATATATCACCCGTTATGAATAGACCGGGCCGGTGGCACTTCCTACCCCTCCGGTGCTCCACACCGCGTATTGTGTAGCACATTGACGGTTCGAGCGCTGTGTGTATTTATGAAGCCAAATATGCGAAAAATAGATCTCCATCCCAAGCGAGGTTCGGAGCAGAAGCGACAAGCGGTAAAAGCGTGGAGAAAATCTAGGCTACCAGAGGGTCTGTGTTCTGTTTCGCTGTGGTATGTACACCGGGGAGTGGAGAACAAATTTACATTTTCTTACAAGGAAGAGGTTTACTTTTGTCTCCGAATGGATCGTATCTTACTGGGAGGCCTAGAGTATAATAAGCATGCTCGATCAAGTAAACTTTTGTTCACTTGTATTCAAATTATAAATATCATTTATAAATCTAAGATTGCTATAATATGAAGAATAAAATTGTCTCTAATTTAACCTGCCCCAGAGTTGGAGGAGTTAATTACTCCCTCTACAAAGCTCGACTTTAATTATTCCCAAACCCTTAAATTAATCAAGCATACAGCCATCTTCCGTCAGGGTGAATACGTCACTTCCCATATATAGTAGTTTCCAGTCCACGAAGTTAGACGCAAGTAAACTCCAAGAGTAAAATAGTAAGTACTCAACTATATAGTTTACAATACAGTGCTCGTTTTCTCCCCCGTTATTTTGAAACCCGCATGTTTTGGTTTGCCCACCAAATGGGTTTGCACTCGGGCTTCCTTATTACTTATGAGTGTATTATAGGGGTTACTATTTATATATTTATCTTTAATATATTAATTTTATCTCAACATTATTTACTGTTTATTTTTGTTATAATTTTGTATTTATATTTTTGGAAGAACAACCGTTCACTCCAGGTTTATGGTTTAAGAGAATCGGTTAAACGGTCACAAACTCATTGAAGCCATGCATACTGTAAAGACAGGACTTAATGTTGTTTCAGATTCAACAGCCACATGTAAAGTACAAGTTCACTATTCCTCGAAGTTGCTGTACCATGCATATTATAAACAAAGCGTATGGCTGTTTTGGATTCCAGGTCACATGTAAACTATAAGTTACATGGTTATAGAATTTTGTCTCTCATCTCATATATCTGTTCCGATCTGTTAAGTTTATTATATTAAAGTTTAATAAATTGTTATTATCAACAAATATTATAAGCTAATATGAGAACGAATGATGTGATAACATTTTATGGCTACTCTTGCTATTTTTTATTTTTTATTTTTTATAAAAATTCACTTTCGATGCATATTCATCTCCACCATCTTCGGATGGAAGAGCCTCCTCATTCATGACCTCCTCTATCAACAGATGGAGGAGGTGAATATGTATATATTTATTATTCAACTCTTCTAGTATATTTATTACTTAACCCTTCATGAGTATTTCTTACCAAAGTCCTTGACTTGTAAATTTGGAAGCGCTTGTGAATATACATGCAAACGGTGGTTTTGAGAAATGACCGATAAAGGACGAGCTTGCACTTCAGCGACGAGAAATTTTTGGCATGGATAAGGCGGGAAGTGCACAAAGGGACGTGGAAGCTTGTAGTTTTAAGCAGTAGTATACATGATCATTCTGACAACAATTTTTTCTTGAAACAATACAAGTTTTTTCTGCAGTAAGCAAACATTGTGCCATTGCACGAAAGATTTAGATTTATTTTGCCACTGCATTAAGCACAATGGCAAGATAAATTTAAATTTAATAGACTCAATTTAAATACTTCCCAACTGAAAGTAACATACGGATTGTGATGAAAGGAAAAACTAGCACTAGGAGTTGAAACGTAATCCCTTCTACTATAAAAGAAGTGTTCTGGACGACTGAAACTAATCCTTTTTAAATGTATGTATAAATTCTTCTCACAAGAAGGACTAGCTCATAAATTAATGTGCACATAATATACATGCACATCAGCTAGAGCAAAAGCATCGTGAGACTTGCTATATGGATTATTTTCTATACTCCTCTAACTGGACATCACATAACAATTCCAAAAAAAAATTCTTATACTACTTTAGTCTAGCATTTAAATGTAACTTTTATATATTTTTTATTAATACAAAGATTTTTCTCTTAAATTGATCTAGCATGTATATGCATAATCTTCATCTTTCAAATATAGCACTCCGATAGTTTCTATCCGCGCTTTTCTTCTTCGTTCTCTTTGTTATAAAACCCATGTTGCATACATATTTGCTTATTGCAGTTCTGATATAAGCCAATCTCATAATCCTAGAGTAAAAAAGACATATCGTGATCGAATCCACGACCATATAGCTTATAAGAGAAAGAGACTAATGCGCTATGAGTAACTAGTACATTATGTTCTCCAACTAGTCTGATGATCACACCTCATGTTCTAGCTAATGTTGGTCTTGGGTCTGACCATCACAACTCGGCTAGAGTTGACTTATGCTAATCGCATCCATTTCCCGAGCATGTGAAATGCAATCATTATATGACCCAATTGGATACAAAATATCATAAATAAAATCTACTACTACTATTATATCTTAGTCTCCGGAGTAAAATGTACATTGTGATAAAAGGACCCAGTCTGATACAAAACATCATAAATAAAATATATTACTACTATTATATCTTAATATCCGGAGTAAAATGTACACGTGATAGAAGGTTCTAGCATGTAAGAGTTAGTTGGAGGTTTGGCATAAAATCAAAAAATTATAATAAATGAGCAAAAACATCATGGTTGAATGTCATACGTTACAATTGCCACTACAATCCATTAGATGTGGTTATTTTCATCTTTCTTTGTCTTTCTTTGTCCATCTTACTCTTTTGCACCATCTTTACTTGATTTACCTTGGAGGCATATTGGTGGCGGTCTCTTGTATACATAGTGCTTTCTTGACTGTTGGTGAAGAGTCTCTTCTTCTGTGGTGAGTTCACTGTTTCCACTTTAGTCGTATCGGCTCTCTACAGTCATGGCTGAGTCTAAGGCAATAGAAACTGGCCATACTGTCAGTTTTTTTTCCTTCTTTGTCTGACAGTCCAGACAGCAATTGTTCGATGAGAAGGGGGGTGCTTGACCACTGGGTTATCAGTGGAGGAGTTTTGAAAACTCTCATCTCGGTGACTCGTGAGCAAATTCAATTGGAGTTTCATGTGTTTTCCGAGACATGTCTAGAGGTCTCCCAACAGATTGCTATGCAAGTTGCTTTTGACGACGAGCTACTACTGTTGGTATGTGCGGCAGCATCATACACCGATGTGAAGCTATCGCGAAAAATGTTTCAAGTGTACAGGGCTATAGCTTTTTGTCTTGGATACAGAGATTGAACTCAGTCACTTGAGTCGTTAGAGAGAGCTGTGAAGATTACTTGGTCATCTCCTGGAGAGGAACTTGTTGACTTCAAATAGTAAATTTCGTTTTATTTTTGCATGTTTTATCTTGTCGGGATATCTGCATTGCATCTATATTAGCTGCATCTTGACTAGCGGGTCCATGAGTTGCTTGTGCAGCTCCTATGAAACATCAACCCAGATGGAGGTTTCGTGGGTTCAATTCCCGCTGATGTTGCATTGTTTGCACAATTTTGTAATCTGTTAATTTACAGATTTGTCTTGCTGCAAGACAGAACACGCGGCTCTGGGAAACCTAGAAAGTAATATCAAGTTTTATTCATTTCGGTTCGTAGTTTTCAAAATAAGACACCATGTTCACAGTTTAGAAACAACTCCTAGATTTCTAGTCTCACTTTGAAAATTCCGAACTGCAAGTATTACCCTGATTTTCTTACATAATTTCTTGTCTTGGACCCAGTATGTACGTTGAAGATTATTGGTGTCAGGCAGCCAATGTCTTTGAGTCCACTGACGATTACGTGCTTGTCAAATGCTATCATTGACAGGATGATCGGTGCGCAATAATTGTTCGGCATCGATATCTTATAAGTCAACCTTTGTCAGTGCATCACCGTGGCATCAAAATATTACAATCTCTCATTCTTTTTTGTCAATATTCCCAACAACATCAGAAAAAAAGCTATGTTATAAAAAAATCTCAAAGTAAAAAAGGTTATAAAACATGATATATTTTGAAGAGAAATCAGCTGAAGCTAAAGAATATTTGGTAAGTGCTAGAAGCGGAGAAAATGTCTTCCCCCAAGCAATAACCACTCCTTCAAAGTTTCGAGGAGGGCACAATCTTGATCTCCATTCTCAGAAATTGAACGCTTTCGGCGCTTATGTGGGATATATAACCTCCGGTGAGTTCCAGGTGCAAACAATATAATGCTAAGTGCAAGTGGCCATACGGAACAAAGCCAAGTGTAAGTTTAGGAAAAATGAGTAGTGTTTCTATTCTAAGAGAAAATAGTTGGCTATGTAATGTGCATTCGTGTAACCACACCTTTACTAAAAACTAAGGTTTTGAGGTTCCTCAATTAGTTATAGTGAAATTGCACTGATAATCCTTACTCGTCTACAAGCTAATGATAGAGAGTAAAAAGACTCATTGCCATGCTTCGAATTCCAATCTTGTATCTTCTTGTATGATGCGAATAAGGTATCACATTTCGTCTTGGCCTTGTGGGATCAACAATGATCTCTCTGGCCTTGAGCTTATCAAAAAATACTTTCCCGCCTAATCGAAGCTATAACCATAACATCTCGACACGCGAGTTCACTATAGTGATTATTTCAAAACACTACAGTCCCAAAGAAGAGTATATTTTATTATTTTAGTAAAATTTGTAAAGTCAAGAGATTCTAAAAGAAGACTATTTTTAATTATCATGTCAATTTCATTATTTGTATAAGTTAGATCTTTTGAAATTTTATATTACTTTTAATATTTACTTTTGGATTACATAATACTTAAATTTTGTATTATTTAATACTTACTTTTGTATTACTTTTAATAAAATACATGGTATTTTATATCGTTCAAAATAAGTTTTATTTTACAAATAGAGTATTACTATTCACTTTTTTGGAAAAATAGACTATTCTAATATAAATCTTCAAAAAATTTTACTTTTATTGGTCGTCCGACCACACCGGTTTTGGACTTCTACATTAAGTGATCCCTCGTGCACCTCGACTGGAGGCAGTCTGCAACTCGAACCACTCTTCTCGTTTGCATTCAACGAGAGCAAGTATATACCACTGACTCCCATCAGAATCTGAGATTACCTGAGCTTGGAATCGCCGGAGTGGGCATATGGAACCGTCGGGTCGAGATCAGTGACGGGAGAGGTAAAATCCGTGATGAAGGGATCTGCCTGTGAGTCATAAACACTAGATGAATCAAACATCGGTGTCTGACGGTTAAGATTGAACAGCTAATCGTTGGGACTCCCATCAGTCTCTCCCTACTCCGAGCTAAGTAAAGATTCATCGGATGGTGGCTGTGAGACGTATTCCGAGATGGCCAATTGCCAGCAGATGTCAGAAATTGTATATAACCATACGGTAATAAACAGATACAGAGAGAAAAGGATAGCCAATCAGATCATGAAACCCGACTATTTTAGTTTGCATATTTGAAGAAGTGGCAAGCGGCACAGAAGACAATATTTCTTCCAGAAACATAACAGCCTGAGGTCAGACGCATTTTATCATACTTCATATTCTGACAAAGATTCATGATAAGCTCTAAGTTACACTACAAGATTCTGAATTGAAGAGCGATGGTTAGCCGCTGAGTGCATAATGTGCAAGAACTGGAAAAAACATGGCAACTGTGACAATTTACAGTATAAGAGAGCAGACGACAGTTGTATCTTGCACACTGATGGGAACGTGAGCCGCTCTTTGAATGTCACGTCA
Source organism: Asterella californica (assembly GCA_036924285.1). Classification (NCBI taxonomy): domain Eukaryota; kingdom Viridiplantae; phylum Streptophyta; class Marchantiopsida; order Marchantiales; family Aytoniaceae; genus Asterella; species Asterella californica. The sequence goes on along the minus strand of JAYKYS010000009.1, from coordinate 2,628,434 downwards.
TGATCTTTGAATGCTTTCAAAAGTAGCACGATACAAGAACTTAGTGGAAACAAGGACTTCATCGTTAAAAGTAGAATTCGAGAACGTTTGCGGATATGACTTCAAGAAGAAACAATGTGACACAAGATCGAAGGTAGTAAACTTGTCTTAAAATATCTCCCCTACGAGGATCAGCGCGAAGTTAGTCAAGTCTTTGGCAAGAGCGGATGCTCATCTAGCAAGAAAGAACATTAAGGAGGAATGGAACTAGAGAAGATAGACTACCTTGACTGAGGGCGCAAATTTGAATTGGATGGACCTCTCCGTTGCATCGTCTACTTGAGTTTCTTGAAATTTTCACGAGAATAGTAGACTCCAGTCCCGCACCTCTTGCAACTCCACTTATAATGCTGATGCACCAACTGTTCAGCTGAAGTTTGTCACTTGTCCAGCACTCCGCACCAACTCTTGTTCAATGACGAGAGAGTGACAAAACTCAAGTTCCGCTGTTTCGGTTATCGCACAGTCTCATCGGCATGAGGAAAACTCCAGGGTGCAAAGAAGAGAGGGGTTGAAACTGAAGTGTCGCTATCCTCCCTGATCGAAAATGTTCACAGGCATGTCAGATAGTTCGTAGTGTTCAAACCATCATGCCCCGCTGACGAGTCTGGAAGTACCACGTGTCACAAGCCAAACGTCTATCTCTCCAAAAATACTCTAGATGACTACTCTAGATGGAAGGGAACCCCTACGAATCGACTATAAACTTTACCGGACCTACTGCTTGAACGAAATGAACCGAGCTGTGGACAAAACCACTTATTACCAATGCAGAGACTCGACCAGATATAACCAAGTTAGTGGGGTGGTGGTATGAGACCCTAAGATATTTATATTCTAGGAAATTTATGTACTTTTAAACCACGCGTGGAGCTATAAAAGGAGCAACCCTATCAAAAGCGTCGTAACCCAGATGGTTGAGGTTCGAACGTGGGGAAGCAGAGGTCTCAGGTTCTAATCATGGTTTAAACTGAATTTTCACCAGAAACTCTATTTTTGATTATAATTTCTGATAAATTTTTGAGTTCCAGAAACTCTATTTTTTATTATAATTTCCGATAAACTCTATCAAAAAATTAAATTTCAGAAAAATGATTTTCATTTCAGACGAACCAGTCACTGTAACAACATTTTTGTTCACTGTAACAAGATTCGTTCAGTGACTGGTTAGGTGTGATCTCAGGAGTAGTTTGGATCATGATTTTTTCGGATAGCGTCTGTGTTTAGCGGTGTCTGGGTAAGTCGAGGAATCGGAATCTCAGAGCCCCTGGCTTGGCGACCAACACGAAGTAAAGCGAAGTCGCGAAGTCGCGAAGTCGCGAAGCGTGGAGCTAGGTCTTCTCGGATTTGCAGTGCGAATTCAAGGAGGACCTCATCACGAGGGTTGCGAACGGATCGGAGTCAAACAACCAGGGGAATGCAGCTGGAATCGGAGACAAAAAGAGAAGAGGAAATTTAAAACAGATTCATACCATCTTTTATTTTCACGGCAAAGGAGAATGTAGTACATCCTTTTGAGCAAGTGAAATCAAGCCCAAGGGCCAACGAGAAGGTGCTAAGTGAGATTACTAATAAGCGCTTAGTACTAAGCGAACCAAGACGAAGTGGACCCACGGCACGCAAGAAGCAGAAGGCAGCAGCCATGTCAGAGCTGGATATGATGAGACAACAGATAGTTGTGAAAGCTTTATACAACAGGGAGAAATCGGTCAAGATGGAGGACACGACAACGAGATAGACTGAGATCAGCATCCCGCCAAAGAGAGACCCAAAACGTACGCAAATGCCAGCCACTCAACAACACATGTGTCCAACCCTACCGCACACCGGCACCTGAACACAGTAGAGGGAAGGCAAACACATCAGAAGACTGTACTCAGCCAGCAGAAGGAAGACACTCAGCACAGCCAACAGAAACAAACGGAGAGCACCAACGCGGCGAAAGCAACAACAACAACCACGTAGAGTCCTCTGAAACCAGCGTACGACAGAGGACTCTCCAAGGCGGAGCGAGAGAAATGTAGACCGCAAGTGGAAGTCGTCTGGAAATCTGTGATCACGTTAGTAGAGTGCGTTAAGAGAAACATAAACAGATTCAAAGGGGAAAAGAGAAAAAGCAAAGATCTCTATCCAGAAATACACGAAGGGAGATAATACGAGAGCGAAGAAAGGAGAGAGCACAGAGCAACTATTGACATGCTTAGGAAGAAAACACCACCGATGGGAGGGCAAAGGTCGTTTCAGTCATCATAAACACACAAATGGTGCTCAACATGATGCAGATGCTAAAGGAACGGGCCTTTATCCTCTACACAGTAGATGTCATCTTGTCCAGGGACACTGTGAAGGAGTGGGCCGAGTACATCCTCACGCAGGAGCTAGGGATAGTAGTGGAGAAAATATGAATGTTAAATCGGAGGTGTTTTCTCATCACAATAGAGTTAGAGGACCAGCGCGACAAGATTTTGACAGCAACACCACTCTACATGGGTAAAAATATGATCTTTACGTTTCCATGAGAGCCAACTTTTGATCCGTCGGCAATCCACACGAAGAAAACTCCTGTATGGGTGGAACTATCTGACATCCACCCTCACTACGAAAGCTTTGGGAGAGAACTGCTTTCCACGATAAGATAAGTCTTGTACATCACGAACGAAACAAGTGAATGTAAGTACCTATGCATCAGAGGCTGCATCCTGCTAAACCTAAATAAAGCCCTCTCGGACGTGCTGAGTGTAAATGATGAAGATGATTACTTATCAAAAATTGTCTACATGAGCATGCCTGATGCGTGTTTTGCCTACCATAAGAGGGACCATTTGGCACGCAACTGCCTTGAGAAGACTGGTAGAACAGCTACGAAGGGACAAGGGACGAACAGGGATGAACCACAACAGTCTGCAGAGCTGCAGACCAAAACTCACAAGAAACAAAGGAAGGCCACAAGTCCAGATGACTTCACACCGGTCGAAGCAACCAAGAGGAAAGCGTCAGAAGAGAGTCAACAGGAGGTCACACCTGCAATAGGGACAAATCGCTTTCAAGCTCTGGAAACCATGGAAGAGAGAGAGAAGAACACGGAGGAGGGAAAACAACCACTGGACGTGGGGATAGGAGAAAGCGGCCGAACTTCAAACGAGTCGAGAACAAATGAACCGTAGACAATAAATGAAGTTGAGCAGCACAAGAAATCTCCAACCCTGAAAACAAGTCAATCATCAAAAGATCCGATGGACGTTAGCAAAGAGAAAAGAAAGCGGAGAGAAGAAGACAAGAGTCTCACATGGATAAGGAGCAAGAAAGCGAAGAAAACGAACCGACAGCGTAGGAAAAGGAGGAAACACGGTACGCTGAAGCAAAAGAAGGACCACTTCTCAAGGAAGATGGTAATAAGAAGGACATCAATGAGTCAGACGGAGTGCTAAGAGAGACGACAAGGGAGGACAGTACACAGGAGTATGGCGAGGTGAGAAGGGAGGAGGCCGAAGCGAAGGACCAACCCTTGGTCCCGAGAGTCAGAAGGATAAGAAGGTCGGCCGGAGCACTTAGAAGACTCTAAGCAACTGGTAATGATGATGACTACGAAGATAATAAGCTGGAAGTGAGGGGGCTTGGAGACCCCAACAGATTACGAATTGTGAAAAAATGGATCAAAAAACAAGGAAAGAAGGTAGATATAGTGCTATTGCAAGAAATGAAGATCCAAGAGGATAAGACAGAGTTCCACTTAAATCAACTGGCTAGACCAGACAGATACATAGTCGATTACACAAGTGAAGGGAGAGCAGGAGCAGCCATCATTGTGCTGAACGACTGGAAAATTACCAATAAACGAGGAAAGGGAGACGGCACACTCGCGTGGATGAAGTTGGAGACACCGGAAGGTATGCTAAACATAGCTTCTGTCCACGGTCCGAACGAAAAGAGAAAGGATCATCATGTGGGCATGGATGGAAGAGCAATGAGAAACAGGAAATTGGATCTTCGGTGGGGGGTTGGAATAGCTTAGAAACATCGGTGGATAGCGTGGGAAGAACGGCGCTCCAACATGGAACAGAGAGACAAAAATGTCAGTCTCTGGTACAAACGCTTGATCTGGAAGATGGATGGTTAGGTGCATTCCAACGATCATGTCTGCATTTCACCAGACAATGCAAAGTAGTAGAAAGACTAGACCAAGCCAGGTTAGACCGCTTCTACATCTCCCAAAGAGCTGAATGGACTAACGCCCAAATAAAAATACGTCATGATGGCAGATTAATGATGTCGGACCACATCCTGATTATCCTCTGTCTCATACCTACACAAGGACAAGATGAGGTCAGAAGAAGATCTTACCTCAAAGTGAATCAAGAACGACTACGGGAGGCGGAAACGCTACAAAAGATGAAAGATACATGGAAAGAAGCTGTCAACGTGATCGAGGATCCTCAAATTAGGTGGGAGCTCAAATGGTGAGCTACTAAGCATGTAGTAGTAAGAAGGGAAAATAACATCAAACAGGAAAGACGACAGGAGGAAGAGAAGCTGAAAGAACTGGAGAAGGTACGTATCTTGTTGACGGAAGGAGAGTCCGATGAAAATGAAACTCGACTGAGCGAGTTTTCCATGGAAATTAGAAGACTGGAGCACAACCAGACAACGTGATGGAGACAATGGAATCGTCACAAGTGGCTACGGGAGAGTGATACCCCGTCAAAATACTTCTTCGCTATCCTACGAGCAAAGCAGATCAAGAAATTGATGTTGTCCTTGCAGACAGAAGAAAGCGTGTGGATTACTAGAAGAGAAGACATCACGAAGGAACTACATAGATTCTACCATGAACTTTTTAAGAGAGATCAAACGGTGGAGGAAGAGACGGACCTGAGGAGGATAGCGCTAAGTCTCACCAAGAAGAGGATGTCTGAAACTCAGAACAGAAAACTGAGAGAACTACCGTCGAACGAGGAAATTCACCACACAATCCTCGAACTGAAAGCAGAGAAATCACCAGGTCTAGACGGCATGATAGCGGAGACTCTAAACACAATGGGTAAAGAGATAGAAACTGACTTACAGGAGATGATCAAATGCTTTTGGCACACTCAGCAACTCACTTGGACGGTGAAGCAGGGGGTCATCAAACTAATACCTAAAGAAGGAGAACTACAACGACTGCGGAACTGGAGGTCGATATCTATGCTAAACATAGCCTATAAGCTCATAGCGAAGGTGGTGACGAACATGTTGAAGGTGGATCTTCCCGAAGTAATTGACAACCGACAAAAAGGGTTTATCAAAGACCGCAACATCTCTGATAATATCTTGACCTTCAAACTGGGGCAAGAATGGGATGAACACAAGCGACTACCAACGACTTTTCTCAAGCTCGACTTCGAGAAGACCTACGACAAGGTCAACCATACTTACCTTTGGGAAACCATGGAAGCGATGAACATCGATCCGATGTTCATAAAGCTGACAAAAGGTCTGATCATGAACACGACGTCCAAAATCCACATGCAAGGAGACTTCACAGCAGAAATAAATCTCGAACGGGGAGTGCGGCAAGGATGCCCACTGGCACCCCTGCTGTTTGCAATCGCGACGATACCGCTTATGACGATGTTGGATGAAAAGCAGAATCAAGGTGTGATCGAAGGTGTCAAGATATGCGAAGGCAAGTCGCTCCTCCACCAACTTTTTGCAGATGACACTGGAATACACATCAAAGCGACAGCAAGAAATTTTGAGGCGGTCCAAGAAACAATACAGTGGTACGAGAAAATATCCGAGGCAAGACTGAACCTTAAAAAATTGACACTAGTCCCTATGACAATCTCGAAGATACCCCATTAGATGGTTAGCAGCGGGTGTCATATCGCGACTCTAGGAGAAGTCATTAGATACATGGGTTATCGGATAGGAAGAAGCATAAGGCCGAGAGAGCATCTGCAATACATAGAACCAAAAATCAGTAAGAAACTCAGCTATTGGACCTACTGATTGCTGTCTCTCGCAGGAAGACTCATAATAATGAAGCACATACTCAAGGCGATGCCTAGCCACCTGTTTACAGGAATTGCACTTCCGAAATATGACACGGAGAGACTGGAGGTGCAGGAAATGCAGATGCAGATGTGCAGGAAATTCGTATGAGGAAAGACTAAGCAAGGAACCAAGAAGGTGCTGCTGATCGCGTGGAAGGACATTCAAGCTGTCAAGGTGGAGAACGGTCTGGATATAATACAGTTCGGTGATCAAAGTAGGAGCTGGTGCAATGCGCCAAGATTTTGGAACAACAAGAGAAAGACTAGGTTCACTTGGCGGAGGAAATGATCAAAGATGCTCACCTAAAGAAGAAGAAACGGGACAGCACGCTCAACTAGACGGCACAAGAACTTATGCTCACGAGTCAGATAAAACATATCCAAAAATTGCCGACACTGAAGGCAATGATGCAAGGTGGTTGGCGACGAAAGCGACACTAAAATGTGATGACTCAAGAAGGGTAATAGGAAGGAACGAACCTGTGTTCAAGACCCTCGCAGTGGACAGGGCCGTGAGGAGACTCGAAGAGTCAACAGGGACAAGATTAATGCAAAAAGCGAAAGCGAGCAATCTACACACGGTGGAATAAATGATCATGTGGATCAGGAGAGAGTCTGATGAAGCGGCAGACCTTGGGAATGAGTTGGTGCGTGTAGAGATTACATGGATGAGATCGGTCATGCTGATCGAGGAAGCCAGAAGACTCAAAGATGAACAGATCAGGCACAGGGAGCTGGGAAACAAAAAGATCAAAGGGTGGTCCCTTCCGACGAAAGTTTGAAGAACGCTAAGCACGGAGAGTACATCCGGAACTGATAAACTCAATGACAAATGGGTGTCAAGAATCCAAAGCGAGGTGGAAGAAGAGACTGAAACGTTTATGGGCCTCCCAGATCTCGGAGAGAGACAAAGTTTGGTTATGAAAAGTCCTGCACCATGGCTTCCCGACGTCCTCTGACTATCAAAATCTGAGATCTGTCCGGTGCGCTGCGGAAGATGCGACATAGCGGTGGAGAACTCAAAGATCCAGAGAAAACTTGAGCATGTGCAGCAGACGATTCAAACGATGATGGCTCGGAGTGAAGCAACGGGGTTCAACACGTAAAGATAGAGACATACCTGGAAGGAAGAGCGCGAGAGACTCGAGGAAAGCAGGGAGCTGAGAAACAACAATCCGAATAGTGAAGAGACAGGAATAGAGATCAACACGATACTCAGGGATGATGCAAGCTCGACATAGAAGAATTGAGAATGAGATCAGAATCGACGTCTCGACGAATGGTGAAGCGGAGAGCAAGTAGAAGTCGAACTCGTCGATCAAGACAAGAAGCTGGTCTCCTTCGAGACGACGATCGATGGAAAATTTTCTTGATCTCGTGTATGACAACTGTACCTCCGCGCTTTCGAGTGTGGACTGCCAGCATGTGCAGGTGGAAAGAAGACAAACCAACAGTGGGTGTAGGTGGAAAGGTAGTCAACAAATGAGGGTCAAGTGGAACCATGAGAGTAGTGCTAAAGAGTTCACGAGAGGAAAGACGAGAGGTAGGTTTAGATTTATGCAGTCGATCGTCAGGACCCCGATCGGGGTTGGTTTTGTCAAAGCAGATGATAACCCTCTGTACTACGACAGGGCAATAAAGTTTCCGAAGTCTCATCTCCTTCTTTAAAAAAGAAAAAATACAAAATTCTTTCAATAGGAAAACTTTTTAAAATTCAAAAAGGAACATATTCTTTATTGGTGGTTCACATCACAACTTTTCTTTTTGGTTTATTTCTCAATCTCAAATCTCAGTTTGAAAACATCTATGGCTCATTTTGTAAGTCTCAAGATTCTCATCGTTTTGAGCCTTAGATCGCCAACTTTAGACAACAAATAAGAACATGACAAGTAGGTGCAGTTTAGGTGAGCTAGCCTGCTGGAGCTAATCTCCGAAATGTTGAACTGAAACTGATTCCGGTGAGATATCCCATCGTTAATATAGTGCCACTATGGTTTAAGAAAAGAAATTTGATTTTTCTTCCACAATGTCATATTGTTTTTTTATGTATTAAATACTATGTTCTAAAGTTGTCAAAACTAGATATTGAATAAATTTGGATTAATGATTAACACGTGCTACATTTCTCTATGACCACCGATGCTACCAACTGGAGATTCAAACCCAACAGTGATATATTGCCAACTTGTAATCGCAAACAAATTCACCACGTCCTAATTGATTTTTCGAATGCCTTTCAAAGTATAAATAATGAGTATAAGTTACATCGAGGTGTACTTATGAAGAACAAGAATATAATGTAGTACAAATATTTAACATTTCGTGGAGAGTACTGGTGTCAACACGTGGATTACTTTTGTAGATACGTGTATGAAGACCTATAAGTAATATTTTGGTGCCATAGAACTTTTATATCTTTCGTTTTCTTCCGTCAAAAATAAGAATACAAATCACAATATTGTTGCTTATAAGAGTAATAATTTCCAATAATACGAGAAGAAAATATGAACCTTCCTTCTTCAAAGAGAACTAGGAAACCTGTTTTCCAGCACAATGACAACATATCGTAATTTATGCAAATTCATTCCTCTATCTCATGGTCATATTTTTTGGCGAGCATAAGTTATCCAGAGTATGCAATCAAACAAATGCACAATCCGGCAATAACATTGCATGGACAACCACTTGTTTGTATTTTGTAAATGCGGCACTTGCAATGATATTAATCTACCCAAATGTCCTCAAGACTGATGAAAGAAAAATCATAAAAGCATATGGAGAGGACTGCATATATATTCACCTCCCCATCTAAAGCTGGAGAGGGAAATATACTTACGACTAACTTATGATTTAATTCTTTACTTGAACAAAATTATCATAAATAACTTGTAAATTTTAGAACTATTTAGTTATGACTAAAATGACCCACATAGGGGAGAATGTAGTCCACCATTTCCAAGATGTTTTTCTTAATTTCAAAAGTTTACCAATATATACTGGCTTCAATTATTTGATGTGAAAATCATTATTACATCATTAATTGTTTACACAATTAGAATAACAGAAAAATATCATATATTGTTCTAAAATAAATATACAAATATAATGCCAATTCATACTTATTTAATATTTAGGTAAATAGACCAAATGACTATAGAGCAACCGGACTTGGTCCACTACATCACTCTCAAGATAGTCATGTCACTGTAGTATACTCTTCCTCTGAAACACGATGGACCCAACCAATATAGATGAAATTTACTCTCACTTCCCACTTGTACTCTTCCTGTTTATTTTTGGCTAAGTCATTTGGGATACACATAATTTTAGAGTATACATATTCAGCCTTTCCAAGTTTAGAAAAGGCAAATATGCATGCACTTTAAGTTATTCATTAAGTTTTCTAGTAGAGTACATGTATATTATATTCACCCTCGGAAAGTTCTTCAACATGTACTTCAATGTACATTTATTTTTGAGATTATTTTTAGATTGAACTAGTCCTGAGACATCTTGGGAGGTTTAGTAGGGATTGAATTTTCAGTGACATCCCTTTAAACACTTCAATTATATGAAAATTTTTTCTGTTTAAACAGACCTCTAGACGACGAGATGAGTTTTTTTTTATTTCCATGAGTTTACTTGGAGCTTGGAGAGGATTCGAACTCAGGTTGCCAACTCCATACCGACAGTCTATTTCCAATGGTCTATTCACATCCTGGTAACTATTTTTACGTACAGTTGATATTAAACCGACTGAACTAAAGACCCCGCTACGTAGTTACCGCCGGTCCCTCCCCACTTTTTTTCTCATCCCCAAAGAAAATAAAGACTGCCATCGAAACCTAACCCCGTCGAAGACGTTCCACTTAACACCTCGCTACGCAGTTACCGACCAACCGTCAAGTCGTATTTCTCGTCCCAAAACCGTCGCTTGTCCTCTTGCTCCGTTCTGACGTCCGGACGTTGGGATGTATATTCACTAAGTTTTCTTTTTGAAAGGGTTAGATCGTAAATTAATAATCCATGGCTACTGTTTTTATATTAGGAAAGTGAGTGTTTCACATCCATCACTTACATGTTTTATGATCGCCGAGGCCACATGTAGTGAAGGTAATATTATTTTGCTTCTCTCTTGCGTACTAAAATCAACTACATTCTATTAAAATATCATTCGAAACCAGTCGCAATGTACTCCAACAACAATTTGTGATAATTGTCTGACTACTAGCTTATCTTTTTCCTTGTCTCGGCTAGAAGTTCATGTTGCATGCATATTCACTTAACTCTATAGAATGGTGCTATCATGTATTTGAGAATAATAACGTACATTAAAAAAAGAGACATGAAATCACACTATGTGTGAATCCTGATACATAAGAAATTTGCTTTGTTTTTTGTTTGTGTGTACATCATAGTGAGTTATATTTTCTTCTGAAAGTTTAGGAGTCAAATGCAAGAACTGAACCTTGAACATTAAACAATAAATTGAAATTGCTATCCAAGGTAGTTTATAGAAATGATATTGTGATTATTGATATCATAAATAGTGTACTCATTGTTATAACACATGTAGTTAAATTAATTCTTCATCCTTTTGGTTTATTAAACCCCCACTGAAGGTATTAAAGGACCGGAGAAAATCATTCTCTCCGGATATCTTAGTCATGAAGGCTGTCAATGACTCCACGGGGAGCTGCGCTTCCTATCCCAACGCTGCAATTCTCACCTCGCCCAACGTCCCGAATAGTTTGTATCCTAGGTAGTGCATTTCACGAGCGAGGAGAGCAGGCAGTAGTCGGCGGCTCATTTTCGACATTTCGGAGTGAGATTCACCTCGGGCTTCAAAGTTTGGTTGTCTTTTTATGTCTTGGTGCACTAGCGAGAAGATTTGATGCATCCTCGTTGTTGTTTCTATTTTGGTGGAGTTGACGGCAAGAAGTTAGTTCTTGAAATCTCATGTTTTTTAAGCTTTTGATGTTGTTGGTGACTCGGGTGATTGTTCTTCTTATTGGCGGTAAGCATTTCTTCATGTTTTCTCGGTTTTGCTTGACGTAGCACTCCTATCGGTCGTGGATTCAGTTTTTTCTTGCAAGCATATTTGTTTATGTTTTGGGGACGATTGTTCACTTTCTATACTCTTGTTTAGACTGACTTCATAGTCCAAATTCACGGTTCTGTTTGAAGACGATAGATTACTCATCAATTTCAACCAACAATGTACTTTTAGGCTTCTTCCAACTCGGTTCAAGACTTTGACTTCGAGTATTCTATGTTAGGTCTTACTCTGTGACAATGGCTACCTACAGCGGTTTCTTGGCAATTGATTACTATGGAGCTCAAGTGACTTCTTTTTAGTTTTATGTGTGATGAAGATTCATAAAATGCCTACCAGACTAAAGGTTGGACGGCACAAAGCTTTTTGCCATGGATTTTCACTAGTTCTTTCAAAAACTACTCGACCCCAAATCTCTCTGTGTGGAATAAGAGGTCTTGATTTTTTTGTTGAATAAACTATTTATACCGCAAATAGATTGCGGTCGCATGTGGCTTATGTAGTCATCATGTAAACTCGAGTCTCAGAAGTGTACAAGAGTGTTATGCTTTCGGCTTGCACGCGAGACCTGCCAAAATGACCATATGTTTCTAAAATAATATCTTTCATCAACCCGACTCCCTAAACCTAAGAAAGGGGTATGGCACTCACAAACCCGCTTCAAAAGAACAACCGGTTGTCAAGATTATCTCACGACCGACCGTAAGATTATCTCACATGTGAGTTAAAATCCTTCTCGAAAAGCCATTTATGTTTACGCCTTAAGAGAAGTAGTCCATCTTTTGTTCCCATATGTTAAACCCCACTACTAGTGTTTAGGCTCTGGGTTACCCAGACCAGATTTCAAAACTCCCATATGGAGTCACTTTTTGTCAGTTTCTGTCATATTGTATAATGATAAAAAGCGCGTTGGACGCACTACATTTCTATAAAAAATAAATATATTTGACCCAAAGATACATACGCAGTACATCTGACACAAAACACACCCTCACACGTGAGATCTACAATGACTGCGAGGAATTTTGAATTTGAAAAAGTTTTGGAAAGACCAATTGTCAAAAAATAACCGGGCAGTTGCTACGAAAAAAATACTGCCCCAACACAAACTGAATGGCATGCGTGTAGGAGAGGTGGAGCAAGCCATTCTCTTCCAAAGTTTGTTCCGACTGTATACTACAAGCGGCGAGGTGGGAGAGACAAGGGTGCGGCCAGTTAGGGAGTTAGCTTGCTGATTTTTAAGTTTGGGCTGGATATCTTTCTCTGGAGTGATATTCTTTTCACTTTGATTTCCAAAGTTGGACATTTGATATCGTGATCGTGTCATCTTACTTCCATGTCATTTTACAAGATGATGTTCCGAGACTTATAGAACTATATTAGAACTATAAGACATTTGATGTTTATGGACTTGTTTTGGTACATATTTATGAGCTGCATAGCTGTTTAGTCATGAATAATCATCCATAAACTTGCTAGTTTGGTAGGTTGTTTGAGTTTCAGAAGTTGTGTTGATTATACTTAGTTTATATTTTATTGTTGAGCCTACTAGCTAATGTGCATTTTGTAGTTATTTCATAGTTTGAAATGATATAAATTCAGTTATTTAGTTTTTTCAAAATTGAAGTTGGACTTGTTGGCATGACGTTTAGGAGTAAGTTGTTACTCATAAACGTTGCATACTTATATCTCATATCACTATTCTGACTATATGACGGAACGACATTGAGGTCAGTTTCCTTCTGATCAAATCAAATACCATGAGAAGAGACGTCTGAATAACGTTTAAGTTATTTGTATTCCATAGGATCTTTTAGACACTTACTCGCATTTACGACATGTACTCGGACCTACAGCGACACATGCACAAGTCTTGGTATGGTTGCTAAATGGTTCAGCAAGACGTATAGAGATGTTAGTTGGCTGCTTGCGCACGATGTATAACAGCCCTCGAGGATGTGCCTGATGAGTCCATAGTTGAACAAGAGTCACTAGACCATGTGGATGGTAGTCAGACTATTGTTCAAGATAGTCAGGTTGAGCCCACAAGAGTGCGGACTGATGAGTTGGAGGAGGAGTGTCTTGTCGAGACGGAGGATGAGCATCGAACACGTTTGCATGTCGAATATGGATTATGAGGCAGAGGAAAGATCCTAGAGTTTTGTGATGTATTTCGTGTGAAATGTCCACGACCAGGTTGCGTATTGTATTGCACCGCACTAGTTATTACATAGTTGCATCAGGTTTGGCAGTTGAAGTTCGGATGCGATGCAGACCATATGACGATTTTTATGATAAGAGAGATGGAGAGAGAGAGGATCGTCAGATGTGATAGAACAGATGTACCACGTTGCGTTATGTGACCTCTTAGTTATACCTCAATTGCAAGTATGCTAGAGGTCATGAGACTTCAAGTCCTCACCTAGAGACATTGGTATGGATGGATTTGGATGTGTTATCGAGTGGTGCAGTGCTGCATTATCACAATGAGAAGAACACAAGGCGACGATGTATGCAACATTGTTTGGAGGTAAATACTTATCTTATCATTTATAGCTTATCTCGTATTAAATTATTTATATAAATAGAATATTTGATATTTATTTTACTTTGGGATCATTGTCAAGATTCTTATATGTGTTATTTTACATGTACATACCATAGCCTTTGATCTTATATGTCGACTGTTGATGAGATTCATATTGCAATGGATATCATGGGACTGTTCCATTCATTAATGCAACTGGTAGTTAAATTATTGAGATGGTCACGATGATGCGGATGGAGAGCTCTTGGGGAATAGAGACTATCGCGATTCAGAGAGGAATTGAGAAACTCCAAGAGAAAAGCATGTTCATCTTGGAGATTATCCATGATTATAATCACGCAGTCGACACTATTATTGATATGTATATAACTTCATTTTTTCTTTTCGGATTGTTTTGGAGAAAATTATATTTTCCATGGTTTCATCTTGCATCTTGTGGTGCAGGAATGAGATCCGTAACCAAAAGGATATTTGGCACAAGTGTAAGGAGATTGTAACCAAGTTCAAGGAGGAGTTGCAAGATGTGCATATGTCTGTGAGTGATTAGAGAATGGAGGATGCACGAAGCAGGAGTCAACTAGTAGTCTTTGCGGTACCAACATTGAAGAGTTTTTTTCAATTGTATGCTCTTCCTCTAAGCGGTTCAAATATAGTGCTTGTGAATCGAATTGCCGAGCATTTAGCTCTTCCAACAGAAGACTATTGGCAGCCTGAGCGCACCCGAGGGCTGAAATACTCTGAGCTTGGTGCACAAGATATTGCTTATAAGCTCAAGTCATGGATTTACACTTGTCCTCGTCGTGCTTTTGGGAGGTAATAAGTTCATTGTTGTAGTTTGTCACTTTTATGATTAAAATATTTCATTATCATGCGATTACAAATTTCATTTATCTAACCATATTTCCTCCATTTGTTGTAGAGGGGACCTTCGTCCAGAGTTGATGTGTTTTGACATTTTGACTGCCGCTTCACATTGGGTTGGTGATCATTCGGATTGTCGTATTCTTCCGGACGATCGACGTTGTAGTGAGCGCGAGTTTGGAGAAGGTGCACGCATTTCACATGAGAGAGCTATGCATCTTGTTGTGCATGCATTCCTTACTAAACACATCACACAGACTAAGATGCGATTCTACATACGTGCGAGAGAGAATTTCATAAGCGAGACCTTCCACTATGTCATCAACAAGTTTATGACGAAGAGGATCCATTGGAGAGATCGCATGAGACTCGATTAGCTTGTGCTGCTATGGATTGAAACGAGAATATTCACCGAGAGGTAGTAACAGTCTATCCACATCAACAAAATGATAGTATCATTCGTCGACAACCGACAACAAACTAGTGCGTCGAACAACGGTTTGGAAAGATGAATTAAAAAAGCGTGTTTTTAGATACTGATAATGGGTAAATAAAATTATTTCTCTACATTTTGGTTTTACAAGTATCATTTTCATGTGAAATATGCATCTTTGTGTCTTCATGTAATGTAAAATTTTAATTTTAAACTTCATGTTTTACATTCATGTTTTAAAATTAACCTACTTCATTTCTACATCTATATCTTGAAATTCACCTGATGTCTTCTGATTTATACGTTTGCAAGAAGACATGTTGAGTTACAAGGAAGATCATCCATAATTTCCAAGGAAGCAGATCTTCTGTGGTAGCTCCCAACATCTGTGACTCCTCTATGCAAGCGGAAGGGTTAGATGAAGCTCCCAAACAGCCTCCACCATCTCATGCTTCTCGTTCGGAAGGGAAACGAAAGAGATGTTCTAGTGAACAAGGACGAGTTATGGTAGAAGCGTTCTGTGAATTTGATTCAGTGTTTGCATAGTGTCGGAGCATCCCGCGAGGAGAAAGAAGGTGCTCGTTTTGATAAACAACACGATTTAGAGTCAAAGGTTTTGGAGCAGCTTGCAAACAACTGTCAATCGATCTGTAACGTGCTTGGTGGGATGGTAGTCAAGCACGTTACAGACTGGCTTGCTAACGTGCTTGGTGCCATAGTCTCGCTTCCAAACTTGGTTGACTGTAAGTCTTCCCGAACTCTATATTGAATAAGTTGTAATTGTTTGTCTTCTATGTAGGTGTTATTCGCGAATGAGTTTCGAGAGATGTTAACAATGTTGAGCGGAGCATTGCTATCATTGGGAGTGTTAATCCTGTTTATTTTTGAAGTTGTTCGTGGACGAGATGAGGTTTTCCTTTTTGAGGAAAAGAAAGCGCAGAAGTAGAAACAAGCCAGCTGCTTACAACAGCTTCATTACTTTGATTGCCACAGGTGTGATGGTGGAGACAAAGCAGAGACGTTGGTGGTTGAAACAGAAGAGCAAAGTATGGTTTGATCATTGTCTTAGGCGAGTTTATGGTGAGGATAGGCGATTTAGATCCCTCAGGATGAGCAAAACTACTTTCTTTTGGATCCTTGAGCAAGTTGAACTCAACTTGAGCGCATCGACACTCGATATCAAAAAGTTGTACGTTCGGTAGGCCATTATTCTTTATAGATTGGCATATGGGTCTATTTGATTTCTAGTAGGAGAGCTTTTTGGAGGGAGTTAAAATAATCGCTCGTGCTGGGGTTCGAGCCATTGTGCCTACATTGGGTGCTCTATTCTACGTTGGTCGAGCGAGATAGGATGCCCTTGGTCATTGCACGTTTCTATGCCAACTGCGGACTTCCCAACTGCCAAGGTGTAGTAGATGGACAAACATAAAAATTAAAGTCCCTCATGGTTGAAACTTGGCACCTGGCATTACTACAACAGGAAAGGGTTCTCTAGTGTGTTGATGCAAGGTATAATCGACTCATCTGGAGTATTGAGGAGTCTCCATGTTTTCAGTGGAATGCCTAGTAGTGTGAATGATAAGAGTATGCTGAGGAATTTGACTTTCTTCCAGAAGGTGGAATCAAACGAGTATTTGGCAGGTCCAGTTGTGAGCATAAACAATGGAAACCAACTGTACCCTTATGTTCTCAATGACTCTGGTTACCAATTAACTCGATCGCTTATCACTCCTTACAAATTGCGCCGCAACAACGGAGAAGGTGAAACTCAACGTATCCTTAACCATGCACATGCACAAAGTAGGCTTGTTGTTGAGTAAGCCTGGGCTTCTGAATAGTAGCAAATGGCATCATGAGCTCTGTACAATGGGCACCTAGTGTGGTGCATGCATGTTGTGTTCTCCACAACATTTTGCTACCGCGTGCAGATATGCAACTGTCTCAAGCGGAAGTGCAGCCGAGGGAACAATCACTTACTGGTCGTCAGCCTTCTACTGAAGATGTAGGTGAAGTTCGTGATGCCCTTGCTTCATTTTTATGTTTGGAAAGAAGAACCTAATTCCTAGTTTCTCTCACAGTCGATGATGAAAGTGGATCGCTCCATGAGTCCACTCCGGTTCACTTGAAGGTCACTGTCTGTTCAAGGTACAAGGTTTTCCATTTAATGTCTTTTGTTATGATTGACTCCTTACTTTATGTTCTGGCAAACACATATTGTTAACGGTTGATGCTCTTTCTGTTCCCAGCAATTTTATTTTGTTGTATAAAATTTTCTCAGACTGAATAGCTTCTTCCAGCGTCACCAATAGGTAGTAGGTAATTGTGGTCTTACTTCTTGGTTGTAACAGAATTCCGTGTATCCTGCTTGTCTCTCTCTGTGGAAGATATCGTTGTTTATTTGTAATCTGAGACTTTGAGAAGTTCAAACTATCACCTCAATGCCACTATCTTTATCATCGTTGTTCGGTCCAGTACGCGTTATTCTGTCCAGTGAACGTCTCATGCCAGAAAGTCCTCAATGTTCA
The DNA here is from genome assembly GCA_036924285.1 of Asterella californica. NCBI lineage: Eukaryota > Viridiplantae > Streptophyta > Marchantiopsida > Marchantiales > Aytoniaceae > Asterella > Asterella californica. The sequence continues at coordinate 2,610,937 of JAYKYS010000009.1, read as the reverse complement.
GAACAATCTCATACTTGTAACTGTTTATTGTTCTGTTTGTCCGTATTGAGTATATATATTCAGGGTCAGGCAACATGGGTGATAACCGGAGATGACGAAGGATTAAGCTCACACCTCTGAGACTTAAAGCATGGAGACCATGGAGTAGTCCGGTGCTAGATAGTGTAGTATGATCATGAATGTGGGACACATTTGTTCTCAGTGATTCCGTACACCAAGCAATGTTGAATAAAATATAGGAGTACAAAATTTGTGCACACATACCAGTAGTTCAGATCATGAGCACTTTGTAAATGGTTGGAAAAATTTCCATACATTTATGGTTGTATGCGTTTACAACTCGTTTACCCTCAACCACAGGTGCATTACAGCTATGTATTGACGGATTTGTCAAGCGCAATGCACTGATTCCACATGAACACTAAACTTTAACTTTAAAAAAGTTCAAACCTCCAAAGAGAAGTTCACTAGACTGAACGAGAACTGTGGTTTACACTGAAAAGTTGCAAGTGATAATGGAAGTTCAAACCTGCAACGGTCTCGACAGTCTGCAAGGGTCTCTACACTCGCGCAGAGATTTGGTTCAAAGAAACGTTAAGTACTTCGTTCGAACAGCAAAAGTGTATTTCACTTGGTGCAATGGGACGAAACTTTTTAACCTGTGACTTTTCAAAAACTACTTGGATCTGCTGGTTTTCTCTCTCGGTTCGGGCTATTCATTTACGTGAGTTAAGCTGGACAGTGGGACCACGCCCTTATTCTCGCTCGCAATTTACGGGACTTCGCTTGCTGACGAAGTTTTAAGACGTACAGTAAACAGTTTTCTCTGTAATATGATATCCATATCCAAAGACATAATAAATTATTATATAATTTATAAACCATCTTTCAATTTATGCAAATCCATAACAGTAAACTGTAGCACGCGTGAATGGATGAGAGTGGATTCATATTGCCTTAGCGAATCATAATAACACTTCGTCCATGCACATGAACAAGTACGGTTCCCACGAACTATATATATCCGTACAGGTATGGACAGAAGGAACAAGAACTACGTTCGGAGGCGAGAGCCGCGAGGTACTATAGCAGCAGTAGTTCATAAGCAGCTGCTCCTGCTCAAGCGGGTGGAGGCACTAGGACAAATGTCGGTTGAGAATGCATGGACGGACTTCTCGTGCAAACTGACGGCGACAATAGACAGTACGAGGAAGTAAAATGTACCGCGAGTTCGACTTCTGGAAAACCAGGTCGTGTCACTATCAACAAGGTCAAGGAGGGAGTATTAACTGTGGTCACGATGGAAATGGAACATGACTAAAGACGTAACCGGTATTATTATACGCAGCATACATGCGATCAGCAGAATGTCGTAATATTTCGACGGCGGGAGGTATCGTTCAAGTTCAAGTGCGCGGTAGTTCAAGTTCAGGAACAGCAAGGAGTTAACGGTGATGGGAGCTTGGCTGATTGGACCACGATGATGACGCCACGACAAAGAAAGTAGTAAACGAGCGGTGGATATGGAGAAGGCGGGCCCTCTGTTTTGCTCGATGTCCTTCCTCTGCGCTCTCTCTCCACGCTTCCGGTGAGTTCGTCCTTTGCTGTGAGTGCGACGGCTTCACGAAGCGAAGGATGGAACGAGGGACGAATATCCACATGAGCCGATCGAGAAAACGTTCGTGAGTGGATCCGGCATGTTTCATATTCCGCATATAGATAACTGCTGTCGCAGATCTGGAAGCGAGGGAATTTCTTGCTTGAAGTGGTGTGGTGTTGTTGTCGTGCCGACCTTTCCTCTCGCTACAGTGCGGACTCGCTTTTCTGGAGTCTTTGGATGGACACTTGTAAGTGATTTTGTAATTCCGAAGGTTTGCTCGGGCGGGACAGCGATTTCACGCACAATTGGAAGCTGCGTGGTGACTGGCGGAAGAAGGTGACGATGTACAATTAGGGTTTTGGGTTCGACATTCTTGGTCGTTTGAGGAGTTGGTGCGGAAACCTGCGACTCCGTTATTTTTCTTGCTGTCTTATGTTCTGGAAAAAAATCAAACAGTGCGACGATAGTTGTGACTGAGGTATAACAAATGCTTAGTGTATAGGCGATTGGGACCTGGGATAGGGGCCCCGAACTCGTGTTAGGGGAAGTGCGTCCAAGCTTGTCATCTGCGTGGAGAGACGGGGTTGCATCGAGCAGGATCGGGAGTTAGTTAGGTTACAGGTCGCCCCGAGAAGTCGATACATGGAGGAGAAATGAGTTCTTTTACTGTAACTTGATCGCGCTTTGCCTAGAGTGGGGTTGGCAGGTGAAGAGATAGCAGGTACCTGGATATCTTTTTCTGGAGCTCTGGCACATAAGTTGGTGTCGTATAGACTATGAACCTGAGGTTGCTAGAAAATATACTGTACAGTGGAGAAGAGATGTGATCGGCGAGATAGTGATCGTGAGGCAAAAGGAAATCTCACAATGGGTGACCTAGAAGCAGGTTTTGCGAAACTCCAGGGTGAGGACTTCGAGTACTACATGCAAACATATTCTATTATACTAGGCAGAAACAGTAAGAAGACTTCGGTTGATGTTGATTTGGCAGGTCTCGGCGGGGGCATGAATATTTCTCGCCAACATGCTCGCATATTCTATGATTTCGAGAGACGAAGATTTGTGTTGGAAGTTCTGGGCAAGAACGGTTGTTACGTCGAAGGTGTTTTGTATTTACCGGGAACTCCCCCAATCAAGCTGGACTCTCAAGACCTGCTGCAAATTGGCGACAAGAAATTTTATTTTCTTCTTCCCGCAAAAAAGCTTGCGAATAGAGCTGCCACTTCCCCCGCATCTGGTGCTTCGCGAAAGAGACCTGCTAATTCGGCCAAAGCATCCGTGTCCTTGAAAAGCGGATTAGAGGACTCTTCCCATCTCGTCCAATCTTCTAAGAAAAGTCGAGCTTCCGGCAAGCCTGATGCAGCTGGAGGACGGGATAAAAAATCGTCATCTGTGTGGATGGGACACGACCAGGAAGGGATTACCGCAGCTGGGAGTAGCAGTGCCCAAGTGATCAGTTCACATTCCGGTCTGCATCTTACAGAGGGAGGGAGAGAGAGTGAGGCGCTGACAGTTTCTTTCGACTCGCTTTTGATTTTCTGCATAAAGTGGATAATAAAACACGTCTTCCTAGCCGCTCTGTCCTGTCCTCCTTGTCCCACTCCCACCTCAGAAAGTAATGGCCGTGGAGACTTTATCCCCGTAGGTTTTTTTCTCCCTCTTGCTTTTAGGAAATCCGTCCCCTTTTCCACCGCATTTCTTCAGAACTAATAAACAACGAACCCTTCTTCATTTCAGTATCGTGTTATCTAGCCTCTCAAACCTTTTCTCTCTTTCCTTATTGGATTATTACTGTGTTCAGACCACAAAGGGGATATGAGGAGGCGAGGCGAGGAGTCTGGTTTCTCTCAGGCGAAAGTTGAAGAAAGAGATGTTGTGTCAGCTATAACTACCGTACTACAGGAGCTTTGTGCACCCGGCGAGTGGATGCCCATGGCCAGGTTGAATAATGAGGTGAGGTGTTTGGTTGGCCGTGTTGGTGGGGAATATTGTAGAGCATATCCATCTGCAAGACTCTTCTAGTTAAAGTGTTCAGCCTCCTCTCAGACACACTTCTGTTACGCAGAAGGTTATTCAAGCAGTTCCACTGGGTGTGTTTTGGTGGGTCTTTGCATAGAGGGGTAGAAGAACGCCGGTAGAAATGTTGTAAATTATTTGGATTAACCATTTTCACGCGTGCATCTTTTTCGCTGCGCATGCACTTAGGTGTGTAACCAACTAACCTATTACATGTGCGGGCGTTTCCCTTGCAGCTTTCGGAGCATTATAGTCACTTAGTGTCGCAATCGAAGCTCCGGAGAGTTGTACAAGCCCAAGAAATCAGTTCCATAGACGGTGAAACTAGAGTGAAACCTTGGGCAGGATTATTGGTTTTGTTAAGAAAATACCCTCAGCACTTCGTCATCAACACGAAGCTCAAAGGTCGGATTACAGCAGAGTATGTTGCTTTAGTGTCTGATGGCATGTAATACTTACAGAAATTTCAGACGTGTAGACTATCTTCCCATCCGTGTACCATACTATCCCTTGCATTAGTTCAAGCTAGTGTACTGATAGTACGAACGAAGCTCCCTGACACATACATGATGTACCCTGCCCTGTTTTGTTGTTAAAAGTCGTGAGATGTTAAACTGGTACTTCCCCGAGTTGTGAACCCCAGAACTTACCTGCCGTGAATAGGCGCACTCCGAGTCCGACTGTAGTACAGGATGGTTTTTTGAGTAGGCTTTTAGATTGTCAAAGTTGGGGAATGCGATGAAATTTTGACAAAAGAAGAAAAGAATTTGATGCCGATGTCCGATGGTTGCTGAGTGGATGTTCTTCGGGTTCAATTCCCTCATTTATGCATTTATTATGATAGGCCGTTGAGGAATTCGACTTGCGCAGATTCTGTGGATCCAACTCCAGTCACTCAGAAGAAGCTCATAATTCAGTTCGTCTCCACACGTCCAGTTGTGGTTGAAAGTAAGGAACTTGTCTACATGGAGTTCCGCATGAATGGGGCACTTCATAGTTTCTTGGCCGTCAGTGCCCGAACACACTTCACTGTGTTTTTCTTCAATTGTAAAAGAATTTTGGAACTCACTGTAAGTAGTTATGTATTCAAGCCAATAAACAGAAATTCTCCAGAATGCTTAAGAAAATGCACCGTCATAAGCATTTTCTTAATGTGCCAATGACTCATGAGCGGCCGGAGGGTGTTGAAATAGATCTTTGAATGGTCGTTAGGAACTCAATCGTTCTGGACGCTGTTGGATGCTTCTTAGGTCGGGATATCTCAGCCGATTTCCACCTGGGGGTTTTTCTACAAGTCTGTGAGGCCCTCTATTAAAAGGTCCGTGCGCGACAACACTGAATTAGTTGTTTAGAACTACGATCGTTCCGACTTGTGAAACGAAGTACGTGGAAACTGCCTGTCTGTGGTTATATCGTCGGAGGTGTTTTCACCGACTTTTCAGTCTTGTACGGTGGGGAGCAATGAAGCGTCTGAAGTTGTATAGCCACTTACGGTAAGAATAGGGGGTGTTAAGGGAAATATTCCCAGACGGGTGAAAGGCAAAAGACAGCTAAGAATACTAGCAAGTCTTTGCTACTTTCAGAGGAGAAAGGGACACAGCTGTTGCGTGGCCGGACGGGATGCGACAGCTTCAAGCGTCTCTCCGGCAGGAACGGATGTTCCGCAGTCATCCTCTCTTTTTTTCATTTCTTTTCTTTATTTTACGAGAAGGGCGGTGGCACGAACAGAACCATATGGACAACAGCAATGACAACAAACGGGGAAACTCCCGCATGCTCTGCCGAAGGGTGTACCCCGTGTATATCGAGCCGGCCCTTGGTGAACTGCGCAGTCATCTTCTATTCACTAAGACAGCAGACTACCTTCTATCCCCGAATATTATGCACAGATGCTTGATTAAAGCTATCTAAATTGTAGAATTATATCGAGTACAGTGGTATGAGAGTACAGTGATAAAACTATAACATAACATCTAACTGTTCTATACTCTATACTCATTAGGACGGCACGCCTTGCGTGCTGGTCCAGCCGTCGGCCTGGCAAGTCCAGGTCGGGGGTCCAACCCCAGCCACCGGCTGGGGTTGGCTTGTGAGAGTAAGTGTCGAGTGTATCAAACAAACTCCGGTTGGGGTTGGCTTGTGAGAGTAAGTGTCCAGTGTATCAAACAAACTCCGACTTTCTGGTACTCCGTTACACTCCCCGACTTTTTGGTATTCGTGAGCGGGGTATTGCAGGTGATGTAATCCGTGTAAGAGCAAAATTATAAATTTATATACATTATGAGTATAAATCATAAAAAATATTATACTCATTATCGTAGAGGTAATATTCGTCACTTGTGTGTCAAATATTTACTTTTTTTCTACAAAATGAGGTTCGGCACTCAAGATTGAATATAAAAGAATTCGGTTCATTTCCGAATCTTCCTTATTACCTATACTTCCAGTTCGGTAATTAACTTTCTTAGAGTTAACTTTCTTTTACACTTCAAATATACTAGAATACGACCAATTTCTTAGTTTCTGATAGATTATTACTCTAGTCATGTAATTCTTTAAACTATTGTACCTGCCTGACCTTGTAATAATTCATTTCTGCCAAATCTGACATCAAAATACGCTATCGCTTTTCATACTGCTAGAAAGATTAGAACAGGAAATTATAAATTCTAGTTTGATTTAGTTTATAATATTCATGAAACATATAAATATAATGGAAATATTTGCTTGAACAGGCCTCTGCGCACAAATATGATTGGAAGGCCATGAGAATAACCCGTCGGTATGTTTTCGGTACGTTGATAAGAAATACATGTCAGTTGTCTGTCATTAGTCACTCTATTTTCTCGCAGTTAGGGTAAAAATTGTTGATTTCTTTTCTAAAATACATGCTTAAGCTAGTCTTTCTGCACATGAGCCTGCTCAAACTTCAACAACTATTTCGAATACAATGCAGAATATTGTACTATATTGAAGAGTAAATTTTGAAAACTTGATTGAGTAATTTAGCAAACCCTAAACCCAAATCAATTTGATTTCCATATAATTTATTTAATTGGTGCTGTCCTTTATTTTCTTCATTAGAAAAGCATTTATTTCAGTTCAAAAAGCTTGGACAATTGTTTTCTGAGAATTTAGTAATATCGCCTGAATCGTTGTATCTGGATAAAATATAAAGCATCTATATATGTCTATATCACACCTACATATTCTCTTCAGGGCAGATGGCAGAACATTTCAGAGGCTTAACTGGCACGTCCCTCCGTGGGTACTATTTTAACTCAGTAATTTACTTGGTCGGCCCATGCGCCAAACTCGTTACTTGATCGGGCCCTTGACTGGTAGTAGGAAGTTGATGACATACACGTAAGCATAGTGTGTCGACGTGGACTTCTGACGATGACGATGACACGACAGTGCCTCTGCCACTTCCTGCTTCAAAGCATTAAGCTTCTGTTGATAAGGTGCAACACGATTGTCAATCTCCTTGGAACTCAAGTTTTTCTCGTAAGCCTCCACAGTGACCGTGTGCTTTTGTTGCAACTTCTCTTGCTTCTCCCGCTCTCAGATGGTACTTCTCGGTGACGTAAATGTTGCCCCAGTGGGAGATTTCTATCTCACGTCTCACGTTCCAGTTGCTTGACAACCGCAAAAGGCTCGTTGTTCTCAAAGTGCGCGGTGATTGACGCATATGAGAGAGCAGGCACATTCTCATAAGGACCATACCTAATTTCTCCATCAGCAATCTTGCTTGCCTCCACCTTAGTGAAAGACTCCACACGAAAGCTTGGGACTCTCAAGGCGGTTGTTTGCATTTTGACCGGATAAGGAGAGAGGTAGTACGCGGAATCATGAAAAAGCTTGCTCAGTAAGCTGCACATCTGACTGTCCTATCTCGACAGGGAAGGGTGTTAATAGATGAGTGAACACTGAGTAGACATCCAGGGCTACAGTCTCTCCTCTGCCAAGGGGTTAAGGCAATTGTACAGAAAACAACGTAACATTAGTTGGACCTTCAGCTTTTGCGGATTTAACTTGAAGAAAAACTGGCTGCACTTTACTTTTGCCCTTGCCTTCAGATGTGGTGACCCTCAGAAAAGCCAAGTTCTTAGACTGCTCTGAGCTCAGTGCCAGTAAAACCTCGGAAGCAGGTTCTGAGCCCTTGTTCTCGACCTGTATGTCCAAAATTACGGATTGAGTTTAACTAAATGACGATGACTGCGCAAGAACATAATTTTTTTTAAAGGTCTACCGTAAATCATCGAAGGCACTGATTAAACTCCGCTACCAGATTTTCAGACCGGCGGATAGAATGTACATGACGAGAAGAGACCAGAGAGCAATTGACGTAGAAATTAGCAGCAAACGAAGCAGAGGGTCATAGTGAGCAACTTGATTTGGGCTGTGTTCCTCACGATTTGAGACGTCAGATCAATCTATATTGCACACCACAGTCACATCGTAAGAGAGGAATCAGATATTGATCCAAGAGAAGATATTTTTCAAGTGCAAGCAGGTCGGGCACATGAAACGGCAAGAGAAAATTACAGATCTCCAATCTCGCAATCCCACTCGATGACAAAAACCTGCTCGCCGATCCACAGAGAAAGAAATCAATAAAACCTGCCACGATGTCAACAGCCCTGCCACGATGTCGGTCGAACACTTCCTACTACCAGTCAAGGGCCCGATCAAGTAACGAGTTTGGCGCATGGGCCCGACCAAGTAAATTACTTGGAGTCGGGTTTCCTGTGTGTGAGGGAGTGTAAAACTTCCAACTTTTGACTACCCGTTTCTTCGAGCTGCATTTACGTCGCAACCTTTGCGTTCGCTTCTCCGTAACATATTTAGCGGTTCTGAACAGGTTTGGCGCGCCGGTCATCATTTAAAAGTGCTTACCAACCACCCTTGATAGCAAGTGAGACGCAAAGTGAAATGACTGAAACTGGGTTCACGTGGTGTGGTAAACGCGTGAGTGAGCGGTTCTGTGCGGCGAACTCCGTAGTAAATTGCCGTCGTGGTCGAAAGGAGTCTATCAAAAACTGCTCGCAACCTGCTTGTAAACGCTTACTGCGAAACGTGCTGTACCGTCAGCCTGACCCTCAGGGTGAATACACAAGGGACACCTTTGCGTTCGCATTTCCGTCTCAAAATTTGCGTTTCGCTTGGATTTGTTCTCTCACGATTTCTTGAAAAGAAACGACCGGTAGGGAAATTCTCAACGAGGACTGGTCACCAAGGGGAAACAAACGCAAAACGTAAATTCTCACTTCCATGGATTTTACTTTCACCTGTAAGTTGGTGTTTTCGCTAGCATAAATATAGTTATACATCGATGGTGAAAACAGAAAAGAATGTTTTTTGGCATGTAATGTTTTTTGTCGTATTAGCTTACGGTAGAAAAGAAAGGAGGGAAGAAGAGAGTCGCTGACGGGGGACAAATATTCTTTTGTCATATGGTGTATGTTTGTCATATTCAGTAACAATTAAAGGAGAAGCGGAGGAGTTATATCGCTCATGCATAGCCCTGCAATTCCACTGCATCTGCATTCTGCCTTCCAGTTATGCTTCTGAATTTTCCACTATACACATTTTGTAACAAGTGAAACACAAAGAGAAGTTACTGAACACAACGGAAAGCCGATAACGGAAACGAATGGTTCTAGTTAAAGATAAGACTACTTCTGGTTTACAACATCAACAATCTGAATCACAAAGATGTGATACTTACAAAATATGTACTCATCCCGATTTCTTTGATAGACGGGAAAAACACTTCGGATATGTTGTAGAAACATGTTACTATTGTTTATGATTGTAAATCATTGTTGATAAACCATAAGTGATGTATTTTATACCCGACAATACTAACTATGGTTGAAATATTTATCACTTCAGACTTTCTCAACCTAACTGATCAAAAAAGGTTCCACAAATCCCTCAGGTTTCTCCACCGGAGGGTGTTTTTCCTTGATCTCAAGTCATCGGATGTTTCACTCACGGCGGACCTGTTTCCGTCAACGAAAACATGAACGCACCACCTGACACAGCATTGTGAATGCAGCTTACCATATGTGTTATAAGTATTTTCTTTAATTTCGTTAGAGGAATAATTTTCACCGATAAATAATCAGTTAAGTTGAAAAGCATCGAGTGAACCTAACATATGCGTACGAGCATTTTTTATTTTTTTTACGGGAGATGGTTTCCACAGTTAAATAATAGACTAAGGGCGTGAACGCACATGGTTGTTTAGAAAAAGGTTTTTTGCTCACACGCGGGATAGTTGATAATTTACTGGTAGACCGCATAGACAACCCGTACTACTTTTTAAGCGGGGTTGAGAGTGTCGTACCCGGTCCTGGGTTTAAGGAGTCGGGTTGGTGCAAGATACTCTTGTGGAAACGGATAGTCGTTTTCGTAGGTGCGAACCGAAGCTTCATTATAGAAGCCATCCGCGACTGTCGTCTCTTTGCGATGTAAATAGTTTATTAAAAAAAAAAACTGAATCCTCTACAATCCACGAAAGGGGGCTCAAGGGCGAGTAGTTTATTCAACAAACTAACGGAAAGTCATGGCAATAAGCTCTGAGTGATCTCTGCCTAAGAAGTTCAGTGAACAAGCTGAACTGGTACGTGGTGAACTTTATCATCTGTGTTACATGAGGAGTCAGATCTTAGTCTCATACTATAGGAAATGGAGTTGAGCCGAAGAGACCACGATAGTAACATGCGGATATACTTTACAAACCTACTCTTTTTACTTTACTGAAACTTTAGGTTTTTTAATATAAAAACACACATTCTAATCTATGTTTATAAACAAATAGAGACGAGTTATAACGAATGTGTATGTGTGAAAAGTTCTACCATACATAAATAACATGCATATTGTAGTTATCATATGCATCCACATGAACAAGATTGAGGGTGTACGTGAACTTGATCTGTATATCCTCATCTTTATCTTTGTTCTGCAGATATCACAACAGTTCATATCAGGCTTATGGGTCAACTTCCCTTTACATTAGCTTGAGAGACCATATGTGAAACTCTTTTTCTGATCATAGATATCATTTGCATGAATCTAGATGGCATCTACGTGGATGATATCTCGGATGGAATCCCGGACCAAAAGAAAATCTCACCTCTAGAGGTTAGATTCAGATTTCCTCCATGACAAGAAGTAAAAATGAATAGTTTCACTAACACTTCCACTTTGGTATCAATATTTATTTTAAGTTCAAAAAACTGAGAATGGGTCGAGATTTAGTCAGGTGTTTGCAAAGGTGAACTTTGGATATAATTACATGAAATTTTTCTGATAGTCACAGCCCTGCTGACATTGAATGCAAACACAAAGGTTTGAAGAGATTATCTATATTCGGCTACAATTGACCCAAAATCAACAATTGTGATGTAATTCTGACGCAATCCGGACTCCAAATTGGCATAACTCTCTCTTTATTGTTTCAAATCGATCGAAATTTGCATTTGACAGTGACTGGGACGACGAGCTCTCTTACCCTATGCTCTTAGATCTTCATATGCCCTTACCAAAACTCAAACTGCCCCTAAAAAGAGAAACACCCTCTGGTGGAGAAACCTGAGGGATTTGTGGAACCTTTTTTTATCAATTAGGTTGAGAAAGTTTGAAACGATAAATATTTCAACTATAGTTAGTATTGTTAATCATAACGGGTATAAAATACATCACTTATGGTTTATCAACAATGGTTTATAATCATAAATAATAGTAACATGTTTCTACAACATATCCGAAGTGTTTTTTCCGTCTATCAAAGAAATCGGGATGATTACATATTTCATAAGTATCACATCTTTGTGATTCAGATTGTTGATGTTGTAAACCAGAAGAAGTCTTATCTGTAACTAGAACCATTCGTTTCCGTTATGGGCTTTCCGTTGTGTTCAGTAACTTCTCTTTGCGTTTCACTTGTTACAAAATGTGTATAGTGGAAAATTCAGAAGCATAGCTGGAAGGCAGAATGCAGATGCAGTGGAATTGCAGGGCTATGCATGAGCGATATAACTCCTCCGCTTCTCCTTTAATTGTTACTAAATACGACAACATACACTATATGACAAAAGAATATTCGTCCTCCGTCAGCGACTCTCTCCTTCTCTCTTTTCTTTTCTACCGTAAGCTAATACGACAAAACAGATTACATGCCAAAAAACATTCTTTTCTGTTTTCACAATCGATGTATAACTATATTTACGCTAGCGAAAACATCAACTTACACATGAAAGTAAAATCCATGGAAGTGAGAATTTATGTTTTGCGTTTGTTTCCCCTTGGTGACCAGTCCGCGTTGAGAATTCCCTACCGGTTGTTTCTTTTCAAGAAACCATGAGAGAACAAATCCAAGCGAAACGTAAATTTTGAGACGGAAATGTGAACGCAAAGGTGTCTCTTGTGAATTCACCCTGAGGGTCAGACTGACAGGACAGCACGTTTCGCAGTAAGCGTTTACAAGGAAAAACGCGACCCAATGAATAGCAAACAGATGGGAAGACCCCATAAAACCTTACAAGGGAAAGAAGGACCCGAAAGGCCAAGCAATAACCACCCCGAAGGAGAGAACACCGGGGCTAAGCCCCGTTATCAATAGCTCTAAAATTGCCTGTCGCACCTATAATGTCGGAGACCAAAAAGTCAGTATCTCTACATACGACAGGTGCACCTGAAGAAGCATCGCCTACTGCGATTGCTTTCATGTGAACGGCGCCTGCTAAAGCTCTCTGTAGAGCAATGCGAACCCGCTGTCTGAAAAACATGGTGCAGAAAGAAAGAGAAAGTGGTACCCCTGACACCTCTCATGGTAGGCTATGGCGCAATCTCGCAGAAAGACGTCGAACTCCAAAGTTGTCGATCCGTATATCTCCAAGACTAAGGGGATGAAGCGATGTTCCACCCCTTCTTCAAAGTTTAGAGTTTCACAAAGGACAAAAATGGACCAATGAGAGTTCATAGTTTCACTTCTCTGTCCTTTTGTGCCTCCAATCCACGTGGCAACTTAATTTCACACATAGGTACATGTCAAGTCTCTAAAGTATCATCGTAAACCTTAGACTACATGCGAAGACATTTAACATGACATGTAACTCTAAAACATAACTTAAACAAGCTATAAAATATGCATGGACGACACGTAAGCACAACCAATGAGTTTAAACTCTATCCGCATGGTAGACCTAAAGTTATGTACTTTGAACATATAGATAAGTATTAAATCACTTGCACAAGCGTACGAGTGCTTGGACAAGATAAATAACATACTATCAACTTATTAGGACTAAAATATATAACATAATAGTGTAAACACCATATGCAAAGGTGTCATACATATGCATACCCGTCAAGTAGTGCGACAAAGTGCATTAAACCCAAGCATCCCTTTAGGCCCTTAGTATAGCGTCAGGAACCGCAAATACCCATCCAACATCCACACGCTAAGACCTAGTTTGTTTTTTCTCATAACCCCATAACGTTGCTAATAGGCATCCAAATGAGATACATGAAGTACCCATGAGAACCTTAGAACGAGTTCTACCACTTGATGCTGTGAGAATGTATATCCGAAAATAGATAAAAAAATTCTATTTTTCTCCATGGGAGTCTTTTGGAGTGAAAATATGAAACTCTGAAATTTGATTTTCAAGAAGAAGCTCGTCCACGAACGAAAACATGTATGTCGTATGATTATTATACTAGTACTTAATTTTGAGCAATATGCCAAAGATGTGAATCTTTGTTCCATTGCATGAATCAAATCTGAGATATTTGCCAAAATATGAAAAGTGTATATGTGTGTTTCTCCTTTGAGAGAAAATATATAACTAGGTGTTTAAAATGTCAATATAAAAATATTAAGATATTTTTCAAAACTGATAAAATAATTAGAAAAAGAGAGAAAACTTTTACTAACCCTCTAAATAAGAAAACGAGTTCTATATGCGATAAGAATGAAAAAGAATCAACATTTTTCGTGAATTATATTTAAGTTCAACCGTTCGATGTCCGTTTTGTCCACACATTTTTCTTACTTGTGTTGAGTTAAGTATCCATGCGATATGATTTTTATCTGTAAGAAAAATAATGTTCTCATTAACAATTTAGAAGTTTAGAGTCGTAGGACGTAAAATCCAAACGATTGAGACCGTGGTGAAATCATTTTCAAAGGATCTTTACATTTTGAGTGAGTGAATAATTTAGTGCAATCGCTGAAGCAAAGGGGGTCTAAAAAGCTCTCAATCTAGAGCAGCAACTTCAGAGCTCGAGATATGAAGAATCATGTACAACCAGCAAGTCAAATTTCATAGGGTTGTTCAGCATGTTGTAGACTACAAATCATGTAGGAATGCATGAAAGTTATTGAGCTAATTTTATGTTCGAGGTCGAAGTAGCCATCTGGGTGTAGAAATTATCATAATTTTCTTAATCAAAACGTTTTTGTCCATATTTCAATGCTCAGATTTAATCTCGACTGAAATTTTGTATGTGTGTTCAGTAAGGTCTCCAGAAGTTTCGAAGTCTAAACCCTCATATGTTGCATATTCTTGAGTGTTAAAGTTCAACGTCTGATCTTATTACTACTTGATAGACATGATTTTCACTTTCTAAACATATTAGAAGACCCAATAGACTTGTGTAAGTGCTTATAGTCCTAAGTTATAACCTGAAGCGTGTCTCTTGAGTAAACAACAACGGCCAGAAGCCCAACACTTTCCTAGATAAATGTATCACACTCTGACATACGTTTTTTCTTGAACTTGACGTGAACACCTAAGGTGAGAGTTATCTTGAGAGTGTTGCTAGATAAGAGATCATGACCAACCAAGGATCATCAAGTGGAGGTGTTGCTTCTACTCGGCAACTTATTCAGTTTGATGTTGGTACAATGCAGATGTTCCAAGCTTTTCACAAGTTTATGCAGCAGCAGCAGAGCACAGAGAGGAAGGACGTGTTAGCAACCAAGACACTGTAATCAGTGGTGCACAAGATGAACTAGTTCAAGAGGAGAGATATTTCCAAATACGTGCGGTACTGTGTTAAGGAGATGGAGGTGAACAAGGTGTATGAGAAGAAGATTATGAAGAACTTTGAACTTGATGTTGTCCTTGAGATTCGTGAGCGTGTGAAGGAGCTCAAGCAGCAGCAAGGATTGAGTTGGGAGAGCTTTATGCGTGCCTTGAAAGAGGAGTACTACAATGAAGATTCAGAGAGGGTGACTAAGAGAACATTCTTGGAGTGGGTGGTCAAGTCCATCAAAGGTTTGTCTGCAAATGAGTTGTTAAGAGAGTTTGATCGTCAGTATGCTCATCTTTATAGGACAGAGAAACTTATACTGGAGATGGAGAGAGATGAGAAAAGAAGAGTTCAGTTTTTTATTGTTGCTGTAGAACATGAGAGAAATTGTGATAGCTTGAGAGACTGTCAACTACCTAAGATTACTCATGAGTTTAGAGAGTCTAGGGGTTTTGGCAGAGTCCAATTGAAGAGCGTGACTTCAGTGGTAGAGTAGAGTTAAGGTTTTTGTCTGATCTCATGGAATATGAAGCTTTGTCCACTAGCTTCTTTGGACTGACGTCATGTGAATCAATATGTTTCATGAAGGTTGAGAATCTAAAGAGGTTTGAGAGACAACATGTGAAATATGTACAACAATCTTTGTGAGATAGTGGAGAGTCAACAAGAGATGAATACATATATGGAGTGTTTGAAGAACAATATTTGATAGATACTATAGGGGAGTTGAAATCTATATTAGAAAGCTCTGTAGATGATGTAAATAGAGTGGTGAGAGTGAACTCCAAGGAGCTTTATGATGTAATATAAGTTTATAAACCAACAAGAAGTGTATGTGGAGACCAAGTACAAGTCAGTGACAAAGAAAGTCAAACCACTGGCTTTGTCTTTACCACTCGACTACAATCAGAAGATGGAGCAAGGTGCACAACAACCAACACTCAGAGAGCCAAGAAGAGACGGGCACAAGTTCACAGAAACAACACTGAAGGAACTGAAAACTGGAGGTGCTGGATTTCTTACTGAGCAAGAGAAAAAGAGCTTCAAGGAGATGTTATCTATGCATGGTAAGACGTTTGCATTTGAGTCACATGAAGTAGGATGTGTAGATCCAAGTGTAGTTGCGTCTATGATAATTGTTATTGTACCACACGTGTCTTGAAATCTACGTCATATTCTTGTACCTAGAGCTCATCTACCAAAACTGATAGACTTGCTCAATGAGAGGATTAGGATGGGTATCTTAGAACCATCTATAGCTCCTTATTCTAGTAGATGGTTTGTTGTTCCAAAAAAGAGTGGAGGCTTGAGATTCATTCAGTTATGCAATTGGCTCGCAGGGAAGCGCTGACGTCAAATTTTCGTTCGCTTGCAATCTGAGATTAGGTTGTTCTTCGCGATCGGTGAGCCAAGTTCTTCGTTCTTGGTGCCTACGCGATAAGGAGTCTTCATCTACGACTAGGAGAAGACCATGTGTGGATTGGATTGTTGGTTTGGGTGTGGTGAGCGATTTTGAGTCGCAGGGAGTCGATTTACGTCAGTTTTTTGTAACCTATGACCAAATTCCTTGCGTGGTTTTGCAAGGGGAACTCCAAATGGCTTGTTTGGAGTCTCGTTAGGTTCAGGGTAGCTAGATCTACCTACCAGAGAAGACGGATATCAGATCAGGCGATCCATTTGAGCGGTGTGTGCGGTTTTAAGCCGCAGGAAGGAGTTTTGGAAAGTTTGGTCATCTGCGACAAAAAATCAGAGATATCTCGGCTGTTGGGAGTCGGATCTGAAAGTTTTCTGGACCAACGGAGTCAAAGAAGAAGACCGTATCGACATCTGAAGACCGTTCGACGAAAGAAGAAAGTTCTCATATAGGTCTTTTTCGGTTTTTTCGCTACGGATTTTGTCTTTTTGAGTTTGTTAGAGTTATAGTTGGTTATGTACAGCTTGTGATAGCTAGCTTTAGCTAAGAGCTTGTACATGGATGTTGTTTGGACTTGGGTTTGAATAGTGTGATGCTGGTGCAGCTCTTTTTGTTAGCAAAAGGAAATTTCTCTTGCTTTGAGCTACGCATCGATGATTTTGGGTCTGGGTTGTGATTCAGGGACTCGTTTTAAGGGGTTTTGAAGCAAATTACAGACGCTCTGGTCTGTTTCTTAGTTTTGTGTTATTAGGGAGAAAGAACCTGCAGTGTATGTACATTGACAGTTGGTATATATTGCGACATTCGTTTTTGTGCGTATTTGTCTCTTTCTTTTCTCTGTTCAACACACTACATCTCCACAGTCAGGAACCTCACGTTTTCTTGGACATTTTTCACGCAAAATCTGACACGATATCGTGGTGTCCGTCTGGGTCTACGCTCTCGAAGGGTGGTCTAATCCGTCGGCTCGTTTCTTAGTCTTGCTCCAGTCCTTACATCGCTTCTAAGTCTAGACGTCCGTATCTCTGCCGTGAACTTAATACATTAGCACCAAAACGCACCACATACCTATTTCTATCCTCATCATCCTGTCTTACAACCCATCCAATGTCAATAAGACTAGTATCAACAGTAAGGATAATAGATCTGTCCAACTCATATGTTACCTTCCGTAGAGTTGGTGATGAAGACAAAAGATCCTTCAACTTCTTCATGGACTTATTTTGCTCCTCTTGTCACCGAAATCTTTGTCAGGTCCTTAGCAACTTGTACAACGGATCTGCTACTTGTGCAAAGTGTGGAATCCATATATGATAAAACATACATGCACATAGGAATCTTCTCACCTCAGTAATTGATTCGCATGTCTCTTTCATCATTTGAATGACATCAACCTTGTTTGGACAAGACTTCCGACCATAAGATCCACATAGGTGCCTCACAATCAACACCTCTTGTTCTCCAAACACATACTTTGCTCCTGATTCATTCATTTGACTTTGTCAAATGAATCTCTTCCAACCGACTAAATATCTTATCACAATCAGCTATGTGGTCTGCAACAAACTTATTGCACCCCCTTTGATCCATTACCTCACTCTTCTCCTCCTCAACACATCCTTTGATCTACACATCATCAAGGAATAGCATAGTTTTTTTCAGGAATGAAATCCCACAAGACTTTGTTCATACCATTCATCATATGCGCTACAGAACTGGTAGCACCTTGTGACAAGGTGCACATTCTTAGTAGCCCTAAAGGTGTCCTCATCATAGTCAAATCTCTACTCTCAAAGAATAATTAAAACTGATCATACCCTGAATACAAATCTCTCATTGAATAGATAGCACGACAAGCAAAAGCCTCTGCAAACTCATATACAATAGGTCCTATACTCATATTTTCCTATGAGGAGTATTTACTGCAATGAAGAGTGACAAAGAATAGTGACAAGGGTGACAACCACTTGTGGTTGTAGATATCAGATTGTTTATCTCTCTTGAGGATGATCACTAGTTGTACAACTCCAGATATTGCTATGTTGAGGTGGATAGCATATATCAAATCCTTCAATCTAGAGTTTAGACATATTTCAGGAAAAAACAATCTTGTGGAAGATATGTTATCAAGGGCTAGGTATTACAATGAGAAGGAAATGATGGATGAGTAAGAGGATGTGAGAACAGAGTTCTATTCTAGTGCTCGTGCCATAAAGACAAAAGATATTTTGAAGCTCCACTAGAGTTATTTGAAGAAATTATGTATGACGGAAAGTGGTTGGATCTTGGACGCTATTTGAGTTCCTTGTAAAGACAAGATGGCTGGTCTGATGCAAATTTCAAGAAGATACGTAGAATAGCTTGTGGTTGCTTTTTACATAAGGACATCTATGGAAGCGCCATAAGCTACAAGGAGGTATACCACACGTGTGATATGTGACCTAGAATTGCAACAGAAGTTGATAAAGGAGTTTCATGAGAGTCTATGGGCTGGTCATAGAGAAGTTTGGGCTACACGACTGAAGGAGAAGTATTGGTGAAAAGGTATGTATAAGGATGTAGTACAGTTTGTTTCATTATGTATACATTGCCAGATGTATTCCAATATATGTCATCGTGATGGATTGGATCTTATTTATCCTTTAGCCATTCATTACAAATGGGTAGTTGATCTTGTAACTATGTCATTTAGGTTTGGACAAATGAGGTATCTAGTTTTGGCTAGAGAAGATCTATCTAATCAAGTTGAAGGTCGTGCCTTGAGGACGAAGACCACTGCTACTGTCATCCGCTTTCACTTGAAGATGTATTTGTAGATATGCATGTGTGAGAAAGAGCTTGATTCACAAGAAGCAGTTGAGTTCTTCAAACGATTTGGAATCAAGTTGACGTTAACCACCAGTTACAATTCTGAAGAGAATGGAAAGAGCGAACGAGGTCATCCGTCAATCGTCAAAGCTTTGGTAAAATCTTGCAAAGATAAGATCTGTGAATGGTCTAGATTACTACCATTTGCTTTATGGACAGGCCGTACAACTCATGGTATTGTTACACGTTACATGCTAGCAGAATTGATATTAGGACAAAAACATGTGATGCCGATTGAGGAGGTTGTGTCTACTTGGAATGTTTTGTCATGGAAAGATGGTAGAAGTACGGAGGATCTTCTTGCATCAAGGATCCAACAGTTAGAACGAAGACTTGAGGATGTTGCCAAAGTTATGAAAAGGTTAAAGACTGCTAGAGAGAAAAACAAAAGTCATAAGTCAAGGATAGATGTTTCTACGTTTGACTCTACTCTAATGATTTGAATCCTTCTAGAAGTATAAAGGATTCTTTGAAAAAAATATCAAATTGCTCTCTATAAAACAAAGTACTAACACATAATTGTGTCAAAAAAGTCGACAACACTCTTGATTGTTTGACCTTAAGCTTCTACAAACCACTAAAATCTAATCACGCATACGGCAAGAAGGTATTATTCACCTACTTGAAATTTTATGCACAACAAAACAAAATATTGATTCACACTTAGAATATTCTAATATTTTGTCTTCAAATATCACCAACTACAACTATGATTACTCATAGTTATTTGTCACTAACGTAGAGCGTAGTCTAGCATTGGGACTTATTTAGAAGACTCACCACACATAGTTATAACTTATCACATATTTAATACTATGCAACTCCTAGGTGTTACATTTACCCACGGACTAAGTTTTCACTCCGTCCTCGAAGTGAATATTGACTTTCTTGTGATGAAAGAGCTTCAGCTTGTCAGGATTCACATGGTCGAACCTCTGTCCTCCAAGCTCCTTCAAGTCGTAGGTAAGTTGCTCCATACTTTTTCAACAATGAAAGGGTCAAAATAACATGGAAGGAACTTCTTTCTAGCTCTTTTATACCTAATGACATCAAAGAGCATTTCCATATCTCCTTCCTTTAATGACTTCACCTCTCTCTTATCGAGACGCTTGTCGTAGTACTTCTTTTGACATTCTTGCGCCTTCTCCATCTGAACCATTACCACAACTCGTGCTTCCTCCAACTTCAATTGTTGCTCCCTTTTAGACTTTCTAGCTTCTGCTCCAATTATCCTCTTTAACTTCGTATGGACAGTTTGAAAGATAGGTAGATCAAACTATATTGGCAACTTTGATTCTACATCGTACACGAGATGAAAAAGAATATACCTCATCGCATTATGCTCCCACAAGATTACATGTAGTCTCTTATTTCAGTTGTGTTTTGCATCATCCATATCATCATCCTTGGTCAACAAGCTATGATTGGTCTTCTCATCAAGACCGTTAGCACTCGGTTTGTAAGAAGTTGTCACTAGCGGCTTGATGGAGAAATGTTCCAACATAACGATTGTGATGCTTTCTACAATTCATCACCCCTATCAGAAACCAACTCAAGAAAACATCCAAATCTAGTGATGATCCGTAAGAAATGACCAACCTCTTCCTCACTTGTGGCTTTAGGTCTGAGATTGATCCTCGAGAGTTTACTTGAATGTAGCTCCATCAAGGAAGACTTCACTTTGCAATTCACATGTATCAAAGCACATGCACTCAACTTTGATAGTTTCTAGGATTTTGGATATCCTTTGCACTTGAACAATGCTCCACTAGGATTGGAGACTCCTTATGGAATTCGTAGAAAATACTCTGTTTGGTGTATCTTAGTGTGTTTATGCACCTAGGCTTTTTTGTTGGCTTCAATGAGGAATAATTTCAGAGTTGTTTGGGTTAACGCCTTTGCTGTATAAGGTAATACATGCAGTTTGAATAATATCCAAAGCTTTAAGTTATGATGACATACGAGTATTTTAGGGTCAAGACCTTCCACAGTAATTGTGGAGACCTTCAATAACTTCGGCTTAATATTACTACCGTGGATGTTCGGTCAAGAATGAGCAAGACAAAGCGTAAACCGTAATCAGGAACTTGTTGGATTTACCGCTAGAAGCCACAACAGATCTTGTCACATTCGCTTCTATCAAATCTGACGAGGATATATTTCCACAATAATGTCTAGACCTAGAGTTTATCATCAAGCAAAAAACATGAAGCGAGCATTTCAGTGACCTCTGGAACTGCATCTCGCTGGAATCAGCCATGGTAATCATCTTATGTGAGAGTAGTGGATGGAGAATGAATGTACTAAATCTGCTGAAATGCACACATATGACACCTTGAAATAGGTACCATGTACACTTACACCTCCTCCCCCCAACCCTACCTATATGCAGGCATCGGACTCGAAACTCTGAAATCGTAAACCTCATTCAGCATGCATTTGAACTATGTCACGACCTATTATCTCTTTGGACATCGACGACAGCATGTGCATAGCAAGTGGTACTCTATACAGAAAAGGCTTGATCTCATTGAAGTGTGTGATCTCCTAGTTTTGTTGTTGAGGCCACAAGGACGTCTGTACATGCAAAAAGAAGTTATTCTTGTGTACCTCATATAATTTTATAAATGTTTTCCTATCCTACTTATGATCGAGATCTATGTTTCCATGGATTGTGAACTAGTATGGTAGCTCGGTGAGATTGTACATAGCTTCACATGAACTTGAATTGTTGAAGCTCGTTGCATTACGAGGGTATTGCATTCTAGAGGTAGGTCTAGTTAGAGTGAATTAGACATAGTTCTAAGTTCTCGTGCTTCATATTGTTTCTGCTCCTGTGATGTGTAATTCCTGATTAGTGCACCTTATTCTCACGCTTGCAGTTCTTCAATGAGATCTTGTATATTGGAAGTTTGTCTTATAGTTCAACCAAAGGATGAGGCTCGAGCTAATACTAGTACAAATTATAATTTGATTTGTCGATGTCTGTCAAAGTTTGTTTCAAATTTGCTGTTGAATTCTTATTGGAAGCTGTACTTTAATTTCATGCTTATGCACAATGATGTCACGTCACTTTTCGCTGAGAGTTGAGTGTTTTTCAAAAGTTCTATGCGTTTTTATGTTTCTCGAGAGCTCTTGATGAAATCATCAGCTCCTTGACGCGAGTCTGGGTTGAAAATAAAAATATATCCAGAGATCCGCTCAGATGTAACATGATCACATAGCATTCAACCCAATACGTCACCAACGCTTTCTGTGCAAGACGCTGCTCAAATTGTATCAATGTATGCATTGTTCTCGATAGTGAAAATATTTGCTCTACTTGCAATGCAGGACTCGCCATATAGCAAACTTTGGCTCTACTTGGTGCGTCTGCACTTCTCATCCAACGTTTGTGTCATTTCGCTGTAGTCGCATCATGTCACTCACTGTCGCATGAACATATCACTACCACGGTACATGTTATGTCGACATGTCACATGCTTACACTATACATCTGGTCATGGACCTGACCAAAAGACGTTTGAAAATGAATAGTCTTGTCAAGTAGAAAGTTCTGATCCATGGTCAATAATTGATGGGATGCAATAATAGTCCATAATATGTGCAATGTTACTACAAGTAATTCGTATGATTGATTAAAGTGAATATTACTCTTTATTATATTGTATTAAATGGACATTTACTGGGGATTATTATTGGATCTACATCTTTGGGAGATAAGAGTCAATTTCTTATGTTGGGAAGCTTTAGCTCCGAGGACTCTCATGACGTATGTGAGCTTCTTTTTGAACAATGTAGTATGTTACATAGTGTTATAAAGTAATTATCATTGGGATTATTTGAGTAATTGAGAATCCTACATTATTCCTGCTTGTATAACAAAGTTTTAGTAATGACTAGATCTATCAGATGATGAAGCAAACTTGAATTTAGAAAGGAAACACATAGTTGATCTTTATGAAAATGGAACTCTCTCAACATAAATTTGCTTTGAATATAAAAGAAATTGCACATCTAACTCCTCACACAATTTGTGTTCGATGAGTTCTTGTTTCAATATCATGTAGTGAGATTAGAAATGACAAGACCTTTGATCAAGCACACACAAGCTTGAGCTTCCATCATCTCATATGATTTGAGTAGAGATGTTTTCTTAATTCTATAATTATTCTATGATACATTTTAAGATGGACGATTTACTTAAACTTGTACAGCAAAGTATGATCTTTCGATCTTCTCCTTTTACATCGAGACTCAAGGTAGAAAGCAAAAACATCGATATGAAATTTGCTTTTATTTTGTTTTTAACATCGATATAACTTTTATTTTGTTTTCATCAATAACGGAAATGAAGAAAAGAGTATCCCTATATTTTCTTTATTATAGATGCTCTCGAGTTAAACACATATATATAAAAGATATATATGTATGTATACATAAAAGATTGTAGAAATATGAAGTCTCGTCTCATTGTATTTTTATAGTGGTTTATATTCGATACATCGTCCTCCGGAATGGATTACTAGACTAAACATGTGATAAATCACGACTGTATCTTAATGTTAATTTGATAAGTAGTGATCTATGTAGTTCTTCCTTACATCTTCCCCTTATTTCCTGAACAGCCCCTTTGAATGTATTAGGGGGTGTCAAAGTTAAAGAATCTCTGAAATATTCGGGAGCCACGGGCGTGAGTTACGGATTCGGGAACACTGCGGCCAGTGTTTCCTGCGGGTACCGCGGGTGTTTTCTTAACGGTTATTCACTGATTTCTTCTGATTCTTTTTGTAATGGACTCTCTTCTACTCTGAGTACTTATCTTGAGTGTAGAAACGGAAAAATAATCCATGATAAAATCTTGATGTTCAATCTCAGGCGCTATATAGAATGAGCCACGGTTATATACAAACTTACCGGTGATAATTTTACGTCCAGTTATCTCTCAGCCGTGGAAGAATCTTTCTTCTAAACTTTGACACCCCTATTATATCTCAAAGTAAAACATTGTAGGAGTTATATATTTCATTATTTCTTTATGTTGTGGAAGTCACGATAGTAGTTGTGACGTATTAGTTATAAACATTCGATTCCTCTCGGTTCCACCTTTAGGAGTTGTTTAAGAAAGAGAAACCACTCCCTCCCTTGCTTATGCTATACCTACAACTTTATCAAAACATTTATCCTTTTGCTGTTGGTTAGCTATTATAGTGACATGATTTATCTGATGCACATCATTACTAAGAACAATCACGTGTCTCAAGCTAATACTATTAAACATAAAATTAGAGGTAAAAGAGATCGTGTGCAAGATTTTCCACACTATGTGTCTAGGGTTTAGATAATTGTCGTTAGAGTTTAATTATAAAGCAAAATTTCAAGAAAGATAAGTTTTGTTTAAGTTATATTGAGGATCTAAAGTATACTTTATTGTAAAAAAGTTATAATTTCCAGTTAATCGATTTATACATCAATTTACTGAAAACTTAACAAAAGCATAATTTTGATTTCAATCTAACATTAACTTGGTGTAAGACACTTTATTTTCAAGCTTGTTAAACCCTCGATGCGGGTAAAAGAGATGCTCGTTTGTAAGAAGAGATACATCTGTATGAAAAAAACAATGAACTGCATAGCATGTACTTTGTTTATGGACTGTAAGTGAACTTCTCAAGGTTCTGCGTTTAGAACCTTTTCTACATAGTTTCATTTTTCCACAAGTATTTAGAAATGAATGTCGTGAATCTTGGGAGACATTGAACATTTGTTTTATATATCATGTGTGAAGTTTCATATTGGTTTTGCACCTTACTTTCAGAAATATAGTTTTGTAAATATATTAAAATATTTATTATAATTAAGATCACTCCTTTAAAGAAATACAACTGTTGAATTCATATGTCACTGTACTGATTCATTGCATGAAAAAATATTGAAATAAAATAATATATCAATTGAAAATAGTCACTTGGTACAACCAAAAAACTTACAACTTAAATATGACAGATGGTTCACATTATATCTATGATTAGTTACATTGTTTTATCTACATTATTATTTTTGAATTTTTGAGCTCTTTTAGTAAAATTTCTGTTATAATTAAAGTGTATTTAATAATATTTTTCATATTGTTCATTTTATTATAAATTGTTTTTAAAATTAGATAGATATTACACCACATATGGTTTTATAGTAATATTCGACGTACCCCTAGAATGAAATGCTAGAAATTTCAACCCTTGAGAATTTGACGAAGAATAAACGTTAATTTCAAAATTCAGAACCAATGAAAATGACATAACCTAACCCTAATTTCTTTCTCGCTGCAAAGCCTAGTGCAGGGACAAACACCAGGTCATACATGTTATCTTCCAGTATTTTATACCCTCAACAAGTGTTTAAATAAGCAAGCACACAGTGCCAACCCGACAGAGTATGAACTCCCAAAAAGTTCGTTATTTTTTGAGCCATAAAAGTAATGACGTATACAATGCATCTGATCATAGTTCATTTGTTAGCTCTATTAAACACATATAGGGGCAAATTATAGTATTCTTTATCTCTAAACGTTTAAATTTCTAAACCTTTATTTCTGAAATATAAGGTTATTTCTTATTATAACATATTCCTTAAGATACTTTATGTGACAAAAGACTGTAACTAGCAAGTGGCTTGGCAAAAACTCCTGGCATTTAAGAATAAGAATATGAATTTATACACCAAGTTACCGTATATATTTGTAAACATACACCCAGGAGTGTATCTTACACCTCATGTGCTATGGCTTTAGCTGAGTCATACCTGGATACCACAAATTCCATCCATCCCGGCTTTTATCATAAAAGTAGATCCACCCCTGGCTATATTTTCGAGTATCGCTTTCTCTTTTTGACCTATATCCAAACTAGGTTGGAAGTTTATGTGGTTAATTTGTCGATTTATCAAACTGAACCTAGTTTAGGACTCTTTATTAAAATCTATCCAGAAGAGAGGTCGTGACTCTAAACAACAACTGTTAGTATTCTTCTTGTTCTCCTTCTTCTTTATGCAAACAAGCTAAAAATTAATGAAAAATGACGAGGGAATACAAAGAATCAAAGAGCGTCCAGGAAGGCCAAACACCCAACACAAGGAAGAAAAGAAAACTCTACTTCACTAGGTTGGAAATATTCAATACACTGTGAACTTGAATCAAAATCTAGAAGATAAAAGTGTTGAGCCTATCTAAGGGCCTCAAGCGACCGTGTAAAATACACCCTTGAGGTATCTTTTTTATCGCTCTCTGCCTATAGATGAAATAAGAAAGTTAGTGTACTTCTGAAATATATTAGATTTATATAACAAAATCCAAGGAATTAAACAAATGACTGTATACTCAAATATCTACAGTATTTGAGTCATACATCAACAATAAAACTGTATACTTAATAATAAGATTGGATATAACCATTATCTTAATTCACGAGCTCAAATATCGGAGTATTTTTCTGAGTCATGAAACCAAACCTCACTTCCATTGATATATATCAAGATTAAACAAAAGTTAAGGAATGCTTGTCTATCATGGTAAACAGTTAGTCTTGTGATCTCTGGTCCTCTTACTTGAAGAAGTTGCGCAATTAGCCCGACATAGCTAGTGTTCCAAGTTTTTTCTGTTTTCACCTTGTGTCGGGTCCTCTCTTTGTATCCCATGGTGGAGTTTTTTCCCACTTTTCTCTTATGTTTTTTTTCATTTCTTCCTTATAGAGAGTCAAACTAGTTCAGACGCAACAACCCTTCAATGGTGGAAAGGCTAGAACCCCTAGTTAGTAATCTACATCATCACATCACATGGTTTGAAATTAACCAATGGCCACAGTTATAGACACAGAGTGACGAAATTCACGAGCAAATGGCTGAGCTTCGGACTCCTAAGTTCCTCTCCTTTCTAGCCAGAACTCTGAAGCTCTGAACAGGTGAATTGTACGGTGAGCCATGGGACCGAGGGACAGGTATAGCCAGGTGCTGCTAATATGAGAAGTGACCTCAGTCTAATGATTTCTTTCCATCATACCCCCCACTACTCATACACACTGACTGTGCCAACTTACAAACCGTAGCTAATTCAAATCCTCCTCGCTGCAGGTACACAAACTATTCAAAACTCAAACCCCGTGAAAAAGAGTTGACCATGACGACTAACAGAGGAGGACATTTTCCCTCTCATGGATAGTGAGTCGTCTTGCTTTTTGAGAAAGACAGAAATGTGAGTGATCCTTTCTTCCCGTACAGCTAATAGTACTAATATTAATGAGTATATATACTCTATTGCTGGAGGCCAAATCCCCTTCACAGCATCCATCCTCCAAGACAAGGACAAGAGGTGAACCAGGTTCATATGAGTTGACCACGTCAGTAGGTAAACTAATGTAGGTACTCGACGAGAGCGTTATCAGAACAGAACGGACGTAACGTAGTTGATATAATAAGGAAAAATGATAAGTAGTAATAATTTATTGATTTATCTTGTCTCGTTAGGCCACGGCGTCTGCGGAAAGTGGCGATCGGTTATGCACCTTATGGTGGGCAAGTCTTTCTTTGACGGTGGTAATCTCCATATGCGATATCGTGAAGATGACGAGCGATTGATTGCGTTGACGAGAGCAGAAAATAGCCAAGCTGTGGATAGAATTTGGTTTCTTCTGGTTTCTCAAGGAATCCAAACATCAAGCTGTGGATAGAATTTGGTTTCTTCTGGTTTCTCAAGGAATCCAAACATCAGAGAAGGCAAATACATCCATGTTCAAAGGTTCCGGGAATCTTCAGGAATCTCATCTCCTACTACTGTAACAAATGGCGACGATAGTCATAACTAGTGGTTATAAGCAAAGGAACAATAAATCGAGACGGCGCCTTTCGGTTGGATCGTTGGAAGACTTTTTGGTTTTTCTGGTTGAGGTCAGAATCCGTCAGATGATCTCGTCAGCTCCCGCATCGCACTTCGAAAGCAGCCGAGGGAGGTGAGATTTGTCTGTGCGTGATAGAAAGTGCGTCCTTCATGCACAAGGAGTTTGAACTTTGAACTTTCAAGTGCCAATGAAGGCGAACGAGGTGGAGTCACCCGGCCCGGGAAGAGGGTGTTGTGGCATGAGAGGGAAGTACAGCAGCAAGTGGACTTCGGCGGATAATTGATTGTGCTTTGATCCTCCTTGCCGTATTGATCATGAGAGTAGTCGCCCATGTTCTCCCACCGTGGAACCTGCCGATGTGGGGCCCCGCCAACATGCTTCCTCCCGGGAGCCACTTCGGTCCTCGCTATTGTTGTCTGTAGCGCGCGTATCGATCGAGAGCGTCTCGTGCGTGCTCGAAGTTTGGATCTCCCCTCCACAGCTTCGAGATCAGTTTCATCTTTTCAATGCTGAGGAGAGGAGAATTATGTGAAGAAGGATGATCTAAACGAGCGAACCAGGCGAGTGGATGGGGTGAAGTTGGTCGGTTGGCGCGTCGGTGAGTGGACTTCTATAACCACTTGCGACTGAACGTGGTCGGGAGAGGCACAGCAGCTCGTTCTCCTCATCGTATCCACTCCTGCATTGCGTAGTAGCTTTTGGAGAAATGCGACTGGGAGCTTTGGTTGAGTAGGGAAGGGAGGCTAGATCGAGGTCATGTCGGTGGAAGCCCGCCGTTTTAGATGAACAAATTGTTGCGAAACAGCTGTTTTGCGTGTGTATTTGGATTCGTGCGACACGAATCCACGTTGAGTAGAAACGTTTTGAGGTAGTATTCTCTGTAAAGTACCCTCCTGAAGCTGTCAGAAGCCGGCTACATTTAGACGAGCCCAGCCCGCAGGCGATGTCTGAGCCTTCAGTGGGGAAATATGTTCAAGCGGTTTGTGAGCAGGTATACACCTGTTTGACGGGAAGCTGATCCGAGCGGCTATCGTGTTGATCGTTACCGGAGCTCCGGGTATGAATTGGAACATTTTGGTCAATGCAGGATGCGTGAGCAGCATTTCATGAACAACCGTACTAGTGTATGAATATCACGGATTTAGGCAAGTCAATGAGGAGAGTTGGATAGATCGGTAACTGAATTTCACAGGAATGCGACGGATGGTGCAGACATGGATGGACTGCTGTCGGAGCAAGGTGTTGTACAGGTTTTAGGACAGCCTTAACATGTAGTCGCTGTTTCGACGTTTTAGTTGGTTTAGTCCAGGTTGTAGTTTTCACGCATTTAGTCCTGCGTAGATAGTCTAATAGCGATTCACAGCTGGATTAGCGGCGGCAGCGGAAATGGAATCACGAATTGCTGGGACGATGCTTCTTGCAGTAGTGCTTAGTTTTGTTTGGCCTATTCCAGCTCAAGCGCCAGGTAAGATACCCAGTGAAATGTGTTGATAGACATAGAGTCATAGAGAGAGAGAGAGAGAGAGAGAGAGAGAGAGAGAGAGAGAGAGAGAGAGAGAGAGAGAGAGAGAGAGAGAGAGAGAGAGAGAGTTTAAGAAGGCCTTGATATTCGAAACAGTTACACTGATGAATAGGCGATCAGCTGAATACCCGTTTCCTGGATGTTTGAGTGAGCAGCTCCGGTGGGAGTACGCATTGCTTGTGGAACTAAGGAGCAGTATCAAACAAGTGATCGGATTTGGGACCGTGACTGGGGCTACATCGGAGGAAGTGTCGGGAACGTGACGGCTGAGAAGGCACAAGACTCAGGGTTCACGAATCTGCGGTACTGGTCGATGGGCGACGGTCCAAACAACTGTTACAATATCACAGTTCCAAACGGGCACTACCTCTTCAGGTTTTTCTTCAGCTTTGGAAATGCGGACAACTCAAATCGGGAACCGCAGTTTGATGTTTCCTTGGAAGGGACTCTCGCGTACTCTCTTAAACCTGCATGGAGCGATACGGATGACACATCTTATGCGGATTCTTTACTTTTCGTTGATGATGAGACGGCAACCGCCTGCTTCCACAGCACAGGACATGGCAATCCTGCTGTAGTAACAATCGAAATTTTGCAGCTATATGAGGATGCGTATGACCTAGGCTTTGGACACTGGAACCACCACTATCTGTTGAATGCAGTGGCAAGGGTGAGCTGTGGTGCAGGGAAGGATGCTTACGGAACTTCTTTGGGTGCTGATGCATGGGGAGGAGATCGTTACTGGTCTCAGGATGTATATAAATACGAGGGTACCAACGTCGATACTGTAGAAACCACACAACATATTAGGAACGTAAACATCCGCCCACAATTCTACCCTGAGGTGATATATCAGGGTGCCACAATTACAAATTACGGGGGCTCTGTGTCATATGCTTTCCCCATCGAGACGAGCCAAAACTACTCGATCTGGCTTCACTTTGCCGAGATTGGAGGCCTTGTCTCAGCCGCTGGGGAGAGAGTCTTTGACGTCCTTTACAACGACGAAGTTCTCTTTGCTGACGTGGACATATATGCACTAGCAGGCGGCCCGAATGCGGCGGTGGTCCTCAACAAAACTTTGTTGGTGGATGGAAAGACCTTGACCCTTAAGTTCCAGCCCAAAAAGGGTGATATCCTTGTGTGCGCGATTGAGGTTTACCAGGTTGTAGAACGTGAGTTTCCGACAATAGCCTCTGATGGTAAGCGCCCGCAGATTCTTGGGAGTTGATTGACTCTTATAATAATTTGATCTAATACAAGGTGATTTTGCCTAATCTGGATAGGTCATTTTTGCTCGCTTTTCTTTCCATGTCTGTTGTTGCGTGTTTCCAGTGTACATGTGTGATAATGTAATCACGTTTTTGAGTTTTCACCTGGCCGATCTTCTGGAGGTTGTCTGATGTAAGCAACTGTAGTTCTTGCCCTCTTTACTGAAGGATTCGTGTTTGTTTTTTTGTGGTTATCATGTCAGACGTTTAGAGATTTCTAGCTTATAGCGACATGGGAAGGAAGAGTTAACACAGCAAAATTGCATTCCTGTTTCGGTTGTTTCATGATATGCTTCGTATTGTAAGTAGAAACTTGTGGACAGTGAGCTCTAGAGATTTGTTTGACGGTAGGGAATGTATCGTTGCAGTATGGGCATTGAAGGCTTTGAAATCACCCCTGGCGATCCCGTCTCGAATGGGCTGGATCGGTGATCCTTGTGTACCTCAAGAGCATCCGTGGGATGGAATCCACTGTCAAATCGACTACGGGCAGAAGTCGTGGTTGATAGATGGACTGTAAGTGAACTACTCAAAAGATTCAGTAGACTTTGCACTGGGCAGGGAATCTCCTTATGATTATCATGTAGACGATTCAGAATGTTCGTGATTCCAAACTCTCGGGAGGCAGTCTGATGCTTTAGCGGACTCTTTGGCCCTCAGAATCTGAATTATACTTGTACATTTTGTGCGATGATTTTGGGTACTGTTGACTGGTCTAAGTTGTCTGAAAAATTCGTTGGTTTGTATGTGCAGGGATCTTCAGAACGAGGGACTCAAGGGGACATTAACTCGTGACATAGCTTCGCTTGTTTCCATGGATCACATGTAAGCTGGATGATTCTATATCCCTGCGGCTGACGTCATCTTGAGTACCTACTTGCAGTTTGCATCAAATGAAACATTGAACTGCCTCTCTCTCCTGGACTTTTGTACGGCAGTAAAGATATGACGGTTCCAGTTACGCACATAAATTCTTTTGAGATCATATTATTGACGTCTGTCAACCTTTTGCAACAGAAATATGAACGACAATTTCCTTTCAGGTCCGATACCCCGTGAAATCGGCACTATGAAATACCTAAACCGGCTGTGAGTTGCTAACTTTAGCTTTTAGATTCTGTAAATGTTGTTTACCTGGATATTTAGGAAGTTATCTGAATTAGCTAGTACGGACCATATGAGTAGAGTCGCTCGTCCGGGAGCCAGTCTTGCATTGAGATTTCCCTTATTCACTTCCATGGCAACCATTATACAAGGTCTAGTCATCGTGACTCGAGAAACGATGGCGCATGTATAGGTTTACACGTTCCTCGTTTTGCCATTTGCACCAAGCATATGCTCGGATTCAGAAACTGTGCTGTATTACCATTCTAAATGCGGTACTTGAGGACCAAGCGGTAGCCTGCGCTACCGCTTGGTCCTCAAGTTCTCTCGGGAGTTCTGCAGTGTCCCTCTCTCAAAAAATTTCGTACGGTTGTCGGTAATCATGTGTTCGTAGGTACGTCAGATTTTTCTTTTATGTTTGATATATTCTATGGAAGAATTAGACGTCATTGTGGCGTCTCGCGTTTGATCCTCGGTCTTTACATGTTGGAATTGCTTGACGGATGGTCAGGGACTTGGCCAATAACAAACTCAACGGAACGATTCCTGAAAGTTTGGGGAATTTGGAGAATCTCCGAGAATTGTAAGCTATAATCTTCATTTACATTCTCTTGTGTCTCCCCGCTGGTTTGAACAAACTGTGAGGTGTTCACTTTCCTCGACGATTCATTCCATTTAAGACCTTGTTTGTACCAATGAGTCCGTTTGCACGACGGTTGGTCCTTTAGCGAGGAGCCAAGCCACGCCTCGCCTCCGGATTCAGACCGCACCTTCTCATATATGTGCATCTGTGGCCAGGTATCTACAAAACAACGAGCTTACGGGGAGGGTTCCTGCCGCTCTTGCTGCAGGACCTGTTCGAGGAGCGAGCTTCAAGTAAGTTGAAAAATTTTAGCTGAAATCTGAAGGACTGATTGGTCAGGGGCCCTATGTTCGCTGTACCGTCTGAAGCTACTAAGGAGAAAATAGGCTATCCACGATGATCGGTAGGCGGAATACTTGACGGGAAGGTCTTTGGTGAGACCTTATATTGGTGTACTTGCTCTTACAACAGTTGTGCGTCTTTTGCAGCTTCGTGGGAAATCCCGATCTGTGCGGGATTCCGGGACTGAAACCATGTAAGCGGTTGTCAGGCGGCCAAATTTTCGGAATCACAGTTGGAACATTGTGTGGATTCGGAGTCTTGGTGCTCTGCGGTGTCGTACTTTACAAGAGGAGGGAGAACATCGCTCGAGCTCACAAGATCATGAGTCGTAAGTCCTTTGTGTTTCTCTTCGTTCTTCGCGTCTGCTATTATGTTTCTTTGTCACTCCGGTGTTTGTGCATCTCGGTTGGACCCCTTTATGCTACTTACATATACGTAGTGTACTAAGCCTGCTAATGCTCTATTATCTTGTGGTATGTGCAGCACCTAAGGCTCCTTATGCGGCAGCCAGAACTAGTGCTATCGAAAAAAACGTACAGCTATCTAGATATACGCAGTTTGAAGAAATGTAAACAGGCTGCTAATTACACTATAACTGGTGAACTAGAGATCTTACGTATACCTACGTACCTTGACTATGTTCACAGCGAGTCTGCCTGCTAATTTGATGTTGTACCATGTGCAGCTCGTGAGGCTCCATATGCGGCATCCCACACCAGAGCTAACGCTCCAGTGAAAGACGTACAGCTTTCTAGATTCGGTTCTTTCACTGAGCAGAGACTAATGTCGGTCTCTGGTGGGAGTGCGCCGCAAAGTCCCAGAGTGTGAAGATGTGAGATGCCCACACACAGCCCACCCTTCTTCTCTCCCCACACTTCCTCCTCCGCTGTTGCAGTTGTTTTGTAGGACTGACATGAATCTCCGTCATTGACTGTATTCACTGGATTCTCCGTCTTATACATATCACTTGGAGAATATATGGATAACAAGGAAGGGCGATTTATGCAGAGAAAGCGCACTTATCCGCACTCTGCTTGTAGCCAAGTCGGACTGTGATCGTTGGGTACGGAACATGCTTCTGTATGGCACATATTTAGTTCGTGGGCTGAACCACATTTGTATTGCTAGCGCTCGTGGAGCTTAGTCAGCAGCATTGAGCCTAACTAAGAGGGCGAAAAGTCTCCATCTCTACCCGTGGGTACCAATTTTCCATAAAGTCTCATTTAAGCTATGCACTTGCCGATCGTTGAACGGGAAGGTCGAACTCATATGAAAGGTGTTTCGGTGTACGTTGTAGGTCCTTTCTGTCAGTGTGGTCTTTCTAAGAGGATGTGTTGGATATCTGAGAATGTGTTATATGGCAAGCTCTCATTCGGTTTGTGGGTTTTATGAGCTTGATTCTAGCTTGCAATGCGTGTCGTCCAAGTCTACCACCTGTCCTTGTGCCCTGTACGAGGTTTAGAGATGCAGTCACTGGAGCCAGGGAAGGCTGGACTCACAGTAGAGAAGCTGTGGGAGAAGATAAACTTTCCATGTTATTCAAGGTGATAAGCTTCGTACCGTGTTTTGAACACGGCTATGTACCTCGCACTGGAAGTTGGTGGAAGATGTGAGCGAGAGAGAAGTGTTCTCCCGTCTCTCACGGGAGTGCGATGTCCACCAGTAGAATCTGCTTGGTAACTCAGACCTTCAGTCACCACTTCCAAGCTGCACCTACATGGAGGAGGATGTATCGCATGGTGTCTCTTGGACACTAGAAAGGTTCTAGAATTTGTAACGCTGGTGAAGAGGACCCGTGAGAGGTTTACACTTACAGGGCTGGAAGTTCGAGCAGTATATAATTGTCGAAGAAAACCTACAGGACAGCGGGAATCGACTTCAGAGTAGATAGCAGTGCGATTAGGATATCTGCCGTGCTGTTTTGATCAGCCCGTCACCCTGGCAGATGGGCCTGTAACGCAGATATTTTCTGGCTTCAGGAATTTATGTTTCACTGGGTTGAACATGACTTAAAGAGAGGTATGAACAACAAAAGAAACATGCACACTCGGATGTCTCCTCTGTTGGTTTGTCATTTACTTTCACAGTTCTATAGTATGCTATCACGACAGCACGGTACTAATAGCTGGAGCTAGCTTGAGGCAGCTAATTTTCATCCAAACCCGTCACGATGATGGAGAGT
The DNA here is from genome assembly GCA_036924285.1 of Asterella californica. Lineage (NCBI taxonomy): Eukaryota > Viridiplantae > Streptophyta > Marchantiopsida > Marchantiales > Aytoniaceae > Asterella > Asterella californica. The sequence continues at coordinate 2,576,095 of JAYKYS010000009.1, read as the reverse complement.
AGATTCTAGAGACCTTTGGACAGAGAGAAGGAGAATAGGGAAGCTCGCCGCCGTAGATGCGCATTTATGTTGGGAGGAGGTTCGATCACTTGGTAGTGTCGAAAGCAGTCAACTATTGCTTTATCCTTCTTTGAAGCATAATATCTTGGTCTGTGTAATGCAGCAAGAGAGGTTATATGGTTAAGATGGATGTGGAGGATGTAGGTGTCAACCAAGATATTTCAATAGTAATCTGGACGGATAGCATGAGTGCAATAGCATTGGAGAAAAATTTAGTGCACTATGCTAGAACAAAGCACATTGAAGTGCAAGTCCATTTCATCAGGGAGAAAATAATTTCAGGAGAGATTGTTGCTCAATGAGTAACAATTGATGATCAAACTGCTGATATATTCATCAAGTTTTTATCTTCAGACATGTTTCAAAAATTGAGACTTCGAATTTAGTATCATTGACATTAAGAGGGGTGTTAAAGATAATGTCTAGTCTATAGTCATCTCTATATAGACACATCTCTATAACTAATGACTGATTAGTGACTAACCTCTTGTCCATATGTTAGAGTATATAACAACCTTTCTCTTGGGAGATGATGAGTCGACTTATCTCTTTACTGATATATCTTATAAAGTGGAGAGTATTTTATAAAATGGCGAGTATTCACTTGGTTTGGTTCTTAAACTGAAGTTGCTTGCAGTTGCTCGATTGGAGCATTCCTTTGCGCAGCGTAGATATCAATAGCATAGAATATTCCTGTGAGACATTCTCAATTTTTCACACCCATGAACAAAAAATGGGTATAAGATCATGTTTAACACATACTAGCTCAGCTATAGAGGTCACTTTTCTCAAATCTAGAGCGATCCTTGTTTACCAAGTTTGCAAAAACTTTGGAACAATTAATTTAATCGATGCAGGCACGCCATGTATAGATTCTCGAAAGATCGAACTGCAGAGGAGACCACTCATGATTATAAGATGGACACGCATTGATGCGGTCAAGAGGATCTACCGTAGTCTCAATGCATGTCTCACCATCATATGTGGCTAATGGGGCATACGGATTTTCATTTGACATATGACTCAAAATTTCAAAATCGAAATACCGTAGTAACTTGGGGATACACCCTTACTGTAGCTCAATCGATCCAACTTATAGTCTATCAAGAGAAATTAGCTTGATCATTTTGTCATGTTAGTGATATTTCAGTCTGTTCACATTAGTTTTTCGAGCATATTAACTGATTGATTATCGACTATCAAATCAACCATTTTGTCATCATGTTAGTGATATTCCGATCTGTGCACATTAGTTTTTCGAGCATGTTAACTGATTGGTTATCAATTGTCAAATCAATCATTTTGTCATGTTAGTGACATGTCGGATTGTATATATCAACTTTTAGAGCATGCTAACAATATATTGTGTGATTACATTTTTGATTGATTTATCAATTATCAAACCATTCACTTTGTTAGATTAATGATATGTTGGAATATATAGATAAGTCTTTCGAACATGTTAGCGATATATTGTTCGTTTACATCTCTGATTCGTTATCAAGTGTCAAATCAGTTATTTTGCCGTGTTACTAACATGTCAATTTTTACACATCAGCTTTCAAGCATGCTAACTGATTGGTTATCGATCGTTAAACCAATCATTTTCTCATGTTAGTGACATGTCTGATTGCACATATTGACTTTTCGAGCATGTTAATGATATATTGTTTGATTATATATGTGATTGATTATCAACCATCAAACCAGTTACTTTGTCATGTTAATGACATGTTGGATTGTACACATCAGTTTTTGAGCATACTAAAGACTGTCATCAGTCACTTTCTCATGTTAGTGATATTTAGGATTGGGACACCAACTTTTGGATCATGTATTGTCTGACATATATCTTGTTGTTACAATAACTTAAATAGTTGAGATATTTTCACATGTTTAAAGATAGTGAAAGATATGAAAACATGATTAATTTTATTACTGATAACCAATAAGAAGTGTGATACAACAGTACATCGCTAAAAAAGTGTTGTATAAAGCAAATTTTTGATCTACGAGTGAGATGATATCCTGTAAATTATCAAGTCTTCAACTTTAGGTAGCGAAGCACGGCCTCAACATCGTCAACACATCGCTCCGCAAGAATAGAGACAAAGGCTCCGTAATAAAGTGGATGCTCCTCTGGTAAAGGAATCCGAACCACCGTGCCAAAGAACTTGCGTAAGAGGTGAGCCCATGCGGGCCCGCGCAGAGTGACAGCGTGGGGGACACGTGTCCGGAGCATACGGGGTGGAAGATTACCGTTCACCTTGTCCGACTAAGATAGGAACCGAAGAATGTCCATCGAGAGCTGACGGAAGGAGGGGCTGCTGCTTCCTCCGCCCTCTCTAGCTCCATCTCCGAGGGGAGTGCTGTAGCCTGTAGCAGAGAAGAAGAGGGGAGACTACTCCGACAAGAGAGAGAGAAAGTCTTCTTTTCCTTCTCCTCTACATCCACCTCCTTTTTAGCTCCGTTCCAAAGGAATGGAGTCTTTAGCATCGATGTGAAAAGATGTTTGCATGCCGATACGGAAGAAATTATCATTTCTTGATCTGTTCCTCTTTCTGACTCTTTCTTCATTTCTTCTCATCGTCCCTTGCTTCATCGGACGCGGTTTCTGTGCTCCTGGTGGTTTTGGCCCCTGTGCGCTGTGTTACGGTCGTTTGAAACTTTACCGCGGTTAAATAATCAGAAGTTACTGCCGTTTGTTTGGTAATAAGTGACCAGGGTGTTTACACATGGACATTCTTCTGTAGACGAGTTTTAGCGAGAGGAGGGCGGGGGGGCCTGGGCCCGGTTTCTGGAACGCTTTGGGGGAAAAACGCGACGCGATGAATAGCAACACCGCCCGGTTTCTGGAACGCCCCCTGGGGCGGTGTTCACCATTCAGGAGTCATTCACGTGACTTTTGCGGAATGCGAAAGCGGAGAATAAAGTTTACGAGATTCCGTTTAGGAACAAAATCCAGAGCGGTACCAGAGTTCAAATAATGTGCTATATCGCCTGAAACTGAAGGTGAACTTGAAAGTTTTACTCTTAATATTATTCGGTCACTATTGTTAATAAGACGCATATATAAGAGACGAGTTATCAACATGTTTAGTCTAAAATACGTAATAATTAACAATGATAGAGATTCGCGGAATGCAGGCGGAAGAAAGGACTGCGAGTTGCGGAACGCGGAATTATGAAAAAGTGTATTCTGCGGTGACGGAATATATAACATTTGACTCTGCAACTCCGCAAAAGTGCATTCCGCGGAACTTTAGAGGTCATGTGAGTGACTCCTCAGGATATAGTGGGAGATTTAGTACAGTATGAAAGACGAGCGGATCAGATTAGAGGGTCTTTTGCTGCGTGCATTTGTCTCCCGGTTCTAGATGAAGTGTTTGTTCGGGACGACATAAAGAATTACGCGGTTGGAAGGAGATGCCGGGTCGGCTGTGGCGGATGATCATAGGGACGTGGCTTTGAAGCGCTTTTGGCATTCGGGGGATCTGTTCATGGTGCCGGGAAATTTGTCGGTGCTTAGCTGTGATTTTGGTGTTTCTGGAGGTTGGCTTCCTGGCCAAAGGAGCCAATTGAGACGAGCCTAAAGGTTGCATCCAATTTTGCGAGGATTTTGAAGCGTTGTATGAAAAAGAATCTGAACTGTTGTTCGCATAGATGACAGTGTTCCGAGGACCATAGGTACTCCGCAGCGTGATTCAACCGATAGACTGATGCAACCAGTGGAGGTACCGTAAGGATCGAGTCAAACTATGTCGCGTCTCAAACGATTGTAATAACCCTACTAGGCACTCACAGAAGGAATTCTGGAACCGGGTTCTTATGGTCTTTCAAGGCCTTGGCTTTGGGAACTAAGGTAGCCCCGGTGACTGTTGTAGTGAGAAGGGACGGAGTTTTCGTTGGCTGCCCTAGTGGCGGGGACTCTCTCTTCCTGGGACCTCTAACATTAGTCCGCGAGATCTTGAAGTTGCAGTGGATTTCCCTGGCATAGTGGTCTGAGCATAGGTCAGAAGGGTAAGCCGACCGAAGAAGGGATATGGGAGAATCGATAGCAGAGGAGCTGGTACAACTTCTACGGGGATTCAGTGCATCACTTACGCTGAAGCTTTCTCACCTCATTGCGTTTTTCCTCCGGTATAAGGTAGGCCAATCTCTACGTTTACAACTTCGTGATGTCCTGACCCTTACTACACCAACTTGGACACAGGTTTTTCTGCGCTATGACAGTGCTTAGGCTTCATGTCCGCTCCTCCTTACCTTTTCCGTCTTGAAGTAAATTTTCCAGACTTCGTGTCTGAGTGTATTTCGTAGTAGAGACTTTGTTTACTCCATCCCAGACTTCTGTTCAAGCAGAATTCTACATTGCCTATCTTCAAGGCTAGGGGTTATCCATGTATTTGTTGTAGCTCCGGTCTAGTCTTCTAGTCTTAACTTCTTAAGTACTGGTGATGAGGGTGTATTCCGTCTAACCTGAGATGCCTTCAAAATATTTTGGACTGGAAAGTGCTCCGTTTTGCTATTCGTTTCTCAACTATGGTTCTTTTTCTTTCTCTAGTTTATTATTCAATTTTACTTCCTTTGGTGGGAACGTTTGCTTTCTTTCGATTGCGTTGGGAGTTATGCTTATCAGAGTGTAATGCTTTCTTAAAACTGTTAAAGGACTCCTGTTATGGTGTTCCTTTTGTCAGTGACAACGAACTCGTCGCACTATAGCCATCTGTTTAGCTATCTCTCATCAACCTGTATTGACTGGCTATCTGGATAAGGTGTCACAGTTGCGATTCTTACGTTCATGTTTGTGCCAAGAGGACTTCGAGTAGCAGGTCGCATCAGGCCGCAGTGATCAATGCAAAACTTTCAGGCTAGACCGAATGTGAGGGGCTGTAGTGGACTCGTACCCATCGATGCGATATGGGCCCAGATTATTACATAGACTACGAGCAATGCAAGATGATTTTGTCAGTATATGGTCTACGGGCCTTATCGTGTCAGCATTCACTCGGTTCTGAACGTAAGCGGTGAAAAACTGAGTTTTCCTTCTCGTAGTAGTAGACGAGTTACTGAGAGAGCACTTCTGGACCTTCCTCTAGTGCTTATAATCATGACTGTATTGTACGAAAAGGGGTTACCTTAGTGTGCGGGGGAAGTTACTGTTTTCCCCCCAAAATGCTTTACCCGTGTACCATTATATATTGTATGAGAGTCAGTGTTTTCTCCGAGAATTGTTTACCCGTGCATCAATACATATATACATTGTACGAAAGGTCCGCACATGTTCGCTTGAAATGCACACAATTTACATGAACTGGCTTTATAGTTTCATAGGTTGTGCCACTTTGCCTGTATCTTCTATCTCACGATTTATGGAAGCTGAGATTACCACATCTAGAGCAGATACCTTGGGAACGGAAATGAAAAGGTTATATTTTCTTCATTGAGATTCTGAACATGCAAGTCTACCTGTGTTGATGACTTTACACCTACCCTCTCATTTTCTGGCAGTTAAAACCATGACGTAAGAAAGAAGACGACTCTGTTTCTGCTCAGAGTTGTTGCTTTTCAGCAATGCCGCCATTCGCGTTGAAGGTTAGCTTTAACCGTTGAAGGCCTTTCTGGGTTCTTTCAGTAATCTATGAACTTTGTTCGTAGATGTCTCGCTTAAAGAGTCCAGTATTCAGATGCAGCAAGATGATGATCATACTCTGATGTTCTGACTATATAGCTTGTCCAGTGCGTGAATGAGTCCATAAACTCAAGCAAGAAGAAGTGGCCTTTCTCCAGCTCCAGCCAGTCGTATAATGCTTAATAATGAGTTTTATTTGCTGATGCCGAGTAACAGGTAGAGTTTTCAGCGCTAAGGTAGGATGTGTAATTTCACCCTTGTTCTCAGTCAATCCTTGTGAAGCCTTGCCAAGCGTATGTTCAGTCAGAAATATCTTGAGGAATCTCCCTGTACGTATATCTGCTCAATTTTCGTACTGCCTGGTCTGGGTAGAGCCAAGAAGAGGCGATCATGATGCGAGTTATGCTGACGCATCGCCTGTACCCTTTAGTGTTTCTGGATGAGGTGAACTTAGTGTTATGGCGTGGAGCCTGAAATGTTCAGGTCTAAGACCTGTTGCGCTGGCAGTTATATGTTATCGTCGTTTCAAATTTCTTTGGTAGGTATAGAGAGATATCAGTTCGTACGTATTGCACTAATTAGTGCATGGTTTCCGTGACATTTTCTTGTCTGTCTCAGAACGCCAGCTCAGCAGGTGCCATCGCCGGTTTTGCAATTGCATTGGTTTGCACTTGGAAATATTTGAAAACTCCAAGTCGTCAGAGGAATAAAATTCACGACAAGCGCGATGCTCCTTCATCCTCTAATGCTCCTCCAATGGAGACGACCGCAGAAGGAACATCAACGGCCCTTGCTAAGTCTCTCACACAACCCACTCAGCGAGGTGTGGTCATTCGCGACTCACCTCCACCTACTCAGGTTTCTTCTCTACCCTTGCGCAGTTTTGTGCTTAAGTTCCACACTGTTCAATAGGTGAGTATTTTAACCAGAAAAGTCCAGGGTTGAAGGTCCAGCTGAAAATACCTTGAGTAATTACGTTCTGCAAATGAGGGATGATTGAAAACTTCTTATGTACCGTTTGTGCAGCTTACCCTGACACAGATAGTGAGGAGACAACTGCAGGGTGGTAGAAAGGTATTAATTTCCATTTCAGCTTCATCATGGCTTTCAGCTTCCATGCTCGTCTTCTGATCACCGTGTATGTCCAGTCTAGAAGACTCAAAACTATCCTAGATGTTGCACTGATCAGCTGATGCCTTAAGACAACATTAGTTGTTGTGTCGTCCGTTATAGTGTTTCTGAGCAGGAATATGTTAACAGCTTTTACGTCTCCATGAATCTCGAGTATTGGACTTGCTGGACACCTGTCGTACTTGAGTGAACATGAATTCTCTTGTCTGGATGCGTACATAAATGGTACTAGCTTAAAGAGGCGAGACTTGGTTTCTGGTGAAAGATAGGGGAATTGAGCCGCTGAAACATTTCATTCATGTACTGTTACAGATGACTTGTCAGCTGGTTGGGGTAATACTCGAAGAAACCTCGTCGGAAGATCTTCAGGTAACTAGGTTGAACATGCTTGTTTGCCCCTTACATACATAAACCTGGTTGAATCATGGAGTTCTACTTGGTATTGCACGAGATCCTTTCACCTGGTTACGTTTTCTACACTATTGGCTTCTCTGCTTTGGAATGACGTGTCGACAGTTTTTATTCATGTCTCCATGTTATGAAACGAGTCGAGCGTGTCCTTTCGTTATTATAGTCTTCTGTCGTTTACACCTTGGTCCAGGTAGTTAGCGGTCTTACATCGGGGTTAGCATAACTTAGACGTTGACAGGCGTCGGGCATCGCTAAGAATCGAGAATAATACTTTTTTCTGCTGATCAGAAAGACATGATTCGAACTTTTATTTGCTGCTCTTGCTCCCAGTGTTCTGAACTCCTTCAGAACCTTGACTAAAACACATTGGTTTGGCATGACAGAAACATGCAGTTGTTCGGCCAGCTGTTGTCGATGTCTTGTTGGAAGTTGCGCGGTCTTGTGATCTGTACCTTATTGCAAGGGTTCTCGATGACGAGAGTGAGGTTCGTTCTATCTGGAATAACTGAGTTTCTAATCTGGTGTATATCGCTGTGTTCCTTATCCTGTTTGTTTCTAAGTTATTGTTAATATAAGCTATCTTTATTATAAGTTATTGTTTCTTGTGTGTACTTTTAACACATCTCTCAGTTGGAGACTTTCAAAAGGCAAGAAACTGATTCGTTATATCTCTCCAGGCTTTCGTACTTGCTGCGTTGGATGCTGTCGGTGTCTTTACTGTTGGTGGACTAAATCGTAACAAGGTACTGCTCAGATCCAAACAAAGGCCAATCGTCCTGAGTAGCTAACAAACGAGGGGTACCTCAGTTAACTATATCCGCCTCTGCAAGTTAGCATACATGTTCACCACTCTTTGCTACTCTCCTTGTAGTTACACGGGTTCATAAATTTTTGGGGGTTACCTTAAGTGTGTGCAGGGAAAGTCACTATTTTCACTGGAAACTGCTTTAACCGTGTACCAGTATATATCCGCCTCTGCAGTAGTTTCTCGCTTATCGACTTATGGATCTAGTTTGCTTGGTAAGGTATCGGTACATAGTTTCCCTTCATTTTCGCTGGTTCTTTATTGATTGGGCTTTTCGAGTCTTTACTTGAAAATGGCCTTTAGCTGAAGGGATGAAAGGGCTGGAATTTGTGTGGCCAAAAGCTGCCGCTATGCCGGCGTGAAGATAGTCCGAACTGATGCCTATCGTTGAAGTGTAGACGATCACAAAGTTACTTGGTAGGTTTGGACATAGGTCTTAACACGGTTGTCTCAGTAGTGGGCGTTAGCAGAGTTGGTAGAGGTAGAGGTGGAAGTGGAGTTGGGAGAAAGGCTGGAAGGCCATGGTTAGGGGACTGGCGCTGCGTGGCCATGAAGAAGGGCTCTTTTCGCGTGGATGGTTTTTAGCACTCCTTCGGCAGGGTCGAAATGATCTTTGTTTAGTTGGATGACCGGGAGGTCCGAAAGGACAAGATTTACGCAGGAAAGGTTCCCGTGTGCGGACCAGCCATCTCCGGCTTCTTGGTTCTACTATAAGAGGACAAAGAGAAGAGAAGAGATGCTTGGCCTAAACTTTTGCAGCCTGTTTATTATTTTGGATACTTATCTTAAGATTCAAACCCGGAGAAAGCGTCCACTGTGCGCTCCAGCAGATGCAATTTGGTTGGAGGAACGTACCGTAGCTTCGGGACTACGTTCCCACTAGTTCATTTGCCGGTCAAAGAGCGGGAGTAGTTGCTGCTGCGGGGCGGGCGCTAGTGGAAGCGATAGAAGTAGGGGTGGAAGTTAGAGTGGGTGAAGGCTTTGAACAATTAGCAACAACTGAAGGTCGTGGGGGTAAATAGTTTTAACGAAAGCTAGTTGGTCTGTGCTTTCAGCCCAGACAGGCGGTTGTGAGAAATTCGTTTCCTTGAGAGGGTCCCGCTCCTAGAGTGATACAGGTTAGGTGAAGAGATGGAAGGCTTGGAAGTAACGAGAGGCAAGCTTGCCTCTCATTCTCAGTTTTCCTGACACCTGGATTACTACCAAAGGGAAAGGAACCCATAAGTCGGGGTTTCTGGATCTTTCGTTTTCATAGAAGACCTTCCTGTGAGGGGATTGTTGCAGCAGGATGTTCGATAATAAGGTTATAACCACGTTGTTATACACCAGTCTGGTCACCTGGTGTGTTCCCCAATCATCTTTATGGACAACAAAACCTGGGACTTCGGATGAACTGCGGGACCTCGAGAAAGTCGCTAAACCGGTCTCCTTTGCGGGGCCTCGAATGAACTGGCAAAAACTCGGATTGCTTGTCTGAATTGTTCGAAGTGCAAAACCTTTGTCGGCTTACTGGGACCTTGGACCAAGTGGCATAACACAGGACCAAATGTCCGGGCGACTTCTATGGGCTGGCATAACTTTGGACTGGCTTTTCCGGACCTCAGACGGTCTGGTCAAATCCCTGGCTAACCTCGGAACTTCGCAAAGGAAGGATATATCCTAGCCCTGAGTTGGATTGTTAACTGCATTCGAAATCTGCGGTGTGCTTTGCATTTTAACTTCATCTATCTGCTTGCAGGTACTGTTCTGTTCTACAGAAGCTGGGCGCACTTCGTTTGTGAGGCAGTTAGAGCCAGATTGGCATGTCGACGTTTCATCCGAAACTATTTCCCAGTTGGCAGTAAGTATCTACTCCTTACGGTGATGACGTGGTGAGAGAATGTGCGTCTAACGTACATGATTAAAGGTCTATTGATTGAGGAAGGTCACGACTGTACAGTTGACTTTTTCGCCAATGGTGCTTTGTCTGCTACACGTGACTAGGAAGTGAGTGAAAAATAGAGTACAAAGATCGGATAGAACTTCGGAAGGAATTTCTTGTTCTGAGGGAGTCCTGGTAACTTGATATATCCTTTAGTTTGTGTGATTTTCACCGTTCTTGGCGTAATACTAAAATCTAGATGGTTCTAAGCATGAGACATAGTTGGTTTTGGCCGAGACTGGTTATGTAGTCTTGTTTGGAAAGGTAGTATACTTTGTGAAAGTTAACAGTGAAAGCTAGCTCGCGAAGTCATATAAGTACTCTAACCAGCTTGCTTGGAAAGGTAGTATATTCTGGCTTCGTTAGTTAGCATACATGTTACCACTCGTTGTTACTCACTTTGTACTTGCATGGGTTCAAAACTGTTTGGGGGTTATCTAAGTGTGCGGGGGAAGTTACTGTTTTCTCAGAAAACTGCTTTACCCGTGCACCAGTATATATTCTGGCTTCGTTTTCTCCTTATTCACTCACTTTGTTTTGCGAGTTTTGTCGTCTTGCTCAAGCTATCGTCTCACTGTTTCTGTTTGTGTTTTTGTCTTTATTTAACGGTTTGCTGGCTAATGACCGGACGAACTTTACTTATATTAATCCATTGGCATTTCTGTTCACGAGCTCACGGATCTACCACTGCACAAAGAACGGGAGTTTGCCCTCAGATGTTCCCGGAACTGAATAGAAACTCCTGTACCGACAAGGCCCTTCTGAGTTGGAAAAGTTCACAACTTCATTTGATCACTTTTCCTACTCATCTTTAGCCTAACCCTCCCTGTTGGGTGCTGATGAAGGCATGGAGCAGGTTGAGGTGCATGCTAGGAGAGTGCTCTGTTGCATGCGGTGTGTGTATCTTATGGTAGTTAGGTGTTTTCATTGTACACCTACTCATTAGCTACAGCTGTGTCCGGGACCTTTGTTGAGAGAACTGCCTCTAACCGTCTTCGTGGTTGACAGTATGGGGTTGCGAGTGCTGGTTCGATTATTCGCGATTGCTTCATGATTGTTTCTCCAGACGATACATATTGCTTGTCTGAATGTTTATGCTTGTCATTATCTAGGCTTACCCTTCATGCACTTCGCTTTTCGGCTTACCGCTCTATTTTACAGTATTAGTTGCTTTCTTGCTCAGATGGTTAAGCATCGCATATTGTACTAGCCATCTCTCCTGCACTTCCTTATCTTGGAAATGTGCTTGTCCTACGCATTTCCCCTTGGTCCGACCTCGGTTATATACATTCGCTAACTTCTCGAGGACGGGCAATACAGGCTCTTCTTTCACTACCTCTGTCTGCCTTCTCCTGTATTCACTCGCTAAATCCGTGCTTCTCAACTCCTGCATTAGACTCTATGGTTATCGGTATCTGCGTTCTGCTTGGATAGCCTTCGTTTCTTGCAATGGTTTCTATGGTTAAGCGGTATCTATGTTCTGATTTGATAACCTTCGCGTCTTTCAGCATTGCAGTAGACAAATCTAGTTTGTCTTCATTTCTGCATTATGGTTTGAATTTAGCCTTTGAAGCGTACTGCATTTGTTCTCTTGTCATTGTCTACTCGAATTCGACTACATACCGAGGGGAACTTATTCTGGAAATGTGCTTCGCACTACACATTTCCATCGGCACACCCTCAGGTTATATAACAATTCGCTAACTCCGTTCGGCATTGTTAGCGCACATTCGGCCCCTAATTGATTCTCACTGTGTACTTGGCTGGGCTAATTGCGTGCCCCTATACTAGAGAGTGTTCCTTGAGCATATCTGCCTTTCTCGACGTATGAAGATAACTTCTCGAACCAATGTGTTAGCGCACATTCGGCCCCTAATTCCTTCTTACTAGTACTTGGCCGGGCTAATTGCGTGTTACCTCTATACTAGAGAGTGGTCCTTGAGCATATCTGCCATTCTCGACGAATGAATATAACTTCCGAACCAAGTTAACATACATGTCCACCACTCTATTTTACTCACGTTGTACTTGCATGGTTCGAAACTGTTTGGGGCTTAACTAAGTGTGCGGGGGAAGTTACTGTTTTCTCCGGATATATATTGTGCTTTGTGAAAGTTGATGTTTTCTTCGGAAACTGCTTTACCCGTTTACCATTATCTATTCTGGCTTTTTGAATGTTAAGAGTGAAAGTTAGTTCGCGAAGTCATATAAGGACTGGACTTAACAACAATGTGTGTTGACTTGGGATTTCAGCGGTTTATTCGACATCAACTTCACATTGCACCCGCGGGAGCAGCTCCAGTAGCGACGAACGTTTTTGGAGCTGAATCACTAGAGAGCTATTTTGGCATGCCTGCAGCTGGTTCGATATTACCGGCAATCCTCAACTCCCGATGATTGTCAGAATCCTTTGCACTAGTAGTTGTCCACTTGTAGAATTGGATGTTTCTTACGGGACTTTCTTCGTCCAGCCGCTTTCTCTCATGGCTAGAAAGGGTGGTAAGTTGGGAGTTCATAGAACAGAATTTAATCAGCTAGAAAGATTGTTCTGATTATGGCAGTCTGCCGTAGCCCTCAGAAGAGAGAGAGAGAGAGAGAGAGAGAGAGAGAGAGAGAGAGAGAGAGAGAGAGAGTATTTCAGCATGAATCTCCTATTGGAAAGTGTTCCAACCTGGCATTTACATCTGCATAAATTCGTCTTATCTCTACATGGGAGTGAAACAAATGTCAGGGGATTTATGTCTGTCTCATGTTATATAATGGGAAATTTACTTATGGGGCGTGAACTCCCTTGTTTCAACGTTTTCACATTAGTTATATCTACTTAAGACACCTACTGTAGATACTTGTCCCATAGTTCGAGAGATTTTACCTTGTTCACCTTGAATATTGAGCAATCCTCTCCAAACCAATCCTGCAAACCAATTCTGTTTTGCTTCTGTTTCTGCACCTCTGCTCCCTTTTCTCTACTTTGAACGAGTTTGTTTTCCTTAACCCAAACCGAAGTGTAATGACGGCCGTGAAAATAATATATTCTTTGCACCCGGATTTCACGTCTCAGTCGGCAGTCCGCAGTTCATTCGGGTGCATATATATATATATATGCATATATATATATATATATTCGGGTGAATATATATCTCAATATATATTCACTGTTGCTAATTTATTATCTGTGTCTGGTATCTCATGTCTGTTATTGAGTTCCGTATCTCTCTTATGCTCCCTAAGGTAGTTGACAGCTTTGCTGGATAAAGTATGATCCTCCAGCGACGTGCACTATCGTGTACAAAGTATCCATACACTGGATATCTGGAAGAGGTGGTTTCTTTTCTCCTTTTTACTTTCGACACGGGAAGGTTGTTTCTTGTTATGTATTTTCTATTTCTTTTTTTCTAGTTAAAGGGAGACGGTACATCCGAAGCTTTATAGGAAAAGGGAAAAGGCACAGACAGAAACCCCAAACGGGGGAAGCCCATTAAGGACAAACCTGAGCTTGGGATACATTTACTGATTTCTCACAGTAGGGGATCAGAAACGATCCGGCTAAGAGTCCAATCCAAGGACCATGAAAGCAAGGCTTATTCCAAGGCCTTAGCAAGTAGAACCTGGGAGGAATGCAAAGCAACCGAGCCCGGAAAGTAAAGGCTTCCACCATCTTTACCATGTAATGAGTAGTGCTGTCCTCCAAAATTGGAGTGCAAGAATGATAGTGTGCCGGGTCCACTGTCGGGAGTATTCCTGTAGTATCGCATCTAGAGATAAAGCCATGGATCGAAACTGATCCTGCATGCGAGGTTGGTGGAGCGAAGAGCCGATAATTTACCTTCTCAATGGTATCCCGTAGGGACAGTGGCCAGGGGAAGGAGAAAAGTAGTTTCCCTGTTTCACACCGACAACAGTGTATAAATTGTGGAATGAACCACAATTTTGGAGAACAGGGTAAAGAGCAGTCCGTGAATAAAACATGGTATTGTCAAGTGCGCTGGAACTTGCGATATTGCTCACCACCGAGAGCACTCTTGCCAAAATATGCATGCTTCCTGAGTTTGAGAGTAGAGAGAAGCAAAAGGACAAGAAGAATAGAGAGAGTACTACTGGTGGAGATCGGTTCCATCATGGTTGGAGTAGTTTTTGTATTGAAGTAATAAACAAAAAGGATCTTGAATAGATTAATCTCAAGTGGTATCATGTTCTATTTGTGTTATCAGCAAAACCCAATTGTTATATAGAACTATTAGAATGAATTCAAGTAGAGAATTAAAAGTTTTGATGAATATTAAATGTTTAACTGAGGAGAGCAATGTAAGGAAACGGAACAGAACCTACAAGACAGAGCAGCACGGGGCTTCAAAAAGTACAAGTCTGGGATCCAGTGACATACTGGTTTCAGTGTATATTAAATTTATTACTTGTTTTTTGGGCAGAAAAGGTTAGGTAATAAATTAAACAAGTGTATATTTGGAGGTGAATATTCACAACCGGAGGAAAAAGAAAAATGTTTAGATAGGGTACAAAAATAGACAATTGGTTGATAATTATTTTCAAAAAAGTTTCATAAAAATTATATTTATTAAAGTGCAGAGTTACGGAGAAGAGTGGTGCTCGACTGGATTTGCGAACTGTGACAAAATTACTCTACTAAATTTAAAGTGTTAAATCTAAATCATTAAAGTTAGAACTCATTTGGTAGACTTGATACACGTAGTCACTTGAGTTACACAAACTCATAAGTACTAACGCAGAAAGAATCTTCTTCTGGTACCAAGACTTTTGCCTTCCACGACTATAAATATTTTTAATTTCTAAGTTTTATATTAACTTAACTTTTCTAAAAAATATTTAGAATATAAATCAAAACTCTTTGTATCTTCCTCTCTTCCAAAATTGGACGAGGTGATATATTCACTGGTGCTACACTTCTGACGAGATGAATATGAGAAGTAGAAGTTCATTTTTGGAAAGGGTGCGCTGAGATAGGAACTTAAGGGTGTCCCATTGTAAAGAAAAATGTTACATTATCAGGAAGTGATAAGACAAAACGTAACCTAATAAGCATCCCAAACGGAGAAACGGTCGTTAGGGGAACGCCGTTGTGTCGGAGGGAACTAAATTCTGCATTTAGCCGTCTCCAGTCTAACGCAGAGAGAGATGATTCTCATTTTGTATTAAAATTTGAGATCCCTTGCCGCATTTATCGCTTGTTCCTAGAAGTCTCTTTTTCTTGGAGCGAGAGCCGTTCTCTTTATGTTACAAGAAGTAATATAATTATTATATGAATCTTTTAGATTAAGTTTAATAAAAATATTAAATAACATTAATATTAACTGTTCCAATAACAATGAAAACGTTGTTGAAAAATCCATAGTGATGTGCAGATCTACGCGCTTCAGACGGTGTAAATACTAGAACTTATTACATAAAAATGATATATTAATAAATATATTCGTTTATTATCTAACCTTTCTCGTCAAAAAGGTTAAATAATAAATAAATGTATGTATTAGATTGCAGCCCTCTTCCATCTTCGGATGGAAGAGGTGAATAAGCACTCCTGAATTATATAGAATCAGTGCTAATCAGCCGAATGGTTTAAATGGGGAAAAAGGAATCTGGCCCGATATAAATCCTGTCCAAGACAAGCCAAAAATGTTGACGTTTCTAATTTGATAGTAGATATATATAGACCATATATCGAGGCCGCAGGGGGTCAAGTGATTTTTTGCTAACATCTGAGTCCAAAAGAAGAGATTCTTTATTATCTGGAAAACTTGTTGAGGTAAAGGAATTCAAGAAAAATTTTTGTTATCATATAGTTCAAAAAGTATATAAAGACTCAAGATCTATTTTAGAATTTAGACTCTTTAGAAGAGAAACATTACTGTTTTTTTCACCTGAAAATGCTATTTGTTTTACCTGGTAATCTATTGGATGGGGACAAGATATAGCATCTGCAATTATCTTGAAGAAAATTTTGAATGATGAATCTTTTAGACTTAAACTTATAATTTATGTCCGTTTGTGTGTCAGCCGCTGGATGGATTCTATTTCTTGCGTATTTAAAATTAGCATTTTCAAATAATCCAGAAAATCCCCAGTTTCATGGCGGTAGTTTAAAGTTGACAGTGTTCGTACATGCGATTGATGTGTGTCTCGAGCTGTGATGTATGGTCTAGACTACTCTCTGCTTTCTATTTAAGTTAATATTTTTTAATATTTTCGATTTTTCATTATTTATATTCAGTAAAATATTTATATTACTTGAAAAAATTATTATTAATAATAAGATATTTTTATTCGTTGGAAAACAAGACTTTTCTACAATACAAATCTTATACAAAAGAATATTATTTGTTAATCATTGATTTTGGACTTCTATACTAAATGATCTCTTGACCTAACTCGTGAAAGTTCTGCTTCATCTTAAACCCCGACTAGGGGTATTTGGGGTCTGGGTAACCTATACCCTTCATTTCCGATACGGGATTAGCGAACGCGATTACTCTAGGTAATTCCGAATAATCTTTATACTTCCGTAACGTGAGTATTTGTACATTAAATCATATGTTCTTTATATCAACGGAGAGCTCTCGGGGAAAGGAACAATTCAGAAGAATTTTCGAATATGAGTGCGTAACGAGAAAAAAATAGACTCACAAAAATTCTGTATGAGCTGGAGTGCGCAGAGAGAATATTTTTTCAAATTTGAAATCGATTCTCATTCGGGCAGTAGCACTAATTGGTAGGGCAGCTGCCCACAAACTTTTTATAATTTGTCCTAAGATCTGGGGCAGCTCACTGGGAGGGCCACAGTCAAGCTACTGTACTAACTTCCCAATGGCAAGAGAGGGGTGGGTCATTCTTCTCCTAGTTTGAAATCCAAAGCCTCAGCTTCCCTCCTACTACATACTAAGATCTGGGGCAGCTCACTGGGAGGGCCACAGTCAAACTACTGTACTAACTTCCGAATGACAAGAGAGGGATGGGTCATTCTTCTCCTAGTTCGAAGTCCAAAGCCTCAGCTTCCCCCACCAGTTTTTCTAGCAATTTCGCGAGGGGAACTGAAAACCACCCTCCAAGTTTATGAACACCCACTTTCTGCATTATTTATTCTCAGAAGAACCACCATGTATTATCTTTCCAGATTTACTTTTGATATCTAGTATTTCTTAGTTCAATAACTTTGACATTTTTTCTTTACAGTATTATTCTATTTTATACTTGCCAATTTATTTATTTCCTGATTTGCACTTCTAATCTTATTCTCATATTTCTCTGATTTTTACAAAATTTATTTGGTTTATAATCGTGAGGTATTATGTATCCTCTCATGTCTTCTGACATGAGGACTGTGCAATGCTTAGTATTATGAAATCTTCCAACTTTCAGATGCTTCTACTTAGAGTTTCACTTTAGGTTTAAGGTTTTACTTCTACTCAGAGTTCATCGTTTCTTTTCTACTGAGTGTATTGAGCATCTCATCTAATATTCGCATAAACTTTAGTTGTAGTTGAATCTAAAAATTTTTATATCAAATTTTGAGTTATTTATGATGGTTATTTTTATATAAAATTAAAATTTATTTCTGTGATGAACTTATTATTGTTCTCTACTAGGTGTGTATATGTTTGTTGTATGTTATTCCAAGAGGTTTGATTGATCACTTTACAGATGTGATTCCGATTTGAATCATGGTGGAGCGGCGTTGGGGGCAGTTCCCTTCTGATCATGTTATCACGAGAGGAAACGACTCGGTGCCAAACAAGTAACTCGCATAACGGATGATCTGCTAGACACATATGAGCGATTACGATATGTTTTGGGACCCAGAGCTTCACACACTCAATTGTTGAGATGGTTGTTGGATGGTGCAACGGGATGGATAGAAGTGTTGGAGAGGGCGCGTGCAGAGCAGTTAGCTCCTCCTCTAGATGATCCAAATGAGATTATCCATGATGATAATCATGCAGTCGACACAATTATCAATAAGTAACATTCTCTTAATTTTCTCATATCAGATCCTATCATTTTGTTCTATTTATTTCTAAGGACAGAATAGTGTTATAATCTTTTATCCTCGTTTTTTTAGCAAAGATGTATTATACTCATCTTTCTTCTTGGGGCGTAGGTATGAGATCTGTAACCAAAAGGACCTTTGGCACAAATGCAAAAGCATCATAACCAAGTTCAAGGAGGAGTTGCAAGATGCTAGGATGTCGGCAAGTAATCGTGTGATCCAAGATGCTAGGAGTCGGAGGGAGCTTGTTGTGTTCTCAGCCATTCAGTTCAAGATTTTTTTGTCGGACAAATGATTTTTTGATTTCGGGTTCAAAGATTGTGCTCGTGAATAGGGTTGTTGAACATCTTGACTTCTGGCCGAGGAGTGTTGAGAGCCTGAGCGAACCCGCGGGTTCAAGTACCTCGAGCTTGCAGCCCAAGATATTGCATACAAGCTCAAGTCTTGGATATACATATGCGCTTGTAGATGTAGCGACGGTAATTTTATGTGAGTTTTTTCATTTGTGATTCTCATAGGACTATAAATTTAAATTTACTGACATTATATTACAAATATTTCTCTAATGACTTATTTCTTTCAAAATTTGCAAATTGCAGAGGTGATACAGGTCTAAGTATAATGGTTTTGGATATCTTGACCGCGGCTTCGTAGTGAGTGATCACTTCGATTGTCGACTTCTTCCAGGTGATCGCTCTTGTACCTCACGTGCGTTTGGAGAAGGTGCTCGGTATCCATACAAAGATGCGATTCTACATGCACGCGCGAGAGAATTACATTATCGAGACATTTCACTCTGTCATCAACAAAGTTGTGACAAAGAGGATCCATTTGGAATGTCCGCACGAGGCTCACCTAGCATGTGCTGCTCTTGATTGGAATGAAAATATATGTTGAGAAGTGATAGCGGTGTATCCATGTCGACAAAATGACTCTAGTGTTCTTAGACGATGTCATGATGAGAGTTTCCTGAGAAAGGCGGAACCTTCTAGCTGTGATACGATCTGAAGACTGTGATACGTCTACCTAGGAAGACGCTGGGCTTCTAGTTGTGGTTTTTTACTCAAGGGATAGGCTTGAGGTTATAACGTGACACTATAAACACTTGCATAGGTCTGTTGGGTCCTCTAATATGTTCAGAAAGCAAAAACCAGGACTGACTAGTAGTAATAAGGTCAGACGGTGAACCACTCAAGAATAGAGAACGTATGATGGCTTGGACTTCAAACTTCTCTTACATGTAAATGAGGCCTTACTGAAAACACATACGAACTTTCAGCCTGAGATCAAATCTGAGCACTGAGATCTGGACAAAAATGTTTTGAGTAAAGAAATTATGGTAATTTCTGGTACCCAGATTGCTACTTTACAGAGAATTGGTTTGATAACTTTCGATGATTCTTACATGATTTGGAGTCTACAGCACGCTGAACATCCCTGTGAAATTTGGCCTGCTGGTTGTACACGGTTCTTCAGATCTCGAGCTTTGAAGTTGCTGCTCTAGATCTCGAGCTTTTTAAACCCCCTCTGCTTCAGCGATCGCCTTGGATTACTCACTCACTCAAATGACATGAAACTTTTTTGACAGTCGTAGCCCTGCTGACATTGAATGCAACCACTAAGGTTTGAAGAGATTATCTCAATTCTGCTGCAATTGAAACCAAAAACTTCAAAATCATCAATTGTGATGCAATTCCACCTCAATCCGAACTTCAAATTGGCATAACTCTTTCTTTATTGCTCCAAATCGATCGAAACTTTCACTGGCAATGATTGGCACGACGAGCTCTCTCTTCTTATGTTCTCAGATTTCTCAATTTCCTTACCAAAATCTCGAACTCCCCTTAAGACCCCTGCTTCCAAGTTTAGAGTTTCTCAAAGGACAAAAATGAACCAATGAGAGTTCATAGCTTCACTCCCCTGTACTTTTGTGCCCCAATCCACGTGGTAACTTAATTTCACACATAGGTTATCATGTCAAGCCTCTAGAGTGCAAGCGTAAATCTTGAACTACTTGCGAAGACATGTAAAATGACACGTAACGCTGAAAGATAACTTAAACAAGCTAGAAAGTATGCATGGATGACATGTACGTATAACCCATGAGCTTAAACTCTATTAACATGGTAAACATAAGTTATGTACTTTGAACAATATAGATAAGTATGAAATCACTTGCACAAGCGTACGAATGCTTGAACAAGATAAATAACATACTATCAACCTACTCGGACTCAAAATGTATAACATAACAGTGTCAACACCATATGAAAAGGTCTCAAACATATGCATAAATGAATAGAAGTAATGTTTAGCTAACTTCTAGGACTACTAAACTCAAGTGTCGGAGTAGAAGTGTAACATGTAGCCGCCAAGTAACGCGACAACGATGATCAACATGTGGTGTTTTCAAATTTTCGAATCCTCACATCCTCCAGAATCAATTGTATTCTCATGAGATCTTAACTTCACTCAGAGAGACTAACTCCTGACAGAGACGTGAATTATTTATTATGTGAAGTGATTCACATCACGACAACGATCATATACGAATAGAGTTCTAGTGCGTCCAACATCTATATGGAAGGACGAATTGAAGAAACACATATTTGGATACTGAGTTTCAACAAGTATTCTCTATACTAAGGTATATCATATTATGCAAGTTCTTATCTATTGCTAATGTAAAAAGCTATATAACTTTATAATGGTTATAATTTTATAATACTACTGTGATCATTTTTTTTGCCAGGTACGTTATGGTTATTTGCAGATCATCGTGCGGTGTAGCTCAAGCTCTCGGTATATATTTACAACTATTCGATTTTTCGGAAAGTCCTTCATTATTTGTGAAGTAATAAATGTGTTTATTCTAAACAGTTTTAGTTTAGTTCTTGTGGTTTCTAATGATGGGAAGCGGGCTTGTCTTGTCCCCCGGTGATAGCATAATCTCAAAAAAAAATCCACAAGTTTCGACTAAACTTGCTATATGCAACCAGTCTAAAGTATAGGTTGTTTTCAACGATAAATTGTTTGCTTTGGATGAGAGAGTTTATTGTAGGCAATAAGTTTCCAGTAGACTACAGTCCTTGTGTTGCAAAATAGAACATCTATTTTGAAGGTGGTTGACTCTTCTAACACCAAGAAAGTCATACTCCAGACACCAGATGCATTCATTTTTTACAGACTTTCATTCATAGTCAAAACCAGTGAATCGGTTTTGACAGTTTTCAGTTATTTTCATAGCTTTTTCTTTGTAAGTACTTCGATGGATTTTGAGTAATTTTCGTAGATTTCTATTTTCATCGATGGGGATGAAAGCTGTATATTTGTGAGAGTGGTTTACCAAAATGTGCATTTCTACAATAGGTTCTCGAAGTTAGTATATTGCTTCACATGAAGTCACATTGGAATCTAGTGAACAGAAACCTTCTAATTTCACACAAGTTTTACAGTTAGAGACAAGCAAGAAAATGTACTGTAATCTCAATGGGGATTGAAACTAGTAAACCCCATCTAGATTGAGATTTCACAGGAGCTTTACAGAAAAGACCAGTAAAGCTCCTGGACCTGCTAGACAAGATGCACATGTTTCTAACGACCTAGACTATGCAACTAGTTATAATGCATAAAAAAAACTACAACATAGTACAGATAAGAAGTGAAACTCAATCGTTCTTGAAACTAACAAACGAGTCTCCAGGTGAAGATCAAGTTGACTTTACAACACGCTCAAGAACATCTAGGAGTTGAGTTCTATCGTTGTATCCAAACTCAAAATGTCAAAGCTCTGTAAGCTCTGTATACTTGGAATCGCTTCCTTGCGTTCTTCACCTCTGTGAAAGAAGCACAAGCACGTCCCAATAGTTGGATAAGGTCATTGGGAGAACTGAAATCCTGATTGGCTTTACAAAACTCGGAACAAACCTCATAATACACAGGAAATTTACTCCAGAGCTCTTCAGTGGTGACTCTAAAAGAACTCTCCAGCACCCCACTTTTTACAAGCCAATGTCTCATCTCTCTCCCCTCTCATGTAATCTTGGCGGTGTGTCTGTCCGCACCAAAAGCTGCCATAACACACTGCTGGACACAACACATATCACGATCGCTCGTGCTCAAAGCAACCCATACCACCAAAAATAGTGAAAGTTGAACAGCAATCAAACAGAAAGTCCACTGAACGAGCAATAGAATAACAGCAAAAATGAACTCAAGGAGCATAAAGCAAACCACTGGATCTTAGAGACGATAACTCTAGACCCTGTCGTTTACTTTCAGTGCCTCGTCCAATAGTCGACCAATGCTAATCAAGATCAAGGTCCAGCCAAATAGCACTTAGTATGGTTTAGAAGTAAGAATGTGCTCCTCAAGAAGTGACCTCAATGTCAATGCATCCCCATCGGTGACGTCAGGAAGTACAGAAATGTCAAACTCCAGCCACGATCACGAAAGAGACGAGGAGCGAAAAGATATCAAGAACGAACAAGCACACAGTGTAGAGTGAAACCCGAACGGTGAGAAGCTTTGCTGATCGAGAAACCACCAACAAAAGAGTCAAAGATGATATCGTGTCCTAGAGCAGCAGTAAGGTCAGGCTGTCCCTGCGGGCCTGCGTAGTTCCAAAATTTTTTTTCATCAATAAAATTCCAAAAAAACCTCTTGAATCTTTTGAATTAATTTTGCACGCTGGATATGCAAGTTCGGCTTGCTCCACCTGCATCGCATATGCAGCCCGTGTCGTTACTGCTTGAAGCATATCTCCCTAGTAATCTGCTTAGGGGCTATCAACCACTGAAATGTTGATGGGCGTAGAGCTGGTCCACACACAAGAATGTTAACCAGTTGCCCTTTTGGCGCATCGTTTAGGGACTTCTGTGACATAAGAAGTATAAGCAAGTGGAGAATGTCAGATCAGGAAAGCAAGAAAGACAAGACATAACTAGTCTTCTTTCGCCATAGCCACAACTTGTGGCCCACAAGAGCAAAGCTGGGGAACTTCCGACTTTTAACGTAAAGTTTACTAAACAGAATTCGTGTGTTCCGATTTGGCCCGATTCTTGTCGGTAAGAAACGGACACCAGAATGTAATTCAAGACGCTTTCCGACTAAAACACACGCTTCTGCTCGAAATCCTCCGAGTTTTACCCTCGGAGTTTCAAGAGCACTGCATTAGAGTTTCTACAGCTAAACCTCGAGGGTCCTAAACCGACTTACGGGACGTGCTATGATACACGGAATGAAGTCAATTCCTTCTGTACATCGCTCTATTCCTCTTTACATTAGCCTCTTGAAGAAATGAAGAGATTCATGCAAACGTGGCGGATAGCGGCGCTACTCGAACACTATGAGGTGTCCGGCTATGCCGGCTATTCTGATCCCTTCGTGTCTTTTATACCCCGGTCAGGGTTTAAATGCAGAAATGAATGTATGCAGACATTGAGGGAAAAAAAAGAAGAAGAATGTACAAAGTTTAGATCTCCATTGCATTCCTCGTAGAGATGGAGGAACGGGTAGGCAACAAGGATGTCAATTGTCGTCATAAAGCAAAGTGGACGAGTGAATCGTTGGATGCATATACATTTAAAAGTGTAAAGATAAGTGATCATTACTACAACAAGGTGCTACACTTGCAATAAGTTTACCAAGCTATGCCTTTTCATGAGAGTTATTCTATAGTTCACATGTTATTTTAGAATAAAAAGAACTCTCATTGTACAAGATGATAAAAATTTCTCACTTTGTTTTTTGTCTTGTTCTAAACTCTGCAAAATTGACAATTAGCTATGCAAATGCATAGCAATAAAACTCACACGAAAGAGCCAAGGGGAGAGATAATTGAATATATATTAGTGAAGATAGATGTAAGATGAGTAAAGTTTCTCTGGCATGAATATCAAAAGCCTAGACTTGGATTTTAAGAGCCTTTTTCTTTGATTTCTTGAATGGCCACAAAGTGTGGTTGATGTTTCTTGAAAAATGATTGCACAACGAACTTACGATGGCGTGTTTCAAGTCACTGCACACCAAGCAGATGATAGCCACTGGGAATTATCTCTCTGGTGATGTTTGATCTCATACTGAAGGCCGATTAATCAATGTTTAAGATTCTCTAGTAGTGTTATTGGTCTTCATGTCTAAATAATTAAGTGAGTAAATTAGTTATTGGGTGCGAATCTCAATAAAGTAAAGCAATTTGAGTTTACGCTTCTCCAAGAAAATAAAATATTACGAAGTGAGGATTGTGAATAATGCAAGTACTTTTATGCACTTCTAAGTTAGGAAGAAGAGAATATGCACAAGTAGTTTAATTTATTATCTAACCATTTTGTCTGGGACGGTTAGGTAACAAATCGTTGATGAAATAATTAAATGAGTTCAGCAGGCTGCCGTAATTATAATCGTAAAGGCACGTCTGTACTCCTTCCACTTATGGGTCAAGTCTGGCTCCTCTCGCAACTGTAGATCCAACTAACATATAGTATTAAGGAAAAATTAAACCAACTTAAGATATAATTATCATTTAACACATATATGTTTTCCAGTATCATAAAGGAACTAAAGCTCCCCGAAGTCGATAAAGTATGCATATTTAAGCTAAGTAATTAGTGACTCATTTAAAAAACAATGCAATTTTTATTTAACTAAGCGTATTCGTCGATTTAACTATTTAAGTATGCATGGTCCAACCTCAAACAACAATTACGATATGGTGCTGGTGCGGTGTGTCTAAGAACTATTTGCGCTTGTGATTTGCAGGTTCAGTTTACTCTAAATGTGCAGGGAATAATACGCATCCAAAGCAGTCTCTCGAAGAAAGAAACGAAAATCGAGAACCTGGAAGTTCGAGGGATAAATTTTGGCATATTACTAGCGATGGTTTAATCTCCAAAAAAATTACCTTATAATAAAATATTCGAGAAGTTTCTTACTTAAGAAAATCTACCTAGTTTATTAAGAAGAAGTAAACTTAATCATTCTAAACACCAACAGTTCCAACATAGATCGTCTTAGCTTTCTTCTGGTAATACCAGATAAAATGTGACACTTTGAAAGTGAATCTTCAGGCAATGCAATAGATCTGTGTGTATAACGCAAGGAGAAGCTAATGTTCGCAAATAATATTCTTCTTAGCACTAATTGCGAGTTGAAGTTTCTCTTAATTCTCGATAATGGTTAGAGAAATGAAAACTAAAATGAAAGACTGTCGCCGAGGGACCCAAGTGACCTCTATATATATATATATATATTAATTTTCATAATACACTGAAACCCAATTTGGGCTAGGTATTATGCATGCTATTTATATTTACTAAAAATACTAAATACTAACAGGAAAATACTAATTCCTGTTTGATTTGTTATTAGAGTGGTTTCTGCCGTGAAGAATCACTTCCACTCGGATTACACCACCCTCGCGAGTACGCGCGTCGTCCATGGAGAACCCGCCCGACTTAGCGTGAGCACCACAAGCGGAATGTAGGACTCGGCCCCGGTTTCTTACGGTTCAGATTTGGTTTGGTTCAGAGCTTCTTTAAGTGGTTTGGTTTTTTCATTATGTTTTTAAACGGTTCGGTTCCAAACCAATCCAGTTCAAAGATCTTTCAAAAGATTTGGTGTAGTTCGGTCGGGACCGAACCGAACTGAGCCGCCTGCTAGCGGGATCCCCGACCTGAACTCCCCAAGTCGAGGGCCAGAGCAAAATTTACTGTTCACCAACCACTGAACGCAACAGGAATATTCTCTGTATAAAGGGCTTGATCCCTCGGTGGTACCCGTACGCCACGCTCTGTCACCTGATCAAGAAACTAGTCACCAAAATTCGCGCTGGCATCTAATAATAACATATGTTCTGTTAGGAGCTGTCGGACGGGATATCGACTCGATATCCCGTCGATATCGACTCGACTTTCAGTCAGTGTGTCAGCGCTGACTCAGCAGGTTAAGCAGTTTCGTATAATGCATTGTAAAATATCATCCGGTCATCCAGATTCCAGAGGAGAAGTTAGTTTATCAACATCAACGAAGTTCCGACCACGAACGCAGTTTGACACTTATTACAATTTACATTTTATTTTTTGGAAACTAAGACGAAAAGTGATAAGTTGATAATTCTATATAAGTAAAGATGTGCGAGAAACATTCTTATTTGTCTTATTTGAAAATTATTTAAAAGAATATCATAATCATAGTTATATTTATATTATCTAAAATATATATTTATATTTATCTATTCATGTAACCAAGTTCATTAAAAGCTATGATAGTTTATCTTCTTCAACCGCAGGTGGTAGTATAAAAGGGAGAGGGTGCAGACGTTACACTCCTCACCAGTCAGTCTAAAGAATGTTGGGAGGAGTCTGAACTTCCTTCCGGACCAGAGAGAGGAGGAGTCTAGAGTTTTGATGTTGGAAGCGCGCGTCCCTCAGCTGCTGCTGCTCGTGGCTTAGTCTCTCTGGTGGTGGACTTAGGTTGTGTTGACAAGCAGCTTTGTCTCTCTGGTGGTGGGCTGGAGTTGTGAGTTGTGTCCGGTTCGAAGATGGTGGTGGGCTGCTGTTGTGGTGGGAGTCTAGCTTGTGGCTTCTGGTTGCAATGAAAAAAATTCGTTTTTTAAAGCTTAAGCTCTCGGATAATCATCATGTAGCTGCATTTGATGACGATTTGGATTCATTCTTGATCAAAGATTGTGCTTCAGTACAGCGCGATCTGACATGAATGAGAGAAGAAACTTTGACTATCTGTTTTATAGTTTCTGCTATGAGTGCGGTCGTTCCAGAGGTCTCATTTTTTCTTTTTTGCTGTTATCGTTTATGCTCCTCATTTGACTTCTGTGTCGTTTCTGGTCAGTATTGATTTGACTTCGCTTTTGGGCAGTGGTTTTTGCTTTTGGGCAGTGGTTCTAGGTTGGGTGTCGATTCTTGGCTTTGAGGTGGTGATATTGGCTCTGGTTTTCGATTGGGTATCGGTTCAAGATATTGAGATGGTGATATCTAATCAAGTTGACTTCATCGCTGCATTTTGTTATCTATTTCCAAGTCCTTTCCTTTTGTCAGTGCGCTGACGAGCTCGAGCCAAAGTAGACATGTCATAAAGAACTCGAGTTCTACCCGGTGATGCAATGTCGACAGACCGTCTGAGAAGTTTTGTGGATTTGTATGAACTTCATATTGATGTCATGCAGGACCTTTGGAGTAAACCACACAGTGACAGAGTTTTGGAGGGGATATGGAAATTCTCTTGGGTTGGTTTTTGCAAATTCAAACCGCAACTTCCTCCTATGCAGATTGCCAGACTAGTTTCGCTTGAGAAACTGCGAGAATATTTTCCTGTTTTCTGTGACGCATGTGATGATTTCGCTGCAAGTTTGGACATGGCGGCTGAGTCTTTTATTTTTTGTGCTTGTTACTCGCATGCTGAGACTGTACCTAAGAAGCAGCAATTTTTTGTGTATCGTTATTTATCGTATGCTGCTGGTTGGAAAGAGAGAACTCAGTTTCATGAGTGTTTAGAGTCGGCTGTGCAAGTAACATGGGAAGAGCCAGGAGAGAAAGACGTAGGTTTTGTGCCCTAAAATTTTTTACTACTCTTTGTCAGTTTGTAATATACGTTAGTTTGTGTGTATAAATGTTCATTTGATACAAGGTTGGATTTTTGCAATTTGATTACAAGTGTGGTGTTTATTGTATTTTTGTTGGCTTGTGTCTCCTCCTCTCTTGTGAGAGGAGTGAACTTTCGCTGGGATGGCCAGCTAGTTGGGTTCAACTCCCAACGAAGGTACATAATTTGATATGTAAAGTTTTAGAAAATTGTTTTTGCTGTTGATTGCAGGTTTTGTCAAACCTGCATTACGTCTATTCAAAACCTGGAACTCCACCAGGAGTTTATAAACCTATCTCCAAAGAAGTTTATAAACCTGTCGAAACAAGTTTATATAAAACTGATTTTGAAACCTTTCGAAACTGGTTTATAAAACCTGTTTTCAAACAGGTTTATATAGAACCTGTCGAAACAGATTTATATAAAACCTGTTATGAAACATGTTTCTAAAATCTATTTTAGAATAAATAGTCTAAATAACCTATGGAAACATGTATTATATATAAGTTTTAGTAGGAGAATATAACCTGGTTTGACTAGAGGTTCTGTACTATCTAAGTCTAAAGCAACATGCAAACTAAAGATCATTTGAAATGGACAATGAATCATTTATGAGAAAACAAATAAATAAAAATTATATCGAGTAATAGTTCACAACATCCCACAATTGATCTCAAATCATATGAAAGAAATATATATCAAAATGTTATGTTCTAAAAATGATGAATTAATAGACTACATATGGAGCATACCGAGAGCCTAAGTAGTGAATCTACCTGACAAACATCCAAACTCACACTATATCGAGGGCAACTTAGTGCTCATTGTCAGATGATGAGATCTGATGAAAGATGAGAACACAAGTTAGAGGAAGCTCAACCACAGCCATCAGTATTATACGCAATAAATATCAATATTCGCATGAACCGGTGCACCTACTTACCAGTCTTGCAGAGTCCGCTCACCAAATAGTTGTTCCCTCAGCGATGTCTTCCAAGCCACGGTCCATAGAGGCAACACTCGCAAAGTAGTTGTCCGATGCCGCACTGAAGTGTGTTGTGGTCGGCATTGAAATGTTTTGACAGGCTCATGAACGATATTCTCATTCCAATCCATAGCGCATGCTGCAAGACGAGCCTCATGAGTCCGAGAGAAGTGAATCCTCTTCGTCGTAAACTTATTTATAACTAAATTGAATGTCTCAGACATATAGTTCTCCCTAGCTCGCATGAAAAAATGCATCTTCGTATGCATGATAACTTTGCCAAGAAACTCTACCATTGCCCGATGTGTAGACGAACCTACAAAGTCAACGATTACAAGGGATCTTGAAGGACTCTGTATACCAAAACTATGACGAATATAAGGATGGGTTGTAAGCTTATCTCGTTCGTAATACTTGCCAGAGGTTGGCTTGTTCAGATTAGAGACACTACAGCATGGGCACGAGACCCCATTCAGACGTTGAAGGGTCAGACATGTATCGTGCTCTACTGTCCAATGATCTGCAGCGTTCTTGATATCAAGACACGATATCGATGCATCATCTTCTTCTTGCATATAACGTCGATTCGTACCCACTGTTCTCTTTGCATTCAGTTGACAACAAGTATAAATCCTTCCATTCAACTTCTCCACAATCCCATGTTCTTGAAGCTCATGATACATGAAGCATCTGGATCTTATTTGGTCTCCTTTCTCCAACTTTCTCAACTGGGCAACTCGCTGAACAAGCACGGACTTGTTACCAACAATGGAAGCTCCTTGTCCACGAAGCCAAGTGACAAGCTGTCTCTTGGTCAAAAGCTCAAGATCAGTGGTCACCTCAGCTTCCTCCACACCCGCTGGAGAGCGCTTCTTCATTCGCAAGTCAACCAAGAACTTCTTGATCACGTTCTTGCACTTGTGCCACAAGTCCTTTTGTGACACAATATCGTGACGAAGCAATATTGCATCTAACGATGACTTGTCATCGTGTATCATCTCATTCGGCATAATACCTCATGCGATCAACCGTTGTATGCCTACCGCGAATATACGATCCTCGATCAATTAAGAACTGTTTTCGATCTCAATGTTTCACGTACCTACCGTCTTGTTGCGCCTACGGAAGTCCTTGCTCAGTAGGTCACGAAATTCACACCCCTAACATGCAAACCACAATCAAAAGTTAGCGTCCATGCACCACTTACCTTAACTATGTTTGGTCCGGATTGGAGCCGGACCGTCTCTCTAATCATCAAGCTCAGCAATCCCTAAGTCTCGACCTAGACCCGCATAGGTCGATCCCAAACATGAGCAAGCCACAAGATGACTTGGGACCTCCAGCACACCTAGCGATCCAATCGCCCGTGATGTCCGTCTGGGTCTAGGCTCCCAAACGGTGATCTAACACGCCGACTCATTCCCTAGTCTTGGTCCAGCTCTTACATCGTTCCTAAGTCCAGACGTCCAAGTCTAGACCGGAACGTGCCTTGGAACCGGCCCAGTCATCACCTCATGCTCTCAAAGTCCATCCGCCGAACCCTGAGGTCGGATGACTCGTCCTGGTCCACCCAGGCATCGAGCCCCCTCATATATACTTCTGGGGATCGGCGGCCCCGCCCTCCTCTTTGGTTCCTGAAAATTATACCACAACCCGATCCTGGTTCGGTCATAATTCTCAGCTCAGAGGTCTGTTCGAGGAGTTATACATATCATTGGAAAGCTCTCGCTGAGACCCTTCCAATGATACCTTACTCGCCTCGAGATCTTACGTGAGCTCTGTCCACGACTTAAAACGTCACTGGAGCTCCAACACTTAAATCATTTTTCGGAAACCTGTGATCCAGACCTAGACTAGAACCCTGTGGTTCGGACCAACGTCTGAACCACGGTCCGTCTGTGTCTCGGACCCACGTCTCAGTCCCACGTCTTGGTCTCACGTCTCGGTCTCACGTCTCGGACCCACGTCTTAGACCTATGTCTCAGACTTATGTTTCGGTCCGTTCCCAGACTTGCCCTCTTATGTCAGCGTTCGTCTGGGGTCATCTTGGGATAGGCCCTTATATCCTAACTCAGTTTTCCAACCTTGGTTCAGAGAACCACTTAGGGTTCATCTGATCCCGACTTCCTGGTCAAGCCGTTCAGTCCTACTCGTAGCGTTCACAACCTAGCGCAAGTCCACTAAGGTTCTATTGTTCGCGTCTGCGTCCGACCTTGAGACTGAGGGTCGCGACACAATGCGTGTCATGTTCATCATCTTTATCACCTTATCCGAATCTAAGTCGATGAACGAGCATGTGCCATTATAACCATTACGAGTAGAATCGTACCTAAGATCGGCAAACATGATGAAGTTACCTACAACCAATCCACTCACAGATGATAAACTAAATAAATCACTCAAGCATTCAACAATTATCAACAATGTATAAGAATTCAGAGCTAGAAGAATCCAAAAACACGCACCTCCGGCATTGACCTTGTTCAAGTTCAAAAAATGCTAGGCTTGCACTTCAGACTGCACCTCATCCTTCAACATTGTCCATCTATCCAATGTCATCTCTACCCAGCCTATCTCGCAGTGCTTCCTTGACTGAAATTGGAAAAAATGACTTCTAGATATCGAGGCTAACCTACCCTCTCTAAACACAAAATCTAGTTGCTCAAAACCCAAACTTGTTGATAATCTTACATGGTAAAAGCAATGGATAACATCCGGAATGCTATTATATATCTCTATCTCAGTAGACCTCCATCCATATGTATGTCTATCGTGACATATTAACTTCAACGACCAACTCTGATGGAGAGCTGAATTAATGGGTGGTAAAAAGTAGTGCTCACATCTGTGGTGAGGTCATCGCACTCGAAAGATGTGAAAGAACTCACGTAAACTAAGATGCGCTACAAATCTATAAAGAGAGAGCACCGACTCAGCGACAAGAGCTTGGGTTGACTATTGACCATGTGGATTATCTATCAGAATCTGAAAATCTAAGGTCTGTGAGATTTGAGAGTTTGGAATTGCAACCTGATGGTCCTCGACATGAATGACATCCTATGCATACAATACATGCGATATGATACATATGACTTGTGATATGCATATAATACAACAAAACATGTAACCATGACATATAACGAATATAAAACCAGCTGCACAAGCATATTCAAGTACGTTGGAAGGAAGTGTATCTCATCTCCATGGGTTTTGACACCAAGAGCACGCAACACATCGAGATCAATGAACAAATCGTCTGCAACTATCCCTGCACTTCCTCTATCCAGAACACCCTCCTTTAAGATTACATTTGGATCTACGGGTACTTACTCAGCGTCTCTAGCCATATGGTCTATTCGCTGCTCAGAGGTGACAAACAGAAATCGAAACACATCAGCGTGTCTGGCTCTTGATCCCAAAAGTATCATGATCTGTACATACTTAGGTAACAATAACCCTCACCATACATGTCGGGACCTCCGAGCATCCTCTATGTGCGTGTCTCCATAATGCCTAGGATACACTCTAGATGGCATGGATATAATAAATATGCCCTAAGCAATCCACAAGCCTATCCGTCAGAGGTCCGTCCAAAATCATCATTTGTAACCAAGCTCAGTCTATTACTAAAAATAAGCAATAGCGAAGAAAATTAATCTGATCTACACCGTTCTACTACAAAAAAGAACTAAATGAGAGAAAAAATTAAATTAAATAACCAAATCTCTAAGAGTAGAAAAAAGAAACAAGAGAGAGAAAAAGAGGAAAAGAAAAAAACAAGTAAATATAAGCAACAATTAATCAGTTAGAATGACTCAAATTGTCAACAGAGAATAAAACCAAGTGTGAAAAATGCCAAGAGGAAAAAACGAGAGTGAGGAGAGTAAGCAAGTAGAGAGGAAAAAAGATCAAGGAAAAAAAAGGGGAGCTTTATCCCTCTGCACTCCCTCCAGCCAAGAAAATAGACAGGAGGATCCCTCCTCCTGTCAGCCATTTCAGTCGGCTGGCTGTCAGATCAGCCGATATACATTGCCAGAAATGTATATCCAGTAGACCCACTGCTCCGAAGACATCTTTGGTGGCCGTTGGTACAAGATTTTGAACTTTTTTCTGGGAATGATGTTCTTATGCGGAATTTCGAGTTCTTCTAGCGAGCAAGGTCTCGTTAGGGGAACTATTCAAATTTCAAATTTTAAGAAATTTTTTTTTTTAGGTTCTCCTTGTTTTCATTTTTGGATGATTGTTCTGAAGCCGTCCGATGTCAGATTGCGAAGATCTGCAGCTCATTTTCAAGGTATGAGGACGATGGTCATTTTGATACATAGATCAAGAGCATGAGATAACAAATGAGCACAAGCCAGCTGGACGCAGTTTGCATGAGAGAGCTCACCGAGATCTAGTTTTCTTAAACACTGAGTAAAATGATTAATGACGGGATATCCCACCACTAATATACTGCCACCTGTGGTTTAAAAAAGATTAAACATTCTGAGTTGATAGTTCATTGAGTTGCATTTATGGTCAAGTATTCCTTTTTCTTTGTGGAGATTTGGACTCTCTCTAGCATGCAATGATCCATTTGATATATCTATACTCACTATTTTATTTTTTAATATAAACTATAATAACTTTTAGATATCCAGTCGAACTTGGTATAAAACACATTGTACGTGGTTAGACCTGAAGTGCATTTTGGTATATGCACATCCAGTCAAAATGAGACATAGTTTATTGCAAGTCTGTGGGATGGTGGTTGCAAAGAAGAGGTGTCATGAGGAACCCTACAGTGATGTCATGGATTAGCAAATCAATACAGCGTCCCTCGTGTCAATCCGGGTAGGCAAGAGAGAAATCAAGACAAAAGATGTGGAGGTCAATCCGAACCCGTTTAGTATTGTGCGGGAGAGAAATCTGTCATTATCTCATAGGGAGTGAGAACTCAAGAGTATGAAAGAGAGGTCACAAGTTCAACTCTCTCGATGTTCATTCTGACGCTGTGGCTTGCAACCGCAGTCTTAAGGTCCTTGAGGTCCTATTGTGCAATCCACGACCGCAGGCTTAAAGTCAATGCCTTAGAAGACCTTAGAAGAAAAATCTCTTCCCTCTATGTTTAGAAAAGAACGAGCAGTTTCTTTCAAACGTTGGCAGCTTCTAGTCACACGCTTGAAAATTAATTAATCAAACACGAGGGTGCGTTAGTTTGCTAATTTCTGACATCAGTGTAGGGTTCGCCATGAAGAGATAACTGCGTAGTCTTAAGGTCCTTGGGGCCCTACATATGCAACGTGACATCATTGTAGAGTTTACCAGGAGGATGTAACTGCGTAGTATTAGGATCCTTGGGGCCCTACTGTGCGATCCACGGCCGCAGGCTTAAGATCAATGTCTTAGAAGAAAAAACTCCTCCCTCTATGTTTAGAAAATAGATGGCAGTTTCCTTTTGAAAGTTAATTAATCAAACACGAGTGTGCATTAGCTTGCTAATTTGTGACATCAATGTAGAGTTCGTCATGAAGAGATAATTGTGTAGTCTTAAGGTCCTTGGGGCCCTATTGTGCGACGTGATATCACTGTAGGGTTCGCCATGAGGAGGTAATTACGTAGTCTTAGGGTCCTTGGGGCTCTACTGTGCGATCCACGGCCGCAGGCTTAAGGTCAATGTCTTAGAAGAAAAAACTCCTCCCTCTATGTTTAAGAAATAGCATGCAGTTTCTTTCACACGCTGGCAGCTCTCAGTCACACACTTGAAAGTTAATTAATCAAACACGAGTGTGCATTAGTTTGCTAATATGTGACATCACTGTAAAATTCGTCATGAAGAGATAATTGCGATGCAATTTGACACGTGTGTGTAGTCGATGAGTCAATATCTAGTTGACGGTGCATGTCTTTGGATATCCGTAGATCTAGAATCATGCACTTTCTTGTACGAGAAATAACAAATAACTTTCCCCACGGCTTTGGACATCAAACTCTATTTTCTATTATCAGGAAATACATAAAATTTATGTATACATATTATATGAAGTTATTTTTAAATATCAAATTAAATATTTGAGTTTCCAACCCATCTGGATATAACCTATAAGTGAAATGTTACTCTCGCAGTGCTAGGAGTTTAAGTCCGGTACTGACTAGAAAAATGACATCATTTTATTTGCACATTAATTTATGCCTTAACTCTTTCCGTGAAGAGTTGGGGATAAATTAATAGAAACAGTTCGGCTTCCTAAAGTGTACATGAGATAAATACACATAGACAGATTAGTTCATCTGATTATGTCGAACATGGAAATATTTGAGACCAGTTCGACAAATGTTTAAATCTTGAATGAACGAACATCTCTTTAAGCTCAATCATGTAGTAACTATACGTCTTCTTTTTGCCAATGTGGAACTGATGCGTGTTGTGGTTTCTGTACGATTCTATAAGATAACGCATCCATGTGCATTATAGAGAGAGTCTCGTTTGTGGTTGGGTGGATGCAGTCATGAATGAGTAGGTTGTTAGCATTGTGTAGCTTTATTTGTGACTTATACTTGCATTCCGTGGTATGTCACTTGTGTCAGTCCAATATCTTTCCGAATATCGAGATAGAATTAGTCCTGAGCGTCCATATGAAAAATCTTCATTTGCTCTCTACATCTTGTCCAGCAGTTAACTGAATTATGAAACAAATGAGATCCAGAAACAATGTTGTAATTTGATAAGAGCAAGCATTACCAATATGTCATCTTTTTTTGGTGCGATTTCACAATGGAAAGACAAGATATTCTTGAAGGAATGTGCTCCTAACAACACGCAGGAGTTTGTAATTAATAGCAACACATCCGATCGGACTTCTCTCATCGAGAATTTCATTATGGTAATGGTAATTTATTCATGATGTGAAAAGTCTTCGAGGGCTATACACCGAAACTAGCACATGTTGTCCAAACAGGTGGTCGTTAGCATTCTCAAGTCCCAGCCAAGAGCGAAACTTGAACCCAGGTTTGGCACTTCTAAACCAAAGATGTGGCCAGCAAGCTATGCTTGCGTTCACATTAGGGCAGTTGTGAACATTTGTGGTCTCTGTTGCTCATTACATCTTGTGCACTTGCGTTAGGATCCTTACTTGTATGGTACTATCTACATACCAGATCTTTGAGGTTGTCCTCTAGTTCTTAGTCCTACAAAGGTGATCCATCTAGTCACTTCTTCTTGCTTCTTGTAATCTCGTAAGCTCCTTTTCTCTAATTTGCTTATCAGATGCTTATTCGATTTCTACTCTGGAGTTTCATTAATCGATTATTTTACAACTGGATAAAATAGAACTATTTAAATATATATTTTTTGAATTTTTAAAATCTCTTTAAGGCAAATAAAGATATTTTTGGATAGAATCATAAAATAAGATATATGACTATATAAGTGAAAGCTACTTCCGTACTTTACACTTCTTGATTTACTTGAAATCAGTCTAGTAGTTAGTTAACATTATGACTAAGGATGTATGAAATTAATAAATATAAAAGAGATCATAATGTTATATTTTCATAATTCTCTTTCAAAAATAAATATTATATCTTGATTGAAGAAAAATAATTTTAAAGTATATAATATATATTCAAGTACATTTGAATCTTAACATAAACACGTGGTTTCATAATGGAGATTTACTTGACCATGCCCCTGCGTAATTCTTTAAACTTGATTAGACCTTGACCTCATACACGTTACTTGGTCAGGCCCCTTCCATGTTACCTCCATGGCATC
Source organism: Asterella californica (assembly GCA_036924285.1). NCBI lineage: Eukaryota > Viridiplantae > Streptophyta > Marchantiopsida > Marchantiales > Aytoniaceae > Asterella > Asterella californica. The sequence continues at coordinate 2,539,783 of JAYKYS010000009.1, read as the reverse complement.
ATAGTTAACGAGCCCGCAATGAAGATGTTGACGTGGAAAGGAGAAGCTCAGGAAAGACATGGGCATAATTGCATTACCGTTAATTTGTTTAGCGTATGTCATTCGTTTCCACGAAAGAAAACTCATGTCCGTAAGACACTATGTACATGAGTCGATCGCAGTGTATAGTTTGAATTCAGTTTTCAGTTTTTCATTATAAATCATGATCAGCCGTGAAACTTCAAATGTTCGGCATGGATTTTAGGATATTGAGCTAAATCTTGAAGCGTGAAATTTTCTATAGGTGAAATTCATCGATCGATGGATCTCTTGCTATTCTCACATGGCACCCGGTGGAGTGAGACGGCTTTCGATCGGTAGAGACTCGAGTTCAAAATTCAAAGACATCGTCCCTTGGTGGATATGTGAGGAATTCACTTCTATGTTCTTTCTCAATTGTTCACTCCATTATTTCTATTTTCAGTAAGCATTGGCTATGGTGAACTATTGTAAAAATGTATAACCATGCTCCATCAACTTCAGTAACTTTTGCTCTCTATATATTATCGGGATTGTTATATGAAAAATCTAGACTAAACTTCAGTAAAAATCAAAATTAAATTTAACTGTTAGTCATTCTAAAAATAGAGATGACGTTAGTAGAAATCCAGAAGTGAAGTGTATGTGGAGGTACAAGTGCGAGGGTCTGCTGAAGTAAAAGATACATTAATCTACACATTAATTTATCATCTAATATTTCACGTAGAAAGGGTTAAGTGATAAATGAATGTTAAGCTTGCAGCCTTCTTCCATCTTCAGATGGAAGTGAGGTGGATAACCAAATAACCAAATGAGAAACTCAATTCTGTACAAGAAGAGGATGGATTGTAATTATAATGCGTTTGGGATCACGTCTTCTTCTCGACGTCCATAGCCGTACTGCCAGCTTGCTGACTATGGTGACATGGAGATGACAACTCGTGAACTACAATGGCATGGAGGTCATCAGACTGCCTGGAATCTAGAAGAGGCCTGGGCAAGTAACGACTATGAGATCAGGGTCTGGTCAAATAAATAGCAAAGAGGAAAACTACAAAGAGGAAACGCTAACAAAGAATAACACTACAAGAGGACGCTAACAAAGAATAACACTACAAAGAGGAAACCCTCAATATCCCATAAAAGCTTCCGCATGACTCTAAACTAGACGACCAAATATTCTCTCCTCTTCCTCTTTTTTCGGTTCTCATAATCAAAGTATAACTATGATTCATAGTTAACTCTACTCATATTTACTGGCATCGTGAGAGTTTGCATGAATCATGATCGTCCGATGAAATTATAAACAATGATATATAACTATTTCATACACGGCAAGACAGTTAAAATGAGTAGAGTTGACTTCCCGCATATGCTGACGCATAGCAAAACCAAAAGAGTTCACTACCTGACACCTGGCCCGGTAGAACCAGGAAGAGCGGGCTAGACGGTAACGATGTGAAGTAGTGAAGGAAACGAGTTTCACGGGAAATTAAAGCTCTGTCGGTTAATGACTTCTCTAACAGCGAATGACAGTAGACTTTGAAAACCCCTTGCATGCGTGGCGGAGCGGCGTGTCAAAATAGTGGAAGGCTAGACACGTCCGGATCAAGCCTGGCAAAAACGTGGCAGCAAAGTAAGTTGAGCCCGTGACAAAGATTTGCCTGATGACAAAGATTTTCCTTCCTGCTTCCAAGTCTCCCCGCTCGATGTCCCTCGTGGGTCCGACACTTTCTGCTTCTTCCCGCTCTACGGAGTACGCTCATGGGCGTACTCCGTAGCTTCCGAAATGTTCGTAGCTTTTACCTCCAGCTGTACGTAAAGAATTCACCAGCAACTCGTTGGGTGACTCAACTCGTTGGGTGACTAATCCTGGGCTGTAAAGCAATGAGTTAATGTAGTGAATACCCATATTCACGCTTTTAACACAGACAGCCCTCTCATGATCTACGGTTGTAAATAGAGAGATAAATCGTACCGTGAAAAGTGTAGTCCGGACTAACATCGGTATTCCTGCCAACATTAGGAGATGGAGAAAATCACTCTTGTGTACCGCATCCCACATCGCTCGGTGTCCTTCCCATATGTGAAGCTTGCATTATGAAGTAAAGCGTGCATAATCAACTGAGCTCAGGTAACTTCGTATATTGGACTGTGTTTATTTATTTCAGAAATTAGCTTGATCATACCGCCAATACGATCTTTGCGCTTAGACCATACCCTTCTTAACATTTGGTTGTTTGATCATACCCCATCTGCCAATGACCTTTCGGTTGGTATATTGTGTCATGTAGATAAAGCCATGTCACTCTACACTGTCAGCATGTAGAAATGCAGAGTCTGACGTGAGACGTGTCTCATTAGAAACGGCGAGAAAAGAACGGACAGTGTGACGATGGCGCGAGGATGCACGTATAGGTTTGTCACATTCCATATGCGACGTGATGCAGAGGAGAATACATTAAATAACAAGCGCATATGAATGATAATCGATGAAATGAGCGCAGGAAGTTATGCGTGAAGACAATCTTCGTTATCATTAGAAGACTAGAGACTGTACAGTGAATTATGGTGTCAAACAGAACTACGTCTCAAGCTTCTGGTGCGCCGAGGAAGGTTGATGAGTTTTAGAAACGATGTGCTCACTCGTTGAATTTGAAGAATGTGACAATGTGCCTTCTCAGTGAGTTTCAGCTTTCATTCAACTCATGATGAAGAACAAGATGTCTAGTTCTATCTCTTATGTTGTTGCAACTTCCCAGGGTGTTATACGCATGTAAGCGAATCAAACACGAATGCGAGCTCTGCTAGAAAAGTGTTGTTTCAGTCAATCACAGTTCGGTCGAAAGATCTGACACCCATGTGGTCAAAGAGGAAGCAGGAGAGAATATCCATTTCACCTGAGATTGACTAATTATAGTGTAAAGATCGTGCAGAAATCGCATTATAGATAGTAATTGTGTGGATTGTTGTCGAGAAGCTTTTGGGAATGACAGCTGAGGAGTTCGAAGGACTAAGCGCGGAAAAGCAAGATGGAATACTAAACATCATTGCTCACAGAAGTGGCATTTTAAAATTGGTTTGAATGCACAACAAAATCACTTCACAGTGTTTGATGTGGAGCTTGAGATGGAGTACCCGGATGAATTTCAAGATGCTTTGAAAGACCTTGCCATTGCAATGGATAGTTGTAAATTTTATCCATCGATAAAATATTCCAAGTCCACATTGGAGAGTGATGTGGAGCTTATAGAGATTGAGCGGCTACATGACATGACCCTGTCATTGATGAGAAGAGCAGATGAGATAGATGTAGTTGCAAAAAATATTGTTCAAAAAATGAACATTGAATAGAACTCCAGAGATAGCAAAAGGAGGACCTTCCAGAATTTACAGAAGCACTGTGTAGACTTAGAGAGTTGTAACCACCAATAGACAATAGGCTGTATAGCGGAGGAGTCTACTCGTGAAAATTCATATTTTTATATGGTAGAGAAAAGTTTTCATCTACTTAGATTTCTATTTTCATGTGTATTTGACAGAAATCTGAATACCTAACTTTGTTTGGTTAACATTGTTGTACATTGTTGTTGATTTCGCTTGTTTCGCCCCTTATATGTGTGTCGTGCCGTTGTCGTGTTGTGGTTCAGCTCCTGTGTGAAATTCCCATGGAACTTATGTTGTGTTTATTTCCTACGTTTCATGAACCTTATCGTGTAACTTGGTGAACGGTGTGATGGGTATCACGATCGCAATTATCTGTTTAAGTAATCGCATGGCAGTGAAAAGTGCCAAGTCATCAATCTGTGCACGTTTACTCAATGATCATTGTTGTCAAATTTGGATATAAAATGGTGGGTCAAAGGATTCTGAGACATTTTCTCTTAGCGGGTGGTTCGTGAGAGTTCTCGGCGGTCTGCATGAAGGAGTGAAGAAGTGCGAGAATGATGGTTATGGATGGAGGTTTGATACCACCTCCAGATCTTCCTTTCCTGGATCAGTTTCACATCAAGCTTCACTGCATCTATCGTGATCATTTTTGACAATGGCTTGTTTCGTATTTTGGTGACGAGTTCATGAGGAGAGTGATGGATATACAGCTTCCGGTAATCCTTCCGATTGTTACATACAAAGAGATTTGAGATCTGACGGTATACATCTTCATGTGATGAAGAATGGATCTCAACTATCTAGCCAACGTTCCTTTCGACGTCTGGGTCGATATCCGATGTCACTGCAGATCAAAGATCAATCATGGGACATGGATCACAAGGAATTTCGGGGAAGATTATTTCAACCGAGTGATAGCTTCATTGTTTCTTTTTGTCGTACTTTTCATTGTAGATAGTTTTCAAGTTTGTAGTATTGACTCTGTATTAGTCGACGACTCAACTGTTCCGTTCTAGTTGAGCGCTTCTGTGTATTTACGTTCCGCAGAGAGTCCTTTAACATGTCTCAAGAATTTTTGGGTTCTTCTAGTCTTATCGATGTTTTGTGTCTCCGTGGGTGTTAAAATCATTCTAGGGGAAAAGGTTGGTTGAAGAGAAGACAAAATCAAACCTCTTCTGCTCTCATTGATCTATTTTTGGATCAATGATGTTCTTGTGACTCCCCGTACCGTTTTTTGTGGTTTCGAGAGGCTTCGGAGATTGATTCAAGCGATGAAGGATATGGTCGGAAAGCTCTCAACCGGAGCTATAGTCTAGACTGAAGAATCAATCGATTTCGTGAAAAATTGAGATTGTTATGGTCGATTGAATGGAGGGTGATGAGATTCGTACTCACTGTGACGTTTCTGATTGTTTCGAGAGATTTGTGATGATTTTTAAGGATCTATGAGTTGGATTGGAGATCTGACGAGAGGCTGATCGTTTTGATATCAAGTTCAGTCGATTCCTTATCGTTTTGGTCTGTCAATCACACGACTGAAGTTGAAGAGTGCAGACGTCATGAGACGGGTGTTGCGAACTGTGACAGTGAAAGGAGATTAGCTATTGCTCGAGTTCTGGATAGAATTTCCGAGTGAAACTTTCTAGGATTGAGGGATGCCTTATCTATAAGATATCTGGAAAGTTTCATCAGGAATGATCAAATAGATTGTTTAGGGTCTTGGATCAAGCATACATGGGTCTGTAAAGCTCTGAAGTTAGCACATATTAATGTTTGGTCCATAGCTGAGAGTTGGATTGAGGTTTTGACACTACAATTGTTCAGGGTATGAATGAAGGGTCCAATAAAGCTTCATGTGAAGTTTTATCATCATTGATCGATCAGTTTGGAAGAATTGATGTCTCAAAGTTCGGAGAAGCTTTTGTTATTAGACGTGATGAGACGGGTGTTGCGAACTGTGACAGTTAAGGAAGATTAGCTATTGCTCGAGTTCTAAGTAAAATTTATGAGTGAAAATTTCCAGGATTGAGAGATGCCTTATCAGTAAGATAGCTGGAAAGTTTCATCAAGAATGATCGAATAGATTGTTAAGGGTCTTGGATCAAACATACATGGGTCTGTAAAGCTCTAAAGTTAGCACATATTAAGGTTTGGTCCATAGCTGAGAGTTGGACTGAGGTTTTGATCTGAAAATTATTCAGAGTATGAGTGAAGGGTCCAATAAAGTTTCCTCTGAAGTTTTATCATCATTGGTCGAACAGTTTAAGAGAATCAAGGTCTCAAAGTTCGAAGAAGCTTTTGTTATTAACGGATTCGAGTTTCAGTCAAAACTATTGTCACATTTTGTTCTTTTCGAGCAAATTGGGAGGAGTTGCTGTTGAGATTGCCATACCAGCATACAAATCGACATTGTGAAGGTGTGAGGGTCGATTCAGCTCTATGTGGTAATGGAGGAAGGGGTCTGATGAATCAAAGGTCGCTGTTTGGATTTCGAAGCTGCCAAGTATCGCCACCGTTGGTGCTATGTGTGAACTAAGTATTGCCTTGAGGCATGTATGCTTTATCTTGCTGGAAATACTTAAGAGATCAAGGTGTTCGGCAAGTAGCATTGGGACTTGATTAGCTTATAAACTTGGATACGAAATTTGGTTGAGAAATATTATAACATCTTTCGATTGTAATAGATATAGTTGGAAGCACTCGGGTTGAAAGATCAAGATCTAGAGTTGAACTGTTCTAGCCACATACCTCTACACATCCATATACCTAGTGTATTCCTAGACAAAAAAATATGTATTATGACATCGTGTGTACCGCAAGTTTCGTCTCGCGATGTAGCAAAACATGACTTGTTTCGCCTCTTACATATGTGTGCCGTGCCGTGTGCATCGCGGGATGAAATAGCATGTTTCATCTAAATATGTTGTTTCATCCCTTACATATGTGTATGCAATGCCGTGTGCACTGCGAGGCGAAACAGGACATGTTTCACCCCTTACATATGTGTATGCCGTGCCGTACGCACCGAAATATTACATGTTTCGTGACACTTTGACAGTAAGGTCCCATGTTATGGATGACGTCTTTTTCATTATTGTTAATAAACATTATCTTTCGGCTTCCAGAGGAACAACATATGTGTCACAAAACTTCACTCTTAATTATAACAAGTGTCATAGTGTATCAAAACTTCACTTTCAAAGTGTCACAATGTCTCACTCTAAATTATAACAAGTGTCATAGTGTATCAAAGCTTCACTTTCAAAGCGGCAAAATGTTTAAGTCTTCTCTATTTTCACTTGAGAAGATGGAGGAAATGCATAGATATTGCATGTGGCACTGCTCTCCATATAATATTGGCTTCCTCTCTGGTAATATGGCTCCAGTACTCTTTTAAAGCTTGAATAGGATCCTAAGCTAAACTCTGAGAAAATCTACTCTCCACATAAGACACTGTCTTCTCTAGACTACATCCCCAATGAAGAAGCCAAAGTAACAAAGTGGCTTCTAAATATCTTTCTTTATCACTATCTATAGTGAAAAGAGAAAAAAATGAAGATGGATAGCATTAAATGGATGATTGGTAAAATTCTTCACCGGACTATCATCCACCATCAAAACATCCCTCGTGCTCAAGTTGTGCCGATGGAGAATCATGAAATCTTTCAAATATAAATGATTATGCTGCTTCTTGAACTGTCTTATACTTGAAACACATGTCTTGAGCGAACACTCTGCATACCTGATAAGAAAAAGAAAAAGAAAAAGAAAAAATTAAGAAGATAAGAAATGAATAAAAAATAAATAAAAAGATAAGAAATGAATAGAAAGTTAAAAATCAGGAGAAATGAAAAAAATATAAACTTCAAAGGAAATTTTAAAATCAATAAAAGAAATTAGTATAAGAAAAGGTAAATATCTTTCCACTTGCAACTCCAGGAGGCAAATAATTCTTTTCGCTCATTACGTGTAGTAGAATTTCAATGTTCAGTAAAGTCCGAGATGTCCATATGATAACCTAAAACTTATGTAGACAAATCTCTAGAAAAGCTTTTACTCCAGGTCGAACCACATACCATATAGATTGTTTGGACGTAGTCGCTATTACGTCCTCATCAAAGAGAAAGAATAAGAGCTTGCGAAAAAGATTCTAGAACTTGGAGCTATGGAGTATGAGAGTTTAGTGGGGAAAGAAGATTATCTCGTATACAAGAGTGAGAAGATTTTTTACCTCGTCTTATTCATCCTACTACCATAAGACGTAAGACTCTTATCCTTGATTTGAATATCTTTTGGTTAAAGTGGGGAGGAACGAGGAGGAGTTTATGCTTGCTCGTGATAAGAGGAGTTTGATATATGATTGATTTCCTGAAAAAGATGAAAAAGATAAAATGTACTTGTTATGGATGTGTGAATACCCTGAATGGAGATCAGTCTTTCAACTCATCATTTGCATACTTTTGGCTTGTCGACGTTCAAAAGAAGTACATGGACAATTAGCTTTGTACGTGAAGAGTAAAGTAGAAGAGAGCGAGAAGATTATGATTGAGCAAAGTTCATCTTAGACTCTTTGGATGTTGAGATGTCGTCTATGAAGAAGCATATGAGTAAGGAGAAATTGGTGAGATATCCAGAACTTGGGTGGGTATGATATTGACGTATTTCATGATACATGCGGATATACTTCCCGAGTCTCGTATCCTTCGAAGTTCTGATCAAGTGGACGCGCCTATTCAAGATCCTTCGTCTTCTCAACAATATCAAGACCCTCAAATCTTCACAGCAGGGTCCTCCATCATACGGTAAGATGTTCGTTTTTTTCTGAGTATTTTGTCCTTTGTTCATTTTTTGGGTCTTCCAAAGTGTAGTAGTATACTTTTCGAGTCTCATATGTTCGGAGTTCTAATCAAGTGGACTCGTCTATTCAAGATCTTTCGTCTTCTCAACAATATCAAGACCCCTCAATCTTCACAGCGAGGTCCTTCATCATACGATAAGATGTTCTTTTTCCTCTGAGTATTTTGTCCTATGTTCATTTATTAGGGTCTTCCAAATTGTAGTAGTTTTTCATGTGAAGTTGTCTTTAAATGATATTTGCATGTTGAATATTGATATACTCGGTTAAACTTTTGCAGGTGAAGAGATTATTCTTTTGGATAGCATCAATCGAAAAAAGGAGGAAGCTGATGCTTTAACCAATACTATGAGAACGAGGACACTAGTTCTCATCCGTAGAACAAGTGCATCGTGAAAAAAAGACTCATCCAATAAAATCTCATGTCCTCTTACTGTAGCACGATGAATCTTTGCGTCATAAGACTCGATGAATTTTAGACAATATGAAATATGCACAATTTTTGAACCAATCAAATACTTCAAAAGAGCTACATGCATGAGTTGAAGGTAAAGTAAAAAGAAGAGAAAGTCAAGAGCAAGTTTAAGAAGCTAACATGCATGAGTTTAGGATAAAGTAAAAGAAGATCAACAAAGAACAAGTTAAAAGTAAAAAGGAAGTATAGAGAACTAAGAGAAAGTCAAAAGTAAAAGCGAAGTATATGACGCTTCTTCCTCTACTCCATATAAAGCATTTTCCACCTCTTCTTTCCGAATCCAACACCATTTCAAATGATATCGACCATCTTCTTGATAATTATATAGAGGGTCTTTCTCTCAATTTCTCCAAACCAGCTAAACAAAAAAAAACAGGAAATGAAAGATGTTAAAATAGAGTTTGCTTCATAAGGACCACAAAACTGAACTATCATATGAGTGAAACATGATGTGTTTCGCCAAGGCTTCATAAGGGGATATGAAATAACCTGTTTCGGAGACAAGCATGTGTACAGCTCGTAAGGAGCGGAACAGGTTGTTTCGTCCCGCACCAAACAGTCTCACGTAAGGGTGTATACACATAAGGGGCATAATCATACACATAGATAAGGGATGAAACAAGCTGTTTCGCCTCTTACGACATTTCTTTTTTTGTCCCTTACAAGTGAAACATTTCTTGTTTCACTGTGATGCGGGATGAAACATGTTGTTTCGTCTCGCACCAAACAGGCTCACGTAAAGATTTATACACATAAGAGACATACACATACACATAGGTAAGAGACGAAACAAACTATTTTGTCCCTTACGAGCGAAACATTATCTGTTTCACTTCATCGCGAGACGAACAGACTGTTTCGTCTCGCATGACAGTCTCGTGTCGGGCATACACATAGATAAGGAGTGAAACAATATGTTTCACTCCTTACGAGCAGAACATTATCTATTTCACTTCATAGCGAGACAAAATAGACTATTTCGTCTCGCACCAAACAGCCTCACGTAAGGGACATACACACAAATAAGGGGCGATACAAGCTGTTTTGCCCCTTACGAACGAAACAATACCTGTTTTGCTTCATTTCACATAGTAAATGATTCACCTCTCTGCTAGAAGTTAGTCTCTCTGAGTGAAGTTAAGACGACAGAGAAGTCGATTCTGGAGGCTGTGGACATTGACGACTACGGATTACGCTTCTACTCCGACACTTGGGAGTTAGTAGCGGTAGAAGTTAGCTTAATGTTACTCCTAGTCCTTCATGCATATATTAACACCGTTGTGTTATTCGTTTTAAGTCCTAGTAGGATGATAGTATGCTAGTTATCTTGTTCAAGCATTTGTGCGCTTGTGCAAGTGACTTCTTACTTGTCTATGATGTTCGATGTACTTAGATTTACCATGTTGATAGGATTTAAGCTCATGGGCTGTACTTACGTGTTGCCCATGCACACTTTTTAGCTGGTTTAAGTTTACTTTCAGGGTTGCGTGTCATTTTAGGTAGTTTAAGATTTACGTTGGCATTTTAGGAGAGCTAACATGGTAGCCTATGAGTGAAGTTAAGTTGCCACGTGGATTAGGGTACTAAAGGACAACCAAGTGGAGCTATGAACTCCCATTGGTCCATTTTTATTGTTTGTCAAACTCTCAATTTAGAAATAGAGGTCTAAAAGAGAGTTCGAGCATTTGGCGAGGACTCTGTAAAATCTGAGAGCACAAGAAGATAGAGCTCGTCGTACCAAGCACTATCAGTGAAATTCTTGATCGATTTGGATCAATAAACAAGGAGTTATGCCAATTTGAAATTCGAGTTGAGTCAGAATTGCATCACTTTTGTTAGATTTGGGATTTTCAGTGTCAATTGCAGCAGAATCGAGGAATTTGCTTCAAACCTTCATGGTTGCGTTCACTTTCAGCGGGGCTACGATTGTCCAAAAAGTTTCAAGTCATTTAAGTGAGTGAGTAATTCAGGGCGGCCGCTGAAGTAGAGGGGGTCTGAAAAGCTCTCAATCCAGAGCAGCAACTTCAGAGAACGAGATCTGGAGAACGGTGTACAATCAGGAGTCCCAACTTCACAAGGGTGTTCAGCATCTTGTAGACTCCAAATCCTGTAAGAATCTTTGAAAATGATCAAGCAAATTTTCTGTTGTAGGTCGAAATAGCTGTCTGAGTATCAGAAATTGCCGTAATATCTTTACCCAGAACTTTTCTGTCCATATCTTGGTGCCAGAAATTGATCTCAAGCAAGAGAAAGAGAGAGGAGAAGTTTAGAAGTCTAAACCTTCACATATTTGTCAATCCTGAGTGTCAAAGTTCGCCGTCTGATCTTATCATTGCTAGTTAAGCTTGAACTTTGCTTCCTGAACATATCAGAAGAGCCAAGAGACCTGTATGAGTGTTTTACATTGTCACCTTGTAACCTGAAGCCTATCCTTTGAGTAAACCAGCCACAGCTAGAAGCCTATTGCTTCCCTAAGTAAACATATCACAGCCTTCACGGTCATAACACAACCAGAAGGTTCCGCCCTTCCCAAGAAAACTCTCACCACGACAGCAGGGTCAAACATACTGTTTCATCCCGCACCAAACAACCTCACATAAGAGACATACACATAGATAAGGGGATGAAACATTACCTGTTGTGCTTCACCGAGGGACGAAACATACTGTTTCATCTCGCACCAAACAGCCTCATGGAAGAGGCATACACATAGGTAAGGGGTGAAACAGACTATTTCGCCCTGCACCAAATAGCCTCGTATCAGACATACACATATGTAATTGGAGAAACAATCTGTTTCTCCTCTTACAAGCAAAACAACCTATTTCACCTCTTACGAGCAAAACATTACCTGTTTTGCTTCATCGCGGGGTGAAACAGACTGTTTCGTCCTGCATCAAACAACCTCATGTCGGGCATACACATATGTAAGAGTTGAAACAACTTCTTTCTCCTCTTACGAGCGAAACAGTATCTATTTCACTTCATCGCGAGACAAAATCAGCACCACGAGGCTATTTCACCTTTCACAGCTAGCAATTCACGCTGAATTGCTACACAGCACCGAACGATTTGCAATGTATCTATTCATTTCACAGCGATTCACGCTGAATCGTCTCAATTCGCAGCGATCCACGGTGAATTGTTGTGCTAACAACACATTCATAGCAATGCAACGATCTAGATCTAAATGTAAAACTTACAAGTCTCCGTGTCTCGGCTTCTTCTTTCTCTTGAGTCTCTACTCCGGTCTCGTCCTCTCCCATAGTCTCGTCCTCGTCCTCAAATGACACCTCCACTATTACTACTTTCTCTACTATTACTCGAACTTCCTCTCGTCTTCATCACAGCGATTGAAAATCGCTCAGATCAGATGGCATCTTATCAAAACAATTCAAATCTACTTTCTAACTTCTAAATTATCCAAGAACTCCTCTCGTACCTCACACGTCTGGTCTCATTCTCTCTCCTCTCTCCACTCTCCTCCTCACGTCTGATCTCATGCTCTCTCCTCTCCCCACTCTCCTCCTTGCTCTACTATCTCCTCGCTCTTTCCTCCTCGCTCTCTCTCTCTACCCACTCTTCTCTTCTCCTCCTCGCTCCTCTCCTCAACCTCCTCTTCTCCTACACCCCTCGCTCTCTCCTCCACCACTCTTCTCCTCTCCTTAAACTACTCTTTGCTCGAGTCATACACTTCAAGTTAAACTTTCATCAATTTAAATAGCATTATTCGATGTATCAAACCTTAAAGATTAACCACCTCAAAACTCCAACAACATTGCTCGATTAATCTCCATAGTCCAACGGAGCTCTCGCTTTCGATCTCCAACAGTTGTCTATTATTTCTAGTTCATTGTGTTGGCTTTTAGAACTCTAACAGTTTAATTTTCTCCGTGGTTGAGAAGTTGCTGAGAAGTTGTGCAGAGTCCAGAGATTGAACATAAGAAGAGATTTTATACTCATGAAAACATAAGGTCTAGAGATAGATCAACCACGTGTAACATACATACAACCATTGCAAACAATGTATTAAACACAAAATTCATGAAGACAGAACTAAAATGTGTGATGTGCTCTTACAACACACTTTCGCTCATCACTCATACCCGACCGTTTATAAAAAAATCCATAAGTAGCCCCTTCTTTACTAGAAATGATGTACGAATACGAGCCTAGATCTTGAGTTCATATTCACAAGCTCTTGCAACAAACTGAAAGCTTAGGTGAATATTAATCAAGGTACCTATGACTATGAAAAGACGCAGAATGTACCTAACGTAACTACTACATAAGCCGACTGATATAACGTCTCATGCAGCTAACGTAACTACATAACAACTAAATGAGACAACTCAATAAGTTTCTCCTTCGGACGACTGAGACGAAGCTGTAATCACAGCATGAATTTCACTTTCTTTAACTCCATCTGTCATCATAGTGAACAGTTTTTCGTCGTCGGTGCGTGCATACAACCTAAGGCATGTTCGTCTATTGTGGTATGTTTGTTCACCTCCCATGAGCAGATCGAGGAAAATATCCCAACTCATGTTGTGGACCTCTTTGCACGACTCATCTTCGTCTTCGATGGCAAATTGTGTCTGAAGCTAAATGTGATATATGCTCATCGTTGATAGCATATTCAGTCTCAATCTTTGTTGGTTCAGTCATGTGACTCTAAATTTCAATATTTGACAAAGGGACATGTGTACTAGTCATCATAGGTCGATCGTCAGTGCCATCTGCTGTAGATTGAGTGAATTGTGTGTTATTGTCAATCCTCATCACTCTGTGTCTTCCTTGTCGTCTTGTCGCAGGAAGAGGTCCACAACAATACACCGGTTGAAAGTCATCAGTGAAAATTGCTGGAAGGCATGATATTCATAGATTGAAAATAATGAAGAGTTATGCCAAAGTCGAGTTATCGAGTCTCGTTGTTGAGTTCCCACCAATCTCTCTATCGGAGACAATAACATGGCCACATGACCATCGCATCTCATGAAATTCCATACATGTACATGTCCCTCTACCGCCCTGTGCTACTTTCACCACATGTATAACTCCATTCGCATGACGGCATACTGTAACCTCAACAAAAAACTTTACACAAAAATCCTTCTGCAGCCTTCTAGTTCTCCATAAGTCGTATTTGAGCAAAATGTGTCAATACACTTGTTTCTTGCTGAAGCTGTATCATGCGCTTAGTGAACTGGTGCATAATATAATACCATAATCCAACAGGATCTTCAATGGAGCATTCCATCGGATTTGTCTGAGAGCATTATTCATGCTCTCAGCCACGTTGGAAGTGACTTTCTCATAACGGGATAGAGGAAATGCAATCGACTATACCTCTCAGGTTGTATAATTCGTAAGTATTATGTCTATTACCTATCTTTTCTTCATGATGCATCCAGCTTCTCAAGCACTTCATTGTACCTACAAGTGAGAGAATAGTTACAACTTAGTCAACCAGCCAGTTCCGTAAATAATTTACTGAAAGAGAATGCACAAAGGAGTGTGGAGTGCCTTACATTTCTCGAGTCTTGGCATACAAGCAAGAGGGGAATGGTCGCTCAGCCTCTTTGTCGAACCTCGTCCGCACATTCATACGGATGTGTTGCTCACAATGCCCGTGGACAACTTCAGAAAATACATTAGAAACAGCTCACTCGAGGCCCTTCTGTCTATCACTTATAATTACAGTCTGATGAGAAATAATACCGTGTATCGAATTGCGGAGATGTTGACAGAACCATGTCTAGTTTGTAGTGTCTTCTTGTGGAGCAACCGTGAAGCCCAAAATGATTATCTCATTTGCACCATCTAGCACTGAAGCTAAGAATATTTGGCATAGGAACTTTCTCGACTTGCTATGACAAGCATCCAAACATATCACCTTTTGACACAAAGAAAATGCATCGCGCGTGGCACTGGGACACACAAAATATCTAATAAATATTCTTGTATTGCATTCCTAAGTACACCAATCCACAACTGTCATATGATCAACTTCAAGTATTCGTCTACAGACAAAAGAGATATAGTAGAACGATGCTGCTTGATTACCCTCCAACCAGTCACGAGAGTGCTCTCGACTCCTCCAGACCTTGTAGTAAAGAGCGCACTTATTGAATGTAGTTCGAAGATCTTCCATCAGATTTTGAATGAGGGTGTTTGGGTCAGTGACCACCTTGTTACACATAACTACAGCTAGGAATTTTGAGTTAGATGCTGGACCACGTCAGTATCAAATATGACTAGAGAAACTGTGCTCTAAATCACAAATAATAATAGCAATTCGTCCATTGAACTTGCCTTTCTATGCTCGAACTCGTCACTTGCATGGATGCTCGAGCTCACTATCTCGTGCACTAGTCCATAAAAAATTGATATCTTGATCGTAGTCTTTCACCACAATGACCATTAGCTGACTCTTTTCTTGATTGAGCTTGTGCTAGATCGGATCGACCAGCTTCAGCTTACCTCCGTGACTCTCGACGTCTCTGTGTATATTCGTGGAAGCTACGAGGCTGACTATTACGATGACTCGCTTCCGCACTACTCTATTTTTCAGATCGTTGCTCGAATAACTTTTGACAACGAGTCTTCGCTCCATACCTGCACACTCTAACTCTATAGTTCATAAAGTTTTTCAATTTATGGCTCGCTCGACTATTCAAGAAAGACCAACAATCAATGACAAAATCAAACTCCTTAAAAGATTCGAATTCAGACCCGAGAGACACTTTGCTTGCGACGACCCTGAGCGACTCTAAAGTCTTGCATTCGAGTAACCGATTCACAACTCTCACATCGATCATTTCTCATCACCACCATTCTAGCACGCTATCGTGGTGAGAGTATTTCTTGGGGAGGACGAACCTCATGACTGTGATTGATCAGGAGAACGATCAAAAAAAAAAACAGACTGCTGCAGACGATGACAACTCAAAATTCTGCCTCTTGCGTCCATCAAACACAAATCAAACACTCAGATACACAGATAGGCCCTTCAAGACTCAAATAAATTTTATTTCAGTGTCGACTTCATCATCAAAATCTTCAATCGTAAAAAATCTCTCCTCTCTCTCCTGCACGCGTCTCTTCTCTCTTCTGTCAATTTTCTGTAAAAGTCTCCGTAAAAAATTGCCGCAGGTTGATTTACCTAAAAGATAAACCCATTGCTAAGCTACCCCCTTGCTAAGCTAAGCCCCTGCTGTCCTTATACGCACAACTACTTATCAAAGCAGTCCCCTAGCTAAGTTGGACCCCTACTTAAATTAAAATGAAAGTTTCTCGACTCTCGATGTCATCTTGATGCCATTCTGAATATACCACAAGCCATCCAATGTACCGAAGCCTCTACACTTATGGGATTGCCTTGTGGGGCAGGGACCTCCTTACAGCCCCCCCATATACGCATCAGGTATCTCCCATGATATATTCAAGGTGGCATGCGGAGGCTTAGGCCAGGAAGCCCACGATTAAGGGAGATATTAGTCTCCTGCCCCTAGATATGCACGACGTGGCTGCATATCCAACATAGACTCCTTTTCGGGAGGCCAACTGTCAGAATAGGAAACATAGGTCAGGGAGAATTGATCCTGAGACCACTTTCCTCCTAGGCAGGCGCCTATCACTGGGATGGCATGTGCTTCTGTTCAAAAGCTAAACAAAGTTTGTACATATCCTTATTTTTGAAGAATTTTTTTTTGTAAAGTCTTTACTAGCTTTTCCTACACTAGCTTCTCTATACAACTCCGTTTTTAGTGAATGAGGAGTCAAAACTATAGTACTCGCGAACACCTACACACTCACGTTGTCAGATCATGAGCTCGAGTCACGAGCTAGAATCGACAGATTTCTCTCTTTCGTATTTTACATGACTTAAGACTCGTACTAACTATTGCCTATGATGTTTTTTCTCGCAACCGAAAGCACGAAGTCGCTCCTCTCGGCGAGCTCTGCATTCTGGAACTTTTTGCCTCCTTCAAGGTGATATTTCATCCCAAACTAAGGGGCAGCTTGTCAAGCATCACCCCAGCTTAGCTCCTGCCCAGCTTACCAAGCTAGGGTGCAACTTCTTTTACAACTACGTACACCATAGAGAAAAAAATCTCTCTACAACTAGTTTTCACTGTACAGGTCCACGTATAACACGACATTCACTCCCTTCCAAATTTGCACATCCTCTGGTATGTGTCAATCCATCACTGATCCT
Source organism: Asterella californica (assembly GCA_036924285.1). Classification (NCBI taxonomy): domain Eukaryota; kingdom Viridiplantae; phylum Streptophyta; class Marchantiopsida; order Marchantiales; family Aytoniaceae; genus Asterella; species Asterella californica. Next base: position 2,522,824 of record JAYKYS010000009.1, on the reverse strand, counting down.
TGCGGTTCTCAAAGTCATGTTCGCTCTCCTCAATCGTCTCAGAAAGATCTTAATTTGTACTTCCTGATCTTAAGAAGTCAAAAAGTACAAATGAGAGTACCATCTAACTCTCGCAAGGAATAGATAGCATTCTGATGCACATCTGAGACAAGGTATGGGTCAAACCACCTCCTCAAAAACTTTCGGACTGTAGAGTGTTGGTTCTCCAATATGATGTCGTATATCAACACCTAGTTCCCAACTTGTATCGGTTTTGGTTGAAACCTATGGGTCTTATCAAATCTTTCTTTGTTCCCAAGTCGAGCCGTCTTCAACCTTCGTTGCGCTTCTGCAAGATCCTCTTCTCTACATTCTAGCTGTCTGATTCATAGTGAGAGAAGTTGTACACACCATATTATCTTCACATGGCAAGGTAGCCCAAGTAGGAAAATCTTCTACTACTGCCATCATCGATTTCTGCCCTAACATTAATTCAACAGGCATGTACCCTGTAGTAGAACAGTGAGTTGTTCTGTCAACCCATAAAGCAAAAGAGAGTAACCTAAGTCACTCTCTATGCTTACCGTCACATGTCTTCACCATGGCTTGAACTATTGATGGATGTCCTCGTTCGCTCTTGTCAATCCTCTCTAGATTCACCGCAGTAGTAAGCTTGAGCTTCACACCGTATCGAGCAAAAAACTCTTTCGCTTCTGTATCACGTTGTCGCGCTACTTGGCGGCTACATGTTACATTTTTACTCCAACACTTGAGTTTAGTAGTTCTAGAAGTTAGCTCATATTACTTCTAGTCGTTTATGTATATGTTTGACATCTTTGCATACAGTGTTAACACTATTTTGAGTCCTAGTAGGCTGATAATATGCTAGTTATCTTATTCAAGCATTTGTGCGCTTGTGCAAGTGACTTCTTACTTGTCTATGATGTTCAATGTACATAACTTAGACTTACCATGTTGATAAGGTTTAAGCTCATGGGTTGTACTTACGTGTTGCCCATCCACGCTTTTTAGCTGGTTTAAGTTTACTTTCAAGACTGCGTGTCGTTTTAGGTAGTTTAAGATTTACGCTGGCAATTTAGGGAACTTGACATGGTAGCCTATGAGTGGAATTAAGTTACCACATGGTTTAAGGCACAAAAGGACAACCAAGTGAAGCTATAAATCCTATTGGTCCATTTTTGTCTTTTGTAAAACTCTAAATTTAGAAACAGAGGTCTAAAGGAGAGTTCGAGCATTTGGTGAAGACACTGCAAAATCTGAGAACACAGGAAGGTAGAGCTCGTCGTGCCAGTCACTGTCAGTGAAATTCTTGATCGATTTGGAGCAATAAAGAAGGAGTTATGCCAAATTGAAGTTCGGATTGAGTTGAAACTGCGTCACTTTTGTTGATTTTGGGGTTTTAGTGTCAATTTCAGCAGAAAAGAGATAATCACTTCAAACCTGCGTGGTTGCGTTCACTGTCAGCTAGGCTACGACTGTCCAAAAAGTTTCATGTCATTTGAGTGATAGAGTAATTCAGGACGACCGCTGAAGCAGAGGGGGTCTGAAAAGCTCTCAATCTAGAGCAGCAACTTCAGAGAACGAGATCTGGAGAACTGGGTACAATCAAGAGGCCCAACTTCACAAGGGTGTTCAGCATTCTGTAGGCTCCAAATCCTATAAGAATCTTTGAAAGTGATTGAGCCAATTTTCTGTTCTAGGTCGAAATAGCCATCTGGGTGCCAGAAATTGTCATAATTTCCTCACTCAAGATATTTCTGTCCATATCTCAGTGCTAGAATTCGATCTCAGGCTGAAACTTTGTGTATGTGCTCAGTAGGGCCTCTTTTACATGTAGGAGAGTTTTAGAAGTCTGAACCATCATATTTTTCCTCTCCTTGAGTGTTAAAGTTCACCGCCTGATCCTATTACTACTAGTTAGACACGAATTTCGCTTTCTGAGCATACTAGAGGATCCTACACAACTGTGTGAGTGTCTATAGAGCCTTGTTGTAACCTGAAAAGCCTACCTCTTGAGTAAACAACCACAGCCAGAAGCCCGACGCTTTCTTAAGTAGACGGATCACACTTCGATATACTCTCTTTTGGTGAACTCGACGTGAAAACCCAGGGTGGGAGTTTTCTTGAGAGTGTTACAGGATCATATATCATGACCAACCAAGGATCATAAAGTGGAGGTGCTGCTGCTGCTCAGCACCATGTTCAGCTTGATGCTGCTACGATGAAGATGTTCCAAGCTTTTCACATGTTTATGCAACAGCAGCAGAGCACAGAGAGGAAGGAGGTATTAGCAACCAAGGCGTTGCAATCTATGGTACACAAGATGGACCAGTTCAAGGGGATAGATATTTCCAAGTACGTGTGATACTATGCTAGGGAGATGGAGGTTAACAAGGTGTCTGAGAAGGAGATGGTGGAGAACTTTGAACTTGCTGTTGTCTCTGAGATTCGTGGACGTGTGAAGGAGCTCAAGCAGCACCAAGGACAGAGTTGGGAGAGCTTTATGCGCGCTTTGAAGGAGGAGTACTACACTGAAGATTCAGAGAAGGTAACCAAGAAAACGTTCTTGGAGTGGGTGGTTAAGCCTAACAAGGGTTTGTCTGTAAATGAGTTGTTAAGGGAGTTTAATCGTCAGTATGCTCAACTTTCTAGGACAGAGAAGCTTACACTAGAGGTGGAGAAGATGGAGCTTTTCTTGCAAGCAGCGGACGTGACTATTCAAGAGAAGATTGAGTTGTTGTTGGAAGACAAGAGTGAGGAGAGAGGATTGAAGACTGATTGGAAGGAGGTTGAAGAGGCTGTCTCTTTGCTGACCAAGAGACATAGAAGAAGGGACAAGGTGGTGATAAGTGAAGCAACACCTCTGATAATTCTTGTCAAGCAGTTGCCTACTAAGCCCGCTTTGGTAATTGCTAGAGAGGAAGACTCACCGCTTGATGAATTGATTAAGGGTATGAAGGAGCTTAAGCTTAAGCTCACTAGGTTAGAAGAGAATGAGCAGAATGTACAGCTTGCTATGCAAAGACCTCAGATGAGAGAAGGCTTTGTTCATCTTTGTATATGGTGCGATACCCTAGACCATGTAAGAAGGATTGTGGCGAGTTTTCAGATGCATTGTGGAGGGATCTTATCTTCTTCAAAGATGGTAAGATCCATTTGAGAGATTGGGATGATGTTGGGAACCAACTTTGGCAAGGGTGGTATGAAGAGACTTGTGAATGAGATATCATCATCACATGCTGTTTGTCTTGTGAATGCTGCTACATGTGGAGTGAAAGTAGAAATGGAGAGAGAGAAAGAGACTATTGGGTTGTGGTCGGATGTAGTGCAATCCGTAGCTAGAACAGAGCTAAACAAGGATGTGCTACGGAGGGTTGGCAATTCAATTCAAGAAGCTACAGGATGGAATGACCTTGTGGATACTATGTCAGTGCATGCTTATGTTGCAAGAAGTCAGCATGAAGCTGTACTAGAAGAAAAACGCAGGAGGGAGGATGCAGGTGAGGCTTCTACAGCCAAACGGCCTGCTACAAGGAGTGAAAGGGCTAGACCAAAGATAAGGCAGGAGACAACACCTACTCGGGAGGAGACTATGATCTATCACCTACAACACCCAAGGAGAAGGAGAGAAGCAAGGAGAAGGGTAAGATGTCTGCATACAAACTTCAGTCTGACATTGAGATTGCTACAGACCTGAAGCAAGTGTTAGAGAATCATATCTTGAATGTGAAGGTTGAGTTTACTTTGGGTGAGATTCTTGGGAGTGCAAAGTGTGAGTTCCATGAGGTTATCATAGATATCATCAAGAGAAAACGTCAGATTTTGGGTGAAGCAGCTACGCTTAACGCTCTAGGGACCAAACTGTCGGAAGATGAGAAAGATGAGATTGCTGGTTACTGCTCTCAAGTATCAGAGGGGAGATCGTATCAGCATGTGAGGTTTGAAGATGAGGTGGACGCATCAAAAAGAGCCATTACTCTCACAACCATTGGGCAAGAGCAACCACACAGACCTTAGTGAAGCTGAGAGATCTAGAGGAACCTGTGGTGGCGTTGATTGATCACGGCTCAAAGATTAATCTGATGTCTAAGGAGCTGTACAAGCGTGGAAGGTGGCCCATAGACACCGACCATGGATGGCTTATTCGTGCTGTCAACAACCAAAGGAGAGAACTTTATGGTGCTTGTCTCAACATCAAGGTAACTGTGGGTGACATCAGTGATGTTCAGAATTTCTTTGTATAAGACATGTCAACCTATCCTATCATTCTAGGGCAGCCTTACGTTACTGCCGTTAGAATGGAGACACGAGTCATGGATGATGGTTCAGCCTATGCTAGGATATGTAGTAGAGATGGCAGAAGAGCTGTTCAGTTTTTGACCGTTGCTGCAGAACACGAGAGAAATCACGATAGTTTGAGAGACCGTCCACTACTTAAGATCTCAGGAGTTTAGAGAGTCTAGGGATTTTGGCAGAGTACCATTGAAGAGTGAGACTTCAACGGTACAGTAGAGATAGGATTCTCGATTGTAGCAGATGGTTTACTGTTCTGAAGAAGAGTGGAGCTTTGAGATTCATTCAAGATATGCAGCCAGTTAACAAGGTGACTATCAAGAATATGGGTGTAGGACCTATTGTAGACGAGTTTGCAGAGGCTTTTGCTGTTCGTGCTATCTATACATGAGTGGACTGCAAAAAACTCTTACATCTCTTCGTTTGAGAATCTCTAAGGCTTTATCGATTCCGCTCATGTCTTGAACGAACAGTCAAAAATTGTACTGAGTACTTGTCATCAGGACTCTGAACTCTGACATAATGAGACCCATCGTTCACACCTTTGTCTCCATTCGAACATCGATGATGTATGGTTGGTCTAGTATGATAAGATAGGAGACAGACGACTGTACAAAGAAATGCTTATCAACCTCTACATCTCCAATCCTTACACATATATTTGGACAAGCCTCGTACAACTCACCCTTTTGATTGTTAGCAGCACAAGACTATGAGGACGGGAAGGCGAAAATTGACTAGAAGATTTCTCATCATCGGAGATTGTAATAACATTATCATAATGCGAATCGGTGGACATTGCGTGTAGAGTGGAGGCAGAGTACCTGAAGCGCAGGCAGGGTGCGAAAGAGGTGAGAAATAAAGTACCATGCATCGAATGTAGACACGACGTCGACATGTAGTAGACGCTTCCATCTCTCCTCATACCGGCAGCTAAAGCACGTCCGAGGTGATCCGCAAGTTGAGGTCGAGCAGTTCTCGACCCGTCCGATTCTGCAATACACGCCAATACACGCGATGGCAACGACAGATGTATACAACACGGAGGACGAGCCATACGAGATCCACAACGCATCGTCAGAAGCCTTCCCGATTGTGCAAGCAATGAAGCAAGCAACCGAAAAGACGAAGAGATGACAAGATAACATACAACAAAGCCGATCCGCTATCGAGATGGTGGCAAAAGAAATAGAGTTACTTGCAGCAGCAGCAACGACGAAAGGAATAATGCACCTAAAGAGGTCGCCCCATCCGAGAGGCAGAAGAAAGTCGGTCAGATTGAAAAAGATCGTGCAAGCAAGCGAGCAACCGAAAACCAAAAACCGAGACAAATAGAGTTATCTGCATCAGCAGCAACGACAAAACAAAGAACGCACCTAACGAGGCTGCCCCATCCAGGAGCCAGAAGGAACTCGACCAGAGTGAAAGATCGTAGAACCGAACGAGGAGCGAAAATCCAAAACCGAGAGACGGTCCCATCTGGACATGTCGACAGCAGCACGTCCGGTTGGTTTGCAACGAGCAGCAATGACGAAATTAAAAATATGTAGTGTCGCAGGATTACTCCTTTTGCCCATTTAGTATACAAGATATCGTTCCCACAGAGGATTTGCACAAGTAACGCTGCTCTAAGTTCTAAGATCTGTTCAAACACACAAACACACGGATTTTGTCTAGAAATCTCGTCTTCTCACAAAACCACGCGTCTTCTAGACTCGCTAAAAGGTGCTCTAGACCTAAACAAACAACTACTAACTAAAATATCACACAACTATTCACAGAGAAGCTTGGAAAGACGCGCTTCCTGCTTCCAGGTTACTTCTTCTGGTCTTCACAATACCGTCTTCTCGAAGCAATTCTCGGCTTCTGGGGGTTCAACTCGGCTTCTCACACCTCCAGAAGACTGCTCATGCTTCACAGAAGTCGACTAGCAACGGCTGTTACACCTTACTCACTCTCACATTCCAATGGGTTAGATTAATCACAGGGTGTATGTCCTCTGTAGTCTTCCCAGGCTTCTGCCTACGGAAATGGTCTTCTTGCAGCACTACAACGACATTCACCTTCACGGAAGCTCAATAGAAGTCTCAGAAGCTCACTAGAAGAAGGTAAGAAGATGGGGAAGATGAGAGAAGATGGGGAAGAAGAGAAAATCCAAACAAGAGAAAACAGGGTGAAAAGGAGAAATTAAGATTCCGATAGGCTTCTAGTCCGGATCCTGACTAACAAGCCATCCTTGCTTGTAATAGTTTGGGGAGGAAGACAACAAATGTGTGTACAATTGCACCGTCTTCCACTTGAGGATGTCGTCTTCTGCTGTGGGAAGAAGGCTTCTTTCTTCTTCTCTTCGCTGCTCCGACTACTCTGTCTTCTGAGATCTCTTATCCATAAGACCGTCCGGACGTAGATCCGAAGTGCTCTACTGGACGAGCCAAGCTGCAATTCCACAACTGCTGATAGTCACCGCCACTCAAGAAGAACGCTTCCCATGCACAATCGGGAGTGAATCCAAGAAAACCCACCACCCATAAGACATGGACAAAGCTTCTGCACTCAAATCCGCAATCCATTCCCCGAGAAGAAGTCACATTGGCATGGGGAAGCTCACTCCCTCTACTTCCTGCGCCTACTCCTCGACACAACAGTCTAGCCAACAGGACTGCACGAGGATGCCGTTTCCTGTTCCTAAACTGTCCACTACCTCTGTCTACATCTTCGAACCACTGCTGGTAACGAGCATGCAGACCCCTCTGGTATAATCCTAGTCTATTCGTATGTCTCTAACATCGGGTGTAGTGTGTGTGTAACTAGATTTCCTACTCTTTGATCCTACTTATGCATCTACCACGAGGAAACAGAAGGAACCACCACCAGGGAGAGAAAAGTTGCCCTTCCACATGCAAACGGTTCTCCCTTCCTGTTCTTGCGCTTCCTACTCTGCCACATGGCTGCCTAACTAATTTTACACTGAAAAACTGCCACCCTTAAGATAACATGTTTGGTCCTACTAAGTTTGGAATTGTCAACGTCGGTTACTATCTACTCTGATTGCTCGGAGGCAATCTCTACCTGATCTACTCCTACCGGAGCTCCTAACGGAGCTCCTAACGCGGCTTCTGATAAGTTAGAAAGCCTTGCGAACACCTCGGGTAACACTGAAGTGGCTTCCTCCTCATCGTTCTTCGCTGGCCCTGCTTTCGCTGCAGTTGCTTCTTCCTCGGCTTCTGCTTCGGCTTCTGCTTCTGCTTCGGAAGACGGAAGCGTCTTCTGGGAAGCGGAGTCGAGTGGTGCTTCCTCACTCTTCTGGAGCATTAGTTCGGTATCAGGGACCATGGCGACCTCATAGGGGTCCGGAGAAGTCGCTTCCTCCACTCGGAATACCTGGGAAGACGGTTCTTCCTCCTGTCTTCCAGAAGACATCTTGTCTTCTGGGGCTTCTTCCGGAGTCTTCTCGGCTTCCAACGCCGTCACTACCAAGTGCGCAGCGAGGTCGAACTCCTCCTTCTCCATGTCGGCACCGATCAATGATACTAGGGGTGGAGAAGATGTAGTTACCGGTGACGGAGTCGAGGGAAGTCCATAGAGTGTCTTCACCCCCTCTATCTGCCTATCCAAGTACTGGAACATACTCTCCTTGCACTCTATCAACATCGTCTTGGACTCATCGTCCCACTCTCTAGCCAAGGTAAGCAACTTCCTACCCGCGGTGAAGTTGAACTTCTTCCGAAGCGCTTCCACCGACTGTGCTAGCATCTCCTGCGCACGAGCTTCCGCTGCTTCCTGTTGCATCTTCTCGGCTGCAACTCGCGCTTCTGCGGCTTCCCGCTGCGTCTTCCATCTTGTCTTCTCCTCTGCGAGGGCGGTGATCTTCCTCCGCACTCAGAGAACCTCTTGGTCGCACTGCTGTACACGCGCCTGCAACTCCTGGTTGCTCTTCTTCAGTTGGATCAGCTCCTTGGCAGAAGTGGCTGCTTCCGTCTTGTACCTCGCTGCGAGCTTCTCCGTGGTGCGGAGACTAGCTTCCAGCGCTTCTGTCTTCTTCTGGCTTTCTTCCTGATGCATCAAGGTGCACTGACCAAATCCAAGCTGTAGAGGCTTCTCCTGAGCCTTCGTCCTCTTCTCCAGCAACTCCATAGCTGGCTGGATCTCTGAGTGGAAGAAGGCGTTGAACTCTTCCAGTCTTCTTCCTGCGGAAGACAGGTTCATCTCCACAATCCGACTGGAGGTGTCGACCTTGTCTTCCAGAGACAAGGATGCCTCTTCCACCTCTATGATCTTCGGCTTCTGCACATGGGAAGAAGTTACACTTCTCATCTTTCGGGGTGGAAGATCTCTCCCCATGGTAGAAGCGGTCCTCTTTACTGCGCTTCCTCGCATCGCAGTAGGAGTATCCATCCATCCTTCGTCTTTTGGAGTCTTCCGAAGACTCCCTGGTGTTGCAGAAGCGGTCTTCTGCTCCGGTCGGATACTCAGCGACTCTTCCTACGAGTCAGACTCTGATCCCGAATGAATGAGAGAGGTGGTCTTCCTAGGTACACTTCTAGGACCCATCTTCCTCAGAGGCGTGACGTCTTCCGACCCACTGGAGTCGTCTTCTCTCACCAGAAGCGTCTTCTGATGAGTGTCGGGTCTCAACTGCGGCGGGGGAGTTACGGCTGCTGCTCGGTCATCTTCTTCCGAGGTCTCCTCCTTCGTCTCATGCTGCCCTGTTGGCCCATACTTCACCAACTGATCTTCCGTGAGATCCCTCATGACTACGTACAGATAGCAGAGGAAAGGTGTCAAGTGTCCTCCCGCCGGGGTACCTAAGTACGCTAGCTCCGCTTGTACATACACGTGGAAGAATGCACCCCAGTTGACGGGCACTCCTTCATCGCATACGGCTTCCAGGAACTCCACGTCCTGATCTCCGAGGTACCTTGTCTTCTGCGCTTTCCCCTTGGGAAGGAGATGCAGAAACAACTTCGCCAGAAGTCGCTTCTTTGGCTCCCGGTAAGACTCTACCTTCCATCCGTTCCTTCCCTGTCTGTCCTCCATGAAAAGACAAGTTGTGCTTCAAGGCACATGCCACTCGCTCACGATCCTGGGTAAGATCTTCTTCTCGAGTCAATAATCTTGGTCCTCGGATTCTGACCTGTGGAAGACCTTGCACCACCAATCTTCAGTCCAGGAAGATGATCTTCCTCGAGCTACTCATGCCTTCGCAGGTACACGGTTGCGAGGTGGTAAGGCTGTCCAAACCTCCTCCAGAAGTCCCTGGTCGGTGAGGTTCCAATCCCACAGGAAGAAGTCGAGACCCAACTCCTTGAGGAAGGGTTTGGCCTCGGTCAACTCCGCTGCGGGTAACACCAACCCTCGAGGATGCATCGACATACTTGGAAATCTGTTGCACTAAACCACACGCACTTACTGTGAGCTGAAGGCTCAATCCTTCCCAAGGGCCCACAGTCTAGCTTCTACTTCTCAGATGACGAAACTAGTCTTCCAGAAGACAGCTGCTCCGTCTTCCGTGATTCTAACAGTGCTTCCTAGATAGCTCTCGTCTTCCGAGCTATATCTAAACAATCCTAACTAAGCAAGACCTTGCATGGATTACCAAGAAGACAACCCACCTTGCATTACATCCTACTTCCTATCAGAAGATACAAGATTCACGAGACGTAGAGTGCATAACAGGTTCAGAAGATGATTGCGGGCTCCTGCGGTGACAGTGGCCTCTGGGAAGACTCCCGGGACAGCTTCCGATTCAATGTCTTTCTCGGAAGACCTCCTTAAGTCAGGCTTCCCTTCACTGGTCTCACCTGTCTTCTTCTTCCTACGTGCAATCTATCCTCACAACAGACTCAAGACATTTGCACTTTGTTCTTCTGACTTCTCACCTCTCATACACACTCAGAAGAAGCTTGCTGCTCGGTGGGAAGACATGACCCTCGATTCTGTCAGCAAGAGTTCTCACGACTCTCTCATAAGTTCGGGAAGAAGAAGGAGTAGGCTGCTATGGGTTAGACAGAAGAGATCCAAAATGGACCCTCACGTCTTCTCGTGCATTTTGCCAGCCCTTCAAGTCTTCTAGTCTCTCTAGGAAGATGTGGATTTGAGAAGCTTGGAAGACCGGGAGACACAGGCCTAGTTCCCGACTTCCAACTTCTCGAAATAACAAGACAACTCACCAAGCCACTCGGAATTCGTACCAAGCCTCTCTTAACACCAAACCAAAGCAAATCCACTCTTGATACGAATTGTGTACAGTCGACTTCCAAAGACAGTCAAGCTTCCGAAGACAGTCAAGTTTCAGAAGCGTCTTCCAAAGATGTTCAGATCTTCCGAAGCGTCTTCTGTTCAAGGTTTCAGGAGTAGAGGGATGGTAGGGTAGGGAAATTGATAGTTGGGATCTCCAATTTGAGGGCTAGGGATAGGGAAGCTCGAATTGAACTCGGGAAGAAGCAAGAAGATGTCTGACAGAAATTGGGCAGCGCTTCCACGCCCAATGTCACAATAGGAAAATAGAGGTGGGAGGATTGATCGATCAGGTTGCCTGCAAACAACCGGGGAAGCACGGGGGATACCAAACAAAGACGAGAAGCAGTGGGGAAAGGAAAAGAACATGGGAAGAACCTCTACTATCTTCTGTCGGCTTCCCGAGTTGTCTTTGATCTTCTGCGCGCTTTCGGCTCTGATTCCAGCTCCAATGCGACCCCACAAAGCTGCTTCCGCTGTCAGCTCCTTACTACGCCTCAATCGATCAAGACTTCCACCTTCGATTCCACTCAGCCGTCCTCCAATGTCAGCTTCCGAGAGTTCACAAAAAACTCCTTTAGCTCGATATGCTTCTGCTCTCAGTAATTCGACCTCGCCTTCCTTCTAGCTTCGAACCGATCCTGACCTCACTCAATTTCACCTCGCTGCCTTCCTCACTCGAATCAATCACTCTGAAATCGATCTTCTCAACCAAGAAGCGCTCTTGCTGCGGGAAGCTCAAATGCGCTAATGCGCTTCCTGCGCATCTTCCCCGCAGTTTAGAGGTTTCGACCCTCCCGACCTACCTAACCTGTTCGGTGCTACCTGGTAGGTGCACCTACTCCTTACGTGGTTAAGCTTCCACGGTTGCCGTCTTCCGGAAGATACGTGTCTTCTGCCGTCTCCGTCTTCCGAAGACACCGCTGAGAAGACGATTTCCGGAAGACGGTCGTCTTCCGAAGAAGTCAACTTTTTATTACAAAAAGCTCGTAAGATCATCTTCCTTCTAAGAAAGCCGTAATCTTAAGTAACAACGCTTCTTCAGTTATACAAACAAGTTATTAATCTTAAAAATTTCAAAAATTCGTGAATCCTGTAATTTGTGAGCACCACAAAATGCAAGAAGTCCGACAAGCAAAAAAGACAGACGACATGAACGATGACAAGCGATCGTCTCACGAGCAGCAGATCGCACAAGAAGACGACGGCAACTGATCGGACATCGAATAAGTCAAGCTAGGATTAATCGCGTGGACATGGAGACATAAAGGACGAGGACTGCCGTCACTGCGCGTTATTGACGATTGCCGTTTGACCCGCCGGCAAGAAAAACAAGAGGACTTGGAGAGCACGATATAGACTGCATGTACGAGACATTTAAATAAATTTGACTTTCGGCTTAGGAAAGACAATCATTTTGGACGACAACACAGCCGTTTACATCTCGTCCGGGGGTCTGTCGTTCGGACACTTCTTTACTATGCTTGTTTCACTAGGTGTAAAATATATTCAAGTTCAAATAGATGTATATTAAGGAGCCAGTCTTACACATCTTTTTTACGACTCGCAAAGTGGTAAAAAAGAAGTGACATTCAAAATTTAGCCCCGATGGTGCCGTGGTTTCATTTCCACTACTTGCACGAAACGTGTAAGAGTCAATCATGCTCAAGAATTTTCATCCAATATTTTCGCATGTATGTTTCCGCTGGCTGGCTCGAAACACAATATAGTATACATATTTAACTAAAAGTCTAACTTCCTTGCATATGTATTCGCCTCCTCCATCTTCTGGTGGAGGGTGGCAAATATACAAAGATTTAATTTAATTTATGATAAAAAATTAGAAAAAAATCAGTTAATAAATTATATATATTTTTTCTCATCAATAAATATTTGGACTTTTATTCTGAAGCCCTTGAGTCTACATTTTCCTTATATCAGGATGTTCTGAGATCTCCAGATCCGGTTAACATTAAAGGTAACTCTAGTTTTTCATGTTAGCTTGGTATAAAATTCCTGCTTAACACTATATCTTTTTCAATAACACCAAACGGGCAAAAGTTCAAATTGTATGTATATTTATCATCCTCCTCCATCTCATAACACAATGCATACACAATATCTTTTTCAATAACACCAAACGGGCAAAAGTTCAAATTGTATGAATATTTATCATCCTCCTCCATCTCATAACACAATGCATACACAATGCATGCAGTTTAATTTATGTCTAACTTATGTTTAATTTATTTAGGTTATAAAATAGTTTACCATTCATTTTCACACTACTCTTATGTAGTCGGATAACATCCACAAACGTTCCTTATGGTTTTATTTGAAATTAACATCCAAATGTTGGACCGAGAGATAGTATCGTTTAAATGAGCAGTCTGATTTAAACCTATAAATGTAGAAAAACAATTTAAACAATGAAGCCCTGCTATATCTCGTCCATTCCAGGAAAAAAAAGAGGTGGATGGATTCACCTAATTACCTTGGATTTCATGCTCAAATCCATACCTTATGATAAGAAAAATCACTAGAAAATGAATTGCAACGATAACGGAGAACTTCATCCTCATTTTCCCGCTTACCAAAACCACAGGAGACATGCATTAGTAAGCTCTTTCTATGTATATTCACCTCTTCCAAGTTCGGAAGAGGGATAATATACATTGCTTTTAATTTATATCGTATCCTTTCCTCTTGGAAGGGTTACGGTGTAAATTGAAAACTGAAGAATTGATAACGTTATTACCCGTGGAAAGCAGAAGCATTAGTATCAGAAGGAGTTTCAGTCCCGAGGTATTGCTTATGGGTTTAAGTGACTGTAATGATAACGTGTAATCCAATGACGTAGTGTGAATCCAAATTTAGCAGAGTACAGCAGTAGGCTCCTGCCCGGGTAGCATGGGGTACATGTGAATCTGCAAGGACCAGCTCCTGGATAACTGATAGCTAAGTAGTACCGTGAGGGAAAGAAATCTCTCGCATTACTGCACTTCTACGTCGTTAAATTTAGTTGTCTAAAAATCCATCCTTCATGTTTTTTCGGAATCCAAAAGAGCAGCAAGTACTGCGTATTTTTCACTTTCATTTCTCACCAAACCGGATTTCAATCAATCATTTATGAAAATTTTGTACTTTACTTTGATGCTTGTCCTTTTCCGTCTCTTCCCCACTTCGGCTCTTTCTATATATATTCACCTCTTCCAGGAGAGAAGAGGCGAGCTTGTACTATTAATTTATTACCTACTCTTCAGCGAAAGGGTTAGGTAATAAATAAATTTCATGTTTAATGTTTACTTGGTGATATTGTCCAGTCTTGTATATTCAAGAGGGTTTTGCACCTTAGCCTTATGGGTTATGTCCGAGAAATCCGCATTTCGTTTTTCTGTTACCTTTTAATCGTTGTCATTGCTAAAATGATCTAAATCGTATCTTAAATAATACTTATATATCTTATAATATCACAAAGTGAAAGACATTTCTCTCGTCTCTATGACCAGTTAGAGCCAGTCCACTTTCTCAATCAACCCTTGTTATTTCAGTTATTCTCGTCTCTCTCGTCTCTTCGTTCGTAACTGCACCTTGGATGCATATTTATGTAGTCACTTCCTACCCTTTTAGAGTTTCTGCCACTAATTACTCCGTTCATGCATGATAAACGACTTATCAGTTGAGTGTTTTCTCTCGCGACACGAGAGACCATTTGCATCCAAATAAGTAATACGCACCTCGAACAAACTCGGGAACTAGAGAAGTCAAAAGTCAAAAAATATCGAGTGTGGAAAAATACAAAGGTGCGATAGATTAGTAGGTAACTACAAGCTCACTGTGATTACTTCACTGTTATCATTAACTCGAGGACTGTGAAAGTATAATACTGTGATGGTCTAGTTCGTGACCCTGTATTTCGTACACATGAGTTGCATGAAACATTTCTGGTAAATGGGACCGAGATGCACGTAATACAAATCAATAGAGACTAAACTGCACGAACCGATAGAACGATTTGGCTTGATTTTTTATTTTACTTAAGTTTTATTATAAAATCCAAAATAAATCTTAGATCCCCTGCTCCTAAATCAGTAAGAATGGATCTTCTTAGAATCCACTAAGTCCGTAATCAGGAAAACAGCATTGAGTATCTGTTCCGTTTGCAGTCTTTTTTCTTTTTCTGCACGGTACTTCTAACTTATTAAGTACTCAGTAAAATAGCACTGAGTATCTAAATGATTTCCATTCTTTTTCTCATTCTGCATGGTACTTCTAATCTATTAAGTACTCAGTAAAGTAGCATTGAGTATCCGTTTTGATTTTCATTTCTTTTCTTATTTTGTAGAGTGCCTCTATGCTCTTATCCCAAATGCACGGAATAAAATTCTACTAGAAAGAATATCGTGCGAATAGTTATGGCCTTCACTATTCCACATGCGCCAAAACATGAATGTTTCACGTTTCACGTGCCACTTCTCGCAAAGCAGATTATTATCAGTACGGTATATTATTATTCGTCAGGAATAATAACTACATCTACGTTTTAGCTGAAATGCACTGGCTGAGAGAAACACCTTCTGACTCTGTCTTTATGACTTTACCAATATCTATCCTATCAGTAATGGGACCATCAGCGATTTGCTACGACAGTCGGGACCAAAATCTCGGAAACCAGAATGAAACCATAAACGAAGTAGGAACAGTAGTATCCACGGGAGGATAAAAATAACGTTAATATATATATATGTCTTGTTTTAGAAAGCAATTCTTAATTTTGGATCAGATCTTTATGGAAAGTTTCCTTTGGGGATAAATTAATCCTCTATATTTTTCCAGGTGTGTGCTTATCTATTCACTTCTTCATTTTAAGACGAACGGTAAATACATAAAGCAATTATTTAGTTTCTTTATGTAAATGTTTAATAAAACTAAATAAATTGGAAAAAAACCTTGACATTCTTTCATGCGTAGCATCTATCTGCACTCGTTAGATAGTTTTTGGCTCTATTATTATACAAAGCAATTTGCATAGATATGAAAGTTTACATTCTCATGTGGAACAAATTGAAATAAGTACAACTCCAGAAGTGGATTAGAGTAATGTAGTAACCAAGAATATAGCGAAGAAACCAATAAAGTTTTCATGTAAAAGAATGACGCGACCCTCATTCTCAAGATCAGGCGCAGACGCGAACAACAGAACTCTAGCGGACTTGCGCTAGGTTGTGAGCGCTGCGAGTAGGACTTAACGGTTTGACCTGGAAATCGAGATCAGATGAACCCTAAGTGGTTCTCTGAACCAAGGTTGGAACCTTGGGTTAGGACATAAGGACCTATCCCAAGAGGGCCCCAGACGAACGCTGACCTAAGGGGGCGAGTCTGGGAACGGACTGAAACATGAGTCCGAGACATAGGTCTGAGACGTGTGTCCGAGACGTGAGATCGAGACGTGTGTCCGAGACGTGAGATCGAGACGTGAGTCCGAGACGCAGACGGACCATGGTTCGGACGCTAGTCCGAACCACAGGGTTCGAGTCTGGGTCTGGACCACAGATTTCCGAAAAATGACTAAGTGTTGGAGCTCTAGGGACGTTTTAGGTCGTGGACGGAGCTCTACGTAAGATCTCGAGGTGAGTGAGGTATCATTGGAAAGGTCTCGGCGAGAGCTTTCCAGTGATATATAACATTCCTCGATCTGACCTTCGAGCTGGAAGTTATGGCCGAATCACAATCGAGTTGTGGTATAATTTTCAGGGACCAAAGAGGAGGGCGGGGCCGCCGATCCCCAGAAGTATATATGAGGGGGGCTCGATGCCTGGGTGGGCCAGGACGAGTCACCCGACCCTAGGGTTCGGCGGGCGGACTCTGGGGACATGAGGTGATGGCTAGGCCGGTTCCAAGACACGTTCCGATCCAGACTTGGACGTCTGGACTTAGGAACGATGTAAGGGCTGGGGCAAGACTAGGGAACGAGTCGGCGGGTTAGACCACCGTTCGGGAGCCTAGACCCAAACAGACATCACAGGCGGTTGGGCCGCTAGGTGTGCTGGAGGCACCGTTTAGGACCCTGGACTTATGAAAAGTCCGCCCCAAGTCATCTTGTGACTTACTCATGTTTGGGACCGACCTAGGCGGGTCTAGGTCGGGACTTAGGAACTGTTGAGCTTGATGAATAGAAAGACGGTCCGGCTCCGGTCCGGACCAAACTGAGATAAGATAAGTGGTGCATGGACGCTAATGTGTGATTGTGTTTGCAGGTTAGCGGTGTAAAGTTTACGACCTACTGAGCAAGAGCTTCCGCTGGCGCAACAAGGCGGTAGGTGCGCGAAAAAGAAATACAAATTAGAAAAATCAGTGTACCTTTTCTTCATTCATGAATAGAGCGCTAGAGCTGCAATGCAGCAACTTTGTTTTCTTCCACTTTCCTCATGGAGTCGAATGTAAGGCCATGCAAGAAAGTAGCATTGCGAATAGCTATATGCTGGAGTCGGATAGTCGGTTTGCACTCTTTGGATAGTTTTCCTTTTGTTTGGTTTTCATGGCACGCATTCCCACTGTAAGACCTTGCGTGAAAGAATAGCACAATTACGTATGGAAAATAAAAATTCCAACGAATATTTTATTAATTTTTAAAATTCTCTCGTTCTGTGTTTCGGCTAATCTGGGTTATCTAGACTTAACTGACGTCATTTCTGAACTGTTTTCTGAGCGTCTGGTATCGATGAATTCGCCCCACTGAGTACTACATTTGAGGAAAAGAGTTTGGCATTTGTGCACTGTATGAGTGAATATAGATGTCGAAAAAGTAAAAGTTCTGAAGAGAGTCTCTTGGAAAGAATTTGAAGTTCAAATTCACTAAAAATCTTTGAGAATATTTTGTACAAAGAGGGGTTTAAGAAACTCATTCAATCCCATCTCACAACAAATCAAAACAACGAATTTCCCTCTGCCTTCTGCGATTGTTTTTCCCCCAAGCAACGGTTTTTGAGTTGATGGCCTATTTTGTACGTGGTTTGAAAATGACCAGGTAACTTTATTTAAACCTCACGATTTAGTTATGGGTCCAGAACAGGATTAGTAGGGGATTACAATCAGTGCTCGGAGAGAAATTCTTGACTTGTCGGTGGATATGTATTCACTGCTAATAAGTATAGCCGGTTGTTTCCATCGGTATATGGTTTTTGTTTTCAGAACTGAATGGTGGCTTGTCGGTATCTGTGAGTTTTTGCCGGTAAGAATCCGGTTTACTACCATTTCAACCCGTTTTCTCCCAAGAACTCCCGGTTGATCTTCCAAGTAACTCCGGTTGGGCCCGAGCGCTGAAATTTTCGATCATATAATCAGTTTAAGTCCATCAGAAGCAGATGGACTCCTACCGGTAGTCAAACTCAATCGTGATAATTAACCGACACGCGACAAAATGAGAGATTTGTGGTTTAGTGGATCACTGAAACAATCAGATTCTTCTTTACTTACTTAGCTATCGATAAAGCAGATGATCCATGATCTTACTGACTGTTGTCTGGACTAGACCGTGATATCCATCGTGAATCACTGCATACCGTCCGTGACTCGCGACAGCACAATGACTGGAACTCGCTAGTGGGGGCATGCCATGGACAGAAATCTCACCCCCAGAGCATCAACCATCAAACTGAACTCGAAATCTCCTCACAAGCATTCTCCTCAGAATTGCACGAGACTGGAAACTTAGAAAGGCCTCGAAACTTGTAACGACTAGACAGGACCTTTCGAAATCCGCAAACGAGTCACGTCGTAGGTCCAGACGGACCCCTCCTGTAATCCTGCCGCGCGAAAGGGTTCAACCAAGCCCGGTACCGCAACTCCAAACGTTGCTACCCTAACCACTTGTCGCCTGGTTCGTGGTGGGCATGGCAGACATGGCCGACAAGAATGGAAGCGCGAAGACAAAACGACAAAAGAGTTAACAACTAACAACTTACAAGGCGTTCTAGGCTTCCAACTGTTTGTACCACGACTGTCTCTCTTCGGCCTGCAAGTTTTGAAGTCCCGACTCCCGACTCCCCCAGCTGCTGGAATTATTCCATCCTGGGGGAGGTGATCGCTTGAAGTTTGTGGGTCCCATATAGTGAAATCAAGTTCAGGGCTAGTGGCAGTGTTCGGGGTAAAAAGTTTTGAGAACCGGAGATTATCCTACGGCAATGAACGGGAACCGGTTTTTCTCAGTCATTTATTATTCTTTCCGGTTCTTTTAATTGATAAGTTTTCGTTTTGTAAAACTTTAACTTGTAAAATATCCGGCTAGATACCATTTCAACCCGACTTTTCAGAATTCCAGCCGATTGAGAATACAAAGAATTCCGATTAGCCACTAGCGCTGGCTAGGTGTGTCAAAGTTAATAACCTTCTCAAAGATTCGATAGCAGCAGCGAGAGTGAGTTACGATTTCGGCCAGACTGCGATCAGTGTTTCATGCGGACATCTCCGGCAGTACCTGCAGGAAAACGTCTCGTTTCATCTGCTTTTTTTTACAATGGATTCTCTACTGCTCTGAGTAATTATCTTGAGTGTACTAACTAAAAAATAATATTTTTTAATCACAGATGCGATCCAAAATAAGTCGCAGTTATATATAAAATTATCTGTGATAATTTTAGGGTAAGTTACCTCTCCGCCGTTGTGAAAAATATTTCTTCTGAACTTTGATACCCTAGTAATCAGGAAAGACGAGATCGATCGAGATCCTGCGACACTATCTCTCCTTGATCAGGCTCTTACTGATTGCGTTCCCTTTGATCATGCTCCAGACAGTTAACCATGCGTCAAATGTTGAGGTGGAGCAAGTAGTGAAGCAATCATGCTTTTCATTTTTACAAGGAACGCGGTGTGAGAGAAAGCGCCCGTTGTCAGACAGGAATGCTTACGGTTCCATGTTAGAGTAACGGAACCTACTGTTGAGGTGGCAAACGGTAAAAGTAAACACAAGAGGTCTGATTAAGGGAAAGCAGTGACGCAAGGGCCCGATCAAGTCTATACCTGGTCCTGTAGTCCTCCTAATATTCTTGACAATGGTTTTAAAGTGTAGTATCTATCAATTTTTAGTTGAGCACTTTTGCTTGAAAACGAGAGCTATGCAGCGCATTCAGTGGTACATATTAATATTCACACATCAAGATATTGAATATAGCTTAAATTGCGTATTGATGATACATGTTTCACAAAGTGGTGCATGTAGTCCCTAATATTGGTTACGTGTTCGAGATTTTCTCTTTATTTTTCTTGTTGCGTGCCGTGCTTGTAAATCCAAAAGGCTTTCCTAGACCTCACTCCACTGCTGAAGGAAGAGTATACTGACCATTCCAGAGGGAAAGACGCCTGAACAAAACAGCTGCATAATTCCGCGTCTTTCAAAAGAAAAGAGGGGAGAGAAAAGGAAAAAGGAACTACAGTAACCATTCCACCTCCCTATTTAACGTGTTCATGTAGACATGTTTTAACGTGTTCATCATCATCTTACCCTACCGCTTACGCGTTCTTAGTGCGGGCCTATATGTAATCGATGATGTCACATTGGAAGTCACATCATCAATTAGGCGTGCGTGGCTTTTACGTGTGTATATTCAGGCGTTAAGAGGGGTTAGATAATAAAGTAATTACTTGTTTGAATTAATACTTTATTCGGCAGCATCTCGCACTTATATTGTGGAAGCATGTTTGTCTGTGTTTCACTTATGGTTTATGTCTAGACTGTCTCGCAACTCTAGATATAATTAATGACTAATAATTATAGTTTTTCTGATAATAAAAAGTAAACAAAAAGTTTCCAGAAATTCATGTTACATGTATATTTAATTCTATTTCCCAGGGGTGGTTATATTTCTATTCTACAATAGAACCTCCGTGCAGTGATATATATATATTCTCAGAAAACTGCTTTACACGTGTACCAATATATATTCTCAAGAAACTACTTCACCTGTGTACCATTATTATTTATATATATAACCTGTTAATAGTGATAAAATAAGGTATTTTCGACTTGAGCTAGTGTAATATAGAGATAAAATATACGAATATAAGGTCATAATAATAGTGTAATATAGTGACTGCAACCGCCTTATGCACTTGACTGTCTCTCAGTAAGCATGATTTCAGTTTCCATTTCCAGTATAATAATAAAAACTGTTTTGTGTGCAACGATATAAAAATTAAATTCACTTTGTTGCCAGTCACTAATCTGTAGTGGTTATTCACTGAGGGCTTTATGTACAAAAGGAAATTACTTTGATTTTATAAATATTTTTCTCCTTTTTTGTCTCATTTTGCATTTCTGATTTCGAAACATAATGCCAATACTTTTCGTTACAGATCAAAACTCTAAATAGAAAACCCCGTTTGGTGATAAGGAGTGACCGGTCCCTACTCGATTGTAAGCAGGTTTACTGTACGGGGTTTCCAGAATCCAGGGCTACAGATGGAACAAGTTCGAACCGATGGTATCGGTTTAGTCAACTCTTATTAGATCCATTTATTTCTCGACGGTGCAAATCAGAACCATAATTTGATCACGATTACCGAAAATTCCCAGTCCCAAGCTAAACTGTTGCCCAGAAAGTTGTAAATGGCCGCTTTTTATCATCGCAAAACAGGATTTTAAGAGCGGGATCTGTCGACAAGTTGATGATGACGAGCAGAATCCACCGACCTGGAATCGGCGATTCCAGGTACGGTAATTGGATTCGCAGACATGCGCAGGACTGTCCATACGGTGAATTACTTTTATTTACTTGTTACTTATATACTTTTACGGTGAAGTACTTTCTCCACTTACTTTCTGTGATAAGTCACATACAGCATGCATATTCAGAATACCGAAGTTGATCGAGCATGCTTATTCACTAACCATGTTATCATTGGTGTTTACTGTACAATAGCTTTAAATTAGGAAGAGAATTTCCATCCAAACAGGGCACTAAATATTCTAGACAGAAATATGTCGGCACTTGATATGGAAGAGTACTTAACCCTTCTCCGCCAAGAAGGGTTAGAGGTAATAAGTTATTTTTTGGAATAAATTTCTTCTCTAGTTTGTATCATGATCTTGCATTTGTGTTCCTGAACCGCGTGTGCGCTTGCCTTATTGGCTATCTTTGGATCTACTCGCAACTATGTGTCTGGCTAGCATTTAATAATGAAGTGTAAAATAAAATATAACTTATAAGTTTTCAAATTTCAATAGTTTATATTTGATATATGATATTTACATATTTTCCTATAACAAAAATTTCGTAGTTGATCGCGCTTGCATATTTAACCTTCACAACAAAAAGATGAAAGAAATAATCCCGATTACAACGCCCTGTCTTTATTTGTAACCAATCGTGCTTTAAGACTTAATTTCCAGGTTCGTGATTATCCCCTTTTTTCCCTCCAACCAGAACTCTAGATTGCATGCATATTCAAAAAACACGATCAATTGATTTCCTCAAAGTTGGTCGGAGAACAAAATTTCTGAATAAAGCTCAAAGAAAAGCATTTTTCTCAAGCTTTATTACGAGTCTTTTTGAATCGAGGGAATGGACTTCTGAATAAAACCGCGAAGAATGGGAAGAAAACTGGGCTGCTTAGTCACTGAGAAATTTCTTGTGTTACGCGTTACTGATAAAAGTATATATGTTAAAATATAATTATAGATAAAGTAAGTATGGTAAATTAAATATAATCTAAACTGTTAAATGTTAGATCAAACAAGAATTACGCGAAAACCCATAACTGAAGTGCACGTAAACGCGTTCTAAAATCTATATTAGAGACATGATGCCGAATTAAAAATTGGAATTATTACCCAACCTTTCCTTTAGAAAGGGTTAGTTTAATTCGACAAAAAGATTAAATAATAAATTAAACTGGTAAGTTCATGATCGGTGCTAGGTGTATTTTTCACTGCTCCTGGACAGTAATTGAGCTTTTGCCGAAGCAGTAGTGAAGGGGCTTAGGTCAAGTCCATCCATTGATTCAGTCGGTCATCTTCCTGTTGACGGTCAGATGAGCGATTTTCTCGATGGCTGCGCGGACAGCAAAGTGCACAGTTCAGGCAAGCAGGCAGGTAAATTTGGGTGCTTCCTTCCTTCTTCCTTCACCGGACTCCGGAGGCCATATGCTGTCTGGGGGTGAAGCTATATCCAGCAGGTGGATCTAGAACCCTAGATACTGAATCCAACGACCTCAGTATCCTGGTGGCATCGAGAGATTCCGTGGAGTGCTGGGTGCTTATTCACGGATGAAAACAGGCCGGTGCATTCAACGGGTGAA